>OU744279.1:58078077-60478077 GCA_916610125.1 Cheilosia vulpina
GGAAATGCCTTCCGAGTCGTTTGACTTGGAGTACACACTCGTATATCCAAGGCGACAATTGGAATCCGCACCCATCCGTCGATAAAGCTCCAAACGTGTGCGATAAAATCCGATTCGATTCTGTGGACACGATGGAGCCATAAAATAAAACCAAATGACCGTTGTACCCTTAACCATCATACTACCTCTAAGATAGTAGGTATTTCCTTGTTTTTTTTTTCTCTCTTTCATATCCCTTGTCAGCCGCATATTTGCACAGTGATTGGTACAACATGTCCTTGTTTTATGGATAACGACCAGGACGATGACGACGACAACTATGCAACGCGACGGTCGCAAAGAAGGACGTCTGATGCGGTGCTGTTGGAAGATCTAATAATCCCGCAGAGCCTCCACCTCAACAGGTGTGCCGTTGTGTGTAAACAAAGGTGTACAACGGCACGGGCAGAGGACTCACACTCACACTCAGATTAAGACTCAGCCTCAAACTGGTGCTGCTTCCTTCCCTATCGACGCCCTTGCAATCTCGTTCCCCGACTCGGATGGAGTGTAGCATTGTTCTCCGATTTGTCGACGTCATGTTTGGTCCTTTTGTGGTGGCGCGCTGGGTTGGTTCGTCGCTTACAAATCCTTTTGCATCAGTCTCAGTCGGAATGGGTGCGACGGCACAGGACCAGGAACACAATTTAGTTGGTCTCCCAAAAGCAAAGGTATGCACGCCATCGGCAGCCGGCAGGACGGCACCGTTGAGCGTAAACTTTTCGGATGGATTTAATGAAGTTTCCTCAGGCACTTTTTCCGAGTTCATATAAGAAGCGACAGACGGAATTCACAGGACTTTCGGATTGTCGTCGCTCCGTCGTTCTGTGTTTTGTTTATGATGATGACAATGGCTGGAGTAGGTGGGTGATATCTCCTATCCTATATCCATTTCCTCTTCATTTTGGGTAAGGTGAATAACGTCAGTCTCTCCCTCTCGCTCTCTGCCTTTAATGCCGGTCCGTAGTATATTATGAAATTATTTATTATTTCTGCTTTTCTTTCATTTCGATTGCAGACACATTCATGCTGTTGAATGTTTTCCTTCCGACCGGCTTTCGGGGGTTGTTTATGGCTGACCGTGTTCATTTGGCTGAGATAAACCACTCTGCGTGTGCTAAGAAATTTCGTAAAATCCATTCGAGTTCACAAAGTGCTCAGGGGCGGTGAATTATTATTGCAGCACATTCTTTAATATTAAAAAATAATATAACGTAGGTTTTGCGAGCAGTTCATAAAAGGGTATTAACTTGGAATAACATTTGCGAGATGGAGAATGGTTTAAGTTTGAGTTGGCTTCGACACGAAGTTATTTTTATGGGGATTTTTCTTTACCGCCGGTCGCTTCTGGCTTAAAAATACTCGTTAAATACGCGCATCTTGGAGGCAGTCGTCTCTGATAGGGATACACTTTCACAAACGACTTTAAACAAATTTTATCAGGTCATTGCAGATGGGCGCAATGGGATTCCATGTTAATAGCTATTGCCTTGCAGATCCGCCTGCGAATGTTAAAGTTACACGACCTGCAATAAACTTGCAGCTAAAACTACTGATTATTGCCACAGTATTGCTAAGGCGTTTAAGCCTTTATGTAGCTTTAGCGCTAGCTCCTTGCAAATTGGTAAAAGTACGCTTGGGGCAATGACAATCGCTTGAAATCGAACCGCCTAACAGCAGGAATCAACGGGATTCGTTGGACAAAATCGACTAGACCTTTCAGATGTTCATGTTGCTGCTTTAATGTCACTTGGAAGCAATGTCTGTCCTGCCTTACAAATTTATTTGCATTAGGATGGCGAGGTGGATCCTCGTTTCGTAATTTAAATGTCGAAGGTTAGCATCGTCTGGGCAGTCCTGATGACTCTATGAAGAGCTAAGTATTTCTTCTTCGTCTGTCAACCGATGTATGAATTATTACTTCGGCACAGTGCTTGCTCATGTGCTAAATTATGCGATAAGTTTATTTCTATGTGAGTTATTTGTATTTTTGTATGTTCTAGAAAAATAAAATAGTCTATGCCAGTCAGAGATAGTGTGGCTAACTATTAGTGAAAGAAATTTTGAAATCGGTTGTCTAGTTCCAGAGACTACCCGCGACATACCTATACACAAGCTAATTGCTAGGATATTCATATTAGATCAATGTAAAGGTGATTGTTTTTACAAAAGCATGCGTTTTCCAAAAATTGACTACAATGTCCTTCCGGACAAACATATTCCTAGGACCTAGCTAGAAATTGGCTCATAGTCATGACAACGGATAGTGGCACAGCGAGGAAATTCAGTTCTCAACCTTCCTCCTATGGACTCTGTTGCTGCAGCAGTGATTTTCCAAGTAGTGGGAAATACTTACTTTAGGTAGCTGGACCCACCGCAAGTTTGAAGGACATTATTTCAACAAACAAAAATGTGAATATAATGAAAATAAATATTTCTACAACACTACAATTTTCGACAAAAATTTTTGTCAAATTTTGTGTGTCAAAAATCGAACATTGTTATTCAAGTGCGTTTCATGCTATTACTCAGTCCCCCAAACTTTCAGCAAGTTCACTCTCTCTTCAAATGAATAAGGTATATGAGAACAAAGTTATATTTTGCACAGAATTCATTCCGAGGCTGGATATTTATTGTAAAGGCTCTGTGCGGGTGCTAGGGTAGACCCTGGGATAAGCGGTGCTATAGGTAGAGTTTTCCTCGTGAAGGAACTGGTATGAAAGTAAAGAGTGATTGAGATTTCGATTTTCTTTATTTTTCGGAGCTCGATGTCTTACCTTGTGGAGGGTGAAATATAAAAGAGAGCGAGTTTAGCTTAGTACAAAAGAAGGAAATGCATAGGTTGACGTTTAAGACGACAAGCGTAGTAGCGACATCTTACATTTAATTTTAAAACTACCTTTGAGTTATCGAACTAGTAACAAGTAAGGATTATGTGCTTTTCACATGAATAGGCTCCGCATGGCCTTTCTAACCATGAACAAAGTTTGAGTTTAAGACGTCATTTACAAATCATTACCCTGCTCCTGGGTTCCGTCAGGTAAAAATGCATCGCTCCGCATTCTAACATCGTATCGGACGGAGACATTTGAGATTTTTAACAGAGGTGTAAGGCCCCTAGAAACCAGAATGGAACAAGAGTCCTAAGGCAATGTCGGTCAACTACCCATAAAGTAAACAAAATTTGACATGCTTAGATAATCACAAGAGCATATTCGTCTACAAAGAGTGTGTTTTGAGGTTTGATTTCCAGAAGACACGAATATTTTTGAAACTGATGTTCCACACTTTTTCTCTATTTAAACCGTGATCAAGGAGTTTGACGTTTGAGGTGCTATCCAAAAGCGCGGTATAGACCAAGACAATATTTTTAGATTGCGCCTACAGTGAGACAATATTTTTCAGCAGTATTCTTGCATTTGCCCATGATGGGTTTATGTCCGAGCTAAATTGAGAAGACAAATAGTATAGGTAGGTAATAACTATGGGTAGATATTATAGATTTTACCGATCTTTTAAAATTTTCAGAACTTGTTTTCGAAAAGCGTATGCTTTTTTTTTGCTAAGCTTCCGCCCGACATTTTTGCTGTTCTATTAATAGGAATCGTATCGTGGGATTGGCTCGGACTTAAACATAAAGAAGCGTGTAATGTATCACTGCATCAGGGCGTACTGCAAATGTGTTAGAAAATAGTTTCAAGATGTATTCAAATATCAAAATGGATCTTTAAAAAAAAACGTTCAAGAAAGCGAAAATGGGACTGAATGGCACGAGCTTGTCAATAAGGGTACTACACAGTGTGCATATGTGATATTCTTTTTGTCCGAGGTTGGATTTCTGTCGTCGAACGCATAAGCAGTGTTGCCATTTTGACCGGATTCCGGTTATATCTGACCGAAATCTTTTCCCTCTGACCGGAGAAAATTTTGGAATCCGTTTAGACCGGATTTTTAACCGAACGAAAAAATTCTTTAACCGGAAAACCCTTTTTCTGACCTGAAAGATAATATTGTTCTATCACTAGACATAAAGGTCAGATTTATATAATTTGAATGATATTTGGCCATACCTACTTAACGAACACATTCACAATTTCATACAGAAACCAATTTATTGTGAATACTCCTAGAATACAGCTTACAGGGGATCCTCGCGGCTGTTTCATTTGAAAGCTCCCACCAAATGTGACTGAGGGTGTGCATTTAAACACAGCTGAAGTGACGACCATTTAGAATATTTTGCAATTTCGGTTTTGGTTTTACCAAATTCAAACGCCGGCGTGGAGTGGAACTTTCCTTTTTCTGCGAAACGTTGGGATGCAAAGCTTTTTAAGTTTTTTTTTTTTTGTTTTATAAGCTTTAATTAAGATTAGTTTAGAAAAATAAAAAAAAATTATGCATAATTACAATATCATTTTTTGTTAAAATATATTACTATATTCCATTTTTGACCGGACTTCTGGTAAAAAATTCTTATTGTGTCTTTTGACCGGATTTTCTGACCGAATTTAAAAAAATAAAAATCGGTCATTCGGTCAGATTTGACCGGTTTCATTATTTTTTAGTGGCAACACTGCGCATAAGTGTTGCTACGTAAACCAAACCTAAAAACATTCGAATAAGTATTCCAATCTCGAAATTATGTGTAAAAAAGTCTTAATACACTAAGCCGTTCTTAACTTATTGACAGCTCCTCAGTCCTGCATCACTGGTAGATATTAATTACAATGTAGTAAGGCAGTGTGAATTTTATGACCAAATAAAAAAATGCTTAAGGCGCTCTACTTCAGTCATTATTTGGATTTCTGGGGAAAATTTGTGTCATTGTTGTTATTTTGTGTTGTTGTTGTTACTGCTGCTGTTATTGGTGGTATGTGTTATATGTTATATACGTATGAGCAAGTCACAATCAACTTAAGATGGCGCTACAGACCGGGGTGGACCCGGGCCTCAACCAACAAGCGTCTCCAGCCAGCACGATCTTTAGCCAGGTGTCTCCATTTTCGCACGCTAAGTTGGTTAAGGTCCCCTTTCACTTGCGTGCGCCACCTGAGTCGCAGTCTTCCTCTACTGCGCTGTACCTCAGGTGTGGATTCGAAAATTTGCCGGGCCGGAGTATTCGTGTCCATTCGATCTACATGACCCAGCCACCTCAGTCGTTGGACCTTTACTCTTCTGACTAGGTCGATGTCGCTTAACATCGTCGATGTATCTCCACCTCCGTTCAACGTCTATGCAGACGGACCAACTTTTTTTTAACTTTTTTTTCTCCCAAAACATGCAAGAGTAGGTACCCTCATCCGCCTTTGAAAGGGTCCATGCTTCTGCGCCATAGAGCAGGGCTGGGATGATTAAGGTCTTATAAAGGGTCGCTTTAGTTGTTCGAGAGAGGGCTTCAGTAACAATCAACATAAATCAACTCGTTGGCTTTCCATATTCCATTGAATCATGTTTTGTTTTTGGTTAAAGGTAAGTATCCGGTATCCCTAATCAGCTTTCTGATCTGTCCAAACTGTGATAATGAGCACTGACGGACTCCACCAAAGACACACAGACACAGACCACTTTTTCCGGGTTCTTCTTTAGCAAGACCCAGTTAAACTAAAGTCCCAAGTTTCGAGATTTATCGTGTAAACAGTGCCCGGTATATAATATCAGTTCGCATTGTGCAAAAAAAAACATTTATTTTCCTTATATCGTCGAACTTTCCAAGAGTGATGCTATTTAATGAACCGTAAAAATTGTTACAACGTCCTCAGTTCATACACAGGAAGGGATATCGATACGAATGTGAAGATAGGTTTGTTATAGAAAAATAAAAAAAACATTTTCGATACCATCCCTATTTTCACCGGGAGTGTTATTTGCTCGGTTGCCTCTCTATACGAAGATCTGCATATGTAGGGGAAAAGGAGACTTTCATCGAGGTATCCGTTCCGGTATGGGTATTGAATTCCACAGAAAAATGCGACTTTTGCCTCTTTGATGTTATAATTGAACTTTTCTTTTGCAAAATTCATTTTAACAAAACCAAAAAGAAGAATGGTTTCCGCAGGGGCGGTAGCTGAATCACCTTGTTCCGTTTCGGAGAATTTTTTAGTCAAGCAAAGATAAAACTGTATCGATAGACAAGAAAATAATCGATAAGGGTGCTCGATTAATAAAAAAGGGGAAAATGTGGGGTATGGGGGCGAAAGTCATTATTTCTTCAAAGGTCAGGCAGAAAACCATCATATATGGTATATTGAATTTGTTTCACACTGACCACTGCTCCCCCCATAACTTCAGCAACAACTTTTACTGCAGTCATGTTATAAACGTAGACCCAGGAGCATTGAAACATAAAAACTGCCGTAAAAGTCAAAATCAATTTTAAAACGAACCCACCACCGCGCAGCAAAACTGTCACTTCCACTTTTATTGGCCGTCACATTATTTTATACAACTCAATTAAAACTTAACTGACTACATCATCAGAGGCTGTCATTCACACACGTGTGTTCCATCTCCTTCAAAATATGCAATACGGACGCTTTTCATTATCCCGACCAAGGCGACGCGAGATAAAAGCTCTTTGATCTCACCATCACCACAGCACAGACTGTCAACTCGAACACAACGTCCACATCTACATATCATGTGACGTGCAGCGAATTAAATAAATCACAATATCGTGTCAATTGGCCCAAAGAGTTGGCCAGCATTTACGATATTTATATTTTATTACCATTCTACTTGATATTTTTTTATTTTTCTGGTCCTTGTGCGTGTATATTCGACTTGTCATCCCTGGTGCAGTACATCCTAATAAACATGGCAATAAATAACGTTGTCCAAAGCATACCACTGGGACACATAGTATAACCAGTTTTTGGGAAAATACCTATCTGCAGTGATTCTGTTTCTGGCTGCAGGCAACCAAACAAAAACAACATGTAATGATAGAGAGAAATGTAATCCTATGCAGAGGTAACAGCTTTAGTAACATAATAACAACAGCAGACATGCAGCAAGGCCGGTGTCGGGTCCCGGTCCACCAAGTCGGTATGGTATAGGTATAAGGCATTACGATTTACGATTTTTTTTCCTCCTCTCTGTGCTGGTTGATTAATTTATTGTCGGCCAAGAGAAGTTGTTAATTTCTATTGGCATTCGATGTGGAATGAGATTTTTGTTGCGATAAGTTTTCGTGCCACACGAATTAATCAACAATGGCATTTGCAAGAGATGTATAGTTGTGCGTCCGTCTGAAATTTTGGGGGGATACTTTTGTGGATAAATCAATTACGCACGGTCTTTCTATTTATTGATATATTCGAAATGAAAGGTTGCGAAATTTTCATTTGCTAAAAATTGGAATTGGTCTGTACTTTGGGGTGGATTGGAGTCTACCTTTTGGATTTAGAGCTCAGCTAATTTGGACAATTACACAATTACGATTACATACAAATGGTGAGCAGACATTCAAGCCAGAACGACGCGTACACCCCTACCTACTTGCGTTACAAAATATGACGTCCTACAGGTGATTTAGCACTTGATTCAGCTTATGATAACAATTTGTCACGAATGGAAGTCACATACAATTGAAAAGGGTACACTGAGGAAAATAGTGCACTTTGAAATCAAAAGTTCGCATATTTAAATTTAAAGTGTGCAAATCTAAAGTTTTTTATGTAAAAAACAAATATTTGCGAAAGTTAAAAGGCAAAGATTTCATTTTTTAACTTTTAGATTTAAAAGTAAAAGAAAATGCTTTTAATTTGTATTTAAACAGAATAATAATAACAGAGTATTTAAATTTAAAGTGTTTTCTTTAAATTTAAGAGTAAAACTCTTCTTTTTCTTAAAGTGAGAAACTTTAAATGTAAATGATTTCTCTTTCAAGTTTTAAATTATTTGCGTTGACGTAAAAAATGTAAATTTTAACTTTCAAATTGAAAGCATTTGAATATGGTTGTCTTTCATACTTTTAATTTTAAAGTGTTTTGTCCAAGAGTTTAAAGTATTTTTCCCTCAGTGTAGGTACCTACAATTTTGTAAATTTTTGTACAGGATCAAGAGAGAGTTCATGTAAAATCCGCTTTTAGGATCCTTTTTTTTTTAATTTGTCGGACGTTAGCAATAGGTGGGACAGTGAAAAAACAGTTGCAGTTTTTATTTATTTTTTTTGGCGATTAAATCGTAAAAAAATACCACTGGATGGAAAAATATATTTCAAACGGGACAGAGGCCTCAGCACTGTCAACGAACAGAATACGTCATATCAACCAGCAGTACCGCAAAGTTCGGTATTTAGACCACTACTATTTCTGATGTTTTTTTGTCGCTGAAGATACTGCCACTGGTTACCGTGCCTAAGCTCGCAGTTGCGTATATTCCAGTCCCAAATACCAATAACACACACCATTCAATGTATTTTATTTTTTCCTAATTTTGAAACCCTTTACCACTCGTTGGTCTTTTACCTAGGGCGTCAAAAAGACGTGGTCTGCACCATCATATTCAGAGTTCTAGTATACGCCTTTTAATTCGCAGCGGCATTTTCGTCCAACTGCAACTTCTGTTCATCCCTGTCTAGTGCTAGATTTTGATTCATTTGCTTCGATTCGTAAGTTTTTTTTTTAAAAATTTTAAAGTTTTAAACACAAAATCCCTTTCCGTTTATGTTATGACAAGTCTTCTTTTTACCATGCGGGCGTAATGAGTTGTTGTATTTACTTAAAGCAGGAGTACATTTGGAAGAGCACGGCAAGAATGAACAGGGCTTCCATATCAGAGGCAATACCTCACGAACAAAATTCTATGAATCAGAAAAACTTAAATTCTATTGAAAACTTTGCGGAAAGAAATGTGTTTTCAAGATCAATAACCATTCTTTTGTAGGCATTAAAACAGCATCAGTTGAAAACATAAATCCCATACCTACTATCTCTCTTTCTCTTTTTATCTTGTTCCCAAACCAAGTACAATTGCATACAAAATGTGAAGAAGAAAATATAAAAATGGATAGTTTACTTAAAAATACTGTTCGCGCTGTTAACAGCATTGAATTAATATTCTGAAACCAATGAAGCAAGTTATACGCTATTGTTTTCCTTAATTCTGATTGCGTATTATTAAAATGTAAGTTCGTAAACACTTTTTTGACTCTTCATTTAAAAACAGTTTTTTTTTTGTGGGCACATTTTTGTCGGTAGAACAAATTTGTGAAACATTTTACTTCGACTCGGTCTGCGTATACTTTTGATTTTTCTGTTTGGAATCATTGTAGAGTTTACACCCAGTTGGGAGCATATTGTCCTCTGTAAATCTACTACTTGAAAACCCCAACACCCAAAATATATACATGCGAAATCCGTGAGCACAGCACTGCAGATGCATCTTCTTCTGTTACAAATAATGTAGGTAAGTCTTCAAGAAAAAACTTCACCTCCACTGAATAAGGAAGTGAGCAATAAAACAAAGTCTCTGTCTCTCCCAAGTGAATTATATACCGAGAATCCCTCTCAAAATGACTGTTTAAATTCTCTGAACAATAATTTACTTCCAAAAATTCCGCCTTTCCAATTTTTAAACACATCCCTGCCCTGACTGCACAAGTTTTTTAGATGCGATGTTGGAAAACCATTCGATGTAGTGAAAAATTTAGAAATGAAGACGTAAATATTCGAATTCAGTGAGTTTTGTTTGTCTATTTTAATACAGAATTAGTGATTTTCACAACAGAGCAATCTGCTGAGCATTTAAATACCGATCACTTTGTTTTGAGCATCTCTTTTTGTAACAAAACTATTCCCAGTCGCTTTTTCTAAACGAGACACAATCAGCCTGAAAGTCTACAATTTTTTTTAATAAAATTTCCAAACAGACAAGATTTGTTGTGCGTCTATATCAGCTAAAATCTTCAAACTTCTAAACTTCATATAAAAAAAATTGAAATTATTTCAAACTAAAGGCGAAGTAATTTCCCATGTGAAGTTGTTTCCCGTGGAGTTATTTCCCCGCGCCTCAAAAATCACCGAAATACATGTTGCTACTCTTATATATAAAATATTTTTATATAGAGTTCAAAGTCACCCACTTACTTCCTGCTCAGTTGAGCAGTTCCCTCCTTAAAGGGTGGCGCAATGTCAAAAACAATGACGACTATCGATTTGATACCCTCCTACCCCCACTCCTTTTGGTTTTCTGAAAGCCTACAGAACCAGTTCACATATTAAAAAAGAAAAACCCTGTGCACATTTTTAGTTCGAACTAAAATTTAGTATTCCAGAAAAATATTCGACTGCAACTTTTTCCCATGTCCCTTCGTATACCTCATTTCGACGGATATCGCTTTTGATATATACTCGTATGATTCGCTTTGACAAACCACGGCCACAAGAATATTTCATCAAGTCGCGTTGCACTTGTGGTAAAAGAGCTCTAAAAACGTGCACTTTCCTTTGTAGACGTTCAAGCCATGCACGAACTGCAATTTATCCATTTCATATTTCTAGGGCAGGAACGTAATTCTGTTTTCCAATTTTACTACACAGCACTCATTGCTAAAAACTACACCAAAGTCTCATCTATTTTTAATGCACCAAACCACACAAAGAAAGGACTGCAACCGCAACCGACCGAACGTACATACTACGACTACCTATTTATAATTTTTCTTGGACACGCAACCAATGTGAATATTAAAAAGTCCCATAACTTTGCGACTTACTTGCAACGTATGTATATTATGAGCCAATTAACTGATTGTTTTCACAGTAATTGCCAGCAGGTATTGTAATACGTACAGTGCTCCTTCATGCCTAACAATTGTCCCCGACTGTGGTGTGTGGTCCTGGTCACCCTCAAAAGTCCGTCTCATTTCGAAAATCGAAACACCCTCTTCGTTTGTTGGTATTTACTTACCGACTTACTGTTTGAATGATTGTCAATGTCAATGTCCATATACGTTTCAGTGAAGCAAGAGAAATGTCACAAACAAAGTTCAAATGTCAAATGGTTTACATCAAAAACAAGAAACTATAGTCAAATAAAACACAGCGGGAAGTTTGCATTACGTGCGAATCTGCGAATGGAGCAGCATAAAAGCAAACGAGAATAATATGCCAAACGAAAGTCTATAAAAAATGCAAAAAGTTTTTTTTTTGTCCATTAACATAAAAACTCCATTAGGTAGAAAAATCGTTTCAAACGAAATCTGTAGTCTTTTTGAACTTTCGCATGGAAAAAGGTTAGATAGATGCTCAGATGGAAGAAGAGTCAAAGCGGTTAGTTTGTGCGATTGTATGCGGTAAGGTGTAGGTTTGTCATTGTGAAAGGGAAAGGTGATTTTTAATAGACTTTGTGTATCACAAAATATTCAAATTTGTAGGAAAGCAATTCGTCGACTTGGCTTAGTAGTAAATAACCTCTAAAAGGCGGAACAGTAAGCAATTGGAACTGGAACACAGCGTTTAAGGCCACGAGGAGAAATGCTGCCACTGATAAAACTCAAAAGAAAATCACCCAAGAACCGAATCGATTTAATAAACTGTTTATGCAAAAAACACATGTGCAGAAATTCTGGACGCAGCAGGAAACAGAATGCAGTGTTGCAAGTAAAACAGATGTGCAGAAAATTATTTGACATGCCTTGCATCGGCTAATATGGCTACTGTCATTCACCGACTAAGCGGCTGATGTGTTTGCCACCAAAACAGAAACAAACACGATCAGCAAATATCGAAAGCCGATGCCAAATATTTGAAATTGCAATTTATTTTCATTTGTGTTGTGGTTCGCTTGAATTTTGCAGCAAATTTAGAAATATGTTGCAGTGTTGCGGTGAATGCAGAATTTACGTGTGCCTATAGCCATATAAACACGTGTATTATAATCTTGCTGTGCAGTGATTTCTGCACATGTGTTTTGGGCATTACGCACTGAAATCCGCATCAGAAAATTATTAGTTTATTATTTTTATTTTTTATCTTGTTTTCTTGATTTAGCTTGTCAAAGTTTCGGAAAAACAATCAACAAATAATAAATGGTTTTTACCCGACTGCACACAGAGAGAGAGAGGGTTATGTGTTTCGCGCGTATCCTATGTACGTTCCATCGGGACACCCTGTGGCCTAAACGGCTTGACCGATTTTGAAGAGTGAGGTGTCATAAGATTCGTATTCTTCCCCGGAGTGTTATAAGATATACAAAAAAAAATATAAATCTAAATTTAAAGAAAAACCAAAAAAAAAAAAAACAATTGTCACACAAAATGTCAGTGAGAAATGTCAAGATATGGAATACACTGAACTGTGAAATAAATCAGTTCTGATCTATTCACAATAGCATCGCAACTCATACCCAGCCAAGTTTCGCACCTAGCGGCATCTACATTTCAACTCAACATCGCAACTGACAGCCAAAAATCACATCATTTATTTTTAGTGGTCTAAAATAACGAATAAGGAATGGTTCCGCTCTTGGCTCGAAACAGCTCAGAGAATTTCAACCGGCAAGTACTGATAAATATATCAAATGCACAAGGTTGTCAAGAAACAAATTCAAAATCCGGCTAAAAATGAATTGCACAGAACAATAAAATCTGTACAAATTCGGTGGTGGTCGAATGTTGTCCTAGAACGTTTCATATGTTGCAAAAAGGTAAGTTATATATTTATTTTTGATATGGATTAGTTGTCAAAGATGAAAGTTGCTCAAAGTAGCTCGAAGTCTATCCATGTACCTTGGCGTATATTTTAAGCTCTCTGAGAGAGTTTTTGTTAATTTATTCAGTTTGACGGATTTGTAGTGTTCGGCTCGGGAAAGTACGACTGGACACAGGGAGGGTTATGTGTTTCGCTTGACCGATTATGAATAGAGAGGTGTCATTAGATTCGGAGTGTTATAGGCTAAAAAGATAAAAATAAAAAAAAGTTAGTTTAAAAAACCAAAAAACCCGACTGACTGTAAAAAAAAGAATTAAAAAGATATGAACAAGACACATTCAAGTACCTATACCTTACTATTTGACAGTCGGAGGGTACTCAATAATCATATATTTGATAGGCTGTGTGGTTATAGTCTCCAATTGTCAATTAGTAAGGTAAAGGTAAAACAACAATAACAGCTATTATTTGAATTTGAAAAATCATTCAGTTTCGAACATGCTTCAGCTCAGGTAATCTGTCATTAAATAAAATGCTCCTCCTGTTAGTTGTCATATATTTGAAAGTTGTAAATCTTTAAAAAATCATACTGATCATTTTATTCTCAAACAAATATAACTTTGTTAATTTTTTCTTTGTTCAAATAAAACGTTCAGTAATGACTGAAAATGTAGGAAAATATTTAATGGTGAAAAGTATAAAACTGTAGGGTAACTGTGCGTAATATTTCACACATCAAGTTTGGATTTAATAACCATCACTTCCACACAGCAGATTATTCATTAAATAACTAATGTTTCAAAAGCCTTCGGACCAGAAAACTTATAGAAGTCTTACACAAAAATATTGTTGCGTCATATACGTGTCTTTAGTTAAAAAATAAAATAATACTATTTTGTTTGTTCTATCTTTAAAATTAGTAATATTTGAACACTCTTTTATTTACATTGTGTTTTTATTAATTTATTATTCTGTACAGGTACCCTTCGACCGCAAGATGAGATTACGACTGAGCTGTAGTAGAATTAAGTGTTTTTTTTTCTTCTTTTTTATCTTCCTTTTTATCACAGTCAAAGTTTTTACCGCTATCATTTCATAAATGGAAAATTCCCACAGTATAGTAACACTGTACAACAAAATAATACATGGTTACCAAGGAGTAACAAAATTTGTGAAGCATGCAAATGCGTTCTAAGAACCATTTTAAAAAACGAAAAAATATAAAATTAACTAAAAATAAAATTGAAAAATAAAAAAAACTATAGAAAAATAAAAATTCTTCAATATGTTGTTAACTTGAATGTGACTGTGAAATAATGGAAAATAAAAATTCTTTAATATGCTATTAACTTGAATGTAACTTTGACAAGCTCGCGCCGATGTCATGTATGAATTCGTACGATGTAAGACGAGTGTTGCCAGACATTTGATACATATATTCACATACTCTGAGCTAGGATTTCCCTTTTGGCATGGCACTATTTACTAAATTATCTGCGATTTTGCCGCCCACTAAAGACAACATTTTAAAACATTAGTCAACTTTTGCATAAATTTGAGGACACTTTGAGCTTATACCTGTTTCTAAAAAACCTAAAGTGAGATATGTTAAAAAATGTTATCTAAGTATTTCTGAATTCCTATTGATGCAGAGTTTTCCGAATACTCAAGAGAATTGGCCAAATTTTGATAAATGTGCCAACAAATTTAAAGGTTACATCCTCAACTAGATTTTGTGCATTGAAAGTGTAATGAAACCGAAGCCAGCGTCTCTTGCATGAAGCTAATAGTCGTTTCGGTTGTTAAATCTTCTGGCAACCTAATCTTCTTCTCCACGGAAAGAGAACTACGCTAAGAACTTGCGTCTACATTTTGTTGAATATCTTGGCAAAGTGCGGAAAAAGGTCACCTAGGATCTGAAGAACCGAAACTTGTAATACTTATATTGGGTTGGTGTTCAGAAACCTGGCGCTGACAGCAATTCAAAAGACCTCTGTGGTCGTTGACTGAGTGTTTGACTGACATAATTTTGTTTAAAAGTTTGTATTATTAAAGTGCATTTAAATCGCTTTAAATGTTTTGAAATTTGGTCGAAAAGATGAAAGGGATTGCGTTACCTTCTTAAAAAAACACCACACTCCAAGTTAAATTCCATGTACAGCTAGGTAGGTAGTTGGTCTGTTAATCAAAATCAATTTACGTATTTCATGTATTAAATTTTTTTTAAGGTAAAAACACATTCACCTCCTTGCCGCCATATGATTTCCCTCGCCCTCAACATCACCAGTCACCACCAAAATGTGCGGACCGGTGCCGCATGTGCAATTACATCGAATACAAATTCCGCATCCAGCCATAGTCGCACTTGCCCCCTAGGGATTCTCAAATTGATTGCTTGTTGGCTCTTTTAAGTGGACACAGTGCACACACACACAGCACAAATAGCCAACAAGGGAACTGCGACTCTGGCTGGCAAAAAGAGATTGAAGCGATTTTAATGAATCACGTGTCATCCGCACACTCTCACACAAGGCAAATCGGATTCGGATAGGAAAAAACCGGGCTTCCTGCCGGCCAAGTGTGAAGTTAGTAAATCGCAGCCAACTAGTGCAGCAACATAGATTCGAATCGAACCCCAATCAGAAGAACCGTTGTGCAGGACTATACTACCCCTCTATATGTGCGATTAACCTTTTCGCAGTCAAAACTTCCTTGCCAGTCAGTCGTTTATAGAACAACCGCCCGCCGCTGGCAAGGGCGTCGACAACACATTTCCATCGCCGTGCCATAGAGAGTGCAAATGACTTGTGCTCAGTGGCGTATCAGTTTCGCCCATGGTCTCAGATTACCCAGGCAAGTTTAATTCAACCTAAATCCGGTGACGGTGAGCCTGGGTGATGGTGAATGCTTTGCTGTTCAGCACAGTAGTGATATGCATCTGATGGCTTTCCTCAAGAAAGATTTATTTCCAAAGATTTCCTCAAGTTGTTCTCTCACTTTTGCTGATGGGCATTCGAAAAAGGATTGTCGGTGGGTGGAGAGGATACTTTTCGTTTCTTAATTACTTGAAGCTACTGTTCTATCGTCAGTGAGGTGATGTTATGTAAATCAACCGACAGACAGACCTCAACGCACACCATCGCCATGGTAAATGGACCTAACCGCTGAAGTTAAGAATTCAAATTTATTCATTAGAAATGGTGTTCAACTGAATTAATTATTTGAATGCGAATGCGACCGGCGAAGACCACCAACAGTTGTTGGGCGGGGGTGCGGAGGTATACGAGTGCGTTTCGGAATTCCTATCGCAACGAGAGAATGTGAAATTTAATTTTATTGGTCAATTTAATTTTAATTTTATTCCATGTGGGGATGCAGCGACTTGCACGGGACGGACATTTTAATATTACCGACTGAAATGGTCATTAGGAGGGGGTTTCTACAGGTTATTAACTGCAGGTCTTATACGTATATAGGTATAGCAGGAGTTGGCTTTTGTTTTATAAGGAATGGCCACGGAAGGATGGTGTATAGTTAGTTACGTTCTTCGTCAACTGGAGCGGATGGTGCCCACTTTGAATTGGACTGAATTTTTCGTTTCGTTTTTAATGCAAATCGTAAATAAATAGGGCCTAAAATCTCCCCAAGAGGAATACTAAATTTGTGGCAAAAAATTAATTTTTTATATGTAGGTTTAAAACAAACCAAAAACAATATTTTCGCCATATTCTCCATTTCTCCAGAAACGTTGAATAATGCGCGATCCTAGATTTTAATGTAAGTTGTTAGATAAACATCGAAGACCCTTCGGGAACTTTAAGGACTACACACACACTGCAGCACCTTTCCTGGGCATAAACTGTATATTATGTGAAGCAATGAAATATGAGCATCTATCTAAAACCAGGAATTTTACCACCGAAACACAGTAAAAATAAAATGCCATAAAAGAGATCACAGCCACAGACCTTCCAAATTAACGTTAAAAAGAAGATTCCCCATTCAGGAATTCACAGAGGAGGACGACTGACCCGACCGTTCAAAGATGGATATCAATATCAGCAGATACAGGAAGCAGCGGTGCCACTTTGCTACAATAGCAGTAGATCTACTGCACTTTTCGCAAAAAATAAATCTGCTGCCACTGCACTTTTTTTGTTTGACAAACCTTCTCTTGGCCAGCTGTACAAAAACCATGCATTAAAATAAACGCTGTAAAGAACGTCTGAACGAAAGTTTTCGATTGTAAGTCAAAAAAAAAAAAAATAAACTACGAAATAAACTTAACGTAAATACTCTTGAAAATGTATTTTTTTTTTGTAAGAAAATGAATAATGTCAGCAGCGGTTGCTGGACACCCTCAGACTCTCCTGGGGTTTTGAGTATTTTAAAAATTTAAATTAAATTGATGAAAAGTTAATAAACAATATAAAGTGATTATTAATATAGTCTTAAGCAATTGATCTTTGTTTTTTGTGTAATAAAAAAACCTACAGCTGAAAGATCGAATCTACTGGATTTTTTTAATGATCTACTGAGCTCCTCTTTTTTTGAAGTTGCAACGCTGTCAGGCAGACCGATGATCTTCTGTAAAACTATAGAAGGAGGAACTTAATCTAAGCGGCTTTACAAAAGCGGAATTTAAAGCGCCGAAACATTTTATTTTAAGGAGTCCCCTAAAGGTACAGGTTGGGCCAAACACAAGTTTCTTTTTAAAAATGCAATAAAATGAAGAAAATTAATTTATTAGTAAGAGCAAACATTCCCATTAATTTCATAACATCGGCCATTCACGGTTCATCACACAAAAAAAGTCCAAAGGGGTCAAATCGCAGCTCCGAGACGGCCAATTGACATCGCCGAGACGGTTGATAACACGATTTGTGAATTTGGTGCGCAAAAGATCGATTGGCTATGTGGCATGGCACGCCATTCTGCATGAACCAGACGTCGTCCAAATCCATTTCTTCAATTTCAGTGAAGAAAAAAGTCGGTTAACATGGCTTTGTAACACCCACCGTTGACCGAAACGTTGTTACCAGCCTCATTTTCGAAGAAAAATGGTCCAATGATGTCACGAATCCAATCCGTCACTTTCTCGTCTGTGCCCACCGTAAGACGACGGGGACCATGAGTATTATCCACTAACCAGTCTCACAAACTTTTTGCACAAACTTGCGTACAGCAAGCGCGGTGGGTGCTTCATCTCGGCCAAAACTTTTTTTTAAAAAAAAAAAGAACTAATTGGGCTACACAGCACTCACTTTGGAAATAAGTTTTTGATATTTCCCAACCTTGCTCAAGCGTAAAGCGACTCGTTTCGTTTCGCGGAGTTATGATACTGACTTTCTGTCAGCGGGAAACAGCTGTCAGTGTCAAAATAACCTATGATTTAAAAATAAACCACTAGATGGCCATGAAAAACGGGTCACAATACACCCAAACTGCTGGTTCGTGAAAATTCACACTACCTACCTTCCCTCTAAGTCGATGTCTTTCTTCCGGACTTCAGCTACCTTGTTGACAGTGCATGCAACATTAAGCTTTACACAACCTCTTTTTACTTCCGAATTGAATCTGTATCACGTTTAAACACGTGCTAAAAAATTGCGCCAAATCGTTTCATTGCCAAAATGCACTTAGAAAATGTGTATCTCACCCAGGGATGTCGGTGATCGTATGCGACTGTTAAAGTCGACAAAGCCAGCGCCAAATTCAAAGCGAAAAGGATCATATGAAATGGAAAAGAAAATAAGGTTTGCTAAAAAATAGTTTTAGGCATTTTCGAAATTTATCAGCAGGTTTTGAGAATTTCAAGTGTCTTTGGGCCTTAGGTGTACCAATAAATATTTTTAGTTTCGACTCTAAATTTTAGTAGTTCACAGTGGCTATATTTTCCGTACAAATTTTGCAATTGTGAGCTTCCGATGATTTAAAGTCGAAACTCAAATTTATTATTAGACTAATTATGTCCAATGTTTATTAGCTGATCCTCATCCTCATCATTCGAAGGATAAATTGAAATGTGGCTTTTCAAAACCCGACTTCGTACATTTAACGTCTGAAGCTTAATCAGCGCCATCTCTTATTGAAGTGGCTATCATTTAACTCACTTCATGAGCAGATGGCGCTTATTGAAATATAGTTGCATTGCATAGGTACTAATTGTTACTTACCGACTGAAGCTATTCATTTAAATTTGAAATGATGTGCTAAAAGAAGCGTTTAGAAGATGAAGGACTTAAGCGACATTTTCAAAAAATAAAGTAATCAGCACATTTAACACCTTCTTCCACTAAGTTATGGACAAACACCTTCATCCTTTGCTAAATCATATATAGAGGCATTAGATATTAGTCCACATGAGAGAGAAATTTAAGTTTTCACATAGTTCCTTCATTCGTAAGAAAAAAGGTATATCTGAACAAATTTCCCTTAGGACCTTCATCTTCTAAACGCTCCAAAACAGTTTATTCCCATCAAAAAAATCCATGTTAACGCGGAATTTGAACTCTGTATTCCTACCAACGAACTATGCTCAGTTTGGCGGGTGCTGATTTTTGTACGATGTCCTTACATACATGCATGTACATACATACATACATAAGTGGATTTTCCGATTGTTATGGAACGAATAGAAGGAAAGAGGTTTAGGAAAAACTCAATAAATTTCTCAAAGTAAACATAACCTATACCGTTTTTGTGGTAGAGATACCTAGCAAAGGCACATAAATCGCGAAATTGGGTGCATGAACACTCCAACACGCCCACATGAACTATATGTCTGAACAGCACGCTGTACCCATACCTACTCGTACTTATTTCCTATATACCTTTTTGTAAAGCAAACACTTTGTAAGTTTCCTTTATACTTACAGCAGTGATAAAAGCAAAGTTAAAGGGAACGTGCAAGTTGACGGATTGATTTTTAAAGCCCCAAAACTCCGTCGGAACAGCCTCTTTTTCACCCATCAAACATGGACAAAAGACTGTGAAATAAAAACGCCAAACTGAAGGAAAGAAAACGGTTTGAGTTATCGTTTTTCATTTACAGTGCGATCCGCAAATCCGTTGATTAATATGCTGGGATTTGTTTTTCTTTTTTTCACCATAGCATTATGGTATGGGCTAAGCTTGATAGCGTTGTCTCTTTATCGCAACACAAAGCAATTCTTCTGAAGGACATTCATCTCCTGATTGTCTTTAGATTGACTCTTTTGAAATATCCACCACTTTTTCTGGAATTTTTGATTAAAGATGGTTTTCTTGGACGTCAAGAACGCACTCGGGATGAGAAGCACAACACAATCGCTTCCATTTCTCGGAACTGGGTAGGTAAATATCACTCCCATTGCCATCTCTGAAGACAAAAGGCGACAATTCACTCACCACCTTTGGAAAATATAACCCCCTTTGGGAGAAGAGAAAAACAACTGAGCCAACGAGTTGGAGTTATTAGGAAAATTATGTTTCATTCTATGAATAAAAAAACCGCAGCGAAATCAGAGAAAGAGTCGCCCTGACTGGCTTTGGCTCTGGCATTTCGCAATAATGAGAAAATATACTACGCTGCGCGCCAAAGTACGAAGTTTCCATTTTGCCTGCGCTTTTCCCCATCATCCCAGAGGTTTCTTTCCCAGACGCGAAGTGCCGGGCAAATCGCGGTCACGTGACCACCAATAACACTGTAATCGCATTCGACATCATCATCACCATCATCATTGGCATCGTCATCCGTGTGTGCGGTGTCGGTGGCGGTGTGCGATTGTGTTTTTCGTGAATAGAGTATAGCGCGCCATCCAACGGCAAATGCCGTAAGCATAAATCCTCCACTCCACTGAGGGTATGCAATGGCAGCTATGCTATACCCGCGCGAGTACATAACCCAGCGATAATCGAGTTTCACATAAACCGGCGACAGTACATAAATTTAATAATGGAACAGAGGCGAATATACTACACAGCACGACGCAGTGGCTGTGGCAGCTTCAGCTACATATCGATATAAGACCGGACGAGCGAGCTTTAGCAACCCCGTTGCCTGTATATAGATGCAAAGATACCAACCGACTGCAGATATACGACCAAACATGAAGAGAAAACAGCAAACGACAACGGACAGCTACAGCTACAGCACAGCAGTGCAGAACGGATGTTTGTCGTTCAGCAGAATGCCGCAGGGGCAAAGGGGGAAATGCCAAAGCAAACGCTTTGTAGATACGATGTAGGTACACACAGAGTGCCAATGCCAGTGCCATCCAAAGGAACAAGAATACGGTCCGCTGCTGCTATGAGATGGTCGGAATGCCATCCCTTTTTGGAACAAACATGTTTCCTTGAAGCATTTCGATGTTTTTTTCCCTCTGCCGCCTTGTTGGTGTTTCTATTTTAAATGAGAATGCTTGTGGAATAGAAATATACATTTATCTGGCTTGGATGTGTGTTCGAGTGTTGGTGTGTGTTTATGGCTGTAGCTATGTATTGAGAAGAGTTTGGAAGGGGAAAAGGCAATAGAAGTGCACGATGTAGATAATAATGATGAAGCAGTCGAGTTAAATTGTTGTTGGTAGTGAAGTGACTTCGGCTTGTGCGTTTCTTTCCACTTTGGAGATTGCTTGTCGTTCGTTTCGTATTAACGAGGTGAACAGGGTGCATCGAAGAAGTTTATTTTACGGAAAAATAAACTATTCCAATTGATTGCAACCAATCACATATCAATTAAAAACGGACCTGAATTAGAGTTAAAGCAGGAACCACAATTGAATGGCCGCATTCAAGAATCTAGTTATCTTAAGTCGACTAGATTGGTCTGGATGAGATGTAACCTGCACGCAAGAACTAGATTGGTCGGGAACGTCACTTTTCCTACGTCATCCACATACGCGAACTGTCAACTTAGTACTCAGTCACGAATTTCTTGACTAGATTCGTCGGCTACCCCTCCATAAACGTCAACTGAAACAGCTGCTCATATGACCGATTTCCCCCCAGTCAATACCGAGATGCATCTAGTGAGAGAGCTGTCAGACTTACTAAACTAGATACTTGAACGTCCCCAATTGCATGCGGGAGTACCTAAAATCTGGCTTAAGTCAAAGTAAGACAATGAATGGTGGGTAGGTATCTATATATGCGGTTGGATTTCCGTTTGTATTTGACAATGGGCCTGTTTTATTGAAGTCCTATTTCATTAAAGTATAGGTACCTAAATCAAGCCAACGAAATTGCAACAAAATAGTATATATAACAGTTTAACACTTTGCCGTGTGTCTCGACTTTTTGTTTAATTTTCCGCTCTCAACGTTCACTCTTACCGAAAGTGTATGGCGCTGAAAGCAATTTGCTAGCATTTTCTAAACACATCTTCGGAGAAGTTCCTGAACTGCTGCTTCCATTTGGCTTAAATAATTATATTAGCTATAGTGTGAATCTCGGAGGTGTCAAAATGGATGCAGTTAAGTGCTAAAGATAAGATATACCTACTTTTCTTTGCTTTGTTGAAATAGATGTTCAATAAAACACGTCTTATGAGTACGAAGACGCTTGGTACAGCAGTATGTTAGGTTTACAAGTTGGTAAAGTAGAGCACACTCTTTCGCACATAATTATAATGCCTTTGGGATAAGCCACCTTTTTCTTGTCATTGTTCGACACTGTCCAAAAATCAAAATGCACTGAGATACCATTAAAGATCGAGCAGCGAAAGTTCAGAAAGTTCTTGAATGTCTTGACGTTAAATCAAGTTGTGGGAGACAAAGTGTGAATCCTCGTAGGTTTCTTCATTATCGCGCCCTCTTTCTTATTTATTTATAATTAAATAGTTTATACTATATAAACTACATATTTGGACGCCACCTTTCTTTCCATGGATTTTCAGAAATCTGTGACCCAACTGAGTACCTTCCGACTTGGATTATTATTTTTTTACATGCAAACTTTGCGATTCGTGTTCGGTTCGGTCGAATTGATATTGTTAGGTTTAAATTATTATAGCTGCTCTGTCTGGTTAAACTGATCAGGCTTTTGTCCTATTCAGATCAGAGTTTCTGGGATATTACTGAGGTTACAAGGTAGCTTGATAGCTTGAAGTGCTTACTTAGGTGGGGCTGCAGTCCGTTGTGGACCCAGCCCTGATTGAAGTTCTTATTCTAATTGAATACGATTGTTATGAATGAACTTGGTGAAGGTATTTTTTCTAATGTGAGCACTTTCTATCTGTGACTTCCAATCTTCAGAGGTCTCTAATCAAAACTCTGCCTAACGACTGGATCTGCGAAGTATACTGATGATTCTAGGTCTATAGATATAACTGCTCACAAAAATTCATTTGCATAAGTTTTTGGTTTATTTAAAGAAAAAGTTAGGTAGGTACTTAAATTTTATTTTTTGCACCTGCTATCTTTGTGCGCATTAGCGTCCCATAGATTCATATGTGTGGCCGACAAGGAGGATCACTGATTATCTTAAACAAAACTTTTTATTCCAACCTTTAAATTTCTCACAGATTTTTTATGTAGTTCTCTATAAAGTTTGCACAATCCTGCTGTTTGCATTCGCATATGTTTTCCTTAAACGCTCGCTTTCTGTTCTTCCGCGTCTATTTGTACCATTCGTGCCCTATTCTTCAACCACAAAAATATATATCACCTGTGATCTTTCGATTAACTTTCTCCCAAACCGAATACTTTATTCTTAAAAAAAAATAAAATGAAAAAAATCTCTCAAAACTCTTAGTTGGTCGCACCCTGTGACTGTTACCCAAGTAAACAATAGATACACGTCGACGATATCCCAAAACACTCTTCGAATTAGATTAAAATACTGAGTGCGTGTATTCCGTATTCCGATATGCATGCATATATGTACCACCAATACAAGCCCACGACCGCCTGCTATCGGATTCAATTTTGGGACCATTAATAGCTATGAATATTATGTACAAGAGAGGGGCTGCTTCTGCTTCACACAATTTTAATTGCAATTAAACGTGTTCGCCTGAATATGCTTGCCTGTACATACGCACGGTATATGAACACAAGTTAACTATATATAAATATGCGACGTTGTGTGGTGTTTACATTTGATTTCGAATTTTTGTTTCATCAGAGAATTTGTTTAGCATTTGTGTGTTCCCCTGTCCCGCGACGGCCGGCGAGACGCGCAAATGACTTCGATATTCACATTTCGATTATTTAAGCGGTTTTTTTCACTCGCTCGTTCTACTCTAATAATAGAAAATTTGTGTTTATTTGAATTTTATGCGTTTAATTTGATTTAACGACCAATTTACACTTTGATGAACGGCGAGCTATATGTAGAAAAACATTCATTTAATGTTGATATAAAATGTTGCACTGTCGTGGGTCTGATCTCTGATGGGTAATGTTTTCGGCTTTCGCCTTGTTGCGTCACAAAATGGTGGAAATTTTTTTTTCTTCGTTTTGTTTTGGAGTTAGGTATGGTAGGTACGCTGTTTTTCCGATTCACTTTTACAACCCGAGGGTATATTGCATAGTCTTTGAATTGGAAATTGAAACATGTTCCTTGGGTAGGAATAAAATTGTCGCTTGCAAATTTCAAATAGGGTAGTAAATTCCAGATAGCGATAGCAGGTTTTAGGTGCGTTCTTTTGAGATTCGATGATGGTATCACAGCAGGGGATTTTTATTGAATTTCATTTCTCTTTGACATTTTGGCAGGAGAGTATGGGATAATACTGCTTTCAGTTTTATTGAGTTTGACGCAATTGCGAAAAAAAACTTTATGACATTGACTGTTGTAGATGTAAGTTGTAACTGGCTATATTTCAAAACTTTTCCAATTTCGTTAGAAGTATCTAACTCTGTCGGTGGAAAGGGTACCTACCGCGAATTCTTTGCCTGGTTTTCTATGATAAAGTCGATTTCTTGTATTAAACATTCGACTTTCCATTGAACAGTTCGATCGTCATAAGTTGGTAGGTACTTACAACGAAAAGTAATGGGCAATAAAGACTTGTCAATATGGTTACACAAAGTAATCAAAAACCAGGCGGTGAAAGGTATGTCTCTGCAGCTTCTAAACCCCTACAAGTGGCTGTCAGTGTGGCATTTGTTTTTGATTCTTTTTGACACTTCCTCGTGATAAGGATTGTACCTAGATGGGTTCATATCATCTGATAGCCAGCAAAAACAAAACATTTTCTCCTGCAGTGTGAGATGAAAAGGCTTCATTTCGATTCGTCTTAGCAGATTTAACTCGGTTCGACTGTATAAAATTCTCTGGAAAATAGCAAACCATCACATTTGTGACAAAAAGCTTTGTAGTGCAGCTACAACACAAATGCACACCCAAATTAATGACGAGACTACAAATTATTGCACTTGACAGCACTGATCAAATAATAGACGACTAGACGTCAATGTAAGGTTTACATGAAATCAATCCTATATATTTTCATCATAGTCAAGATCAAGCTAAGATAATCTGATGATGATGATACGAATTCGCGGAGTTTTGCCCTTTTTTTGTGATTATTTCATTTATAAAATTAATAGATATAGGTATACCTATAGTTCTGTTCCAGTACTTTTGTAAACCATCATTTTTGGCAAAGTAGAGAAGACTTTTTCGGCTTTAACAAACATTTTACGAAACGTTCAATTTTCAAGACGGGATCACTTAAATGTCAATTTTTGCATTCGACAGATTCAGATATTTTTCAAAATATATTTTCTGGGAGGGAACTTCATAAGAGGTTTTGTTGAGCTGCTATTTTTCAACCTATCTGTAGTAGAAACTGCCTATGCTTTCAAAAGAAAGAAACTGTAGAGTCTACATTCTAATCTACTGTTATTTTAATATTCAAATATGAAAACCTCTAAAATAACATCAACTTCCCGGATCGACCACTAGAGTGCGACACAAAAACCAACCTACCATTTTGTATTTTTCAACCGACTGTTATTTTAATATTCAAATATGAAAACCTCTAAAATAACATCAACTTCCCGGATTGACCACTAGAGTGCGACACAAAAACCAACCTACCATTTTGTATTTTTCAACCGACTGTTATTTTAATATTCAAATATGAAAACCTCTAAAATAACATAAACTTCCCGGATTGACCACTAGAGTGCGACACAAAAACCAACCTACCATTTTGTATTTTATATATCGGTCAGAGAGGCATTCGCGTTTTTTTTATCAAGCGTTTTCATTAAGAATTTTTTTTTCCAGAATTCTAAATAATTTTCTTTTGGCTATTAATTCGTCGACACGCTCCTACAAAACCTTGCACAAATGCAAACCCTTTCGTAAAAAGCACCTACATCGCTTATGGGAAGATCTGACCTATTTATCAAAGCCATTCCTGTCAAACAAAAAATTAAGTCGCCCTTAAAATACTTATTTAATTTTTTAGTGAAATTTCTTTGTTTTGGGAAGCGGGTAATCAACCAATTTGAAATCCACTTTGACACATTTATTTGTTTAGTGCATATTTGACAGCTTGTCGAAATTGCCAGTTTGTTGCCTTCTACAGATATAAGACGACGGTCCTTTTCGTACTTTTACCTCTTAAACATCATGGAACGGCTTAGTTTGAATTCAAATACCCTCAAGCCGAAGCTGTCTATCCATACTCAAATTGTTTAACTGACATAAGAATAGAATTAATTTTGTTACAGAGTTCAGTTAATTTTTAATTTCAGAACGAAAAACTGCCCAAATGCAGTAAACAGTAAACTCAAGAGGTAGCCTTACAAACATCTGAAATTGAACCTTGTTTCAGCTTGTGAGTTTTGCAAGATCTTTTCAAGTTTTTCTCTTTCAGAACCTGAGTTATACAGTTTTTTTTTTTATTACATAAAGTCGGTAGGTATTATTCTAATAGATAACTTGAAAAACAGTCGATCGTATAGATTAGATATACCTTACTGCTATCAATCAGGCAGATTTGAAATGAATAAAAATTAGGCGCACGATTGGGTCACTTGAAATTTTTTTTCAGGTACCTTTCATTAAGTTTTCTTTAATTCAAATACATAGTTAAAACGCTCTGGCTATGACATGTGACGTAGTTATATTCTATGTTGCATAGGGGACTTGTGGCGGAATAGTTTATACCGGACAGCGTCACATGAAAGAACTTCTCAATTAGCCATTGGGACTCGCCATAAAATTGTAGCTCCCTTCCATTCGTCCCAAGAATGAAAACCTTGCCCAAAACGAATGATTGGGAGGCCCAAGGCTCCCTATACGGACCTGTCTCGACTCTATTTGTTTATTTGAGGGGACTGCTACTTATGATTTGAGTAGTTGCTCGAAGATCGAGTAATATAAAGTAGTGTCCATGTCCATGCTTGAGCATTCAACACCGGTGACCCTGCGTAATAGAGGATGATGATGACCAACTACAGAAAACCTACATTTAACCGGAATTTCGATACGCGGCAACTTCTAATATTACCTATTTTTTTTTTATGTAAAATGTTTCGAAATTTAAATTCTAGTACCAATATCCGAAACGTATCATCCGACTTAGTAATTAGAATGCCGGACTTCTAAGAGTGTGGAGGCACTGGTTTAACTGCTTAAAAAACACAAAAATTTAACTGTAAATATTTTAACATACAAAGTTTCGAAAACATTACAGTCAATAAAATTATGGGTTGACCTCCCATTCGGTCCAAAATAAAACTCACACAAATTACAGGCTCGTGAAGAGCGAGGCCTACTTGTATGGATCTTTAGCACCATCAATTTTGATTTGTTTTAATTTTATTATGTCGTCATGATGTCAAAAAGTACCTTTATTATAGATCCTTGCTGTATAAGCTGATGGAAATTGAGAAAATTGTTTTTTATCCAACGTTTTCAATAAAATGTCATATTTTTTCGTTGTGTGCTTATCGGAGCTTCGTCAATTGAAGGTTAGTTCACATTTACTTACCTCTGATAAAGGGTAGGTAGGTGACAACCCATAGCCCAAAACCAACTTCCCAATTTAAACATGAGAAAGTTGATCTCATCTAGGAGAACTTCTTTTGAACTGCGAGTATGTTTCATTCGGCATAAAATGGGAAAAGTATTTTACCCAAGTGACTTCACAATCGTTTGCCGTCGAGTATAGATCTGTTTGCGGATGTATTATCAGTTTTGAATTTTTTTTTATTGTTCTAGCATATCTTTGAGCAGAAGAGGGCTTTTTGACGAAGCTAAGATTTTTTTTTTTAAATTGCCCCCCCTCATCTTTGATATCTAAGCGTGAACTCGTCTAGTTGCTCAAAGGTATCAACAGTGGTTCATTTTATATGACCACTTCCAGCGAACACCAATTCAATTTGGAATCCATTTCGCTAGCTGCAAATTTCATCACTCATCGAACGCATGAAAGGAGTCCAAAAGCTTTTCCTCAGAATGCGGTATCGACTTTGTGCCGTGGGCTCTGGCAATTAATATCCCCCGTGAATTTAACAACATTGTCATCAACACACTACCGTGCGATGCCATACGGCACTCATGTACATGTACATGACCCTAAGGCTGGGTTCGAGGTATATAGAGCCAAAACCGATGGATAAAAACTCGCTTTCGCTATCAAAGAAATTGATTGAAAACACTAATGGGCAAGGGTGCACTGCACTTGCCATGGCAAGATGATTGGAAAAGTTATTACGCGAATAAACATAAAAATGGTAGTAAAGACGATTTTATATTGAAATTCTCTCGTTAAAAGGTTGGGCAGTACTACAGATGTTGCGTCACGGCTCACGGGCGTAAAACTTGTTCCCTCGTGAAATTTGCCATAAATTTGAACACTTGTATAAGAATGGATGTTTTATGAAACGCTGTTTCCTATCTTGCGCATAGTACTGTGCCAACTCATAAACCGTAGTGCTTTCTATTAAATATATTCAATAAGTGGTTATTAATTTCGAGGGTACAAGGGTAGCAATTTTGTGTAAAGTAGGTGTTTAGGTAAGAGGTGCGATGGGCGGCTAAGCAGTTGCTAAGTTGGTCCTTTCATTGAAATCAAATTTCCTTTTCCAAATTGCCCTCAATCAAAATAAAATCAATTTTGTAAATTAAGATTTTCCATTTTTTTTTACCTCATCAAGGAGGTAGGAATCGCCCAATAAACTTGTAAGCCCGAACCCGACTCTAATTTTTTCTATCGATTGCCCCCTCTGCCCCCCAATACACCATCCGAAGAATCGAGTAGTTAGTAGGGAAATTTTATTCATACAACCCTATAGAAGAGTATAACGAGTAGCGTCTGTTTCGGTCACTTTGAAATATAACTACATATATTTATTAAACAGTGGAAGTCGGATTGTGCCCTTCACAGTACACGCAATGTTTGTCTGCTTAAGTATGTGTTCCCATTCCCAGGCGCTTTAAGTGAAATTCCCCATCACAGAACTTAAAATGTCCCTTAAGAGAGTTGTCTGTCCAAAGGATTGTTTAAACAAATAATCTTTGTATGCATTCATCGAAACATAAGTAGCTCGTTGTCGTTCTTAACTTTCTCCATTAAGTAGTAAGAGAAAGATATTGTATTCGTTCAAAATTTCGAACTCGAGATCTTAATCAATTCTGACATTACGATGATAGAGGAACTCAAAAAAGTGGGTCGCAAAATTCTGTCCGTCTGTCTGTCTGTATGTCCCGAGGCTTACAGCCTAAACGCCTGCCCTGATTTCTTTCAAACTTGGAATTTGGAGGGCTTACAGTTCGGGGCGGTTTTTTTTTTTGCAAGGTAACCTTAAAATTAATGGTTCTTCCCATACAATATTTTCGTACCAGTTTGATTTGTTCGAACGATTTCAACCAAAATTAATATTTAAGCTTAAGTAGGTGAGCTTACCACAACTGCATACTCAGATTTCCGCAAAAATCGAATAACGGTACTTTTGAATTTAGACATATCTCAAAAACGGGCAATACGATTGTAACAAAAATTCCTTTCTAAGGTAATATGACCATTTCCAACTTAATGTCAAACTCAGTTTATCTCTGTATTATCGTAAAATTAATTTTTGAAAAAAGTCAATTTTTAAAAATGTTGTTTTCTTTAGTTTACTTGAAAACGGCAACATCGATTTCGACCAAAATGATTACTTAGAGTAGAATTGATGATTTAAAAATTATTGCGTCCTTAGTTTCCAATTCGATTCACCAAAAACGCTAGTTTTAGAAACTTCTCATATCTTGAAAACCCCATTTTCAATTTAAAAAAAAAAATCTTAAAAACCATAGTAATGCTTACATCCCGAACAATAACTTGTACTCTGTTTTCAGCTAAATAGTTACGCAATAGTATTTTTCAAACTAAAAATTGCAATATTTGGAACTGTTTTTTCTGCCAAATTTTACAAAAACCGATTTTAATCAAAATCCTTATTAAGGATAATAAAAGTATTCTAAATAAGATCCCGTACTTAGTTTTTTCTCAAAAAAAAATCGAATGAATCAGATTAATAATTATTTTTCAAAAATTACTTCACAAATAACGATTTGTATTCACATATCTACGGTATATTTTTGTAATGATCTTAATTTTCCACTTCTAATAAAAATGTAATAACAGCTAAGCAAAACTTTTTTTTAACAAATTTAACCCACTTCAGTTTTTTAACCATATTGACTATGCACCTTAAAATAGTACCAACCGCAAACAGAAACTTGCACTTCATTTTCACACCACACACGTCAATTGGGATATTCAGTTTATAACTGCTAACGCATATTCAAAAACAAATCTCCAAATTCTTACAATATCTATGTATAGATACAGATCTATCATGAACCCTGCTTCCAATCATAGACACCTTATACCAGCGTTAGTAATCAAAATAAAAACATGACCTAACAGATCAGAAAACAGAAACTCCTACTACACTTGTCATCGTACTCAAAAATCTTGTAAAGAGTAAGAGCTTATAAAATAGTACAGTGGCCCTTATAACTCTCTAACCAGAACTTGCGACAATTCCCTTTTACTGAGAGCTTCAACTTTTAGAAACTCACATTGTTATTTGATATGTACTGCCATATCAGATGAACTACCCAAAAGTGAATTTTATTTAACACCATTCCTTTTCCTATATTCAATAAATGCACTGTTCTTTTATCGAGCATTGTTTTTCAGTTTTTCACCTACATATACCTAGACCTACCTAATAAAATAAGAAAACAGCCAAGCAAACTTTTGATGAACGAGAAAGTTTCGTTCGACCCAGTCGTGCACTGTATTTTCTAAGCGATGCCGATAGCTATAGTTAACACTTAAGAGAAGATGAAAAACGCTTTTGCGTCACCGATTATGGCGATATTTCAAAAACAATTCTAAGAAACATGAAACAAAAAAATTAAGACCCATTTTCGTTTTCCGCAGATGAAATTCCGCATTTGTAGTTTTGTCGCTGGCTTTTTCTAGTTTCTCTTTTTATTAAAATTAAAAAAAATCTCTGAAAGTAGGTATCAGTTTTTTTTTTCAGTAAGTGCAGTGTATAAGTGTCTTGAAGTTTCCCAAATAACAAAACCAAGTTCTTATAAGTTTCGTGATGGAAATGTAAAAACAAAGCAAATCATAGACTTGGATAGATTTAAGAAGCCCGAAAGGCAATCATTTTAAGGAAATTGATTTGTTATAAATAGAAGCAAGTGTTTTGGACTACTAAGCAAGCGGTCCCAGGTTTTTTCCAATATGCAACGTGTCGAGAACTTTTGACAAACATCCCAGAGTATGTGAGAAGATTATCAATTAGTCATTTAAACTCGGCATTCAATTGTGTATCCCATTAGTCGAAAAAATGACAAACTCACAGAAACACGCATGGTTTAAAGAAGCTAGTCCCATGGTCCTATACGGACCTGTTGCGCCATTTCTATATTTATTTAATTGGAACGTCTATCAAAAGGTGTTTTCAAGTCAACAAGAGGCTTCTTAGTGAATACCAATTCATCAAAGTTTAGATAGCCTGGGATGTGTTATACTAGACTGCTCAATAAATTGGTGATTGGCTTTGGACGACCATCGTATGTCAGCAAACATGAAAATATATACCAAAGTTACATTTTTTTTTGTGCTTTAAACTCAGTTCAACGCCATACATCAGTACATGTCATTATGAAACTTATGTTCAGGGCCAGCCATAACGATCTAGGCGCCCCGGACGAGTCATCCATTTGGCGCCCTTTTATTTTTCTTTAGGATTAAAAAAAAACTTTTTTCAATTGATTATCATATTTTTATTGAATTAATAGAAAGGTTTCTATATTGTGTGTCAGTTAGTCTCCTTATTGATAGAGATAGGTATTGGAAATCAGTGAAGTTAAGCTGGCGCGCGAAGTGCCCTATACACATCAGCGCCTCGGTTGCCCACGCTTAAGGCCGGCACTGCCTATGACGTTAGCAAAAGTTACACATTTTTAGAAATTTCGGTCAACCAACCTATGTATTCCTCATAATAGTGCGCTTCTTTCAATTAACAACGACTCAGTTGTGCTTTATGCTGAGCAAAGGCAAACAATCAGTGCAACCATTACCCCAGAAACAAATTTTGTAACCACTTATTCACCGCACGATGTTAAGCAGCCGCAACCATATACCAAAAAGAAGTGCACAGTGGAGATACAACGGTAAGTGAAAGTGTGGCAGACGATCCGAGTTTGCCAGTTCGTCAAAGAGCACAAGCAGGTTGCCCTTTGTCCGAGCGCTTAATGGACAAATTTTGACTTACTTGCTTACAGAATTCAGTTGGTGTAGGTAATTAAGGTTTTCGATCGTCGTTTGCACCAAGAACGGGCGCGATAAAAGAGATTTTATTTGAATTGATTCTGATGGAATTATTTAGATGATAACAAAAAAATAGAACTTATCTACTGCTACTGTTAGCAAAGTGAGCGCTGCCTTCATTTCCTTAAACTTGAGAAAGGACAGCGCAATTCTTTTTGTATTCTACAACAATGTAGGTATTTCGGAATTTTCAAAAATACAAAATTGCAACGCCTAAGATACAAGTCCATCCTTAAAGTTTAATGCCCAAAACACATGTGCAGAAGTTCTGGACGCAGCACAGAATGCAGTGCTGCAAGTAAAACAGATGTGCAGAAAATTATTTGACATGCCTTGCATCGGCTAATACGGCTACTGTCATTCACCGACTAAGCGGCTGATGTGTTTGCCACCAAAACAAAAACCAACACGATCAGCAAATATCAAAAGCCGATGATGCCAAAAACATGTATATTCTAATCTTGCTGCGCAGTGAATTCTGCACATGTGTTTTGGGAATAAGGTTGTCTTTTCATTGGAAAAAATTCCAAATGTCGTCGTTTTTTCAGTATGATCACATCCAACCTCCTTTTTGGGAAGCATTTAATATTATAATTTTATCGCATAGTGCTCCGTAGTCAAATGGTGACTGATGAGGCGACAGAATTTTGACATTGAAACAGCTGAAATATTTCCAAATGCTCGGCTGTAAAAGTTGCCATTGACTCCTTACCTAGAGAAATCTATCATCTACCGCAAGTATGTTTACACTCAGGGAAAAAACGAGATAAAATCAAGATATTCAGTGTCAGATCAAGCCTATCCGTTGACGAAAGTCTGTTACGCTGGGAAGCTCTTAATCCAGGTTCAAAAATCTTACTTTGAGTATGTTTGTTGATTAACCTTTAATTCTTATTTAAAGATTGTTCTATAATAGTATTAAGAACGTGCAAGCTTAAACTAAGCCCAAAGTCATTTCATTCGAAGAATGAAAACACTTCATTTCAGATCATTGTAAACTTTAAATAAGCTCATTCATTCTTAAACATATCGCAATGAAGAATATGTGAGCTTTAATTAAGCCAGAAGTTGTTTCATTCTGAGAATGCAACAACTTGATTTCAAATCATTATAAATTTAAAATAAGATTATTTATAATGAAGAACGTGTGAGCTCAAATTAAGCTCAAAATCACCAATCAGCAGTAAAAATATTGCTCCCCAAAGTCCAAAATAATTATACTCTTGAAATAAAATTTCAAAAATTTAATAAGAACAAGTTATCCTTATATAAAATCTTTTAGAATGCTTCAAGAATGTCGTATCAAAATTTAAGATTACACAGTTTTATTTGTCAACTCCGTCACAAATTAATATTTTTTTAAAATATATATTTATTTATTGAAAGAAAAACGCTTAAATGGACTTAAATCTAAAATATGTCTTTCCATTATTTAATTTTTCGAGAAGATTCTTTAGTTGTTTTTCGTCGCCATCTTAATGGGGGGCAACATGTTGCAATGGATTATTATTGCTAGACACGAGAATTAAATTGTTTTTCGCCATTTTTATTATCACTTGCACTTTTTTTCAATTTTTCAGTCTTTAATCTTTTTAAACCCTCAATTACGAAAACACGTGATCATTTGGAATGAATGAACTTTCTTTATCCATCATGCAAGTTTAAGATTATTTCGGCTTGATTGGAGATTATAATTCTTGTTCAAACGTGTATTGGTGTGCAAAAAATCATGCGGATGATATGACTGAGACTGGGTTAATTCGAGAGTATAATTCTTATTCGATCCTGTATTTGTATTGAAAAAAACATAATTCAGGTAGATAATTCTATCTAACTAGATATATACTTCCTTTTTGGCCCTGAAATACCCTAGTTGCTCGTGTTAATTTCTACAAAATTGAACGTTTTCTAAACATTGTATCAGTTACTAAAAACAAACATGACATCAATTAACCAATTTTCTCAAATGAACAAAATATTCTTAGCCCTCACTTGCATTTCCAATGACGATTCCACCAAATGCTTTATTGCATGCATTATCCACAATTATTTGCAATCCGTCCATTACGAGGTATGCCCATCTCATGCCCACATACGCACAGAAGAAGCTTTCGCTTGAAAATGGGGCTTCCTTTTGCGCAACGCTTTCAAAGAGATTTGCATAGAACTTATTTTAATCAACTCCTCGGAAAGGCAAATATTTTCATTACCATGTTCACCTACCCATTCTGTCGTTTGAATTGGATACATACCTACTCAAGTTGTTTGCTCGTTAAAGGGAGTAGGTAATTTTTTTTTGTTTCACTTCACATATTATATGGGTCTAATTTTAATTAACCTTAACGCATTCATTGTGGGCACTGTCCCAATCTCACTGAATTGTGCAGTACATCACATGTAATTTGACCGCATAATTAAACAGTGGGCTGGTATTGCATATGAATTTGTAATAGCTCTTCTTTATCGTATATGCATAAATAGATGGGGAAAGAACTACAGGCCGAGAGTTGTAGCATATATCCATAGCTGAAAAGGCTAATGGGGCTTTTTTTTTTAATTTAACACAGCAGATGGGAAATACTATACGTATAGGTAGAGGTATTTTCCTATATGGATTTAATGAAATGACGAAATGGTATCATAAGAAGGACATGTGAGGAGATATCGATTTTTCAAAGAATCATGTAGAAGTGGAATTTTGGTAAAAATTAAGGAAATGAACATAGTTTCCGCTAACCCATCCATCGAAGGCGGTTTACAAGAGACCAAACAATATCTATGCGTAGAAGTAGGCCTACCTGTGTTTAAAATATTCAGAGACTAAAGGACTTTAACCGATCCATTTGTTGAATCATGAAACACATCGACGCCAGATTGAATACTCACGAACTTGAACAAGGCCTTAATATTTCTTATACTTCTAAGTGCGTAGGGTGATAACGTGTGAGTTCAGCCCCCCGCCAGAAGTCAGACTCTGGAATACAAAGTACAGCGCAATAGTAAATTTTGTCTTTTGTCTTTCTTCTCTTGGCTATCATTTCTTTTATCAGTGTCTAAAGACTTACGACAATCCTGGTACTGCTTAGCGCGTACAAAATATATGTTCGTTTACAGTTTTCAGTTGCGCAGGATACGAGTGATATTACCTACAAAAAAAAATTAGTTTAAGTCAGTGTTATACAATTACTAATCCATTGAAGCTATTTGCAATTTGTGATTATTTTTAGTTATTCAATTTCCATGTTTCTTAACTTAAAATGTTAAAAATATTTTTTGTTACATAGTTAAGAGGAACATTATGAGACATTGAGCCTTACTAATAAACAATTTAAACCTTCACTTTATATATTTTGTAGGTCACATTATGTAATTTCGTATAGAAAATTTCGCCATTGTGAGTTCGAAAAATTTAGCCTGGACACTGCAAATGATTATTGGTATCGCGGATAATTTTTACGATTTTCCTAGGCTGACTGCTGCAGTAATTTTAATAAGTTAATTTTTTTTTCTCCATAACTGAGCATGCAAAATGAATAGAAACTTTAATCTGTCTTGAATCTTGAAAAAAATTAATAAATAAAATCAATAAATTCTCTTTATTGAGAAATGGGTGCCGACCAGTGATGCCATCTTGGGCATAATTCCGATGCTTGAGACATTGAGGAATAATTTTTACAAAAAGGCATCCTTTTTCGTAAATTGTTCTTTACAATCAACTCATACAAATATACATTTTGAATTTGGTAAATCTGGTACATTCTTTGATCAAAGTCGCAACACTAATTTGCATTTACAACTGTGCGTCATGTTTATTTTCCAATTCTCTACTCGACATACCAATTCCACACCGTAGGTTATAGAGATCGAAAAGGTAGAATTTTACCGAACAATCTACCAACATTCTGTAAAAAAATTTTAATTCATTTTTAAAATATTAAATTTTTCCGGCATAAGAACTTCGATCCGGGTTGTCGCTACTGGTGCTGACTATGAAAGACACGATTCCTGTACACGTTCTCCAGTTGTCAGCCCCCCTGTTCTCATGAAAATATGTAGAAATCAAATTGGCGCTGATTACTGGAATCTGGAACGAAGGGGACCGACTACTCCTACTTCACTTATTTTCTAAATAGTTTGCAATATTTAGCTAATATACTTAATAAGCAATATTTTCCAATCTACGCACTTTAAACATTTAAAAAAATCAAATACTGGATAAATAGTTGAACAAGAAATTTTTTAAGACCAATCAAACACAAAAAAATACGTTAAAAGGCTGATTACTGGTGAAATCACCCTACCTACCTTTCCGAAATGAGTCAAGTCATTCATCCGTTGAATAAGTTTGAGGTTGGGATATACCTACTAATAATTGAATTGCAAAATGTTCTTCCTTTAAAGATGAGAGGCTCATTGTTGTGGTTTGACGGGTTTGCTTTGTGAGCAAGTTGTCGCGCACATTGAATGAGACCCCAGTCCGCAAATGATCCATTTGGACTTCATTATACACTTAGAAAAATGCAGGGCAAAATACTTACATTCCCTGCAATTTCGCTGCTCTTGGCAATCGTTGGAATGCCCAATTGTAAAAAAAATCCTTCCGAGAACGTTAGGTTTGTACAATTATTTTTTACCCCAATTTCCATTCTAGTCGAATTTCCACAAATTATCGACAATTTTCCCACTTGGGTAATTTTGAAAAAAAAACACATTTTAATATTTTTTAAGAAATAATGTAGTTTTAAAAAAATCTTAAGTCTATAAGGAATTTAATTGGAAAAAGGAGAAAACAAAAATTTGGCATTACTCGTACTTGTTTTACTACATTTATTTCTTAGTAGGTTTATTACGTAACATGAAATTTAGATCGACTTGTTTTGGGAACACTGAATACGATAGTAGAAATGGTACCTACAATTTTTTTCCCCCACAAAATTGTACTTTTTTCCCACGAGACGGTTTCTAATCATCGAAATTCCAACGAAAAGGTTAATTTCCCGCGAGTTAACAACACTGCTCCACAGAGAACTTATTTTGTTTTGGCTTAAAGCCCCAAACGCTAAGGTGCGTTTTAAACCACGGTTTAAATATTTTTATGGTGGCCAGGGAAAGTATTGTGCCGCCTCTCTTAATCTCTTTAAGATATGCTCGCTTTTAAAGAGAATGCGCCAAAAATGTCCATAGGGATTTAAAACACCCTATATACCTATAAAGTTCTGTCTTTATCGACGGGACAAAGAAAAGCAAGCACGCCATTATCAAGAGGCACTTTAACGATGCGCACTTGAGGCATTTTTGTATTTGCCACGATACGACGGCAGCTTGAAGATGACCCATTTTACCGCAATGGGTTTTTGAACCAACAAGATTGCCATTTTCGTTTCTGAAGTGGTTTGGCGTGGTCTTCACGCTGGTATCGGTTCTTATTCAAAAACATTCCATATAATTACCGGACAATGATCAGAAATTGCTTGTTCGTGGATGAACATGGACTTATGTTACTATGCAGGATGCCACTATATGTCCCATTTTTAGTAAGACGCTCGTGTTCATATAACATAGCGGAACTTTTTTGTGGATTTTAAAAACTCACGAACGTTTCGGTACCTACGCATCAATTGAAAACTTTTGACGTTGGTTGGTAGAGAAGAAAAATTGTCAGCAAGAGGGTTTGTCAGTTTTCCAAACTACCCTCTATCCGCTTTTTGAAGGGTAAGATGTTAAAATTAAAGGTGTTTGAGGTATTTTAAAATTAAATTTAGTTTCTTAACCAGACAAATGTTCAATGTTATAGAGGATTTTAAGAGAATTGAAAAAAGGTTGAAAACGTCCGTTGAAAATTGCAAGATCACACTTTTTAGGAGTCTTTTTTTTTTGTTTTTTTTTTAAAGACGTAAGTCGTAAGTCGGGGCAGTGACTTAGTGGTTAGTGTGCTGGACTACTAAGCGAGGGGTCCCGCGAACGTCTGACAAACATCCGAGGGTATATAACTGTTATGAAAGAGCTTCTCAATTGGCCGTTTGGACTCGGCATAAAATTGTAGATCCCTTCCATTCGTCCCAAAAATAAAAACTCACACAATCCGAATGGTTGTGAGAAGCTAGGCCTAGGGTCCCTACGGACCTGTTGCGATACCTATTTATTTATTTTTTTATGTCGTACTTAAACCTTATACTTCACGTTGGTTGGAAAATAAAAATTGCTTAAAAGGTATTTCCGTATAAAGTTCCTGACAAATAAAAAGAATCTCTAAACAAAAAAAAAAATGTTTCTTACACATATAGGAGTTATTCTTATATGCGAAAACGTGGCTATATGTGGGAAACAAAGTATATCAGTCTTGGTCTGAAATGACCCCCTTTTAGAGGGTTATGGGGCAATAACACAAAGAGGGGCAATACTTGTGAAATTGCCTCTAAAAAATGCCTGCTGTATCAAAATGACTGCTCTTATAAATATGAAAGCAATTTGACCAAACCCCAAACGTTACCATAAATGTCCTTTGCGAAGCACAATCGATAAGATTCAGCTATCCCCATAACTACACACGACCAACATATCCGTCTCATTTATTCAAACAAATGAGATGCAATTGGAAAAATTGTCTTGAACTTAATAACCCTTAAAATCGAAAACACGTATGAAAACGACAGTAAACAATTCAAACAAGCATTTGAATTAGGGGAGGTTTGGGCACTTCCATTTCAAAAGCGAAAGTGATGCGATACACCACCGAAGTACGGATCTTTTTCATCCCTCAAATTACAATTTATATATATTTCTTTTTTTTTTGCAGTAGTCATACGTACAATAGGTAGAGTGCAAGGCGGGGCGAAAGGCGGCATATCACATGGGTAGTTAGTACCGCCAATAAATCAGCTAAGTGGTCAGAAGGTGTACTAAGCTTGAGTAGGAAAGGGTGCGCTGTTTAAAGAAAATTTTAGCTAGCATTTTTATCCAGACCTCAAAATGCATTTTTGATTTTCAAAACGTACTCATTGGATATTCTTTCCCGCATACATCAAAAAAAAAATTGTCGTAGAAATGTTGAAAACCGCTGTTAAATCGACTGCATTCTTTGTCATAATCGACCCGACATCCAATGCTTTCAATTTAACAGAGACATGGTTGTACTTTCCAACACCAAATTATGCAAATGAGACCATTTGTTGTAGATTTTACAACTAGAAAAATTGTAAATAAAACAGCATTCGTTGTTGAATGTACAGCAAACTTTGTAACATACACGATACTTATGTGTATAAACTACGGATTTTGATTGTATTATTCAAACACCTTGCGGTCAAAATGCAATTTCTGTCGTAAAATCTACAACTCGATTTCTAGAAACGATTACCCTTTGCTTTCTTTTTTACAGCTCTTTGGCCTCAAATATAATTTTTTTTTCTGTAAAATCTATGCTCCAAAATTAAAAAAAACATGTACACCTTTACTTTTAAATCTAAATTAAAATTAAAAGAGAGCTTCATCGAGAGAGCGAAGATTACCCCTCCACTGAGAATCTTACGAATTTTTACTCAACAAATTTCTTGGTGTAAGAATTGCTGTTAGTCAACGTCAGCGTTGCCACTTCAAAAAAAGAGGAGCGCAGTAGATCACTAAAAAAATGCAGTAGATTGGATCTTTCCGCAGCAGATTTTTTATTATTCAAAAAAACAAAGATAAATTGCTTAAAACTCTATTAATAATCACATTAGTGTTTTTTTATAAACGTTCCATGAATTAAATTATAATTTTCAAAAACTCTAAAAGCCCAGGAGAGTCTGAGCGTATCAAAGATAGATTTGATTAGTTGGATTTAGTGGCAGTAGATTTATTTTTTGCGAAAAGTGCAGTAGATCTACTGCTATTGCAGCAAAGTGGCAACGCTGCTCAACGTCCATTTAACAGCTGATTTCAAATTTGTTGTCTTATTTGACATATGAGTGCATTTATTAAATTTGCTCTGTATTAAAATGGTAGGAACAGGCGGTTTTCCTTAGATTCTTTTCGAATGTCGCGACGAAATTCTTCCTTGCTGCAAGGAGTAAGAAAGGACAATCGCCTCCACGTAATTTTTAATACCGTGTCGTTTTCCTCTTCTCGAATGCTTATAGTTCAATCAGTACAAACTCTGCCATATACATACTCGCATTTATGAAGAAGAAGTTCGATTAATTCTGAATCACTTTAATCGCTTGGTAGATGAATCAACTAACTTTGTTTGTAAATTAGAAAATTCTTCGAGTTTATACGATACAACTTCTCGTAACACTTTTTTGAATTTTTGAATTGAATTTGAATTTGAATTATTAATCTGTCATGATTACTACAAAAGCGTTCCCTAACTTTTTCGTTAGTGTCTCTCTCTCTGAGAGAATTTATCCCCACACTGAGAGAAAAATACTTTAAACTCCTGAACTATGAAAGACAACCATATTCAAACGCTTCAATTTGAAAGTTACAATTTACATTTTTTACGTCAACGCAAATAATTTAAAACTTGAAAGAGAAATCATTTCAATTTATAGTTCCTCAATTAAAAAAAAGTTTTACTCTTAAATTCCAAGGAAACATTTTAAATTTAAACAATTTGTTATTATTATTCTATTTAAAAACAAATTAAAAGCATTTTATTTTACTTTTAAATGTAAAAGTTTAAAAATGAAATCTTTTCCTTTTAATTTTCGCAAATATTTGTTTTTCACATAAAACACTTTACATTTGCACACTTTAAATATAAATATGCGAACTTTTGATTTCAAAGTGCACTTTTGTCCTCAGTGCCATTTTGAGAGTCTTTTCCATTCTTACTACAAAAGTAAGGGAACAGACCTATTATATTTGGTTATACAAAAAAAAATTTAAATACACTTATTTCGAAAAACTTTTGTCCTATGAATTTATTTATTTGAGTGAATATGTGGACTTGTAAAAATATTAGTGTTCAAAATAATATAATCATGAAGTATTTTTATTAAATCAACCACTTCAAAAACTTCCATGTCCCATAGTAATGTTTTTTTTCGGTAGCCGCGTTTTCTATGACGGGATTATTCTGAAGTATATCCTTATTTAAATTACTGGCTTCCACACCCTCAGCATTTTCAGACAAAAAAAGCAAATCAGCTGTCATATTCACAATTCAATGTGTAGTATCACTATCAACTGAAAATTGTTGTAGATTTGAATGCATACAAGTTGTACGTACTTTCTACAGCATTTTGTACTTACATTTTGCACATTGGTTGTAGATTTGACCAATTGATACATGTACATTTAACAACAACGCGCTGTCAATTTTACAATAAGAAATTGCGATCAATTTAACAATTTTATTGCTGAAAGGAAAGCAAACGCTGTAAAAGTTACAATCAATTGTGAAAATGAACGCACTTGCTGTTAAATACACAAATATACAATTTATTGTAAATTTGATTGCCACATGTTCTAAAATTTACAGTGGAATTTTTTTTGGGTGAAAAGACCTTCCGCGATACTAATAATCATTTTTAGTGTCCAGGCTAAATTTTGTGAACTCACAATGGCGAAATTTTCCATACAAAATTGCATATTGTGACCTAGAAAATATTAAGTGTGACGGTTGAAAATGATTATTAGTAAGGCCCCTTTGGTACTCGTTTTGAATGTCCATCTTAAATGTACTGAAGTTCACAGTACCCAACTTCGTATGGGTGGATAAAAAATATAATTTGGAGCGAATACGAGAAATGGTTAAAAGAAGAAGACGCACTGTATTGGGCTTTAAAAATAAGTAGAGTTCGGGCGGTATTCGAATTTCCACTGTCACTGAAGCTAGAGCTGAACGTTTCCCCAGCGTTCTTGCAAAAATACAAAATTTTCATCGCACAAGATTGTGTTCCAGGAGGCACCTTCAACGAGGAAATTTGATTTCATTCCTTCGCTATACGTACATAGGCCCGACATTTTTCCCCCTGGGGCCGAGTTTTCCCTCGGCGGCCCTGTATTCAGTCTTCCAAGAGTGTAAGCCACACATCGATTCGCAGAGGCCCCAGAAGATTGTGAGACATGCAAAATTTGCAACTGAATCATACCTACATCTAATGAATAAAGTTCGCAATGGGAAGACCAAAAAAAAGTGTTAGGTAATTGAACAACGATTCATAAATGATACAAAATATCACATTGGGCCTCACTCCCCCAATTCCCCTAAGAACATTCATTCAAGACTGTCGAGTGTGACAGTGCACACAACACTCACTGTAGGATATGCCATCATTAAATTTGGCTCTTTTTTTATTAAGCACGCTTCATTAGTTCTTGCGACGTGATTATTTCATTATTCTGTCATTTAGCTGAAGCTCTGTACAATATTTATGACATAAAGGAGAAAGGTACGTTCAATGGCTGGAAATGGGGGCTATTGGCCTGATTTTGACGAAAACAATATTTTTTTTCTACGTCAGATGACTGCCTTCACCTTTAGTTATTTCGCTTTCTTTCGCACTTACATTTTCTTTCGCGTTTTGGTCTTCGTCTGTGGGATGATTATCTTGGCATCAAGCCCTTTACTGAGCTCATTGGCACATACGAGGGGTTTTTACTTATTATTCAAGCCTGCATTTCCACTGACTAGAAGGACATGTCTTTAATTTCGCATTCCTTAGTTCCTTTTATTCAAAGTGCTAATTTTGTAAGAGACAAAAAAAAATAGTTGGGGCAACAGGTCGTTTTGTGTTTTTGTGTGAGTTTCATGTTTGGGACGAATGGAAGGGTTCTACAATTTCATGGGAGTTGTACTCTCGGGAGTTTGTCAGACGTTCGCGAGAGGTGACACAGTGGAAAAAACCTTAAGATGGAATTTAGGTTCCTTGCTAATTTTGTACTCCTATATTTTATATTGCACCGAAGGTTGTAAAGGGTGGGCCATCTAGTGGTTTCTTTATTAATCATAGGTTATTTTGACACTGACAGCTGTTTCCCGCTCGAAATCGTGACAGAAAGTCAGTGTCATACCTCCGCGGAACGAAATGAGTCGCTTTACGCTTATTTCCAGAGTGAGTGCTGTGTAGCCCAAACAGTGCGTTTCTTTTTAAGAAAAGGGTTGACCGAAACTAAGCACCCACCGCGCCTGCTGTACGCAAGTTTGTGCAAAAAGTTCGTGAGACTGGAATGCTAGTCAGTGGCGTAGCGTGGGTTGGTGCCGCCCGGGGCAGACCCGATTTATGCCGCCCCTAGTAATTTTTTTGACACAAAAATATTTTTGAATTGTTTGAAAATTTAAAAAGAAAAAGCCGCCCCGTTCTCGGATTTCTAAACATTTTTGGTAGAAAATATATCCTGATTTCTATTCTTAGCTAATTTTTATAGATCAAGTGGTTTTATCCGCCTTAATCTCCTGATTACATTGCCTGTATTTAATAATTCGGTTATTTCTAAGCTAACGTGGTTGAGAAGCCTACGTCTGCGCATTTGAGCATTTCAATATTTAGATCTCTAAGTAGATCAGCGTTACGTATGTACTAAAGTGCGCAGACTATGTTCCTCAGTACCTACTTTATTTTGGAAGACCTGAAGTTTTTGTAAATATTTGGTGAGTGCATGCCCATACAACTGGAGCCCATAGCTCCATAATGGTTTGAGAATTTGTTTGTATAGCAATAACTTATTGTAGTTGGACAGGGATGAATATCTCCCATTTTACTCTATCGTATGTTCAACTCATCTTTTTTTTCTTTACTTGCGCTTTCCAATGCAGTTTAGCGTCTTCTAGAGTCATGTATTTGAGTACTCCACTATACATTGTTGTTAATGTATATTGGAATGTGTGGTATGTTTTTTTTTTGGACTGACTTTAGGTCATTTATGTGGTTTTCCGTTGGGCAAAAAATTCAATATTTTTATTGATTCGGATCACTTTTTGAAGATCTCGATATTTTTTCAGATTAAAACATACACTCAGGGAAAAAATGCAAACTAAAATGTAATATGTTCTATTTGATTTTACGTTGAATAAACTTAAATAAAGAATATTCCTTCTCACGTTAAAACATATTTGATTTAAATACGCAATGTAATTTTAAATTAAGTCAACGTAGATTCAAAGTGAAACGTATTCACTTTTACATTTAAGCATGATTCCATGTCAAATTAAGGTGCATACGTGGTTAGATCAAATTAAAAATATATGCATTTAGAGTAGGGAAACCCTTTGAATTAATGTTATGCCACTTTGATTTAAACATTTTCGTAGTTGATGCTAAATCATTGCGAAAAATATTCAAACCAAAGTGGTTTTCTTTGATTTTACGTTGTTTTTTCGCTGGGTGTACTGCCAGTAATACGAATATACTTTGCACATCCGTTTATGTCATTTTAAGAAGATTACTTTCAAATGCGCAAGTTTCGTGAAAACCAAAATAACGAAATACATAAATAGCAATGGATATAATTTTGGAGGAATTATTATCTTCATCGGCTTCCTCATCATCTGAATCACCGAAACTACTCAATTTGTATCTGCAACAGGGGAAACATTTTTCATGTCGATTTCCATGGTTGATTTAACCAAAAAACAAATGCAATTTGAACAGCTGATTTTGCTGTCAAATAACGCACTAATCCATTTACAAAAGCAGACCAATTTCGTTGCATGTTCCATGAGCCGCGTTAAATCTGAGATCTGAAAAAAATATCTAGTCCAATGGAAAACGGCATTAGTCTAATCTGCCTTTTTTTAGTCCATTTTGAAATGGTCTTTATCGCCGTTTGAAGTTTTTTTTTGTAGCTATTTCGATAGTTGCTCCCAATTCAAGTACAGCAGTTTCATCTGCAAATGTTGCTGCAGTGGTTTCTCCGCTAATGAATAAAAGGACTTAACCTATAGAACACTGTCTTGCAAGAAGATTTAAATGTTTACTTTTCAACTATTTGGCAAATCATCAAATATCTACCTATTTATTAATTTTTTATTATTTGTTCTCTCTTTTTAAGTTTCGATTTCTTTTTAATAGTTTATAATGATGGTAATAGCATAATAATTAAATTAAATTCAAATTCTTAAATTAATTTAAAGGCTTTCAAAAATTTACAAGACTCTTGTCTTACTTTGTAAGCGATTCTGAAATAAATAAATAAATTATGTTGAGTACTCTGTCTCTTGTTTAATTCGATTTGATATGTGACTCCAGAATTGTCGAATACTGTTTCGGTAGCTGCTTTTGTAGTTTGTGGATAATTCCTTTATACCAGAATTTATCGAAAGCTTGTGCTATATGAAGAAATATTGTAGAGCACATTTTTTTTTTAAATAAATACCTAAATTATTTCATAACTAAACTTGTTTAAAATAAATAATTTTAAATGAAAGGACAAAAGCATTTAATTAAGTTTTAAGTAAAAGGAATGTTATTGTTATAAAGCATGTTATAAAGCATACCTAATTTTTTTTTTTTTTTTTCCAAGAAACTTTTTTGTTAATTTACGGATGTTTAAATGTTGTTTTCCTACTTTTTATCAGTGTAAAATCTCTTATTATTCTTTCAGTATCGAAGGGCTCTGTGATTTCCTGCTCTATCTCCATGATACGCAGATTATATGGCCATAGAGTGTTCATTGTGAGCCTTAAATAATTTTTAATAAGCTTCCATTTTGAGAAAATCCTCTCACACACAACTCTAGCGAAAAAAAAAAAATATAAAAAAAGTATTTTCAAATGCAGATATTGTGCACTGTGGTATAATTTGTGTGTGCTGTACAGGGTTGTAATTCAGATAAAATATAGATAGTTGCATACTATGAACAGGAAGCAGCGTTTATTGGATTTTGTTGTTAAGCAACACAAGGAATGTCTGATTACTTACTGTGAAACAGTGTGAATGCTGGTAAACTTTGTAAATAAATTCTTTGGACTGAAAAAGGATTCCGTTTTGTAAATTTTATATGTTTCAAAATTGTAACGGCTCCAAATTGCCGCCCCTAGCAAAGTGCCGCCCGGGGCCTGTGCACCCCTTGACCAACCCCCCCCCCCCCCCCCCCCCCCCTCACTACGCCACTGATGCTACAACACTCGTCGTCGTACGGTGCGCAAGGTCGAGAATATGGCTGCTGTAGCCAATAGTGTCAGACTCAATTCACGAACATCAACTCGACATCGATCTCAAGAGATCAACATTCCACGCACTAGCCGGAGGAGAATTCTGCACAAAGATCTCGGATTATTCGCTTACAAGTGACAGAATGCGCTACTGCGAAGGCAGCCGAGACGTTGAAAAAATGTAATTTTGTTCATTTTATTGCATTTTTAAAAAGAAACTTGTATTTGGCCCACCCTATAGATTCAATGTCACAGTATAGAATCTGCTTTACTCTGTAGGCTCCCACAAAAAGGATTTAACTTTACCTGATTAAGTCTTTCAGAAGTCAGATGAGTTCTATGAGTGCGTTTAGTCCATGGGATTTTTTAGGTTTTAGGTAGATCCTAAGTAGTTCATAAGCGAATTTATGCCTTCTACTCTTCATCGTAAACTGAGTTCAAGTTAAGTAAACGTTTTGAGGTCAACCTGCATATTTCTAGGCAGCCTATGCAATTATGCATGCGCAGTACCTTGTAATTTGTACAGGTCTATGTGCGCGAGCAGCAAGAACAACTAAAATCTTTTGATGAGTTTGTTATAATTGCAAAAGTGTAACCAACTAAGCATTTTGTCAAAGACCTATATTCGTAGGCATCCCTGGGACTGGTGGAACTCGAAGCGGGCATACCTCATAGGCCACCACTCAACCTCTCCATTGGCATCTCATACCCATTTAATTCCTCTATGGGAAAGCACTGAACTTCCAGATTAATCCATTTATTAACCATTTTCGAAATATGCGGTTTTCATAGCTCGCTTTTATTTCAGCGGTTTGAACACTACAAAGTAGGTCCCTAAAAATCTTTTTTGTGCCACCATTGACCACAATTTTTTCTATCCCTAGGGTGACCATCCGTTCATTATAATAATGAAATAAAGTTTTATATATTTGAAGATGATGTTCATTGTGAATCATTTTTGTATGCACAAACATAAAAATGTTCAGCGTTTCAGAAGTTGTTCATTATTTGTTTTTAAATTTAAATTCTTAAAATCCATATACCTAGCGAAGAAATTTAGAAAACCAAAAATTCATGAACAAAATGAAAATACTGACGTCCCCTAATCTAGTACTGAAAAATGTGTTTTATTTAATTTTTTTTTTTTAAGTTGCTTAAGCCCGAATGACACTACATTTTTTCCATATTTTTATCATGTTGAAAAGTCAGCGGTGTGTAAAAGAGACAAAAAGTGTATTACGAAAGGGGTAGCAATTGTTTGCAAAGCAACCACAAATTTTGAAACGAATTTATTTGCAAAAAAATGTGGAAATGTCAACAAAAACAGCTGCCAGCAGCTGAAAAATGTAATTTGAATACATTTTTAATGCATTTTTTTGTTGACGTTTCTACAATAATAAAGTTGGTGTGTACGCAGTCACTCCTATAGGGAATTTTCGTTCTAATTGTTCGTACTGCTCTACTTGCATTTTAAAAGCAGAAAAAATGCAAAAAAAAAATTTAGTGTCATACGGGCTTACATTCGTAAAGTATTTATTTATCAAAAAAGAAAATGAGTTGAATAATTAAAAATTGCGTTGAAAGTTGATGCTTTTGCTATTCTTCAGTATGTGGTTCTTATCCCCCATGCAATAATTAAAGTTTGGATGAAATAGGTAGGTAGTTATGGCCTGGCGTTTCTTGGTTTTACATGAATAGGCAATGCTGTTATGGATATTGTTTGAGAATCGTATATTTTCTCGGTTCAAAATCGTATCTGTCGTATTTTCTAATTTTACGAGTACAATGAGCGTAGAGGTCATTTAGTACTAAATTTGAGTTTTTTTTTATAATGCTCGAGAACACAGGTGGACAGTTGTTCTTCACTCCGGGTGTGAATCAGGTTTAAGTTAATTTTACACCCGATTGAGTCCGATTTTTAGAACCTGACAATTTAAATCTATATCCATAATATTCACTCGAAAACATGCATTAAGCCCGCTGGGTTAAATATGGACATAAACGTGGACTTCAAACAGTTTAAACCGATTGTAAGCCGTTTTAAACCTACTTAATGTCAAATTTTATTTTATTTTTTAAAATTGCATTTGTTTTTTGTTATTTGTCACTTGGAAATTTATTTCATTTGTCTTGGACCCAGTTTTATTTTAAGGTTATGTCAAAAATGTCTCTTTTTTCAGACGGAAACATTTCCGAAAATTACCAAATTGTTATAGTCGACGCATACCCGCTCCTTGCATTCTATATATTCGACTAAAAGGACGACATTGATTTACCATCAACTGTTCATCAGTTCTTCGACAAATTAGTCTTCTGACGATGAAGACATCAACATAAATGTTTTTTACTTTTCTACTCTTCTTATTTCTTGCGCCCTGCGGTCGAAAAGATGTCAACATTATGAAATTGAATTTTTAACCCGAGTTAAATTACTTAAATATGTCTCCAGAGTGCAGTTTGAATTCAGTCGGATTAAACGCTGTCAAGTTTAAAAAATCTGGGTTTAAATTCGGCTTAAACGACTGAATATTATGGACTTGGATTTAATTTTTAAACTCACTTAACACCCGGGTTTAAACGGTATTATTAACGTGAGTGAATAATATGGCCGTAAAATTAGCCATTGCCAGTTTGACATAACCCAGTAGTAGCATATAGCGAGTACAGCTACTACTATCTAGCCTATCACGCAAAAAAAAAACAAAATAGGGTATGCTCAGTAATCGATGCCGGCTAATTGCAAAGGGATGTGTTGGTAGGGTAAAGTCATATTAAGTGCAGTTCTAATTTTTTGTGGGTTCTTTTTCTGGAATTGTTTTTTATTTATCGAGTCGTATTTCGGTTTACCCATGGTATTTAATGTTTTCCCGAGAAAAACCCAAATTCCAACTTAAGGTTTTTTCACTGCGCCACCTCTCGCGAACGTCTGACAAACATCCGAGAGTATAACTGTCATGAAAGAGCTTCTCAATTGGCCGTTTGGACTCGGCATAAAATTGTAGATCCCTTCCATTCGTCCCAAAAATAAAAACTCACACAAGACGAATGGTTGTGAGAAGCTAGGCTTGGGTCCATACGGACCTGTTGCGCCAATTATTTATTTATTTATTTTTATTTATTATTTAATGTTTGTATAATATCGGAAAAAAATTGGAAAAATATTTATGAAATCGTAGAAATTGGGGGCGAATCGGAGCGCCCGCCGTATCAACCTTCGAAAATCGTAACATTTACGATAAATACGACCACATAACAACGCTGTGAATAGGTACCGATTCATGCTGGAAATTGCAGATACCTAAGGAGGCTGTCAAACTCAAACTCTTTAAGTGCCAATTTTTTGTCTTAAACATGACAGCGGGCCATATAAAAAAAAATCCGAAATATTTTACTGCGTATTAGCAAGTTTATTTAAGAAAAAAAAATATTTTTGTAGAGACCTAAGTCGAAATATTATTTTGGTGGCCCAGAAACTTGACATAGAAACACACCAGGTGCATCGTGACAGCAATTGAAATGCGCATGAAATTAGAAGACTATCGAATTGATGTCGCGAGCCACAGGTAATTGTCTCGGTGGCCGGTCATGGCCCGCGGGCCGTGTCTTTGAAAGGATAATGGTGACTTCCTTGCCAACGAATTTGGAATGACCAAGTGGCTCGCTCAATACACCATTCCCGTTGATAGCTGCAAGCGCTTGCGCTTTTGAAGACGTCCAACAGTAGACATCTAATACAAAATGACAAGTGACATTCAATATACCTAGCAATCAGTAGGTAGGTAGACACACTAAGCCATATCGCGTTACAAAATACCCAGAATCAGGCGGAATCATGTTTCTTTCACAATTTCATCGGCAAAAGCAAATCTCTCTGCTATCGCTTCCAATCAATAAACAATTAAATTTGCTATACACAGGTTTTTTTTTCATTAAATTAGCTTTCCTCTGACCAAGGCCACACAAACTCTCGTTGTCCCCCCACCAAACACACTCACACACCCGCAGTCTTCCAACTAAATTTAGTTGCAATATCAAAGCGACGAACATAAAAACGACGGACATAACAACAACAAAAAAAACGAAACCAAAACACAAATTTATCAACAAAACAAAAAAAGCGGGCACAATTTCGCCTCCATTGAATGCGAACTGTATCCGAGACGCAAACGAACCCGGTCGCCCGTTCAAGTGGTCGGGGTAAGCGTCTCTTTGGCTCGCACTCACTCGTCCAGCAGCCACCCATGCAGCCGGCTCCCTCTCGCAACACACCATGTGCCAAAGCGCTGGAAAATTTCAGAATTCTGTGTATCTATCGCCGCAACGCTGCTAGCGCCGCCACGTCACACCATCGCCAATAGCTGGCAACAGAAACCAGTTTTCCCTTCGTTACACAAACAAAATGGACAAAGTCGGCTCACATCGGCAGCATTCGGCTTTTGTCGGGCTGACGTCACCCCTCTTCCGCCAATCAGAAGCCCGCGCACTCAATTTCTGGGCGGGATCTCGTCCCAGGTAGTGCTGCAGCGACGCCATGCCATCCCTGTCTGGCCAACGATTTCGATATACGCCGCCGAAAGTACGACGTTGAATTTTCTGCGCTGTAGCCGTTGCTTCAGTCGAGTGATAGTGTTCGTCATGTACGGTACCGTTGCAGCTGAGCTCTCGACAGAACTACCAATTCAAAGTGCAATTCTCTCTGCTAGAGAGGGATAAATAAATTAAAAAGAAGTAAATTATCAAAAAAACAAAGTTTAACTAACAGAAAACGCGAAAAGCAAAACAAATTGCGTTCTGAATGTGACACTAGCCAGCGGCAAGCAAGTGCTGCATAACATTGCGGTGGAGTGAGCGCAGAAATTTTCTCGAATAAAAGTGAAAAGTTGGTTTGAATTTTTTCCCGAGCCGGTGAAAAGTGTGTTGCGGCAAATTTAAAAATTCAATTTAAAGTGAAAATCTGTGGAAAAGATTTTGCTGCACAAACAGCTGGAAAATATGGACAATTTCGCCACTGCCTGAAAATCGGAAGAGAAAAACGTGAAAAAGTCGTAAAAAAAAATACGTAAAATTAACGAAGAGGAGAAGAAGAAAACGAAAACATTTTTTTCCCTCGAGAAGAAGCAGTGAAAAAACAAACGAAGATCTAATACGAATTTCGGTATCGGTGTAGTGCTAGCTATCTCTGTTTATCGTTTGTCGTGTGCGTGGCGTAGGAAGAAGTGGTGGAATTTGAACTGTCAGTTGGACGCGCGCGTTAGTGTTTGTGAGAAGAAAACACATACATACACTAGCACGGGGCATTGTGTTGTGTTGGAGAGGTTGCGCAATTCCTGTATCTGGTCGAATATTCGCCGAGTGTATCTATTGGATTTTGGATTTGAAATCAGAAGTGCGTCAGCTTTCGCCGCCAGAGGTCGTTTGTGTCGTGTGCGCTCCGAGTTGTTTGGCCGCGAATGGTCTATGGCCTGGCCAACCAACCACCGAAGCAGAAAAGTGTACCTATTCGCAGATACACACGATTTTTGTGCGCCTTCGCCTTCTTGTGCCGTGTATTCCGTTTCTGATGCAGCAAGAGATACGTGCTCGGTCGGGTAGTGTGTGTGTGTGAGTGGGTACCTCTAATTGACGGTTTTATACGTCAGAATTTATTACAATCGGGCCTTTTGTGGATTACAGTGTGTATTTTATTACTTTGAGCGCGGCCCCCTCGCGTTGCCAACCGACGGGCTAACCGTATCCAGTGTTGTTCGTTCACTCGCTTTCTTGTGGATTACGCGTTCTGTGCGGTGTGTGTATGGGTATTCTTCGTATGCACACTCGCAGATACTTCAATCTGTGAACGGCAGCGCTCCCTTGGATCCATTCGTACATTTTGTTGGATAATAATAATCATCATCGTAATAATAAAGCGGGCCCGATAGAGGAAGCCCAAGAAGAAGCCCATAAAGGCTGGCAGTGGCAGCCGATTGAACGGAGAGGAGTACGAAGAGGAATTAATTCATGGATGGATGCTTTAGTGGATTTGGGCTGTAAGTACGAGTATATATGCGCCTGTGACTGTAGTGGTGGTTTTTCGTTTATCCTCTTTGGCTGATGATTCGTTTTTGTTAATTTTCTAGGCTTCCTATTACGGCAGGGTGTGTGTTGTGTGAGTGCCGAGTGGAGTGGTGTTGGACGAGGGCATCAGCATGAGATGTTGATTACTTTTTTGGTTTTCTTTTGCTCTGTGTGTACACTTTCTTGAATTATTTTCTATTTCTTGGCGGTGTGTGACACGTTTTCGGTTTATTTTCCTTCATTTTTTTTGATGTTTTGATGAAGAGTTTCGCTGATGTTTTGGTTTTCCTTGAGATACAGAGTAGAAGTGCTCTTGTGGCGGTTTATTATTTTTTTATTTTATTGTTTGAGTATGTATACCTATGTCTAATGCCATCGACCTTTTTTCCACTATAATTTTCTATTTTGTATGATTTTTGCCATCATTGCCGTTGGCGGCGAAAATTGGAGTTTCGTTGCTGGCAGGACTTGCGCTTTAGTGTCGCCCCAAGAGCGAGGAGCATATCAATATCAGTGTCCTTTGGGTAAGCTTTCCTTCTGAAAATGGCTGGCGAAGGTGAAGCTTTCTGTGAAATTTATTTTTTTCTACTGATTTCTTTTCGGTTATTGACGTAACTTTGTCGAGCATGGGTTTTGATTGGGGATTTTCTTCTTTTTGTTTTACCGGAGTACGAATTTGCTGAAAAATATGTTTACGTCTTTTTGTGTGTTAGGTGTATCCAAACTGCATAACTACCTGCATATGTGTGATTTTTTTCGTCGGATGAACTCAATTAGTGGCGTTGACTTTGACACGATGATGGTCACCTGTTGAGGTGATTTGGGGGTTTTGTTTTCCTTTTGTTTTGATTGCTTCCGCAAAATTTTATGTTTGGTAGTGTGAAGGTCTGCTGTTTGGCTGTCCATTTGGTAAGTAATAAAATTATATTTCAAGGAAATGGACTGCCGCTCATGGCAGTTATTATGAGTTGAAGTTTACTGAATAAAAACTGATTTAGATAGTTTATGAAAATGTATTTATTTTTTTGTAAATGAATTTATTTTGAGCAATAGAATGACCACTGGACAGCTTACAGTGAATGCCCCTGTGCCAAGGAACATAAATGTAAATTCTCCCAAATCAATAATCTCGTAGGTACCTAGCTGAGTGCATTGAATATGCATATATTAACAAGCTCTAAATGACTCCGAAATTGGTTCGTTACACACAACCTTTTTGATCAATTTAGCTGTCATTTTTTTTAATAAGTGATCCTCAAATGTCACCATATTCTCCACCTTTAAAGCGTGTCATTTGTTCTTCAACATTAAAGTCCCCGTGTAAAAATGTTTGCCTTAAAAGGGTGTTTTATAAACTACCTTTTTATAAATTTCTAATCGAACATACCCACTAATATCCTCCGCGGCTTTGATTGAGAGATTTATTCCCAGAGGTAGAAATGGTTACCTCAATAGGAAAAAGCCTAGAGTCGCCAAATGTCAAATCGTGCGGTCATGGCCCGTTGGTCGTCTTCGCATTGAATATGTCCAGTGGGTCAACGCATGTGATCACGTCGCACCGTCCTGTTAAATTCGCATGTCGCCAATTCCCAAGCGATCAGTTTTTTCGGCAACTAAACTCGGCTGGTCGTTACTGCCTCCCAATCTTTGGCAGATCTGAATGAACATGCCGTTGACAAATAATCCAAATGGTGAGTACCTATTTTTGGTACCTACGCAAATGTTTTGGTGTACACTAGGTTGAAATTTTGCTGCTTGAAGATCCACAATTTAGCGAAAAATGTGACTCGTCGACAGAACTTGTATTTTTGAAATAAACGCTTCGATTTTGATGCTTTGTATACCTAATCGTGTAGCTCTTCGTAATAAGATTGGTACTATGACGAAATATAAAGTGACATCAGTATGACAGCAAATATATTTTTTTAAATTTTGTTTTTTTTAGCTTCGTTCCCAGCAAAGCAAAGTAAAGCAGGATTTTCAGCACGCAATTACAACAACTACGCTCACTTGACACTTCGAGACTCGCAGTAGATGTGTGCTTAAAATCTTACTTTACTTTGCTTTGTTGAGAATGAAGCTGAAAAAAACTCGCCTAATATCTACTGACTGACACTTTATGAACTGTCTTCGTATTTCCGACACTTAGCTGTCAGGTGAATTGGACATAATGGGTCGATTAAAGATTATCGATTTTATAAAATCGTTTTATACTATATTAGCATGCGTATAAACTATAAAGTCCATTTAAAATACATATTAGAGCGCTGTAGATGTTGACATCTTTATTGAAACACCGAAGGTAAGTCAAACAAAAAGCTATAATTGCTTTGTGTGTAGATACAGCTTTCAGTTCCACAATTTAGTTCAACATTTCAAGTGTACAAAAAATAATGCAATTCGGTAGGTAGATGACGTTAACAAAATTAATCGATATGCATAGAAAAAAGAAAAACGCATTGCTTAGGTAGGTATAGGGTGAAGTGGCGTGCAAGTTCAGCCCCTGCCAGTTGTCAGCTTCTGGAATATAAAGTTAAGCGCAAAGTATAACTCCCTTGGATTTATTTTTGTGTCAAAAAACTTGCAACAATCCTGGTGCTTGTTCGCGTGTAAAAAATATGTGTTTGCGTACAGTTTTCATAAGCCTACACCCAGAGAAAAAACAACGTAAAATCAAAGAAAACCACTTTGATTTAAATATTTTTCGGAATTATTTAGCATCGACTACGAAATCAAAATCAATGTGGCACAACATTAATTCTAAGGGTTTCCCTACTCTAAATGCTTATATTTTTAATTTGATTTAACCACATATGCACCTTGATTTGACGTGGAATCATGCTTAAATGTAAAAGTGAATACGTTTGACTTCGAATATACGCTGACTTAATTTAAAATTGCATTGCGTATTTAAATCAAATATGTTTAAACGTAAAAAGGAATATTCTTTATTAAAGTTTATTCAACGTAAAATCAAATAGAACATATTACATTTTAGTTTGCATTTTTTTCCCTGAGTGATATTCCAAAAATAAAATTGGATAGAAGGTATTTTGGAAAAGGGATCAAATATTTATCCATTTAAAGTATATTTGCATTTTTAATTTTTTGATTATTTTGATGTTATTGGAAGTTATTTTTATTGCTTCTTAACGTCAATTTTGTTTTATTAAATAATTAAGAGGGGACTGATCTTATGAGACCTAATTTATATTTTTATGATTTATCCTATTATTTTTATTATTTTACCGAGTATGCAAAATAAATGGATTCAATCAATCAATTGACTCTCACAAAAATTCCGATCAATTCTCTTGTTTTTCAGAAGAACATTTTTATATTATCTAGAGAAATGGGGTCTGAATATGAAAGACACGGCACTTACAAGAAGTTTTTTTTTTTCGTAAACGGAAGTCTCGAGTTAAATTTAAACACAAAATGTTGGTCCTTCGAACCGGATCTATTTAGTAAGCATTCATTTTAAACCAGTTGGATCATTACTACTATTTGTTTCGCTGCGAATTTTTAGAAGGTTGTACATAATTGGGCCGTTCCATATGCTAAAATTGTCTGATTTAGTACAAGTTTAAGGGCTTCATTTGTACTACTGGTACTTGTTGTCAAAAACAAGCCTTAAAAAAATATTCGGCTTTTAACCCGAACACAAAAGCGAAATATATTTGTAGCCCTTAAATCTCATCTTGGAAACTGCGAAAATCCATTACTAAACTGATCAGTTACTCTCACAGATGGCTAGGCAATATCAAGCCTTTTTTATTAAGCTCACATTATCTATTTTGATCATTTGATCGTACTTTTGTTGTATAGATCATGTGGGTAAAATATTTTACATTTGTTTTTTAGTTTTTGCTGAATCAGAGTGTTTTAAAAAGTATGCAAATTTCTAGCCAATTTGTTTAAAAAAAAACATATCTTATAGTATGACAAACTTCAGTAGAAAGCTATACAAAAACGATTAATCCCTCAAATCTTATCAAAAATAAAATCATAGTCATTTGCCCACATATACCAAAATCATAAGAAGCTAGAGAAGAGAGCGCACAACTCCCACAGTCCCATCATTAAAAATATGACTTTGCCGCTGTGTTCAGATGCTGTAAAAATGGAGGAAAAAAAATGTTTATTGAAATTAAAGTCCCATAAAAAGTAGAACATAATTGTTTAGGTATATGAACTGGTGACTAACGACACAACGAATGGAATCGGAATGGAAGTGTGTTCTTATTGACTGCGCAGCGATAACCATCACTCAGAAAATAAAAGAAAGATTGAGTTTTTCAAAAATTGTAACCGAAAAGTTCCTGCTTAAACTATTATTTTTGATAACAAGAAGACGTTTTTATGTTTTCCACAATCAAGTCATTCAGCTTAATAATATACTCCCCATAATTATTTTCCTACCATTGCCAACATTCGGTTTCTTTGAATTCTGATATTTGCGTTCATATTTTGACAAGCGTAAATTGTTGGTAGATATTACAATGTTCTTTTTTTTAGTGGTTGGTAAAATAAAAGTAACACGTCGCTATTGTTTAATGCAGCATCACTGAGCATTCCAATTTATTTATTTTGACAATTTTTACAAAATAAAATTTTAAATCATATAGATCAAGCTTCTCCGATTTATCACAAAAGTTTACTAGCTCATACATACATTTGAAAGTAGCTAAGGGTGTGTCAAAAGAATACCATTAAAATTAGACATTTTATTGGCGAATTGAGCAAAAAATGTTTGGACAGCACAAAATAGCTCTCAAACTGCAATAAAAACTACTAAAATGTTAAGAATAGGACATATCTGTCAGTCTTTTAAATTCCAGCTAAAGTCTGCTTACACCCGACGCTTTATACTTGAAGTTCACTTCAGTTACTGCGTTTTCCCCAAGCAAACAAACCTCATTATTTTAAAACAAACAAATATTGTCTAATCGAATGTACGTGAACCTAGTACAACCCCTTAACCAGTGTTACAAGTTTTGTTATAATCGAAAACTCTTGCATCTGGTCGCAAATAACTTGTTTATACAAGAAGTTGCTTCCTACAATGGTAGGTAAAACTCATATGCAGTGTTAAATTAAGGGTTGATGGCCTGGGACTAGGACTTTAAAGAGCGCTTCGTTGACACCACACAAAGCAACCCTTGAACGACAAGTCACATATTATTAATTGACATTCAATGTAAATAAGAGTATTTCACTTCCGACAAAATATATTTGAAATTGCATTTAAAGTGTAAGTGACCCTTCCGATTACTTCGAAGTCTCCCTTTATTTAAAAGAAAAATAAAATCCATGAGAAATGCTGGCATCGTATTCAAATATAAATTGAATGTGCCGTTCAATGTCCATTCCATCCCTTTTTATGCATGAGTTGAGCTGCTTGACCTCTGCTCTCTGAAGATGCAGATGTTGCGTGCCTATACCCAATGACCTTGAGAGATGTGTGCTCGGTGAATTTCCTTGATCAAAACTATTGGAATAGACTTTTGCGACATTTGACGGTACTTAGCATTTTAAAGTGCTTTTGTCATCAGATGGCGTATACCTAGATAGCTCGCGTCATTCTGATTGAAGTTTATTGTTATTCGATGTCAAATTGTGTGCATGCAATGCATTTTGACACATATTTAATTTACCACTGTCAAACCGCTTTAAATGTTGCCCAATGGTTTTAAGGTACCATTTATAGGTACTGGTTAATGAATATTAAATTTTGTTTGCTTCCATATGCTTTTCATAAACCCATTGTCAAATGGTTAACAAGACAAATGTGATGACCAAACTGTTGGAGACTGTTTACAAGTGAAAAGAGTCATATACCTATTTAACATCAAACAATCCGAACAATTAAGGTTTTTGGCTTTGGAATACATGTACACCTCGCGTCAATAAAAGAGGTTCAGTGTTTTGTCGTTTTGTCACTGACCAAATATGTCAGTTCTCACATGCGTTTCTCTTTGAAATGTCCATTAATTCAGGGCCGGACTTAGAGGTCTGGAGGCCCTACGTCAACAGAGGAGTGGAGGCCCCCTGGCCCCTACTTATTTTTCAAATAAAGGGCGACTTCAAAACAACATGCCATGCAAAATTGAATGCGAACAGAAACACTGCTGCAAGTTTGCAATAGTTTTGTGTTTCCAAAAAAGAGTTCAAATATGCAGTAGGCGGTAAAAAAAAAGACAGACATTTTTAAATTCACCCTCTTCTTTCATTGACAGAGTTTGGTTGTGTTATATTTACAAAAACTTGTTAATAATGGCAATTAGAAGAATATTTTTAGGACTGATTCACCAGGCAAAATTATCTGAAAGAAATAGAAGCAAAATTCAAAGAAAAAGGAAGAATATTTTTATGAGAATGAACTGGATTTGAAGAAACATTTCAAAAACTATGAATCAAGGGCGAAAGAGTTTTTATTTCCGTAAAAAACCTTTCCCCAAAGAACAGATTTTTTTTCTTTTCGCCCTGCTATAAATTCGGACTCCATTCCTAAGCTGATAGAAATAAGCAGCCAGCATCCGACCACAATTTGTGTACACTCTCATTCCAAAAAAACGCAAATAATATATTTTAACTTAAAAAAAAAAGTATTTTGGATAAATCTATATTAAATTATCATTTATTTGTACTTACATATTTTTTTCTGCCATCTTCCTGCAACTCGGCAACAAACAAAATTCAATGCAGAGTTAATTGCAATTTGACTGTCATTTTGCTTATATATGAACGCAGATGACAACTGCCAAAGATAGTGCAGTTTTAGAACGCAAAAATTAGAGCGCTGCCACATGTTTTCTTTTATAAACTCAGCAAAAATGTATAAAATTTTAGAACAGCGAAAAAAATATCAAAGGAAAAGTTGTCTACTCGTTGGAAGTTTTTTTTTTTTGAAAGTCTATTGTGGGGCACCTCTTTTGCAGAGACTCAAGTTCCGAATGCACTTCCCTAAATCCGGCCCTGCATTAATTGGTAGATGGAACCACACTTTTAAATGTGAAGTTTTGGCCAATATGGGGACGAGAAAAAAACCCAAAGTAGCGCAAATCAAACTTAATTTAAAAAATGTTAATTCATTGCAATGGCACATAAAAGGAACACTTGGCGTATTTAACTACTCATCAATATCCTGTCCATTACCATAAAACTGGTACACTAATAGTTATTTTCCAGATTGTATTTTAATTGTGACAAATTTTGTAAAAACAAATTACATTCTTACCTTCTACGAAACGTCATCTTTGGTCCATATTTCATAAAAATCAACCCCGTAACCGGTACGACAAAAAAAAAAAAGTGTAGCCCGGTTATTCATTATTATATTTCTTTAATTTTTTCAATCTTGGTTGTCCTTAATCATCGGTTATTTCAGCTGGTAACCATTGAATGTGTTTGTTCAGCAAAATATCAACCAGAGAATCAGTGGTCTGGTTAGTTAACCCGAGAAAACGATAACCAGTCGATCTTGTGCTGTTAATCCGATTTAACCAATGATTTTCTGGAATTTCGTTTGTTCAAGTTTCTTTTAAACGGTATATTTGACGTATCTGCTATACACAACAATTTTTTGTACAATAGGCCTGTTTTTTGAGCTTCGATGTCAGCAAAGTAAAGTAGGATTTTCAGCAGGCAGTTACAACAACTACGTTCTACTTGACACTTTGAGAATTCAGAGTAGTTGTTGTGATTGCGTGCTGAAAATCCTACATTACTTTGCTTTGCTGAGATCGAAGCTCAAAAAAACACGCCTAATATTGTGAAGAAAAAAAATAATACGTTTATTTAATGGAGTAAACTAAATCAATAATATCTGTCCCGTCATTTTCGTAGACGTTTTTCAACTGACAGAACGAATACGGTACAAGCCAGTCTATTAAAGGTGAGAGTCACCATCCCCAACAAAATAATAGATGCAAGATAAGTAAGATCATTTTCAAAATTTTTGGCCGATGACAGCTCTCATTGAGATAAAGCGCACTCATTGAAGGAAATATTGAGGGAATGAGAAGATTGTGTCAGTAGTTGAATAAATTGAGATAAGGGTCCATTTGTAACGAATTTTATTTGTTGTGGCTTCAATTCGGTTGCGTTCTCAAAAAGTTGCTTATCTCACAAAAAATTGCTTATTGTCTGACGATTTTATTCTTCAGTTTTTAAAAACGCCTGTGTAATTTAAATATAAAATTCTTGTGCTTAACAAATTTTGCGTTTAGTTAAAAAATTAATACATTGAAGTACCTAAAAAAATTACTTATCAAAAACAAACGGAGCCGGAAACAAAATGTAACCAAAGATTCGGTCAATCACTGAGTGGACAAATGAACCGGAAAAATGGAAAGTTTTATCGCAAAGCTATGGTTTGGTGACCGAAGTGAAAAATTGTTCAACAAACACTCATCGGTTGTCACAGATTTAAAATCATGGGTTACATAAAATCTGTGGTAACCTAATGAAGGATTTATTCAGCTCTGAACAGACCGGCCTTAAGTACTAAGGCACAAATCCAATCATCATATTGAGATGGCTAAAGATTACGACGTGGTTACAAAAGGAAAAAGAAAAAGACGCACTAGTTCAAGTGAACGCAAAATCGGAAGTAGGTTTATTACAAAAAAATGTCAAAGGAAAAAATGACATTTAACTTGTGTTAGGGATGGAAATGATTTGGTACAATTTAGATATGAGCAATATTAACACTAAACGAATGTACTAGATTCTCAACACATCTGTGTCTAAAGAAACAGTTTATGAAAACACCCACCGCATACTCCAAACACTTTTACAGATACGTGTCAAATTTGTATTAGCCAAACTCTGTCAAGCACTAGAACATAAGGTCGACCCCTTTGTCATTGGCGCAAACCCTTTTTCACAGTAATAATAATTTTTGAAATGACATCAAAAAGTGTGATATGGCTCGAATTTTCAATGCGGCTTTGCCTAAAGTTAAAGCTGATATAGACTCACAAGTAGACGCATTCATCCCTATACTGATCTGTCGTCCCATGGTTACATCGTTGTTTCCCGCCCCCGCAAAAGAGCGCCACTGAAATACCTATTTAAAAAATGCATTTTCAGCACAGGCAGGCAAAATTGATTTTCAGTCATTTTCGAAATCAGAGCCACTAAAATGAAATGAAATTTAATGAAACCGAAATCAAACAGCTTATGAACAAACACGTCACATTGATTCATGGAAAAAATTTAATATCTGCCATTTTGTGTAATGCGCCTACCCACTCACTTTCATTTGTACGTATTCCTGGTAACAATTATTAATAACGCATTTAAATAATTAGCTTCAATTCAGCTGAACTGCTATTTGCAAACTGAAACCAGCAGTTGCATTCAACGAGTGTCACTGACGATTACCAGGAATTCGACATCCATTTCAGCGATCGATAATGTTTTGACATCAATATTCACATGTGGAATACATAATTCACAGCGTGTGCAGGTGCACGTGTGTGCAGTCCTAGGGCTAACTCATTTTATTGTGTCGCACTTTGTGAATTTTAAATGAAAAATTAAAAACAGAAACACCAAATGGAAACTTTCATTTACATGAATAATATTCTATTCACTTCCGATTGCAGCAGGTAGTAGGTTACATGTTGCGTGTCAAACATTTTCAATTTAAATTGAGGATTCTCCACAAATACGACCACAGTAGGTAATAATTCAAAGCAATAAATGGATTCGCCTTGTCATGCAATCCAATCTGTCAATTCGATGGATTTGGATATGTAGTGGTAGTGGCTGGTCGGACAGGGCGCGGGGTGGGAGAAGGGAAATGGCAGAAAATCATTTGGAACGCAGGCGAATCGCGTGCGAAATGTTCTTCGGAAAATGCTGCACTAGGCAAGGAGCGCGGTAATGAGTCGCTTCGACGAAAAACGACAACCGCACATGGTCCGGTCATGGACCATTCATCATTCGTCACAGTGGACGAACTCGTAGGATATCAGAAATTCGAAAAACCACAAAAAGTTAAAAGAAACCACACGGGATGTGTTTTGTTTTGCGTGGATAGTGGTTGTCGTTGTCGTGTGTCGCAGAGACGACATGGAGACAATCAAAATATAGACCGACACACTCCTCTCCACGGATACTGCGCCGTGCCGTGCATATGTACATTCAGCTGGTGTAACAAATTTCATGTTGTTTTTCTTCCTTCTTCTCATTCACACATTTTTCCTGCCTCCATCTCACTAATGAGCACTTTTCTATTTTCATTGAAGTCGGAGAGGGAAATGTGTTTTTTTTTCTCGTTTCTAAGAGGTATGCCGCCCGCATTCCTAAACATATTGTCTTTCCTCATTCATCTCTAGATACAATGCATTATGTATCTGAGCGATGATTGCATGGTGTGCGCGTTTTAAGAAAGGTGATGCGTTTCGGAGGTGGCACGAGCTATTTTTAAGCCAACAATACAGATGCAGTACACCACCAGTGTGTAGAGTAATCTGAGGCAAATGGACAATATTGTCTGGGGTCTTGGAAATGAAAACAAAACAACAACAAAAATGGGAAAGACGTCAAAGCCGGAGGAAAAAAAATGAAAAATAAGACGATAAGACCAAAATTGCTTCCGGAAGGGAATGAAAAAGAAATGTTCACCTGGGTTTGCTTATTATATTAGGTGCGCGTCTGTGTTTGATGATGTGTTCAGGCTCTTGTTACTTAATCTCCAGTGACTTCCTATTCCAATTTGTGTGGAGCTGTTTTTTTTTCATCTTGGGTGGGGTTGTTGTCATTGTCAGTTGTGCGTGAGTTTTTTTGTTTGTTAATTGATTTTTAAGATGATCGAGGAGAAGACCGCCCGGCATGCAAGTGGACACTTCTTCCAAAATGTGGGCAGGCTGATGCAATGGTGCTTGGGAAAGCCATGTCATGCAAAGGCGAGTTTAGTGATTTGATTTGTCCTTAATTGGGTTATATTTTTGAAGGGGGTGATTTGCTTTGAATTGTGTCACTCAACTTTGATTACGAAGGGAAGACTGACTTGATTTGGCCACTCTATAAAGAGGCTATTGATTGAAATCTGGCAGGGAGGAACTGTAGTTCGTTAATTTGCTATTTGTATATGTTTTTTACCAAATGCTTTAGTCAGAGAAAACTCGGTCAATATTATTTATTTTCCGATTAAAGGCAGTTATAGTTGTCACTCAGTGGCCACAAGTAACAGCAATTTATCAAGGATGTATGTAATTTTTACTATACCTGAACAACTACTTTTACTGATGATTTTTGACCTCAAACTATACATTTCTTTTTGACTCATTAACATTAATTTCGAAAATTTACTTTAGTTAAATGAAATTTCATTTATGTTTCATTATTTTTTGGGTAAAACTGTACAGTGCCTCCTATAATTTTTGTTTAATTAAATTAAGTAAATTTTCAAATTCAAATATATCTACCTGTGAATATAGATTCTTCGAACATTTTTCGAAAATACCCATACAAGTTCTTGAACCTATCACTTATGATTAGGTAATCTGAAAGTTGATCTGAAACTGGGCTCCACACTTTTTTGGGTAAAGTTGGCACTTCAACATTCATTTTGAAAATTTCAAAAAAATATTCGTAGGTATTTCACTGAATAACTGTGATCGAACCGATCATTATTGAGCAAAAACTAATAAGTCATAAACTGTAGAGAGATCTATGCCCAACATTTTTGTTTTAGTGAATTTTCCTCTAAAATATACCAAAGTCGAGATATTTCGAATTCGAATATGAAAAGTAGATTTTTCGGATATTTTTCGAAAATCAGCCAAAATTCGAAGAACACTTTCCTGATGATTTATTGTTTTTAAACTGTTCCCTCCACTTTTTTCAGTTCAATTTACTCTTTAACTCATTAGAAATTTAGAAAAAAATGTACATACTTCACTGAACCTTCATGCAGTAACCGTATAAATTGAGCAAAAATTAATAAGACATAAACTGTAGGAAAATATTTGCTCTATAATTTTGCTTAGGTACACTTTTCTGTAAAACGTACCAAATCCGTGATATTTCGAATTCGAAAAAGGCTGACTCTTCGAACACTTTTCGAAAATCAATAAAAAAAATCCAAATAATGTAGGATGTCGGTACATATATCTTATTTCTACGGCAGTACTCTTAAATAACATTCAATCTCTTTAGTCTTCATAGACAATATCTATTTCTCGTTTCCAATTTATTTATTATTTATTTTTCAAGCAACCCTAGCCACCCAACCACTTCACTGCTTCATATCTCTGCTAAGGGATATTTCTAAAAATAATCTCCAATGTCGAGTCAATTCAAATTTTCTCACGCAATCCATTCATCCCTTTTGGATTTACGAATTTATGTTACTTGTTCTAAATTTAGCTGAACGAAAATGCACACCAGCCTACCAAAGTAGTAGGACTTTGCAGTAACATACAGCAATGTTTACGTCACCATGGAGGAAGTAATATTGCAGTGTTGAATATGAAATGCATGATATGATTTAGTATTCTTATGCGGTATTCAAGCTATGAAGAACGAAAATGTATTTAGTTGTTATAGGTACTGTCCTTGGGCGGTTATGTAATATTGAAGGATACATTTGAAGAGGGTTTGTAGAGAGTAAAGTGATAGAAATACAGGTGTGTGGCTTCGGGGGTTGGGGTCTGGAGTCTCGGGAATTTATTTCACCAACCTACGGGCATTAGCAAAATGAGAATTTGTCACGTTTCTTCTATCAAACGACAGAAATTGTTTCTTTCCAATTTTTAATGGTTGAAATTGTTTTCAACGGAAACATTTCTCAATTGATTTTCTTGGAAAATGGCATTGCAAATTTGTGTCTTCAAGAGCTGACAAGTGGAAATTAATATTTCACTTTTTCTGTCAAATTTTAACATTTGTGACAAAATTTATGAAACCATAAAAACAGAACTACGGAACTTCGCCTTTCATTTGGTAAATATTTCATAAAATTCGGTTTTGAAATAAAGTTAGGATTGGATTTAACTGGCTTAAAAATTCCACAGTGCCAATAAACAACTGTAAAGAATTAAATGAGTTTTTCATTGGCTATAAGTATGTAATACAGGGTGGGACGGATACAAGTTTCCTTTTAAAGATGCAATAAAATGAACAAAATTATTTTTTTTGCATGAACTCTGGCTACAGCAGCCACATTCTTGTCTGTGCACACCGTACGACGACGGGAACTATGAGTGTTGTCCACTAGCATACCAGTCTCAAGAATTTTTTGCACAAACTTTCGAATATCAGGCGCGGTAGGTGCTTCAACTTCTTTTCAAAAAACGCACTGCTTGGGCTACACGGCACTCAATTTGAAAATAAGTTTTCAATATTTCCCATCGTTGTTCAAGCGTGAAGCGACTCATTTCGTTCCACGGAGGTATGGCACTGTCTTTCTGTCAAGATTTTGAGCGGGAAACAGCTGTCAGTGTCAAACTAACCTATGATTTAAAAAGAAACCACTAGATGGCCCACGCTTTATATGTATTTCTTAACATTGATTTCTGGAAACATCTCTTTAGAATTTGGACATGTTGATTCGAATAAGAATTGATGTCACTCTCATTGCCAGCATTGTTTATTTTTTAGCAAGAATGCGATCAATGAATAAGGTTGTTGCCTGTTGAGAAATAAATCATACGCCGTAAACCATTTACAACTAGCTGTCATCGAATGTTTGAAACATGTGCCATATATCTTCTTCTGGGAAAATGTGATTTTTACAACTGTATTTAGATGTGCTACAAAAAACGTACAGACCGCTGTTTGGCACTTAAAATTCCACAAAGTGGGTCATGCAATGGGCAATAGCCCCTCACATCGGCGTGAATCCGTTTCGCTGAAATTCTATGTTTCCATCTTTAAAGCCACACATCTCGCAGCTAGCGTGCGCCAGCCATTCGCCCATACATCACTCACTCGCCGGACCCAAACTTTACGTATTCAACGCCGCGACCGACGAGTGCGTCATTTCTATCCCAGTTGCCTATACCTATACATATGATGGAAGAAGTATCGCACCATTCACCATCACCATCGGTACTCATACCCAATGCAAATTAGTTTTTCTCCTGCTTGCCACTTGTTTGTCTCTCCCATTTTATCGTTCGTCAGAATGTTGACGTCAACGTGTCTTGTTCGACTGACGGCGAAAGCGAGGGCGACCCCAACGTGTTATACCCCATCGCAGTCGGAGTGTTGCATCATCATCTGCACGATGATAATCATCAGCATCAACAGCGGTAGTATCTCATCTCAACTGGCTGTCATATAACGGACTTTATTGGGTCGTTAATTATGAAGCCATTAATAGCAGAACTACTGTGCGGTTGGGTCAGTCGCTGTATGGCTACTCCTGCGCCACTGCCCCTTGCTACTGTCGCTGTATGACACTTCCCAGCAATCTGTTTGCTGTTGTGGTGTATAGTCGGCGATAAGACTCTGCGACTCACAGTCTTTTGCTGTTCATTTGGCACCCGGTGTGTTGTCGATTGTCGTGCCTGGGCCGCTATGCTAATGACAGCCATCGACTCGTTGCGAGATACAACAAAACTGAGAGCAAACTTCACCACAAAGTTTGTCTTAACCGCGCGCCGTCACCTCGCCGTCGCCGCTGCCGCACAAACTTTATGTTATCTCAGCTAAGCGATGCATGGAATGGAAAAATGTCAGACTAAGTAACAAGATACTGCCTCAGCAGCAGCAGCGCCGAAGAGTTTCGATAAAAATTAATGACGAGGAACAAATGAACAAAAATGGAGGCGAAACTGTTTGGCAGTGATTAAAGATTTTGGCGGGCTGCCGTTGCTTGCGACGATTTGTAATTTGTGTTTGCCAAGCCAAAGGCATAATGAACCGTTTTAGTGGAATTTTATGACCTTTGCGAGTGCTTGTGCATCAGAATTTGGTTGAAAGTTTTTGTTCTCTTTGACTGTTGATTAGATGAACTTTTCTTTTTAATCTGAAACTGATTGGGATTAATAGTCATTTAATCGGAAATTAGGATTGAACATCGCAGTGGAAAACAGTATAAATCAATATAAAATCTCATGGGCAAATAGTGCCCCACGTTGGGCGCCATTATTTTGAGTCAGGGCTGGGTACGTGTGTTGATTATTTCGAGTTACTCAATGTAAACAGATTTTTTTTTTATAATAAGGTTATAATGTAGTGTGAAATACACAGCGCGGTGATTTATTTTAAATCAACCGAAGAAGCTCAGTAGTGGAGCCTCCGGGCTGCAAGTTGCTGATCAAATTTGGTGAACTTTGTGTGAGCTCTGTGCGGATTTCTGTTTTTATTTTAAAGTGTTCTTTGTGTTAAATTTCACGGACGAGCTAGTTAGAGTGCTGAATGCATAATTCGTCCCGGGTGAAGCAAGGCCTTACTCAAAGGCTGTTCCAAGAAGGAGAACGGTTTCGCGGAGAGCTGCAAAATCAGCTATTTTAACCGCTACTCCAGAGACACGAGCGTTTCTTGACGAATAAAATAAAAGTATTGCCAAAAAGGCTGCCTATATAGACCAAATCAAAAAGCAGGCGAAGGAAGTGATATTTATTTTTTAAGGGCGATATTTTGACATTTTTGCTTTATTGGATTTTTTTTTCGTGAATGTTGGTGTTTGTTTTCAAATAGGTTTGGCTGACTCATTTGAAAAATCTCCCCTTTAGTTCTCTTGGAATAACTTAAGACGACAAATTCTTATCTTCTCTAAATGAGAAGCTTCTTCTGCTGTGGACACATTATTTTCTCCAAAAAGGGCGGTGATGAAAATCTAGCTCGCGGCGCCTGAATCGCCAAGGCCGGCCATGTGTTGACGTGGTCGAAGAGCTTTCAAATCAACGGCTCTGATGGCTAGCACACAATAATCACATGTCAACGCAACAGAGAAGGCGGTCTCAAAATTCGCATAATTGACATTTGTAGCTGTCTTCTAAGAAGTTCCACGATTTCAAAGGAGCCCTAAGACGTACAAGGCAAATTTGTATGCACATGCAAGCTCTTCATAAGAGTTATATTTACCCAATGTCAATTATAAAATAAGCGTCAATATACGTTTCGCAATTTGTTGCAATTTTATTGAGCATTTCAAAAACCCATTCATGTAAATTTAGGTCCACCTAGAAAAATTTACATATTGTAATGGCATTCCCATAAAAATTGAGATTGCTTAAAAATAATCACGAAAGTATGACAAAATTTGTCGCACTTATGTCCCTCGGTTGTCACTATTTTTTTTTTTAACTCCATTCTTCTTCAGTCCCATATTTGCTCGCATACTCATAATTCTCCTCACATCTCCCGCTAAATAGAACGAGGATGAAATATTAGGGTTGCTCTTCGGATTGATAATCAAATTATACGTATAGATTCGATTGAAGCCATGCCTATCACCAGCAAAGCGTTCACTTTGTCTGTACAGGCCTGTCAATGCATTCGACAAGGGTAGGTAGATGTATGACAACAGCAAATACTTTGTCATCCCTATAAATATATATGGTGCGCATCCCTTGTACCCTTTCTTTCGCCTGATATATATCGCACCACATATACCCATGATTCCATTTCTAAATTAAAAGTTTCCTCTGTATGTTGTTACAAGTGGAATTTTTAATATCCTCCCGAGGGGGAAGTGCGGGACATATTTGATTATCCTGTGCAACGTAAATATTTCGGCTTTGCCGGCGTGCAAAAAAAAAATATGACAGTCACAGATGACGACGATGACGCCGACACAACAAGAACAATGACGTCGGCGGAGGGTTGAATATTTGTACCCCTGATATATGTATACGCGTGCAGCTATCTATAGGGTGCGCCGAGGGTTGATTCCACGAATTAGTGGAATTTACTTAATTACAGCCTTTGAGTTTCTTGTTTACATACTAATGCGATTGCAAATACGTCCATTTGTTCTGTGTTTGTGGACAATGTTGCTTTGATTGCAAACGAAGGGAGGAGGGGTTGCGTCAGTGCCAAAGTTATAACTATAGAAAGAGGTTTCCTTTTTTTTTTTTTAATAAGCTCATAAAATTGGATAGGACTGGCGTCATCTGTTGTTGAAATAAAGTGGTTAGCATTTTTGTTTTCATTATGTTTTGCTTGTAGGCTGGAGGTATTCACGTGTCCTTGGCGCAGTGTTGCGATCTACAGAAGGCAATAAAAAAAAAGTCGAAAGCCGCAGAGGAACCCTTATTCACTGGGAAATCGGAGATGGAATGGCAAGGGAAGCACAGCATTCTTTCCTGGTATACAAGATGGGCTCAAAAGAATATCCTCTCAGGTTTTTGTGTTTAGTTGGTTTAGTGTTTTTTCCTTAAATTTCCACACGACTTTTAATCACCTAGTGGGAAGTCCTGCCTGACAGTTTTCTTAAATTTCCACTTCCCCCTTGCCCACGTGGGCGTCGTGTCGCCTCGCTCAATCAAAACACTCTTTCATCCGATTTAAATTCATTACCGTCCTCTCAGATCGGTATTTCTCCAACACTCAATTTATATTTATGTATACATATATATATATCGCTGTACCAGAACCAAAAATCCATCTCATACGCTCATTGATGGGGCAGCCGTGTCGCCCGCCACAAAAGTCTCTCACATTCATTGCACCAATTCCGATCCAACTAATGGCCAAGTGATGAAACATCAAATGCGGCAGCAGCGGCATCGTCATGGGGCACCTGACTACATCATTGCCCTCAGAGTCTGAACCGCTATAAAAAGATATAACGCCATAAACGAAACGGGAAATAAAAAGGAAGGAAAATTACAAAAAAGAAGTAAAGTACCCAAAGCCATGCCGAGATATTTCAATTCCCTAAAGACGCACAAAGCATACAAGATACAAGATACAACCGCCAGGCAACGCGCAACCATAGAGAGAGCCCTGGGCATATGTATGTGCTACGTCATCGCATGGCGGTGATTCTTCCGACTCGCACAGTGGAACCCTCCCATTGTGAACAAGGGACTATTATTAGATTGGCCTCGTGTTCCCCTTTTTTTTCTCTCTCTGTTCCCCATTTCTTTTGGGTTATCTTAAGGCCACCATACACAGCTACGGCCTAGTTGCCTGAGATTATTGGAGCGAAAGTGCATATACTTATAGTTGGGGCTTTGCGGACGAGCCGATTGTTTATTTATACTTGGGCAAGTTTGTTTGTTGATGTTTGGCGGGTTAATAAATCGTCGTCGATTGAAAATTCCATACTATCTATTCGTTATCGATTCGGTCGGATATAATTATGCTAAGGAAGTGCTAAGCAAACAGAGTCGAGACCTACAAAGTGATTTTGACTAATTGACGGTGACCACTGGCCACGCAGAGTATAAACGAAAGTTGTACAGCTTGCAGTTTGCTGGGTCAGTGCCCAGGGAATGTTTGTTGATATTTCAATATCGTGTTGGTCAGTGATCTTCATTTTTTTTTTTTTGTTTATGTTGGGCTTTAAGATATGGACTTGTGGAAGGTCGTGACAAATTTGCCTATGGTTGACGAAAAAAACTGCAAAGTCGCTAAAAAACAAAAAGGCTCTCCTTTTGGACAAAATTATGTTTTTTTCTTTAATCGAAAATATTTTTTTAGATACTACAAATGGAACATTGCCCGAACCAATTTACCATTTGAAAGTTTCGTTACTTTTCTATGTTCAAGTTGGTTTTCTGATGCATTCTTGCTGTGAACCATTTGCCACAAGAGGAAGGAACTCATGCTCCACTGGAAATAGTAGTTGTGACAGTTTTCAGCCTTGTGGTACCCCAATTTGAATTTTAAACCGTCTGCAACTTAACATTTTAGAAAATCTGATAGTGGTTCAGTTTTCTGGGATTCTTCTCTTGTAAAGGGCTACATTAACACTTTGAAAAGCGACGTAAATTTGTATTTTGCCTCTCTTAGATGTTTCAGTGGTCTGCACTTGGGGACTTTTGAGGAGTTTAGTTCACTGGCATGAATTGAATTGAGGAATATTGAGCAAAAGCCAAATTTGATGGTAATTTTCCAAGCGAAACTCTCTTGGTAAACCGAGAATCCTTATTATTCCTCGCGATTCCACGTATTTTATATACACTTAACCCTTTTAGAAAACAATTTTAACGCATTTTTAGATCGGGAATCCCCGGTTTGGTGTTAATTTAGGAATACGAAATGATGTGGCATGACTACACAACGAACTGAGCTCGTAAAAATGATTGACCCAATTGTTAGGACTTACGCAACATCGTCGCCGCCTATTTGTGCAAAACTTTCTCCGTTTTTCTAAACAAAAGTAATCAGGTTTCTTAAATCCGGTTGAGCCCCTTCAAAGTATTGCTCTGTTGGTGATGACGACTTCCGAATCATCGGTTTCAAATTGACAAGTTTAACCGTCTGTTAAATCTTATACCCCAATCTTAACTGAAATTAAAATTGGCTTGCCTCGGTTTAGCCCCAAATATGCAAAAAAAAAATTAAATGAAACCAAATAAAATGAAATCCCACTCAATTCCAAAAAGGTGCCTAAATTGAGCCGCTAGAATTGTGGTCTGTATATCCTAGTATGACTTAGCGACTCAATCATTGCATTTGTAATCAAAAAAAAGATGTCATGTCATGACTAAAATCATCAAAAAGTATAAATCCATGAGTTTCTCATGATTTGAGCTACTTTTTGGTACGCAATTTTGATACTTGAAGACAAGTAAACGATCTGTATCAAATTTGGCATGATCAGTCGCAGTTCTAGCAAGTATTGTTTGGCGTGATTAGTTCTGTGTTTCTATTGATTTCCGGCTGATGAGGGGATATTTTTTTAAGAAGACTTCAATCATATTTGCGAGGATCGGTGGGGATCTCTGTTGCGTCATTTACTGACTGTACTGCTAGTAATTCTTTTTTATTTATTTTTTGTTCATGATCAGTTCGAAGATCATCGGCTTAATCTTGCACGTGATCTTCATGCAAGATTCCTCCTTTTAAGCTGGTAGATCGCTATGGTCAATAGCGCAGTTTGTAAAGCGGTAACAGTGGTTACGGATTGCTATTGCGAACCAAAACCCAAATCAAGTTGTTGTGCTCAAATGCCCATTTCAAAGGTTTTGCATGTCCACCCTAAAAGAAGCTTCCAATTTGTAGCATAAATTTGAAAAATCAAGTCCTTGGGGTTGTCCCAGCTGAAGGAATTGTTCTTAAAAGTACTGTTTTCCCAGTAAACTTTACCAATTGAATTTACAAAGCCAACAACGGCGTCTGAAATGTCTCCTCATTGATTTTTATTTGAACATCGCCTCTTAGAAATACCAATTTAAAATCCCATAGTTTCGAAGCCCCTGAGAAGCACGTAAAGATCTATAAATACTCTCACTGTTCTCATTCTGTGTTCATCTATATTTCCATCCACACTTACTCAAACCCACCCTTCTCCTTCTTCTCTTATAGATAACCATCGCTAACACCAATCCGACCACAAAGCGACACAGAAATAAAAGTTCCATCTTTCCGGGTGCCTCTATAATGCTAGATATGATTGCGGACTACCAAGCCGGTAAACGTGAAGAGCGAAGGCTCTCAGCCACGACAACCGCTCTCCTGTCATTCAGGCGCAACAGCATTACAAAACCACTACCGCCAGTGAATAGTGCCACTACAGGCGAAGACGACAGTGCATCAGCAACAATCACAACAAACAATTTAGCTCCGAACCCATTTATGATAGCAACAAAGCCCAAAATGGAGAAATGCGTTGCCACAGTCGCTGCCAATCCAGCAGGAAGCAGCACAAGGCCAGTACGTCGTCAAAGGCGTCAGATCAGGGAACTCAACGAATGCATCTCGTGTTGCCTCTGCAATGGATACTTGGTCAACGCCACCTCAGTTGATATATGCGAACATTCATGTAAGTGCCATTTGAAGCTTTTGCCTGTCCCCAGGTTGTATAGAAGTTTGTCTCTCTTTCGACAGTTTGTCGCTCTTGCATCATTACGTATCTGGACTCAGACAACAACTGTCCACAGTGCAAACCGCAGAATAGATACATAAACTTGAGTAATTTGAGGTAAGTTCGACGTCGAGCACCCTCTCGCGCAGTAGGTAACGCATCTTTCCCCCGTAGATCCGACGATATCCTGCGTAGTTTGGTGTACAAACTGGTGCCGGGCCTCATTCAACAGGAACGCGAGAGACAGTTGCAGTTCTGGAAATCGGTCGATTCCACATCTGACTGTGATATGCCGGGTATGGAGGAGGAGTACATCTATCCTGCGGAGCCGATAAGGTAAAATTGCACCTCTCACGAGTATCCTTTCGGCATGAAGCTAATCGTTTCTCTATGTCCATCTTCTTGCAGCCTATCGCTTGAATATCACCCGGCGCTGCTGGTGTCTTGCAACAAATCTCAAATCCCACCAGTGCGCTATCTGCAGTGTCCTGCTGGGGTGACAGTTCATCATTTGAAGCGTTTCCTTTGCTCCAAATACGATATCGATCCGGCGAACCAACTGGTGGACATTGACATCATGTACGAGGAGGAGATTTTGCCAGAAGACTTTAGTCTGGTCGACGTTGGCTACTGCTACAACTGGAAGAGGGTGAGTTTTTACTGTTTCAATTTTTCTTCCTCCTCTCCTACATTCAAGCTGTTCCTATGCAAAAGCGAGCGAATCCTTCTCCGAAACTGCGGCAGACAATTTATTTTTATTTATCTTTCCATCCACCCTTTTTGTGCGTGTTAGGTCGCTCCGATGAGATTCTCTTACAGAATTCTTGTGCACCACAGTCGACCGGCATCGACCCCAGCCATACGGAGTGCCGAGATGCTGACCACTCCGCCAGATATGAAGGTGTTGGGAGAGAGCAACCAAAAGGAGGCCGCCGAGGCTAAGCACGTTAAAAAGTCCACTGACAGCGATGTTATGGCGGCACCTGCTGCCAAGACTGTGCGATTTCTCGAGCCACCAAAGAAGGCGGACAAACACAGCGAGGTCAATCGACAGGTCACCTATTCTGTCTTCAAATCCAAGTCCATGGACTCGAAGGACTCGTCGAGTAATCAATATAGCACTCACAACAATAACAACAACAACAACAATGAGAAGGAGAGAGAAAAGAACGAAGGCAATGGCACGATGAAGATGATCATCGCTCGCAAGCAAAGTCCCAAGCGGTCCAGCTCCGATGAGTCGATCTACAACATCACGAACGACTTTAAGAGCCTTCGCAGCAACGACATGCGTTACAGTGACTACACGGTCACGTCTACGACAAGTGGTGGCACCACCACCCTGACCAAGAAGTCGAAGGAAGACTCCAAGCCCTTGGTGACGAAGTGTGACATTGTGGTCAGTATACCACAGTCTCAGATCTCGCGGTCGCCCAACTCCTCAGACGAGAGTACTGAGAACATTTCCCTCGCTGCCCTGAAGACCGCTAACAAAAAGTCCAGTCCTAGCTCGAACAGCACCCCCAAGAAAAACGTTCCTAAACTGAAGATTGAGCTGAACAGCCTCAAGACTAAGATAACCATACCCAAGCCAAAATCAGCCGAGATCCGGCAAGAACCGCGGAAGGTCTCGAAGCGGAAGCTCTCCATCGATGACCGCCCAGGGTTCGATAGGGTCGACTTGAAGACCTACGCCAAGCACATCGGCCTAAAGCCAATCGAAATGGAGAAGTCCCCAGATCCACTGGCAAAGACAAAAGTCAGTCCCGATGCTTCTCCCATGTCGACCGCCTCATCCACCGGGTCCTCCACGTCGAACGGAACCTTCTCGTTCACCGCCAATGACGGCTGCTCGTCGTTTTCATCGTCGCACAAGAAGCGCAAGAAGAAACACTCGAAGGAACCAAAGGACTCCAACGGCAAGCGACGGAAGCTACACGCTGAAATTTCATCCCAAACCGCCGATGAGAGTCTCAAAATGAAGGTGAAAATAACGGGCTCGCACAATCACCGCCCACACAAGGTGGAGGCCCGAAAGTCCAGCAGCAGCAGTGATGACGTGGTCGTCACCACTCTAGCGACAGCAAAGCTGTCGCCACCTGCAGCGGCTTCACTGAAGCCCACGTTGAATGGCACTGAGCAGAGGAAGTCTCCCAAACAGGCGCCATCCCCGCCAACGCCAGCACCTCAACCCCCAGGCCAGATCGCCGGTGCTGTCCAAAATATCATGCCGATGTTGAACCGATCCATCGCCAAGGAGCCCTCGAAAACAAGCGGCGAGATGGACCGCAGAGAGTCCGAACACTCCAAGAAGCCTACAGAGTCTAAGCCGAAGCCCAGTTCGCCACAAATTATGACCACGATCCACTCGAGGGTCCCCTCAACCACGCAAACTACTTCCACATCCACATCCACCTGCGCCTCCACCTCATCATCGACCGCCACAACAACATCATGCTCGAAGTTATCGCTTCCAAAGCCACTGGCCAACATCCAGGAAATGAAGATCCCTGCCTCGCCACCGCTTCCTCCAAGTCTGTTTAAAACCACCCCGCTCACCATTCCCACCATCACACCGACCACAACAAAACCAACACCTCCTCCACCAAAGCCTCAACGAACCAGTTTCGCCAACCAGCCAAACCGACCGCCTAAGCTAGCTCCAGCCCCAGCTCCACCAGCGAAGACCCAATTCGCGGTCCCGCAAGCTCCCGCCAAGGCGACGCCAAACACATCAAAGATCACCCCCATTTCCTCGATAGCCAGCTCGGCGCACAAGCACGCAGCTCAACTGAAGCGGTCCGCCAGTGTCGACGGGCCGCATCCCACAGGGCTGCTGACAAAACAACAAAAATTGGACCAAGACCGAATGATCCGCAAGTCCGCCTACGGTCCGATGTCGCAACACGAGCCGCAGCGCCATCCCAAGACGTCAACTTCCTCTAGCAGCACCTCAACCTCATCCAAATCATCCAGCAAGCCCTACTACTCATCGTCGATGTCGTCTAGCTACACCCAAGAGATGAGCAAACGCAAGCCGCCACCAATGCTGATGCCGCCTTCGTCGATCAGCGTCACCAAAGCTCCACATTCCTCCTCATCAACGAACGCGACAATCGGCGCGTCTCAACAGAAAAAGCTATACCCCCATCAAAACAACCAAAAGCCGTCGGTGGAAATAGTGCGGGTGCCCCCAAGTTCGCAACCCATGGAACACAAGCCGACGCCAACTAAGTCGAGTCCACCTAAGGCGACGCGACCACCGCCACCTCCCATACCGCTGGTCAAGATCAAGAAGCCTGTGAATCAGCCTATTCCCACGCGATCACCAGCTCTGACAGTCAGCACAAAGACCACCAGCGGTCACTCACAGCCCTCGCCGCCGGGACTGATCAGCATGCGCAGCATTATTCCCGCGATCGTGGCGAGCAAATCCGCAGCGACGATCGCTGAAAACGCCCCCAAGCAGCCTGAGAAGTCGTCGCCTGAGACAAACGGAAAGCCGCCTAAGGAGAAGTCCTCCTCCTCCGCATGTAAGGACCGCCGGCCATCATCGAGGGACGGCAGTGTCGAAATTCTGGACTTATCCTCCGGCAAGCAGATGAAAAGCCCCCCAACCCCTTCAACACCAACCAGCGCGGGCAACAGCTTAGAGGCGGCTCTCAACAAGATCAAGCAAAACATAACCTCCAGCACGGTCCCGGACAGCATTGCTGCTGCGAACAACAAGTCTTCGAAGGCGGACAACTCTCCCGAAGACCTGCAGAATCTCCATTTGCTCTCCGAATCGGCGACCAGTCGGGAGAAGATTGCCATCAAAACCCTGCCCAAGCTGAACGAGATATCCAAGGTGCGCTCTGGACAGGCTCCAGTGCGTCAGCAGAACGCCTCCGTTCGGAATATTCCAAATCCGTCGGCGTTGGCCTTCCGTAACCTGCCGCAACCTCCCATGCTCAACAGTATTAGCAGCAACGCAGCTGCACCACCTTCGCCGCCAGTCGGGGCTGCAAAGCCCGAGTTTAAGATCCCAACTCCACCCAACAGCAGCCCGTCGAGCAGTACAAATCCGGGATCACCGCCGCGGCTGAAGAAGAACTTGAACATCGAGCAGGTGGCCGCGAATCTTAACATGAGAGCGGCTGCAGCGGCCGACAAGTCCGAGGCGTTATCAACAACGGGCGCAACAGTTGCGGCGAGTGTTTCTAGCACAAGTCGGCAGGAGCCCAAACCGCCTGTGGTGACATCGTCGAATGTGGTCTCGTCATCATCATCGTCGTCGTCGTCATCATCAGCGTCAGCCTCCTCGTTGTCGTTGACATCATCGTCGACCTCATTGTCGTCTTCAACGGCGAAGATAAGTCGAGAACCCTCTGTTACACCCACACCGCCAAAGACCTCTTTCAAAAGTATATCATCGCTGGTAGCTTCATCATCCCCCAGTTCGAAGACTGTCAGCGCTGGATCGGCCTAAATTTAGGTGAGTGGCGCATTTTTTATTTGCTTACGGTTTTGATGTTAACAAAGTTTGAGGAGTTCCCTGTTCGTTTTTTAACCAGAAAGGTCTGTATTTGTTGAGCTTATTTTTCAAGCTCGAACAAACCCAGTGGATCGCAACTTCACTCAATTTGAATCAGGGTTGAAGCTTACTCACCTTCTGACAAACATTCGTTTTATATTTTTAGCACCTGCCATTTTGTGAAGTGTTCAAGCGACTTACACTCTTGGATGAGTTTCAAAAGTTGCCAAAAGGTAGGGTAGTCCAAAAAAAAATACCTTAGAATGTATGCAGGGATATTTCGGGGGTTCAACCGGGAATCGTTCCTCGTCGGGCACTAGGTTTCTAATTTGTTTGAAGTCTCAAAGGAATTCGCGTACAAATGGTGCTTTTTTCCACTGACACTTTTGTAAGTCTCATTCCTTAAATCCACGAGGTGAAAGAAGTTGTAGTGTTTAATGGGGGAGTTTGATCACCGATCCGATCCTCGAGGGCATGATTGCTATAGTTGTCCGAGTTCTTTTCAGACATCGGTTTTTAGTATTCCATTGAATTCTTTTTTTGAGGATCAGTTGCAAGATCGTTTCTAATTTACACTTCTCTTTAGATCTTTTGTCTCGATCACTGTATACTTAAGCGCAGACTATCGCTGCTTTCTACACATACACGATTTCATTTAGCCTGCGATTTGGGTAAATATGCCAATGAACAAACAGCTAGCGCTCGGAAATGACGATCATTTCAGACCAACGCGGGATTATCGGCCAACTTTTATTTTTAAAGCGATCATTTCTCGTCCGCGTGTTAGAACCTGTGAAAATCCAAGATAATCTTTGCTTGCACAATATGAGGTTTGATAGTCAAATGCAAGATCGTTTCGTCTTGCGATCTTCTAGTATTCTGCCTCGATCGTTGCTATGAATAAAGGTCCCTGAGAGCCGATTTTAGATGCGACGCACAAACGTGTATGTTCATAAGTAGCGCAAGATCAGCAGAGCACTTAAAGCACTGATCGTACAGGAATACCGCGATCGTGGGTTAATTTTTGTATTTTTAACGACTGCCCACTTCTTCTGCAGTTCTAAATTCTTCGATCGATATCTAGTTGCAATATCGTTTCTTTCCGCGATCCTTTTAATATTTTGGCTCGATCACTTCAAGTGAAAAATACTTGATTACCCTTTCTTTCTGCTGAGAGATGACAGCACGATCTATTTAGCACTTAAAAGGACATTAGTTCCTAAACCTATCTCTAGGACTTTTTTATTATGCTCACATGATCTGATCATTGATTTTCACGGTTTACACCAACAGTACAAGATCCAACTTTTGTTGTAAACCATGGGAATCAATTATCTATACAGATCATGTGAGCATAATAAAAAAGGGCCTTCTATATACATTTAAAATAGAAACGGCGATCACTCGATGACGATCATAGAATTTGAACTTCTGATGCTTATTGCACTCTTAAATCGACCTTCGAGTGTGGAAAAATTTATATTTTAGGACCTTTAGCTTCGCAGGGCTCTTTTCGACCTTAAGCCGGTTTGTCTGTTTTTAACAATCGGTTGTCCTGCACTCATCACTGATCACTGATCATCTGTAGATATACGCTCACGATCTTGATTTGATGGATCCACACTTTCCAGTGTCTGGCTCGCGTCCTATGGTATGTTCAACTTCATAAGTTCAACGTTAATTAGACGCTAGTGTCGGTGATCGTTTGAGGACTTCGTTTACCAACACCCGTTATCTTTATCTTAATGTGAGCACCACGCAGTTAAACAGATGTGTGTCTCGACCCTTAAAAGGTCGTCGGTCCCTCTGTCTTTTAAATTTTTTGTAGCATTTTAGTGCAATGTTCAATCATGTATGTACTTCCTGACGCTCCCTAATCAGGATCCCGCTGTTGCGCTCAAATCGTGAGTCTCACTTCTGAAAGTCGACTCTGAATGGCCTCATTTGAGAATAACCTTTCCATCCGTCCCACGCCTTCTACTCCAATTCCAATAGACATTTGCCAACACCGCTGTCGTATGCAGAGCACCTCACCCTGATGGTGAACTCGCCCACTGCGCATGCCAGCCAGATCCAAAGTGCTCTGCCATTTCCGCACTCTCGTAGTCTCTCTATAGAGCGGACTCTTTAATCCACCGATGATCGATTATAACTAAAAAGCTGGCGTTAATTCAATGAGGCTCCTTTGCCGCTCCGCCAAACTGACATAAGCAGCAAAGCGACCAAAGGAGAACGAACCGGCACAAGCCGCCGCATTTCCTCTTCCAATTGAGTGGACAGCAAAAGAACTCTCAATCTCCACCTCGTTGCGCCTTTCGGCTGTCACCGCGACCAAGACACACAGCAGCCAGCGAAGGCGCGCACGCGCTCATAAGCATGTCCCACTGGGAAATGGCCAAACACACAATCTCAATTCCGAGATACAAGCAACGCGCGAATGTGCTCGAGTGATTTATGTATAGCAACGCTCGGAGGCTGTGCTCCAAAGTCCGGCGCGCCAAGACGAATCGTATACCGCTGCCGCTGCGCTATGGCTGGCTGTTTCAATCGTACTGCGGTAGTAGCGCGAAATATATCTCTCTGTCTATCAGTGGCCAGTGGGTATAGTGTAGTCGTAGCCGTGTGCGGTGCGTGGTCACCGTATATACTGAGGATTTACGACCCCGATCGGAGTGGTTGAGTTGAATGGGCATCCCCTCGCCCCACATGGAGCTCCCCGTGTCGTTTGATTGCTTCTTTATGCGGCTTTTATTCGCCGTATTTTGCGAGATTTTTTGCGCTTTGCTTTTGTTTGGCTGATTTCTCTTCTTTTTTTTTTGTGGAGCGTGCGTTTCACGTTCTCTACCAGTGGATTAACAAACTGGCACAAGGTGCAAATTAAAATGTCAACGTCATGAAGTCGGGCAAATAATCGCCTTTTGTGCCAGAACCACTATACATCGTTTCGCCAGAATCTTGAGGCTTTTATTATATTTCGGGGACGGCTCTTGAAATATGAGCCCGTAATTTATGAGCACAAGTCTCTGACGAAACGAAGTGGATTGAATGAAATTGTAGTCGCCGCTCTCAGGCGGTGACCAGACCGAAAAAAAGTTCAAATTTCATTGCTCCCGCACTGTCGGCCGTCGTCATATACGTGGCGTTATGGGCGGCAAAAAAAAAAAAACAGAAATCGCTGCAACCCATTTTTTGCTAAAAGTGCTCAATGCAAACTTAGCCGGAGGGTTCCTCCCAACCCATCACGTACATTTATAATGAATCCCCGTGCACAGGGTAAAGCGAGCGACGGTGTTCACTACTTTCGTATGGTACTTGTCGTAATCTGGGAATGGTTCTCCCTTGCGAAAGGGCTGCTGATGGGTGGGCAGGCGGGGGGACTTTATTCCATTTTAATATTTAGTGGAAATCCCTTCGGCAATGTGGGATGCGCTGTTTCCTTTTTAAATTTTTTTCTTTTCTTTTATATTTTCCCTCAAAAACTGCAGATACGTATACTCGTATTCAAAGGACGAGCCGAGTATTTGTAGTTGTAAAGTTTTTTGCAGTACAAACATGTAGAGAGCATCCGTTTGCAGGCGCTATACATGGTAGGCGTCGTGATTTGCACAGGGTATGGGCTAAAAATAGAAAAAAAAATAAATAGAAACAAGGAGTGAAAAGTGAAAGAGTTTACTTAGTGTTCAGGCCGTTTAAGTGTTCGAAGGATGTGCGATTTTAGTTACATAAGAGCAAGGATGTTCACCGAGTGCAAATGGTTTATGAGATGTTGCATCCGCTTCTTTTTTCTATGGTTCTCCATCTTTTTTATGAATGAAACCCAGGGGGTGGCTTCTTCTTCTTATCGTTGTGTGTCTTGATCCACAGGATGAGTTTAAATAATGAAAGGAGGCCTTCTATTGATTCCAACAAGGGTTGAATGTTTTCGAGAGATGAGGGGCTTTTGTGGGTACATATAGCTGTTCGTGAACGATTTTTCCTATAGTCATATTTGTAAAAATGTGTTCTACCGAGGATGGCCGTCAGGCCAACAATTTTGAGCTCTCTCTATACGTTCTTCTGATGCAAGCTTCAAATTGACTGCGAAATGGCGGCTAGTTTAAAATTGACTTTAATAGCCTTTACGAACTTTGCTCTCTGTTTAACATGTGCATTTTGCAGGGGAATCATGACACCCTCTTGTCAGTGGCAGCGATTTTTGTTCGAACAGATAATCAGCGAGAAAGTTTACAATTTTGAGTTGGTCCGTCGCGCTTTATTCAGATTTAGTTTCAGTAGTAGCAATACCTTGATCATTTTCCATTCGTTGAATTTGAGAGTGTAAGTGTTTTTCCTATAGCGGCAAATAATTATCAGGTTCCATTGAGTAGCCATCCGTCCAATAAGTTCCTCAATTATCTAACCACCCAACGAAATTTATTTTCATTGATCTATCGGTCCATTGGGTGTCCCATTCATTCATCTCCCTACCCAGTGATCTGCATGTTCATTCATGAGTCTTATAATTGATATACCCATAGATGTATTTTTGCTTTTGATGGTCTGCACATTAATTGATCTAAATACGTAGTCGTTTGATTTATTGATCTATATTAGGTTCCTCATTCATTGATCTTGCACTGAACTTCTCATTCATATTTTCTGCCACTTCTAGTCAGTCCCACGACCAAAAGTATTCAATCTTTCGAAGGATTCCAAATCATCTACTGATTTATATATCTATATTCGTTGCTCTATCAGACAGCCGCCCACTACTAAATCTCTAAAACTAATCTTTCGCAGGTGTTACAAAAATTCCAATATTTTTATTAAGATTGGTTGCCGAACAGGAAAAACAATTTTCACCATTTTTTCCTTGAAAAATCAACGTGATCATAAATATTCTAGCAGCTCAACAAGTCACATAAAAAATATCACCGCCAGGCCCCGATTCCATCCATTAACCGGGACAGTCAAAATAACTGGAAGGGTCTATCTTTTTAGTGTAGTTTGTAGTAGTCGCCTTAAATTTGTTTTACTTTAGAATAGGCAATTTTATATACTCAAAGAATACCCAATGGAAATTCGTACTTAATATGATTTTTAGTCCCGCAGTTCGTATCGTCACTTGGCGACATAAAAGGTCTTAACCTCAATTTTAAAATCATTCCCGGCATAAAAGGTCTTTACCTCAATGTTAGAATCATTCCTTTTAAAAATTAAAAGTCGGTTGATACCTAGGAGAATTCAAGATTTTAGTTTAGTAATTTTTGAAAGCTGTTAAACTTGTGGGTTCAAAATAATCAGGGATTTGCTAAATTAAACTTCAGTAGGTATGTGAAATTGAAACTAATTTTGCACCAAATTTTCGACAACTTTTTATCTCTTCAAAATCTCAAAGAAATGTAATTTTATATAACCCAATGTAAGTCTTCCAGACTTATTTCCTCCGCAAATGACCCAAAGTCTTAAAGTATTTTCTTACTTAAGACATTTTCCTTTTCCAAAATTTGACGATAGCAACCTTTGCACCTTTGAACACCTTCCTCTGTATAAATAAAGCCTGCGTTAACTGGTTACACAGAAGTAACATGAAGTCCAATTTTTGCATGCTTACTAATTAGCTAACTAGCTAATTAACCTTAACTTGTGCACCATTGCTTGTTAATATTTTGGACTAACTTATTTGTGGCGACAAACCATAACCGCTAAAGTCGACTTTAGCCGAAATTGAGATTTTGATGCCATTAGATTCAGCGTACTCAAATCTATTTTGTAAAATTGTTTCAGCTTTATATCTTTAAGAAAGTGGCCACAATTTCAAAAAAAAACAACAGCTTAAGTCACTAGATGGAGTAAAAAAAACTTTAAACTGCCCTGAACAATGAGTAAAACAGACTTTAGCGGTTTTGCCTTGTGACCACAGATTTATTAACGATTTTCGAATATTTTCGATTCAACTGCAAAACTTCGAGAATGAATGTATTAAATCGATAACTCGAATATAACAAACGTGTCTAATCTCCTCGCTTTGACAACAGCCCAGCCTGATAGTCACTTATGTCAAGTACATAGTTTAGCCGCCGTCAATAATTCAAATCAAATAACAGTCTCATTTAAATCGACTTTTAAATTTTTTAATATTTTCAAGTTAGTTCCTGGAATTTGCAGCGCACACGCATCAACCTAGTAAAGGGTTCCCACATTCAAACCCTTAACCGCATAATTTCCTTAGGAACTCGTCCAAACTTTGTTAGCATGAATTATTCATAAGTTTCCATTTTGTTTCGCCCTCCTTTTCGAAAGAACCCTCCTTATCACAAAACTCTCTAATAAATCCAATAACTTTATGTTTTTTTTTTTTTTTGTTGTGTTTCTCCCTAATTACAGGATATTGCATCGTAGGTCCTTTCTTCGAACACAATTGAGGCATATACATACTTATATATTTTTTTCCATGCGAATAAACGAATGAAATTCGCCAAAGAAGCAGAAGAGAGTCACTTGACATGGATAAAAAGGACACCCACACATCGAAGCCGTAAGCCATCAGCCACTGCTGTCCGGGCACAACCCATACAAGTCGCTGTGTCAACATTAGAGAATACTTTTTTTTGTTCGTGCTGTCCTATAGAGGAAGAAGACCATTAGTTGATTCACATTCGAGGACATGCATCGGCAACAGCAGGCGGCATTATGTATTATGTACACATACATAATTCATGCATTTTCTTATACCCAAATGGGTACAGAAAGTGTGCGGTGTGCCCTGAAGAATAAAAAAAAAAATATATATATATATATGTTGTGTGTAGAGGGGTTTACCCTGCTGTCTTATTTTTATTGTTATTATTTTCATTCACCCTCTTCGCTTGAGTTTTCTGTTGCTTCCCCTGGTCTATCAAGACACCAGGAGAGGTGTGTATCTGTATATTTATCATTTCGATTAAAAGTCCCATTTGAGGGCAGTAATGATCTGTTATCTAGTTATGTACTCTTAAATACAAAAATAAACATGCTACACATATTTATAAACAAAATAAGAAATTAGGTTATGTGTAGACTAAAGACGTTTATGTGAAGCACATCAAATGTACTAGCACAACCCCTTTAATATTACGTAGATTAGATTTAGCTGTATGCCTAGTTTAGCATTTCATTGAGGACTGTGGATCGTGGATGGTATAGATACAGAATGTGAGAGTGTGAGATACAACAACAAAACCAAAAACAAAAAATACAGACGAACAGTAAAACTGAGCGATAACACGCTTATGATAATTTTATGGAATTTCTCCTCATATTGAAATAGAGAAAAGAAGAACATGAAAAGCAATTCTTATAATTTTTTGGCGGGAAACTATATCTGTACCGTATCTACTGACGGAGACTCTTCACAGACTACACCTACAACAACTGACTCAGACCTAATACGATTAGTTAAGCTATTTTCAAGTTGTTATCGCTCTGTGCGCCACGTGATTCTCGTTTCGTTTCGTTTCGAGTTGATTCTCTGCTTGTTGACGCCGACAAAATGGGCAACGAACGAACGAGTGCCAGAGTGTTTGAATTGAAGTGAACAGACGAATGCATAGACCCAATACACAAAAGAATCGTAAAGTAATTAGTTTGACTATAATTATATAGCTGTATGTTATAACAATAAGCACAGACCTTGTACCTATATACATATATATATGCATGTATATTTATTGCTTACTTATTTTGTTTTCTTTCTCTTTTTTATTTGTTTGTTTGTTGTATGAATTCACGATTATGCTCTTAGGTTGTTTATTTTTTAGCACTTGGTTGATTTTTTTTTTATTTTCGTTGTAAGTCGGGCTTGCAATTTCTTTGAGATATTTTATTCGTTCACAGAGTTTTTCGTTCTGTCCTTTGTTTTAGAATTAAAACAAAGTTTTAATAATAATTAAGACCTACGCATATATGAAATGAAATGAAATGTAAAACAAAATATGTTGCTAACTATAGATAATTATAAGGAAAAATTAAATATTATGAAATTGAATCTTATCCTTATTGTGTATTATATACTGATATGTTTCTCCTTAAAAAATTAATTTATAAAATTATGCAAATTATTAAAAAAAAAATAATAACCATTTATGTAATAATCAAAAGAAAAACAAAAACTTATGTAATGATATTATAATGGAATTAATACTGATTTAAAATAAATGTCATTTAGCAAAAACAAACAAAAAATTAAATAAAAATTTAAAACAAAATTATTTATACGTTTTTATTCAAAAAGGGATTTTTTTCAACTACCTTCTTATTTATACGGTTTTCAGGATTAAATGTTATTAACTGACGAAAAGGACGTTTGGACAAAAGATAAGCTTGAAAACGAACCGCTGGCTGAAGGTGGGGGTAAGGACCTTTACTTTTATTAGGGCTCCTAAGTAAGTATTTTATAGTAAAATAAAATAGAAGGAAACGAATAAGCCGATGCCGATTGATGACTCCCATGTGGGGGCAGTCCTTCCTTCAATAGCACAAATGGTAACATTCCCACCTTTCCCTCTTAACTGCCAACTCTAAATAAAACAACCTAACTGTGCAGTCTTATGTCTGATATATAGGTCACACTTAGTTAACAAAATGCTTTCTGAGGATTGTAGAACGTAGTAATCAGAACAGGCCGCTGGCCATTTAGAGAACATGCGCTGTAAAAGAAAAATCCATTCCATTAACTCCCAGCGCAGCCTTTGTAAAGAGAAATAAGACCGAATTTTGAAATTTCATTTAGTTTCACTTTACATTTTGAAACCTCTACCAAGAGATGAGCGAGACAACTATACCACTCCCTCTCAACCAGAGATCTATAGGCTATGGCACCCCTTCTCGACTTAGGGCGCAGATTTTCAGACAGTATATGATCCGGCAGATTGGTAAGCAATTTAATTTCCAAAGGGGACTCCCTCAACCGTCAGTCAATGAGGCTGTGTTTCAGCTGATCTTGGTTAGTGTGAACCAGATTTCAATCAAATTTACATCAGATTGAGCCTTATTTCGGATAGCTTGCACCGAATGGTCTTTGAAAGCGAGTATAACATTAAGCTATGTTCTTTTTAAATAACCATTGAGAGGTTGGGTAAATATTAAATTTACGTAAACCAAAACAAAAGTATTGGCCCAAAGATCGATCCTTATGGCGCTCCAAAAACATACGCCTTCATCACAGATGAGCCCATTTATTATTACCTTTTGTTTTCTATGTAACAAAAAATACCTACTTAAACAACTCGAACCTCTAAAGCCTGCACTATGAAATTTTAGCAGCAACAAAATTAACCAAATGAAAGGCTTTGCTAAATTCAGGAAAAGGCACTCAGTTCCCAGGTTTCTATCTTGTGACCATATTTTTACTCAAAAGTAAAGTTTGCCAAATATGCCCTAATGTGCAAAACTTAAACGCCAACACCAGAGGCACGATCTTTCAAAAGTCCGTCCAATTACTCGCGTACGCCGACGACATTGACATAATTGGTAGAACGCAGCGTGGTGTAAATGGCGCGTTTGTGAGTATTGAGACTGAGGCGGCGAAGATGGGTTTGGCGGTTAATGAGGGCAAGACGAAGTATATGCTGTCAACTAAAAAGGACACCCAACACCGACGGCTCGGACAGAACGTCACAAAAGACAGATATAACTTTGAGGTGGTTAAGGACTATGAACTCAGACAATGACACCAGCGCTGAGATTAAACGTAGAATAACTCTTGCCAATCGCCAGAGCCGTCTCTCGGACAACTAAAGTGACCCTTTATAAAACCCTAATCGCCCCAGTCCTGCTATATGAGGTAACTCTAGGTTGTTTCGAGAAAAAAATTCTTCGAGTGATTTTTGGCCCCGTCTGCATTGACGGTGAATGGAGGAGGAGATTCAACGACGAACTGTACGGGCTGTACAGCGACATGGACCTAGTCAGAAGAGTGAAGGTCCAACGACCGAGGTGGCTGGGTCATGTAGAACGTATGGACACGAATGCTCCGGCCCGGAAGATCTTCGAGTCCACACCCGAGGGAAGGTGCAGTAGAGGAAGACCGCGACTCAGGTGGCGCACGCAAGTGGAAGGGGACCTCAACCAACTTAGCTTGCGAAACTGGAGACAGCTAGCTAAAGATCGCGCTGGCTGCACGCTTGTTGGTTGAGGGCCATGTCGACCCCGGACTGTAGCGCCACCTTAAGTAAGTATGTAAGTAGGCCCTAATGTAGCTTGAAAAATATTATCCAAAACCCGGCCTTAGAATATACATATCTATAAACCAGAAAAACATGTAAAGGCCTACCTAACAACGTTAACGGTAGTTAAAGCGTAAGGTTTCGTAAACTTCTAAACTCCATGTTCACTGCGAGCCTTTGCAAGCAGTGATGCCAGATTACAAGATATATCTTTTTTTTTCAAGATTTTTGAGCTCCAAAATATGTACAAGACTTTTTACCTCAAATTCATCAAATTTCAAGATTTTTGATATCAAAAATTTTTAAGTCTAACAAATTAAAAGAACCTTTTCTATTGGAGAAAAGCATTTTTTATTAATTCCATTATTATGTATAATGTGAGTCAAACAGAGCCCATGCACAATTTCAGTTTCACTAACGTTTCCATCAACTCCAAAGAAAACATGCATTTGAACGTATTTGATAAAATAACTGATGTAACGAATTTTTGGAAAAACGTTTTAGGAGTAAAAAATTTTATTTTGAATATTTTATCTCTTCCACATTCCTCTGCAAATGTTGAAGTCATATTTTCTGGTGCAAATTTAAATGAAACAGAGTTCGAAATCGTTTGAGTACTGAAACAGATTTGTTTTTGCTTTAATGAACCGAAATTCTATGATCCTAATATAAACAATGAAATTCTAAGTCAATTTGATTCAAATATGTTCCAAAATTTCAAAAAGCATAAACTTTAATTTATGACCCAAGTTTCTTTATAGATATTTAGGTGATTTATGTATTAGTAGTAAAGTACTTCAAAATTGTATTTTATAAATATTTCGCTCTTTTTATATTTTGAACAAAATCTTGAAAAAAAAAAAAAATTTTAATTCCGAAAAACAAGATTTTCAGATTTTTTATCTGGGAACACTGTTTGCAAGACTTTGAATAGGCTTAGGATACCGTAAATCTTCCTGGACTATTAAATGTTCAGTTGTAAAGGATATTCCAAAACTAACTTATGATTAAAAATTTGGCTCCATTAGTGTTGCAAATACAGGTTGACAGTTTACGGTTACCTAGTAAAAATGAAGCTTGGGACCAAAAACTAAACTTTTTAATTATGGAGCAAAATTTAACAAATAATGAAGGTTTTGGCAGCTATAAAAGAAAAAACGAGTAAATAGTTGACGCAATAGATCCGTGTACCCTAGGCAAGCTTTTCGCAACCATTCGTTTGTGAGTTTTTTTTTTGGTGCAAATGAAAGGGTCCTACAATTTGTTTGCTTCTAAGACATATCAAGTTTAAGCTGTAGCAACTAATCTAATGACGGGTTGGAGTCAAAATTCTGGATGGGGCAAAACTCTGTTAACAAAGTTCTGCAAACAATAAAAAAAGGTTTGGAAAATGTTAAAAAGCGCGCGCTTTTGAAAAATTCTGGATGGGTCAAAACTCTTTTTACAAAATTCTTTTTACAAAATTCTGCCTTTCTGAAAAGCTTGGCTGAGCTGTCGCTGCAGTCAGAGCTGTCGCGTGTGTAGGAGGTGTGTTTTCTACGTTGTTCTCTGCGATTCTTAGGTCATCAAAGCAGAGATGGAACGAACTTTTGTTCTTTTTAAATTTTAATTTTAACTCCTCTTTTCTTCATATTTATTTTTTTTAAGTTTTTGTTTCTTTTCATAAGATATTGTTTTTTGTTTTAATATTTTTTTTTCAATATTTTCCAATTTTTTTGTTTCTCTTTAATTTAAATTTTATTTTTAAATTTAACTTTTCGTTAGTTTAAAATAGTTTTTTAATGTTTACTTTTTTTTAGTTTAGATTTGTTAGTGGGAAAAAACAGAATATGCAGAATTTTATGGCTTTAAATTTGAAAAGCAGAATTTCGTATATAAAGCAGAATTTTAGTATGAGGCGACAGAATTTTGCAGAGCAGAATTTTGAAGGCAGAATTTCGACTTATGACCCCAGAAACGCATTTTCTTTATTAATAGGTGTCCTCGAGTTAAAACCGAACAGCTATTGCTTTTGAAAATATGCATTGAAAAACTGTTAAACCGTACAGAAACGTTTTCGATTTAAAGACCTATCGGGTAGATTGTGTCCATGGGCTCAAAGCGTCCTACAAGTAACTTTAATATCTCTATATTCATCACTATTACATGCGATCAGCCTATATCAAATCAGTAAAATTACATGCGTCCATAAATATGAAGCTGACGAAATGCCAAGACTGTCAGAGCTTCTTTGCACACGCATAATTATCCGTACGAACTTAGTCACAAATGGAACTAACTCCCATCAAATATCAAGTGGTTAGTCAAAACTACCATTTATTATTGTTTACGGGCATACGTAATGTTAATGTACTCGATTTTGTCCTTGTTGCAAATTAATTTATACAGTTCAAACATACCCATTACCGACCCATGACTTTGGATCACTTATGTAGTTCATTAAAATATAAAAGTTCCTCGGAATTCTTGATAAAAACTAAAGCTCCAATTGTAGTAAAATGGTAACAATGCGATTATTCAGGTACTTTGCAGCGACAAGGACTTGAATTTAAATTCCCATTGACATTGACCTGACGCATCCGCACGAGCTGTATATTCGGGTGCATTTTCTGTGGGGTATATATACCTAGCAACTTGTTGGCATGGATACTGCACAAACTAGGAACAAGAGGGTCGTCGTCGAACAAAGCATCCTTACATGAGGGAACATATTCGGATGTAGGTGTGAGGGCAATATTATTTCCGAGAATTTTGCACTTCCCAGAAATGACTTAAATGAGTTCATTTCCACTGAAAGTGTGGGATGGATTTCGCTGGAAAAGCTTTGTCGACTGTCGAGTTTGCAAATGGAGTTTAAACTGTATGAAATATAAATTTAATGATTTCATGAAAAACATTCAAATCTGCATAAAGTGGCGGAAAGAGATATGAATGCTTGTTCATGTATTAATTGGGTATAAGAGTACTAGTAGTGCAGGACTACTGAGCGAAGGATGGCAGGTTCGATCCGCGGAAAAACACAAATTAACTCCATCATAAAGTATTTTTCATTTCGCCGGATAACTGTCATTGAAAACTCATTCGGAGACTTGGCTTAAAATTGTAAGTCCTTTCAATTCGTCGCAAAAAATAAAAACTCAAAAAAATAATATGGTTGTGAGAAACCTAGACCTAGGCCTAGGTTACTGGCGACACGTAGTTTCATAAAGACTGTGCGACTGTGTACAAAGCCTTTATATATTGAATGCGAAGTTTGCGGTTCGAGTATATCTGACGTAACAAAGAGCATCCGATGGGTAAGACTCCCATTCCATCGGGCATATGCATAAATGTCCAGATCCAATCTTATCACAGAAAAAAGAAAATTAAGAAACACCAGAGATCAAAGCTGGTTACCAATCCCCAAATTGAAACCAATGTTGCATTGACATTGCCACCAAGTGCAATCAAAATGGGTTGGAGTGGGTTCGGGTTGGCAAAGCTCTGGGCCTCACAACATAAGAAACAAATCATTTTTGAACATGGCCAATGCATCATCAACCAACAAAATTTGAGCCCTATGCAGCATAAGGATTAACTGGACAGATTAACGTATTTTTCGCTCCAGGATACAGACATACTCTGTCTGCCAGCTGGACCTGACAAGGTGTAAGTGATGTAAAACACTCCACAGGAAAAAAGTAAAGTTTAGTATCAAAGCGCTCTTTTGACCCCCATCCCTTGCCAAGGGTAAAAAGAGAGCTTCCCCTTTAAATTCGCTAAAATCAATATTTGGGTAAAAAGCGCTACTGGTGATGGCAGTCCATTCATCTCCACCGACGGTCACATTTTGCGTAGGTATAGGTACTCCTAATACGATTCTCGGAATGTCGTTGCCGTCATGTAAGCGGCAACAACAATGTTACACAGTTGCTGTGCTGTGGGAGGTGGACGCAGCACAAAGTTAATATCCTATGTCGAAATTAATATCCTTTGATCGAGCATTCATTTGGCCTCCTATTGGGAATCACATCTGGCGTATGATGATGCATCTGATTCAATAATTAACGGATTACCATCGATACCATATCCTTGTCAGCTCTTTGTCAAGTTCACGACTACACACGCATATTAAGTAAAGCCTGTAACAAAGCGGCAAATAGAATTTACCAAACGATGCATCAGGGCCAACTCAATAAAGCGGACTGACACAACATAACCACTTAATTAATATTTCATGACGAGAACCCACAACTCAGTCCATTGCCGGTGCACATTTGCATGTGCAAATGGCAGGGCATCCCGAAAAATCCTTGAATTTGTTATAAATGGGCAGGAGAGGTGTATGCTTTGTGGCTGCCAACCGACGGACGAATTATTACGACGAGCGGCATTTTTTTTTTGGCAGCTCTCCAACTAACTAATTGGTCGACAACATTTCATTGACGACACGACGCGCGATGGAGGCCCTCTCGCCTCGGCATCGCATAATTAGTCGCGCGTCTAATATGCGAAAATTGGTTCCAAAAGGAGAGTACACGTAAGTCGAAGTCCCGCCGATAAAGTGGCGAGTTTTTGTCGCTCCATTCATCATGTCAGCGTGCAACGTCAATTAATCTCGTGCAACGAAAGAACTTCTTGTCATCGTCGGTGTTGCTCGGATGCGACCCGCACGGATGTGCGATGCGCCAGATGAGTGCGGTATATTTAAATAGAGATAGGTGAGGTGCTCGTTGAATCGCTCGCTAGCACTAGATGAAGTAAAACGCCTGTCGATTGTTTTGGACAAATGCAGGAAAAGTTCCCGCACACTTATTCTTCATCGCAGATACTATGTACAAGTTGGAGTGGAGTGCCTCTTTCATATGAAATTATTCATGAGCCACGACACTGATGACGACGACGACGGTGATGATGACGATGGTGGTTGTTGGTTGTTGGTTGTTGCTGCTGGGGCTGTGCTGTGTTCCCTGTTCTGTGTACTCAACGCTCAAGTCGTCCATTAAATTTCTATAATGAAGGTAATTAACTCTGGCTCTCCCGTTCTTTCTTAAGCGACGATTTTGTGTAGCTGCTTCGGACAGAGCGCGATGTAACCGGACCGTAACAACCGACTACAGTGCTACTTCGACGAATTGCGCCTGCTACTTGCTGGCGTGTACTCGGGCCGGGGTCGATTTGAGTGTAATTATCGTGCATTATGCGAGTAATTGAGAGGTGTATACCCTGTAATTGTGTCTACGCACATGAGCCAGGTCCGGACCGAAAGAGGAAAAGTTGGATTTTCCTGGGAACTGACAATGTGGTAACAAAGTAGTAAAACAATCTCATCTCTCGTGTGTGTCACAAATCACAATCAGAATCAGAATCGGAGTGCGTGTACGTAGATGGCTCTGTTTAGACACCTGTCGAACGTTTTTGGGTGTACATTTGACCGTGAAACGACAGATACAAATGCACAGTTGTTTGGCTGCTGGGTGGCTCTTTGTCAATGGGATTTCTAAACACAACAACTCATCGACTTACATCGCCACTCAAGCCAAGTAAAACAAACATTGTTGCTCTTGTCTGGCTGGGTATAGACATCCACAGCCACCTCCTTCCTACATGTAGTGAAATTTTGTTTTCTTCGTGTTGGTATTTTATTTTCGCCCATGAAATGTATGCACTTTTGTTATGCTCTGTTTCAAATGCAAATCGTCTAAGGCTACGAGTGTGCATTGAGATTTATTGTGCGGTGCTGACCAAGCACAGTGCACACATGGCAAGGTATTCGAATAGTGAGTCAGCTCAATTTGTTCGCACAGTGAAAATAGATTAGCAACACCGACTCTATGTGCGTTGACGACCATATGTGCGCGCGAATAGATTACGAGGAATTTTCAGATCATGTAGAGTGCGAATGATGGATTTACGATCAACGGATGTGTTCAGCGAATTCTAAGAAAATTTATAACACGTTTGTTAATTATGTCGAGGAAGACAAACACCACAACGCAGACACAGTTTGCAATGGAGGCGTCAGAGAGTGCATAAAAATGTACAGTTATCGCTTTTATTCTGTGGGATGGAAGGGCAGAAAAATCCGCATCAGTGATGTGGGTTTTCAGAAGAAGTTTGCAACCCTTAGTTTAAGTTTTACTTCCGTAGTGGTACTGAACCCACTGCCTATGGAGGAATGGACATTGAAGCTATTATACCGAACTGCACCTTCGAACGAGCTCTTAAAAACTGTTTTATGCGTACTTCTGTAAAGGTGTAAGGTGTCCTCGAGGGCGCTGTGTATTTCTTTGCTTACATTTCCCAACATTTTATTTTTTTGTCGTATAGCTTCGATATAAATTTTGTCATGTTATGCAGTGTTGCCAGTTTGACTGTTTTCCAGTCAAATTTTTCTGGAATTTTTCGACTTTATTGACCAAAAAAAATCAAATCCACACGACTGTTTTTTGACTGGATCTTTTCGTCTTTAAATAGAAATCGAGCCAACTGCTATTATTTTTTGACTCTGCTATATTTCCTAAAAAAAATTCAAAATAAATTTCACCTCCAATGTAAACCTAGTTTAAATAGTTTGAGCAATCGCGCAGTGCAATGTACACACTACACACCCATTTTGTAATATGTTTGACTATCTGAATTGGCAGAAACAATCAGCCCCACTATGTTAGTGGTCGCAAGCCGCTAAAAGTCAAATTGAATCTAGCATTTCTTTTGGGGTGCTGTTTTCAATTAAGGCTGATGTTCGTTTCAGATTTTAGAAACAAAAAATAAACGATGGTAGGCAAGAAAAAAACATTTTTATTTAAATTATTCTTTTTTTGACAATAAAAACAATGTAAATTTATAGGTATTTCAATTTGATTAAAGAAAATTGCAATAACACCGACTAAGAAGACTGTATTTTAATGATATTATTTAATTACCAGTTGGAATTAATAATTTATTTATTAGTTTAATTGACCTAGGTATAAGAAACTAGTGCTGAGAAATTAAGTACGACTAGTTTTTGTTTAAAAAAAAATAGCTGTTTAGACTGTTTTTTTTTTAGATTGGAGAGCAAAACTCCAGTCAGAGAGTCAAATTTGACTGGATTCTAACATTTTTATTACCTACTAAGCAAAAAATATTTTTGTTTAAAAAAAAATAGCTGTTTAGACTGTTTTTTTTTTAGATTGGAGAGCAAAACTCCAGTCAGAGAGTCAAATTTGACTGGATTCTAACATTTTTATTACCTACTAAACAAAAAATATTTTTGTTTAAAAAAAAAATAGCTGTTTAGACTGTTTTTTTTTTAGATTGGAGAGCAAAACTCCAATCAGAGAGTCAAATTTCACTGGATTCTAACATTTTTATTACCTACTAAACAAAAAATATTTTTGTTTAAAAAAAAATAGCTGTTTAGACTGTTTTTTTTTTTTGATTGGAGAGCAAAACTCCAGTCAGAGAGTCAAATTTGACTGGATTCTAACATTTTGACCTGGCAACACTTAATACGTTGTTTTCTGAAAATTCAATTTTCAGAGCTACCAAATGCGTGATTATAAAAAAAACCCGCCTAGTTCTTCTTTCTTCATTTACATTCCTATTTTGCTCGCCATGTTGGATTATGGAATTATTGCCTTCTTCATCAGGTTGGCCAATTGGTTTGCCTATGGTTTACAGATGATATTTATCGTTACACGTCAACGAGAATAGGATGAATGTGTCTTTGTACACGGCCGACGCATTCTTATAGAATTCAAACAATTTGTGACAAGTACTTGCTAAAAAAAAACTCACGAAAAATTACATCGGGTTGTATAAAATAGCCAGTTTTCATACCGGTCTTAAACAGAGCTATAGAACATCGCCGCGCTTCAAAGAATGTGCACAGAATGTGCAAAACCTTCAAATTTTCACATTTTGTGCAGTGGTAAATATATTATAGAATATAATACCCAAGGAACCGGCATACAATTCTGTCAAACATACAAAATGTGCAATACACAGTAGAGTGTTTCGCGAAACCCATCCTTTCACAGATGGGCTATCTTCTTGGGTCAAACATCAAGAAAAACTTGTAGGATAATTAAGCCGATTTGTAATAGTACTTTGTTTAAAGAATTCTCATTACTTAAACTTCTCGTATCTTACCTAATACATTTGATAAACATCATTTTTCAATTCTACAATGATTTTATTCTTGCACTTTGTTATAAACTTTTCAATAATTTTTTAACAGATTTATGCTACGTGCATATAAAATCTGTTTTGTTTTCCTACAAGTTTTTTAGCTGTCACTTGGTTTTTCTTGTTCTTATTTGACACTGAAGTTATCTTGAACTTCCTTAGAGTCGTTGAAAAAAATTCGGCTACAAATTTAGTTTAAGTTCCTTTTTTTCTTGAGTAATAGCACCAAAATAAATGTCTAAGTATGCACGTTCGCATTATAAAAGACTGAAAAATTGAAAATAGACAAACTAACGAGTAACGAGTAATTATATGTTCCTACGTACGCCAACGCTTTCACTTTTTTTTTCTCTTTAATTTGAGTTTTTTTCTCATGATTTTCCTCAATAATAATAACAGTTTTCGTATAATTTCCTTAAAAAATAATAAATAATGAATCAGTTCAAAGACAAAAAAAAACAAAAATGTCAAATCTCTGCAATTATATAATGTAAGTTGGACGACAACGTATTGTTAATTCATGAAGCAAGAATAAACTAACTAACAAAAATGTGTCATTAATTATAAATTGAAAGGAAAAACAGTGATACCGTGATATCAATAATTCAATCAGCGCCACCTAAGTATTAAGTAAGTATGTATATTAATAATTCAAATCACAAAAATTCACAGTCATAACCGAGTAGTTGCCGCACAAACAAGGGATTGCCTATAAAATGTGTGGTGCTTCACACCAGGATAAGGAAATGAAAATGTTTACGCCTACACAAAATTTATAATAAACAAATTTAAAGTAAGCCTAGTTCCTAGAGATGTGGAAATACTATTGAGATGATATAGCTATTTAACAGGCGAATGAAAAAGAGGTATAGCAATTTTACATGCAGGATGGTAGATTAGAAGAAATCCAGGAATTGTGGTAGAAGTGACAGCAATGCACTTGATTTTCTTTCGGCAGGACTGATAAATAATAATAATAAAAAAAAACACAATATGCATAGGTGCATATCGCTGCAATTTTTTTTAATAAATTAAAAAGCATATAAAAGAGTGAAAATTAATAATGCATTGAACGATAGAATAGCTGAATATTGAAAATTCTATATTTAATAAAACAATTTCAGAGAATAATATATAGTAGATATTTAACCGAAAGTCGATGTTAATATTATTATATTTTTCAAGCATAAAATTTATAATCAATTTTCCCCTCACCCAAAAACACATTTAGATAGATACTCTTTGCCTTTGGTAAATTTTGCACTTTTTGAAAAGTTATATTCAATAGAGAGATTTTTAGTTTTATGCTCAAAAAATAAAGCAAATGAATATAGCTGCCGATCGGTGTGTTAATTTTTTCATTTAGAACGTTCAGCTAAAATATAAATTGAAGAAAATGGTGCCGTGTAATAACGCCGAAATTCAAAACTCGGCGTTATTTCACTTTGCGAAAGCGAAATAAAGCAGAATTTTCGAAATCGGCGTTATTTCACATTGACAAAGTGAAATAATGCCGAACATTGCTTGTGAAATAAAATCGAATTAAATGTTTTCAGAAGGGCCGATAACTTTTAGTGTGTTTTCAATTTGCAAAAAGAGATGTTTCTATTATTTTAACTATCCATAAGTTAAATTTAAATGCTGAAATAATTAGACGGGACATTTGAGGAAATAATATGTAGTTTAAAATCCGAAAATATTATTTTCTTCAATTCTAAATGCTGAAACTAGATGAATATATTGTAGAAAATAATAGCACATAGTTCATATGTTATGTATTCATAATTTCAAGGGGAAATAAGGTTGATTGAGCCTTATTTCACTCTAAGCAAATTGAAATAAGACCGAACAAGAAAATTCGGCGTTAATTCTATTTCACAAAGTGAATTAATAGTACATGCATTGAACGATAGAATAGCTGAATATTGAAAAAAAATTTAATAAAAATAGTACACTTTCACTGAATAATATAGAATCTATTTTGTTCAAGTTAGTAGATATTTAAACGAAAGTGGATGCAAGGAGCTGTTGGTATCTTTGTATTATTTTTCAATATTCTCAAGCATACAATTGCAAAATTCGGCGTTAGTTGACGGCACCTATGAAATTGGCCTTAGGCTAAAGTTGCGAAATAAAACAATTTTCCTTCTAATGCCATGAAAGTCTATTGGCTAGAATAAATATTGGAGGGGAAGCAAATTATCCGAAATCGAAAAAATTCATTTTTTAAATATCCATGTTCTATTCTCGTGTTTTGACAAAAATATTTCAAAGATATTTAAAAAAAAAAGATAAAACAATAAAACCCATAATATAATAAATAACCAATCCAATAAAGAAGCGGTACCTAAAGCTAAGTAGGAAAAAACAAATAAAATAAAAATTTGCATAGATATACTTTAATCGAAGTCTGTGGAGTGCTAAAAAATACAAGTTAAATTATAGCCTACTTCTCGTAAAATTTTCGTTTGGTAAAAAATGAAGTAGGTACCTTTGTAAATATATCCCACGTATACATATGAGGATCGTCGATTAGAAATTGGGGTATTTTATTTTTGAAGGTTATCATTTTTAAATTTATTTTCACCTTTTCCCACCAGACGTCTCTTTAACATACAAATTTCCACGGAAAGGTTAATGTACATGCCCAATATTCTCTCAAGAATATAATTAAAATAATGTATTAACTCAAGAGTCAAAAATTAAGGAACGTGGGGAATCTAATTTAGTCAGATTTTGTTCTACTATGTTTGTGTTTTTAAGAAAATGTGTCTTTTTGTGGTCAGAAATTTGCGTATTTTGTCCAAAAATGCATTGTTTTGCATTATTTTTTAAATTGTGTTATAAGTTCGCTTTCAAAAAACAAGAATTTTATATAATTAAAATCTTAACATAATGAGGTGTATTTGTTGTGAGCATTATCGCATTATTGCAGAATAAAAAAAATGTTATCGTAGCACAAGAAACCTCAGAAGACCGTGTGACTTGTGAGGCCTCACAATGGCAGAATCGGGTTGGTATATTGACATTGCCGAGTACTTGTATTAATATTGGCGGCTGATAACCTATATCCCATATGGTCTAGTGGCTAGGATATCTGGCTTTCACCCAGAAGGCCCGGGTTCGATTCCCGGTATGGGAAATACATTTTTTTTTATTTTAAATTTGTTTCGGTAAGTAGGTGACCGAATTACATATTTTCGTTCTGTAAGAAGATTGCTTTAGAATATTCACAAAATCCAAATCTCTTGAAGAACATAAGACATAAAGAAATGTTTCCATTTTGACTTCAACCCCTGTCCAGAATTTCACATGCAAAAAAATCGGCTGTGCGTGTGTTTCCATATAGGAATACTTTTATGTTAATTAGATTTAAGGTACTCTTAATTGAACATTCCTGAAGTAAATACACTAAGTAATATAAAAGTTTATAATCTTAAGCTAAGTATCCTGCTCGCGCTAAATTTTATCTCCCATAAAAAAATGTCTACAAAGATCAAATTTAGCGAGGCAGTTTAGCAAAGCAGTATCATGTTCGCTCGCTAAATTCTTAGCTTCATATAGATGGGCCGATGACAAGTCTCCACTCATTTAACTCGCGAAATAAATGTCTGGTACATTAAATCGAAGATAAATTTTGACAGGAGAAAAAGGAGGAAAGAGTTTGTGTTGTGTTTACTTTGGATTTTGTTTTGGAGGAAGCCGAAGAAAACATTTGCATGATAAATAAAAGAAAAAGCAAAATCAAAAAAAAATCCTTTTCATGCGATGAAAAAACAAAAAAAAATCAGAAATATCAAGATTGCAACAAAAACTCCAATGCAAATAGGGTTTTACCCGACACGAAGGAATTGCCATGAACATGATATGGTTCTTGTCCCATCTATATCAAGTTTGATAATTTAGCGACCATTTATCTTTGATGTAGATAATCGATTTGGAGACTAGGGACGCTAAAATTTAGCGCGAGCAAGATACTAAGCTTTAATGTAAAAATCCATTAATTGAAATTATAATAAAATTAAATGAATTTACAATATATTTTTATTACATCAAAATTTGTTTAGGATTTCTTAATTATTTGTGATACTCGTACAATGAGGATTGTGATGCGACTCTGTTTGTGAGAACTATTTCGAAAGACAAATAAGAAGAAGATATCCCCATGGATGGAAAACATGATTGATTGTATATAGTTTCATGGCATTAATAGAGACATACAAACATTTCGAACGAAATTTTGCATATGCAGAAGCACATATCGCTGGATGCATCAGAAAAGGTTTTTTTTTAAGGACTTTCAATATTTTTTTAAAATTATTTTGAAGCCAATTATAGGCGTTTGTCAGGCACGTAGCCAGGGGGGGGGATTTTTAAGGGACTGAAGCCCCTCCCGAAAATTTAAACAAAAAACTAAGACTTTCTTTGTGAAACAAGAATCGTTGAAAGGCATGCCAGTATTAGTTCCTTTGTAGAGCTCTTCAAATGCATCTCAATAAGTCTTGAAGAAATAATGTGCGAACGCGGGCAATGTCTTCGAAAGCACCAACACTTTTGGCAGCTGTCCAGAAAGTTATTTCCAAGTAAACCTCATTATGTGCGAAAAACTATTCATTTTAATGCTGCCCTTATCAGTTTTCCTACAGAACAAATCCTTAGATTTGGTTTTTGCAGTCGAGCGCACAAAAGAGTTTAATTAGTTTAAAAACTAATTGAAATCAATGAATTGGAATGTATGCATAAAGTTTTTTGTTTAAAGAATTCCTCGTAAGATTTGGAAGCAAGCCCCCCCCCCCCCCCCCCCCCCCCCTGAAACAAAATTCTGGCTACGGCACTGGCGTGAGCTCCGATATCAGCAAAGCAAAGTAAAGTATGATTTTTAGCACGCAATCACAAAAAGTTTTCCTTTAGAAGAATTGCTATAAAAGAACCGCTTTTAATATTTTGCATAGTCTGATATTATTTTACTACATTATTTCTTCGAATGCAAGCGGATGTTCCCTGGTGCACCAATAATCGAATTTTCTGTAGTTACTGTGCGAAAAGATGAAACCAATTTAACTCGATTGGCAGCCATTTTTATTTTTAGAGAGAAGGGGAAAATCCTAAAAAAACAACTTCCTTGAATGTTAAAGAACTACGTAGTTGGAAATTTTGGTGAATTTAAAATATTTGCTCGGCAACTCCAATTTTACGTTTTAGCATTTTTATTTATATTTATGTATACATTTCTTGTTAAATTTTAATATTTTTCGATCAAGGCACTAAAAATATATAAAGAATATTATATAGCGACTGAGAAATAATTTAAATGTGTTTTTTTTTTTTAATTTTATTTGTCACATCCAATAAAGTCGAACAATGCCTTTAGATTTATTTGGTAGATAGGTACCTAACCTATCTCTATTAAATTTCCACGGGTAACATTCAATCTGCCAAACTACAACAAATACCAGCCAAAAGATGTGCAGTCTTAATTACCCATCACCGATTTTTTTTCTTACCTTCAGCTTAAAAGCTGACATGAGAATAAGAGTGTAATACTTCTACTTGTTTGACTGTTTCTTTTCCGTAAAATGGACTTTCAGAAGTTGGACGCTTAGCTATCAGAGAATTGTAGGTAGGTGTAAAATTTCTTAGTAAAACAATTTAAATAATTAAGAACAAGTAAACCCTCAACAAAATTGGTCATCGATAAGAATATACAATGAAATTTGAATTCATGGATGTGAATCGGAATTTTGCTTCAAAATTGACGAACTTTCCCATATGACGAACAGTTTTAGAGGGAAAGTAACACATTTTCTTCTCGTTAAGCATAAGGAACTGTTGGAATAAAATTTCTCTCGCTTACATGCTGACTATAGCAGCTCACGTCTCGGTAAAGTTGAAGGCGCAACCAAGCCCCAACAATTCAATTTGAACAGCAAACTACGCAGCCCTCTAAAGTCATTTTTCTCCCTTTCCAAATTCCACTCCATTATGCACACATCTAGTTCTGCATCCTCATATCAACCTCCATAATTATATCCCCAGGTCACCTTTGGTGTCACTTTGATTCACCGTCTCGACGAAAACATATTCTCCAGCCAATCAATCACGAATCACTGTCTCAGATTGATTTCGATTGATCGCAGCCCCAACTACAACCCCACCGAGCACGTAACGCTCACTTGATCCCACGTATTCATTCATTCGTTCTCATTGAATAATTCTCTCCACCACAAGACGTTGTTTTTTTTGTCAATCTGACAGAAGACGCACAAAACACCCAGTCAACAGCAACGACAAGAATGTCGAATTGTTTCCACTTTAATTGGATAACTTTACGCAGATTTATTTCCAATTTCGCCGACGAACATATGCTAATCTTCCAGCAGTCACGTGTTGGCCTCGCACTCATACCTATTGCTCACACATCATAAAAGAACCCCTTCACCAGAGCAAGCAGCCCTCCGCACGCCACAGCCGCAGTGTAACGTTGAGAATAGCGTCAGAGCCAATAAAATTGTGAAAAGCAAAAAATAAGAAGCGATCCTGCACATGACGAAGCCAAAAGAAATCCAAAACAAGAAGAGGGAAATTGTCGTTCGACGTATATTTTCCGTTGAATGTGCACCACACCGCATGCGAACGAACACAAAAGAAGCAAATCCCTGGGGAACCTCCTGTTGCGTTTTATGTCTGGCTCAGCGAACTTTCCCAACTGCTACCGCGTCTAAGACAAGCATCAGCCCCACGAATGCACATTCGGCAACAGATTTCACCCATGAAAGGCACGCAACGAAACCGCACATCTAACTGTATAAATATGTACCCTTGGAAAATGACGATGTCCTTTTGCTGTCCACCACAGTCGTTGCCATTACATCATGTGTATCTCATTTCCTTCCACCACCGCCATTTGATGGGAATGGGTCACGTGCTGCACATAAGGGGGGGCTTTCAGTTTGCACCCCAATTAAGTTGTGGCCCACCACAGCCATACACACAATAGAGGATGTGAACTTGTGCCTTTGTGGCAATGGGTTTTAAAAGCTTGCTGCGGTTCTCCTTTTCCTATGTAGCTATAGTGAGCCGTTTTTGTTGGGCAATTCGATACCACACTGTGGGACCATTGCGTGAGATGCCACCTTCGCTCCACCTGGGGGTCGGTTTGTGCCATAAAACTGGGAAACAAGCACGAAACGCCGAAAGGGCGCCCCCGAACATACGTCAGAGTTGCGGCGGGATCCTGCTCGCTTAGCCATGACGTGCGTATACGAGGTACCTACACACACAACACTCGTTTGTGTGTTTATTACTGCCTTGCGTTTGTGGGCGGAACATTTGATGTGAGTTCCGTGCCAGGGCCATAAATCTCAACGGCAGCAGCAGCAACAAAGGCGGCAGCTGCATCGACACAACCGCACGATTGGGGCTCCCTATATATGGGCCCAACGCGATGGGGCACTGCGCTGCGTATTGTGTCGGTGGCAAATGGCCAGAGATGGTGGCCGAAGATCTCGGCTCTTTAATTGGTGATGTGAAGCAATAAAACACAAATTAGCATCCAGGCTATCTGTGGCGGTAGTGGTGGCCGTATTGTTTTGTTTCTTCTCTGCCTCATCATCGTTTCGTTCGTATACACAATGAATTGGACGTGATTCACGGTTAATTGGTCTTTGCCTTTGTTATATGGGCATCACTGAGATCGGGCTTGCCACGCACTAATGAGAGGAAGGGCAATCTATGGGAATTGAGTGTAAACGGCAATGCCCAGGCCGACTAATCGACCGACGCTCCTAAATAACATATTTTGTGCTGCGCAATGTAATGGTTTGCAAATCATTGAAGAAGAATGATGGAGAAAGGCATGATTTGCGTGGGGTCTGGAACTTGACCAGCTAAAAGTTGACTGGGGTTTCCGATGCGATTGTTGCACACCCAGCCGAAGTCACTGAGAACCGGTTTCAAATATCACGTCAGTCCCAAACTGGAGAATAAAAGTAGACGTTACTAACGTCAGGTCACTCCGAAGACGTTGGTGTTCACTTCGATCTTTTGTTCACTTTTCTGAAGTCTGCTGGAGTACTGGTCTCAAGTTAGATGCCCTGAGAAACACAAATTAGACATCTAGTGGTTTTTTTCCACACGTCTGATGACAGACATCCGAGAGTACAAGTGTCCTAAGCTACTCAATTCAGCCGGACTCGACATAAAATGGAAGGTCCTTTCTAAAAAAAAAATTAATAAGCTGTTGGCACAACAGATCCGTAGGGACCCTAGACTTCTCATAACCATTCATTTGGTATGGATCTACAATTTTATGCCGAGTCCAAACGGCTAATTGAGAAGCTCTTTCATGACAGTTATACTCTCTGAAGTTTGTCAGACGTTCACGAGAGGTGGCGCTGGGTAAAAATAACCTTAAGATGGAATTTGGTCCTTTATTCGTCCCTGAAAAAAAAAAATAAAAACTCGCAAACACTAATAGTTGTCAGAGACCTGTTGTTTATTTATTTGTCAACAGCAAAAAGGTGTGTGTGGTTTTTTCGTAAAAAAGACGGAGCTAGCCAAAGACCGCTCTAACAGGAGAGCCCTGAAGTCAGCGCCACCTATATAAAGAAGTTAGTAAGTAGGTTTACACGATCTACAGATAAGTAAAAAGTGGGGTTAAGGGTTTCATTAGGTTGCAAGTATTTTTGTCCTGCCGATTATGGCGCTATTTCAAAACCGAATGAAATAAGTGAAGGATGACGTTCGGTAGAATGGAAAGATTTACATTTTCTTTCATACATTTGGTACAAATGATAGAAATCATCAAAACAAGAATCTGTTGATTTGTAAAGGGTTTTCCAATGAGAGGTGTTATTGTGAATGACCCGCTATTTCGGTAGCTGTCACTTTTGAAGCTTTTATTCTTTGACATTTGACAAGTAGAAACTACGCATTACGCCAACGCATTAAAATTATTAAAATTCACTACAAAAATGGTGAAAATCTTGCAGTCACAGTTCGCAAGACTAAAGCATTTTTTGTCGTCGTAAAGCACCTTGTCGGACCGCAATACAGAAAAATTCGAGCTGTTGGGACAAGTTAGTGATGTGAAGAATAAAACCCGTGCACGTCGCTCAAGAACAACTGAGAATATTGCTGCTGTAGCCCAAAGTGTTGAAGAAAACCCAGGTTTGTCCATTCCTCGTCGTTCTTTGGAATTGGGCATTCCACAAACGTCATTACACCGTATTTTGCATAAAGACTTGGGTCTTAAGGCTTATAAAGTTCAGTTAACACAACAACTCAAGCCCGCCGATCATCAACAACGTCGTGTCTTTGCTGATTGGGTCCTTGAAATGCATGCAAAAGGTTTGGAATTCCATCGAAAAATCATCTTGACTGATGAGGCCCGTTTCCACCTCGGTGGCTACGTCAACAAGCAAAATTGTCGCATCTGGGGCTCGGAAAACCCAAGATATGAAAGATAAGCTCTACGCCAACAGCCCAGCGTCGATTCAAGACCCCAAAGATAAAATTCGTGAGGCTATCGAGGACATAGGGCCGCCACTTTGCGATTTGGTTATGGAAAATTTCATGAAAAGGATATGGTCCTGTATGCGTGCTCGTGGTGGCCATTTGGCTGATGTTGTTTTTCATTATTAACGGCTTACCTTCGTCTTTATTATGAAATAAACATCCGATCATTTATCTCAAAAAATGACATTTTTCTTTGAATACCAAAATAACACCTCTTATTGGAAACCCCTTATAAAACAAACTAAGATCCAGAGAAAACCGAAAGGAGTTATCGTTGTGCGATCGCAGAATTGTGGACATCGTTTTTAAGTAAGAAGTAGGTCCAACTGGCATGACGTTTTGTACTCTCAATTACCAGCTTATTATACGGGGAAAGGACGAAATGGACAAAAAGAGTGGAGAGGATAAATTAGTTTTCCATTGTATGTTGTCTCACCAGAAGAGAACATGTTGTCCACTGATTTTTTATTTTTTTTTATATTATTTACGTACCTACGTAAAATAGAAATCAAATAATCAGTTTTTTTTAACTCCACGTATTTTATATATATATCGCTCTCGGCCCATTCTCATAAGCAAACTCTGTGCCTCTGACTCTATGCCTCTTGTTGCTGTTTCTGATCATGATCATAATAAAGGGTGGACCATCTTTTTCAATCATGGATTATTTTGACACTGACAGCTGTTTCGCGCTCGAAATCTTGACAGAAATTGTCACACCTCCGCGGAACGAAATGAGTCGCTTTACGCTTGAACAACGTTGGGAAATATTGTAAACTTATTTCCAAAGTGAGTGCCGTGTAGCCCAAACAGTGCGTTTATTGAAAATAAGTTTTGGCCGAAATAAAGCACCCACCGCGCTAGTTTTTGCAAAAAGTTCTTGACACTGGCATGCTAGTGGACAACACTCATGGTCCCCGTCGTCCTACGATGCCCACGGACGCGAATATGACTGTATCCGAGAGTGTGAGACTCAATTCATGAACATCAACTCGACATCGATCTCATCGTAGCCGGAGAAGAATTCTGCACAAAGATCTCACATAATTCGTTTACAAGTGACAGAATGCGCTGCTGCTATGCCAGCCGCTTGAACAACGTTTCATTCCATAATTAATGGGAATATTTGCTCTGACTAATAAAGTCATAATTCATGGAAAAATTGAATTTTGTTCATTTTAATGCATTTTTTAAAAGAAAATTGTATTTGGCCCACCCTGTATATAGCAGTATAGCGCCCCCTAAAATAATCGTAGCACATTCGTAATTTTCGAATGCAGTAGCTGTTTCATCTCATCACCCAAACAAATCTCCACTGTAAATTTTAACACATGTGTCAGTCAAATTTACAATAAATTGTAAGTTTTACAGAGTTTGCTTTCCTTTCATCAATGAAATAGTAAAAATGATCGCAATTTCTTGTTGTCAAATAAACAGCGCGTTGTAAATTTTTGTTTTTAAATGTACGTGGGTGTGATTTTATTTTTATTTTGGAGCATAGAATTCACAAATACAAAAGTTGTGTATATGAGACCAAAGAGTTGTAAAAATTAAAGCAATTGACGACAATGTGTTGTTAATAATACTACCAAAATCTGTGCAGTAAATTTTATTTACCATTACAACAATTGTTTTTACATTGCAACAAACCTGTTTTTGTTGAAATTTTACAATCGAATTTTATCAATGTTACGTGGTATTTTATTTTCAGTGTAGGTACATTCAACTGTGAATGCTGTTGTATTCACAATTTTTTAGTCGCAAAATCTACAACATTTCTACAACAAATTTTTGGGGTGCGATTGCATGATTTTTAAGACATCAATGAGAGTGAGAACCATGTTACGAATTGAAGGAAGAATAATGCTCTTGAACTACTTCAAGTGTTGGACAAAATTTAAGTGGATTGTGCCTCAAATTTGACATCAGCTTAAATGCACATTTCCAATTACTGTTGACTTTTAAGTGAGCACGCATAAAGCCTCGTAAATCGTTGCTTTATTGTGTTTTCTTTTGGATCGCTCTGCTTTACTTGACGATCGCATTGAATTGGTAAAGTTGGTATCTGGACCGAAAACCATAAAAATATAACAATCTTTCAGTTAAGCAGAAAATTGAATATCCTTATCGTTATAGTGTACCTAACCCTACAGTTTGGGGTCTTGTCAAGAGTTAATTGCTCTCGTCACGGATCTATGAGGGAAAACTCAAACCAGAAAGAAATTGGAAGCTGAATGCAAGATTAATTGTTTACTCTGAATCTGAATGTACTTAGAGAGGACATGTAGAGAGGACATTCTCCAAAAAACCCTAAAAACTTTTACGACCACCACTCATGCATATTAGCGGAGGAATTTTTGTAATTCGATCAGATTTACCCGCGCATTTTTCTCTGATTAACTCTGCCTTATATGACAAGCAGTAAAATGTTTTACAACCCAAATATCGGCGTCATTCTAATCTGTAAAGTCATTTGCTTAATTTTACTGCGCGCGCGCCCACAAACTGTCCCAGCCGGGGTAGAGATATAAAAATAAAGACCGACAGTCATAAATGCACGATTTTATAATATTTTTATGACATCATAACAAGAGATAAATGCACTGTAAAGTTTAACAAGTGAGCACGACACTCGAAAGAGATCCTTTGGATGCGTCTCTCTATTAGCACCTTTCTCTGTTCTGAAGGTATATATACTGGAAACTTGAACTTTGAGGGCGAAAAATAATTAATTTAAATGGACCAGCAGCAGACGATGACGACGACAACAACAACGAAAAAATGGAAAATTAAATACTGGCAATTAATTTCCATAAGCGATCCAATTACAATTCCAAGTGCTTCCAAATTACCGATAAAATTACTTTCTCAAACTTTGGCAACTTCCACAGCACATTTGTTTGCATTGTTGTTGTTTTTGAGGGGATGCTTTCGCTCCCCTATTAACACAATTCCTCAACTTTTGTCGGAAAAGTTGTTTTTTGCTTTCCATGCATGGAGGGTGGGTAAACTTCGTCCATAACCATGAAAGGAATTTTTGTATATTTGTATAGGTATACATGAGTACCTAAGGACGAAACTATGTTTTAATGGAATCTGCTGCAATTATTTTCATAACGAAGTTATCAAGACACCCCCAATCATATTTCACCCCCATCGCGCTTCAGTTGAGTTTGACAGAATTAACGAACAAATTTTCATGTTTTTATTTTTTGGGAATTCCTTGATGCCTGCCGTGAAATTACATTCGAGGCGAACCCTCTGGGGGATTATCCTGAACATATTTTCATTAGCGTCAAGCGTGAAAAATCTGATGATCACTCATCTATATAGAACGGGGATGCGTAATGTAAATCATGCAGTTAGCGCTAGGGTTGAAAACTTGACTCGTCGCGCTCATCTATTTATTTATAGCAAAAATATGCACACACTCACACAGAGGCGAACTGAACCAGCGCACTTAACCTCGGAAGTGAGTGCGAGTATGTGAATGGCTTTTGGCAACGGCAAGTCGCAAAAACACCCCCATAACGTATGGCAGACCGACCGGGCCGTGTAGGTACTGATGGTCTATTTGCACGGCACTTTCTTGCCATTCATATAGTGGCGAGGTGGAATCCAAGGGACTATACTTAGCTCGCCCCCTCCACGCGGTTAATTCGTTTTTATATTTTTTCAACCCTCTATATATGGCTGTAGGTGTTCGTGTTGTTGGCAACGATGAAAGCATGAAACAAAGCAAAACGAACAAAATGTTTTATTTCACCCTCCCGATGATGATCCCGTAAATGGAAAATGTTTCTATTTGCCGTTTCGATTTCCTTTTATTTTCGTACATTGTTCGGCTGAGCTCCACACTATCGTATAGCGAGGGGGGTGGTTTTGGGTAGGTATATTTTTTCTCAGTTTTTTTTTACGATTTTTTTGTTGTTTTTCCGTGTGCGGTAGTCTATACTCATATTTGGCGTGACTTGTTGACTGTGGTAACAACTTGCAATTCAATAATCGTTTGATTGCGACCCCAAAAGCAATTTTGGGAAAAAGGTTGTCATCGGCAACTGCGGGATGATTTGTGTGGTAGGTAGGGGGGAGATGGATTTTTTTTTGTTTATGTGTGAGAGAGAGGGGCTTAGTTTAACATGGATTTCATCAAATGGATGCATTTTATTTGGAGCGGACTTTAAAAGGTTGTTTTTCTAGAATAGGTAATAAAAGCTGGTTATGTGTAAACATTCGTCGGACCGTAATTAGGTACACTTTTGGACACACATTTGGTACACAAGAAGATAGGTGGATATTGCTTTTGAGTTTTTTTTTATGCAGTTTTGCATATGCAGATGAACGGTGGTTGCATTTTACCGATTGGGTAAGAGGCACAAATATCGATTTTGATAGAAATGTTGACACACTGCTGAAATCCCATTTAAATTTAAAAACATGTCAAACAGGGTCTCGTCGTTTTTCAGACGATACTATGGACCATCCAAACTCCCAGCTCAGTGCAAGGTTAATGGGTTGAGAGCGCGATCTAGTTTGGTTTGCATACATACCTATAACAAAATCTGCCGATATATTCGAAAAACTTCTTCGAAAAATGAAAATAAGTTTTGACAACAATTTGTTCCACACAATTATTATAATTGCCTCGTCCAGGCCCAATAGCGCATCAGTGGTTAGTTTGCTGCAATAAGTAATGAGTGACAGACAAGCAACACCTTAACGTGGTTTTTACCACCCCTAATGCACCTCTTTGGAACGTCTTATATAGCTGTCAAGCTTGTCAATTCAGATTTTGAATCGTAAGTGCCTTCCATTCCAACACTGAAAATAAATAAATTTTGTCAATATACGTCCAACAAAATGTTTCTATCGAATTGATAAAATTCTAATAAGATTTATCTTGTCTTAAATTTTTTCTTGTGATAACAAAAAAATTGTTTATTTGTTCGTAGGTATGAATATTTTTTAATAATTTCACCAAAGTTGATTTTGCAAAGAAATTTATCAATTAACAAAAAAAGTTTCTAATACCTGAAAATTGTTTGTCATTTTGTTAAATCAACAGCAAATATTGTTGATATTAGAGAAATAATCTGTCAGTACTACAGTTGTCTTTTGTTGAATCTAAGAATATTGCTGGTTGTACACAATTATTCTCTCTGTTCCATAATTTTAATTTTTTAATTCAACAAGTAAATTTTTATGTGTTAGCATTAATAAATGATACGCAAAAAAATAAATTAAGCAATTAGATTTATTAAAAAAAAAGAAGTTCATTTAAAAAACAAAAAAACCCTACTGAAAAAGAATTAAAAATATATGAACAAGACACATGCAAGTACCTAAACCTAACTAATTCACAATCGGAGACTATATACCTACACAGCCTAACAAATATATGAGTATTGAGTACCCTCCGACTGTCAAATAGTAAGGTACTTGCATGTGTCTTGTTCATATCTTTTTCAGTCGGGTTTTTTAAATTTACTTTTTTTTTATTTTTATCTTTTAAACCTATGACACTCCGGGGAACAAAACGAATCTTATCACACCTCACTCTTCAAAATCGGTCAAGCCGTTTAGGCCACAGGGTGTCCCGATGGAACGTACATAGGATACGCGCGAAACACATAACCCTCTCTGTGTGCAGTCGGGTAAAAAAGGAAACTATAAAAATTACATTACATTATTTTTACTAGAAAATGTTGAAAATATCAGAATATGCATATAAGAAACTACAAAATTTAAAAAGGCTATTCCTTTTAAGACATAATGATCCCGAATGCCCTTATCTTACTTGAAAATAAAAAGATCCGCTTTACCTTAAGGCCTAGTATCATGCTAGCGCTAAATTTTAGCGTCCCTAATCTCCACTTCGTTTCTCCACACCAAAGATAAATGTTTGCTAAATTATGAAACATCATATAGATGGGACAAACGCCATTTGACAGTAAACGTTATTTTAATTATTTGCGTACATACAATTTTTGAATTTCAAACTTTAAAGACAATGCATTGTTTGAATCATTCCAAAACAATAGATATAAGCAAAATTGAAGAAGATGTTGTCATTGCTGCATGCTGCATTTTATGATTTTATATCGCATGAAAAAGAATTTTTGGTTTTGCGTTCTCTTTTATTTATCGCAGAAATGTTTCCTGCGGTTTTCTCTAAAAGAATTCCAAAGTAAACACAACACAAATTGTTCGCTCGTTTTTTATGTCAAAATTTATCTTACGGACATTTATTTCGCGAGCTAAATGAGCGGAGACTTTTCATCGGCCCATTCAAAATTTAGCGTGCGAACAGGATACTGTTCGCTAAATTTTATTTTTGTAGACATTTTTGTATGGGAGATAAAATTTAGCGCGAGCAGGATACTAGGCTTTACTGATGAAGCGTTTGTAAAATGTAAAAAAAAGATCGCTCTATTGAATAGGGCTTTTATTTTTTCGCATATCTTTATCTGACGAAATTTTTTGAAAAAACCTAAGTTCCTTAGTTCACAACTTACTACCTATGATCGTTTCATACGAAACTGAAAAAAGGGAAATATTATCTTCAGATTTGTTCATTTGTGCATCGAAAACTTAGTTATAATGTGAACTTCACTTTTTAAGAGGAATACAAATAAATGCTGTACAGAGAGTTTGTAACTACTTTCTTCTAAAAAACACTGCAGAACTTTTACCTATTTTTTTTCCTAAAAAGAACGTCAAGTTTCAGTGAACAACTTTCAGCAGCAAAATGTACTATAGTTTTGTCTCTCTCTGTGACAAATGAACATGCGCTCTATTTCTACGCTGAAATCGGAAAATATATAATGTTCTATTTCTACGCTGAAATCGGAAAATATATAATGTTAGTTATTCTTTAGAGCCTGTTTATAGCGCGCAAACAGTATTCGATGGTCAAGTTCAACGTCCAAGGTTTATAAACCCGTTTCCATTATTCTCAATTCTGTTTGTTTGGCATAGGTACTCCGACTTACTGTTTGCATTTTGACGTCTTTTTGAATAGTGTGACCAATACACCAGTATATTAACTTTTTTAATTTTCGCTATTGTACGAGAGTATAAAATAATTATTTTTGTAACGAATTGCCAAAGTCATTTCTTAAAACTGAAACTTATCAGATGACTATTTTTCAATTGAAATTTTGAAAATAGTTAAAAAATAGTTGGAAAGAGTACTAAAATAGTAAAATATCCCATGGCTATACAAAACTGAAATGCCAATTAAAGCAGTCACAAACAAATATTTTTAGCTGTTAGAAATAGTGTTCCTGAATGTTATTGTTAAAATAATTAAAAAATTGTATATATTTTTTCTCTGAGTTTTATACTCAATTTTGATGTGCTTTTGATACTACCCCCAGTCCCATTTGTGACATTTGCCACATTCACAAATGGACTTGACATTATTACGCATTCATCAGCTTCTGCCGAAACAAAATGGTCTGAAAACGTTTCCAAACTGACTTCTCTATACTACCCAGTATAGGTATACGTGCATCTTACTCCACACAGCCGTACTCATTCGCCGACACTACGTACATAAATATCTGGAAGTTTTGCATTGTTTTTTTCGTTTACAACCTCGTAAAAACTCTTCATTTGTGGTCGCAATAAACTGTAATTACTACTCTTGGTGGTACCACAACTGTCGCTTGAAAAAGAAGGCAACCGTCAACCGACCACATGTTTTCTTTTATGTGAATTCTTCAATTGCTGTGCAGATAAGGCGAGTGTTGTGTGAATGTGATCTTTTAAGGAATGCAAAGATAACTGCAATTAGTACCCTATAACTATAATGCTATGGGTGACAAACATTCTTCAGCTAGGTATATGAAATAAGTAAGCGTTTTCTAATACGTGCCGTATTTGCTGTCGTTACGCAGACATTGTAATTATCGTGGTCTGTGGTCATTAGTTTAATCTTTTATGGTGTGAGGCTGACAGCAGCATTCAAATGTTGAATATGATTCAATGCAGTCACTTGAAGTAGTTGCGGAAAATGTACGTATACTGGAGATTCTTGAAAAGAAGTGAGGCAGTTTTGAGTTACAGGTAAAGTTTCAAAAATACAAAGAAGTTTTGACTTAACTCTTTGATTCAGTCGTTTTCAATGTCGCATTTATATCCATTTAGAAGAGGGATGTTGCGTCTTCCACTTATCTTACATATTTAATAATTCCTTTATGAAGAACAAAATTCAAAATGTCAGCGATTTTACCGAGGTGTTTCGTTTGACAGCTCTGGCAATTCTCACTTTGAGTCATCGAAATTTTTCAAATATAAAACAAATGACGCCTTAAAAACTGATAATTTAAATCTAAATCTGCTAATTGACGAAACCACAGAAACAGAACTAAAATGAGTAGAAAAATAGAGCTTGAGCTTCAGTGTGTCAAGTAAGTTAGACTGAAAACCCGCCACACTTTTAATCACTATATCCTTGTGAAATCGAAATCCAAACTTCAATCTACATCGCTTTGCATCTGCAACATTCTAAAGACTGTATGACCATTTGGCTCTCATGTTTTCCTCATTTTTATCACATTTAAACATGTTGAGAAGTCAGCTGAGAGCAAAGGTGTATATTGGGAAACGGGTAGCAATTGTTTGCAAATCAACCACAAATTTTCAAACTAATTTATTTTCAAATAATCTTGAAAATGTAAAAAAAAACTGCCAGCAGCTGATATATGTAATTTGAGTACATTTTGAATGCAGTTTTTTAAATGCCTACATAAGGTGTACTCACTCCTACCGGAATTTTAGTTTTAATTTTTCGTACTGCTCTTGTTTCATTTCAAAATACTGAAAGATGCAAAAAATAAAAAGGAATAAGTGTCATACGGATTTAGAGCAGAGCATCAATCATTTTGCACCACCTAGATGCTGAGCTACATTTTTTTTCAAAATAGATCTTGTTAGGTATTTTAAAAAGCTAAAAAGCGATTGATGCTCTGCTTTAAATCCGTATGACACTTCCTTTTTTTTGCATTTTTCAGTCTTTTAAAATTAAACAAGTACGAAAAATTAAAACTAAAATTCCGGTAGGAATTTCCCTAATTTCGAGAGCCTTTAATTAAATAGAGCTTTCGTATTGCGGATTTTTTGCTGCAAAAATATTAAAATTGGACATCTACTGGGCAATTCTGTCGGAAATGTCGATCTCCTCTCCATTTCATGTCAGTTGTTGCCATAGAAACAAACATTTATATGTAGGTACGCCTTTTTTTTAGTATTTTTAATTACAAATTTTTTTTTTGTTTTTTAATGTTACATATTTTTGTAGGTATTGTAGATTTTTGTTGGTATATTTTTGTAGAAAGCCAATTAATATTTAAATTGAGTACGCTGCTTTGAGGTTAATGCCGAGTTTGAGCAAAAAGTGGACTATATCCCAGTTACAGTTACTCGCTGTGCTGGCAGAAAACTCTGTATAAAACAAGACTCTGACAAAATAGACGAAGAGGGTGCTCGGAGATTGAACTTTTGGCCGTCGATGTGGATATTTGTCGCACAATAAGCGGTTGCATCGCACGCCTATACAATAGAAGGGGGTTCATGCGAAATTTTTATCGTCCAAACGAACCCCATTTTTGTATGTGGACGCTCCAATAGGTCGTGCGTTATCTATAGATGTCAAGTATATGGGTATAATAGCAGAAACAATTCTAGGTGTATTTAAAAATGGCTTTTGGCATTAATTGTAATTTTATAGTGCCGATTTCTTGTTTAGTAGTTTTGCATAACTTTTTGTACCTACAGCTCTGTTTTACCCAATGTCTAATAGGGAAGATGGACATATGAGACAGCCATAAGAAAGCTGTTTGCAAATGAAAAGAATCAGGACCTGATTTAGAGGAGGCATCCTGGGCCTCCACAAAAAGGGACCCTTGCCTCCACAAAAAGGGACCCTTGCTATAGAGACTTTGAAAAAAATCTTCCAAAATCCAACTTAGTAAACACTAGTACGCAACTGTCCCTTTGATATGTGTTTTACCTACAGTAGGGTAGACTGGGTACAGTTGAAACAATTTCGCTTATACCATTCATACCATTGCCGTTTTGAACAAACATGATTACATTGTTCTAAAATACTAACAAACAATTTACCTATATATTTGTTCAATCCAATCAGTAAAATTTCAACACGTTAAATGAAGTTGATAAGCAGTTGTCATTTACTACCCGTCTTGATAGAGTATCCCAATGGCTGAGTTGCCCATAACCTCGGAGATTGGGTGTTCGATTCCTCCACTATTATTTTCCCCATAAAATCAGAACTATTAACTAATTATAATATGTAAACAACTATTGTTGTTGCTATTTTTAAATAAATCAATTATTATTGTCTAATTCGTATTTCTTTTCCATATTTTATGCAGCAAAGAATGTACTAGGTACGCCCCGTGGTGGAAAATCGGCCCCACAGTTTTACACTTCACACTTCGCTTATACCCTATTCACATCGCACCGAAAACCGTGTTTTTGTCGAAAACTCGTCGATGGATTCACATCGAACATCAACTACCTAGTTTTTTGTTTGACGTTTCAATCAATCAATTTAAACTTCTGTGCAATTTTTTTTTGGTTACAAATTTCGATCGCATTTATCTATTAATAGATATAAATAAAATGAATTCATAGCCTTTTTAAATAATTGTGAGTTGTGACTTCTGTTCGGTAAGCTGTTCTGCTGAATTTACTGAATATTGGAAAAGTTGTGTTTGTTTCAACAATCAACTGGAAGACGTTTTCGTGCTGATTTTTTTTGGAAAACGACTTAAACAACTCCTTACTTAAACTAAAATAGGTATATGTATGGGAAAACCTCTATTTTAGATGAAGTTTCCGAGTGTTTTCGGGAAAACCTAGTTTTCGTCTCGGTGTGAATATGGTATTACAATTCCTTGCTTTCAGTATAAATCTACTGCCTACAATTTGCATTCACTGCACTTTTTTTGTGCATTTCATTTGGGAAATAAGTAGGGTCCAGGGGGCCTCCACACTTTTGTTGCCCTAGGGCCCCCAGACCTCTAAATCCGGCCCTGGAAGGAATAATACTTACAAAGAACCAACCGTGTTTGTAAGACTTTTATAGATGTGTATACCGCGGATGTTACCACTTAAATTGGAGTTATCGAATTTGATTTTGAGAAGAAAATAACTTTAGAGTTCCAAGGTTGACAGTTGACATCAAAACAACATTCATTTTGTACGAGCTGCCAAGATCGTAGTCAAACGCGTCATCAAGCATTCCAATGTGCAATATATTTCATTACACACAACTCACTTAATAATTTTAATAAAATATTGCCTCGTTCGCCGGAAAGGAAAACATAAACACAACCTAAGTCCCATTTAATCCCTCTCCGCAACAAAACAAACAAAAAACAAAACCTCTCCTTGCGTCATAAGCAAAACAAACTTTAGTCAGCGAATATTATATGAAAAATAAAACAGTCAACTCAAACCCCGCTGCTGATATAAGCACATTCCGCATTCCTTTTATGGCTATGGATGGCAAAAGCTGAACCAACATATGTCAGAGTCGGTCGTTTATGGCCGTCATGCTATCGTGGTAATTTATCTCGTCTCTCTGACAACGATTTGCATTTGTGTACCAATCGAGCGCGCAGCTGCCCAAGATATAATCGTGGCGGCCGCAACTCCAGTAGCCCAGACCATAAAAATGGCGGGTGGGCAGCAAATCTCTGTGTTAGATCATCACCTCGCCCAGGAAAGGAACGCCAGAACTTGGCACACCATACCAAGATGACCGGTCGTTCGATGGCAACAACAACAAATTATGGAACACACAACGCAGCGCCAGCAGAGAACAAAAAATGAAATACAATAATAAAGCCGCCAGGTAAAACAGTAACAGTGCACAGCACAGGTAGCTGGGTAGCACAAAAAAGCCGTTTGACCACCGACCATCAAGATACACACAGTTGTCCGAAGCCACAGACCGCAGCATCCATATCATCGAAGAGGTCCCGAATTGTGGGTGGGTCCATAATGAGAACCAGCAGAGCAATAAATCGAGCCAGAGATTATCTTCGCGGAGGTTTCTGTGGATTACACCAGGCTTTGGCGTGAACTTTGTTTCATTTTTTTTTGTTTTTTTGCCTCTGAGGGCGGTCAGCTTAATCGGATGCATGTCACTCAGAGAGATTGAAAAAAACTCGACAGTAAAATCAAACAAGACGATTAAAAAATTCAACGGATGGCAATCGGGGAATCCAATTTCACCAACACTAACCAGGCAGGCGTGACTAATCGCCGAGTCGAGTGTCGAATAAACATCCTCCCTGGTGGGATATAATCGCAGTAACTGCGGAACTAAAAGCGATACCACCACCATTGCTGCATCAGTGCCCTATGAAAGGGGAAGGATTTGTTTGATAAAACGCACAGAACCGTTAAAGATATTTTTACGGCAACGATTGCAATCCTCTGTGTGGATATAGGTATGTGGAGGAAGCAGGAGTTGCAAAAAATAAAAAATACCACTGCAAGTGTCAAAACAGGTGACACATGACAAATGGCCAATGGACATGAAATTGGCGCGGCAAAGAGAGCAGTTCATTTTTACGGTCGACCGTTTCGTATGAGGGTGTGACACGCACAACCCAAATTGGATCTTTAAAGTGTGCGACTGTAAAGAAGTTTTGACAGCAGTCTGGGCCACGTCGAAATATGTTATACACGCAGAGAGAAGCAATGAAAGAGATGGTCGGATTTTGACTTTGGGCGTGTTAAAAGATCACAATTTGTAAGGTACTACTAGTTCCTAATAAAGCTTCGTCAAAAGTGGCGATAAAATTTAACTGAGGTAATTATTGCAGCTGAGCGGCTTCTCATTGTCATTGAAATTACAACATCAAGTTCTATCCAAGCTCAAGTTTTGCAAAATTTATTACCGACAATGACATAAAATGCGAAACTTTTTAACGGCACAGCAGTGGATAAGTAGCTACCGAGCAAGAGGTTCCTCGTGCAAACCCCACAAAAAGCAGAGCAATACCTTCATATAGCTTTTTTCCACGCACCCCATTTCTGTCTTGAGAAAACCTCCTGATTGACATTTGATATTGGATAAAGTCTTAAGTCCTCTTCATTGTTGTTTTAAACCTAATTAAATTTTGTCGCTCAAGTAGCAAGAATTAAATTTTGTCGAGCTACTTTAAGAGCGACAAAATGTAATTAGGTTTAAAACAAGAATGAAGACTTCATCCAATATCGGACTTACGGTCAGTTTTAATAAGAATTGGCCTGAAGCTTTGAGCCCTGCCTACGTATCTGATGTAGGCAGGGCTCAAAGCTCAAATTTAATGAATTCGTAAAAGAATGTGGACAACCCAGCTTGATTTCAAAAATAAACTGCTCTTTCGGACAGTCTATCGAGCTCTTCAATGCAGCGGGACCTACTCGTTAGACAAAAAATGCCGAATACCACTGTGCCTCTCTATCACAGAGTTTTGGAAACTGCAGATCCCCTTTATGCTCCTCCATTTAAATGATCTCAACACACAAAAAGTCTTATGCGACCTTTTAAGTTTCCCGCACAATCCAAGCCTGTCCAAAAGTCCTCTTAATTCAGACATTGAAGACCGGATGAATCTTAAAGTCTTTCCATTCAAGCCAAGTGGCAAGGCCCAATATTTCTCTTAAATTCCTTTTGACTTTGTAAGAATGGCGGTAACCATAAACTTGACTCAAACAAGCCAGCTGCAGAGAATGGTCTATACCGGCCGGCTCTGCACTACAGTAGTGACAAACTTGGAGTGGAGCATGCACCACAACCTAATTGTAAGGTTCGGTGGTTCGAATGTACAGCGAAAGCTCCAATAGGCAAACAGTGGAGATGATAAAATGACAAGGCGAGAAACTTGTCTCCGGCCCAACGCTTTCGCATGAGGCCTTTTAGGTACTGAACAACTCTGTTAGCTTTTGTCTCCTTTACATCCCTTCTCTTAGTGGATACAATACTTAACCCAAACCCGGTCCAAATCGAAATTTTAAATTTCCACACACACCCATGCGTTCACGCGCAGCTTTTTTCATCAAATCATTTTAAAATTCGCAACTTTTCACTTCGTCAGCATGCCATATACGATATACCTCTTGGGAAAGAGATCTTCAAGCTTGTCATCCAATAGAACGTTTCCGCCTTCGGCATTTATCTAATTTCGCATTTTGAGTTATGAGTTCACCTCCCTCTCAATACGTTCTTTTCAAGCTTCAACTCAAACACAACCGTCATCTCCCGCAAACCAACATCAACATCACCTGCTCCCTATCCACGTCGTGACAGGAACATGTGACGAAAATATTTCAACTCAAGAAAAAGTCGATGAAACAAAATGTGAAAAAGAAAATTCCCTCCCACCTCGGTTTCAGAAGTTTGATGCAAAAACCGAAAATGTCAAATGGCACTCTGGTGCGGAAAACTTCGTCGGTCCGTTTTTATTAAATTTTATGAGCCTCCCCTTGAGTTTCACTACGTAAAATGTGTGAATACCCACAACCACTTACACCTAAGGGCTGTTGACATTTTCGCTCTTTTTATTTCAGTCGCCCCCACCGAAAATCCATCGAATATGCAATCGAGCTCTTCTCTGTGCGGTTGCAGTGTGCCTGTGTGTACATAGTCAACTTTTTCCAGTGAAAACCTTTTTAGCCACAAACTTTTCAAATGCGAAAACTTTTCACTTCGCATCGCATTCCCTGGCATGAAGTGAGTTGGAAAAAGTTTTTCTCTTCCATAATTTGACTGTGCCACCCTTTGCTGTAGTGTCTCTCTTGTTTGATTTGATTTTCATTTTCCAACCCTCATTTGGCATACACAAATAGGTGTGCGGAGGTTGTGTAGTGCAAAAAGGGTTGTGCCACCCCAATCTAGATGCGAATCGTCATCTCTGCGCTCGAATGAGACGTAACGCGTGTGGAATATAATTAAAAGGAAATCCTCCCCATTAAATGGGGCAGAAGTGAGATGTAATGTGTATGTTAATTTGAAATTAAAAAACAAAAAAAAATCACATCCTTCGCAGTCGGTAGGATTCGAACCTACGCTCCCAGAGGGAATCTGATTTCTAGTCAGACGCCTTAACCGCTCGGCCACGACTGCTTATTGGTAGCTGGTGTCAAAGCTGCACACTGTGGTTGGCTTCCAAAAGTTTGGTGTTCTGATTTCAGGCAACGTGTACTGTAGGTAAAAATAGCAAAACAGGTAATGCGTCATTGCAGTGGGAATATATACAAAATACTAATGGCCAACCACATAAGTGTAGGTGGAACGTGGAGAGTGGAAGATGTTTTATATCATATTGTTTGTTAGAATGTGTTATTGCCAGGTTTATTGTCAGTATTGCGGTGTCATAAAATCTGTCCGTAGGCAATTTTATAATTAACAGAATGGGATACATAATTTCTAACCTGAATGTGGGTGGGCATGGGAAATATTGTCAGCCAAATAGATGCGGGTGAAATTTATATATCCAGATGTCCGAATGTTGCGAAGGAAATAGGGAGGTGCTATTAAAAGATCAATGTTTCGAAGTTTAACCAGAAGATGGAAGGAACGTCTTTAGGCCAACAAGACTCGAACAGAAACCTGATGTGGAAATGCCAAATTTGCAGTGAAATAACAGTCAGTGCTGAGAACAAAAGATATTTCTGCAGACGAAGGTTATATAAAACCTTGCTATTCTATGCAGGACGCTCCATTCAATTTTGACGATGATAGACAAAACTTCCATTGACTTGTTCAAAACGTGGTCAAAACTTTTAACTTAAAAGTTAGCAATATGCTAAAGGCCAAGAAAACTGCTCGGAGAGTATAGCTGAAGATGACTTGGTAGGGAGTTCAAATCAACTCTGAAGACTGGTCAGATGAATGTTATGTCTGGTGATTGGATTTTCAGAATTATTTGGTAAAAGACTTTTTAACATTTAAGTTTCTATCTGCGATAAACAATAAGCCTCCGTAAGTAACCTGTTTATGTCCTTTTAGTAAGGTTTTAGGCCTTACCTCCAATTCATCAACTTCGAAGCCTGTATGACAGACAGGTGACATTTTTACATCATCAGGCTATGTAGAATGATGACGCAGAAAGTAAGAAGCTACCTAAAGTGTTTCATATATACGAGTATCAGACTATGATTTATATAAGGCGACAAGTTGTTACAAAACCTTTATAACATGCGTACTTGAAGGAATTTTGCGAAGCTCACACAAGGTATGATCTTTCATTCGATTTCTTGAATACTCAGATGACATCCATATAATTAGTGAAGAACACAGCGAGCTGTCAGAAGGAGATAAAATCGGTTTAATGGTTTAAAAGGGCCGTCAATAAGAAAGGATTCCAATATTGGCGAATTTTATAGAACTTTCCCAAATAGAGCTTAAACTTTGAGGTAGTAAGCGACTTTGTCTACCCCGACTCGGCCGAAGCTAGCCTCACTCACGTATGGTATCACAAAGGGTGTACAACTAGGGTATTAAAGGTGTCTGACCTATAGTCAGCCATACCCACAATAAAAAGTAACCTAACGTTCAGCCGCACAGAGTCGTCGATTCAAACCCAGATGATCAAGGCGGCAGAGGCAGACCTCGCCTAAGGTGGCACACCCAAGTAGAAATGGACGTCAAAAATCTGGGCGCGACTGGGAACAGTTGAAAAAGATCCATAAGTTTTCTGAAGACGGTTGGTGGGTTATTGAGGCATTATGTTCACACTGAACTGAAGCGCCGCCCAATGGAATGGATTAAACATTTTTGGATCAATCTTTGTATAAAAATAAAAGCCTTAAAAACTAAACAGAATGTAAGTGTTTCAAAAGCTAGAAAAACCTATTATTTGAAATGTGAGTGACATGTTGTCTAAGCAGTGCGCTCCTCCTGTTGTAAGCCAAGTTGTCTACCCTAAATTTAAAGAGATGCCGCGATGCTAATAATTATTTTTAGTGTACAGCCAAATTTTTCAAACTCACAATGGCGAAATTGTCCATACAAAATTGCATATTTTAACCTACAAAAATAGTGTGAAGGTTAAAAATGGCCCTTGGACTTGGATGGTCTTTGGTTTCAGTGCCAGTAGCACACCATGCAAATGACCTAAATTCCGTAACCTCGCAATATCTATTGGCCTCCTCGGAGCTGCGATTTGACGCCGATTGACTTTTATTCGTCGATCGAAATCTATCGAAAATTATTCGGATAATCCGAAAACGATTCAAGCGAATATTATCCGAGTCATTCCTGACTTAGTGCTAGAAATAGTCAACAAAGTTTGCTATCTCATTTTTTGAAGGAGAGGTGCCACGCCCATTTGCTATTTTTTTTTTTATAAAATCAGATGCTTATTCTATTTTAATACTCGTCTATTTGTACTTAAAGTTTCTTTTTTTTAAATATCCTTAACGATTGACAAAGCGAAAAAGCTTTTGCTACCATAAAACTCTGAATTGAAATTTGGTTCGCGACTTGTTGTAAAAAGTTATTCGTTTTGATCCAAAGTTCAATAATACAAACCGCCACTTTTTTAAATATCTTAAAATCCCCACACCCGATAGTAAACGATATCTACTTATTTCCATTATATTCCATTCGATTTAGAGTTCCGCTGAGTAAATAGAAAATTTTGAAATCGAATTAATCGCCTCTACCCACTCCAATCACTAGCAGCTATCATTTGTCAATAAAATTTTAAACAATAGAACTACACTCATTAAAAGTGACTTTCAAGTGCTGATTGATTGATTGTGTTGTGTTGTATATGACCAACCTTGCCCGGCAGCAGATTGATTGGGCGCGATATGAGTATATTTGCGCTCGGTGAATACCCATAACCAGTCAGAAGATAAGGAACGCAATTCAATGGAATAATAGAGCCTTGAGCAAATATTGGGCTTACATTTTTTTTCCCCCCATTCAATCATTTTAAAGTTTCCACTCTTCACGGGTGGAACGGCCTTCATCAAGTGGAACGAACATATAAATAGACGCAAGCGAGAAACTGATTTTGAAATCAATTATTTTTGGAAAATTGAATTTGTTTAAAAAATTAGCATCTAGCCAAACACGGTGATTGCATTTTGTATGACCCAGCTTGCTTCGTTTACCAAAAGTCTGTTAAGTGTTTCAAAATCAGACTTTCCTATCTCGAAGGTGTTTCGTTTAATCGGCATCGAATATTCGAGCACACTTCAGCACAAGTTGCGGCATTATACGTATACATGTTTTAATTAAATGCCAATTGAAGTGTACAGAGCGGCGGTCATGACATTTGTGTATAAAGTCTTATTCAAGTGGAAGCTATTTGCATTTCCGTGTCATGTAAGTGGAAGTTATAACGATCTAAGTCTGGTTGGACATGGCACTGAAGTATGCGAGATAATCGTGCAATTTAATTTAGAATTAGTTGGCGTCATGGACTGATAGGTATAGATTGCTTTTAAAGAAAAAACAGTACACAAACACAAAATTCGCGGTTGACTTCTTGCCAAGGAAAAGTGGAATATTTTCTTATCTTTCCAGGAATATTGGGTACATACAATTTGACCACATTCTAGATATGAGTATCCGTACATAATTTCGTCAAATTAACACAATTTATGATCATAATGGTAACGCATAATTTCCCTTGTTTTATTCTTTTATGTAGAACAACTCTGTCTCTGTGCCTTGTTTTAGTTAGGTATTTCGTGTGTAAAAAAAACACTGCATGTGGGAATTTTAACCTACGAAAAACCACCTTTTATTTGGTACATGATTCATAAAAATAACTTTGAAAATAGCACTGCAATCCGTACGACAAAAAATTTAAAAAATTAATTTTAAGGAAGTCCAAAAGGTCCAAATAGTGAAATTTCTTATCAATTGTTTTTCAATTTCCCAATAGTTATAATTGTTCTTTCAAAAACAGGAATTCATTAGAGTTCAGCTATAGTTTACGAATTCGGTCAGAAATGTGCCTAATCCATCTTTGAGGCCTGTTAAGACTGGATATCAGTGTGACCGCTGCAGAATTCTGGAAAAGTCGCAGGAAAAGGGAATATTGAGAAAAAAGAGAAAAGCTTTTTCTGAAGCTATTCTGCAAATTTAGAATTTTTGAACAATATTTAACATTGCCTCGCTAAACTGCGTTACATCTTAAAGGTCTTTACCTTTTTATTTGAAAAAAAGCATTTGAACAATTTTTGAAGTGTCCTCTCAACCTAAAAAAAAGGGCCAAACTAGCAAAAAAAAATTGGCCCACTCGGAAAAAAGAGCCAAACTGCAACTTTAGACGCACGACGGTCAAACTTTATATAGGTGCAACACAGAACAGTATATATAGGTACGTACTCCTAAAGTTTTAAATTTCAAAAATTACCTACAGTGGGTGATCAAATTATTACGGCCACTATAAAAAAAATTTATTTTCAGGATTTGGTTCGAAGAAATGGCCTTAATGGCTTACTACATTAAAAAAAATTATTTCTAAACTATATTTTAACAAATAATCTTTAAAAATTATAAAAGTCGATGATTCAAATGTTTCCGATTTGTTAGGTAACCCCCTTTCTTAGTGGACATCTCATTTCTTGTAGGTTGTGCTTTTTCAAATTTTTAAATGGCTTTTTTGGGAAAAACCAAACCCTACTTATTTGAAATCGGTATAATTAGATAAATATGTGTTCTGTGTTTATTTTAAAATTTCAATTTGTGTTCATTCAGTTTGAGATTTTTGTTGTGTTGTGAATGTTTGTGGAACGACGTGTTTTAAGCAATGGGTAGACGAAAAGATCTCTCGCCGGCAAAAATTTCTGAAATTTCTGCTATTGCACACAGAGCTTTCGCAGAGGAAAATTGCAGCTGTTGCACGGGTAGCAAAGTCGTCGGTGGACATAATGAAAAGAAAAAGTCGCTCTTTCCCCAAAGAGAACCGGTAAATCTGGGAGAAAAAAAGCCACAACACCACGGGACGAGCTCAAAATTAAAGAAATATGCGTCCAAAATCGGAAAAAGTCACGTAAAATTCTTACACATTTGATTCACGAATCAGGAATCAAAATATCAGACATGACAGTCCGACGACGCATTAAAGACATGGGTTTTACTTGTTGCCGCCCAGCAAAAAAGCCACTTCTCACAAAAACGATGATGGAAAAACGGCTTAAATGGGCAAAACTACACAAGAACTGGACATCAGAAGATTGGCTAAAGGTAATAACGTGTTCAGTTACTTATTAGTTGGCTTTCTTCGATTTATCTGGCAAATTTGTTTTCCTGTAAGTTTGTTTTTCTGACGAGTCGACACTGCAGATTTTGTCGGATAAGGCCCAGTTTGTGAGAAGAAGACTAGACGAAAAATATAAAAAAGAATGCGTAGTGGAACGCGTTAAGCATCCACTAAGCATTATGGTCTGGTCAGTAATCTGCGGAAAAGGTACTGGGCGGCTTTATATCGTTGAAGGAACCATGCGACAGGACCAGTATATTGAAGTACTAAGGACGAAAATGTGCCACAAACACTGAATGGTTTCCAAACGGCGACTATGTGTTCATGCACGAATCTTGTTACAAGGCCAAAAAAGTGACTGCATTTTTGGAGGAAAAGGGTGTGGAGGTTCTAGAATGGATGGGGAACTCTACAGATTTGAATGCCATTGAAAATCTTTGGGAGCTCATGAAGAGGGAGTTAGGCATAGAAAAAATCACTAATAAGCGGGAATTAATCGAAAAACTTATTGAAGTGTGGCACAGAAGCGATAACATACAAAATAATTGCTTCCAATGCATTGAAAGCATGCCAAAACGGGTTCTGGCGGTTATAGCCGCCAAACGTGGTTTTACAAAATATTGATTTTTTTAAATTATTTTTAAACTTTATTTGTTAAAAAAAGTTCTGTTCAATAGTTTTTAAGTGTGTTCTTATAATAAAAAAAATAAAGACAAAAAAAAATTAAAATAAAAAAGTTATGTGCTAGTGGCCGTAATAATCTGATCACCCACGGTACCTAAAATTATATTTTGTTCAACACTACTTCCCCTATTTTTTTTTTATTTTAGTTCTTATAACAGTTTTAAGTATTTTGAACTACTGCGGGTCTCGGGTTGGATCCCCGGAAAAACACTAATTACTTATTCAGTTGTTTTCCACAGCGCCATCCATTGCGATTGTCTGACAAACGACCGAGGTTTTTACTGTTCTGAGAAAGCCTCTCCATTCAATCATTCGCATCTTTGGTTTAGTTGGATTTTTGTTTTCTTTGTGTGGGTCTAGGGTGGACACGTTGAACTTTGAAGTGCGACCTGTGAGCTGTCGTCTACTAAAGTTGATGTCAGTCAGTGCGAGAGGGTCTCCGCGCATCACTTCCTCGGACTCGTTTTCGTCAAGCAATATATCTCTCGTCTCTGTTCCCTATATTAGTTTGAGTAGTTCGCTTGTCAGTTTTATATAGAGCTTAATACAATGACTCTGGTTACATTGGGCCTTATTAATGATAATTTTTTACCTTCACACAAAATATTTTTCAGGTCACAATTTGCAATTTTGTATCCCTTTCCGACCCACCTTACTCATTTGTGAGATGTGTTTTAAAAAATATATTTTAGACTTATAGTTGAACATTTCATTTAAAAGCCCAAAAACAGCGATCGTGTTATGTGTTCTCTTTGCTTCGCATAACTGTACATACAAGATTTTTTTTTTTATTTTTTCCGTTAATCCTATATTAAAAAAATACAAATAGCAAAGTTTCACCCTAATCGAGCAATGTTTTTGTATTTGGGTCTGAAAGGGTTAAGGAAAATTATGTCATTGTGAGTTCGAAATATTTAGCCTGGACTATAAAAATGATTACTGGTATATTAGTCTTTTTTTAAATGACTAAATGGCATCACTAAAAAATACCAGTTTAGCAACATCTACCGGTAAAAATTTAATGAACACCAAAATTGGAATGGTGCAAAAATAAAATACAAACATCCAGCATATCCTTATGAATTTAACTAAAATCTGTCCGAATCAGCGCCGACTTCCTATCATTTTGTAACCTTTTCCCCGTAAACTCGTTTGAAAATGCAACTTCGACTCTCTGTTATACAAATGGGCCATATGTCATCAAGCGTTTCATTTTATGTACATCTAGTAATTTTTATGTTTAAAGATTGATAGTAAATACCCGCAACTTTCTTTGAAAACAAGCGTCCAAAGTTCTAAGGGATTTACAGACAACTTCTGAGCTCCGAAGACAAACTTGACAAACACACTTTGAGAAGGAAACCATACTTGCACTATCTTCATCGTGACTTTTGCACGATGCGCTGGATATAGGAACTCTTGTGCTTGTAGTTAAAAGTAACTTTCAAAATCACGCGTCCATTTTGATTTTTAAAACTGTAGGTACGAATTTAGAACCTCTAAGTCGCTATAAAATATTCTGTCGCTTTCAAGTTTTGGTCGTTTAGTGCAGACCTCATCATAGATAAATTTCTTTTAAAGAATCCTTCGTCCGTTTCATGGGGAACACATACGACAAAGTGCGTCAGAAGTTCGACGAGTTATCGTACAAGTCTCGACCTCTATTGACAGAGTCACCCTTTTAAGAACCTTTATGTTTTGAATAACATATCATTCATGTGCAGAGGCTTCTCGCTGATGATCAAAACTTTATAGTTTCACCGCAGTGCGCTTCCACTATGTTGAAGATTTTGAGAAAAGTTCTTGGCCCAAGGGCTTATAAGACTTAAATAATGTAGGGCTAGTCGAGCACATAAACTTGCGACGTCGCGCGAGTTGTTTTCAATATGCAGTCGTTGCCAGTTTTAGGTGCTTTGTGCGCTCGCTTATGTTGCAAGTTATGTGTTCTATTTTGCGGAACTTAATGGTCAAAAATATAGAAAAGCTGAATTAGGAAACTTTCTCTGAACGAATTTGTTCAGATTGAAAGAGTTCATTGACGTTCTTTTGGAACCTATTTGAGCTCTGATCAAGTCTCAGAATTCATTGTAGCTATATTTGGACGATGCCACAAATTAGTAGCATAGATCGACCTGCAGAGGCAGATGAAACCTTGTTGACTGTGGACCTTTGTAATGATCACTTTTAACCTTCACACTAAATATTTTCTAGGTCACAATATGCAATTTTGTATGGAAATGCATGCCTTCGTGTGTTCGAAATATTTAGGCTTGACACTAAAAATTATTATTGGACTTTCCACAGCCTTTTATTGCGATTAGTCTGACGAACCCTTGTTCCTCGACCGAAGAGAGTCCAAAAAAAGTGTGATCAAGTGTGCATGCATGATTTCACTGCGCCCTCAGTTGGTTTTCTAAATGAAGATAAGACCCAAAATCCAAGTGCATTCAAAGGAAGGTTCACTTCAGGCAGGTATCATTTGTTCTGTAAGTTGGAAAATCGCGCATTACACCGCCATCAAAGATTACAAGTCTATAGACCACGACCCCAACTCACCCTATTATTCAAAAGCCTCTCTCTCTATTTGGCCACATTTCCCTCCAATCGAACTCTCCTTCTAAAGTCCACATAGAAAATTGCAAGCATACCAGCTTTAACGACAACATTCCTCCCGCCTTTATGGTAGCTGGGAGCTACCTACAGTCACTATACCTACCTATACCCGCAGCAATTGCAAATATTTGCAAGAGTTAAATATCTGCACGACACGACATTCAAATCTGCTGCAACCACTTTCAGAAATGGGTGTGTGCTCGGCTCGAATACCCTCCGCCGTCTATATATAAAAGTAGTAAGCGCGCCAGAGATGCCAAGATACATTCCCCAGATACACGAACGATACATCAACATGAACGGCTAATTAAACCTTACATCCACTCCAAGTGCGGCTACCACATGCGATTTAATTGCATTTGCCACCACTGCCTGAATTACGGCCGGGCCGACCACGTACTTGCACTCGAATTCCAGTTTCGTACTTATCTCTCTCTCGTGTTCCTTCTTCTGCGCTATATTCGTTTATTGCCTTCCAAGAAGCCACATTGAGTTTGAGTCCGCGAAGCCCATCGTATCAGCCAAAAAAGTAAAAGATTCACGCTAAACCAACAAAAAAGGTGCGCAAAACCAAATGCAAACTCGAATTTCCTGCCCATCAAGCGAGTGACTGCCTCCACTTTTTCATTCGTGCAACGCCGCCGAGCCGACCGACACGTCTCGCACAAGGAACTCCAGGTACTTGTACATTTGTGTGGCGAGTGGAGTCGTCGCGTTTTTTTGTTTATGGACGCTTCGTTGCGATTTGTTTCTTGTTTCTCGATCGACGTACATTATTCTGCGCCTAATGAGCTGCGCTATCTCTCAAATGCCACATAATCTCATCGTCATCGTCATCGTCGTCATAAACATCCGTTTGACACCCGCCTGCCCCTCTGTATAGTGTAAACAGGTTACCATATCCCGATGGTCAAAATAGGTATTTTTAGATCAAATACCTACACCAAGTGCGTGTGCATCTCGGGGTTTTTGGCTTTCGAAAATCTCGGTGCCGCCAGAATGCGCGCACAGAGAAAAAATAAAGCGCGCGTAAAAAAACTTCATGCCAAAATGAGATTCGCGCCAAAGTATCTGCACAAATACTCGTGCGACGAGTCTCTTCGATCCGATCCGATCGAAGGCTGCTATTTTTGGACATGACCACCGATGGGGTTGTTCTGGTGGTGGGATTGTCGGATTGACCACCACACACAGAGCACGCTTGTGTACACAGAGCCAAAGTCTATAAATTATTTATAAAGTGCCGCGCGCCGAGCTGCTACTTGTATCCGCGACCGCAATTGATTTATTTTTATTGCCCGTCCATCTCCACTGTTTAGTTAAGTCGGTGGGTTGGGAATGAGTGCATTTTCCCGCCAACAAACCACATATATCTTGGTCCAGAGTTCAGCCAGAGTCAGGTCGCAGCCGCGCTTCTGCTCGATGTATTCATAAAACCGTCAAAAAGCGAAACGCAATCGATCTATCGCCGATCTTTACGTCGCAGCATATATTTATGGAGCCACACAGTTCGACAGTCGTCTGTCGCTTGCCGCCACATTTAGATCCCGCCGCCGCCGCACCGCTGGAACGAAATTTAAATATCGCTCGATCTCTCTCTCTTGATCTCTACTCCGCCGAGCCTACTATTTGCATCTGTACTTCGGAGTCGGGCGCGTTCTGATTTTGATTGACAGAATGGCGGCGCAGTTTCCATTTCATATCTGGATGATTGGGTTACCGCATGTATATAGACAGATACATTCCGGGACAAGGGCAGAAACATGCTATACCTACTCTGTCTCAGTTGGAATGTGTGCCATGAGAGGAGAACCGATTAAAATGGATGCATAGCCGACACAAATCACGTTTATGAATTTTAACGACGACATTTTTTCGCATAATAATCGCCTGCGACTGGGATCTGTTTAGAGTCTCTGCCGGCCGTTGTATACTCTGCTGTTCAATGGGTTAGAAAATTTATTCAAAACGTTTTCAAGGAGCGTATGCGTCGACTCTGGTGTGAAACGAATTTTCAAGCGAAAACGCTCGAGAATATAATTAAAGATATTGTAACGAGAAGGGAAGCTACATGTACCTAGTCATTCCTTTTTTTTTTTTGTATTTCGTTTTATTTTCGCCACTGAATTGCATTTGACTCACAAAGGCACGTAGTGTCTATAAAAATTGAGGGGAATTCGAACCAAGGAACTATAGTTGATGATTTTTAATGGCCCCTCTCTTAACCGATTCAGTGCTGTAATTTTGGACTCCAATTTGTCGTACTCATGGTGACAAATTTTATGTATATGCCAAATCGAGGCTAAACCTACCTATGTGCAAACCTACACATTCGGGCGTCGAAAAGTCCACAAAAGTATGATGGGATCTTAATTTCTTCATCAATAACCAGGGGTATGACATAACAATCCAGGTTTTGCTTAATTTTTAAGCCTTCACGCTCAAAAATTGGACCCAACATAGTGCGGTTTTTGCTCAGTTAAAAAAATGAGTCTCTGTTGGAAAAAGGACTATATTTCTTATTAAAAGCTACCGAGATAAAATTGTTAAATGAGCCAATAGTCACGAAGCTAGAATCGCTAAAATTAGTATTAACATGTAATTTTAGTTACCTGCTAATAAATAGTTATAATAATAATAAAATCGTTAAATGCATACTGTTAAAAAAAACACATTTTATCTGTAGTTATTCACAAACCGCGATACTAATAATAATTTTTACATATTGTCCATGCCAAATTTTTCATTCTCACAATGTTTAAATTTTCCATACAAAATTGCATATTGTGACCTACAAAATATTTAGGTTAAAAGTGATGATTAGTAAGGCCCAAAGTTTCTAAATTAATATAAAGCAAACAACGAAACTTGGTTAAATTCTATGGAGTTAGTTTGTTATTTACGACCGCGAATATTTAGAGGGGAAATGTATAAATCGGTTATTTTTAACCTACTGACAAGTTGACTCGGTTATTTTTAATTCACAATAACTCTGTAGGAGCTATACCGCTTTACAATTAGTAGTTTCTATCCGAAAATTCCTTGATGTTTAAATAAGTGATTTTTCTGCGTGTTGGAAATGCAGTTATATCTGGGAAAAGCTGTCTTCTTAACTGACTGCACTGCCAATAAACATTTAAAGTTCCGACTTTAAATTTCGGTAGTTCACAGTGGCTATATTCTCCATACAAATTTGCAATTTTGAGCTTCTGCAAATTTTAAGTTGAGACTGGAATTTCTAATTAATACGGCGCACTATGATTAACAAAAGATCTTTTAGGGGCAGTTTTTTTCGGTTCCTTAAAGAAAAAACTTTGCTACACAAAATTTAAGAAGTACTTACTTAGATACATAACAAAGTTTTTCCAAGAAGATCTGCGAAATCGGCATAAAGCACTCCTTTTCCATACTTACAAACTTACAAATATAGAAGGCGATATTATGATTTATTTTATCTCTATATAGAATATTATAATAGAATTGACTTTATTTATATAAGGTTTACAATCATTTTTATGTTTGGCAAGTCTTTTATGAACTGTTTTGAAAACCGTCCGTCAGATTGACAGAATAAAAAGTTAATAAGTACAATAAATTTAGATTTCGGAATTGAATTGAAACAAATGTTCCCTCTTTTTTTTATTTAAAAAGCTAATTAAATTAAAAATTTTCCGTCAAAATGTTGCTGTTCGAATAAATTTGTACAGCAATGGATAACAGAACTAAATATTCGATGTCTATAAACAAATAATAAAATAGTTTAGTTTGTCTTTCTATAGATATGTGGGTTTGAACACGCATCACTTTAAAACTAATCCGTTTGGATTATTAGGAAAAAAAGCATGCGGCTAAAAATGGAGGAACATTTAGTTTTTATTTCCTTGCAATATGCCCACCCCTTTCAAGATTACGAATTTAAAGTTTGCTGAAAGTGGACATGCTGTAGTAGAAAGTGCTATACCTATATAATTATATGCGATATAAGCTTGCCTCGTTTTCAAGCAGACTTAACAACCTAAGACGTCATCTCAGAAGTGTCCTTGTTGAATGCGAAATGTTTGGACAATCTTGTTTTTTTGGTTTATTTGTTGGTACCTATGCGTTGACGTTTGTAGTGAATAAAAAAATAGCCAGCGCCACAGACCAGTAAATACCCCAGGCCTAGCTTCTTACTACCATTCGTTTTGTGTGAGTTTTTCATTTTAGGGACGATTGGAATGGAGCTGCAAGCTTATAACGAGTCTTAATGGCTAATTGAGAAGCTCCTTCATGACAGTTCTACTCTCGAATATTTGGCAGACCTTAAGACGTAATTTGTATTTTGAATTTGGCAAAACAAAAAAAATTAAATTATACTTTAAGCAGATATTAAATATTGGGAATAGGATTTAAATTTTTTTTTTTTTTTTCAAATGTAACTTTCAGTGGGCTGTGCGAACAAAGTCGCAGAATTAGCTTGTGGGTAATCACAACCACATTTTTAATGAAAGATTTTTTTCTTTAAATTTAAGGTTCCATTGTACATTATACATTATATCATATGGCTGTGAGCTGTTTGCAGACCTTGATTCCGTTTCATTTCAAAAACTAAAGGTCGCTTTCAATTCGATTGCGATTTGCATTTAATATTCGTAGGTTTGATCATATTTCATCTGAAGTTCGTCAACTTATTGGATGTAGCCTATATGTTTTTTTCAAGTATCGGTGCTGTTCTTTACTTTTTAAACTTATTCACAAGAAAGAACCAAATTATTTATTTAATAAAATTAATTTATGCTCGTCTAATCGATATATAGTATTGCGACCTGCCACATACACCTGCTTAACAGGCAATTTTTCATTTATGCTGTCAAACTGTGGAACAATCTTCCCAATCATGTGAAGTGTAAAGTTGAACGCAGAAAATTCGTGACTGTCGGTTTTGAACATCTTTCCAACTTGAGCTGATTTACCTTTTTCCTCTTTTTTTTATTTATTAACTTTTTACTTGTCCTTGGTTACGCATATATCTAATGTTTTATTGTTTAATGTCAAATTTGTTTTCATTGTATTGTAAATTAAATTTTCTTTTATTCTTTTCTTTTTTACATAATTACTTCACACATTGTATTGTCATATTCTGTACTAATTATAAGTCTATCTTGATGTACAGCGTTTCATATCAATAAATATCAAATATCAAAAAAAATACATAGATATGGTGACCATTCTTCTTTTTGAGGGGACTTTTTCCCTACTAAAAGAAAACAATACATTCTCCTCTATTTTTTAAACTGGCCTTCAAATGGTACAAGGGAATAAGTCCACGGGAATTAACTCCGCATGGGAATTAAAACCACTCCGATTGGGAAAAAAGGCCACTTTATTACTTCATAAAATTGTACTTATGTACTTTGTGTAATTATTTCCCACTTTGATTGGGAATTAACTCCCCTATGCTGTGAGCACTAAGTCCACGTCTTGAAAATACAAGTGAGAATCAACTCCATTCTCGTGCGAATTCCTCGCTATTACTTTATCTTACTATCAAAAACTTAAACTAAATTCTCACAATCCAAGTACCATAAATGTTTTAGGTTCTTTCAATTATTAGAAAAATATTGTAAGTATTTCAAAAAGATAAAGTTTAATAGTGAAAAATTCGCGCGAATTTGATATTTAGTTCTAAAACAATGTAGAAAAGTAATACATATTAGTTTAAACACTAAAAAATTGTTTGTTCACTAAAATATAAATTATTTTATTAGTTTTACTTTATCTGTTTTTTATTTGGTTAAACACAAATAGTTTTTCTTGTATTGCTGGGATTTACTTCACTTTTTTCTTTTGTCCAAGGGAAATAATTCCACTGAATTTTTAAGTTATATCTCACTTTGGGTGGGAATTAAGTACACCTTTGTTGAGTGTGGACTTATTTCCCAATCAGTGTGGTTTTATTTCCCATGTGGAGCTAAATTCCGTGGAATTATTTCCCTGCACCTCTTCAAATGTCCCCCTTTTCTCCGAGAGCCCTACGATAGGAAATATGCTAAAGAGTACTTCCTCAATTCTTACAAGGCTGTAGTTGGATGGTAATCTTGAGTATTGAATTTGAAAAACCAAGGGCCTACTAACAAACATTTTGAACCTTCACACTAAATATTTTGTAGGTCACAATGGGTCTTACTAATAATCATTTTGAACCCTCGCACTAAATATTTTCTAGGTCACAATATGCAATTTTGTATCGAAATTTAGGTGCAGGGAAATAAGTCCACGGGAAATAAGTCCACTGAGGGACTTAGTACCCACCAAGGGGGAAATAAAACCATTTTCGTGAAGTGGACTTAGTTCCCATATAAGGTGGGAAATAAATTCCGAAAACTCAGAGTGGTTTTATTTCCCTTTTAACGTCAAGTTGGTGTTATTGCGCTCTCAAACTATGAAATCTGTATGGGGGGGCATGCTGCCCCCCTGCAACCCCCCTGCTTGGATTTACTGTTGGATTACGGGGTGGGTGCAAGGTTGGTCTTATTATTCAAATTTTGTTGGCGTTATTACGCTTTGTCGGAGTTACTCCAATAAAAGATCGTGAGTTTGTTGTCCAATTTAGTTTGGACGTAAGTTCCCCCTTCTTATTTTTGAGTGTGTACTAAGTTCCCATCAGAAAGTGGACATAGTTCCCACCCTACATGGGAACTTAGTCCACTTCACGAAAGTGGTTTTATTTCCCATTAGGTGGGAACCTAGTCCCTCGGTGGACTTATTTCCCGTGGACTTATTTCCCTGCACCGAAATTTATGCCTTTGTGAGTTCGAAATATTTAGCCTGGACACTAAAAATGATTATTAGTATCGAAGAATGGGTATTTTTATATGGAAAATTAAGCTATTTTCAGCTCGGAAAATCTAGCCTGGATTATTGCTTTTAGCAAATTTTGATAGCATTAATTCGCATTCAAATATATAATTCTATTATTGCGGTGACCATTTTTTTAATCATTATAAAAGAGGACACTTTTTTTAGATAAAAATATAGGCAGTCCAAAATGTTTAACCATTTCTGAATATTTGAATGCGAATTTTTGTTTCTCAAAAAATGAACTAGACATTTCAAACGTTTTCTTGCCAAAGCCCTAAGTGTTATTATACTCTTTCTAATCTTGCTTGAGCCCTTGTTTCGATTTTAGCATTCTTTGTACCCGACTGTAATTTTTTTTTCTTCCCGAGGTAGGTAGAGATCTTCTAAAAGACAGTAGAAGTCGGCGCGTGCTCATAAGTATTAGATTTTTACTCACTAAAACCAACTCCGACAAAATTGTTTCGTTAGAAGACACCTTTGGCAGGCAACATTCCGGCGATAATTCCGACTCGTTCCGGTTGATTTAACCGGACAGTTGGTAAAGTCTAACATACTTTTGAGAGTCCTGAGGCTTACTTTTTCCTCCACGAACAAGTTATTGACTATTTTGTAAAATCTCTCAATTAGGACGTTTGACATTAAAGGGGTAATAGGAAAGTTCTATTCAGTGGCTCAATTGAAAGATTTCCCAATAGAGGGTATACTGTATCAACTGCCAAGTGCCTCAATTAAGCGATTTATCTTCAACAGAAAATATAAAATTGGGCTGGGAGTGCGCGCCATTTTTTTAAGCTTTGTAATATTTGTTGGGAAAAGCGAATTGACTAAATGTCGGCATTGAAAAAACCAACCACCGAATATGTTTTTAAAGTCAAGAACAATTGAACCACTGAATAGAAAAAGGTACACATTCCAGAAATCATTTCTGGCAAATCAAAACAAAACTTTTTATCGTAACAACTAAAAGTTATTTTCCAAAACTTCCCGAGAAACAAATTAAGTGCTAATAGCAAGAAGCACAATCCCAAAACCTTTAGCTAAAATCCGAAGTGGTAAGCCCAATAATGGTAGTTGAAGAGGCTGAAATATTTTCCTTTTTCCACTAATTTAGTTAAAAATCGAACGCAAATGCTTTTTATTACAAAGTTAACATGTGACTATTTGCATCTGTTTATAATCACTGAATAAGAGACGGAAGTTTGCTATCCTACATAAACGATTTTTCAAATTTCAAATTCTAACGGATTACTTCATAAGTTGACTTGAAAAAGGAAAATATTCGAGGAATATTTGGGGAATGTTTTCCTTTTTACACTAAACGACATTTTTGCGATTCATTTAATGCGCCTACTTCTGTGCGGAACATTTTCTTTTCTTGACTCAGCCGTTGCGCTATGGAATTATGTACACTCTGTCATTCTTAGTTTAATTTCTCAAATTTGTGGAATGTGTACCTTTTTCTAATCAGTGGTCCAATTAGGTTAATTTTTCCAAAACGAGAACTTTCTCCATCAAGTGTCTCAGAAAAAGTATAAAAAGCGAGCGGGCACAAAGTGAGCGATTTAGCGACGTCGCTCTACCCATAGCAAAATCGCAAGTCGCCCAGGACTTAAGTGACCGTGGAAGGATCCGATTCCACGGGTCTTAATTTTTTTTCCTCGTCCACTCAGTGGCTAAAGCCGTAGCACACCAATCCCAGACTGTCCACAGGAATCTGCACTGTTTGAATTTGAGATTTGACAGGCATCTAACCCCTTTCGAGTCTGAAATGGATAAAGCACCGCCGCTGATCAGATGAGAATTCTTACAAATTTCTCTCAACTTTCACCCAAAACACACCTTAGCCGGCAGCGATTTTAAAAGTCGTTACCAACCTGTGGATATGTGGCCATGGATGGGGATGCCTATGCCCTAATGAAGTTTAATATCCGATCGCAATTATAATCCAAAGAGCAATTGAAAACGCTCGATTTTAAACACCTCATAACATTCGCCCCAAAGTGCCATTCAGCTATTAAACTTATTTCAATTGCACCGCCGAGCCAAATGCGCGCTGACTGGCAAGGCAACTCAAGTGTGACTTCCATTTGGCCAGATAACATTGCCAGATGATTTTGCAGAAATAAGTGCACGACGTGCCATTTCTATCTCTAATGCATCGTCATCATGCTCATTAGGTTTTTGCTTGAGCAACATCTTGGCGATTCTGTGATTCCAAATCCGTCTGCTGGTATGGGTCTGGGCTGGTGCGCCCACAAGGACCCATAAAGAACTGCAACAGCACTGGTACGAGTGGTCATAAAAATCTATGCGCATCGTTAGCCCATCTCTTGCGGTTGCAATACAACAATTGCACAATTGCAGCGCGGTGGTTGATGCCAGATTTGCCGACTGCACACTTCGCTGCTCTATACGGTCGTCGTCGTATCTGCGGTGTATATCTGCCGACATCCACTCATGCATCCCGACATCACGATGCAATATGTAGTCGGTCGCACTCTCTCCGGTCGTTCTCTCTGTCTCACTGAACGTGTACCGCGAGCCCGACCGAGAGCATAGAGGGAATTTTCGTTGTGCAAATTTAATGCACGATTTCGCTCTGCAACCCGGCAACCCGCACGCTCCTCAGATGTATTCGACAGATAGACGGATGATTATGCTGCTGTTCCTCGTCGCCGTCGCAGTCTTGGTACTGCGCGCTGCACTTTCTTGCTGGCACTCCGTTTTTGGCTTTCTCTGTGCGGTGCTTGCACCCAACATGTGCGATGAGGGGGGGCCAAAGGGGGTCGGCCAAACCACTCAGATGCACACAACCATAAATCTACTGAGAGCAGTAGCACTTTTTCACCGTCCTCGTCGTCGTCTCCGTCAACTCATCTCGAGGAGCGTTCGCTTCATCCTCATTTTGTCGTTCTTCTAGTATATAGATGCTGGTGCTGGGGCTGCTGTCCGGGGCCGACGAAGCGGGGTCACACGGGGTGATTGTTGTTTAGAGCTGTCATGGGAATCGCATTATCCACCAATGGCATCCATCTCTGTCACACTGCTTGGGGCTGGTGAGGTGTGAGGGGGCACGCTTGAGAGCGGCATCCTAATAAAAATCTCGCTCCATGTTTGGTGGCTGTCGCTTTTCCGATTCCAATCCGCATCCGAGAAAGCTCAAGGAGTGAGTTTCGGCCAAACAGCACAACGACTCCTTTTTTGTTAATAAAACAGCAACAGCAACAGCGACGACCACAACGACGACGACGCCGCTGTTGATGATGATGACGATGACGACGACAACGAACGCTGATGATGTTGATGCAGAATGACGGTGATGAAAGGATAGAATAATGATGATGGCAACGGTGATGGTGGTGGTGCTGCTGCTGATTGAAAAATGATGAAAACCGTGAGAGGTGAAGAGTCATCTTGTTTTCCGAAGGAGCGACGAGGATTTGCAAATTTCAATTATTTCCCCGGACCAGGATTGCTTTTGCAAAATATGTGCAATAGGGGGGCGACCACCGAAATGAACTTCACCAAGCGGTCTGAGTTTGATTGGAGGGGGTGTCAAATTTTACATGTCATGAGGATTAGCATGCAAAATCAAACGAGAACAGGAAATATAGACATAGACATTGCCGACTTTGATTGTTTAAACACAATTGCCGAGAGACGTCAAATAAGTGATGATGATCAACAAAACAATGCAGATAAACGTATAAAAACACTGATACACATTCAATTTACAATGATTACCGTAATTATCTTATTTCTTATTGCTCTTTAAAATACTCTCTTTTATATTTTTTTTTCAATGGCCATATTATATTTATTTTCGCTTTTAAACCCAACAGCTCACTTTGGTGCTTTTGTTTTGTTTTTGTTTCTCCTGTGTCTAGTTATAATGTTGATTTCCTTGTCAATGGAATTACATAATGGCTGTGGGTTCAGTTCGGGAGGGAGTGTCAGGGAAGTTAATTTATATCAAATGATTCGAGTCTTGCACTCGCAGAAAAAAGGCCTTCATATTTGCTCAGAGCTTGAAACCAAAACTTGATGAACTTCGCCTGCTGTTTACTAACTCTGGTGTTGATGTTATTTGTATATCCGAAACCTGGTTTTACCCACATGGTTTATAAGATGGAAGGTTGTGAACTTTTTAGAGGTGCCCGAATAGGTCGAGTAGGTGGAGGTGTGGCTGTTTATTTTAGCGACGGACTACGAGGCAATATTGTTTGTAAATCAAATGCTAACAGTTCAATTGACTATTTGTTTCTCAATGTTACATGTGGCTTAGAGCGTTTGCTACTTGGAGTTATACACAGACCTAATAAACACTTAGATATTTCACCAATTTTGAATATTCTGGGAGAGAGTCTCTTGTTCTACACCTAATATTATTATTACCGGTTACTTAAATTGTCATTGCTCAGTTAAATGACAGTTTTAAGAGCATTGACCTAACACCTGTCAATGCATCAACTGCGACACCTTTCGCATATGATCCCGCTACCCTGCTTGATGTGTTCTTCGTAAATCACAGTAGTAAAATTATGTGTTACAGTCAACTCACAGCGCCTGGTTTGATTTGATCTATCTAACCCAAGATATCCTAATAGATGTAACTGACAGTGTTATCACATACAGAGACTTTAAAAATATTGACTACCCAAGTTTAACGTCTGATGTTATACGCAGTAATTGGGACGAAATTTATTTGATTACATCAGTCAATCAACAGGTATCAGTCCTGGAAAACAATATAAAATCACTTTTTGAAAAACATGTTCCCCTCAGACGAAGGACACCTATTTCCAATTCCCCGCCTTGGCTTAGTAGACATCTACTAGATTTGATGCAAAAACGTGATATTGCTTATGCTCGTTGGAAACGACACAAGTAACCTGTCCTTTATAATACTTATCGGTAATTACGCAACTTAGTAGTTCTTCGTTTTAGGGACGAAAAGCGGCAACCCTGAAATACAGACCGGGAAAGCGCTGTGGCAAAAACTGCGCAAATTAGGTAATGGAAAGCAGGTGCGCCTATACGTTGACTGTAATATCCTCAATTCGCAGTTTGTCTCAGTTGCTGGACCGTCAACGCAAAATCATAATTATCTGTAGCCTAATAATCCCTATAGCCCGGCTAGTGATAATGTGACAACCCTAAATTTTACCCGTTTAACGGACGAAGATGTGGTCGAAGCTCTGCTTTCCGTTAAATCAAACGCAATAGGTTTGGATGAAATAAATACTAAATATTTAAAGCTTCTCCTTCCTTTCCTTCTTGAATACATCGCTCATATTTTTAATCAAATACTGACGACTTGTGATTACCCCTCATCGTGGAAAAAGGCTAAGATAATTCCTATACCTCGCTGAATCAGATTAACCCTGAATTTAGACCAATCGCAATATTGCCTTGTCGAAAGTATTTGAGAAGACGATTTTGAAGCAGATGCAAGCGCATCTTACTAACTATAACCTTTTGAGTTCCGCGCAATCCGGCTTTCGTGCAAAAAGAAATTGTAAGACTGCACTGTTGCTCGTTGTCGTAGATATTCGCAAACAGCCCTACGTTTTTGGACTTCTCTAAAGCATTCGACACGGTGGACCATTCTCTTTTTTGTCAGAAGCTGTCTCATACATTTCGATTTTCGAATCTGTCAGTCAAGCTCTTGCAGTCGTACTTAGTGGACCGTCAGCAATGTGTGGCTGAAGGAAATACAATTTCATCATTTCTTGGGGTACCTGCTGGAGTTCCACAAGGTTCTATTCTCGGCCTTATATTATTTTCGATTTATGTGAATGAACTCCCACACATTATAAAAAATTCTACTGTCCACATGTTTGCTGACGATGTTCAATTATTTATGTGCTGCCCGTTGGATATGATTGATAGCACCATTCAATTAATTAATGACGATCTAGAGGTTATTGAGCAATGGGTTCTTAAACACAACTTGTCGCTCAATCCTTCAAAGTCAACGACTCTTTGTATGCTTAGTTAAATACATCTACTTTTCCGCCAATTCTGTTAGGACAGTCATCAATTGAATACGTTCATAAGGCTACAAACTTGGGGATAATCTTTAATGACACACTTACTTGGACCGACCATGTTGCGGCTACAATTGGGAAGGTATACAATGGCTTCTGGTAGACGGCCATAGGCCAAACCATAATAGACTTAAGTATATATATATATTTCTTTCTTTTTACGAAAACTGTATTGAATTAAAGATGAAAATAAAAGTCAAATAAACTAACTACAATGGCATCCGACTTCTCTGGTCCACACAAAGATCTTTGCCTATTAAATCTAAGACGCTACTTCTAAAATCCCTTATACTACCTATCCTTTTGGTTGCGAGGTTTTCTGCCATGTTGACGACAACACTAGGCGTAAATTAAATGCTATTTACAATAGCCTAGCAAGATATGTATATATTATACTTTAATGAGGCCCAGATCCAATTGTTTGCAATCTGAGCGTACTTTCTTCGTCCACGCCACTATCCTGTGGAACTCATTACCCATTGCACTAAGGAGAACCACACAAGCACATTTAAAAATAAGCTATTTAAACACTTAGCCAGTGATGTATAATATGTTCATGTCAGAGAGATGTATATTTTATAAAAGATATTAATTTATGTAATTTGTTTAGTTTATGAAACGTAAGTTTTCCATTTATTGCTGTAATTAGTCTTCATTATACTTATTTTTTTAAACTTTAAAGTTCTTAAACTGCATTTGTAAGGCCTTCACAATCTATAAGATTAAATCTTAATGTGAAACAATAATAATAATGCCGGAGACAACGACGCACCATGACGACGGGTTATTCAACAAACGTAGGTTTGAGGTTTCCTTATTGTCTTGTGGTCTTGTCATAATTTTCCTCAAGATGAATCCAAATGACTCCTCCTGTTGTGGTTTTGTTATTTCCTATTATATTTTCCGTGCATCGTGAACACTCATCGTAAGTCGTTATAAGCTGTTTCATTCGATTGGATAGATATCCGGTTACATTATATGGGTAGACGAAAGCAATCGAACGAATTGCATTAGAAGCAACCTTTTTGGAAGTTTGGGTTTCAGATATTTGCAGCTGGAGTTGACGTGTCAAATCATAAAGAGATTTTATGCGGCTTCTGCAAAGAGGTGTGTAGAAGTTGAATTTGTATATACTTTTGAAAATTTCTGATGGTGCTGATGAACTGGTACTGGTGACTGGGAGAAATTCGTAACTGGTGCCAGTTACAGCATTCTGACAGCCAAATTACACATTAGACCAATTATCTGCGTACGTGTCACCTTATTCGTACGACTCATCCACGTTTATTTGTTACAACTACTGAACTTGAGGTAAATTTACCTATCGGCAGGTCATTGACCATCGTGACAATAGCAGTAAACTTCATCTACCTGATTAACACACAAATTGTTCCTTCAAAGGACACCCTGCGAAGTGTCTAAAATTTGAATGTCATCTAAATGTTCATTGATGAGTTATCCCAAATCCCTTAGTTGTCATTCAGTTGGATTTCACGGGTACTGTGATAAAAAGCAGTCGCGAAACCATTACTGAGTCGTTTGTCCATTATTCTACGCATTATTACCCACTCGTCTGTGTTTGGCAAAGAATATCCTGTCGTTCCAATTTTTGGTCATTCTTTTGTATACATTTGCTGTTCTACTCCACCAACTTTGAATGACAGTTGCAGTTGCAAGACCTGGGCGCTCATTCCGTGATTTTTCAGACGATTATCGCCGAAAATATGGACCTCCAAAAGTAGCAACTAATTCAATTCATGTTGCACAAATGTAATGAAAGCCGACGATAGTGAAACAAATTCGGGCAGAATATAACTTCTTATGGTCATCAAAGTTTCAAAAACGATATCGTCCCGACGAATATTGTTATACGGAATCTGCCCCCTGGTTAGACGAAATTATGAAGTACCGTCTAATCGTAATCACGCGCTGTTCTTTTCACTGGTCCATTCAATTTTGTAGCTATTTCGAGTCCTCAGTAAGGGAGTGGTTTTATGGACGTACCACCTTCGTTCCAATGCCATATATCGTCTGGATCAATGTTTGGTTATAAATTGCCGTAAAAAAAAAATCGCATATCGTTGTCCAGCTATTGACTGCAAGCTGAGGTAATTTTTGTCACGAGTGTTCAGATTATAAATGGTACACTTACGACATCAGAAGTGTCAAACTGGCTTATTCCACTAAAAATTTGGATTAATTGAAGACCGAATTAAGTTTGAATGATGCGGGAGCGTTCCTTTGTGATACTAGTGATAATAAATAAATAAAAAAATTGGCGCAACAGGTCCATAGGTACCCTAGGCCTAACTTCTCACAACCATTCGTCTTGTGTGAATTTTTATTTTTTTTTTTGACGAATGGAAGGGATCAAGAATTTTATGCCGAGTCCAAACGGCCAATTGAGAGCTGCTTCATAACAGTTATACTCTCGGATGTTTGTCAGACGAATTTGGGTTTTTTTCGGGATTCGAACCTGGTACCCCCGCTTAGTTGTCCAACACACTAACCACTAAGCCACTGCGCCGACTAGTGATAACGCCAATAAATTTAACTATTTTCGAGGGAAAAGTTATGTTTCTGACGAATCGGTCGCTGACTCTTGCTCACATTCCTCTCTAAAATACGATTTTGGTGTTGAGACAAGTAGATAAAGTGAAACTTTTTTTCCAGCTTTTTTTAACAAAAGTAACCTAAAATCTTTATAATACACATTTTAAAAAGAAAAATTTGTTAATCGGTGCAATAGTTGGTATAATTTTTGCGGACATAAAATTTTGACATTCACTTTTATATACCTATCGATAATATGATTATTACACTAATAATTGTTATGTAACTTTAATTTTAATGAAAATTTCGTTAAATAAATAAAAACATAAATAAAGTATCCATAAACTTTATTTATTTTTTTTTTATTTAAAGATTTTTGTTTTTAATTCATATTACAATATTTATAGTTTATTAATCATATCATATTAGTGGAGTACAAAAACTAGAAGGCAGTCATTCGGTGCTTGTCTCATTGTTTTCTTTTTTGTGTTACCATCCTGATGCCCCCGATATTTTTCGGATGATGGATTCAAGTTAGTTCCTTATACGAGTTATAAGACTAATATTTTAAGATTTTCTTGTCTTCATCATCAGAAAGAAAAAATATCGATTATGCTCCTTGGAAAGGGATACAGTCGAACCCGCATAACGTCACATAAAACCGGCAACACAATAATGTGATTTTTGGTGGTTACTTTAAGCGATTTGTGACAAAAGACAAAATAGACAACTGGCTTCGCATTAGTTTTACCAAAAACAGATTGTTCTATTGAGCAATGCGACACTATCCGGGTATAAATTTGGGCATATGGTTACCCTACGTACCCATGGCCGGATTTAGAGGTCTGGAGGCCCTATTGCAACAAAGGAGTGGAGGCTCTCTGGCCATTACAAATTTTCCAATAAAATGCACAGTTTAAAACAAATAGCAATAAAACAGCGAAAAAAAAATAAAGGAAAATTGTTTACCAGTGTTTTCTCGGTGAAATTTGGAAGATTTATTTTTTCCGAAGTCCTCCACAATAGGCCGCTCTTTTATGGAGGCCCCGGAGCTCTAGCCCCGGATTTCCCCTTATAAACTCGGCGGTGTAATTACCCCTTTAGGGCGGCGAGTACCACTTTTTCGTCTTAAAAATGGCGTTGCCGCCGTAAATTCAAAATGGGTACCTACAGAAAAGGCCCCATTTTTCGTACATCTCTCCAGTAAACAAAAAAACCATCTTCCACTTTGCCTACTTTATTACCTTTCAATGTTTGCATTTGCCATAACGTAGTGAACACATGCATACGAAATTTTATACAAACTTTAAAAATGTCCATTTATTGAATTTATTTAAGATATTTAAAAATATTTCGTCATTTTTATTTTTTTAAATCAAAAACTGGAAACAAAGAGCATTTTGATGTTCGTTAAAATTTGTTTTCCCCCCAATGAAAGAATTGCCCCCCTAAAATTGTGTTATGTATGTGGGTAGGGGAGACCGCGGCTAGTTGGCTGAAATTTTACATTTTTTTCCTTTTCTCTTGAACTAAGCGTGATATCAAGACAGTTCAAATATCATTAAAAAAGGCATCCTTTAGTCTTTCTAAACAAACATATTCAATTAAAAAAAAACAACATGAGGACAATGTTTTCTGAATTTTACTAATGCACCTCTATTGTGTCAACTTACCCCGGTAACGTTATGGGGTAAGTTGACACCTTTTATCGTTTTTTTTTTTCAATCTGGTAACACTTATTGGGCAGTTAATTCTTCTGAAATATATGTGCGATTATTTTATATTTTACATGATTATAGTTCATGTAAAATAGCAAACAAATGCGATAAGCGGTTAAGAAATTATAACCCCGAAAATAAATACATGCCTTTTACATTTTACCCCTCGTTCGTTTTTATTAGTTTATCAATGCGCCAAGTTACAAATAAAGGGACTAAACTTTCGTAAATTATAATCTTTTAATGAATTAAAAAAAAAACCCTAAAACGGGTTTTTTCCCGAAATGGCTTACACAATACACAGCTAGTGGAATATACCCTCAAATTTCCATTAATCCATGTCTAAAATTAGCTGTTTAAGAGGTGCGGGAATACGTTTATCAGGCAGCCAGTGCCGGAAAAAACTTTATCACGGCTTAATATATCAAAAGGTTATTTAGGGCTTTAGTAAATAAGAGCTTTTCAGTTTCCCATTATTGCTGTATACATGTTCAACTTTCAAGTAACTGCCGTAAAACATGTACTTCCCAAAGAGCCTTGTAAACAGTCACAAAAAACAGTCCCATGCTTCATAATTATTTTTTTTTAACTGATAAACTTAGTCACGAGTAGCACACACTTCATTCAAATAAAAACCGCATGCTTTTGATAAGCCTGACTAATAACATAACAATGGAAATTTTTATCTAAAGAAAATTGTGGACACTACACGCCATACACACGCTAAAGCCTCAAGTCCGCCAAACCGGTCTGGAACGCCGTTTGTCGTGCGATAGTCTTGCTGCCACTCTATACGAAGTATACCTACTTACGCTGAAAAGCGATGTTTGTGTTGCTGATTTTGAAAAATCGCTGGCGGTAGGTGTATTAGCTTATCTGAAATTGCTGTGCGTGCTGTGATGAAAAACAACAGAATGGGAATTTTTAAAATGGTGCTTTGTATGCTTTGGTCACTCCACTGACCTCCATTTTTCCTTCTCCCATCGATCTTAAGAGCCCCATTTAATTAATTTCAGAATTCCTATATGCAGCGGAACCACCTGGAAAATACCTGGGCAACAGAGAGCGCAAAAGTTGTACAATTGTACGGTCCGTCCAACCACCCGTGACTTTGCAACAAACTTTCGAGACAGGCTTCACGGTTATATTGGTACCACCACTTCCCCAGTACATAACCTCCAAGCTGCAAGTAGTTGACTCCACGCCGACTGCGACGCCAACAGCAAATGTCGCCAATGTACTATTGCACTCGTTGCTATTTAATAAGTTTTGTCATGTCGCGCCGCGTCGTTTGTTCCGAAAACGGGCACCCACTTGCTGCCAGTTGGCTGCAAGGCGCATACTACTCCAGACACCTAACCCACCCACAATTTCCGAAAAAGCGAACAAAAATCCAACAACCGCTCTGGAGGAGCCCCAGATCCCCGCGTGCAGCGCAGCACAGCACACTCTGTGCAAACACGTCGTCGTTGTTGTCTGATGGCTGTTTCTGTGTACCGGCTGTGGATTCTGCGTCGTGAGACTTTCAACTTCCAACTTCCAACTTTCTATATGCAATCTGCCCAAAGAGGAGACAGCGTCGAAGTAATTAATGGGCAAAGAAGAAGTGGAACTTCCCCCTCAAATGGAGTTTAATCCAAATCGGATTTTAATTAGGAACTTTGTGTCTAACGTTGCGCCTTTTATCCTCCGTATCGCCTTAATTGGCACGTACTTATCGTATCCCATTCACAAAAGCCCCCGATACAGATGAGTTCGGCGTTCCGTCTTCCACAGTCAATGGAGTGCAGATCAAGGCGGTTGTGGGAGTGCACCGTGCGCACGGAACTCGATCGATTCGAAATTGACAATGACAAACCGCACTCTGACGTTGGCCCCGGTTTCATATGGCATTTCGTACGATTGATGCCAATAAAACACATCAGCCAGCAACGCCAGTGCGGAGGAGGTGGGACGACAGCTCGCTTTTCATTCCGTCTTCTGTCTGGCAATGGCAATGAGTGCGTCGTGTGTCGACGGGAGAGGTAGTTAAGCAATAAATTAGTAATTAATTTCAGTTGGCGCTCGGGGGTTGTTCAATGTTCTTCCGCGATGAGAGTGAGACGCATTCAGTCATCAGACATTGATAGAGACGCTCCCCTTTGTTTGCGTTAGTGAATGCGGGGCGAAGCCCTCGAGTTACACTTGAAAGTTTGCAACTTTTGCGAGTGTTTTTCGGAAAAGTTACACCTGCAAAACGTACGTTACGTAGGTATAAATGCAACACCAGTCCTGGGTGAATTGTTTGCTCAACTTTCTACGGCATCAGAGTTCGAAAGGATAACTGGATATATCCTTTGAGAAGTTCTAAACTTGGATGCCCCCAGGGGAGGTGGAATTGATTTTGTCTTCTTCGGAGTGGATTGCTTTCTAATTTGGTTTGCGAAATGGTTTTCGATTCAAAGCTTAGGCACAAGATGACCACATGGGATGTTCGTATTTCAGTTTAAAAAAAAAACTGGAGGAGCTTGGGCAAAATGGACTTTGTGAGCTGCCTTCCATAATAGTCATCTCGTACCTATAAACCGCCGTAGAAATACAGACGTTGGACCACTTGTCAACGATGGCCGTGTTACTGGCGATGTTCGTCCTCAGCTGGTCGAAAAAATTGGATGGCAGTGTCATGTCAATTAAGCACTTTTCCCAAATTTGGCTTATTTCGATTCAAACTAGGTTTGTTCCCTTACTTTTGTAGTACGAATGTAAAAGACTGACAAAATGACAGTCGTGGGGATAAATTCTCTCACAGAGAGAAACGCTCACAAAAAAGGTAAGGAAACGCTTTTGTATAGGTACGCAGGAAATCAAAACAAATACAGTCATATTTCAAATAGGGCAACAAATTTCAAAGCAGCTGTTAACATAACTGAGTATGAAATAGACTGACAGCTTTCCTACGTCTCCCCGATGTCCCTCCGCAATTTTGTTCAATAATAACCAATCTGTGAACGTGAAGCAGCAAAAAATAAATAAAATTCTAAATGGCGGGAGTTGTTATAAACTACTGACACTCAGCAGTGTTCCTACATGGTGGTACTTTTTTTAATTTCCGAAAAACCTTCCGTGGGTAAAAGGAAAAAACATCAAAATTGTGAAAACATCAATAATCTGACAAAAAAAAAAACCTTCAAACTACATTTCACCATGAAACGAACTAAAAGTCTATAAAAAAGAGATTTACCTTTAGTTAAAACTTTTTGTACCGAACAATGGTCATTATAATGTAAACAAACTGCGACTTTTATACTGAAGGTTGATTTAATGTGATTTTCTTTCCGAAGAATACAAATTTTACTTTTAAAAATAAGATTTTTTCATGAAAAAATCGAGGGGATTTGAGTGCGATGAAAAGGACAAAATGATCGAGTTTCATGGGAAAAATAAATAGAGAGTGCTAAGAACACTGACTGAGAGTTAGTATATTTGCTGAGTTTCTGTCAGCTGATGGATGCGTTCTAAGAGTTCAAATTCGTTGTTTTATTTCACCACGAAAACAGTAGTATTCTACGAAATGGTTAACAGCTTACGTAATCAACATAAATAAATAAAGCAAGAAACTGTGAAAAATTCATTCGTGGGAATAAATTAAGACATGTTTGTTTCTGTTTTCGCTTGTTGTTTTTGGCGAAAAACTATTTCGCCGGAAAATGAATGAAATATGATGGGCTTCAGGGGACAGGTATGAATATTTCTGAATGGGTATGATTTTTGAGTTTAAATATTTTCAAAAAGATTCAGTTTAATAACGTAAAAAAAAATAAAAATTAAATTTTTAAGAAATTGACATAATTAATGAAATCACATTTAAAAACAATTGCGTCAGCCGAGAGTATTATTATGAATAATGTTAATTTTTAATTAAAAAAAAAGTCTAATAGATAAAATCAAGAGAAATGAATTTATTTTCGTTAAAATGTATACCTGCCTAAAGTTTTTAATTCATACGAATTTACATCATTAGTACCTAATCAGAGATTTTGTATTAGTAAGTAATTTTTTTTATTAATGCTACAAAAAAAAACTCCTGAAAAGTTTTTGGTATAGACATTTAATGAATGAAAATAATAGGCGTGTTGTTTTAGCTTCGATCTGAACGAAGCAAAATAAAGTAGGATTCAGCACGCAATTCCAACGACTACTGTGAGCCCTCGAAGTGTCAAACAATCCTACCTTCTGCTGACACCTATGCTAAAAAACAGGCCTAATGTCATTTCGTGTATATTTACAGAAGATTATATTATGTAAAAAGTAAAATACAAATTCTGTTGTAAAATGATGACTACACAATTATTATTGTTTCTCTATGAAACTGATGTTCTTATTTTTTGTGATTTTTCGGACACTTTTTTTAAGCGATGGACATACAGTTTGTTTGATACTGTTGTTAGTTGTTTAAAAAATGAAAAAGTCGAAAGAGAAACCGTCGGCAAATGTCGACAAAATGGAAATGTGGAAAAGGGAAATAATGACTTAAAAAAATTATTCCTTTTCTTTTTAGCGTACAAATTGAACATTCATTTAATTATTTTGTATACCTATTTGTGTTACTTATTATGAAATACATTTTTAATTAATGAATTTTCGGTGTTTTGAGCTGATTTTTATTGCATGCAATTTGTTTCACTTGATACCAAGAAATAATAAAATATTTATATAAAAATGTACCGAGAAATTTCAACCTGGAACTAAGAAAAAATATTGTTTACAACACAGCCTCATGAGAATCCACCTCAGGCTACCTGACATACGGTTTAAAACGGGCATGTAGAGTGGTTTCTTCTTCAAGTATGCCCCCTTTGATTAACATAGGCACAAATGAATAAATTCAAACTGGGCTACATTTAAGCTTGAATACAACCCATCCCTCTTTTCAGGCTGAAGCTGCCAGCATAAACTGAGTATTCAATAGACCATCAGCTCCCGTGTACCTATACCTATACCCGATTCCCCCCGCAAATTTTGAAAATAAAATTCTGTCTAAATTTGCCTATCTGTGAATGCATGTGAAGCGCGAAAAAACAAAATTCTTAATGGCGGGAGATGTGATAAAAGAAACAAACTGAACGAACTGTCAGGTTACTATGTGCAAGTGTATGCGTGGAGCTAATTTACTTTAACATGGTACACATACTTTCCCATATAGTAACACGAAAAACAGCTTACAGCTTGTAGGCAAATTCTCTTAAGTTGGCTGAGCTGACGGTCTATCAATACGCAGTTTATGGCTGCCAGTCTATTTAGTACAGTGGAAGTCGCTAATAGCGACCTCGCTTATAACGACCAGTAGCTTATACTCTCCACTTTATTTTTATTTGCTTAGTTTCATTATATATAAATATATATATATTTGTGGAAAGCAGTCGGATATAGCGAACGCCGATTATTATCCCTTCACCGTCATTATAACCGACTTCTACTGTAGGTACTTAGTTTATGGCTGTTAATTGTAAGGTGACTGACAGCACCCCGGAATTTATTGAGTAAAAATTCGTAAGATTCTCAGTCGAGAATCCCAGTTTTGGGTTCCCATCATAAGATGGCGTTGGCATTTTTTATTTAGCTCTGAAATGGTCGGTTCTTTTTCTATTTTTTTTTTTTTTAAATTCTGATTCGCTGTCGCGATAAGAAGCACTTCGACCTGAGTAAATCTATTGTGCCCTTCTTTTTCTATAACGGTTATAGCAAAGGATGGACCAAGCAACGTATGTCGTTCACAATCTCTCTCTCTCTCTCTCTAAGGTAACGCAAGAAAATACAAAATTAACCAGTGAAAAGTTGTGACAGAACAGTTTATGTCGGAATTTAGATACGGAAATCCATCTTTCGTTTGGTGCAATTGGTTTTGAAATAACTGGATCGACAAAAAGTGTTTAGGAACTGGGTAACTCAACTCTAAACATAGCATTGCCTCGTATGCTCTTTCATCTGTTGTGAGTGCTCCATGATCCCCTATTTAATACATCTAATGAATTATAATATATGCAGTGTTCGAAGCTTTGTGGTTTTTAACTTGATTTGTTGTTTATGTAGCCCATCTGCATCCACTTAGTCTGTTGTTTAACACGTACTCACTATTAAGTCCATTAGTCAACCGTTTTAATAATGTCTTCATGCGAGAAGTCAAGCTAAGGATGAAGCTTTTGATTTGTAATGCAAACCAACCAACTTTTGATCTGCCTTGAGTAGACGTCGGTAGCTCATTTGGCAGGGCGGTGGATTGTATAAAAGACGCAAAAGCAGAACTCCATATGTCGCTGAATCGCTGATTCGAAGCCAGTTCGAAGGAGTGACTTGTAAATTTGTTTGGAGGATATTTCATATATGTTTATACATTTCCGTCGAAGTAAACAGCGATGTAATTTATTTAAAAACGTGCTCCACGTCATTTTAGTGTCCAGTTTAAATTTTTCGAACTTACAATGTCGAAATTTTCCAAACAAAGTTGCATATTGTGACCCACAAAATATTTAGTGATAGCTAAAAAAGATTATCAGTAAGGCCCACATCAGGAAGGATCGTGCGTATTACCCTTCTTCTACTTCCGCTTCTATCTACAACTTTTGTTTACTTCTCCAAATCACCGTGGAAAATCGAAAATTGAAATCAATCAAATTAATGAATCAAAAGGGTCCATTGTGCACAACAACTCCCTCAGCACTTTTCCGCGTTTTCTTTAAATTGTAACGATATTTGGGGAAAATAGTTTTTCCCTCTCAAAAAGCAATCAGACATTTTTCCAAGCAATTTACTCTACCAGCGCGCGGTGCTGGCATGGCACACAAAAGGATTATCACAACCCGAATGCCTGTCGGGCGACTGTGGCGAGACTGAGAGAGCGACAGCAAGTGTGGGTATAATCAAAGCAGAAAAGTTACAAGGGTGAGGAAGCCGACCAGACGCATAGAAGGCGACTTAAGTGTTATTAATGACGTCCCGTGGTGTTCACGCATCGACCCGTACCAGCTATACAAAATCCACACCCGACAACAGTTGCAGTTGTGTTGATTGAGATTGTGACTGTGTCTAGTTGCTGTTCGGTATTGTGCGACCCTTCTTTTTTGTAAAAAGGAAAAACACACGACACGGAACATTTTTGTGAAAATGATTCCGTCATTAATCCAAATGGCGCTGTTTTTTTTTTGTAATGATTATTATATTAGATCGTAAACGAGCAAGTGTGTGGGTACCAGTCCGTGTCCATGGATGTGAATGAATCTTTCTTGTATTCAGATTTTACGTCTATGGGATTCAGATAACAATTTGTATTCATAATGAAAAGCAGAAGAGGTATCGTATTTCGGTGATGTAATAATTTATTAAATCTGAACGTGGTATACTAATTTTTGAATGCGGGTTGAGTCATTGATAACTTCTTGGGGGTTAGACCTATGCTAATTATGGTTTCGATTGAGAATCTGTATACGAATAGATTTAAAGGCCTAGTGTACTTACTCGCAAACAAGATGGCGGCCGATGGAAAAGAATACAGTTTGCTACTCAAATTTAAAGGACTTGCTTTTGATTGTGTGAATCTACATTACATAGATCGCTCTGCTTGTTGTGGCTTTAGTTTTTGTCGAATCCGAGCGCCTTGGTTAGGAAACTGTTTAGGAATGTAATTTTTTCATACACATTTGTGTGAGGTGACGAAAAAGACGAGATTTTGCCAGCGGTTGAACCTAAGACGTAAGTCTTTAGTCCAGCGTACTAACCAGTGAGTCGAAAACCCTGCCCTAACAAAGGAGATTCCGAACGAGGAATGAGTTGGTAAGCCAGAAGCCTTCTAGGGGCACTGCTTTAGCAAAACTAGACACGGATAGTTTTTTTTTAAGAAACTCGGTGTGTGTGTGCGGTTTTACGGATCTAATTGAAGTATTTTAACACCGATAGGGAGAACCTGAGAATTTCTCAAACACGTCTCTAAAGACCGTCCAAATCAAAATTCATATTCACGGATAGTAAAACTGGTATATATGCATCCAAAAATATACATATACAACCGAACACAAATCAGTCTTAAGCAACTCGACATCACCATTTCATTTCTAAGCCGAGCAGAGTGTGAGTCCGCAAAAGTAAAGCTCACAATCTACAGAGATATCTCAAAGATCGACACAGTTACGGTAGCAGTTTTTTACGCAGGAAAAATGTGAATCTTTTAAATAACCCGGAAGGGAGTACCGTGTTCGAAGCTGGAATCCTGGCAATAGAAAAAGCTGCAAGACTATCACCTCCTCTGGCCGAATTAAACCATCTTTTTTGACAGGCAAGTAGTCATGAAGTCGAGTGAATCGTATCAAACTGGTCAAACTCTGCTTGAAGTAAATGTCTACAAAAGTGACACGATCCTACAGCCCAAAGTATAGCAAATCCAATGCTGATCTCATACACCAATTAACTTGATATTAATTATTGCACTGAATGTAGTTGTTCTTTGTTTTATAAGACCGATGGTAAAACCGGGCAAAACATACTCAAAAACCGCCTTTACTGGAACTTTTCCAGTACTCTTAAGTTCGTATAATAAAATCGGGTTCTACGAACCATTCAGTGCTTCAAGAACCAGAACCAAAAAATCCCTGTCTACCTATCTGCAAAGCGGCAACTGTGTCTTAAAGAAGACAAGACAAACATGAACATTCTTTCATTCTGGCAGGTTTCGTATAAGATTTCGTCCGAACGAATCGTTTTTTGAAATATTGATGATCATCGTCAGCTTTCATTACATTTGTGGAAAATAAACTGAAAAAGACATCAAACTCGTAATTTTTGCACTTAGTTGTAAGTTTTGGAGGTCTAACGTTTTGAGGAATTTTACGGAATGATCACCCTGCATTTTGTGGAAGAAAATCCTACTCAAGAAAACACGCTCCGGATAAAATTATAAAATGACCTACAGGTAGTATTCCCAATTTCATCACGAAAGTCTTCTTCCAGCTTTTATACTTTCGGACATATACAAGGTGGGCCAAGAGAAGTCATCCGATATTATTTGGCTCTCTTTTTTTTCTAAATGAAAAACTCCGATTCTGTTTTTTGATTATGTTTATTTAGAATTTTATTGGTCAAGTCGAGAAGATGATATCGGCCAAATGGGCGCCGTCACAATTGATTGCCATACGGGCTCGTTTTATGGAATTTTTCATCACTTCGGGCGATAGATTCTCGCACTCGTGTCGAATGTTGTCCTTGAGGGCTTCTAGGGTCTCGGGCTTGTTCACGTAAACACGGGACTACAAAAAACCCCGCAAAAAAAAAAACGCAACGGTTAAATTGGGCGATCTTGCGGACCAGTGCAAATCGCCAAAACGAGAGATGCGGCGACCCGGGAACGCTGCCTTCAGAATATCGGTTGTGACTCGCACGGTGTGTGCCGTAGCTCCGTCCTATTGGAACCACATGTCCTCCAGTCCTAATTCGTCCAATTGCGGCAGAAAAAATTCTGTTATCCACTGTTATCGTTTTACCAGCGGCGTTTTCGAAAAAAAATGGCCTCGTCAACAGCGCCGATATTCTCGGCACAAGGGGCGCTCCGGGACCGGCCACTCTTCACAACGTCTCGTGTGGTCCCATACTCTTCAAGGTTGGTGGCACAGCGGCGCAGTGTTTGCGCAGTCGGTGTCGGACGGCCGTGGAATCGGCGAGACGGAATTCGGGCTGCCGCAACACTATATAGACGAATTGTTACGCAAAAAAATAGACACGAGTATTCCGCGTTCTTGGGGAGTGTATCGCTCCATGGCGTGTTCACTTGTATTCTACATCTGCCATGTCCACAAACGTCAAAACAGATTTGACATTGGCGGCCAATTGCAAAAATAAAAACATCGTGATTTCTTTTGGCCCACCTTGTATAAGCGCCAAAGCATCGCCCAAGCCGTGCTTAGGTCCTTGTTAAAGACTTAAGCCATCTTTAAAAGTAAGCTGGAATCGGCAATAGGGCTGCACTGTCTATATGGGCGGGTCCCATTGAAACAATTAAAAAGAGAAACCCTACATGCATTTTTTCGTCAGATGATGACATCTTGGGGATTTACAGATGGGTCAAGCTTGCCTGCTTCTTTGTAAGCAGCTTCTCTTTTTGAAAGCATTCTTCCTGTCTTTCTGAAAAATAATAACAAATTACAATTGAATATAGGCATCGCCTTTGAAGCTCGACCAGCAGAGTCATAAATTCAAACTTAAATGGACTCGCATTCCATGTACGTGCGACTAAAAGCGTTCGCCGAAGACAAAAATTGGGAGCGGATTATGTTCCAACATTTCCGGTTAAAATCATGTACAAGCTTTGACCAAATACCTTTCACATAAATGTACGATTGAAGCGTTTTCCAAACGCCAACCGTGAATCTTTACTTTGATGATTCGTAATAGTGAGATTCTGGTTTTGAATCTATTTTATTTCGCGGAAAATGTTTCTCCAGAAAGTATCATATCAAAGCGAAAGCACCAACGAAATAAAGATCAGTTTTGACCACTAAAATGTGGGTTTTTAGCTATACTGTTCCAAGCTTTTGTTTTTTTGGTAGCTTTTATAACGTTGGTCTTTAGAGAACGTCAGCTTTTTGATGCGACACTCTTCGTGCTAAGGTCTAAGATTACAGCGTAATTTTGTAGCACAGAAGTATTCTCCCGTCTTTCTAAGGCAGACGAACAAAAAGCAGCTAAAAGTTGTATTTTTGTATGGCGGCCTACTGAACCACCCAGCAAAAGTCGTATTTAAACTTAGGCCAATGTTGGAGACGTTTCAATACTTCGCAAGCCAAAACATTAGATGACAACAATAGTCTTTTTGAATTTTGAGTTTTTTTTTTATTGAGCTGTAAACAAAAATGCCGCAGGTCTGCCAACCGAAACTGACGTATCCAGGATTCAGAAAATGAAGATTTGTATCACTTTTGCCGTCGTCTTGCATTTTTAACCTCACCACATGTAATTATTGACGTGAAATAAAGCCAAACGAACTAAGGCCAAATTCAAAATTCGACACATTGTGCGAATTAACTTTTTTGTTCTTTATAATGTTTTTCAAGTGAAAACGAATGATGCCAAATTGGTCTTGTTCCGTTTTTCAGTACTAACGAAATATAACAAAATAAAAAGTTTGTTTAAATTTACCTTTGGAAATCAGAACTTTCTTTCGAGATCTTGATAGGTATGCAGTTCCTACATCAGTTTATGTTAAGTCCAATGAATGTCGTCATTCACAGTACAATTGGTGACTTTTTGACAAGACATCTTTAAAATTATTGTTTTCAAACAAATTTTAACAACAAGAGCAGGATCACATTACAAAAATGATACGTAGGCCAATTATTCCCGATGGGCCACCCACCGTTACCTATACCATTGTCTAATTGTTCGGGAACCCAGAGAATGGAAAATATAGCTGGATACTTATAGGATTTAGCGCATAAAAGATAACCAACCCATTTAAAGTTGAACGTACGCCAGAAATCCCTTCGGAAAGGATGGTGGACGTTCCGTTCAGTTAGAGGATACCATTACAATTGGATCAAAGGGGTTTACCCCCATCATAATATACCTACCCATCAGTTTGCCTCCATCACCGCATTACAGACTTTCTCGCTCGTCTATTGTGTTCCATTGTTGCCACAATCACCGGGGCATTGTTCTCATATTACATCTTTTTTCCGCACACAAAAGTCATTAGGTATGCAGGAATTAAAAAACAGTAAACAAACTCATAATAACCCTCATATTAGTCCCCTCGTCATCAGTCGTCGTCACACTCACACACATGACCTGTATTATCTCTATTCAAAGCAGATTAAACCTCAACCAAAACACACCACCGCCGCCGCACCGACATCGGCATCGGCATACGTCAGCCATTATATTCCATTGACATCATCACAACACATAACAGAGCAACAAAATTGGTGATAAAAAATATAAATGAAAGAACCTCGACCAAAAGTTCTTTTGGCTTCCTGTATAACCTCACGATGTCCGGCTCCCTGCGGCTTGGGCTTAGCCGCAAAAGGAGAGATAAACACTGAGGCAGGCAGACTGAGGCTAGTTATTGGAATAGCCGCCACAGTTTTCGTGTCATATCAATTGGCCTGATGGGTATTCGTATTCGTATTAGGAAAGCGGCGATTAACAATTTTAAGGGACCCCTCCGATCGCATTCAATCAGTCTCAGAGCCCAATCCAATTACCGACTTCAGGATGCATTAAATCGCAATGGCCATTGCTGTCGCATTTGAAAGTTCGCCCATTTGTATGGCTTTGTCACTCCAGCATACAGCCAACTTGTAGTCCTGTCCGGCACAAGGCAATCTAGCAGAGTCTACGGTGTGCAATTTACAATCTTGTAAGCGGATTCGTTGATGGGAACGTTTTTTTTTTTATTGTTTACATGCACGTATAGACACGTAATCTGCAAATCGAATGCGAGCCCAATCCGCGTGTGGAGCCACGCTCTCTTGCCGTATAGCTACCTGGGGCTGGGGGACATAAAACCGACGTTCGCATGTAAATTGCACTTAAGCACTCCAGTGCGCGGCGCACATTGCGGCAATGATCGTGTTTATGCATTTTTAGCTCGCAATTTGCATTCGGGGATGATCGGTGGCGGATCAGTTGGGTCAGTCGTCTGATTTCGGCTAAAGTGGTCGAGGATCGCTGCGATAATTGGCTGTGAAGCGATTGTCGTCGTGTGATAAACTACGGATTGGAACCCAATTAAGTGGGACAGCCAAAACTGGAATGAGATATATGAATACGAACCGGGGCGTAGGTCGACGCATTTGGGGTTCCAGACTAAATTATTCTCTGTTTGACTTTCGCTGGAAAAAAATCGATTCACCTTAGGTGGTCTTACAGCCGGGCTGGACCTGGGAATCGACGCATGCATGTCTCTATGGAAAGGGTACGATGTGATGACAGCCTTCTCTGGTTAAGTCAAGGTCTTCAACGAAGCACGCTAAGTCGACGTCGCACATTTTAGGCTCTGGGAAAATGCTTACTACTGGCAGGCGGCAGGAAAAGCAAAGCGGTTGTACTTGGCTCTTAAGATGTTTGCTTTGAACCCTTTTCAAGGGTGGAATCACCGCCCCTCATCCATAAACGATTATGTGCAAAACAACAATGCGTCACGAAACGCTGTTCCTTCTTTGCAGCCGTTGCTTATTATTTGGAAAGCACACTCCTGCAGGCTGGTAAAAAGCAGTAACATCCAGTCCGCTGTAAGGCAGAATCAAGCGTCCAAACCGGATGACGATAGCCAACATTTCCGTCCATTGGACAAAAAAAAAGTCAGGATAGCAAAACTTGAACTTGGTCCAACTTGGTCTACTGAGCGAGTTTTTCAAATCAAAACACTGATATCCAAACTTGAGCGATAATTGAACCAAGGCCCAACAAGACTACTGTACTGAAAGCAGAGTCAGCGGTCCCAACTTATGACCAAAATTTGGTCAAAGAATGTTGGCCCGATGAATGGAACCTTATACCATCGTGCCACCCATCCACAAAGTAGGTTATTCCCTATCTATATATACTGAACGATTGCCTAAGATCCTTCGCCAATCGGTCAAGGCGGTTTTAGAAATTCCACCTTCGACAAATTTTAGAATTCCAGTTCGATGGACACACCACCTTTTGATGGACTTTAAAGTCTCTTGTGATAGTGTATCGACTTGGCCATTTAAAACACCGGCATTACGATGCGGAAATTTAGAAACTGAAACCCTTTGATGTCGAAAAAAACGTTGAAGACAAGGTTATGCGGTATTATGTCACTTCTAGGCTATCATTCTTGAAGCAATAGCACGAACTTTACAAGCTAAGTCGGTTTGCTAATTCTGATGATATTGATATTATTGGGAAAAAACAGCGAGCTGTCAATGGCGCACTTGCACCTATTAAAACGAAGGCGAAAGTTTGTCTGGCTATTAACGAGGACAGAACGAAGTCTACGCTGTCATCGGGGCTTTTAACAGCGGTGGTCGGTCAAAATTTCACAGTAGAGAAAGACTGCCTTCGGTTCTACCTCGCAAAATGCCATCGGCACTTGCTGTTCTTCTCATAGATTTTACGGAACCTAATCAGCCTACTTTGGTGCATATGATTCTGAACCGCGGAGCTTAGGGAAAGCGGATGGAAACCTAGGTCTAGGGACGCTTTGAGAAAAAAGTTCTTCGAGTGATATTCGTTGCAGGTTCTACCGATGGATAATTTTACGGGCTATTTAAGCCGTTGACCTTGTCGAAAAACTTGAAATACAATGGAGGGTTATAAAGACCAGGAAAAACTGTTCAACCACCAGGGAACAACGACGCAGAGAAAGACTCCACCTCCAGTAGCACGCAAAAACGGATAGCAACCTCGACACTGTCGACTTGTCGTGAGTATATAACTGAATGCTGTTGGGTTTTCGGAACCGGCCTCAAAAGTGATTAATTAGCTTTGAGGCCGTGGTTTAGCACGATCTAAAATTAAGTAAAGTCGTTCCTTCTCACTTGGTCCAGGTAAAGCAAACTGGACAACTTTCCGAGGCCCAAACTACACCGAAAATAGTATACCGATAATTCAGCTTTACTTTTCAAGGTTCCATTGATTTCCAAAATCGAATCAATAGTCTAGCAAAATATCATAAGTAAGACCTAAATATAGCTTCGGGGATTTATATCCTTGTGGTAATGAAATAGGCTTTTCCTTCTACTCAATAGCTCATTTCATTTGAGACCACTTAACAAATTAACCGACCGTCATTGATTTAATGAGTTTGGCTATCGATAATCATTGGAGCTCGAATTAGGCCGTCCGACCAGAAAACGCCGACACCGTTTGTCAGTTACAATTCGCATTTCAAACACAACAATCGCCACTTGAAAAATGCCAAAACTAGTGTCAACCGCTGCATTTGGCAGTTCGGTTGCAGTTGAGTTAGATTGTGTCAATAAAATCATGTTCTCTCTGATTAGATTAACCAATTTTTTGTTGAACATTATGGCCTATCCGGGTGTCGCTTGGAACCAGAAACGTCAAAAAATCCAGCCCCGAACTTACTTCCGTGTGAAAGGTCATTACTTGATGAGTTTTGTCCACTGTGTTCTTTGGTTGCTGGTGTCGGGCTTTAGGGACTATCACTTTCTCTTCTTATGCCTAATTATGTCAAGACTTTTAATGAGAGCGAACGGATTGTCGACCGCAGTAATTGGATTCGCGCAATTGTTCAAAGCCTTCAACGAAACGCACAGTACACCCAACCTCTTTAAGTGGCCGCACTTGGTCAACCTCCTTCTGAACATATCGTCAACATATGCGGTAGCTCTGGTACACTGCCTGGTATTCTTCCTACTGACTATTGATAACGAAGGTATGCTTCTGCTTTTGATGTCATTGAATTGCATATTTCTCCCCGATCTGCTGGCTTCGATGTCGTATATTGGATTTCTGACGTCACAAGCGCTCTATGAACAAACCACGGCCCAGCTTCTGAACCTATCCAATCAGTATGATCAATTGAAATACCTACCGACTGAGGCCAAGGTGTCTGGACTGAAGGACATCGCCAAGGAGATTCACAGACTAACAGCTGTGTACGCGAAAATTCGACAGGTTACTGACGAATTTCGAGAGTACTGCGAGATTTTTCTCTTATATCAATTTGGTCTCACATATTTTATGTTATTTTTGTACAAACATTTTTTTTTCAATTGTTTTATTGGTTTCAAACTGGCTGAGCTGTTTCAGCTGGGAATTATTGCCGATCGATTGGAGGTTGAGGCGGAGCGGCCCCTCGACGTTATCAACGTAGTGCATTTGAACATTTGCCGTTCGTACGACAAAAGCGTGAGTACATCTACATTTATACCGATTACATATAGATGATGTACAAATCCATTGAAAAATCTTTTAAATTCGTTTCAGATTGAAATGATCTCGCTTTGGGCCTTGCGACGGGATCCGCAAATACAGCCATATCAACTGTTTACGCTTAGGCGGAACTTTGTCCTTAAATTTTGTTTAATGTGTTTATTCTTCTTCTTCCAATCGCGCATTCGTCAAACATCTATTTTGTAAAAAATAAAAGTGCAACAGTCGAATTTTTCCTCGAATAATTTGGTTGGTTCTCTGATCTAAAACGGCACAGAAAATCTATTGGACGATTAAATATTTATCGAAAATTTACAGACCAAAAAAAAAATACAACTCATTCCTTCGAGCCGGATTTGAACCAGCGACCTATGGATTTCCGCATACACATTATTTATCTCTTCTACAGTCCACCGCTCTACCAACTGAGCTATCGAAGGCGATGAGTTCCTTTAGTCCAAATTCAGTTTTCTTCACTCTACCAACGAAGACGAAAACAAAATGCACATTGAACAGAGACATTTTTGTTTCTATTTATAAACTTTCGTCCAACTGATACAGTCCGAACCTGAACAGCGATAAAGTGAAAGGTGGGTAATTTATTTTAATTTAATTTTTGGGGGGCGCAAAAAAAGCCGAAAAATCCGTATTGACTGATTATATGCAAGTGCCTTCGATAGCTCAGTTGGTAGAGCGGTGGACTGTAGACGAGAAAAAATGTGTAGGCGGAAATCCATAGGTCGCTGGTTCAAATCCGGCTCGAAGGAAACAGGGTGTATCTTTTTTGCCGGACTTTGACAATTCAGGGTGTCAATTCTCGTTGTGTGATACTGTGAGTGAAGTGAAAAGCGTTTTCACAAGTTCATTGTTGATTCTCGAAATGAAAATAAGTGGCAGAATTTTTTCAAATGATAACTTTATTTATCACATTTGTGAAGAACTGAGAGAAAGCAAACAATGAAAACCCACGATGAACACAGAAAAAAAAAGCGCGGAAAAAGGGCTCCCACAACAGCAAATCCACGAATGACCTTAATTCATTTGTTAGACCCATCACTGAAAATAAACCCTGGTATATTTGATAAAAATGAGGCCCGATTTAACAATTTTTTTGTCAATATAAGTCCAACAAAACATTTCTATCAAATTGATAAAATTTTAATAAGTCTTATCTTGTTTTAAAACTTTTGTTGTGATACTCAACAAAAGAAGATTGTTATTATAACTAAAATTTTTTATTTGTGCGTATAAAATTGTTTTCTTAAATTTACCAAATGCTGTTGATTTTGCGAAGACAATTATCAATTTGACCTTTATCTTAAATTATATTAACAAAAATAGTTTTTAATACCTGAAAATTGTTTGTCGCTTTGTTAAATCAACAGCAAATATTGTTGATATTAGAGAAATAATCTGTCAGTACGACAGTTGTCTTTTGTTGAATCTATAAGAATATTGCTGGCTGTACGCAATTATTATCTCTGTTCCATAATTTTAATTTTTTAATTCAACAAATAAATTGTCATGTGGATAGCATTGAGTTCTAGTAAATGATACGAAATACAAATAGGTGTAGCACTTAGATATATTAAGAAAAAGGAACTTTAGAAATTACATTACATTAGTTTTAGATTTATTAAAAAAAAAAAATATAGAAATTACATTACATTAGTTTTAGATTGATTAAAAAAAGGAACTATAGAAATTATATTACATTATTTTTACTTAACAACATAGAAAATATCAGAATGTGCATATATAAAATTAAAACAATTAAAAAAGGCTATTACTTTTAAGGCATAACGATACCGAATGCAATTATCTAACTAGAAAATAAAAAGATCCGCTATACCTTAAACACCGACAACGAGGTAGATTTAGTCATCTCCTTCCCTTTTTAAAGTTGCGTCTTTTTGAAGCCATATTTCATCTATTTAATTTAAGATAATAAAATTCATATTAAACAATCCTATATTACCAAATTGCAATTCTTACCAATTTGTGTCTAAGGGGTAGTTTACGTGTTTTCCATTTTTCCTGTCCTCATCCATAAACGGATTTATTTACTTTTAAATGTTGAGGTCACTTTTTAGGGGATTTTTATGCACATTAATTAATAAATGAAGCCATTAAAAGCATTGCATTGAAACAATTACCCTGTTTAATATGTATTTTTTTTTAAATTCAGAACTTGTGTTATAAATTCAACAAAATGTATGTCAAACCTGCAAACAAAAATTGTTATTTTCGCAGAATGTTTGTAGTATTTATAATAATTGTTTGGCTAACAAACATTTTGCATAAGTCTTGTCAATTTCACAAAAGTGATTTTTGGTTATATTTTAATGAATACAACAAAAAATTGTTCAGTTGATACAATATAGATTTATTAAACTGAAAATTGTGTTTTGTTAATCTGACAAAGTAGGTTTGTAGTAAACTTTTTATCCGTTTGACAAAATATCGTTCAAATTGATAAAACTTAAGTTATATTGATAAATTTAATTTATCATCAGACATTTTTTTTTTCAGTACAACAAAACTATTTTTGTTGAAATTTTTCAATCGAATTTTGTCAATATTACCTGGTATTTTATTTACAGTGACACAAAGATGATCCAAATCTATAAATTTGAGTAAAGTGCTCCTCAGTAGTAACTTTGAATGGGCTACAAGGAAAGCGTCGCAACTTCGGCAGTTTAATACTATGAAAAAACATATTATCTTTGTTGAAAACAAAACAATGAACTTATAAATCACCATTTCAATTCGACGCCTTTTGTTAATAATTGTCTACTCGTATTATTATTTCCGACATTACAAACTTAAGAAACAAGTTAAATTAAAACAGAAGGCGAACAAACAGGGCCGCAGTAACCATTTTTGGGCCCCAAAAGCCATTGCAATTCTCGCGTCCCCTTTTCCATTTTCTTACTTACTAAATTTTTTTTCTACCACAATGCAATTATATACTCCTAATTACATTATTTTTTTGACGGCATTACGAAGGTCTGACATCACCCGAAACAATAAATCAAATGAAAAGAAAGTATTCGTGTCGAAACCTTCATTTTTCTTGCCGCATACCGTCGGAAAAAATGGAATATCATTTGAAAATAATTTGAAATAAAGGACAATGTATTATAAAAAAAAACAGGAGATTAATATTTTCATTCAGAATACTAATCTTCAAACGTTTTAAAATTGTTTTTTCTCGGAGCGCGGGGCCGATGCGAGGCCTTATGGATAGTCCGGCCCTGCGCATAAATGACACACAGGTGACTGAAAAGCTGCTGTGAAAATTAAAATGGTAAATAATTTATCACTTTAGAGCTTCACAGATTGAACCCCCTGGTGACTGACAGACAACGCACAGGTTTAATCCTAGACTGATGAATGATTAAACTTTGAGGTCGTATTTCGCGATAGCGGTGTCGACACGCAGTATATAGGTAGGGATTTTTTTCGATATGTCACCCCCGCATTTTTTATGGGGATTTTCAAAGAACTCACAAACATTTAGCTGTATCTACTCGAAGTCTTGGACGTTGATAAAGATGTAAAATTTGTCTAATGGGTGTTAAACTTTTTTCAAAATGGCTCCTCTAACCCTCTTTTTGAGGGTAAAAATATGAAAAGTGTGTTCTTCTGTTAAGGCCTAGCAAGTACTTACGTTTAGGATATGCAATTTTAAACTGTTGAACGGAATGGAACATAATTGATCACGTGTTTCAAGAGGTGTTGTTTTTTGGCCCCAATTACTAGCGAAACTAGTCGAACATTTGACTTTCTTATAGAGCTTTTTTTCGACACAGCCACGAGGCTTGAATACCTGCAACCATACCTAAGCTGAACTAGCTTTAAATTAGCTTTTTAAAAAAAAATTGTATTTTTATTTTAAATTCTGTACGTACCTCTAAAAAAAAAACATCCCGACCAAGGCGACAGAGTCTCATTAGGCGGCTTCTACTAACTTTGAGGTATTGTTAGGGACTTTGTCTATACCTTGGCTCCGCGTCTGGTTCTGAAAATGGCATCACACCAGTAATGCAGCAAAGATATCCGCTTGCCAATCGGTCTTTATTTGGCCAAAGAAAGCAGTTCATTATGGACCTGTCAAGAAATAATAGGAAGGCTCTATCAACCCAGTTATGCTCTTTGGATTAGAAAAACGACCGTTGTCGAAGTGGGTTGTAAATGTTTTAAGCCGTTTTGAAGGCAAAATCTCGGTCGCATTTGCCCTGACTTTTCTCAGAGAGGGAGTCTTATGAGATAGCTTCACGAGCTGTATATAACTATACATTAACATGGTCAGAAAAGTTTGAATTTGTCGTCTTAGACAGCTTGACAATGGGTCCACTAGGACAGAGTCTAATTTGTTCTGCCTTCCCAAAAAAGTAACCCTACCTAGGTGGGTAGGTGATGTGGGCTCCAAATACGTCAACCTTCGAGTTCAACCCAAAGGGTCAACGCAGTTTAGAAAGACTTTAAGTGTTCGTGGCTGATCAGCCAACTAGGAGTGAAAAACTTGAAAGTAGAGGCCCAGTTCCACCTAGCATTTTAGTGTTCCTTTCGGGAAAGCGGAATAGTGTTTTCGACAAATAACCGGTCGCCACCAACTGACCTAACACTGTCGCAAGACTTAACAACTCGAGCTCAATATGGGTCAGTAGCAGTAGGCCGACTTGACCGGCCTCGAAGTAGCTGTTCGACCAACAATATCGCTGCATATCTTCAAAATTTGTGGGTGCTTTTGCCTCAAAATCAAAATTCAAATAGTGTTGTCAATTCCCTATAATACGGTGGCGAAAGACACCAACTCAACAAACACTGTGGCGATTAGGAGATCGCCTTGAGCAGATAATGAATCGAAACGGCACGGTATCAGACGTTTCTGGCAAGGAGTGATTAGTTGAAGGACAACTTTTTACCCCTACCAGATAGCGGGCCACGCAATTGGACGTCAATTCAAAAAGTGTCAATATGTACCTTCAGTTTCGTGAAAGACTTGGATTTGGTGAGGGACTTAAAGATCAAACAAGTGCAAGTCCCCCAGGAACCTCGACCGCACATATGATTGTGGACGATGCCCTTGTAACGAGCCTCCAAATCTCCCTGCCTTAGCCTTAGTCGGTGCCGTTAAACTCGTCATCACAGTCCAATTCTAGTTCAATGACTTTAGCTTATTTGTGGAAAAGTTAAACCGCTCGCTAATAACTGAAGCATCCCACTGTTGTCGCGCGGTCGAGTGACATTTTGATGCCTTTCTCGAAATAAAAAATGACATCATCTCTGGGTGTTGACACTGTTGTCATTTCACTTTCCCACAAAACGAGCAAGCTCATTATATACGGCAAGGGGGTGTTTTATGACAAGAGTTCGAATTTTAATGACTTGTCGCTGCCAACAACAACTGACGCCGCTCGTCAATTTATTACATGTGCCCTCAGTGCAGCTAATTAGGATATATAATCAACAACGAATTAACCACAAGTCGGCTGTGCCCTGACAATGGATCATCAATTTCCATTCCCAACAGTGGAAACAGAAAAAAAAAAAAAAAACAGATTTATCGCGAGCGAAAGACACATTTCGTCTGGCACTCAACTTTCTGTCTGATGAGTTAATTTGCTTAAACAAATGATGTGTCAACTCATACGTGGGTGTGTGTGTATATATGCCAGTTGAACGCCACATCTAATTAGCTTTCAGTTGTGAATCCGGCTTTGAATTCACGCTCGCATTCGACTCTTGTTCTCGTCGCGTCGTGTCAGTCCATTTCCCCGTCGATAAATTCCAAATCACGCGCGCGCACACTGCTCGAGTGCGACTGCACTGCATTCACAGCACAGTTCGCAATCACATTCACATTTGCACAGAGGAAAGATCTTATCGCCAGAATCGATCTAAAATATGGGCATTCGGCCGATTCCGCGTCCACCGGCACCCGGCACCCGGCACCGACTTCATGCCTGCACATGAGTTATGTATGCCCACGTCCGTGATAAAGTCGACGGCGGCGCGGCGACGACGACCGGTGACAGCCACCAAACTGGTTGTCAGCTGAATTCTGAATAACAACAGCGACGACGAGACGTCCTTGTGAAAAGACGCGCGATCGTAAAACTTTTAAATTATTGACTAAGCCGCGCAACGACAGCGAAAATTGTTTAAACTTTAAGCAAACAAATGGACGCACAGTCGAGTCGAGGTCGACCCCCAAAATGCGCGACTTATGCGATCGTTGCTCATCCATTTAGCCGGAGAACTCTGATGAACGGCTGTCCTCTGTGGCTGTTCATCTGTCAAGCGGTGGCCTCGCACAGGTAGCCGCACAGCGCCGGGCCAATTAGCAGCCTCCTTGGCCACGGAGTGGTGTCAATTTTCGGTCATGTCGGTCAGATTTGATGGATCGGCAGCGTCCATTGTTGTTCTTCGGAGAACTGTTTCGGTGCCCATTGGTGTGAGTGTTCACGAGATCAGGTAGTTTTCGTTTCATTTGATTGCCCGTAACAAAACGCGAGGGCTACCTATACATCTGTTTGGATACAAAAAGAAAATTTCAAAAATGTGATTCAGATTCATTTGGATGTATCTGCGGCTAATGGGCCTTGTCATCTTTATGGCATCTTCGGAATGAATAGAAATTTACAAATTATATAGACGCAAAATACCAAATGAATATTTGGTGACATTTTTACGAGACGGTTTTATGGGCCTTCGTTTGAATTCATAATGACCGTCCGCAAGCCTTTCTAGTTTATGGTAGGCTTTTCGCTTTTGTGTGGATATGGCACATGGAAGTCTATCTATAAGTTTGCATGGGACCATCAGCAGGCACACATATCCTTGTTCCTTGACGGTGACATACATTTCATTGTGGTTTGCTAAAAGGTTCTGCAAGCTTGCTCAAGAGGTTTTTCCTTGTGGGAAGCAAAGAATTGACCTGTGAGGACGTTGTTCATACGTTTTCAAGTGAAAGGGACCGAATAAATTAGCACAGACTTATCTACACGGTACTATAAATAGGTAGCATCTGGTTGTAGGGGATAATCTGTTGAACTGCTGAGCCGATTCGAAAAATTCTTTCACTAGAACTGAGATACACTAACCCTTAGGGATTAAGGCAACAACTATAGTTTATTGAAGCACATAAACAAGTTCAAGTGTGAGAAATGTGTCTGTCTGCTGCGACAAAATTTTGTTATTTATTCGAAATGTGAATGAACTCTGATTTCTTGCATCCTTTCCCGGACTGTAGCGAAATGTCTCGACGCGGGAATGTTAGTTAAAAAATCCAACCGAAATATTATTTTGCGAAAATTCGCACGAATTTTTTGACTTTAATTTTATCAAACTTTCTGAAGCTAAAACTAAAAGTTATCTTAGCAAATAAATTTACTTTCAGCCTCAGTTAACTGGAGAAAATTAAAGTAAAAAGACTCGCTCCAGGTTTATTTTTAAAGTTTATTACTTTTCTACTGGTTTTTCGTATTTTTAATTTGATTTTTGTTTCCTTTTCGTTATCATATAAATAAAATTGTAGTTCTGTTCGACTAAGATTGAATTTGACTGCATGTCTTTATATGCAAAAATCTTAGAAACCGCTCCATTTTTGTGGTGCATTTTTCACAGGCCTATAAAGGATACATACCTAGGCCTACAATCTCTACTTTTTTTCAACTTTATATTTTTATAAATTTTGGAAAAAATTGGACATGAGTAATTTATTTTTTCGTTTCGATTCGATTTTTTCTTTGTAACGCTTTGCGGTTAAAAATACTAAGAGCATTTAAGTGTAGTAAATACCAGCTTATAGAGGACATCTGCAGGTACAACTTAGGATCTCCGAAAACTCGATAATTTAAAAGGTTTTTAAACAAATAGGCAAAATTTGAAACATTTCTACGATTTTCACATGAGTGAGTAGATATGCACTTCATTCTCAAATCAGACCGCATTATATTTTGACAACTCTTTTACCGTATTTTACTCCTGTGACGGAGAGGGAGACAGACAGAGGCAGTACGCTGTGTGGTTTGCTAAGAGAAAAAAAGCCATAGAAAAAATGTCAAATGGCAAATATGTAGGAAAGGTTTGTTTATCTCTGTTTTGCTTACAAAAAAAAGGTATCTAGAGAGAAATGTCAAATAGGTATAGAAACCAATGGTACCAGATCGTGGTATTATTACATCAGGGGATTTATATTAGGAAAAATACCTGGTAATACACGTCGTACCTGTTTATAAAAGCTATTTGCAATCAAGATGAGGCAGTAAATTACCCGGTGGAGTTTTTTATGCCAATGGTCTTCTTGTTGATAAAATTGAATTAAAAGTTGGAGTTCCCATTATGTTGCTTCGCTATTTGAATCCCCCAAGCATTGTAATGGAAGCAAATTGAGAGTGATTTCGTTGCAGAAAAACCTTATTGAGGCGTTAACTTTAACTGGATGTGGTAAAGGAGATACGGTGTTTATACCAATAATACAAATAACTCCTAGCAATTGTCCATTTCAGTTTAAACGCATTCAATTTCCTATTAATGTTTGTTCTGCCATGACAATCAATAAGTCACAGGGTCAAACTTTAAGAAAAGTGGGAGTTGAATGCACGGGCAGTTATAGATAATTATGTAGCGTGCTGCAGGGTAAAAAATGCAGGAAATATCACCATTTTAGCCGATAGAAACAAAACGGCTAATATAGTATACAAAGAAGCGTTACGTTAATAAAAAAGTGAGTTAAATATTATAAAATTATTTTCTTTCATTTTCATTGTCCAAAGAATATTAAAATATTGCCGATTAGTCCAACGTCCAGGTGCAATGCCATGAAGATGAAGGCAAAGTGGACTCAGTCTTTGGGAGGTTTTTTATTTTTTAATAAGGGTGCAAGTCCCCCACTATTGCAGATCGCTCCCACGCGTTATAACTCTGCAATGTCTATCCATGATTTTTCCTTCGAGCGATTATCAAAAAAAAAAAAATTGTGTCCCCTACAAGACAGCAAATTTATCAATTATTATGAAACCACATTTTGCACGGGCGAAGCCGGGCGGGTACAGCTAGTAGGTAATAAATCTTAAATTGTTAAGTGCCCCTTAATGTAATTTTGATAGAAAATACAGATTTTTAATCAGAAAGCTTTAATTTTTTGTTGATTCATAGAGTATACAGATTGGGGTTATGTATGGAATAGCACATCGGATAAATGGCCGCCACGGCTTTGCTGGTAAATTTTCTATGACCGTTTCGCATAAATGCGGCGGAATTTCATTAATACACCTCCCAAGTCCCAATTTGCTCTTTCTATGCGTTTGTGGTCGTGGGCTTGTTTGCATAAGTCTTTGCCTTCAAAAAAGCCCCAAAGAAAAAACTCCAACGACTTTAAATCGCAAGATCTGGATGGCCAATTCTGATCGCAAAAACTGCCAAACACAATTAGGAAATGACTCATGCAGTACTTGAATTCAACGAACTCTGTTCGCACTGCATGGTGAGAAGTCTTCAGTTCAATTGAATTTTGTAAGCATGAAGTTTCAAGTCTTTCGCGAGAAGTCACTGTAGAGAGCTCCCAATTCTTGACAACGGTGCCAAATTAATGTTCCTGGACTGTCAACAATACTTTTGCGAACTGCTTCGATGTTTTCTGTTGAACGACTTGTGACAGGGCACCCAGAGTCTTAAATATCACTAAGTGTTCCATACTCCCCGAATTTTTCAATTATTCTCTTCAAATTTGATGGTTTTAAATCATATTTTGTACGAAAATGACGGAGTGTAGCTGGCAACCCTTCATTATTTATTTAATTATTATTATTTATTTCCAGGTAATTAAAATTAAATGTTAATACCCACTCATTTGAACGACCCTAGATGCAGTGACTATTATAATTGGCGGAACAGGTCCGTATGGACCCAAGCCTAGCTTCTCACAACCATTCGTCTTGTGTGAGTTTTATTTTTGGGACGAATGGAAGGGATCTACAATTTTATGCCGAGTCCAAACGGCCAATTGAGAAGCTCTTTCATGACATTTATACTCTCGGATGTTTGTCAGACGTTCGCGAGAGGTGGCGCAGCGAAAAAAACCTTAAGTTGAAATTTGGGTTTTTCTCGGGATTCGAACCTGGGACCCCTCGCTTAGTAGTCCAACACACTAACCACTAAGCCACTGCGCCATATTGACTATTGGCTCAACGAAAATGCATTGTTCTTTCGTTAACGCTCCATTTTTACTAACCCCCAACTGTCAGCTGTCACAATATTATCTTTTTACGTTGGCATCACTGTAATTAAATGGCGCATAATTTTGCGTGAATTAAGGGGCACCCTTTAAAAGACGATAATGTGCTAAGATTAAGAATGTGGTTTTTATTTGAATGGTTACTTTGTGGCAACAAAAATGTCTCTAATTGGGGCTTGGACTTTGTTTTATGATAACATATTATTCTACCTAAAAAAATTTGGAATTGTGTCCCCTCTTTGAAAAATAAATTATGCACTTATATCTACGGTGACCTTTCGTCCTCTTTTTGAGAGGACAGTCCTCATTTTCCCTCTGATTTTTTACTAAAAGAAAACAATATATTGCCCTCTTTTTCTAAAATGTCATCTTTTTTCACTAAAGTCCATCTTTCTACCATAAGAAAATTTGCGAGATTGGAAGTAGGTACGTTCTCAGGTCTTAAAAAGCTGAATTTAGATGGTAATCTTGTATTGATTTGCAAAGATTCAAAGATCGAGTCAAATCCTTTTATCAAATTTACAAGAACCTACAAATTTTGATAGTTCAAGTGTGCTTTAATTTTGGACTCGTAGTAGATGTAGTAGAATAGACTTTATTGGATTAAACTCAGTTTACACAAAAGTACATTTACTTGTCTCTTTTTTTTGGACCTGGTTTACAAACTGTCGGTCAGATTAACAGAATATGGAATGAAAAGAATGATTATAGTAATTTAAAAGGAAGGAGCGAAAATGAGAAAAAGCAAAAAAAAGTGATAGGTAACAAAAGTAAGTTTGACTTTACTTGAGTAACTTGAGTAACAAAACAAAAAGAAAAATAAAGTGGACTACCTAATTTTAAGTCAAAAACTTTCTGTTAAAATTCTATTTCTATATCCCGAAGCTAGTGTAATAAATTTGTAGAGCTTCTCCCACCCCACCATACCGTTTAGAATTTGTAAAACTTCTTCAACTTCCAATTTGCTTCTTCCGAAAATGTTCCGACGAGTTTCTCTTAGAATGGGGCAAGACCCTATGAAATGCGCGATATTTTCTCTTTCGTGAGTGTTGCAGATCTTACATTCTACAGGCAGATCCGGCCTCTGCGGAATAAAATTCAAAGCAAGTATTTCTCATCTGGCTCTTAGCATCATTGCGATCATTTCGGTAGGATGCTTATCGTTAAAATTATTAAGTTCTCCCAGATCGAACTCCAATCTACTATAATATTCCCTATATTGGGATGCTTTGGCCTGAGTGATGAAGTCCTTCCGAAATTTGGAGTCCAATTTAGAGACCAGTAAATAAAGTTGTTTCTTGAAAATGATCAAGTCTTCTATATTTAGATTCATAGAATCACCCAGAGAATTGAAAAGGTTTTTCCAGGTTTTCACACGTGAGGGGTTCATTTGCAGTATCTTGAGGATGTAGTCAAAGTGGATTTTTGATTACATAGTTATTTTTACTTGAACAAATGGGATTGAAGAAATGGTCACTGTACTTATATCCATCTTTGGTGGGACATAGTTTCGCAATCAAATTTTGAACTCATGTCCAACCCAAGTGGGATAAAAGTCCATTATGAACTTATGTTTCGTTGACTTACGTACCTGTGCCAAATGTCTCAACTGGATACGTGTTTCTTTTTTTTGGTTCACTATTAAGACAGTCATCGTTGTTATTGTATTACCAACTTAACGCCGTGCATCATAGGAATTCATTCCAAAGGTGCGGCACATTTGGTTTCTTTCGTCAGCGCCATTTTTTTCTGACCTGTATCGACATCCAGCGGCTACTGATAAATTTTCCGGCATCATTTTAATGGATATAATTTGCGAACAGAAAATATTTTGTTTGTAGGTATTCCAGGCAGCGGTTAGTGAGAGCCTGAAACATTTTTGTGCATTGCGTTATTAAATTTGACTGAGATGCAGGCAACAGGAACTTACTTACTTTACTTAGGCAGCTCAACAGTTCGAAGTCAACCGAAGTATCAACTCTCAACTAGCAAGTAACTGCCTCTAACCCCTGCACCTAAGGTGAGGACTTTCTCTATACTGGCGTTGAACCTCCGGGTTAGTCTACAGGACTCTATTCGAGCCGAACCATTCGTATTCAATTGCTTTACATTATATGGTCATTTTAGACGACTGAGCACATTTTTTGGACCTGGTCGATGTCGCCGTATCTACAGTTCGTCATTGGATATTCTCCTCCAAGACCAGTGAACGCAAACGGGGCTGACAATTTGACGAATCTTCCTCTCGAAACTAATAATGATATCCTCTAGTTTAGACAAAGTCCAAGCTTCAGCGCCAAATAGCTGGAGCGGGATTATTATGTTATTATGGTGTTAAACAAAATGTCCTCTATTGCTCTACACTCAACTATTCTTCGTAGCTCCAAAATGCAGCAATTGACACAAGTTTTTCTTTGTTTAGTATCTAGCGAGATGTTATTGTCAGAATTTATAGCCCAGCCGGGGTAGACAAAGTCCCAACGAGCTCAAAATTATGCTGTCGATTGTCACGTTCTGCCCGATTCGTCGACGTTGGGTGTATTATCTCGATGAAAGACAATACTTGGCTTTACCCTCTTTAACCGCCAAAACCACTTCCCTTCCAATACTAACAATAAATGTACCAGTGACCGGTTATGTTGATCGTGTCTCATGTCCTGTGAGTTTCGCGCAATTGTCTTAAATACAATGCTAAAAAAAGTCATATGTCAAACCGTACCCTAGTCTAAATCCCTTTTTTTACACCGAAGGCTTTGAGGACGTCGGTAACCTTAAGGCAGTGAGCTTTCTTCTTCGTCATTCTACACAGACGGGGGAGTTCTGTGGAGATGCCAAACTGGGCTTGTTCTGTATAGTCCGACTCTATAGATGCTGTCTTCACAGCTTTAAAAAGATCGTGCGCATTGACTTTGACTTTGTGAGTTTTTTCCAAGATCTGTCTAAGTGTCAACATTATCCATGGTACACTTTCGTTGCCTAAAAACCTCACTGATAGGGGTCGATTATAGGTTGCCTACGAGGGGTTTTATGTGTTCACACAATATGTCAGATAGGATCTTGTATGCTGTATGTAATTGGGGCAGCTAAAGGAGTTTTTTCTTCTTGTGAACTTGGGCGGACGACGCTGAGGTTCTTTTCAGAGAGTGCATGCCTTCTGCCGAAAGGAGTTATTGCATGCTCTCTAGACTCTACGAAGAAACTTTCAGCTGCTCAAAAAGGTTTGGCGGGTTAACCGTCAGGCCCGCAGCAGCTTTTCTGATCCTTAGTTTGAACATTGACCGTTACTTCGTTTTGGTAGGGTGGACGAAAATTGTGTCGTTTATATTGAATCATAAGTTTTGCCCACCGGCAGGATTCGGGACCCTTTTGCCGCCGCTATAGAGTCGGCACAAACAAATTTTCCTCATTCTGAGAACCGACTGCGTTTCTCTTGAAAGGTTTCCTTCGTCATCTCTACGGGTTTCTGTACGGGAGTTGCTGCACTGGAATGGAAGAAAGACCGTTAATTTGTTCGTACATTGTTTCCGTAGTAGCATCTCCAAATTTCTACTAGTGCTTTTTTTATTTTCATTCTAAGGAGGTGACGTTCCTTATGTCTCTTTTGCTCGTAGAGTTCCCGAGCAGCTCCATTCTCATTTCGCAGCACCACTTTGTACGCATTATGTCTTGCTGAGATGTGTTTTGGTTGTGGATGACCCCCCAATTGACGTCTTCTGCATAGTACAACGCTGAGGTATGGAACCGTGCCGATATTGGCATTCATCCGCATCAACAACTTGTACGGCTATTCGGAACAGATCTCTGATGTCCGCTCTTTCTTTCTGAACCAACTGAGTTATTTGCATGAGCCTCTCCACAAAATCTCCAGTTCCTCCTCTTCCAGAAGCGATTTTTCCCCATTCGTCTATCTATGTATGGACAACTTTCAGTTCCCACGAGAATGATCACAGTTCCACTCGACACAATCACAACACAATCAGTCGGAATCGGATATTGTATAGCGCTTTATCGTCTTTCCCTCTGGTCGGTGGTTGATTAAACTTATAAATTGGCTCTTTGTTCAGTTTGTGTCGTTCGTGTGGTAATCCTTTAAATAGCCCTGTGGGGTCTGACAAATAAATTTTATCGACAGTTTTCGGGTAAACCAAATGAAAACTGACATCAATATAAGGCTAAGCCAGTTATATGTTGGCGTCGACACAGAATGGTCTTTTGTTCGCTCACAGAGTGGAAGCATTTACGACACTGACACGTAGCTACTCACAGCAGAGGGGATTACACCACCAGACTGTGCTGAACATGAACATACCTGATTACAGTTAAGAAAAATGATTCGTGTATCAATTAACTCGCAATGCTATACGTGGACAACGATAGCGATATTGATTATCAATCCTCTAGCTCTATTCGATGACATTAATTAGTCGAACAGAACACATGGAATTTGCGGGAACCACTCTATCCATCATAATACGTGGGCTGATGATGTCTACGGCAGTTCAGGTGTTCTCCATCACACTTGGGTCCATGGACTGGGTATCTATGGTGATCCATCAAGTAGGTGCGCAAATTATCTCTCCCTAACCTCGCGCTGACTTTAAATTCTTAAACGCGCCAAGGGGAACTGGGCGCTTATCTGTCAATGATTGAGTGCGTATGATGCGGGTCAGGCGAAAGGCAAAGCGCTCTTCGTCTCCGGCCGACATTTTGAAGAAATATTCCAAACATGTCTACCACGCCTTTTGTTGGCACACACAGAGCAAAGTGTGTGTTGGTGCGCCTGGTGTTGATGGAATTTTTGCCGAGAAAATTACCAGCGCTGAATGCGTGAATAACCTTTGCATGCTTGCGAGGGGTTTCGTTCGTTCTACTTGCTGTGTGTTGAAAAGGACCAACAAAGGCACTGCGGACGTCTATATAATGGAAAGGCTATTAGTCACACATCAAACGTTGAGTGTTTTTATTCGCCTGTGGTAGGGAATATTCAAAGAAGATTGCAGGAAGTAGTTCTTTTAAAATGTTGCTAAAAAAAAATCACATGATACTAGAGCGCGTCGGTCCTTTTCTGACATTGATGGCGGTTTTACAGAATTTTATGGAAGCGTCAAAGTCGGCATAAGCGAATCTTAGTGGGGGTTCTGGCCAAGGTTTTTCACACTTCATTACACCCCGAGACTGCGCGTCTGTCTAAAGGTAGAATTACGAAACTATTTACCTATAAATAGTATAGCTCACAGGACATGACTGACATTCTAGTGGGCCAATATTTCTTTCCGAACAATTGCCTGAAGTAAGATAATCAGCGAACGATCTTACATAAGGCTCGTAAGTGTGAAGTGAACCATTTTTCGAATTTAAATCTGTGTTCTGCATCAGTATCTTTTCATGAGGAAAATTTCCAAAAATTTATTTCACCAATTGGAGAATACGGAAGAGCGCCCCATCCGTTTTACGGCGTTCACATCTTTTTTCGAACAATTTACTCTTTTAGACATTCACAAAAGAACGCGATCTACAAGTAAAAAATTGAAAAACGTATCTCAGTAGTAGATCAAATGAATGGTATATATTATACAGTCGAATCTGTCCAAGTGGGACCTGGCTAAGCGGAATACTTCCCTCTATCAGTGGGCCTAATTCCGATGTAAATCGATAAAGGACTGTTCACATGAGAACGAATTGCGAATAGGCGAATGGCGAACAAATCAATTGAAATGTAATTGCTATTTGTTCTACCACAAAAACATTATATTTAATGAATCTAACTTCTAATCTAAAAAAAAAACATGAGTCTCAATTGTTTTAAATAGCGAAATTTAAAATTAAATCAATTTCCCGCGAAAAAAAAGTATTCTTGCAGCAAGCTGTCACTTTATTCATAATACAAGGTGGCGCAAAAATAACCTTCCGATGTTTTTTGGCTGTAATTTAAAAAAAAAATGAAAAACTTTGATTCTTCTTGTGGATTATTTTTATTTGGTCTTTTAATTTTTTTACATCAAGTCGAGAATATGATGTCATGTAAATGGCCGCCGCCACAGTTGATTGTCATTTGAGCCCTTTTTATGGCATTTTCCATCACTTTGGCCAAAACTTCCGGCGATAGGTCCTCACATTCTTGACGGATATTGCCTTTAAGAGCTGCAAGAGTCTGAGGCTTGTTGACATAAACCCGCGACTTCAAAAAGCCCCACAAAAAGAAGTCTGGAGCGGTCAAATCAGGCGATCTTGCTGGCCAGTGCAAATCGCCAAAACGGCATATTAGGCGCCCGGGAAATGCATCCTTCAGCATATCGGTTGTGGTACGTGCAGTGTGTGCCGTTCCACCGTCCTGTTGGAACCACATGTTTTCCAATTCATCAAGTTGCGGCAAAAAGAACTCGTTGATCATTGCTCTGTAGCGCTCACCATTCACAGTAACCGTTTGGCCCGCGACGTCTTCGAAGAAAAAAGGTCCGATGACTCCTTCAGCGAAAACAGCACACCATACAGTGACTTTGAGCGGGTGTAATGGCTCTTCGTGGGTTACACGCGGATTTTCAGTGCCCCAGAAGCGTAAATTTTGCTTATTTACGTACCCCCTAAGATGGAATTGGGCCTCATCACTCATGATTATATTTGATGAAAAATCATCTTCCTCTTGGTGGTGATTAAGGATGGCTTGAGCGTATGTTAGACGCGATTGGCGGTCAGCAGCTAACAGCTGATGCACCGTCTAGACTTTGTACGGAAACATCTTCAAATCTTGTACCAAAATTCGGTGTAAAGACCGTCGACTGATACCCATTTGCGTGGCACGTCGTCTGGTCGATGTCGACGGCGCTTCCATGACATCTTCGGCTACAGCAGCAATATTCTCTGCAGAACGGCTACTCCGGGGTCTGCCACACCTGGCAGCATCTCGTGTTGTGCCAGTCTCTTCGAGGCGAGCGGCTAAACGTCGCAGTGTTTCACCAGTAGGCGTTGGACGGCTAGGAAATCTGCGACGAAATTCACGTTGTGCTAAAGTCACCGATCGATTATTGCTCAAATAAATAGTCACTAATATTCCGCGTTCTGGAGCAGTGTAGCGTAACATTGTTCATTAACGTGTATTTCGCATGTGTTTACTACACAAATGTCAAAACAGAACTGACATTAGGGGCCAATCGCAAAATTTATAGAATTTTCTGATAGGAGGATTACTTTTGCGCCACCTTGTATATAGTCGCGATCCACAAACCTACAAATGAAAAATTCGTTCGAACGTACAACCTTTAAAAATGATACCGATACGCGAGTATCTGGGACCAAACAACATTTTTCATGTGAATGAAATGTCTGAAACTATATACGAATATTCACTTGTACGCAGATCGCAATTCGCTCTCATGTGAATAGGTCTTAAGTGTACCTATAATCGGAATTTGTTCAACCTCAAATGAAACTTTTATTTTATGTACGTAAACGAACCTCTAAGCAAATTTTTTTTATTTATTTTTAACCTTTAAATGAGTGAAAATCGTGTTTTTTTGTCTGAAAGTTTAGCTTTATTTTAATATTCTGTAATAATCCTGTAAAACGAATATTTGTTCTACTTCTCAGAAAATGGGTAATTGCCTTTATAAATAAAAACTGAAATAAATGTTTAATTAAATTATATACCCAATCAACCCAAGTTCGACTATTTTCAAATGAAATATGAAGAATAGAAAAGCCAACAAAGAGTACAAGTAAAAGACGCAACGCGACATTTTAACCAGCCCCGCAAGCGATGTATAATACCTTGCGTCAGTCCCGCGGGGAGGTTATAGCTAAAGGATGTACGTAGGTTAGGGTGTCCCATGACACTAAGCAATTTTTTTTTTGGGATATCAAAAACGCATACCCTCCAATTTTTGTCCATTTAGCCCTATTAGCTCGGTTATGAAATATTATAGCTCTAAGATAACAGGAAGTTGTGCCGACTTGATGATTTAGTTACTATGTGCGTATTTGTACTGGATTACTTCGGGGGATCTTAAGAATTCATGTTGTTTTCAAAAAAAAAAAAAAACAATATTCCAACCTGTTAGAATCATATATTGTATTTTAAAAATACATACGCTTTTTATTTAAGAATATTTTCTTTTTAACGTTTCTTTTTTACAGTCAGGGTAGATCTTCCTGTGTTCTTGTACACAACGTAAAAAAAATTGTTTTTGTTCCTCCTGAACCGTTAATAAACCATGAAAATCTTGCATTCGTTTAACTGCCCTTTCTGCTGTGTCGTTAACTGCTCTTAGCATAGAAATTGTATTTTTGGCGTCTAGAAAAGAGGAGTTTGTTTCCCATGTTGAAGGACACTCACGAAGAAAACTGTCATCAATTCTGAGACGAGAGAACAAATCCTTACTCTTCGTTTAAATAAAATCATTTATGTTTTTCTCTAAGACAAAAAAACAAAAAATTCATAAGTTGAGTGAAATAACATAAGATATAGACAGATAACTATAGAAAAAACTTTTAATAATAACAATATTAAAATATCATACTTACCGTACAATGAACCGCAAAGTTCTTCAATCGATAGAATGTATCGTTTGCCAAGGGTTGATACATTTTCTTTCGACAAATTCTTCTTCTTTTAGTTTTTGGCCCACCTCATCGTCAAATAATGACAGGATAGCTGCTTCATCAGTCAAATGCCATAAGTGTTGGCTGAACTTCTGTAGAGCTGCTTTCGAAATGCTTTTGTCAATATTTTCGTACGACTTCAATGACTTCAGAAAGCACAAATCCTGGTAAGGTGCTTTTACTGCCAAAATACATTGAAGCCATGGCTTGACATAAGTTGTCACAATAAACAAGCAAACGTCTAGCAGCGCTGCCTTGTCTTTGCTGGTTAACTTTAACTGAGAACTCAGCAACGTTATTTTCAGTGAATAGATAGCTCTTGCCATCCATCGGGCTTGGTGCATAGCACCTGGTGGCCTAATTTTGCATTTTCGTTCTTTATCTCCGTTTAAAAACATGATTGAGAGCTCTATCAACTCTCGATAGTCATCCCTCACTATTTTTTTGGTCAGTTCGATGCGATAGAATTCAAGCAGATCTTCAATTTTGGAAGCAGTTAGGTATCTTTCCACGTTTTGTCTATAGCACTGAATCTTATTTGGGTCGCCGGTTTTCCAATGATCTCTGAACTTTTTGAATATTGGGATATCAGGGCTTGTGGTCACTTGACTGATTTTAGCTTCGAAAACACTTTTTAGCACCAGTTCGTTAATGTGGTGTCGACAAGCAAAAACAAGCACTTCCCTGTCAAGTTTTTGCTCAAGGAGCACACAGGCACCATTTATACGACCAGTATTTGAGGCCGTAGTATCACAGTAGAGAATCTGTACTTGATCTTCCAGATTCCAATCATGAATTGCATTCCAAACAGCCTGCATTTGTTCTTTGCCACTTGAACTCTCCAATTTCGGCACAGCTATTAGTTGTTCCTTATTTCCATACGAAATTACTATAGGAAGGCGTTATTCTTTACATTTTCGGGCATCCAGAGCAGGCAATAGTTTTCCGTCCCAGTGAACAGTTACAAAGCCGGGTACTTCATTTTGGAAATTTGCTTTAATTGCTTCCGCGCGCTCTTTTCTTTTTTCCGTACGTATTCGTTGAATGGATGATTTACTGATCGGAAAATCATCAATATTATACTTCGATTGTAGCTTGAAGGATAAACACCGAGTCTCTCACACTCAACTGGCATCTGTCTAATGCAGCTACTAATTTTGGAGTTACCAAATCATTCTGCTTTACTAATTTAGTAGAAATAGTAGCACAAGTAGCAGTCTCGGGTTGCGTATTCTCGATCACAAATGACAAATCTTCCTGTGAACCAATATTTTCACTTAAACTGGAAGATAAATCATCTTGTAAAGGTTCTTGTGGCGACGACGCTGTAGAAGTAGATGCTGAAAAATATTTCATTCGTCAGGTTTCCTCTTTAATAGCCCTGAGTCGCGTCCTTTCCCCTTTGTTTGCCAGTTTTCTGTCCACTCCAGCAAGGTAACCGGGTCGACCAGGCTCTCTTTGGCGCTGCAAGAAAATTTTGTCTTCTTCAATTTTCATCAATTGAAGCGCATCGGCGTGTGCAATATCAAACAAATTATCCAAATTATTTGAAAAATCTTGTTGACGCCGCTTGAACACGTCCTGTGTTTTGTTTGCATTTTTTTGCAAGTCTCTCCAAACTTGGTACAACTTATTAAGTTTTGTAACACAATTAGGAGTCGATTTTGTGGGTATTCGCGCCTTTTCCCAAAATATAACACACTCCCGTATAACTAGATTTGCACTTTGATTAACACTTAGTTTTACTTCGCGAATGTTAAAAAAAAAAATCGGAGAACTTGTCCGTTGGAGGGAAGTTTTGAACCCGTTATTTGATGAATAGCATCCCCTACCAAAAATATGGCCTTTTTAGCACTGCGTAATTCCACTGACATGTTTCTTAACTTAAAACAATACGCTCATTGACAAGAAAACAAGAAATTATTATTGAACATAGACGACTAAATGTGTGTTCGCCCTATATATGCAATGTAAGTAGGTACTGTTACGTTTTTGCAAGTCGTCACGGGTTCCTGTGATCCAAATTCTATAAAATTTTATTTTCGACTGTTTTAACATAATAAGAAAAAAATTGGGGGGTATGCATTAAAAAAAAATAACTTTGAATTTTTTGGGACACCCTAACGTAGGTACACATAAAAAATCATTCTAACCTTTTATTTAAATTGAGAAAATTGTAGAATGCGTTTTATTGTGCATCAACACTTTAGTTGCGATGACAAAACGAGTTGTTGCAGTGATAAATATGATTAGTTAATTTGGCTAAAATAGCTTTCCATTCTACTTTTCATGGCTATTGAATTAATGAAGAAAATGGTTACCTTTACAAATCGCTTTCTTTTTTAGTCAATCAAACAAACTAAATAGTAGGTAAATTTAAACGAAACAGTTTGTCAAGCGAATTGTTAGTTAGATAAGCAGAGAGAAACATTTTCTGATTCAAAATTAATATTTTATCAGGAATTTTTTTTTCAAAAACTTTATGACCTTAAATAAAAAATATTATACAAAGGATTTGTTTTGGAGTAAATTCAATTTTGGTTACTATGTATAGGAACTTCATCGATTTTTACCTTTTATGCAGTCGTATTCCATAATTTCCTCTGCACTTGGTCTAAACTCTAAAGTCATCCAGTTGTCATAGCAAATTTCGATGGCTTCTTTGTTGAATCATTAATACACTCAAAAAATTTCGCAAGCTAAATTCTAGCCCGATCAGGCTTGATCTTAATGTTCTTCATTCTTACGCGCCCAATCTCAAAACAAGTCGAATGGTTATTAAAACAATAATATAAATCTAAAATCAAGCTGTTTAATTTTAGATCAAGCTTTTTAATTTAAAATCAAGCCTTTGCAATACTAAAATCTGAACCATATCACCTGAATTATGTTTTTTGCACTCAAATACAGGATCGAATAAGAATTATACTCCCCAATCAAGCCGCAACAATCTTAAACTTACATGATGGATTGATGTGCATATACCAATTAAGATCTACACGATCATGATATACGAAATTATATTCTCGAGTCAAACGCAACCGATGTCAAACTAAGATCGAAACATTACCGATACAAGAATTGTATTCTCCAATCAAGCCGCACAATGTAAAACTTGCATTATGGATAATGAAAGTTCATGCATTCCGATTTTCATAATTAAATGTTTAAAAAAATAAAACAGTGAAAAATTGAAAAAAGTGCAAGTGATAATACAAATGGATAGTGATTTGACTTATGAGCATTTGCTGGACAGTGCGGAAGACAATTTAATTCTCGTTTCTAGCAATAATAATCCATTGCAACAAGTTGAAGATGAAACTGTAGAATCGTCTCAAAAAATTAAATAGTGGAAAGATATATTTATATATATATATAGATTTCGAGAGATATTCGAATCAGACCACCATTGTCGGGTCTCTTTTCGACTCTCTACCACTGTAAATCTTACTCAGAGAGACTCTCTGGATTTCTACACAGTTCTTCTCTGGGCTTAATTCCTAGTGTTAACGCCAGCATCTGTTTATGGGAGATCTGTTTCATCGACTGGGTCTCGACCCAATGATGTCCCAAGATCCTCATTCTTCTGCCAGCCAACGCTGGACATTGACACAGTATATGTGCCGCTGTCTGAGATTCCTCCAGGCATAGTCTACAGGTATCATCCTCTATAAGGCCCATTTTCCTTAAGTGATACCCAAAATTACCATGTCCTGTAGACAAAGCCACCACCCATTTCAATGTTCCTCGACTCATACTTAGAAACCTTCTTTGAGTGGAGCAGGTCGGCCACTTTATTGCCATTTTAGCTTGTCTACATTGGTTGACCACCTTCTCAGGTGTTCTGCCGTGATCCATTTGTGAATCAGCTGTTCTACCATTCCTCTGCCAATTGAAGAGAATGGTTCTAGTCCCAGCAACTTTTCAGTTGACCCCTGTTTTGCAAGGGAGTCCGCCTTGTCATTGCCTTCGATCCCTATGTGTCCCCGTACCCAAGTCAGTGTTACTTCATTTTTAGATGAACACTTATTGAGCTTAAGTACACATTCCAGTGGCAATGATGTTGTGATGTTTGTTTGTTCCATGCATCTGATCACCGCCTGATTGTCCAGTGCTATAAGGATATTTCTTCGTTCCACCTGACACTCAAGCAAGTAGTCCAACGCATGAAGCAAAGCAATCATCTCAGCCTGGTATACTGAAGTGTATTTCCCGAGGCTAATGTGACGGGCAAGTTCCAGCTCTTCTGAATAGATACCGGCCCCCGCTCCGCCATCCACCATGGATCCATCCGTGAAAATCACTATTTCACCATTTCTTTTTTCTGGAAGTAATCCGTCCTCAATACGAGTTTTGTGATTTCTTTCCATAATACGCACCCTTGTTATTCGGTCCATAGGCATGTTCAGCTCCCTAATCTCGGTTTTGGCAAGTTCCAGGATCTTCCTATGTCCATAGATCGTACCACAATTGTGCCATTTCGCATCTCGATGCAAACGAAGTGCCGTTTGGGCCGCTGTTTTCTTAATAAATAAGTCCAGCGGTAATATCCCCATGATGACCTCCAATGCGCATGTTGGGGTTGTACGTATTGCACCTGTAATTCCTATACATGCTACACGTTGAACCCTATCCAGGTGATTCCTGACGGTTTTCTGAGAGGCTTTCGCCCACCATATAATGGTGATAATGGGTCTAGTTATCATCGTATACATCCAGTATGCTGACCTAGGCGAGAGTCCCCACCTCTGTCCACATACACGTTTGCATTGATGTAGTACCCTTTTTGCCTTCCGGACCTTCTCCTCAACATGGTAGTTCCAAGTAAGTCCAGTATCTAGATAGACTCCCGGATACTTAACCTTCTTAGTCATTGTTAGTTCCGATCCGAAAAGTTTTAAGGGCCGAAATTCCAGATTTTTCCTCTTCGTAGTGAAGACCATTAGATCTGTTTTCCCCGCATTAATGGAGAGCCCTTGTTCCAGACGACACCACCGCTCAACCACTCTGAGTGCGTTCCGCATGATATCTGCGGTGATGTTAATGAATTTGCCTCTGGCCATTATTGCTATAAAAATAAATTTAAGATTTAAGTCGATTTAAGCGTTTTTCTTTCAATAAATAAATATATTTTAAAACAATAATAATTTGTTTTATTTTCTTAAACAGGAGTTGACAACAAATTTGACAAATAAAACTGTGTAATCTTAAATTTTGATACGACATTCTGAAATTCTGGAAGCATTTCATAAAATGTGATATAAGGATAACTTGTTCCTGTTTAAATTTTTAAAAATTTATTTCAAGAGTAATTATTTTGGGCTGCTGATAAATAGGTGCGCTTAATTTAAGTTCACACATTCTTAAATGAGCTTATTTTAAGTTTATAATGAAATCAAGTTGATACATTCTTAGAATGAAATGACTTTGGGCTTAATTTAAGCTTACACGTACTTAATACTGTTATAGCACAATCCTAAAATAAGAATTAAAGGTAAATCAAAATTTTTGCACTTGGATTAAGAATTTTAAGATAAGCTTGATGTGAGACTTATTATCTTGATTTTATCTCGTTTTTTTCCTGAGTGTATGCACTTTTGACCGCCTATTTGATTATGATTAGCGACGGTTAGTATACAAATATCGGACAAGAGTTCATTACTCCGTATACACGCAATAAGCTGCATCTATGGAAGCGGGTAAAAATGCTGCATTCAAAAAATCTGCTTTTGCAAATTTCTATCTTCTCACACAAAATTTCTATTGTTTTTAGTTCTGCTGTACAAAATGCTGCTTTTCAAATTTAATGCAATAAAATACTTTCCAACTAACAAATTAATATAAACAAAAAAAAAATTAAATTGTAATAAATTGAAAATTAAAAGTAAAAAAAAAAATAAAATTCAAATTAAAAAAAAACAATAAAAAATAGATTATATTTACAAAATCCAGCAAACAATAAAAAGAAACGCGCGCTTTTCAATATTTTCCAAAACTTCTTTTATTCTTTGCACAAGTTTTTCATGCAGAATTTTGAAAAGCAAAATTTTGAAAAAAGAATTTTGAAAAAAGAATTTTGACCCATCCATAATGTTGACCCCAACCCGATGCATCTGCATACGGTGGGTCTGCACCTGGACGAGTTGGTTTACTTTTTATTCATGCATGCTACAGTGTTCCGGTAGCAAATCGGCTAAAAGGTAAAAGTATTTGTTTGTCGAAAATGTGCTATTCGTGATATTTTTTTTTCTCTAAATCTGGGAGTACAAATTTTATTGTGCAGGATATAGATCATTAATTGTCTATTTAGGGGTTGTTTGGCAGTTGCCGGATACGTCTAGATTGTTCTAATTTTCTAAAACTGCATATTTACGAGGTTACAGGACATACAGCTCTTAATAAAATATTTTTTTTTAAGATGAATTCGTTGTGTAAGGACCGCTCCCAATAAATAGACTATGCGAAAAATAATAATCTTTCTTATAACGACGAGAATATCTAAAGAAAAATACCTACATTCAACAAAATACCTAAATACATTCACTCACAAAATGATGATTTGTATTCCGTGCAGGAACCAGGAAACCATCTTGAACTCTACCTGGAAAGCCGACCGAGCATATGGAACATTGTCATACGACGTACACCTACCTACCCCCCTCGTTTCCTCTATTCAACTATAAGCCAAAACTATTTATAAATAGAAAGTAAGTTGAACTTTTCAGCGTTAAAAGGAGAAACTGCCTTAATACGTGAGGAGATTTCAACCCACCAGCTATCGCTAAAGTTAAAGCCTTTTCCGGATATGAAAATAGATGTAGGGTGGGTATTATTGCTCCTTCTTAAACACAATGCTTAACAGAATTGCTCATCTAAACCTGTTTAAGTGTATACGTCTTGCAAATGATAGCTAATTTCTGTTTCGCACATTTGTGATCTTTGCTGCGCATGGAATCCCCATTTCTGGTGGGATGAATATAATTGCAAAGATTTGTTTTTAGGTGATTGATGGCCAGTGTTCATACGTGAAGATATGTAGAGCATGGTCTTCTGGCTGGGGACCTACTTATTCGAAATGCTCATTATCCGTTAAGTGGAGCTCACAGGTCGGTAGGTAAGTGCTTCTTTTACATAAAACACGTTTGACCCCTAGAAAGTCACTGGCAGTGTCGTTGGCAATCTTTAACCCCCCTGATTAGTTGTCAATCTTCAACCCGCAGTTTTTTTCTTACGAAGTTTGCCAACATTATTTGTGTGTAGGTAAAGCTCATTAAAGATAGCTCTAGATGAGGTTTTACACCCTTGGAAGCGGTTTAAGTTAGGGGTACACCCAAATAGATATTAGAAAGCGGTCTTCAAGTTGCATAATTTTTCTTTGTTTCCAGAGAAGAAACGAGCCGAAAGTAATTTCAAAATTTAATAGCCGGAGTAAAATCTTTCTTACAGTCGAAAAAATAGGAAATAAAAACGAAAATAACCACAAAATTACCAAACAGTGAATGTTGCCATAAAAATCTATGGTGATTTTTTTTTGTATGGTAAGTTCTTTGACATGTTCGTGGGTAGATCGGTCGGGATTTCAATTAAAATGTTGGGCTGTTAAGTTGAGCCTAGCATATAGGAAACAGGGGGATCAAATAAATAAAATTGTTAGATGTAGAGAATATTGACGCTTTCTGAATCAGGTACTTACCCTTTTATTCTTACTCCTAACCCTACCGTATGAAGGTAGATATACCTACCTAGATATAGGTATGTGGTCAAAGTTTGTGCATTTGCAATCGGGAATAAATAGAAAAGTAGGTACCTACATCTACTAATTAATCTACATATTTAAATAATCCGCTAAGCGTACGGTGACCATTCATGCTCTTTTTGAGAGGGCACTCTATTTTAAGTCCTCCCTGATTTTTTACTAAAAGAAAAACAATGCATTGTCCTCTTTTTGCTCAAATGTCGTCTTTTTCCCCCAAAGACCAGCTTCTTACTATAAGAAATATGCGAGGCGCGAGTTTTACAAAGCTGGTAATCTTGTAATTGATTTTCAAAGACCAAGTCAATTCCTTTTATATAAACCTACAAAAACCTACAAATTTTGACAGGTAAAATGTACTTTAACCACTTTTTACTTTATTGGTATTTTTGCTTAAGAGAATGTCCTCTTTTATGTGATTGACAAATTGGTCACCGTAAAAGCTAAGCGTATCTGGAAACAAACCTCCCGCAATTCCAACTTATTTCTACCTATACAAAACGCTGAACCGATGGCTTAATTCAAGATCTTATATACCTGGTAGGTATAGATAGCTTTCTTCAACCTTCATTAATCCTTGATAGTCTCCTTTTCCGCCCACAAAAATGTTACCCACTTTGTATAGGTATGGCAAGTGCCAACCTACCTATCCCGCATTCATATTTCCAACAATAGCCTCCGAGATTAATTGAAATTAATTACAAAAGTTCCCGCTAAGAGTCGTCGTTCGTCGTTCGTCGAGTGGGGCGGCTGAAACTTTATTGTTTCATAACTGAGTCGGCAGAATTCAAATGCCATAGGTACAGCAGAAAATTGTCTCGTCGTGTTTATCCATGTCCACGCGCTACATCTTCGCAACCAGTCGGAGTTGCCGCTTAAAAAACTTGGCACATTAATTAATTCCTTGCGCGCCCCCCTTACCCACCTTTCACAATTCCACCTCACCCATCAACTATGCCTACAACAACCTCCAACCCCACTCCACCCCCTCGCCAAGAGCTCAACCACTTTCTGCTCATTATTCGAGCGCAGCGAGGCGCTTTCGCAATTCAACCAAAAGCAGTGGAATACAACGGCGAACAACAGAAAAAAAAAAACTGAAAACATAAAGCAAACGGAACCCCAAACAAAAACAATTTCACCAAGAGAAAAACTTTTGCCAACAATAAAAAGTTTCCTAGCACAGGCAGAGCCCAAACGAGCAGTAGCATAGCGCATAGGGCCAGGCACAGCCCGAGGGCGTTGGGTGGCGGGCGCCAAATAAATATAAAAAGCTACCCATACACAGAGAATCATATCATATGCCAAACAAGTGTGCGACATCAACACGAGCTACAGCCACAGTAAAAAATCGAAAAAATAAACAAACTGCACAGAGAGAAAATAATAATAAAAAAGTGCGACGTTGCCGACCTTCAGTTTGAGCACAGCAGATAAAAAATTCCAACCGATGTGTACGTGCAAACATTCTCGAACGCATACACAGTACTTGGGCTTGGATGTGTGCACGAGTTGTGAAGAGTGTGTGAGAGACAGAATGGATACCGAAGCCGACAACGAAAAAGGTCACAATGCAAGGTTGTCAGATTTCTGGATTTTATTCGGGGACGCCAACACAGTGATAGCTTGGCGCACACAGTGGTAGCGTAGTTGGGTTTTCGCCGAGCGAATTAAGCTCTCTATTTAAGTGTAGTTTGCGTTTGTGGCGCTGGCGACTGGTGGGTGTTGGGCGGAAAATATAAGAAAAGAAGAAACGTTGGAGAAAGTTGCAGATTTGACATGAAAAGCGTCTGCAACTACAAAAAAAACAAAGGGCCAGTGCGTACCGCATGTAGCAGTACTGTGTCTATGGACGACATCCATTATCCATCCCGCATTCGTTTGCATAAAAGTTTTCAGTTACCAGTTCCCACTGTTTCTTCTTTTTTCTGCTGTCGATTTTATTTCCTTCAGGTTCGATAGGTGGCATGAATTATGCATGGGCCGCGACGCGACAATACTGACTACGCCATTATCTATGTGTGCGGTTGGCAGAGGTCTTCTATCTTCTTTGCTGAGGTGGTGTGAAATCGAAATGTGGCTGTATGTGGGGAGAATTGCTTATTTAAAATTATCCACTTGGAATTGGAATAATAAATCTTTTTCAGTTTTTTTGTTCTCTGGCTAGTTTTTGTTGGTATTTTTGGTTTATGTTGATGTGCCTAGTGCCTACATCCAAACAACAAACGATGATTGCAAACGCACGCACGACTAAATGAATAGATGAATAGCTGACTGAAGCGAGTGTAGCTATACAAAGTCGTTGTGATTTATGGTGTTTTGATGTTCCATGGAGAACCTTGAGTGATTTGCCACACAGCGACGGTATAATGCGATTCGATGGTGATAAGTGGCACGAAATTGAAATTGCTGTGCGGGTCGACGACGACGAGTGCCTGAATTGCTTGGGGCGGTTACAAAATGATCACAGGGTAGTCAATAGATAATAGTACAAAAAATTGTTTTTTAGATACCTACCTGGCTATAGTAATCTCTGTTTTGTTTATAGCTTCGTGGCAAGCAATCACAAATTCCCAACAATATCTGCCTACCTACTTGTTTTGAATGACATTTGAGGCAAACCTAGCAAGTCTACTGGCTGCACAAATTGCTGTCAGCGTTCACTAGATTTCTTCATGCGGCCAAGTGCCATATTGGCGCGAGTGTATGTCAAAGACTCTGTGGAAGAATACGTTTTCGCACTTAGGTACACACTCAATTTTCACTCAGTAAAAGTCTGAAAATAGGTCGATATCGATGTAGATACTAGAACGAATACGTCCTTAATTGCACAAATCCTGTGGTCCAAAAGGAACGTCCATCCTACTCCTCCGTCACTGATTTCAAGTGGTGTTCACCCACTGCTTCTGGGATCTTTACGAGTAAAGGTTGATAACTGTTTTTGTCCCTAAAAATGCAAATCTTTTTCTCCCATGCCAATTATTGACTGGTAGCTCCCCATTTTTTACAAAGGTCGTTAGTTTAAGAAAAATATCGAAAACTTTTCAATGAACACGAGACTTGAGTATAACCCACTCAAAAAATCTAACAACATGGCGATAACAGAGCAGTTCTGCAGTTTGGACTTCTGGAAAGCTTTTGGACAGGTCTGGCAAAGAGCACCACTAAGCAAATAAGTCTCCTTCGGAGGACTATATACAAGACCTCTGCTGTTCATTGCTTAACTTTGTTTTGGGTAGATGACTTCAGATTGTATATACCTAGCAAATGATGTATGATCAGACTCCTGGAAATGCAGGAGTGCCCTAAGGATCGTCCCCAACTCTCGGCATTTATTCTCCACATCCATTACTTATTTGGGCAGCCTAACAATTTTAGCTGTCGACGGCACTCTTATATTCTTCTTCAAAGTTCTCTTCTTGACGCAACTTAAATCAGACAATCAAAGATGGAGGCAAAATATGAGGGAACTATTCAGAGCGCGCTCAGATCGTTCTGATGTATTTATGAAATGTTTAATAAATATATGTATAAATTGAATATTTATATTAATTGTTATTTATTAAATTGGTTTACCTTCACTTCCAGAACAATAAGGTTCGTCCGCCATTTCAACGATTTTGTTTATCCTGTTTTTTTTTTCCTGTCAAACGTGACTGTGAGTGTGTAATCAGCTTTTCACTCAGCTTGCTTAGTCAATTTATTCTGAGCTCATTGAGCGCGCTCCGATCATGTTCTGAACGAAAAAAGAAACACAAATTCTGAGCTCTGTCTGATGTGTCTGAGCTAAAAAGAAACACAAGCTTTTTGTATGACAGTTCAGGTTCTGCTCTGAACTAAAAAAAGGAAAACGCCTAATATAGATCTGTTTACAATTTAGATGAAATCTCTGTCGTTTTACAAAACTTGGCGCAGAGTGATTAGCTACTCTTACAAAGCTCACCACAAATTTATATGAACAACTAACACATCCATCCCTAGGAATCCGCGACTAATAGGAGTCTAACGAACTCTAAAATCAGAGCTTAGCTAACTCCCATCTGCAAGCATCTCGGCTCTCGGGGCACTATTGAAAAGTTAGAGGACTTTCCCGCAAGAAAGTCGGTACCTATCAGCAGCGTTGCCACGTCAAAAAAAAAGAGTAGCGCAGTAGATCAATACAAAAAATGCAGTAGATCGGATCTTTCCGCAGTAGATTTTTTATTATACAAAAAACAAAGATCAATGCTTAAAACTATATGAATAATTACTTTAATGTTTTTTTTATAAATGTTCCATCATTGGCCAAGGCCAACTCACTTCATATGTCAAAAGAGAATGAGGCCAAGTTCACAATAATTTGGCTTCGTTCAGACGTTCTTTACAGCGGTTATTTTTACAAGTTTACATATTTACAGCGGTTATTTGCATGATTTTTATACAGCCGTTCAAGATAAGGTTTATCACACACAACACACAGCAGTGGATCTAGTGACAGCAGATTTATTTTTTTGCGAAATGTGCAGAAGATCTACTGCTATTGCTGCAAATTGGCACCGTTGCCTATCAGTAATGCGCGATTGTGGATAATTACCCATTTCGTGATCATTTTGCCTGTCATAATAAGTCCGCCAATGTCAGATCTGTTTTGACGTTTGTGGACTAGACAGATAAGGGCTTTCCGATAAGAGGTGTTATTTTGGTATTCAAAGAAAAATGCCATTTTTTGAGTTAATTATCGGATGTTTATTTCATAATAAAGAGAAAGGTATGCCGTTAATAATGAAAAACAACATCAGCCAAATGGCCACCACGAGCACGCATACAGGACCATATCCTTTTCATGAAATTTTCCATGACCAAATCGCAAAGTGGCTGCCCTATGCCCTGATAGCCTCACGAATTTTATCTTTGAGGACTTGAATCGACGCTGGGCTGTTGGCGTAGACCTTATCTTTCACGTGGCCCCAACGGAAGAAGGAGCAAGGTGTTAAATCACAAGATCTCGGTGGCCAATTGTGATCGCCTCTTCGAGAGATAACATTGTCCGGAAACATTTCCCGTAAAAGATCAATGGTTTCGTTGCTTGTGTTTTTTCACCATTTTTGTATTGAATTTTGATAATTTCAATGCGTTGTTGAAGCGTGTATCGTTCCATTTTTAGTAATAGAGTAGTTTCTATTTGTCAAATGTCAAAAAATAAAAGCCTCAAAGGTGACAGCTACCGAAATAGCGGGTCATTCACAATAACACCTCTCATTGGAAAACCCTTTAGAATACAAGGGAACAAGCCATGGAGCGATACACTCCCCGAGAACGCGGAATAATCTTGTCTATTTTTTTGCGTAACAATTCGTCCATATAGTGTTGGCGCAGCTCGAATTCCGTCTCGCCGATTCTACGGTCGTCCGACAACGACTGCGCAAACACTGCGCCGTTTGGCCACCAACCTTGAAGAGTATGGGACCACACGAGACGTTGCCAAGAGTGGCCGGAACCGGAGCGCCCGTTGTGCCGAGAATATCGCCGCTGTTGACGAGGCCATTTTTTTCGAGAACGCCGCTGGTCAAACGACAACAGTGGACGAGTTTTTTCTGCCGCAATTGGACGAATTAGGACTGGAGGACATGTGGTTCCAACAGCACGGAGCTACGGCACATACTGCACGAGTCACAGCCGATATTCTGAGGGCGGCGTTCCCGGGTCGCCTCATCTCTCCTTTTGGTGATTTGCACTGGTCCGCAAGATCGCCCGAGTTAACCGTTCACGACTTTTTTTGTGTTTTTTTTTTAAGTCCCGTGCTTACGTGAACAAGCCCGAGACCCTAGAAGCCTCAAGGACAACATTCGACACGAGTGCGAGAATCTGTCGCCCGAAGTGATGAAAAATTCCATGGCAATCAATTGTGACGGCGCCCATTTGGCCGATATCATCTTCTCGACTTGACCAATAAAATTCTAAGGGTTCAAACATCATCGAAAACCAGAATCGAAGTTTTTCATTTAAAAAAAAATGAGAGCCAAACAATATCGGATGACTTCTTTTGGCCCACCTTGTAGAACGACAAAAAAATATATCTAACTATATGCGGACGGGGAGTCAGTGTTATTATATCGTGGGATTTATCCTTTTTTTTTTGGAAATTTCGATGTCCAAAAAGCCTTCCGTAGGATAAAGGGAAAACACCAAAATCGTGAAAATTTCGGGAATATACATGTTTGCTCAAAATGTTGTCAATACACCAACATTCCGCCATGATTATCACACATTGAATGCCCAAAAAAACAGCTCAAGTAAATCGTCTTGTATCAACATTTTCAAGTACCAAAAAGTAATCATAGTAAGCTGTGTAGACAGTGATGCTTCATTGTCGACATAAATGACAATAAGCTCCTTAAAAAGAAGGCAATGGAAAATTTCGCGAAACTCATTCTTTCAGAGAAGAATTTTTATTTATTTTTTTTTGACGTCAAAAAATAACTGTGGGCATTTTGAAATGCAGATTTAATGTGATTGTGACTAGAGTAGTGTTTTTATTTGTAAGCAGTGCACAATCCCAGCTTTTCAGCTCTAACAAATACTTACGTTGGTAATGTAGGTAAGTGCTCAATTCCAATTCTGAATTGTCGGTGTCCTGTATTTTGCACCTCATTAGATTTAAAGCTTTTTGGGATTTTTGATTTTTTTCAGATTTGTTTTTTTTTTTTTTTAATAAATATGAGCGTATCTATGTGACAAATGGAATTTTTTAATGTAGATGAGAACAAACTCTGTTCTTTTGAATGGAGTCAGTGGATTTTAAAAAGATATAGGTAGCTTCTCGACAATGATGGTGACGAAGGCTTAGGGGGGCTCAAATACCTCAAATGTGGCTTACTCATGTGTTATCATCATTAAGTTTGAATATTTCATTCGTTTCTCACTAGGAACTGAATTTCAAGCTCCCAATAGAGGTCAGATTGTATACAAAAAAGGGGGTTGGCAAGGGGGGTCACACTAAATTCATTGCAGTAAAACAATAGCTACCTTTTTATCGGCTGTTTACGGCGAAGTGGTTTGGATACAAAGTATTTTATTTAAAAATGCAATTTTATAGTTGAAGGGGGCTAGCGAGGGGGGTCAACTGGAAGTTGATTTTTTTTCACATTTTTACTCGATTTGTGGGTAGAGACCTAGTAAAATCACATTTCATTTTAAGCAACTATTCATTCAAAAAAATTATAATAGCTCTCATCGCTCATAGCCATCTATTCAAAGAAGATTGTGGCGCCTGTAACTTTTTTGACGACGAATACCGGAATGGTTTTGATATTTTGGTAGGACAGTCTCAATCAAAATGTAGTATAGGGAATAGCGGAGCTAAAAGTAAAACTTTCGACTAAATTTGATACTGCTCCCTCCATTTAAAAAAAAAAACATATTTGAAAACAAACAGCTTAATAAGCTACAAATTTCACAATCTAATACTACATACCTACCTATACCTAGACCTATCTATAGGTCCCTACCTTACATACCTACCTACCAATACAATTTTAAAGTGCACTTCCGAGTGTCATGTCAAGCCTTATGATAGACCTTCGAAGCTGTTGGTACCTGGACCTATATTAATGTGATGCCCTGTATGCATATGGTCTTAGTCCTGTATCCCGCACCATATTACGCTCTAAGCTTCAGGCTGTGTGGTTGAAGTTCAAACAATGTCAACGTCTGACAGCTAACGTCAACCACATCTCAAAGCCAGCTATAGTTACTCCCATAATTTGCATTCATTGGGGTCTTCTCTACACCCAATACCCGTACCTACCTGTCTATACCACGCACGTTTCGGCGTTTCCTTTGAGGGAATTTATGCAAAATCATTCACTGTCCAACCACAACTACGAGAGCCTGGGCCTGGCTCTGGCTGGCGTGTGTGTATGACAGCATTTGCCTTGTTGTTCTCGGCTCCGGCACAAAAATCTTCCACCTTCGGCCATTTTGTTGGCCATCGACAGCGACGACGACGACCAACCGTACAACAAAATTCCCGTCAAAGTAAAGTGCCGCCACTGAGGATTCCACAAACGGCATAGGTATACAGAGGTACAGTGCGACCAGCACAAGGCACAACAAACAAGAACAGAACAGAGAGGCCACCTCACGAAGGTACCAAACCAAAACCACACAGCCACCACTACCACTACCATTAAGTCGGCAACAACAAAATACAAGTTAAAAACCAAAAGCCACACGAAGAGGAATAATGAAAAATTACACGAAGGGTTCACATGAGGTTAGAGTTCCTCCCGGGCTATTGGAATCGTGTTCGCCTTCGCCTTCTCGGCCGTGTGGGAGACAAAGCCGCACGAATAACTCCGTGTGGTTGTTGGTTGTTCCCTGTCTCTCCTTTGAAGCACGCTTCGGTTGCCAGGCTGCCACTGCCAGCGAAGTTGGCAAATAAAACGAACGCCGAAACTGGGATAAAAGGGGAAAAACAGAACTCACACACATTGATGTGGAAATGCGGACTAGGTATCTGCAGAGGATAGACACATTTCACACACTTTGTCCTATTCGGCGCGCAATTTATTTTGTCAAATACCCCGGGTGCACCCCCGCTGAGTCCTTTATCCGACAACGCATCGAAATTGTCAACCCATGCAAAGTTCTAATATCCTGTGCACGATAAGCGATGAACACAAAAGGATGTCGTTGCCTTGGAAGTAAAGTCTTGTGTTGCGGGTAGTTTACGACGGCCCAAGATAACGTAAAACGAACACAACAGTCCTTAAAAGGATTCCTCATTCGGAAAATGAATTGAAGAGCACACACATTATTGGGAGGTGGGTGTTCGAAGGATTTGTTGAATGAACCACAGTCTCTGGGGGTGGAACTTCGGGGTTGTTTTGTTTGGCAGTCTGATAATTTGGTGTAAGTAAAGTTCGATTAGGATTTCATTAGCCAAAGTGCGAGCGGGAGAGAGAGAGAGAGAGAGAGATGAAGCGAAACTAGTCATAGGAGTTGACTGGAATTGAAACCGAAGGGCTAAGCTGCGGAAGGGTGTTCATTTCCGCCCTTGCCTGACAGTGATTTAGCGCATTAATCGCGCAATTTTATTGGATCTATAAATAGCCGTAGGTGTCTTCGACCTGACTGTTTTTATGTCTTCGGTTGTAAAAAGTTTTAAGAAGGTCGGGGCGAAGTTACCACAGACCCTCTTCGTACAAAATATCACTAAAAGTGGTTTAAATATGGGTAGGTATTCAGTCTGCTGGAAAGTATATTACAATAGGCGTGTTTTTTGAGCTTCAATCTCAGCAAAGCAAAGTGAAGTAGGATTTTCAGCACGCAATCACAACAACTACTCTGAGTTCTCAAAGTGTCAAGTAGAACGTAGTTGTTGTAATTGCCTGCTGAAAATCCTACTTTACTTTGCTTTGCTGAGATTGAAGCTAAAAAAAACAGGCCTATTCTCAGTAGGTTACCTACGACCTAGATACCTATACCTATATCCGCCATATCTAAAGGGTGTCCCATAATTCACGCAAAATGTAATAATTTTGAAATCTGTATTTTAGAAAATACAGATTTTTAATTAGAGCTTAAATTTTTTATCGAATTAATAAACTAGGTAAAGGTACCTACATTACATATTGGGGATAAATGGCTGCCACTGCTTTTGATGGCAAGTACGTACTCTTTTATTGAAATTTTCTTTGACCGTCGTTTCGTCTAAATGTGACTGAATTTCATTAATGCACCTCCCAATTTCCTCTTTCAATGCGTTTGTGGTCGTGGGCTTGTTTGCATAAGTCTTTGCCTTCAAAAAAACCCCAAAGAAAAAAGTCCAATGACTTTAAATCGCAAGATCTGGATGTCCAATTCTGATCGCAAAAACTGCCGAACACGATTAGGAAATGAGTCATGCAGTAATAGATTTCAACGAACTCTGTTCGCGCTGCATTGTCAGTAGTCTGCAGTTTAATTGAATTTTTTAGAGTTTAAAGTCTTTCGTCAGAATTTGGCTGTAGTCAACTAAGGTGCCGAATTAATGTTAGTGGACTGTCAGCAATACTTTTGCGAACTGCTTTGATGTTTTCTGTTGACCGACTTGTGACAGGGCACCCAGAGTGTTAAAGATCACTAATTGATCCAGGCTCCCCGAATTTTTCAATTATTCTCTTCACAGTTGACTGCCATACTTTGTACCAAAATTACGGACTGTAGCTGGAAAACCTTCATTATTTTTCCTATTATTATTATCTATTAGCAGGAAATTCAAATTAAATGTTAATACGCACTAATTTTAACGAGCCTAGCTGCAGTGACTAGTGGCTCTTAATATTATTATTAAAATATTGCTCAACAACGAAAATGTGTTGTTCTTTCGTATAGCGCTCCATTTTTACTAAAGCTTAGTATGCTGCTCGAGCTAAACTAAATTTTATCTGCCTTTTGACTTTTCTCACCAAACATTAGCCAAAGTCTTAGCTAAATTTTGACGCCGTGGATAAGTGTCACAGAAAATAGCTGTTCTTTGGAAACAAAACTTCCTTAAAAAATTTAATTCTCTCTTATTTCAACTATATTTCTGATTCTAGGTACTTCTCGTCCATGTAGGGTCGGTTGGGGTAAATTGGGACGATTTTTGCATTTTTCAAAGACACATTTTTTTCAGAAATATATAAAATATTAAATTTAATTTTTTTTTAACTTTTGAAAACGGATATTATATTATAAGATACAAGATGTTGCACATATGATGACTTAATCAAGTTATAAAAACCCAAAAAAAGACATAGGGCAGTGTTTACATTTACCCCTTCCGTGTTTACATTTCCCCCATAGTTTATAAAAATACTGGGGTAAATGGGGACAACAAATTTCTGTTCTCTTAGAGCAGGGAGCTTGCCTATGGGGTAAAAGTAAACAGACATGAATTTATGTTAATTTATTTCCTTGAAAATTGCGAACGAAAGCCAAACAACAACTGAAGGGTATTGCATGCACCGGTGTCGCGACACTCCAAATTCAGATTTTTTTTATGTCTGGGTTCCGAGAACTATATTTAAAGTATGAAAATAACGGCCGTTTACATTTACCCCATGTTTACATTTACCCCAACCGACCCTAATAATTAAAAAAGCTCATCCTTGCATACTTTTCCGCAATAGAACAACAAATACACAATGATCTGTCACAATTTAGCTTGAGAAATGGGCACTCTAAATTTTGACAGGCAGTGGAAGTACATTCTGAAACAAAAGTTTGAGCTGCGTACCACTAAATGGCTTAGCTTAAGTTTAGCTCAGTTAAATTTTGGAGAGAATTTTGTATCGGAGCGAAAATTTCTCTCGAGGTAGCGTACTAAGCTCTACCACGAACTGTCAGCTGTCACATTGATATCTATTTTTCCGTTGGCATCACTGTACTATTAAATGGCGCAAAATTAAATTTTTACGTGAATTATGGGACACCCTTTAAATATCAAAGGCAACAGCTTATGGACCAAGTGCACCAAGACATGTGAGCTTTTGACAGACATCTAACCTTACGCATATAACTAGTAAGTACTTAAATAAAATATATGTGAGGGCACAACCTACCATATAGATACCTATAGCATTTTGGAAGTCTCGACAGTTTCATTCATTAAAAAAGTGAGCTTCCGCTTGTAGTCTTGTACATACATCGAGTGCTAGGATGGAAGTAAAGACGAAGAAATCCAACAATTTCACATGAAACCACCTTAAATATCTGCCCTCTCGTTAGATAGAGATAATAGGTAGTTGTGCAGGTATTTTTGGGCTTTAAATGCTGTGACACAATTTGCATAAAAATAAGCTCGCTGCTACCCTGTTTTAACCTTGTTCACTAGGTATACATATATCTATTCTAGTCTTCGTAACTGGTGTGTTGAGATAAAACAAAGCTCGTGGAATTTTCCACAAACATAATAGGTAAATACCTATCTACGTATTTCGACGCTGGCTGGTAGTATATTTTGGAATATGTACTTCAAGTGGAAATGTGTCATTTAAGCTACGATTAAATAAAATAAATAATTGGCGCAACAGGTCCGTATGGACCCAAGCCTAGCTTCTCACAACCATTCGTCTTGTGTGAGTTTTTATTTTTGGGACGAATGGAAGGGATCTACAATTTTATGCCGAGTCCAAACGGCCAATTGAGAAGCTCTTTCATGACAGTTATACTCTCGGATGTTTGTCAGACGTTCGCGAGAGGTGGCGCAGTGAAAAAAACCTTAAGTTGGAATTTGGGTTTTTTCTCGGGATTCGAACCTGGGACCCCTCGCTTAGTAGTCCAACACACTAACCACTAAGCCACTGCGCCGACGAGCTACGATTACAAGTGTTATTTTCCGTGGCAAATTTTGACATGCTGACATCACAAATATTCGGGCATTTGGTGGTCATTCTTTTGTCTTTCGTGAGAGTGCGCTGTGATCACACTTAGTGACAAATTTAGGACAAATGACGTCGGCATGTCAAAGTTTTACATATAAATTGGCATTTGTAATCGTAGCCTAACTCATTTATTTTTAATATTATTTGGCTGAAAATTAATTCAATTGCTTTAAAATGTCTCCATGCTCTTTTTGTTGCATCAACCTGGAAGTTTTCTCTCACCAGAAACGATGAAATAGGTCCCCAAGGCATCAAGAGGCCGTTTAAAATGGTTGAAGGTGAACGTGACAGTTTTATCGCTCAGTTGTCTTCAGCAGTAGACGCTTTAGGAATAATTTCTGCAATGAAAACTGGTAGCTTAAAGGGCTCCAAAGGTCTATTAAACTATATAGAGGTAGGTAGGTATTTATAAAACAAATATTTGTATTCTTAATATGGGTTTTTACCATGAAGCAACAAGTTGTAGGTCTTACCATAAGTTGATCGGATATAGGAATATTTTAATAAGACTATGGTCTCAAGACTTAAAATTTTTCACGCAATTATGAAAAGTCAAAGTCTGATAAGCGTGCAAGGAATAATACGGGATAGATAGGTACTCAGTCGTATTCGACATAGTGGCTCAGTGGTAGAATTGTGCTGGAACTCTCCGCAAAAGAAACACATTAGGTACCTAGAACTTATGGCTTTTGTTCCAATTGTGCTTTTTTTTTGACAAACACCCCAGGGTTACGAAATTGTCCCCAGAAATCTTTTCAGTTAATCAGATTTTTTAAATAACCATAGAACTGCAATTTTCTTTTAATTAGGTATCCTATACAAATAAAAATCTTGAACAGACGAATGGTTGGAGCTAGTGTCCTCTATGGTCGGGGAGTGCCAACTACTTTACCTTGTTCTCGAATACAATATTTTGGGACAAAAGTCACACCGTAGCAAAACTTTTACAATCTAAAGTGTGACTATTGATGCATATGCATATAGAACTTGCGACAGGAGTTATTTTGTGACGTCTGCAACGGTATATACGTATATTATCTGCGACTTTTACATACTCTCTGCTCATAGGCCTTTGGCGCATATTAGCAAGTATGAAGACTCTCTCGGGCTAGAATATTGTTACGTTCGGGGCAGTGATGCCAGACTTTTCGGATTGACTCTCCCACAACACTATCAAAAATATCCTTTTTGGCCATGCTGTTATTAGAAATATCCCACGACATATTCATACGTAAATAATTGTAAATCTATGCCTACGTAAATAAAAACAAGAAAATTAGCAAAAAAAAAATAAAACTGACTTCTCTTTTTATTTAAAAATAGTTTTTCTTCTTATTCAGTATTTAAAATGTTTTTTTTTTTTGTTTTATGGGATACCTATACAAATTACATTTCTTCGCCTATTTAGCTTATTTTGAAATGGAAAATGCCCACGAAATGGGTAATTTCCGGCGACCTGGTATCATTGGTCTGAGGTTCGGTCGGACTGTGCTTTCGTATGTATAGTCAACTGGATGTAAGATTTGAAACAAGTTTTAAAGCTATAGGCAAACCGTTTACAGTATGCGCGGTATATAGAAGATCTACCTACGAACTGGAAGTTGCTAAAAATCAAAACAATAAAAGTGGATAGGCAGTACTTACTTTGTCATCCCGTTAGCTCTGCGTGTGATGGTTGAGAATTAACGTCGTGTAAAATAATAAATATTTATGTGCGGTGTAAGAATGCGTTTAAATATGACATTGAATTAAAAGTCATTGTAAAGGGCTGGAGGATCACTTTTCAAAGTGAAACAATAAAAATGGTTACCCGAAAACCTACCTTACCTAGATATGTAAAAATCGGCATTAAATTTAAAATTACACAAATATTTAAGATGTTTTTAAATGCGCGGAATAATTCAAATCAGAGGAAAGCTCGAATTCAAAGGAATCTAAGAAACCTAAAAAGTCTAGTGCCGAGAATGCGAGAGCTACGGAAGCTGGAAGATGATGGAAAAAAATCGAAACACTTGATGTAATTTTATTCCGATGTTTTCACGGAAAATCTGTGGGTTGGACATTGACTATGTACTTACAACTTATTTTTACTTGTAGAAAGGTAGGTAGATACCTACCAATTCACCTATAGCACAGACGCAGCTTAAACTTTTGAAGCACCGCGCTTTTCTTTTTTACCTTTTGACTTCGACTTGACTTCAAACCTTGCTTAGGTAGGAACCTATTTGTTGGTGTTTTACAATCCGTGAGCTTATCCTTTCCTCGAAATATTTTTCGACTGAAATATTTTTGCATAACTGACTGCGAATAGGAAGAATACACGCAGAAGATAGTACACCACTGGGTAGATGGGTCTAGATATTTGTTATATGACCACCAGGTTAGCGGCAGCATGCAGGGCATACCTATACAGTCTACACGTCTTGCATGTTTTGGCCAGAGTCTCTTTTCTTAAAACCCATTTTCATCAGTTTTTGAAAAAGTTAACTTTCTATTAGTAGGTACGCACACACATGTAGGTTGTATGCATACGTATATAGCAGATAGGAAATAAGCTAGGTACCTACATCCACACCTCATTACAAGTTACAAGACACCATCCATTCTTAAAAAAAATCTGTATTCAGTGCATTTCGCTCAAAAACAGTGAAATGTGACAACGTAGCACATCGAAAGTACCTACACGCAAGCATGAACAGCAAAAAACAGATTTCACAAAAAATTTAAGCAAAAAATAAATTAAAATGTCGAACTGGAACGAGACGAGACTTGCTACCGTGAATAAAAAAAAGTTTATTCCCCATTTATGCTTCTCTTCAACTTCATGGTTCATGCTGTAACTGAATTCGCTTTTATTGCTGAATTCGCCTCGCCAACACACCGAAATTAACAGGCGCACACACATGCGGTTGGCAATTTGTGTCAATTTATCGTATAAAATAAACATCAGCTCCACACACTCTCACAGCAACTACAATTCAACGTCATCGAAAGCGATTGCCAAATCTTCCTATGAAAGTAGAGCAAAAACAGCGCGTATTTCAAAAAACAAACGAAAAGCTCTCCTACCCGATGCAGACCCAACAAATACATCTAAACAGTCGCAACAACAATTCCATGGAAATGTTTCCAAATCGATAAATGTTCGGCTATTAGCCGAGAAAACCCGAAGTTACATCGTTTTTCTTTTCACACACGACACAATTATCTCTTTTACCATGTTGTTTCATTCATTTCAATTTCCACTCAAGTGTAGACTGTAGAGTTTGCCTTTGCCTCGTTCGTAAGGAAAACTTAAACTACCTTCGATTTGTGCGTTCCATTCCAATGGATGGATGAGAAGAAGATTTATTTTTCACGAAAACAAAACGAATGATGGAGAATGACAGAAATGAAAGAGCAACAGAGAGAGAAGGGAAGAATGCGATGGAGAAACTCATCGTCGAATTCGAATCGAATCTCGAATGTGTTGAGCTTGAGTTGGCTCCAGCTTCGCTCTATGGAAAAAGGGAGTTTTACCTAACAAAGCGAACTGGTGAAGATGGAGACAGAGAAAACATTTCAAAAAAGTAGATAGGTATACGCAAAAGTTTCGTGTTTCGTTGTGAAAATTGGAGAGAATGTAGAAAATTTCTGGAATGGTTTCGGACATGCGCCCCAAGGCGGGTGGGTATAGAAAATTTGTGCAAATGTTCATCAATAACGGGCAGCAATTCTGAGAGGAATTTTATTTTGGGGCGGTTGCGTAAGAATATGTAAATTAATTAAATAGCTAGGTAAGTGAAATGGGAAAATATTTCGACTTGTCGGAGGACAGGCAAGAAAAAGGCGTTCGAGAGAACGTAAGCCGAAGGACAAGGTAGGTAGGTAGGAGTTAAAACATACCTAAGTACTTTGGTATGGGTAAGCCGACGAACTACCTACCGATTTTCGATTGCACTTGATGGAGATATGGGTCGATATTGCTATGGGCCAAGACATGGCTAACAATACGGGTGGAAGACGTCATTGTCACTTGGAAATATAGGTAGGTACCTATTTGTCTCTTACCTTAAACCTACCCACCTATTCACTTCTAAGCAAGCTATTTTCAAAGCATAGCTAGCGAGAGTTGTTGCAGGAATTGTGGGTATTAGGTACATTGAGAAAGCCAGTCTACCTATTCGCAAGAGGTGTATACCTCCTTGTCCTTAGTCATCTCTAAAATACAGTACATACCTACTACATAGGTATCTACCTACAGAGGTTAAGTTTGGTGTTAGGTATAGGTTGAAACGGCATTTTCTTTGTAGGTATAGGTAGGAATCTACACTGTACGCTGCGCAGGTTTATGTGCGTTGAAAATTTTGACGAACTCTGTGTTTTAGTCTCAGACACCACTTTGCAGTTTGCATTAGGTATGTTGACAGCACTTAGAAAGTTGGCAAGCTCGGCATTTAGCTTGGGTCCTTATAGACCTACAGGCGTTAAACATTAAACTTTTTTCCCATCTGGGAGTTTTTTTTTATGACAGTTAAATCGGGCCTAGGTATGTCCCTTCTTCGATTGGGAACATTCCTAGGTACACCTATACCTTTTTCGACAGATAGAAAGTTAAAAAGCAGATTTTGGTGAGAAGAAATAAATAAATAAATAAAAAGAATAGGGCTACAGGATCACAGACAGTTTCACATTTCCCACCTATCATTTCATTGGGTTCTTTTCTTTTCAGGTCCCCATGGACCTATATTTACTTTTGTACTCAATTGTGACCACCACTCATGTTAGTCTTAGGTATGTAGCTAAATAAAGCTATGAAGGAGGGCCATATTTGCACCCAATTACAATTTTTTAATTCGTCATATAATTCACACTCACATTAAAAAAAAAAACACTATAGGTAACATGCTTTGGTAGACACTAAGTAAATTCTCTTCTATTGAATAGTTTGAACATTTTTTCCACACACTACCGAGTTGAAACTCGTTAGTTTTCCAGTGAGTTTCTGGTTATGCCATTTTACAGGACCATATTGAGGACAACCTAAAAAAGTTGACAGGATAGAAACCTACCAAGCTACCCACAAAAGATACAATCAAAAAGATTAGTGTATTTGACTGAGCAAGGGGTTCCGGGTTCAACCACCGGGAAACAATTTCAACTGTCGCACATCTTGCGAGAAAGGTTTACCTTACAGTCGTTCCGATGCGTCATAGAATTGTGGCCAGCTTCTGTTTTGCAATAAGTTAAGCTCTAAGCCTTATATCCATTTGTACCTATATCTGCCTGCTTATTATTTTTATTTTTTACTTGACAACTTACCTAGGTAGAAGTGTAAATATGTATCAACTTACATAACTTCGTAAGAATGTAAGCCTAGCCTAGGTAGGTACTAAAGGAGATATGTATATGTAGCATCATTTTTTCACAGCATCGACTTGTGGACCACACTGTACTCAACTACCTAATACTCGAAAGCAACTAGATCGGCGCTCCATTGTTGGCTACTGACTTGGTGGCGATTTTCTTTACTGCACCGTTTCTCAAATCATTGCGGTTGGCAGACACCTAGTTGTACCTACCCACTTATAGGCCTAGCTAGGTAAATCATTAACTCCAATCATCATGAATTCCTAGAGACACATCAACCCAAACTAAATTTTCTAAGTCTAAGTTTTCTAGTCGCACTTCACACAGTCTCCATTCCATTGACCCGCAAAAAATCTTCAACTTCCGGTCTCTTACTCCGTTACGACCATCCGAAGCTGTCCGCTCAACAAAACAGTTCATAGGCAAAGTTCCAGACCCCCAAAAATTAGTTGAAGTGAAATCCATTCCCTTTATCCCAATCCCTCCCAATTCATCGCATTCATCTGTCAAATCAAATTTATTAAATATTCCAAACGGCGTTAAAATGGAGTCTACTCCAAAGCAACTGCCTACCTAATCAACTGACTGCCACTGTCAACCAGTTACCACAGGCAGTTGGCAACGCACTAAAATCAAAACCAATGGAATGAACGAAAAACCGCTGTCGCGTTGTCCCTTCGCATTCGTATTTCCCCTCTCTTAATTGTATTGGTTAGTTCTCACCCCTAGAAAAATTGTGGGCCGACCATCGCAGCCGAACACTGCCGAAGTAGTGCAGCTCGATGGTGATTGGTGAAGACGGTGTCTGGCTGTCAGCCGAAGTCACCCGAAGTTGAGCGGTTGTTCTCGGTTTCGGTTGAAAATGGAATGCGATAAGTGGGAAAATTGTGGAAGGGGCTGATGTTATAGACGATAAATGAAAATGAAAGGAGACCGGAGAGGATTGGTAAAATAAAAACGTAGACGTGGAGTAAGAGTAGAGTGGAGAGAAATTCTATGCAAATGAGAGAGGGAGAGCGAGACGAGAAATGAGAAAATGCTTTTGTGACGAGTGGAATGTGGAATAGGTATTTGGAAAACTGTTTTCTTTTTTTCTTTTCTCATTCTCTTTTGATATTGTTTTGTTGAAAATGTTCGTACTGACTGTTTGTACTTGTAGTTGTAACTTGTGATTGGACATGCATTCGAGTCTATTTGTGGAGTACCTATACCTAGTGAAAAATTGAAAAAGATTTATGGGATTTGTGATGCATAGCCCATAGATAGGTTTAGGTAGGTAGGTACCCATTTAGAGAAGTTAGGCTAGTGGGATTGGAAGTGTAATTTGCGATAGGTAACTGAAATGAAGACTGCTTAGCTAGATACCTACGAACGTGCCTAGAGGTAGGTATCTAGTTCCGATTTCGACTAGGTAGGTATAGGTACCTATGATGGACAATTATTATACAACCTCGGTAGGTACCTATACCTATTGCAAACGGTGCATTTAATTCACAAATCTTACGTACCTACCTATAGCTAGTTAGAAACCAAGCCCTACCTACTTACTCCTGCATGCCTACCCTCTACAATTTACTAAATAGGAAGATAGGTATCTACCGTAAGCCGCACGAGTTTCTCTTGTTTTAATAGGTACCTAGGTACCTACTAAATTGTAAATTAGATAGGTAGGTACCTAGTTTCCTTCCTAAAACTCAGAACTCAGTTTCCTTCCTAAAACTCAGAACCTAGGTGTAGGTACCTAGGTAGTCATATAAATATCAACGTTACGTACCCACCAAGCGGTCCGATTCTTCGCAAGTTCTTTCCATAATATCCGTTAACCAATGAGAGACTGCTTTGAAGATTTATTGTGGACGTTGTGGGTATGTTCTGATTGCCGACGCGGCCTTCCTTGGGTCTTCTTGCCCTATACCAACTACATACCTACTACGTAGAGGTCTAGGAGGTGATTATAAAACCGCCTACTACCTATAACATTTCTGCATAGATAGTTCTGACGTACCTACCTATATCTACCTATATTCAAAGGACTTCAACACGTTCGCGGTAATTGCGGCTTTAACCGTCAAGTTTTGAGCGCAAACAAATGAAACAAATGGCTTTTGCACTTCAACATTTTTCACTGACCAACACACTGTTGGTTTTCTGTTTGTACCTAAGGCTTGTCGTTCACGTGGCATACCTATGTCGCTGGGCTCAAATCCATATCCGTGCCTATTGAAACCCTCAGTCTGTTTTACAGAAAACTTCTTAACTAAGGTCTCGATAAAGCTGATTACACTGGACCGGAGATACAAAATTGAACGCCCTTTAATGAAGTCAGCGAACCACTCCTTGCCACTTAGGCGACTGTCTTGCCATATGACACAACCAGTTGGAAATTAGATGTTTGTTCTATAAGTATAGTTGACTGCCATTATGGTGCATATAGCTGTGTGTGGCCGCCTATCATGCTTTTGATGATGAAAATGAGGTAACCTCTTATAGGTACCTGTACCGGTACCTACTTTCGCTGACTTTGTAGTACCTATGTTGGTACTATACCTATACCCTAAACAAGAGCAGGGATTAGACTCCCACTTGATTTTTTTTTTTAAGTATATAGTTATAGGGTAGAGTCACTTGTAGCCGGCCCCTTAAGGATTTTTCGTCATACAATATATCACAGTAACAAGAAACAACAAATATTAATATTTTCGAATAATTCTTAAAATAAATTATTCTTTATTTAAGTATTCGTCTGCAAAATGAAGAAAAAATAAATTATTGTAATCAGAAAATTGTTTATTTAGATTTTAGTAAAAAAAGTATTTTTTTTTTCTGTGGCCGGCCCCTTGTTTCCTGTTTCCGGCCACCTCGTGTCCCATATTCGGCCACCCAGTAAAGATAGGGCTTAAATTGTTTAATATTTGTTATTCAAATGTTTTATTACAGAAAAGTTAAGAAAAAAAAATATTTATCTTATTAAAAGTAATTAAAAAAAAAATTAAATAAAAAACAACATTTGAAAACAATTACCTACAAAATTTTACAACATTGTTTTTTCGACAGCAATTTTACTCACGATTTGACAGTAAATTCACACAAAAACCTTCCAAGAGCACATGTCAAATGAGTTGATTTCTCGAGAGCGACTGAGCCTCGCAACAAGAATTTTGACACATTAATGGAAAAGCATAAGACAACAATTTAAGACCAAAAACTTCGAAAGAGAACTATACACAATTCACTAATTATAACGACTTTAACGAGAGGTGGCCGGCCACTGGGTAGGGCCGCAATTAGGCTACTCTACCCTACCCTGCAAATATAACCGAGAGAAAATTGTTTGGCAATGGACATAACGCTATTTTTGCTTTTCATTGGTAGGGTTTACCTACAGTCCCTTCGGTAGGAAATTACGCCCATGAAGCGCTTGCTATATAGTACCACGGCCGGACTTAGGGGAGGGCCTTGGGGGCTCCACAAAAAATGGGCCCCGACAATAAAAACTTTGAACAAAAAAGTCTTAAAAACTCCGACGAGGAAACAACTTTCCCTTGGATATTTTGTTCACTGTTTTATTGTTATTTGTTTTAAAACTGTGCATTTTATTTGGAAAACAAGTAGGGGCGCGCCAGACCTCTAAATCCGGCCCTGTATAGTATGTAGCTTCGAGGTGGCTCGCAGTCACAGCTAGGCGATCATTTGTCGAGTCCGCTTGCAGTCAAACTCAGATTCACCACTAATGAAGGTAAAAATAAAACCTCCCAACCTCTATCTACGTCAAACAATCCGTCGGTCGTATCCCATGGATCAGCCTGTACCGCGTTGGGACAGAATCAAATTTTTAAGAAAGTCCTGAGCGTCCGTAGAAATACGTTGGCTTCGGTTTTTATGTGTAGTTCCAGTTCCTCGGGAGATTTTTTTTTCCCAGGGTACTTTTTATTTTTGTAACCAGTAGGGTAGCTCTTCAAATTGAGGAGCCAGGCTCGTTTTTTGACCCCAGGACAGTACCTAAGCTGGATATTTCAATGCAATGTACGTCACTATGGCCACTATGGGGATGTTCGAGCTGTGCGAGGCGCTTAAAGGTTTCACCTATTTTTTCGGCACCGCGTCTTAATTCCGCAAAATCTTCTCCGACCTCAAATCCAAATGTGTCTGAATAAATCACAAAAAGCAGGTCCTAGTGGTCCTAGTGGCTCCCATATGGACCATAACCGTCAATGGCATATTCTATCGCGTCCTCCTTGTGCGAAGAGCCTCACTTTAAGCTTCTGAGACACTAAATCAGCATTCCTTTCGAACAGAGGCTCAGTGTTGGGTCTTACACTCGCCCTTACAACCAACTTCACCAAAGTCAAGTTGAGGCAGGCCAGACCCTTGCATGCCATCATAGAGGCAGGGGCTCAGTGGCCTTGGACCGATTGTGTTCCACCATCTTCGCAAGACAATTCCACTTGATTAACCACCTTCCGCCACCACATATCCGCGCTAATTGGACACCCGCAAATTGCACCCCACATGTCCGTTCGTGCATGCGGCAATCAATGTAAACGCAAACAATTAGTGCGCTGCCATTAATTGGGAACATTTCATTTGCGTCGTTGCGTGCATTCAGTTCATATGTCAAAATCGCCCCCCACGTGTTACCATTCTCACAGAATTAATTGTAACGATGATTTAACTACCCAGCTACATGGGCACTTCCACATCTCCCCATCCTCACGGCAGAGACATTTCAATCGAAGAGCATCGCTTATCGAAAGCAAACCCTTTGTGCGTCGTCTTCGTCTCCCTTCCCAGCCTTCTGCCACTGTGTGGCTGTATCTAGGTATATGGAAAGCCAACCAAACATTTATCTCATTAGCGGTACACAGCGAAAATTAAGATAAGCGATTCGTTCGTATGTATTCGTTTCGTCGTTATCCCCGAGAGATACGAGATGTACGATTACATTCTCCATCCGTGTGTGTGTTCTGTGTTGCTGCCGTTCCGGTCAGTGAGCGCTGCCGCCGTCGTGTCCAAGTCCAACAAAACAAAATTATGTATCGCCATTCACATCGCCCTAGCATGTTGTGGCGATGGAGCGATCGAGCATGTACCAACTCGGACAAGGTGTTGAATTTCGTCGGGCCGACTATCTTAAGAAAGAATCTCCGCGCCGCCGCTGCTGATGGCTGATGAGGTCTCTTACGGTTCTGTTTCAATTCGGCAGAAGAATGCGTGCTCATTATGCCCTCCAAGTTATGGTTCATCTTCCAGTGGGAAATAGAAAGATCGTTAGGCGTGCTCGCAGCGCCGCTTATGTGAATGGTTTAATTTGTGTGGGCCTCGAAAATAACGAATTGAATAATGAACCGAGTGTTGACAAAGCGGTGGTACTCGTACTCACTGTACTCAGTGCACCGCCAGTGACAGTGACTGACTGTGAGTTTAGTGTCGTGACTGGACCGTTTAAGCTGATGCGTTGTGTCTTTTGACATGAAAGTGAAATCAAGCAGTCGGCTCTCATGAAATAACGTCCATGATGTAAACACATTAGTGGCACGTCACACGTCAGAGGAGGCGAAAGAATTCGAAGGTCTTTTTCCTAATGACGGCACGTTTATGGACCTAAATTGACTTATAACTTTGGGCACAGTGTGATTGTAATCACCGGATTTGGAGGGGTTTTTGATTAGCTACTTTGTCGAACGAACTGAATATTTTGTGAGCAGATTTTAAAGCTTCTTTAGGTCCGTCTTGGACCATGTATAGCGTCATAACAACAAGTAAATTGCGTGTAAACTTTACTTTTGCAAAATATGACATACAACGACTGAACTAACAATATCTACCCAAGGACCATCAATTTTGTTTACGAAAGGCTTCTTAGAAATTCAATAAACTCGACCGACTATCAGCTTTTTATAAAGAGGTATAACTTTCAGCTAGCAACTTCTTACACCTTTTTATTGAGAGACAATGGAGGCAAAGATTTTTGTTTATGTCCGATAGATCAAAGCTCGACAGACCAACATAATGGTTCCGGGCACATGACTTCTCAGGCTGTTCCTGCAGAGAAGTCGCACTTTACCAGTAACCTATATGATACTGACCAACGCATTAGAGGAAGCTCGCCTTAGGTAAAGCGCACAAGGACCCAATTGAAAGATCGAAACGTGTGGTACACGCCAAAAGCCTCATAAGAACCCTGAAATGCCTTTCAAGAGTCTCGAAGTGCATTAGGGTTAAAATATTGAATTCCGATGTCAGAAAAGTAAAAACAAAATCAGAGTTAAGTAGACGAATGCTCAATAAAACGGTTCACAGTCACATTTGCGACAATGTGGACTGTCACAGTGACAATGTGGACTGTCACAGTGACAATGTGGACTGTTACAGTGACAATGTGGACTGTCACAGTGACAATGTGGACTGTCACAGTGACAATGTGGACTGTGGCGCACGAACTGGTTAATTTTTATTTGTATTTTACATTCTCCAAGTTCCCCCCCGTTGAAGGTGAATGGCGCTGAAAGAAGTTGACTAGTGGAGTTAAAAACACAACACCAGAAAGGTGCACTGCCGGATTAAACCAGCGCGGGGCCTGTAGAAACTTCAATCGAGGGGCCTTTGGATTACTTTAGGTTATCAAGTTTACGGTATTAAATAAAAGAAAACAGTTAGAAATAAATTTGTCTGGATTTAACTTGGGCAAATTTATAAACAATACTGGGCTCTAATTGCGTAAGTTCAAAACGGTCGAACGACATCGTCTCGACGCGATTAGACCCCTGTTCGACTTCTCTAAGCAAATCGTATTCCATATTCATTAAAGTCAGGTGACAAATAGATATTTTGTTTGGGTGCGCGGGGCCCCCAAATGCGCGGGGACCGTATTATTTCCTACGACGCTAATCCGCCACTGTAAAATTGTCAGCACTGTCAACAGTAGTAGGGGGGAAATTCAAGCTTCTAGCCCAACAGATCAGAGAGTTGTGAAAAATTCTATGATGGATTCCATTGACAAACTATTTCATCCCAAAATCAAGTCTCAGTCCCAAATATTTAAATATTTGTCTTACCCCAGCCCATCAGTTCTATTCGCTTTCCACCAGATTCTATTCAACGCAGCTCTCTGTATGACAAGATTTTTAAAAGATTATAGGGTCCGCCATCTAACTTTTTTTTTTCAACTAATGCTTATTTCGCGAATGGTAACACTTAGCTCATGTCTGATGTGACAGATAACTAGTTTTATCCTTCCACTGAACGAATATGGTTGAACAACGCTGGGAAATAAGGCGACATTACTTTGAAAATCATGGTAATGTTGCAGAATGTGTGCGAAAATTGCGTACGGATTTTGGAAGAAGAGAAGCACCGCCAGCTCCGTATGTTCGTTATCTTTAGAAAAAAGTGAAAGAAACTGGCATCCTCATCGATAAACCAAAGCGTGAAACGCCAAAAACAGTGCGTACACCCGAGAAAATTGAAATTTTGGTCCAGAGGCATAACTGGGCCATTTTTCTTCGAAAATGAGCAAGGAGTGGCCGTTACAGTCAATGGCGATCGTTATCGGGCCATGTTGAACGAATTTTTGTTCACAAAAATTGAAGAGGAGGATAATGGCAACATTTGGTTTCAACAGGACGGCGCTACGTGCCGCACAGCCGAAGCTACACTCGATGTTTTGCGCCCTGTTTTTGAAGATCGCATTATCAGCCGCAGAGCTGATGTCGTTTGGCCACCGCGGAGCTGCGGTTTGACACTGTTGGACTATTATTTGTGGTGTGCCGTAAAAGATAAGTGTTACGCCGACATGCCAGAGACAATTGACGCTTTAAAGGACAATATTCGTGAAGCCATTGGTGAAATACAGCTGCACACAATCGATAATGTGCATAAAAATTGGACCGATCGTGTAGGCTACTGCATGGCCAGCCGAGGCAGCCATTTGAATGAAATTATTTTCCATTATTAACCGGAAGGATTGTACTTTTGTACTTTCAAATAAAAAAAGAAATTTGAGAAAATATTCAGTAGTTTTTTTTTATAGCATTTTCAAAAAAAAAAAGTTATTTGGCGGACCCTTTATGTCTAGAGAAAACAGCAGAGAACGCTGGAAGGCCTTCTAAGACCATAAGCCATTCACACTTGGCAATACCCTAATCAGTTACCGGAACAGCTTTGGCTGGAAATGAAAGTATGATCACCACTACTATCTAAAGGCCGGGCCATCTAGTGGTTTCATGTTAAATTGTGTTTTATTTTGACACTGACAGCTGTTTCCCGATCGAAATCTTGACAGAAAGTCGGTATCATACCTCCGCGGAACGAAATGAGTCGCTTTAGGCTTGAACAACGTTGGGAAATATTGGAAACTTATTTCCAAAGTGAGTGCTGTGTAGCCCAAACATTGCGTTTTTTTAAAAGAAGTTTTGGCCGAAATGAAGCACCCTCCGCGCCTGCTGTAAACAAGTTTAGGCAACAAGTTCCTGAGACTGGTATGCCAATATGGACAACACTCATGGTCCCCGTCGTCGTACGGTGCGCATAGGCTAGAATGTGGCAGATTGTGGAGTGGTGGACCATTTTTCTTCGATAATGAGTCTGGGAACAACGTTTCGGTCAACGGTGGGCGTTCCAGAACCATGTTAACCGGCTTTTTTTTTACTGAAATTGAAGACATGGATTTGGATGACCTCTGGTTCATGCAGGATGGCGCGCCATGCCACACAGCCCATGCCACAATCGATCTTTTGCGCACCAAATTCTTAAATCGTGTTATCGGCTGTCTTGGCGATGTCAATTGGCCGCCTCGGAGTTGCGATTTGACCGCTTAGGACTTTTTTTTTTGTGAGGAACCGTGAAGGACCGATGCCAACAATCCGGAGACGATCAAAGCACTTGAGGCCAATATCATTCAAGCAATCCTTGAGCTACAGCTCGAGACCGTCAACAAGGTCTTGAAAAATTGGAGCGACAGAATGCGCTACTACGAAGCCAGCCGAAGCAGCCACTTGAACATAGTTGTGTTCCATAAATAATGGGAATCTTGCTAATATAGCCATGATACATGGAAAAAATTTAATTTTATTAATTTTATTGCATTTTTAAAGAGGAACTTGTATTTGGCCCACCCTGTACTCTACCACCAAGCTGTTAGTCATTGTCGTCGTTTCGTTATTGATGCTGTCAGTCCCTGCTGTTTGTAGGTCAGATTTAAGAGACCAGTGAGTCACAGTCTCGAGCATGGATCGCATACAGGTTTCAAGGAGAGGTGCTGAATATTTTTGACAAATTTTAAACTGGCTTGCCAATCAATGGAATATAATAAACAGAGTGTAGTGGTAGTGGCATATTAGGCCCTCAATCGGATGTGTGTTCTGGGCACAACAAACCACTGCAGCTGAAGCCATTGCATTTCCATGTCCGTAGGTATAGAGTTCCGAATATGAAGACAATGTCAAAGACCCGTCAATAAATTCCCATCGCATCGGGGGTGCTGCTGCTACCTTTAACCACATTTACTGCCTCCAACTCTCGGCATATCCGCACCTAATTAACCTCTCCTTGGAATTAATTTTCCGATTTCCCTATCTTAATTAAATTTACCCCCACTTTGGTCCCATTTAACTGGCAAACACCATCGACAGCACGATGATAATGATATCGTGTGTAATCCAGATAGATACCCACACCTACCCTCGCTATTCATAATTAATAGAAACAGACCTCAATTGTCAGTGTGCTCCGACACGATATTCATCTTACACTATCAATTTCCTTCACTGGGATAGAACGACTTTTCTATTGTTCACCTAAAGCGACGAGCGAGGTAGAATTTTTCCTAATGAGTTGCCGTCGAATTTATTATCCACTTCGCTGTGTATTTTCGCCCACAAAGGACACCCCCAAGGCGGAAGAGATGAACGCAAATAGACCAAAAAGGCAGCAATAAAACCTACGACTACCTTGGAGAAGGTTTCTTTTTTTTTTCCAGTTGCTTTTGTAGCCCGGAACGCGTAAAAGCCTCATTAGGGCGGAAATTCAACACTCATTCGATTCCCCCCGCTCGTTCGTCGCCGTTGAATCTACAAATGATTTTCCTACTTGCCCGCCACTCGGGCTGGCATCATAGTGCAAAGAGGGTAGTTTGCTAGTCGAGGACGAGCGACGAGGACTCGTTAGTGGAGCATGAATAATGGAAATGCTTTCCAGCATTCTGTTTCTCCGGTTCATCCCTGTACTATGGAAATATAGCATATTCATCCCTTATTTCGATTAAGAGGCGATAAAGGACGACTGCTATTTTTTTTTTTGAAATTCTTTTGTTAGTTTTATTTTTGCATTACTTTTGCTGGATGCTGGGGGGTTTTGCCCGAAAATCAGTTATCCACCGGAAATTGCAACCAAAATGAAAACTGGGTGGGTGGACATTTTTGTGCGGCGTGATATATCCCAGGATCCCAGGGAAACTGGACTTGAATAGGATTGCCATTTTATTATCTTTTTTATGGACAACATTGGCGCGCATTAGATTAGAAAAAGTAGTATAAATGCTGTGCGCTTCTTACGAGGATAAAGGACTTAATTTGGGAATAATTTACTGGCTCGCAGATAGGCTGAGTTTTATTAATTAGATTGACTGTGACGAGGGTGACCTTTAATGTTGGACAAGCAAATTGTCCAACGGACAGAATTCAAGTCAATTTATAGCTGAGGGATATAAGCTAGAGCGTGATTAAGGAAGTTAAACAAGAGATACCGAACAAAAGGTGAACGATTGACTATGTACCTCCCCCCAAGCTAAAAAGAACAAAAAAAAAACTTTTTGAAAGTCCTGGGCGCGAAATAGGTAAATGGAAAAAAATTATGCAAGCAATAGGAAAATTTAGATCGTGCAACAGATTAAGACGGACCAAAGAAAAAAAAACGGAGAACCGCGGAAGTTACATATATGCCAACGCCAGCACCTTTGCCAGCACTCGGTGATCAATACGACACGTTTATCCGGTCAATTACTTCGAATTGACCAGGTATTCCCTCATTTCTTAGAATTAATAAAAATTGTAATATTCGCAAAAATAAATGTAAAATCGCTGACACTATGTCTACGATTAAGAATGCGAATAAGGTAAACCAATAAATAGAGGTGAACTACACGAACTTTGTGTAGTCTCCAGGTACATATTGTAAAGCGATAATCTCCAAATAAAACTTATTCGGTGTTAAAGTAATTTTTCGTTTTTTTTGATTCGGCTTGGCACGGGTCATTTTAGTCGGACGCACTCAGAAGCATTACTGGCAAACCCAACTGGAAAGACGCACCTTGCCGCTTGACCTATGCCTGCACGCTCGAAAACTGGCTCTTACCAAGTGCGATTTTTTACGCGGGTAGAAAAAAATGAGTTAAGACTAACTAAGTCTGTGCAGTGGCCAAGTGGTTGAACTCCTAAGCGAGGGGTCCCAGGTTCGAATCCCGAAAAAACCCAAATTCCAACCAAAGGTTTTTTTACTGCGCCATCTCTCGCGAACGTCTGACCAACATCGGAGAGTTAAACTGTCATGAAAGAGCTTCTCAATTGGCCGTTTGGACTCGGCATAAAATTCTTGATCCCTTCCATTCGTCCCAAACTTGAAAAAAACGAATGGTTGTGATAAGCTAGGCCTATAGGGTCCCTACGGACCTGTTCCGCCAACTCTATTTATTTTATTTATTTAAAATTAACTAAGTCCCTGATGGCAAAAAACAAACATTTGTTTTTAAAAACTAGAGAGATAAAAAGGATGCATACTTTTACTTTTGGTGGCGCTTACAGTCCGGGGTGCACCACGGCCTCTCCAGTCAGCTTGGTCCCTAGGTAGCCGCCTCCATTTATGACCACCAAGTCGATTGAGGTCGCCGTCAGGATGAAAACCTCCTGCGATTTTTTTGAGACAAGGATTCTTCGGGCAATAGATTTAAGATTATTTAAAGACGAGCTTTATGGGCTATACAGCGACGTTGACCTGGTCAAAAAGCTGGGGACACAACGGCTTAGATGTGTGGGGCACGTGGAGCGTATATTTTTTTTTTTTTTTTTTTTGTTAAATTCACGTTTTATTAAACATAAAAGATTTAAAAAAGTTTAAACAATAGTTTCTGCGAAGCCGAGGCTTTTCTGCAGAAGATTAGGACATCAAGGCACCAGCCCGACGAGTCTTTGAGTCCAAACCTGAGGGACAACGTATCAGAGGGAAGGTTAAATGCATCTGTTCAGAAAACAACACTTTTTTCAGAGTTAAGATTAATGTCCACAAAAGAGTTTTTTTTTCAGTTTTAACGAACGATTTGGAGGGTAAATTGATAAATCGGCTTTAATTTTAACCGAGTTCCCTTAAACAACTTGACTCGGTTATTTTTAATCCACTATCACTGTAGGAGCTATATTAGCATTATTACTTTGTAGTTTTTAACCGAAAGTTGATTGATTTTAAATAAGTAATTTTTCTGCGTGTATTCTGCAATGGCCAAGATTTACGCCGAAAAAACATGTGCAGAATTCACTGCGCAGCAACATTAGAATACACGTGTTTACATGCATATACATATTCTCACTCACCGCCAGCAATGCGGTCAAAATTTGCTGCAAAATTCAAGCGTACCACAACACGAATGAAAATAAATTGCAATTCCAAATATATTTGGCATCATCGGATTTTGACATTTGCTGATTGTGTTTGTTTTTGTTTTGGTTGCAAACACATCAGCCGCTTATAGTTGGTGAATGACAGTAGCCATTCAGTCAAATAATTTTCTGCACGTCTGTTTTGCTTGCAGCACTGCATTCAGCGGCGTAGCTAGGGGGGAACAGGCCCCGGGCGGCAATTTGGAGCGGTTACAATTTTTAAACATATAAAACTTACAAAACGGATTCTTTTTTCAGTCCAACGAATTTATTTACAAAGTCTACCAGCATACACACTGCTTCACAGTAAGTAATCAGACATTCCTTGAGTTGCTTAACAACGAAATCCAATGAACGCTGCTCCCTAGTATGCAGCTATATTTTATCGGAATGACAACCCTGTACAGCACACACAAATTATAACACAGTACACAACATCTGCATTCGAAAATACTATTTTTCTCTTTTTTTCGCTAGTTGTGTGCGGAGGTGTGGTGTGTGAGAGGAGTTTCTCAAAAATTTAAGCTTATTTAAAATTGTTTAACGTTCACTGTTGCCGCCAATAATATAATCACTTTAGAGAAGAACGTTAAAATTTTGAATTTTCCGCCTAATAAAGAACCTTTTTCTTACGTACAAACTTACGGTAGATATACCGTAGATTTTCCCCAAAGATTAAATTCACCACAGTCAGTCTTTCTCATTTCTTTTCTTGCTTCAATTGTTACAATTTGTTCATTCCAATGTCAACCTTTAAAGTGTTCGTTTTGAGCATTAATAAATCAAGTTTTATAACGTTTAACGAAAAAGTGGATGTGTTTTTCTGAACTCAAGGAACAAAATCTTGATAAGAATTTTGCATTCACAATGAGCACTCTAAGGCTATCTAATCTGCGTATCATGGCTATAGAGCAGGACATCACAGAGACCATCGATACTGAAAGAATAATAAGAGATTTTACACTGATAAAAAATAGGAAAACCAAATTTTAAAGAGGTTTTCTGTAAATAAATAAAAAAAATAATTGAAATGGTTGAAGACGAGGCTTAAAAGGTTGCTCAAATGCGCGGACGTAGGCTTCTCAACCACAATAGCTTAGAAATAACCGAATTATTAAATACAGACAATCACCCAGAAAAAAAAACAACGTAAAATCAAAGAAAACCACTTTGGTTTGAATATTTTTCGGAATGATTTAGCATCGACTACGAAAATGTTTGAATCAAAGTGGCATAACATTAATTCAAAGGGTTTCCCTACTCTAAATGCATAAATTTTTAATTTGATCTAACCACGTATGCACCTTGATTTGACGTGGAATCATGCTTAAATGTAAAAGTGAATACGTTTCACTTTGAATATACGTTGACTTAATTTTAAATAACATTGCGTTTATAAATCAAATATTATTTAACGTGAAAAGGAATATTCTTTTTAAAGTTTATTCAACTTAAGATAAAATAGAACATACTACATTTTAGTTTGCAATTTTGTCCCTGAGTGTGTAATCAGGAGATTAAGGCGGATACAACCACTTGATCTATAAAAATTAGCTAAGAATAGAAGTAAGGTTATATTTTCTATCACAAAAGTTCAGAAATCGGATTTTTCTTTCTAAATTTTCAAACAATTTAAAAATATTTTTTTTTAGGGTGTGAAAAAATTACTAGGGGCGGCATAAATTGGGTCTGCCCCGGGCGGCCTCAACTTACGCTACGCCACTGACTGCATTCTGTGCTGCGTCCAGAATTTCTGCACATGTGTTTTGGGCATTACAACGGCAGTAACAACAGAAGCAGCGTTATCAACCCCGACGCCTGGTCCGTTTAAGGGCCGTTTGCTTATACGATCATAGCGAATTTAAGTGCCAAATAAACTCTTATGTGACAGTTTATATACCCTGAAAAAAGTAGCCCATAAGTATTTAAGTAGAAGAGTCGTATGTGTAAACGGCCCTAAGTCTAATAATTTTAAATAAATTTTTTTACTAATAAAATAAAGCCTCGGCGGAAGGTCACAATTGCGAAATTTGTATGGAAACTGTGAACTACCAAAATTTAAAGTTGAAACTATAGAAATGTTTATTGGTAAGGCCCAAGTAAGAAAGATTACAAAGCCAAAAGCCTTTTGACTTGTGACCAAAGCCTTGACCGAAGCTTTCAAAGGCCTAGCTTTTGCTAAAAAATATTCCATTTTTACACATTTCAAATTTAGCTGTATCTTCAATAATTGACACGAAACTTGCACAAAACGCCGAATGATATGCCAAGTCCTTGCGTTTTTCAATTGAATATTCTTATTTTTATACCTGTCGTCTCTGATTTTATTCAGACAGCTTGCTTAACTCTGTATGTCACAGTTCAAAACAAACGGTTGAATTTTCAGTCTTGTTAACCTCCGCACTAAATATTTTGTAGGTCACAATATGCAATTTTGTATGGAAAATTTCACAATTGTGAGCCTGGACACTAAAAATGATTATTAGTTTCGCGGATTGCCTTTAATTTATGCACAGGTTTGCCAGTTGGTCCTAGGTATACAGTTTGGGGATGAGGTAGTTCTCGGGTTACTTCGGTAACTCTGCAACTTGTGATCAACAAACTGAGGTCCTAACGCCTCCTGTGCGGGATTTGTGAATTAATATATACCAAAGCTTAATAATTTTTGAATTGACGATCCGAAGGAGCTCACTCACTCACACATGATGGATGTTGGACTGTATAAACGGTTCCAAGAGAGGCAGGTAATTGTGTTTTGTATTGGTTGGATTCATTGCTTGTACCGGAGCGGCGCACGTTCAATCACCTCACCGGCCGCACTCTACCACCGACTATTAAAAGAGACGAATTCTCACTACACCAAGAAAGATGCAAATATGGACAATGGCGGTCACGAGTGCTATAAACGGACGTACAGTGATTGACCCATTCGTCTAGACCATCATATTCTGAAAGCCAAGTAATTAATGCAGAAAATTCGCTTTTTTAAAAAGCAGGGTACCTACTCATTCCGTAACTTTTCAGACGATAGTCGAAACGATAGACCTCCAAAACTAGCAAACAAGTGCTAAAATTACAAGTTTGAGAGCTTAATCCAGTTCATTTTCCAAAAGTATAATGAAAGCTGACGTTTGTCAAAAACATTCGAGCAGAATATGACTTATTTTGGTGATCAAAGTTTCCAAAACGATTACCAGTGGCAAATGACCCGTACCGGCAGCTTCATCCGTGATTTTATAGCCACCTTCGACAATGGGTATCTAGGTAAAACAAAACTCGCTTATGTGTGGATTGCGGTTTAAGATTTGCTTTGGAAATAGTCCCGATTTGGCGCGTGAGTTCAAAACGAGGCGACGAGAGTCTCAGCTCTCGTTCATTTTGATATAGTTTTAAAAAGTCTGTACGCGTCAGCGTTATAAATAATGTATACCAAAGATCCTTTCGGACAATTTTCTTGTTCCTAATTTGATTGCAGTTTCTGTTGAGTATACCTACCAGGTGGTAAACAACACCTCTAGCTGGCGGAACTTGCTGCTAACGTATCTACCTTATTCTGCAAGCTCATCAATACACCGGTTGGTGTGGTAGGGACCAACCTACACCGGCTCTATCCGATTTCTTGGTCAAATGCATCACAACGAGTTGTCGAAAAATTGTAATAAGCTCCCAGCTGTCGTTTCATTTCTGCTGACATGATGCCCTATGAAACTTCCTACTTCCCAACAAGACCTAGGTCTTTTTGTGTACCAAATCTATTTTTAAATTCTACATTTCCGTACGTATAGGTATGTAGATACCTACTTGCAGCTATGTCAAGAAAATTTTCGTGAGTGCAACATTTGCATTTGTCAACCTCTTCTATAAACTTTTCCTTAATTTCCACATCCAAAAGCTGTCTGTAATAGCCATTCGTTTGCATATACAAAAAACAGATTCATTTCATCAAAGACGAATAATAAACCAACAAAAATGGCGTCGATTTGTGAACGAGAAGTTTCCCAGTTCGATTCGAGTTCGCTTCTTCTTGCCTTGCTGGCTGGATTGCAGAGGTATGCGTGCTTGTTTCATTTCCGCACATGCTCTGTTTGCGAGACAACTGGGACATCTGTAGAGAGGTCTGCGAAGCACACGTGAATTTCCTATTCCTCGGTTGATGGCGGACGGAACTGGAGAGCACATTCACAAACCGCATTTTTAATGAACGCTGCACTGGGTGTGGTGGGAATAGTTCGGTTATTGGATAGACTTTGTAGAAAACCCTACAAATGTGAATGGGATTATGAAGCTATCGGCGATAGATGGCGGTAAAATAAGTTGAGGGGAAATTCGACTGCACACGGAAATGAAAACAGAAAGCGCGATTGATTGCCGCCTTGGGAGGGCAGGTTGAAATTTAAAGACAGAAGTGGATATGCAAATGAAGGAGAGACCTATAACAACTGGTTCTTCTTATTCTTATTCTTATTCTTTAGCGGCGCTAAACCTTGGCCTGCTCTCACATAAAGAACGCATTACCTACACCTGCGAAAATGAACACACAATTCTCCGCACTTTCGGGAGAGTCCGCATTCACATTAAAAACAAAAGTCCACCCACTGCTGTCTAAGCAGAACATTCGAATTTATTCAAGACGACGACCGACGACATGATTCAATTCACTCGGCACTGCTCACATCAGAATCCACTTTCCCTAATGAGGATATGATGGATGGGATTTGTGTGTGCCCTGTTCGATGGGCCAACTCATCCGGAAGGGACATCCTTTTCATAAAATGTCACACACACCTCGCCCCCCACCCATGCAAATATACATTTTTCCATCCGTCATCACCATTTCCATTCACACAGCGAGGACTATGAATATTATGCCCGTACCCATGCTCCCGGGGACACTGTGTCCATCTTATACAAATTTATTAAAAATCGATTCCACCTACCCCATGCGATGGAGAGCAGGTTCCAGGGTTGAACGCATTAAGTGAAACCATGCGATGCGACGCCAACGATGATGATGATGAGACCGTGGACCGAGTATACGGTTCAGGATGCTCCACACAATGTTGTCCTCCGATGCGACAACAAAATGTTGTCCAACATATTGTTTGCTTTGGTCCGTTCGTCGTTCATCGTTCATATAGATATCTCCCATGCGATGGGGTTGTTGTTCCCGCTTTAATCGACACAGCCAGACAGATTCATCCAATCCGAGTGTAAACAGTCGCCTGTGGCCCCCTTCAAGCGCTTACACTGCCAGAGACGTAGATCAGGATGACAAACTGTATATTTCAGTGGTGCGGCCTCTACCCCTGCACGTGCAATTGAGCAATACCGATGGCAGTTGGCGATTGCTCAAGGACGTAAAATATCGCTCGACTGGACTCACATTGAGCGCGAGTTAATATTTTCTCAGGTCAAAGTGTGTGCCCCGTCCTTTGCATAGTGTGCGAAGTCCTTTCCGCTCACTTTGTGCTGTAAATCTCGACGGAAACGAAGCTCGATTTCTATGAAAGAAAATATTTTCCAACGTAAATTGCATAAATTTACATCCCCCCCCCCCCCACCCATTGTCCTTCGTTGTAACAGACACGGATGGAGGTAGTGCCGCACACAAGGAGACGAAAGGTCGATTGAAAAATAAAAACCATTCAAGCGTATCCCATTGAAATTTGTCACTTTATTGTTGAGGCGCTCCTTGTTGTCGGCCGAAGGATGCCCCCGCACACACAGCATTCGGACAGTGTAACAATGCTCCCTGTCCTTCTGCTGCTGCTTGACCATTGAATTGCGAATAAATTCGAGATCATATCCTTGATTCAGTTGAACAAAAAAAAAGTAAAGAAAAAAAATTGTCCGTCCCACACCCACACACAATGGAACTGGGTCGCTTGATGCCTTCGCTCCGGAAGTCCTCGGCCCGCTGCTGAATTGGGAACCAGGGAAATACTCATATTGGAGAACTGCGGCGATGAAATGCCTTTGATTAGAGATAATGGTCTTGCAGATAAAAGGAGTCCCAACTGAAGGGAGTCAGACTGTAGTACCTATCCTCGAAGCAACTGATTTCTCTGGGTTAACAATTTTCGTCTGCCGATGACGGAGCGGCGGGTGGAGCGGCACAACCATGGAAATGTATTTTTGGTTGGGTTGCGACACGAGGAGTCGTTTCTTTTGCCATTTTGACCATTTTCGAGACGAGGAAAGGAATTTCACATGCTTGGTAGGCGCCTTTGAATAGTTCCATTTCCATGGGGCACCATTCGCCAAATGGACATGGGCGACGGTCGGGTTTTGGGTTCTGCTTTTTCGGTTAATCCGAGATTTTCCCCCGGATTGTGTTGGCTTCAGTTGGACAGGACAGGAGGAAGAAAAAAGAGGCTGAGGAGGATATGAGCAGTTTTATCCCTCAATGAATTTGGTAGGAAATTTAAATAAATTGTCGCAGTTTTAAAGATTGTATCGCACTTGCTTGCCAGTGGGTGTGTGCCATACAAGAGTGTTGTCATGAGTGCCGGCGCTCACGGTGAGGATCTATCCTTTTGGTGGATTATGATTGCTTTCCTTTCTGTTTGTTGTATAAAGTGGGGGATAGTTGCTGGGTAGAGCTTTCCAAATGGAACAGAACTCTCTGCAATAACCATTTAAATGGGATGAGGGAGGGTGTTTCGCTGTGGGCGAAAGGATTAAAGTGCGCTCGGTACACATGGTGGCGGCATCGCAGTGTATTAGGGGAAATAGCACTTTCAGATGGTCGGCATATAGTTTAGGGGCGACTCAGTTGAGGTTGTTTGTTGTTGTTTAGAAAATTGAGCGACCGACTTTCAACCCTTTTCTTTTATTTTCCCGATATTCCTATAGGAATGCTCAGAATCGCTAAACGCAGCCCACACTCCGTCACGATAAGGTGCTCAGAATGCAATAACCGTGAAGCATTTGCGCACCGACCTTGCGAAGAGTTCCGAAGGCTCTCAAAGGGAACCAACAAATTTTTGACTTCATTTCAACTTCAAGTTGAAGTTCGTATTAAATTTTCAGATCGTCCTCACAACTGCACCGAAATAACAGTCGACATCCCTGACAAACAACCCTCGCTGACATGACATCACCCACACTCTTGATTTTTGTTTCCTTCTGAAATTGGCTAGAATAACAAATTCTGCCGCTTTAACAAGCGACCTGACAACTTTTTCGAAAATATGTACAATAACAAATCCAGAACAATGCTCCGATGGATTGACATATAGCTTATATACCAATCCCCGGCATACCCGCACAGCAGGGAACAATGTTACTGCAGCAGCAACGCAGAAGCGGCAGCATGAAAGTCAAGCGATTTAATTAAACGGTCATTAAGTCGGCAATTAACAGCAACAAAACATAGCTGCGAGCTGCCATCAGAGATGAGACTATGCGAGCTCACCCTTCACGAGAAGGCCCTATTGTGTTGTGTGTGTGTGTGTGTGTTTGTGAGTGTGTTCAGGTCGCAGCGTCCTCGGAATTAACGCAGCGCGACACAATTGTTCTCGATTAATTTCACGCTGCAGTGTTGTGCGCTGATCCACTTTGCCATTCGTCCATCCATCCCTCACGCAACAGGGGGTGGTTTTTCAGTTTCAACTTATCGTCCGGAAAACACAAATATAAAGAAGAGAAAAAGTCCGACACAAAAGCCGGCTAAGGACGAAGAGAAGGGAAAATTGATTGAAATTGTTTTTATGTTTCGTTTTTTTTTGTTGCTTCTTTTGTTTTGTATTTATTTGTTTCGTTGGGTTATTGAAAAAAAACGTGCATGCCTAGACGTCAGCGTCACCCCTCTTGATCCTGACACTTTCAGTTCCTCAGTCATGTGGAGCAGCAGCGTGTGCTAGTTGAAAAAGAATAAACACTCTCGCAAGGAACATATTCTCGATGTCGACCCAAGAAGAAGGGTTGAATTTACTGTGTCACAAGTTGACATGTTGTTGCACCCTTATTGCTGTTTAATAAAAAAGTAAATACTTGCCTGCCAGTAGTGTAGTACCTACCCCCACCACGGCGACGTGTCAATCGCACACAAAACAAGGACACACTCCGCACAAATGTACTCGTATGTGTATACCAAAACCATGGCGCGCTCGTTATTCGGGCCGACATATGTCCCCTGGCTTAATTGGAAATATCGATAAAAGTAATAATGCTTCGGTTAAGTACATGTGGAGCAAGTCCAACTCTAGTTGAGAGAGCCAGCAACAGAGGCATAGAAGCGGTCCCTAATGGCCGCTGTCCCCATTTCTGTACAAAATCTATATACAGGGCTGTGCAATGCTAACGAGGTGGTTTTTCTTCCGCAAACGAATGACAAGGACATGACTGTCTCGGATTAAAATTGAGGAAATTATGTCGGCCATAAATGCCGCATGGGGCATTCGGAGCTTTGCAGCTCTTAATGGGGACGACGCAACCCAGATGTACCGAAGTGTCAAAATGGGATAGAACGTCTTATGATGTTCATCCTTGGTCAGTGGGATTGCTGTTGCTGCACTTGGGAGTCGTTTTATTAAGACGATCCAGATAAAAGGGTAAGGGCTGTTAAATAGTCCTCCAGGAATTTGGATTGTTTAATTTGGAAAGTTTTCTCCGAGACGATCTATCCGTTTCCACATACGGAGACTGAAGGACTATGCAAACAGCAAGGCTTTTAACTCTAAATACGCAATATATGGCAGTCGTATGCTCGATGGAGGGACACGTACTCGATTCAAATGAGGCGAGGGATGAGCGTTGGAAGGCTATCGGAAGTAATAAAGGAGAGGCGAAACAGCTCGTAATAGGCGAAGCAATTGATTAACACTGATCCCTACAAGCTGTTGTGTAGAACGTTCTTTGGGGATTAATCAAGCAAGTTGAATGTTCTTAAGGAAATTTATTGTTTGACTTGCGGCTTATCCCTTTTACAATAAGTTACGACAGAGAACTGGTTTTGCCTTGTATTTAAATGTATCCAAGAAAAAATTGTCACATCAGTCGGTACCTACTGCGGGGCGTAGAGGCAGACTACGAATTTCATTAATCAATGTCGGTCACTAGGTTGTCGTGTTACACTCGCTGCAGATCCTTGCAAGAAACAGGTAGACATAGTTTATTTTTTTTTGAACCAAGTTGTTTTTTTAAACAGCCTGGGACACATTAGGACTGAACTATTAACCTCGATGCAATATTTTAACTACGAAATCAAAGTTAAGTGCCATTGTTGACAACCTTGCGGTTTTATTTGTCAATTTTCGCAACTTTCAACCAGTAAAATTACCTTCTTCTGGAATACATCTTTTGGAACAAACAGAAACGTTTGTGGTTCCAATTTGTTTCAGATTCTACTATTAAATTGTTGTCAAAGCCGCAGTATAATACTGATCTCGGCTCGAATTATAGACCCAAAAACAAGGAATCACGGTACGAGTGGCTGTTCTTTGCAGATAACACAAAATACTTTATTAACGGGCAACGATAACCGATCCACTCACTGGTCCAAATGGCAAATAAAATAAGAAACAACCCTTGACTGCTGTTCAAACTAAAGGGTTTCTCAGCAGGGACAGGTCGATGTTAAAATTAAAATTCGAAAGGCTCATCAAATGCCCACCGCGGATTTTCATGGTGGCGCGGATTTGAGTGGTCCAAATTTGAGTGGTCCAAATGTGAATGACTCTGGTGCATAGATCCGGCTGAATTTAAGCCGCGGCATTGGTTATGTTGGCTTTAAGGGCATCGGTCGATGATTGGGTCAAATCGCTCGTACAAAATCCGTTCGACTTTTAGTCCGCAATTGGGGTTGCTTCATGGACTTACAGAAAAGTTTACCACTTTGACTAAAATCATTTTTTTTTGTCTTTAACAAAACAGACATTCAAATAAAATAATATTGTACACGGCTGCGATATTTTTCGTTTGAATTGGAAACCATGTCGATGAGGGATTTCCGCTGTGCTTAGTTTCGCATTTGGTTTTGTTAACTTTTAGCCACCCGAAAAAATAATAAAACGAAAAAACCACCAGTCTAGTGATGAAATATAAATTGAAACCACCTCAAAAAGAGTCAGTCACAGGTTTTATATAACCTATATTTATATATATATTGAGTTCGAGAGATATTCGAATCAGACCACCACAGTGTGGGTCTCGTTTCGTCTCTCTACCACTACCACTGTAAATCTTACTCAGAAAGACTCTCTCGATTTCTACACAGTTCTTCTCTGGGCATAAATACAATCCGATGCAATGAAAAACACAAACACATTTTTTTTTCTTTCAAATAATATATTCTTTATTCATTTCGAATCATTTTAATCCTAATCGTCACCATATACATGTATATATATTTTTTTGTCTTTCTTTTTGATATCCTGGTATAATTCCATGCAACCATTTTGTTTTTAGTATTTTGTTTTCTTTAGTTTTTAGTGAGAAGAAAAATGCAATGAAAACATTTAATTGAGTTTCACATTTACGTATTCTATTAGTTTCGGTTTTGCTCCATCCTTTTTATCATTTTTTTTTTTCGTTTCGTTTTACTTACAAAATATATGCATATATATATAAATTTGATTTTAATTTTTGTTTTATGCATTTGATTTAATTCTTCGTTTGTACTCGATTAAACTATGAGTTCTATTGCACATTAAGTAGGATAAGTGTGTGAGTGTATGTATTTAAGTAGTATTAGGAGATTAAGAAAGTTTAGCTACAGATTTGAGAAAGTTTTTCGTTTTAAAAAGGTTTATTCTTCATTTGGAGTTGGTTTGTTTATTTTTATTTTTTGGTTGGTTTAAGTTTTAAAAATTGGTGAAAAACATCTACATAAGTAACAGTTTTAAAGACATTTAGTTTTATAGTAATGACATTGAAACATATACACAGACATAACACCGTAGTTTTATTTTGTTTTCAAATTTGTTTTACATTGAGTTTTAGTTTTAAGTTTTAAATAAATAAGAGCTGTAAGGAAACAAAAAAGTGTTTTACAACAGTAACTCAACTAAAAGTGAAAACAGCTTCTTTTTAGTTCATTTTTTTTTCTACACAAAACGTCGATTTATATACGTTTACATTACAAAAATTTATAAAAAAATAAATTAGTGTCACCCTGTGTGTCGTCCTTTGTTGAAGATTTTTCTTTTTTGTAAGAGATTATAAAATATTTTGCCTTGTTGTTGTTAGATTTGGTTTAGTTGTTTTCATTTGTTTAAGTAGTTAGATGAAGAGATGTAGGTTGAGAGGGTTGAGCGGTTGCGATTAAGTGGAAAATGTGTGGAAGTGGAAGTCGAGCTTAAAATCATGGATCGAAGTGTCTTATGGCAGAAAGTTTTGGAAGTGGAATGTAGCAGAAATTTGTGTTTTTTTTTTTTTGAGAAAACGCATGGAGCGATTGTCGAATTTAAATGATATTAGTGGATATGTCAATGAATTGCGGTGGTATACTTTGCGTTTTAAACGATGCTGTGGCTTTTTCACTCTAAAACAAAATGCAAAAAATATATAGGGGCTATGCAATTGCGAATTTCTTTAAAAAAACGCGTTCGTCAAATCGAATGTATGGCGCACAAAAAAAGAAAGAGATGGAAAGTGATATTTGTTTCGCAATTTCCTCGATCTGCCGCCTTTTTTTACATATTCGAATTAAAACAAACAAAATCCGACATTTGGCAGGCGGTGCCACTGAGCTTAGTCTTGTTCAGAAAGATGCGCATACAAAAATTTTACTTTATTAAATACTCATTAGTGCGACCGATGAATATTTTTAACTTTTCTAACCATAGAAATTCTTCCGGAAAATGCATTAATCTGTGTGAGGTATATTCGCTTATTTTCTGCTAAGCTCAAGTAATCAAACTTCACAAATTTGCACATCATATCATAGGAAACTAATATAATCATAAGTGATTCTTCCACGAACATTCTCAGCGACACGTTGAGAATTTCACTCAAAACATTCATCGCTAGCGATTGAAAGATGAACTCGCTGGTGAATGGAATATTCTTCCGGGAGCTAGAAGCGAATGAAATGCGAATATCCAGGTTTGCTGAGTTTAATTCTATCGTTAGAATTTTATCTATATTAAGGAAGGCGGTATTAGTAGAAATTCCATGACAGAAAAACTGTTCAAACATTCTCTAATTTTTTAATAAAAACAGGCCAACAAAGGAAAATTTCTAAATTTGGTAAAAAAATTACAAAATTGGCATGCGTGAGTATATGGCTTCCCATGTACTTTTTTATATGATGTATCAATAATTAAATTAGACACCTATACAATAAAAAAGTGAATAGGAGAAACACGTGAGAGTGACGGAGATATGTGCACAATTATCAAGTAAAATTGACGCGATTTCAATTCCATACGATGCGACGTTCTAAAGATCGACCCCTGATCTTTAGAATAATGTCGTCCGTGAACGAGCCTTACGTGACGGAATTTGTTTTTGTTTCACATTTAAAATCAAATTAATTCCGTTAACGTATATCTCGATCACGGAATTGGAGATTCGACCCCTGATTTCAGATCATGGACAGATCATATGACAAGAGTAAAATTCTCATGTGATGTGGGCTTAAAAAACTGTGGTCCATATTCAGACAAACTTACCAAGTAAGTTTTGTGCGACCTAGTCGTGCACTTATTTTTTTTTTTTTAAATACCTATTTTCCAAACTAATCTTATGATTTTTAAATTTGTGCTTAATGCTTAAGACGTCGAATATAATTTGAAGCTAAAAAGGGCGTAAAAGGTCAGTAATTTCGACTAGTTTGCCTTACACTCATTGACTCAATTTTGGCGTTTTAATCCTTGCTATAGGTACGCAAATGAAAAGTTATCATTTTCCAAAATTCAACGATAGTTTCTACCCCCCTTCACGATTTATTGACAGCCCCTTTTTTGTCAAATAGTGTGCATAAATATTCAGCACACACGCACTGTCTGAATAAGCAATTCCGCAAGGTTTTACCATCGATTCACCAAGTTTCGAAATGAATTGAATTTCGAACAATTACCTTGTCACTTACTCCTGCACATAAGAACTCCTCCTTTCCATTTCCAGCTACATAAATAAAAGTCGTTCGAAATTTTAGGAACTGATGGCTGAAAGGTCCCCAAGACTTTTCGACTTTCATCTCGATCTCAGAGGGGGGACCCATTCAAAGCGCAGCACTTTCGATTTTTGGAACATTTCATGTGACAACCAACATTTTTCTATTTCATATGATTTTCTTCTATCTACCGGCTAATCAATTTTCTTCTTTTCCATTTCTATTCATATGTATATGAGAGTTTTGCTCTTCATCTTTATAACTAGATTTTCTTTTATTTTTCTACAACAAAAAAAACGAAAAAATAAAAATCCGTTTACAATTTTAATTAACTTTTAACCTTAAGTATAAAAAAGTCACTACATTCAATTTAATTATATTAAATATATATTCTTGTTTCGTACCTAGTAAGTCTATCTAATTTTAATTTTAATTTATATAACTTTAGTCTACAATAAATATAGATGTATATATAAATTTTCATTTATTTTTTGTTCCTCCTTGTGGTGCTGATCAGTGATCAGTGGTTTTTTCGATCCATCTGTCAAATTTTTGCTTGCTCGATAAATACTGTCTGTGTGTGTGTGTGCGTAAATGTGATAGTTCACATTCATAACAATAAGTGCAGAGTTTCCTTGTTCAGTGCCTGCAGTTCAGTCCGTTTGTTTTGCAAGTTTAATTGTTTGTTGGTTTGAGCCCTGCGGTTTGTCTAGATATACTTGCCCAGGTCTTCGTGAAAGTCCTGCAGATAGGCTAGGAGCTGTGGAAATGAGGGTCTTTGTTTGGGATCGGCCAGCCAGCAGCACGACATCACAGTGAAGCTGGTGAAATGCAAGCATATAGAGGGTGGCACATGGGTGAGGGAAAAGCTTTGTACTTACAACTCGTCGGGGCAGTTGATAGGCTGTCCAAGTCTAAAGCCATCCATGAGGTATGGCGTCAGCTCGAAAATGTCCACCTCTTCGAATGGTATTGTCGCAAGTGTTGCCAGTTCCCAGAACATCACGCCCAAACTCCACACATCGCTGGTGCTGGAGTAGTACTTCTTTTGCAGCGTCTCCAGGGCCATCCATTTCAGAGGCCGATTCTCGTTGTCGCCCAGGCAGTGGTAGTCGTCGGGAAATAGGTCACGCGACAAGGCGCTATCACAAATTTTCACATAGGATTCCGAGTCCAAGCTGGAAGGAGAAAACGAAAATATAAGTTCCATCCTAACCTAAGTCTTGTTACAGCACACACACATCACAAATTTAAATATTGACACAAGCCGGAGTTTACCATACGATTCATTTTGCTAATGGCACCAGCCGACGACCGCCCGCACTCGATGGTAATGACCCAATTGTGGCAGGATGGTAGGGATAATCAAGGCCCGTTTTGGACAGGCCGAAGGCAAGTTGTGGTGCGGATCAGCGTGCATATAAATTGCTCGTGTTTTTCTATTTAACATTTCAGTTGATTGATGGTTTTAATGACATTTAATGGCTTCGGGGTGGTTTCTGTTGCTATATGGATGGTCGGGGGGTAGTTAAATTGATATGTGTCTAATGGTATGGACTTGGAATGTGTTCGACCTGGGATTGATGTTCCAAATTGTCTTCGATTTGTTTACCCTGGACGGGGCTGGGGGTAAGAAAATCAACAACATCGCAGTGCGACTAATTGAATTTCCGGATAATTAAGTGTCATTTTCCATAAGAGCCTTAGGTACGCATGATATGCGGGGGCACCTACGGTTTACGTTTGTCCCAACGAGTAGATTCGAAAAATCGATAATTAGTTGTAGGTATTGCCTTGAAGGTGATTTGGGAAATTGGTAGACAAATCCTTGAAAGTTGGATTTGTTTTGGTAACATTTTTTTTTAAATGGCAGCATTTGGATTCGAATCGCAAAAGGAATCGATTTCGACTTGGCATATGTCCAAGGTAAGCTTTCCCAAAGACTTCCATTTTCTGGGACATTTCAAAAATAGCGAAAGTTTGCTAAAAATGTGACCATCAATCCTTTGAATGCCTTTTAGTCAAAACTCTTTTAAAAGGAGGTCGGACTTCAGGCTAACAAAATTTGAATGGGAATAGGTTCTAGTACAATTTTCACGCAAGACATACATTTTAGCTAAACGTGAAAACGCGGAATATTTTCTGAAACTGTTTCAATCTTGTTGATCATAATCTTAAGGTTACTTTCCCAGCAAGATTTCATGTTTCTAAAATCTGACAATGGGCAAATGTGTGCTATAACCCTTTCTACCTTATTGATCGTACCTTTAGCTTTTTTTAAAAATGACAAAAGTGTATTCGAAGATGAATTTGGCGTGAAATAGGTTTAGGGTGATTTTTTTAAAAGACTCTTATGGAAAACCTATAAAAATGTCTAATATGTGATTAAGCCACCTCAATTCTGTTCATTTGCTTTTAGCGGATGTTTTTTTAAACCCATTTGTTAAAGCTGCAGAATCTTAGCCTAAAGTTTGTTGAATTTGTTTTATAGTAGGTTCAAGTTTTTCGAAAAAAATGTGAACAAGTGCTAAAGCGGTTTCAATCTTCTTGATAATAATTGAAAACGGTTTTTATAAAATGTAGCTTCTTTGACAGTTTAAACTAAAAGTTTGTTTTAGCTAAAACTCTCATAGAAGCCGCAGTTTTAGCTAAAACAAGCTTTTAGTTAAAACTGCCATAGAAGCCACATTTTGTCTTGGAATAAGTTCGCGCACATTTTTACCCAAGCTGAAATTTTTGGCGAAATAAATTAAAAATCCAACGATATATACTTACTAGCAATTTCGGGTGGCGATATCCTTGTGCAGTATGCCTAAAGAGTGTAGATGGGCCAGGCCCTTAGTAACGTGCAGCCCAAACTCGACAAGCGTCCGAGTGCTAAGCGGCGAGTTCGTTTCCCGTGACTTTTGAAGGAATCTACCAAATAGACAAAAAAAAAAAAACCCAACTCATTAACTGAGTATCAGGAACTTAAAATTTGCACTTACATTTTCAAATTGCCCTTTGCCGGATTGGGATAGGCGATTTCGGGCGGACCCGGTAGTTCAGTGTTCGCCATCATCGGTGCCAGGATATTCTGATGGCTGACGCCAATCAACATCGATGCGTCTTGCAGCAAACAGGCGACTTGAGTTAGTGACGCTCCATCTACCACCGTTTTTATAAGTATATCACAGGAATCGCCAATTTTGCCGGCATAAATCCTTCCGTACGTGCCCTCTTTGATGAGGTGTTGGCAAAGCAGGGTGCCCGGTTGTACGCTGGGAATCCGTCGAAGTTTTTCCTTGGAATCGCCGCCACTTCCCCGAGTACTCTTGGGAGTCGACATACTGTATACCTGCAATGGGATCAAAAACCAACTGTCAATACTTCCAAAATGGAGGGTGTGGCACACCGAAGCGCTTGTGTCAAACGAAGTTATGATAATCGCAAGTGACAAATGCAAGCAGGGGTGTAAAATATATATTATCACATGTTAGTTTCCCACACCCGTACCGTCCCCAAAACATGTCTCTCTATATTGAACAATCCTGTAACGTCGATTGGAATCCCCGAGGAGTTCTATTCTTGTTAAAGGGATGACATTTCCGGCACGGAAAGACGAAGTGGCCGGAGAGATTTATGGAATAATCCCTTCAGAAAATTTTTATCATTGATTTGCAGTTTTGCGCCCCGAAATGATGGGTTTTCGATACTCGAAATGGGCGTACTGGGACTTTGCACATTTGTATCCTGCGGGTTGGCTATATGGGTCGTCATCTTTGCGGAGGATATGTGAATTATTCATAAGGTACGAACATACGTCTGCAGAGGGTTCGCTGCAAATGAGGGATTGAATGGTTTAATTTGGTAATTTTAATGGACGAATTTGGGGGGCGACCTGGGGATGGGTGTATCTGTACTTTGAAATGGTTATTTCTGTGCGAGGTCATATGTTAATGTTTGGGGTAAAAGGGAACAATATTTTCTACCAGCGGAAGCTTGGTGGGCGGTGTATGACCATGGCCGACCGATGTTCTACCGAGGGGGGCTTACAAAATGTCTTTTCCTTTCTTAACTGGGCCGGCGGATATGTTTTTGCGGTCGAATTGTTTGGAGAAATGGGATGCCCTTATCGTAGCTAATGACTAAAAGAGTTTTTCTTTTGAACTTGAAAGAAATTCGAGTGTAGCGTGTTCGCTTTCATCCTCTTCGTGGAAGGGTTGGCGGGAATTTTGTTCGAGTTCCTTTTTCACGATAAGTGGTCCAGGGGACGCCACATTATCTTTTCGCTATTTTAGGATGCATTAATATTAGTGAGGTGCTGGAGAAGGGAAAGTAGGGAACCACGAAGAAGCTACAACGATGCCAAGGATTACAAGCGTTTTAAGTCTGCCAATGCCAACTATGTGAATAGTATCCGCCAGTATTGGGAACTTTCCCAGCGAGTATCTTAGTTTAGATCTCTTCTTGAATTTTGTACAGCAGCGGTAGTAACTGGCTGGTCCTTTGGTTAACCCTCTACTATACTCTCCCAGGTCCGAAGTAAAAACAAATCAGTTCGCACTTGCAGGTTTTTCGGTTTTTCGCTACCTTCGGTTATATTGGATTTAATTTTCAAATGCATGGGGTTACTTGCTCAAGTATTTTCCTACAAAAAACATCAGCTATGTCTAGAACGTAATTCAACTAAGCCCCGCATCACGCCTACGGAACGCTGCACATCACCCCAATTAAAATGCCAATAAAACGTTCCAACGCCTCAACAGAATGCACGCGACACGATAGCTGTGCGCATAAACTTGGCTCCTCGTACTTTCTCCCTCAGCGAGGTCTGGCTTATCCCGTTTCTTCTGAGTGGGGATGAAATCCTTCTCAGACATCTTCCCACTCACAAAGGTTTAGCGAATTCTGCACCATCGCTTCTACGTGATGGAATCCCAAAGAAAACACGACGAAACTACTATCCACCTCGTGACCTTTAATTCTTTTTGTCAACGGGGAAAGAAAATGCCAACACCCAATAATATAACAACAACAGGAGCGGATTTATATCGTCCCCGCCTGACACCATTCCCCCCATAACTTGTAGGCACAGCTCCAAGCAGAGTAATTGGGAATGCGACTGGGGGGGGGGGTGAGAATTAATTGCGTCCATTAAGCTAATCTCAAAGAGCAGAGTGATGTTGTCGCTCTATTGTTTTCCCTTTTTCGGATGGAAAAGGATACGAAAATTCTTAAGATTTCATCAAGTCATTTCGCCCCCCCATCACGGACGCGATAAGTACAAGGACGTGCTAATTGAGATTCAAGTACAAAATGGGTCCTTATTCTCTCGGGCATATCGCGCATTTGTATTTATGCTGAAATCTGATTAGTGTGCCCGCGAATGACACCTCGCACCCTCTTCAAACGCGCGTCAACACGTTTAAATTGCACTCGAGCCTGGTCTCAGATCTCGAAATGAAACTTCTCAAGGAGCTGGTCGTGTGTCATGTTCATGTACATGCCACTCGGTCATGGAACGCTGTTAAGTGCTCTTTAATTGGGATGTACTGTCATACGCACATACGAGTATACTGTGAAGGACACCACTTCGGGCCGAGCCGGATGCATATTCTATTGCATTTGCATCCATCGGGATGTTCAATTGTACCTACTGCCTACTGCCTATACCGACTCGTTCGTCATCGTCGCCGTTAAATTGGACCGCCATGCCATTCAAAGTGAGACAATAGGCCGTGCAGTTGGAAAGTGGAAAACTTGTAACACAATGCGGGACGAGGGACGACGAATTTCGGGTGTAAAGTGATTTATTGAATTTTAATTGTCAGCCTGTATCCTGGGGCCTGGTTCATGCAAATGCGCCAAGTGGGTGGAATTTTAAATTTCGCCTCTGCACTTCCACTGCGGTAGCAGAAAAATCTCCACCCTGTTAGGCAAAGAGTTCTTGTTCGCTGCAACACGGATAAAAGGACGATGCATAGGAGCTCCCTACACTAGTTTGAACAAGATTTATCGCATCGGTTCAGCGCAGTGACGGTTCGCTTTTAATTGAAATTTTCTTTTGCTTGGGCGAATTTTGTTTGATGTTTCCGCTCCGCCAATTGTGCAGTTGTGCGTTCCGCCTACCATACCAATGTGCGCGCGGTTTAACGCAAATAAATCTCCATACTGCGGTTGCCCTGTTTAATAAATTAAAATCCTTGTCAATGGTTTTGAGTTTTTCTCTGGCCGTTTGCGTTTTGTAGGCAGTCGTGGTGGAGGCGCAGCACAGAATTTAGGCGAAGTTGGCGGTGTTATTATTTATTTCGTGGCACGAGTGCCTCGTCACTGTGGGAATGATTTCCAGCGACGACGCACGTCCTTGAAGCGAAAGTGTAATTTTTAGCCACCCGCCGTGATTTATGGCGGTTTGTATTGGTTACATTTTTGGGGGTATAAGATTGCTATGAATTTACAGGACTTAGTGGAACAGGATATCCTGTTTGGATTTGATGCTTGCAAGGGGAGCAAATTGTTGTGCTGTTTAAGATGGGTGGGCGACAGGTTGTAGGAGGAAATATGAGGACGATACCATTCATCGGTATTGTCTTAAAAATGATACATAAAAAAAACTATGGCAGAAGAAGAAATTGCTGAGAAGCTCGAAAGAGGGCTTGGAGCTGGTTCCGTATCACAACGTCGTTTTCAAATAGTTAGGGACTATCTCAATCTGAGAGACAAAAAAAAACTGTCCTTAAAGACATGTAGTATCGTTTGCTCCTGCAAGATGCTAGCTTCGACCTTGGCTGCCTTTTGGGCAGGCATTTTCACAAGTAAAGACCAGTGCTGTTTGAATCAGTACTAGAATCACTGCTTTAATAGTCTGCAGGTTTTTTTTTTGTCGTACCGATTGAGGCGATATTTAAGAGTCTATTTTTATGAAGGACTACAGAACCCTCGCCTGCTTTGCTAGACGTTTTAATGCGCGAAGAATTCTGTTAAATAAGAAAATGCTGTATTTTTAAATCAAAATGTGTAACGGCCTTATTTAAAAAAAAAAGAGTTGTAAGAAAACAGCGGCAACACTATTTGTATGTTATCAACTGTAACGTCCTCCATATGAAGATTTTATATATAAATTTTACTTATGTCTTTATATACATTTTTTAAATTTTTAAATACAAGCTGTTAGACAGTGAGTTGCATGACATTTGAGTCAGTTCTTTTTAAGCAGACATTCTGAGAAGTATTTTCTTAAATAAATGTTATAAAACGATTAAATTTGTGTAGTTTTTATTTCCCACCGTACTTACAGAGTCTGCTTAACTTTACGCACTCTCTAAAATGCCCTTACGCAGGGATATGCGATTTATAAATATTTTTCCAATTTAACCACCGTTATCTACTTTAGAACTGCGTTATTTAAACGCCAAAATTTGCGTTTAGAGCCTCCGTAGAGCTCAAGTAAATATGGTCGAATTGTAAACAAAACCAAAAAGTGAAACTGATTTTTGTTTGTTTCATTCATTTCGAATTCACTTATAAGTTTCACTTATAAGTTGATTTATTTTATTTATTTATTTATTTATTTCAAAGAATAGGTTCACAGTAAGATTACATCTTATAGTTTGTGAAGGCTTTAAAAGATTTAGAGTTCAAAAGTAAATTTAACATTAGATAGATGAGGACAGACTACATATAATTAATTGGAAGCTTACATAAGAAAATTAATAACAAAAACAATAACAAAATATAATAATTGACAAATCTGTTAGATTTATATTTATGTATCACTGGCCAAGTGTTTGAAAAGGTAAGTTTTAAATGTGCTTGTGTTTGTGGTTCTCCGTAGTGTAATGGGTAATGAGTTCCATAGAAGAGTGGCATCGACGAAGAATGAGCGCTCAGATTGCAAGCAATAGAATCTGGGCCGAATCATGATGGCTGTTCTTTGTGAACTGGGAAAATTCAATCTGCTGTACAAATACTCAGGCTGTTGGGTCTGTATAACACCATGAAAGAGGATTAGCGTTTTGAACTTAATGAGGTTATCGAAGCTGAGGCCCATTATTTGCCGAGAGTAACTTGATATATGGTCGAAATACTGTTTATTAAAAACAAATCTTGCTAAATTGTTATAGATAACATTTATTTTATGCCTAGTGTTATAGTCAACACAGCAGAAAACTTCGCAACTATATAGTAAGATAGGTAATAAAAGGGACTTAACAAGTAGCGGCTTAGTTTTCACCGGCAAAGAGTTTTGCGTTGCCCGTAGCGATCGGAGACCACTATATACTTTTCCGATAGTAGCTGCAGCATGATCTGTCCAGGTAAGAGTAGCATTGAAAACTACACCAAGATTACGAGACTTCGTGACGTATTCAATGAATGACTGTCCTAATTTAATCATTTCGAATGTTGTGTAAATTTTCGTCAAATAACGAATTTTGTTTGCAAATGCAATTATAAAATATAAATTTAATATTTATATATATAAAAATGGATCGTGGTGTGTTCGGATGCTTAAAACTTTAAAACGACTTTGTTTGTTCGTAATTCCTACTCAAGGGCGGATACAAGATTTTTTCTGGGAGGGGCACAAACGCCAGATAGGTGAAGATTGTACACCATTATGGCATTCATTCTTTATCAATGACATACAAGAATAACTATAAAAAATACTTTTATAAAGGTTTAACAATGAAAACGAAGCTGTTCCGAAACGAAAAATCCCATACAAACACGACACAAAGAAATCATAAACGAAAAATTTCTTTTCTTTTTCGTTTTGCAGTAGTAGAGATGCTTGGTACAATTCTTCACTCTCTTTTTGCACACATTATTTGCTTGCGAAAATTTAGCATTTGTACTGCAGTGTTACCAGCTTTTATAAGAGATATCGAACTAAATTTAAAAAATCTTGGAGCAAAACATATACAAACTCAAATATAATGATCAAAAGTGCGTATTTTTTTTGCAATTCTTTAAAATAAGAACAAAACACCACAACACCCAAGACCTTTCTAGTTTCCATTTGTCAATGTTAAAAATGTTACGTAAAAATAGAAACGCCTATGGAAACGAGTTTTTATATTAAATTTTTCACAATGCATTTGCCTGCCCCTGTGCCCCCCTGGATCCGCCCTTGTTCTTACGCGAAGGTTGAAGAAAAATGAAATGTCGGAAAATTCTCAATAGGTGGCGCTGTAGGCGAACATTTAATTTTTAAGTCCAATTCAAATATCATCTATAATATCATTATATTAATACGTAAACATCAAAAGTTTCGGTACACTTTTTAAGTATTTGTTATGAAATGAGGAGAATAAGAATTATATTATTCGATAGGTACTGTGCCGAAGATCTGCACAAACCAAAAATCGTGGGTATATGTCGCCATTAAGGCTGGTAAAATCAAGTTATGAATTCCCTACACAAAACTGGTAATGGAAAGGATTTTGGTGACATTCAATTTGTGGCCGCCATAAATTACCATAGTAACGTATGCAAAAATAAATCATCTTTGATAAGAACCTGTTTCCAATGGAGCAGCCATTTGCGTATTTTTTTCCGATATCTAGATGTCGCTCTTTACGTTATTAAAAAAAAAAACATAAATACCGAACGTGGTCCAATTGGTCAAATTGTTATATCCTGTACTAATTATAAGTCTATCTTGATGTAAAGCGTTTCATATTAATAAATATCAAATAAATATCAAATATCAAATAACGTGGTACGTTTTTTAGTATACAAGGAATGGTCGATTTTCGACCACAAGCAATGCTAGTACGTATAATTCCTTCTGGGTGAAACTTTATGACCTTATAAGTCGATAGCCGCTGAGCCAATTTTCATGATTATTTTTTTGTTTTGTTCGTATTGCTGTATTTGGACCGATCCGATAGGTGGCGCTGTTGTCGATCTCCAAAACAAGTCAACCGATTTCAATGAAATTTTCTTTTGAACCCGATAGGTGGAATTTTGCAAAAGATAAGCGGTTAACGAAAACGGGTTGTGGCACGTGCCATTGGAAAAAAAAACTAAAATTAAAACGCTATTTCTAAAGTTGTATATGTAATTAAAATTATTAATGGACGTTGTCCAAATAAAGCACTTTGCGCGAAATGCGTGTCAGACTTAATACGAAATGCACGGGCGAATCCGGGTGTGTAGATCTACATATATAAAAAAGAGACTGACGTCCGTGTGTGCACTCATAATCCCGGGAACGGATCGTTAGATTTTTGCGATTTTGGGATTGGTGGATTCGTATTGGCCTAAGCAAGGACATAAGGACATATGCTACTTTTTGTCCTGAAAAGAAAACTTTAAGGGGATAGAAGCATGGAGAACTGCACTTTTTGTTTTGTTTTGAAAAACGGGTAGTGTCACATCCAATACAAAAAAACAAAATTATATAAAATGTTTAATTTTTGAATTCTTTGGATGTTGAAATTGAAAGTCGGCTCAGTTATAATTTATTTGCGCAACCTCAATGCACCGAAACTTCGTAACGAAACGCGTTTGATTTGATTGTGAAAATCTCAAATCAAATGTCATGCAAACGACGATTTTGAGGGGAAATTTAAAGGCAAACATTCTCATTCCGCGGATTCCGCTTATTCACGAATTGCCATCAGTATTTAAGCGTCTTCACTATCCCGTGGGTCTCGCTTTCGCTATGACAATAAATAAGTAAAAGGACAATCAATGGATATTTGTGGCATCAATTTTGAATTTCCATGTTGCTCACAGGTCAATTGTATGTGGCGTGCTCATGTGTGGGCAAACCTTCCGCTTTGTACCGTAAAGCACTTAAGTGAAAAAGCGGAGAGTTGGCCGGAAGGTCAATCATTGTAGTTGGACCGCGAACGCATAATCTAATAATCATTTTTAGTGTCCAGGCTAAATTTTTCGAGCTCACAATGGCGAAATTTTCCATACAAAACTGCATTTTGTGACCTACAAAATATATAAGCTGGAGGTTAAAAACGATTGTTATGGTAAGGCCCATCGACATTGCTATACTTCAGTTATTTCTATTGTATTGAATATAACTTTCGAATAAAGAATTTGAATTGACCAATTTACTAAAGCAGCATATGGATGCTCGGAATTATTTTTTTTTTCATTATATTAACAAATTTGGTTGGAACGAAGTTCACCGTGTCAGCTAGAAATAATTAAAAAAATATCAAATGCGATTTTGATACTATTTCTTCTGCTTCAGTTTTGTTGCGTGTAGCGAATGTTTTAGGATGTATTAGATTTGGTGGTGGTTGGTGGAATTGGACGAGGAATAGTTGGATAGGATACGATAATTTCAGCAGTCGGAATTTTGCCAGATAATTTGGCTTTTTATTCTGTAAACTGATTTTATTTACGAGGCTAATCTGTCAAAAACAGCTGATGTTGATTTTAGAGCAAAAAGTAAGAGATTTCAGTGTTTTCTGTAATAGTTTATCGAAATTCTTACCTTTTTGGACATGAACCTTTAGTAAAGTTAGCGCGGAAAAATGTTTACAAATTATAATTTCAGGAAACCAAACAACATCGTAGAGGCGTCGCAAGGGAATCAAATAAATACGATTAATAGAGCCGTTTGCTCATACGAATCAAAACGATTTAAGTTCTACTTAAATACTTATGGGCTACTTTTTTCAGGGCATAAACTGTCACATAAGAGTTTATGTAGCACTTAAATTCGCTAGGAGTCGTATCAGCACACGGCCCTTAAAGGCTTAAACCTGTTCATATTTATTTCACACATTTTAAAAAATAAATTAAATAAATAAAATAAAATTAAATAAATTAAACCGCTCAAAAGACTCTTGCGGAAATACAATTTTGCTGAACTTTCGAAGGTGGATTCCGGGATGAATTATATTCCCACATAACATAGTGTGCCGTACTAATAATCAGGCAAAAAACCAATCAAATAAATTGTCGAAATTTACGAACGCTCAAAATTGCTTTGTTTTTATGCAAAATATAGCCACTGTGAACTGCTAAAAATGTAAGTCGAAACTAAAAATGTTTATTGGAAAGGCCCAGAGTTGTTACCTGTACAGTGGAATGAAAGAAAACACCCTACTCGAGATGACGCCATAGCTCTAATGAACCTAAATCTCAATCATCTAGGTACAGTCCACTTTTGAACCATCCGCAATACCCCAAGTAAGTGCTGGACACGAGTTCTCCCATAAAACATCCCACAAGGACGACTGTAATCTGTGTGCGAAACCTACAGGATTCTAATAGACTCGTTTTCAATTTGACCAAGCCTCAACTGATGAAGAATCATTATCCCGAAATCCGCACCACAATAAATTTGTGTGCTTGTAATTAAATTCACAACTAGACCGCTTCCATGGTTGTTTTCACGCTTGAAAAAATCGCACGGCATTGCGGTCCGCAGCAATCACCCTTATCGTACCGTCTGCTCGGCAAATGCAAATGAAAATGAAAATGAAAATGGAAATTCTAATTACAAAAACCCACAGAAACAGATAACAAAGAAAAATGGCCCACATTTCATGTTTTCCCCCAGACAGGGGGGCTCTCTAAAAATTATGCCGATTCATAACCCAAATAAACTGGCAAGCTTGGATCTCGCATAGCATTAGCACTAATTCGCTGGAACAGCGCGGCAAGTCGGTTGGGAAATCCAATTATATTGTTCCCATGAGGGGATGGCGGGACGCACCACCACCCGAAAAGAGAAGGACTCTTCAACTTAAATTTATCGTGTGATGCACACACAGGAAACGACGACGCACGGTACTCAGCATATCTAAATCCTATCAAGGTGAACAGGAATCAGGAGTAAAAGGCGACATTGCACAACGGATCCAAGGAGAGATGCGAGTTCAAAGATAAATCCATCGCTGGGGTGATCCCGCCGCCGCCGCATGTAGTGTGTGGCATGTCTATATGGTGGAGAGGTACTGGTAATCGCACATGTGAGAATGAGGCTGTCTAGTCAAGGAAGAGGGAAAGGAGTATACGAGTATGTGTGCTTATCCCCATTAAAATATGTCTAAACACAGAGGCAATTGTTTTAATGTACACAATCCCCACAGGGGTGAGAGTTGTATACTCCATGCGAGAGGGGGTTACCAGGCTACCACAGGGCTTATTGTTTGTTGTTTTTTTTTTTTCGAATTTTATCGGAACAGGATGAATATCCAAGATGCGATGAGAGCCACGTTTGAAGATAATAGAAGAAGTAGATGCCGCTTGGGGGCATTAGATAAATTAATTTAACGAGGGTTGCAAACTTTCCCTTTGTCATCGCATCAGGACTCACTGTCGTGTATAGGTGTGTGGGATGTGAGGATATCTCGTGTGCACCCACTGTGCAATCCCTTTCACACCATAGATGCATCCTTCGTGAGGGAGCATAAATAGGACTCCGACTGACTTAAGCTGGATCCATGTGTGTGTCGTCGTAGCGACACACAAGACCCGCCAAAGTCGGATCCATGCAGAGGAATTCGGACGGGAGAAAATATTGGCCCATTATGGTGGAGATATATTTACGGAAACCATTAGATGGACATGAAGTAATTCTTCCTTATCCACTGCTACAAGTTATTGTAGCCGGCCACCGGGCTCGGGGTGGGGGCAGGAGACATGGATTTAATGGTCTGCCCTTGGCTGTTGTTCTGTTGTGGCTTTTATTGTCACAGAGCAAGCCGGCTTCTATTGCAGGCGGTCATTCCCGATGATGATGATGATGACGATGCCGACGATGACGATGATGATGATGGTGATGGTTTTCCTGTTTTGTGGTTTGTTGGTTGGGAAATTGAAGTGAGCGACACTTTTACGATTGCCCCCGAACCGCCGCATCGCCCCAACCCTTAAAGTTGATCCTAGCTGTAGTTATTTGTCAAAGAGGACAACAACCATGTGTGTCTGGGTATATGCGGTGGACGTGTTTGCTTAGTTGTTTCAGCTGCCGAAGGCATTGTTATAGCGTACATACCGCAAAACTATGTGTTGTCAGTGGAAACACGATTTTGAGTGGGGGCGGCAAATCCGTTGTTGCCACGAGACGAACAGACGACACTTGGACGGATGACAAAGTGTATAGTGGACACGCAAAAAATTGGGTCAGGCTGTGGGGGGGAGGAGACACATTAAATGTTGGACGTTGTCCGTTTGGGTTTTCCCATTTATTTTCCACTGACAAATGGTCAATCCGGGTATGGGAAAAAAGTCTCAAGGAGTTTATGGTGATGGCCACTCAGCACACATGCATACACCCCGACAATTATTCGACACATTCAATTGGGAGGGAGTGATGATCTTCGGGACACTTGCGGGGAGGCTTGTTGCCTGACGATGGTGTCGTAAAAATTTGTTCGATGAAAGATTCGTGGGCATGTTTCATCGCGGAGGAAGGATATTGTTAAAATTGTGCTGTGACATATAAGTAATCGAGTTGGCGGGTATAGAATGGTCGGGGAATGTGACACAACACCGGGAACGATAATTCTTCACGGCATTGCTGTATAGTAACTGACTCTGGAGGTTGAGGGTCTAATGTGAGCTCAAATGTGAGGGTCCTGACGGCAAAGAATGCATCACCGGTGCATGGAGGACATCACCAACTACCGCCCTACAAACCGCGCTGGAGCTTCAGACAACGTCAGTGGAAAATATGCTACCAACGTATGCAAATCACAAGGCAGACACTCAATGGATAGACCAACCGTTTTATCAAACTCGCATACCCTCTTCAGAAACGCCATTATTCCAAAATCAGCAATTGTCCACTTGGCTTCGAAGTAAAAACGAATGTGTCCGTCACCTCACAACAGATCACTTTCAAGCTTTACGGACGGTTGGACCATGGAGAGCTTGTTGTCAACGACTTCTCTAGGACTAATCTTTCCTTCAACTTTTCAAAGCATTTCAGCGTTTTCCAAGCTTAGGTAACATCTATTCGTCAAACTACAGCTTCGATGCCGATTAATGTAAACATCTGAATTTGTTGCCAAGCTGCCATCAAACCCTTGGTTTCCACTAAATAAACTCTAAAGTGGTAAACTGTTGCGGATTTCATACCGAGATAAAGACAGTACAAGCTGTTGCTGGGATTCTTCTGTCACTGTAAAATCTCAAGGGCTTTGACGAAATAGCTACATTTGGCTGCCTTGATGGTGTTATCAATGAAAGCTTATGCCAAATGCCGTCCTTGCTTCACTTTTCCAAATTAAACTTGATACAGGAAAAACAGCACAAGTGGTTTTTAGCCCCTTTTCAGCATCGCAGGTTAAAGGTTTGACTTCAGATGTGAGAAGACGACTTATGCGTTTTTTCCTTTTCCCATAAAACATTTGAATGAATTTAAACATAGAACGTGGTACGGTGCATCCGATCGTAACATTTACTCAATTTTCACATAAGTCTACATTTTGCCAAGGAACAAACTCATGCTAACGCAGTCGGAGCAGCAAACCTCAAACGAAAACACCTATGATACTGCAACATAGCTTGTGTCACTTGACCAATTGTGAGTAGAAAAATGTTCAGAAAACTCTTACGACTTAACATCTGCAACCCAATACCTAAAAGTTTGTTAATATCATAACCAGGCACTGCACCTCAGGCAGGCATTTGCGGAGTCTCTGGTTTGTCGATCTACAACTTCTTCAGAAGCTACTAAAATAGGTTCGTCGAATATTGATAGGGGCATCCTTCTTCGAATATAATGAAAGGGCGTCCGGTTCGGTTAGTGGCGGTGGCGCCGTATGCTAAAGACAACCGACTATATTCACAGGATTTTTGATTCGGAAGACGAGTATTTTTTTGGCATGAGCCACATGCGAGACGCATGGTTAAATATAGTTCTATTAAGCTAAAGGTTTTAATCCTGTTTAACTCGAGACTATTGTCATCAGATAGAATTATTTTACCTTAAATTGTGAGGTTTTGCATCGAAGGTAACCTAATTTTGACACATTTTGACAATTTGTGATATCCTTATGGGCGGTATATCGACAGAAAGGTGCGAATAACTTATCGAAACTACATAAGCTGATGTGATTTGCAAGGTGTGATACAGAATCCATTTGATGGATAACCCCGTAAGAAAAACTTGCTTTGCGATCGAGGTTTTACTGCAAGTTTGTATCCTCCTCCATAAAAATAGCTCCCCTTCCTAAGTTAACCAATCTTTCATCGGACTCTAGTCACTTTGCATGAAATTGAGGTAACCAATGTTCTCAGGTCCTGCACTACTCATATCTGTTGATTACTCAAAGGATTTCCTGCAGCACTTAAACAGAATTTGGCAATCGAATTGGTAAGCATACTTACCTACACTTTCAAATAATGTACATTCGTCCTGTACGTAAATACGTGCACACCTAATCAGTGTTAAATATATACCGGAAGGGTTTATTATACTTCCGACAGCCACTTAATTAGAGAGTCCTTTTCGAAACATTTCGATTAGGTATTTCGATTCGATAAATTACAGGTTTCAACAGAGGTCAGCAATCTCTGAGCCAAGAGTTTAAGTGTAAAGTTGGGTGTTTTCTTCCTTAATTGAGTTCTTGTGCAGCATATGTATACAGTTGTGCGCCAGACGGAAATTACGGCCCTTGAGTCTGTCATACGGGGGTGGGAATTGAATGAATCAATATTAAAAAGAGGAAGAAAATAAGGAAAAGCTACCGAGTGCTGTGTAATTATCTTAAGTACCCAACTAAGTGGTTTCCAAGAATTCCAGATAGAGGTGGCTATAGTGGGTTTTTCTTAATTTGCTTTTAATATGATCTGATGGTAACTTTATAAATAAAATATTAAATTGGGCCTTCAGGGGCAATGTGATGTTGCGATTGCACGGGCTGCTAAAAAGTGCATCTATTTTTGCACTGACAAAAAGAGGCCCGAGTACAAAAAGGTCACTCCAGATGAAATACTAATCCAGCAAGAAAAAAAAAACAGATCAGCAAAAACCTTTAATCATAAAAAAAAGAAATGTATTCTTAACGCAACACTTTTTCATTATTTTTGCGTTCAATAGAGAATAAAATCTTACTAATATGGCGCACGAATCGTGCTACAAAAATAAAACGTAATAACTTTTTTTCTGTGTGAGTAATCGGCTTATTTTTTTTTTTTTTGTAGGTTACTATTTAGATTTATAAAAATGGATGCTTGGGATACGGAGAAAAGAATTTGGATAGTGCAACGGTACCATGCTTTGCAGTCCGTCATTTCCGTCCAAAGGGAATTTAGGCGGGAGTTTGGCGGTAATCCCCCGAGTGGATGGACCATTATGAGGTTTGTAAACATGTTTGCCGAATCTGGAAGCATCGCACGAAGGCCGTACCATCGAGATGCCAATGTTCGGGTTCAGGATACAATCGCAGCAGTAGCATCTGCAATACAGGCCAATCCGAGCGTTTCGACCCGAAACTTATCGGGGCAAATTGGAGTTAGTAGACGGTCATTACAACGGATACTTCATGACGATTTAAACTTGTTTTCGTACAAAGTCCAAATTACTAGCAAGTTAAACCCTCAGGATTTGCCTGTTCGCCTGGAATTTTGCCAAAAAATGATATCAATGGCCGAAGAAGACAATACATTGATCAATTGTTTGTTCATGTCTGGTGAGGTCCATTTTGATCTTAACGGCAATGTAAACAAGCAAAATTGCCGTATATGGAAAGAGTCTAATCCAGAAATGCTCCATGAGACGGAACTGCACCCAGAACGAGTCACTGTGTGGTGCGCAGTTTCATCAAGGTGTATTGTCGGGCCGTACTTCTTTGAAGAAAACGGTGTAACCGTTACTGTCAATGGGGACCGTTATTTAAAGATGTTGAAGGAGTTTTTTTACCCAGAACTGCGCCGAAGACGTATACCATTCAACAGCGTTTGGTTTCAGCAAGATGGAGCAACTGCACATATAGCCAGACCAGTTATGGCGGAGCTAAACAAAAAATTCGCAAACAAATTAATTTCTAGGAACTCCACTCTTCGCTGGCCCCCAAGGTCACCTGACCTGACTGCACCAGACTGCTTTTTATGGGGTTATGTCAAGCAAGAGGTGTATAAAACGAAGCCCAGGAATTTAACTGAATTAAAGCAGTCCATAACGACAATAATTGAGGCGATCCCAACTTCAACTCTTCAGGCCGCAATGAATAGTTTTTTGATCAGGTGCCGCATATGCGTGGGAGAGCGTGGAGGTCATTTGCGATCTATAATCTTTAAAAACAACTAACTATTTAAAATAAAATTTAATTTTCTAACCAATAAAAAAAAATAAATGAAATACATCGATTAAAAAAAAAGTTATTTGAATTTCTTATTGTAGCACAATTGGTGCGCCACCCTGTATTAAAAAAGGGCCCTTGTGATGTTTTGCGCCTTAAAAAGGGGACATTTGGACCAAACGGTAACTCTGCTTCGGGCCACTTTCAGTTAAACATCAATGAGTTAATGTAAAACTATTTTAATACGCATTGGAAATAAATAATTTGTATTAAATGGGACCAATTTAATAATTTGTGTTTTATTTATTTTTGGGATTGTTAAGAAATATGACGAATCAGTAAAATAAATTCAGCTTCTCAATTAGAAGGGCTTATTATTACCGAAATTTGTATGTATAGCGATGATTCTATCGGCATTCCCTGCCACATCAAAGACGATACAGGTATCGCCTGGGATTGTCAAATGAGCACGCGGGTGAGCTCCCAGGTAAATGAAATGCGAATCGCTTGATTTTCTGAGTCTAATCTTTCGAAATGTTTAACCAAAATAATCAATTGTCAGATATCTAATTGATTGTCGCTGGAAAAAGTGTTCCCGGTTCGAACAACAAACCTCTAAAAAAAACACACACCCCAAAGAGGTCTTAAGCATTTTAAAGCTGACAGGATTTCAATCCTTTGCTCGGCAAATTATGGACCTATCTAAATGAAAATGAGTCCAAAAATATTCACCAACAGATTCAATCCTCAGTTAAAGACCATACGGTCACAGTGTAGTTAATGAGTCCCCCATTCTTTTAAATGCCATAGAAAATTAAGTAAAGTGTCAAGTAAATCTTTAAAAAGGTGGGACTTGAGTCAGAACTTACCATGTTATAACCAATCGGGTATATTTACATATATTACGTGATATACAACATCAATGTGAATATAAATAAAATTAAAAAAACTCACCTGGGTAAGTTGCGATGAGGCGTAGTACGAAATCCTCGAGGGACACACAGATTCCGGTTTCGAGTATATCGTCTCTGCTATTTGATCACCCATCGGCAAGAGGGCTGTCGCATACGGCGATGGTGTTGGTGAACCGCGAAATCCTGTAAAAAATAAACCACAGCCAGCTTAGTGTCATTCATCAGGAAGACGAAATTCAATTTTCCCTTTTGGAAGACCACCTACTGTCAAATATATTACACGACTTCTTCGACTCTGTCAACGGGAACTTATTCAGGCTGGCAATTGTCGCATATGATCCGCTATTCACACTCGGCGGTCGTCCTAGAGGATCCAATCGTATAAACACATTTTGGTGGCTTCCGTAGGCAGCCGTTGTAAAACTCGTACTATAAGGAGGCAACAAAAAAAAAAAAAACATATTCAACGGAAAATAAATTCTACTTCAAGGAAATCCTTTCAAAAGGACTCAACATATGCACGAAGCGCTGTCGAGCTTGTCACTTGCAAATACACTCGAGTCTCCTCCTCAAAATACACCTGTCAGACATCGTAAAGGTGTCGGAATTTAAATCCGGATTCTTTCGCACTTTATTACATGTCCTACAAGGACCTGGAACATAGTACGACTATGGTTGGTCACAATGATGAACATGGGGTGATATCTCCTGCTGTCACACAAAGTATGCGATGGAAAAATTTGCCAAAAATGAAAGTTTTCCCTTTCTGGTTATATGCGGAGAAGGATACTCCTCTGAGGACTGTATTTGAATTTTAAATTTCCACTCACGTTCGTTCTGCTTTTGTGTTATATTCATGCAGCAGGAGGTTTAGCCATTGTCGTGTCTATGGGAAGTATTATATAGGCGAAGGACCCGACCGAAAGGAATCCGGCTTAATTGAGGGTATTTATACAACGGTAACACGTAGAGCAACACTATGAATACAAATGGTCACATAGAGATTTTTTTGCTCTCAAAAAGGAAGAGAGGAGACCAGCGACGGATTGTTGCGCGCACACTTGACAGCACTGTTGTCGACATCTTTGCCAGAAATTACCCGGCCAATACACCACGTTGCCAATTAGAATACTCACTGCAAAGAGTCCTGACGAATCTGTTTCCTTGCTCGAACATACATCGCGCTGGCAATGAGCCCAACGACCAGCACCAGGCCGAGCGCACAAGCTGCCGCACCCAACAACGCCGGACCCTGGGACGGTGCCTGAGCCGGAGCCGGCGACTGATTGGAAGCTGGAAAGAGACCTGGAAATACGAAATACACAAATATACCGAATTGAATCAAGTTTATCCCCGGAGTCGGGGTGTATTTGACGCAACCTCACCTTTTAGGCAAATTTTATTGCGCCTAAAACCCAATTTAGTGTCGTTCGTCCTGGGCGGTCCCCGCACATGCATATTGATGCTAAGTGGCACTTGATCGGATGCATTTCCCGTGCACGGCAGATGAACGGTGAAAGTCTCTATCGTTAGTGGGACATAGCCTTTGGGTGGTATGCTGAGAGTGGGCGCTGCCAGTGCTTCCTGGTCGGCTTCGTACTCGATGGTGATTATGTATGGCAGCTGAGTGGGTCGGAGCAAGAACGAACGCAAATTAGGTTATAAAACAAGGGTTCTCTCACGTAGCATAGGAGAGGAGTACAAATGGATTCGCCAGGTTAATTTGGCACACACAGACAGAAAGCATATTCGAATGGCTGTTGTATCGTTCTGCTTCCTGTCAAGTGCACACACACCATACTCGCATGTGCACTGCGGGATGGGAGAGAGTGTGGGGGCGACATTAAATATATACTCACCGGATATGTTGTTAGACTTTGCCATGAGAACTCCAAGTCGTGCACGTCCGCCGGTACAGGTACTGTGAAGTGCATCGCATATGTGTTTATTGAGCCCTCGTGAACGTAAAACAGATCAGCTTCAAGGCCTGGTTAGGGGATGAGAACGAGAATTGAGGGCGAAGACAGAAATTCATGAAAAATTGTGAAACTAAATGAAATGAAAATATTATTTCGCAATTTGGTATAATTTCTGTTCAGGATGTGCATTAGAGTTAAGTCCTTTGAGTGGAGAAAAAAAAAATGGGAAATAAAATACACAGTGGCGGTGAAAAGTTTTGCACATATTTTTTCTTCAAATTTGGTAGGAGAGATTAATGGAGTCGATGATCAGAAAGGCGTTTAGTGTTCAGAAGAAAGATTTAAGTGGAGTAGCAGTAAACTTTGAACTTCCTCTGCATGTTGGAGAGCTCTATCTACGACTTTAGTGGCAGTTATACAAATGTACCTAATATCGTTACAAGGGCACTTCTGGTTAGAGGCAGCTAGGTGTAGGTTGATCTGGCTGCAGGTGCATGTGTATTTGAGTTGGCAGGAGATGGCTCCATAAACAGTGCTAAAAAGGAAGAACTTGGGTATGAATACTATACCTACTGAGCCATATGTTAGCATTTCTTTTTCATCTTCTTACTAAAAGATAAAAGAAATTTTTTTTCAAATTAAAAAATTATAAAAAAAAAATAAATGTTAAAGTCGCACCCTCAAACGCAACTGTACTCGCTTCAATATTCACCGGAACGATGATACCGGAAGATCATCCTTGTTTTCTTATTCTCGTTCCCCAACGCACACTGTGATGCTTAAACGCAATCTGGAGCTGATATACTCGTACATCAAACTCTTTAGGCATCCTTGCGTTGACGGTTACCGTTGGTCGTTGGTTGATGCCATTTTAAAGGAACCTCTTTATGCTCTTCCTTTCGGCTTTATTTGATTATATGTACGAGATGTAGAGGATGTGTTTTTTTTTGTTTGTTCGTTCTCTCTCTGTTTTGTGGAGCAAATCCCATCAAGGCTAAGCCAAGTTGAGCAGTGCATTGTGAAAAAGAAAAGCTTTTTTGTGGCATCCTATTATCCAGAAAATTAAGACTAAAAGTTTTTGAGCGTTCCTCTTGGTGAACGCACTCTGTTCGCAAAACACACACCGTTTCGCCTCACATCTTAAGTGTGGTAAAGTGAAGTGGATTGAACCCGCCCCGGTGCGTCCTCTATATATACATGCGGCGGTGATGGTGGTTCCATTAGGAAGGTACTTTCAAAATCGTTTAATGGATTTTCCGTGACTTTACTCTTTTATACTTTGTGACTTAAGCGAATTTTAAGTATTCCACCCCCAAAGGTCCAACACATGCAGAGTCAACCCTAAAACCCGAGCGTATACAGCACCGGATCTGTTTTGATCCCGGAACTGTGCAATGTTTTTTCGATTATACTGCCCCCGCTGGGTGTGGATGGAAGTTGGCCCTTGTTCATGCTGAGAGGATGACATATTAATTTGTACCGACTTTCCGACCGATAGTTTAGCAGTGGATTCGGGTCCTTCCTTGGAGTAGAGTATGACACGAATATCTATTTATGTCTGGCGATTTATTTACCGGTCAATGGGGACGGGGGTTGTCGCATACAATTATGGCGGGTCTTCCTTTGTTGTGGCAAGAAAAGACGGATCATAGTTATGGATAGGATGTGGAAAGGATCATGGTTGGAAAATTGCCGAGATTTTTGTTGTGATTAATGAGTATGCGGGTGATTTAGCTTAAGCGGATGATGGTGGCTGCATCTTCTTTTGGCTGGTTGAGATGCTCAGAGGTTAATAGGTTCAATGGGTTGCAATTTTATCTGAGGTTGCTTAATATTTCAGTCGATGTGGTTTTGTTTGAGATGAGCTTCTGCTTCGGATACAGAAATATAAAAACTGGGATACGACTTGTTCGAGGCCTTTATTGGGACCTGCATGGACAGAGCGAAATTCTGAAGAAGATATTCCTCTGCATTTATGCACGGCCCACACGAAAGGTAAGACCTACTTTTCTGCAATAATCCAGCACGGGCGGAGACCTGTGGCAATGCACGGTGGTCGCATATGTAAGGCCTACCTAATGTATGGTTCTTTGGTCTCAGTCTTTGCTCTCGAAAAAGTGGCACATTCAAGTAAAATGGGCGCATTGCCCATCGTTGGGTTGGCTTTCATTGGTAATGACTGGCGACACTGGTCTACCCTAGCCTTGAACTTAAACAACCTCGGTAGAAGCAGTTTTTCTTAGGCACCACCGCAGCGCGTAATAAACCTCAAAAATCCTACATTCAGCCTAAAATTCGAGCCAACTCTGAAAATCAGTACGTTTCCCGAAACAGACGAAACGACCTACCTGCTGGCAGAAGAGCCCCGTAAAAATCCCTCCTCGGAATGAAAAGCAAAGACCGAAACTCGTCCAAATTATGTTTGCTAAGTGCAGGGCATGTTAAAGCTCCATTATAAACCAAACATGATTTATTTCGTTGCAACAAAAATCTACCCTCACCAACTTCATTCAATTCACATATCATATCTAACCGGGAACATATGCCAGCCTCCACACCCCAGTGGCACCAGCTCATCATATTTGTTTACATTTGTCATCGAATGAGAGCGTTCCCATTCACTGGATCATAACTAATCCCGGCAAAGGAAAACATCCGGAGCAGCTCACATACTCTCCGACCCAGAGATTCCGTTTTCCGTGCTCAACTCGTGCCACATGTTTCTCTTTGGAATTTTTAAATCCAATTACCCAATACTGAGAAGCATTCAAGCCGCAGCATCTTTGGCCGCACAAAGCGTTTTCGTTCCTCGATATTTTCCGCTTAAACCAATAAGTGCTCGTCTCCATTCCTTGGGAAAGATGATGTGTTTTTTTTTTGCTTTCTTCCCCAAACATGTAGGGCTACACCCTACCAGACGGAGAAAGCCACGGCAAACTCGAGGAAACCCCAGCCGGGTAAAGAAATGGAATCAAGCGAAACAAAATCTCGGTGCACGAGACACAAGTAAGCGTACAACATGAAAGCAAACGACGCGACGCATTAGCGTCTCAAGTTGGGGTAAACGCGCGCGTGTATACACCAAGGATTGCGGAAGTCTACGCTCCCGAGATGCAGGAAATAATTTCCCATTATGCAGAAGAACAGCGGAGGACGGAGGACTCTATCACAGATTGCGGAAAATCAAACGATTTCAGTTTTCCCTTTGCGGGCGCGAAAAGAATCCATTTCCGGAGAAGGGGGTGGATGCGTAAAAGAAAAAAACAAACACAGTCCTGTTTAAAATTGCGCAATGTTTGCAAAGTAATTATTTGCCAATCGGAAGGAGGAACCAAATCGATAAGGGGATGTTTGATGTTGGCCAGGGAAACAAATTCCAACTCATACAATTGATGATTGTGGGAGAAAATTAGGCCGCAATTCGATTTCTTTTGAAGTTACTGTTGGACCCCCCCCCCGGGCAAAACAAATAAAAACATTAAATTGATTCATGTATCGGAAAAGAATCGCTTTTCGATAGTAAAAAGGGAACGAAACACAGCGCTGGTCGGTTGTGATGGTGGTGGTCCACCCTCAAGGGAAATTACTGGAATAGTACAAAGTGCGGCAAAGGCAAGCAAGAAATCCCCGTCTTTCTTGTGTCGAAAGTCTAAAGGAGAAGTTTTGTGGAAATTAAATGGAAAAATAATTATGAAAAACGGAGAACGTTATGTGACGGGATTACTTCAAAGCGAGAACTCCTTTAAAAGCGTCATTTGTTGTGCCGAACGCGACGGGAGCCAGTGAATTGAAAAGGACCGTTTCCTGATGCGTAAAAGTTTAAGGCGCTATTGTTGCTTTCGTGGGAGAAAAACACAACAACTTTGGGATTTGACTATAGAAAAGAGTTCTTTAGCAACCCAAAGGATTATAATTATTTGTTTTTCTATGAAATGAAGGATTAAGGAAGTATAAAGGTGTCAATAGGTACAAAATAACTTGTTTTTGAAAAGTAAAATTTGTAATGAAGGGATTGTTTTTTTTTTTGTCGAAAAATGCAGGCTTTATTACATTATTTATGCGATTCAAGGTTTTAGCCTTAAATTAATGTTTAACTCCTTCAAGCGGTTATATTTGGCCACTAGACCCATTTAGAGACCCGAGATAGCTCTATTCACTACTTCCCTTAAAAGTAATAAAAAGATTGAATTCTTTAATTATTCAGTAAGTGAAAGACTTAAGTGCTTTTTCGGTATAAGGAGCCACGATTTCAAAATTGGTCAGCTATTTGACAATATTTATAATCACTTTACGAAGGGAAGCTGCTGAGCTGAATAACAATGCGACTGTTAAGCACTCGAAAATAATAGTTTATGACTTGAACACAAATATATGGCCTTCAGAAAATACTTTCATCCGCTTTTTTGACAAAACTCACATTACTCAGTTTTTCCTGTTGAATGAACCAAATTGCCTAAAGTTGGGTTCCACTTGAGAGGAAGCAAGTCCAATGAACTCGACGCCCGGTTGAATCTTGAAAAATACGTCTTTCCAAAGATATGTATTTTTGAAAACAAAATTAATGAAACTAGGAAACCCAGTGGCCCAAACTTTACCAAATTCTGTGTAAAACTTGGGCCAAAATGTGCGGGAACATAGCTACGGAAATTCACCTTCCCTTTGGTCTACATTTTATAGAGCTCGGCTTTCAAAAACCGGAGCAATCGGTACGACAAGAAAAAACTATAGCCCATTCATAGAAGGATGTAAAATTTACCTATACCAAAATGAAATTGCTTAAATTTTCTGTTCGAATTAAATAGAGAAGAACTTCCAAGACCCACTTGCGAGGGAGAGTTGCAAAATATATACGCCTTCATTCCTATGATCTATGGCCCCACGTCACACTAAAATATTTACTTGGCAACTTTCGAACAACTTTTCCAACACCCAAATGTTAATAGTTTTCTTCAAGTTGTGTTTGAAACAAAAAAAAAGGGCACAGAAAACAAATATCCTTGAATAATTTAGTCATCTTTCGATACAAAAGGTTCGCTCCATTTACATGTCAACAACTCAACAACGTTTCCCCAGCACTTGTCTTGGATGGTGATGGCAGATGGCACACAACTCATCCACGTTCACATCCCACTTTCAGCTCTCTTCAAGTATAAGCACCACGGTTACTCCCATACATCCATTAGTTGAGCAGTTCCCTGAAAAATTTAACAACATTTTTGACATTCTGACAAGCACGATTAATAATTACTCACGCATCCCCAAGGTGTACTTAAAACTTTTCAACTCAAGTGGGTGCTCACGACGAAGAAGGTTTTTCGATGCTCTCTTTTTCCGCTCCAAGCAAACACCTATACACTGTGACTGTGACTGCATACTCGTATGCCAAGGTTAGGCGAGTGTGAGAAATTAAGCGGGCGTGCGGTGTAATAGCGACACAAGTGCGATCCAGTCCGTATGGCGTACGAAACTTAATCCCGACACTAAGTAACTTCCTTAACTTTGTTAATTACACTAATTATCTGCTTAAGAAAAGTTTGTTTCGAAAAAAAGTCAGACCGGAACGGTTCATGTAAGAGTGCAGCGAGGACGAGTCTGTTTTTTTTTCTCTCTTCGTTGTCGTTGAAATCAGATTCGTTACCGACAAAACCAAAACTACTTACGACCTATTGGAGAGTATGTTTATTCCTGTTGTTAGTGGTGTCATTAGCTAATTGCCGGAACGTGATAAGAGACCTATAATTATGGTAGACCCAAGGGTGGGAGAATGTGGGTCAAACATGGAGCTCTATTTATCTGGAAACGATATCGGAAAACAAGTTGCGGAGAAGGAAAAACCAACGACAGTGGATGGAGGCATCATATACAGTTCTTAAGGGAAAATCGATTTGACTTTCTTAATCCCATTCACTAAAGATTGGGGGGATGAAGTGAATAAACATGACTTGATCCCGCCAGGGGGTGGGCGTATTTAATTGATGCCGTAATGTGGTTACAGTCGGTGCTCTTATTCTTTTCAGTTTAAATGTTACTGCTCCTTCAATGAGTTGCAGTTTCGGCTGCCAAATGTCAAGTATTCGGACGAAAAGTGCAGCTCCGTTTGGCTAAGGCTCTCGCTTGAGTCTCTACATTGGGCCCAATAATTCGAAACTTGGTTTGCATATTGGTATCTACGTATTTCCAAAGGCATCACGTACTTATATTTTCTATCGTTGCGCAGCACCGGAGAAAACGACGTGGCCCACCACCTGAAACCAGGGATCCCATCCTATCGTCTGTGAACGAGAAATACGTGATTTGAAGGCAGAACCATTTTCAAGAACACTGAATATCATCTTCTGGATGGAGCAAATCCACACCCGAAGGACGGCACAGTAGAGGAAGACCGCGACTCAAGTGGCTCATGCAAGGGGACCTTAACCAATTTCTTGTGCGAAACTGGATACAGCGGACTAAAGATCGTGCTGGCTAGAGACACAATCACAAGGTTGAGGCCCAGGTCAACCCCGGGCTGTAGCGCCATATTAACTTAAGTAATTAAGTATGGATGAAGCACAAGGCTGAGTGATACCCTTAAACATTTATGGAATTATTGCACCCCTTGAACACTTCTTTCTTGAACTAATAACTATTTGGACGATTGAAAGTTATATAGAAAGTTAAAATTCTGATCAAAAATGCCTCCAAAAAGTAGGCGTAGCAACGAACGACATCACTTATACTCTTCTGCGACTCTCCAGAAACATTTCAGAAAGGTTTCCATCGAAATCCGTTCAGTAAATTTCATGTCAACTGGTATATATAATCCACTTTAGGATTTTTTTCCATGCCTTCTACCTCGCGAAAGTATGCCAAACAAATTTGAAAGGATGCTACTGTGTATCAAGTTTCATCTGGGCCTAGAATTTCCGACGTGAGACGATCTCCTGCGCCTAATATTGAATTATTGATGTTTTGTTATCGGAAGCTTTGACCCCTCAAACATTTTACCTTCCTATCTAAGGAGCTCCTAACACCCTCTGCCAATATTTTTCTTTACCTTAGAAAAGTGGCCTAAGGCCTTGAATAATACGTTTGAATGTTTGAATAGAATAGCTCCAAAAGATCAAGAGCCAAAAAGGATGGTGATGTAGGACGACAGCTACAGCTCGAGTGTCGTTTAAGGGCCCTAAAAGTTCGTTCACCTTCGCAAATATTTTCCGACTCACTGGTCAAAAAAACAGATTTCCTTTTCGCGTTACAAACCCACACCTGCAATTTTTAAATCTTACTTTTCTGTAACCTTTTTCACTCACAGGACTATAACTCATGTTTACATTTTTTTTGGGCGATCAATAAATCATTACCAAGTACTATATAACTCACCCATTAGTTTCATGACCTCCTTGTGGCTTATAAACACGTTAAGATATCCATTCGATAGGAGGGGATACCACGTCACCATGGTACCCCAGAAGTATATCCAAAATTTCGTCATGATGCAGGAGGAGGGCTTTCTGGGTAAACCGACGCCCGATAAAGTTTATAGCCAATTATTCCTTGTGCTCCAGGTCCAGAGTGTGGCCGACTCTGTGTGTATTTGTGTGGTTTACGATAAGGCTGCTCTTTGTTTATCCTTCCGCCTATCCTGATTCAAAACTTTGCACAAACTCTGTCGCTCTGGTGTGCGGGATTCTGGATTCTGGATTCTGGTGTTTGCTCTTCGCTTCCACCTGCACTCTTCTGTGTTTATGTGTAAACTGTGAATTTACATCTTTCACTTGGGTGTGGGTGCGGGTGTCTGGCTGGAAGGCTAGGAATGCTTTTGATTTCTTTGTCGAAGTTTTTCGTTTGATTTTGTTGCACTATCGTTCCGAATATAGTTACAGCAGCCGCACAGGGTATGCACATCAGCAGTAGATTTGGATATATCCTTGTGCGATTTATTGACATACAGAGCGCGCTCTGGGATCCTTATGCAATACACGATTGCATCGTATATACTGTGTCTCGCTTTAATTTCGGGTTGGTTCCGTTTGAATTCGCAATATCCTCAGGCCATCCGGCAGTGGCTGGATATGGTGTCGGTGGTGCTTGTTTGTGAATGTTGTCCGTGCAAACATCATATGTAGAACTGTGTATATCCTGGATGATTTTTTTGTTGGTTCTCTGTGTGTTGCGTCAAGTTCCTGTGTATGGCGGATGGGTTCACCTCATCTTCTTCACTGACACGGATGACAACCGCAGTCTTTTCGAATGTCTGACCACTGGACACGCTGGGATTTTTCGAAATGTTTGCAATTTTTCATCTCTCGTTGGGGTGGTTGTCTTTTTTTTTGCTGTTGGTTCCTGTGGAAAGGACACGTCTGTCAGTGGGTGTAGGAGAGAGCTGGTTTATATATATATTTTTTTTTGCTGTTTTTCGTTGGGCTATGTGACAAGTGTCATTGCCGTTTTTTAATGTTTCGCTAAAGGTGTTTGGAGTGGTGACCTGTAAAGACACAAGCAAAATAAAACATTAGAAAAAAAAAACAAAGTTAGCAAGTACTGCCGTTGCACCAAAACCTGGGTGCAGGTGGGTACTCCAACGAAAAAGGAATGTGAAAGCTACCAAACGAACGGAGGTGCAGCCGGATCCGCAGTATAGACGCGCGGGAGACTGCAAACGAAGGGAAAAAATGGTTCTAGTGCACCTGATAAATTATTAGTAACCTTGGGAACGGCGTCGTCAGTTATGCATGGAGAAATATCTTAGAGCAGTGATGGCAGTGCAAGATTGACATGAGGATTTTATTTTTGAGTTCCACAATCAAAATTACTTCCCTGTGAGACAAGGACGCGCTAGAGGTAGCCCGGCCGAAGAGCAACTTTAGCTTCGAAATTGCGCCTACAAACCCCCCGCTGAACAGTATTTTAGATCAAAGCCCGGACTCAATAGTTATTTTATATATTTTACGTATATTTTATTTTATATACATATTTTTTTCGAAATAGGTTAGTCGTCGACGTAAGGGATTGTAGTCTTGTCAAAATCGTGATCAAAAATTGTAGGAACGTAACGGATTTTCTCATTTTTTTGAGTTACAAGCAACGCCATGACTTAGAGAAACATTTCTTAAAAATAATGTCGCTGATTGACGCGCTGCCTGTTAATGACGAAGATCTTCACTGTCAATGGGGTTTCCATAAATGGTTTGACGTTCAACCCTCACCACAATACTTGTGGTCGGCTGTATTTGAAGTACATACCATATTCCATATGGGTTTCTAGCTGCAGTTTCTAGTCTGACGCTTTTGCAGCACTTCTACATTTGTTGCCCAGTATGTCGCTTTGGTAGAACTACACCTGGTCTGATGTTGGTATAGCACTAAACTGAATGTGGTTTAACGTTGTTGTAGTACTATACTATGTAGTAGCAGCTTGACAACGATTTCGCATTATTACAATAGTTGTGGTCTGATGCTATTGCAGTACTACCGTCTTGATGTGGCTGGATGCTTTGTCAGCACTACACAAGTTGTGGTCTGACGTTGTGGTAGCAGTACACTAGTTGGGTTCTGGCGTTTCTGCAGCACTACAGTAGTTGTAGTCTGATGCTATTCCAGTACAACAATCTCGATGTTTCTTGATTCTTTGCCGGCGCTACACCAATTGTGGTCTGACGTTATGGTAGCAGTACACTAGTTGGGGTCTGGCGTTTCTGCAGCACTACAGTAGTAGTGGTCTGAAAGCTATTGCAGCAATACGATCTCGATTTTGCTTTATGCTTTGCCGGCGCTACACCAATTGTGGTCTGACGTTGTGGTATAGCACTAGTTGTGGGATAGTCTGATGTTGTTGCAGCACTACACTGGATGTGGTCTGACGTTTCTACACTACCTCACAAGTAGTGGTTTGACCCGGGTAGCTTTTTAGGCTTTGTATAGGTGGTATTACTCCAGACTGTATTCAGTCCGTTGCTTACAAAATCTTAATGTCATATACCATTATTTAGGTCGAACGTTCCTTATATCATGCATATAACTTTTTGCGCTGTGTGTGCCCCTCTGCTGGCAAATAAACCTAACTATTATCAAGACATCAGTCCCTCTTCCCATGCCTGAAAATAATCTCCCTAATTAGATCCAGCTGGAGTTATTATTATTTTGGTTATTCATCTCGTACATTCTTGTCCACCAGGACTCTACGTATTCATTTCTATTGCACTCTACCATCAAAATGAATTTGCTGACCCCATTTTGTTTAACTAGTGCACCATCAATTAGGAAATATTTTCGTCCTTAATAACCCATTATCGTACTTATCTTCCATCTGCGTTCCGCAATGAATAACTCTGCCAGTTCAGCAGAAAGAAGAAAAATCTCGGCCGGTATTCTGAAAGACACTCCTTTAGGGGATACACCGAGCAGTGCTCTCCGCCACACCGTCTACCAAATGGTTACAGACGACAGAGCCAATATGATTCAATTCACCATCTCGTTTCGAAACAGGTTCAGCGGTGTACAATAGCATGGGAGGCGCCTACCCCCAATCATTGTATACCATCGATCATCCCCTAGTGCACAGGCACACAAGGAAAGCCTCAAGAAAAACGGGTAAACAGAAGCCGTACGCTGCTTGCTGCGCACAGTTTCATTAATAATTCAAAAGACAAATTGTGGCACAACCACCCCACAAATCCGTGCGACGGCGGTAACGGTAGAGAAACTTTGTCCCCAGGATTCTTCAAATTTCGATTTGACTCCAATGAATTGCGAAACTTTACAAGCGTATTGATTAACCATTTAGGGCAGCACTTGCAGCCTTTAATTATCCCTGCACAGACTGTTACGTAGAGGCCCGGAATTAGGGGATGAATCCGCAGCATACCGGCGTGGTGAACACAACAAATTTTCAATCCAATTCGGCCGGCGTATCACTGGTAATGGCTGTTCCAAAAGGCCCCCTGGGGGTGATATTAACCATGTTCAGACCGTATGCGTGTGTAATGCTCATTTATGCATGTACCGGCACAATGTGAGGCATGGGGGTGCTTGAAGTTCATCGCTGTAACAACTCAATGAACTGGCTCTGAAATTTGCTTAAAATACTTTACTGGCACTTTTGTGCAAATGTAGGCCGGGGGTGGCAATGGGAGGAGGCAACCCCAACATATAAACGAGTACAAATTCTAAAGTTAGCGCCCGATTGATAAAAAGGCAACGCAGCAGCAGCAGAAAGCGCCGCCGGAAGATAAGACAAAATGGGGGAAGGGACGACGACGATTCATCCTTACGACAGCAGTTCCTGGGAAACTCTTTTCGGGGAGCGACAATCTCCGGTGTGTTGAGCACAGCAAAGCGGTGCTATTGTGTGCATGGTGCTGCGGCTGCCTTCGGGGTGTCTTTCATATTTTCTTAATGAGATGTGGCGCACCCCTATAGTAAGAGGACTCGACGTTGTTGCATAGTGATAATTGTGCTACCCACCACCCGACCGCCTCTCGTCGGCTTTCAGTTTTCAGATTAATGTTGGAAACCTGCAGAATTTATGACTGCGTTTTTGGGTGAAATTTTACCATTCATCTGGCACGGACGTGAACTGTGCCCTTCGGGGGTGCTGACTGCTGAGGCGCGCCACGAGTGCCTCGGTCTTGGACGGAATCTATTTTGTTCGCCTGTTGTAGTCGGTCGGAATTATTTAAATTGTTGTGTTGATTGCAACGATGAGTGGGGTGGTTTTTTTTTTTTTTTTATTATTTGTTGTTATATATTTTTCCACATTTTACTGGATGGTTGGTTGGGCAGGACTAAACGCTGCCGTGGATATCTTATTCACACTGAAGTGGTCGTGTTCTTCTTGGCCCTCGGGGGTAATAGCGATGATGGAGGTTACTGTTCATTGCTTGGCAAAAGTAAACAAAGGCAAAGTGTAAAATGGCTTTTTGATTTTCCTGTTTAACGGTTAACTTATTGTTGTGACTTTTGATTTATTTTTCTTTCGTCCTTTTTTATTACGGTCTTCCTCCTGCCGCCGTTTGAGCTAAATTGTGTTTAGTTACATGGAGCAAGGGACTGTGATTTTTTGTTTGTTAATTAACGTGTTTGTTGTTGTTTTTCTATTTTTGTTGTGCATTTTATATTTGCGCTGGGATTTGCTACTGTCGGATGAAGTTATCTTGAAACAATTTCAGGGCAATTAGTCGTGATTGTGTTTGCACGTTATGTGTGTGCAAATGCTTTTAGTTTTTAGCTGAAGGTAAAATCCGATGGAATCCGCTTGAAATTGGAGTTGACATAATGAGCAGGTGAGCTTAGTTCACTTTGAAAGGAAATGTAGCTTATTTTTGTGACGTCTTCTCGTTCATTATGCAGGATTAAAAAAAATGTAGATCCGCTCAAATGTCTTTAATCATGGTCTGCTATTTTAACGCAAAACGTATCTTATTAAGGCTGTAAATCAATAAACAGGCGATTGGACCACGAAGTGGAAATGAGAACGACTTTTTTTATACGGGTAAACCAACAGAGGTAAACGTACGGGCCAAATGACGTCTCACAAATACCCTATTCGACTGACTTCATGATTGTAAAAGGATCACTCAATCAAATCCAATCTTATGTACTTACATACTTGCAGGAAGTGTGGATCTCTTCTCTGACCCATTCTCCGGTCAGTCTGCCAATTGCTTAGAAAATCGAATATCGCAGCCTGTTAATATGCAACAAAATATTGTACTGTGTTTTTAAGTCCGCAACTTCAACTCTTGTTTTATTAATTTTTTACTTTTTTGAGACAAAATTTATGGGAAAAAATTATATTCTCTCAATCTACGAAAATTCGCCGTTCATTTGGCCCATCAAAAAATTTTGAAAAGCGCGTAAAGGACTAAAAAATCCTGTCCCGCATAGTTCCATGTTCCATCGATTCAGTTACATAGACGAATACAAACATTTAAAAAACTGGCAGCAGTTATTTCGGCAAAAGGAATCAAATACCCACAAAAAACTCTTCGCCCCCGATACAAGTTTTGAATCATTTCGAATGTTAAGTGCTAAAGGATTTAAGGAGAGAACATATTTTAAATAGTGACTCCCTTTCATGTAGCTTCTTTAACATATGACATCTGACATCTTAAGAGGCGCAAGCTTTCTTAAGCCTGTAAAATTTCGTGCATTTGTAGAAAATTTGAGCATAATCAGTGCAAACTGTTACCGGCCGTCGTTTTGAGAGAAAACTCTTCGTATGGTATTTGGTTCTAAAGGCAATTGGTTAAGGACTGGCAAAGCCTGCAGTTTTAGATAACATAAACTGACTTGGCCTATAAAGTACTCTTTATAACATGGTTTGAAATTGTATTCGGGAGTTGAAGAAACAACATAATTTCGTCAAACTCTTCGTTTCATACTTTTCTGAACAAACTTAACGTTGGCTGTATGTAGCACCCCAAACTTGGGTCTCTACGTTCGCCTACGAGACACGACAAGTCTACCTTTTGCTACCTTGCACCATGTCACCGGGCAAAAAGCATTACTTTTGTTAAACATGTATTAACTCAGTTTCATAGGATGTTTGTATAGTTTGTTGATTTCAAGCTGGAGAGGCAGACAAGACTTGACCTTCACTGACTTTGACGACAGAACTTGACTTTGACTGACTGTTCTCTGCTGAGGTCGTAGACTGTGGCTGGGAGGAAGGTTTATCACTCGCAATATCGGCCAGAGTGATAGAATTCGGTAGTGTTTATGACACGAAGGGAGGGCGGGCCAACCTTTACCAATTCCATATCAGGCATATCTCGAGTTCTTGACGAACCATTGCTTTTGAGAGACGGTGAGAAAGGAAGTGTGGTTAGAGAAGAGTTAGTGGTATGTTACAATAGGCTCCGAGTAGGGTTTGTGTTGAATTTTAGGTTAGAATATAGATTTAGCTAAGGCTAGTTATAGTAAGTTTCGCAGTGACCTTCCCATTTTCTGTCATTAGCATTGGCAGAAGTACGTGAGTGCTTCAATTTCACCCTTTTCAATTTGTCCCTTTGATTTATTGTCTAGTTTGGTCCGTTCGCAGTCGAATTAACGTGCGCGCCCTCCTCACATGTGTCAAAGTTGCCTCCGTAGCCCACCCTAGCTCGCCACCTGTCATTGTTTTAAATAGCTTTTTTAAATTAACCAGTAACTTGTTTTACTAAATCGTTAGCAGAAAAAATAAGAAGGCGTAACAGGTCGTATTGACCCAGTTGCTTAATCAATCGTCATATGTCAAAAATTTATTTTTAGAGCCATTTCTTCCATTGCGTTTGATACCATCTTAAGGACCTTACTTACTCTCTTTCTGTCGGTGGTCTTTAACATGTGATTCTTGCATTTCATTGCAACGTATTTTAATCTATAATCGCGGTGGCAAAATCACAAAGCAGCTTAGTTAAATATTCTAGCCTTTCGATAAGTTCTCCCAAGGTGCCCAAGCTGCGTGTATATACGCTACGCGTGCCGTGTGTCGTATTTCACTACTAATTTTGTTTGTGAATACTTTTGTTGGGGGAACCAGTAATGCTTGCACGGGTCTCCACGGTGTTTGTTAGCTGTTATTGAACACAGGCGAACGGCATTGGCAGTCAAAACTTGACAAGACCCTGTAAAGCCGGTCTCTATAGATTTTGCATTGAAATCGACAAAAAGACGGAAAGCATTAATATGGGTTTCAGCATCTTAACTTAACTTTCTGTTGCAATTTAAGTTCACCCCCTACTGCAGGTAGTACGGAATGGAAGGGCGCTTACAAAATCTGTTCACACCTCAGCTGTATATGATGTTAAAAAGCGTCTTCACTGATTACAAATCTCAAGCAATTCCATGAACCTCTTTGTTTCAACTGCATAAACCGTACACAAAAATTTGGACTTAATTTTCAAAACCAAACCACAAACAGACCTAGACTTCACGTTGGACAGTTAGTTTTAATACAATTTATAAACTTCCGAGAACCATTATGACAACTTAAGCATGGTACTCACGCATTAGGTCTCGAATGTACGCATACGTACTGCATAAATATGGACAAACGTTCGATGAACTTCATTGTCAGAGGCAGTGCGCTCACCTTCGAATCGAAATTAGGGCGATGTGCACGGAATCGGGTAGCATGAACAAGTGGACAGCAAGTGGGTCTTGAGGTCATTTGTCACCCACTAAGGTCAGTTTTCTAACAGATTGTTCATCGGATGCGTTTAAATAGCTGAAGCAAACTCATAGACGGTATCAGTAGACCCATAGAATTCAAACAGACATGGCAAAGTCAGTTTTAATCGTTCAACTCTTGGCAGTCACTGCTGTTGCTGTATGTACTTGTACGGCACAGCCAGCTCGTTTCAGACACAGACAATCGCGATTCTTTGCACGTCAGGAATTAGCCGACGATACACCTGCTCAAACACCATACCCACCATCGGGACTTAAGCCCGATATTCCATTTGATTTGCCCAATGAGCAACAGAAGCCAGGTAATACATATCTACCACCAGACAATGTATTGGACCTAGATGAGACTTATTCCGAAGTCAGTGGAGACGGTCAAGATTTGGATGGTCAAGTCGGGATAGCACAGGAACCGGAACTAGCTGAAAAGCCACAACCATTGCCACCAATAGAAGAGCCACAGGGTGAACAAAATGAATTGGCGGCCGTAGACGTGGAGCCTGAAGCCGAAGTGATCGATCCCCAAATAGGACGTTTTGTTTCGGTTAGAGCTCTTCACAAGCGTATAGCCAAACTGAGGTCAGCAAGACTGATGGGCAAAACGACTTATAAGGTGCTGAAGGTTTAGTTTGATGGGCGTTATTTCTTTTATTTGCGAACTGAAAATATATGACTTGCATACTTGAAATTCGTGCTTTCTTTAATTCGATCTCCTGCGGAAGGTGAGGCGTACGAATATGTCTACGGAAGACCTACAGATTGGAGAGGTACAAGCACACTTCAATTTGTGTTTTATCCGTCAGTTCACTTGGTCTTACGAATTTGCGATTACTCAAGAAAGACCGACATTTTTAACGGCCATAAGGTCGGTACATCAGTGATGGAAAGACCGCCGCATTACAATACCCTCCTTGAAATTTGGTAGGGGGATGCTTAAGAAGGATACTCAAAGGTGGCATGTAAAAATTTTGAACGTCTTTTTCAGAGATCAGATTCAGTAGGAAACTGAGTTGAAGACTGAGCGAGGCAGTAAACTTAATATCACAAGATCCCTAAAGCTTCGTGATAGATATCGGGTATTTAACAATTACATTTGCGAACCTATCGGTCAGCCCAAATAACTAGCATCGTTAACGACTTTGCTGGAGCCTTAACAGAGTTGTAAGATCACAGAAAAGCCATCCGAACAGTGCGACAAGGGCTGCCTACCTTCTCACAATTTTTGTTTTGAACCACCATTACATACAGCTCTCCAATACCAACCTATGTGTAGAACACCAACAGCTTTGCAGACTTTCAACCTTGCTTGACTTAATAAATGTCCTCAAAGCGACACTCCTGCATCCATTACAATCCGTCGTTAATGACTAAGCTCCCAAGGACCACTCCCTTCAATTCATCGCAAACTCAATCTGACATTTATGCGTTTTAAATATTCCCTCAGATGATCTACGACTCCAAATTGACATTCTTACCTCGACGACGAGTTCACATCACAAGAAGTCCACATTTTCATCTCCCCTTACAAAGCAGCGAAAGAGACATCGACCAGATACATCATCTCGATAAATAAAGACCAAATGAATTCATTGTTGTTTATGCGGCATCATAGATACTCGTATACTTGTATCCCGGGCACATCCTCAGTGACAACACAGTCACAGATGGTCAGGCCATTTTGTATTCGTCCGTTTGCTTTTCCGGGGTGGAAAGTGGAAAATCCAAGACTTTGGCAATAAATTATTCCTCCTTCGATGGCTACGGGATAAATAAATTATACGATCTCCGACATCAGCCATAACCAGGGATAGCTCCCAAATGAAGAAGAACTTCTCTCATCATCATCATCCGAAGCGGCATCTTCATCAGTGTCCCCCATGTCTAGTCTAACGATTTTCCAATAAAAAAAGAAGAACCAGATCCTTCTTCTTCTTCCATTGGCAGGATGTTTATATGCGCCGCCTTTCGGCCAAGAATCCTCTCGAGTGTAACAAACTCTGAACGGGAAAAACTACACAGGGAAAAAAAAACAAGACGAATAAATAATTTGGCCACGTCGCCGTAGCATCAACAGAATCGGAATGAGAGCTCCATGGAGGAAGATTTTAATTAGTTCCTCGGGAAGGATACCTCGCGAGTTGCTCTCCTCCCCTCGAAAGGCAGAGCAACAGCAAGTGAACTTGGTTCAAACAATCAGCAAAACGACGCCAAAAAGAGCAAAAGCACAGAGACACAGAGAAAATTATGTAAACAAGTTCACGCGCAGCGGAAGTGGGTAGTGGGTAGGAGTATCCTTTCAGTAGCAGATACGAGAATTTTTCCTGCTTTAATGTACGGGACCGGTCGATTTATTGCAACTTCCGATATTTAAAAGAGACAACTACCACTCGTATTTGAGGGCACATTTGAGAAGAATAAATGCCGATGAACTTTCGGCTTCCGGCCCTGTCCGACATTTGTTTTTCGGCCAATACGAGTTCGGTTAAGGCGGGCGATATGGTGCAGACAAAGTTTTGATTTCATTGCTGCCGAGTGTCAGAACTATTTGCTTAGACTGTGGCAGCCGAAATAAATGTCATCCATTTGTTTGAGAACTTTTTCACAATCGTCCTTCTGTTGAGGTATTTCCATGTGGTATATCCAGCCGTGCTTGTGAGGGCGAAGGTGCATACTGTACGGATTCGGTGATATTCGATTCTAGGCACGTTCGGACCTTGAAATGTGACCGGAAACACACAGGGAGAGTTGCTCGTATTTCGGTATTCTCGTGACTGAGAAAGGTCTGTGTGTTGTCACAGAACAATCAGACCGTACTCTTAAAGTTTCGAAGCATTTTTAGTGGAATAGTTTTGGGAACAATGTGCGCCTTCCTATACACAGTCGGAGTTGTGGTGTTGAATAGATTTTTGATAAAAGCCGACCATATCGTGACAACATATGCGGACCGAAAATTTGTTGGGAGCTAACCGAATTCATGAACCAGTTTGTGGTGGTGGGAATTTAGATAAATCGACGCACAATTGCAGGACAAAGTTCTTAAAAAAAAGATAAAACCCAGTTTTAAAAATGGAGCTGTCAACTTCGGTTTTGTAGAAACTTTCTAATCTAAGGACTTGAATGCAGTTATATGCTTGAATGATTGACGTTTGAAGAAAAAACTAAGAAGAGAAAGAGGAGGGGATTGAAGTGCTGTCAATGTCATGCCCTAATATGGATAAAAGCGATATCCTCGCGAAGATCGTACGGTCTTCTTTGGTCATCACGAGTTGATAGGCGTTGGTACGATTGCCTGGATATGACCAAGGAGTAGTGTTGTTGTGGTTGCTTTAGCTTTTTAAATCCTACTGCACCTGTGACTCTGGGCACCAAATAATTTTCATAAATGTTTTTTATTTCCTTATTTCAAAATGGAAAAGCTGCCGGTTGTCGCAATTCATAAATCAGTGTTTTACAGCTTAAAAAAAATGAAAAGTATGTCCATTAAATATTAGTATATCTACTAAGCAGTTAATTCCACAAGAAAGTTTCAAAAGTTCATTACAGGTGTAACAATTTTCATCGTTTCGAATATCGATGGGTGGATTGCCTGCGAATTTCAAAAGAACAAAATGCGAGAGAATGGGGGAAGCTTGTGCGAATTGGGAAACGATATGCAAATTCGTGGGAATGGCTCGGGTGATAGAAACAAATAAGCGGAATGTGCGCTACAATTTTCTGTAGATTTTTTATCATTTAAATTTTACATGGACTCACTTTTTTGCAATTACTGGACCTCGGTCATACTAAGTGATAAAATTACCTCTTAGTGATAAAATGACCACTTACTCATCGTTATCCTTTTACACAAGTTAGCAGAATAAGGAATTTATCACGTTTCTTGGAAAAGTTACAGAGTTTGACGGATAAGAGACAGGTAGGTAAGTCTTTCTCAATTTTTAGCTTTAACGTACTTAACGACGTTCACGATAAATTCATAAATTCATTTCGGAGAATGTGGTTTGCCGGTTTTTAGCTGTTTCTGGGAAGCTTATAGAGCAGTTTGTCATGCCTTACTGACCAACACCCGCCTAAAACCGTAAAATGTTTATTTTACTTGTTGATGTGCGAACGCCCACTAAAAAAGCCTTCTTTTTTAATTTGAAACAAACTGATCATTTTTAAAACACTATCAGATCAAAGTTAAAATAATTTGAAAAATTGCGCAGTGGTAGAAACTAAAAATCCTTTGACAGTTTTTTTTCGCCATTTGTCAGAATGACTTGATTTTTTCATTATCTATTTCCGGGCATCTGCTTTTCTAAGAGACTATAACTTTCCGACTGCTCTTACTAGCGATGCGCAGTTTAATGCGGTTTTTGAACCTAGAAAATCATTGGAAACCCATTTTGGGAAATTTTGATTTTAGCGTGTAAACAGCCCCTTTGAGGGGGCAACTTGTGTAAACAGCTCCTTTGAGGGGGCAACTTGTGTAAGATATTTGTACAGGAAAAAAAAATATATATATATTATGTTAGTTCAGTTCATTTTTAAAATACATATTTTTTTTGTCGATTAACTTGGAAGTTAATAGAAGATTCTATAGAACTAATTATAAAAGGCAGTTCGACTCTGAACACTTTTTTAAAAATTCTACGCCTAATGGGTTTGGTACCCACCTTATTTAAGGGGGCCTATTTAAAGGCAGACAAATTGATCTCAAAACTTGAGCGTTGGTTGTAGATGTATAAATTAAGAGCGTGTCTTGAATTTAAAAAAAAAAAGCTCCTCCTTTCTTTCGAGCGCTATAGTGCAAATCAAGGGTAGAGAAATTGTTAAGAAAAATTTTGCAGTAGCAAAACGAAAAGAAAAATCATGACCTAAGCCAAGGGTGAAGAAAATAAATTTTGATTCAATAACAAGTTAGAATAGTTGTTTGATTTTTAAAAATAACGAAAACGAGAACTAACATTTTTTTTAAGTCTTCTACCCTTTGCTTTCTTAGAGTCGGGTAAAAAAAAACATAAACTTCAGGAACTTGTGCATTAAACTAAATTCTCAGTAATTAATAAAAATGTTTTAGTGACTTATGCGAAATAAATTAAGGCATTGGAGGATGGTATTCCCAATTTGGAGAGTACGACAAAAGGTAAGTGCATAGGGTATGCTGCTATAATTCTAAAACAAAATATTAGGTAGAAATTCTGATCTGAATCACGCCCTTAAGAATAAGCTATCGAAGAAAACGCAATAGTCAACCGAATAACCGATGGCTAACAAAAATAAATAAATCAGGAAGCTGTTCGTTGAAATAGGACTGCTGCAGAGACGGACTGAATCGGTTTAAACATACTTTTTGGAGACTGAAACTATTTTCACGGTGACAGGAAACAACTTTGTTTAACAAGCACTTCGATTGGAATTCCACAGATTGCATGAAATACACGAATAATTCAGTAGCAGACTCCTTAAGGTGATTTATGAGATATAGATGGATGGATTTTATTATTTTAACATTTCAAGCAACTTGATGTTGACAGCTCTTTAATTTTTGAGAGCATCATTGACAAGAAACATTTTAATAATATCATCGCAGTTGAACGTTGAAGTTGTTATACGAATGTGAATACCTACCTACACCTAACGAGGTATTTAAGATTAAAGCTGCTTGCGTTTTACTAGATTTATTTCCCGATTTACAGATTGCCAAGCCGACACATCTGACAACAGTGTGATAGGGCCCTAACAAAGTGTTCTCTAAAAATTAGATTAAAAATCGTAGATGGCTTAAATGAGGTTAAATCGACTAGCAGTGAGAAACCTTGCCTAAAATGGGCTGTTACTTTAATGATTTTTGAAAATAAATTTCTCAAAATTCGCCAGGACATATGATCTTTCAGTTCGTTTTTTAAAGATCTTTCAACAAGGTTTGCTTTTAAAATACAACTATAAACCGTAGGCCTGACCAAAAATCAACTTCAGTCTGGAAGCTTTCGCAGACACCACACATTCCAAAATCCCCGTACCAATAAACAAATACAGTCGCCAGAATATCGTTAACTGTAATGTTAAATGTTTATCTCGGGCATTAGCTGAATAAATCCACCCTTAACTCCATTTTGCTCAACCACCCGAAATAAGGGTATCGAATTTTTTAAAATGAGTGAATTTAAATACCCCATGGTTCATCCTGTGCTTTTATGTTTATAAATTCATTTTAGTGAATTGTAAACGTTTCCTGATTTTATTCATAGGAATACAAACAATTCAAATTTTTCAGTCTGACAAACACAAAATGTGGCCCGTTGGTGAGGACTTAAGGAACAATCAAAAACATGCAGATTGCGTCTGATAAAAGGATATAAAACTTGCGGAAACTTCCAGTTGAAATCCAACTTTAACTAAGCAGCTACGACTTGGTAAAGTCATTCCCTGCCGAAATTTTATTAAATACTGTTTAGCAAAAACAAAAACATTCGTTAAAAAAATATCCCTGACCAAAAGAGACTTCCTGCAGAGGCCACCCTGAATAAATTTCGCCCATCCCCTACAATCGAAACCGAAATTAAATGTCACAACAAAATTTACCTCCATTCGAATCAATATTCTCAGCGTGACACTCCGACTCCACCCGTTGCCAATTTCACATCTGACTGCTCGGTGTCCTTCATCGTAAAAAGCCCATTAAAACACCCTACTCTTCCGTTATAATCTCAATTAATTTTCGAACAAATTTATACCATAGCATTGGCGACAGCCAAGCCAGGTGCACCCTCTCCCACACACAGAAACATCATAATGCCCAACAACAGGATGCAATAAGTTCTCAACCATAAAATTATTATGCAATAAATTTTTCATAAATTAAAACTAACGACCATTCAGTGTTTCCTGAGTGTCCTCTGCCCGTCCATATATAGGCCGGGCACCATCCCACCCCGGAGTTTAACATAATAACAACGTTCCTGGTTGAATATTTATGCGCGAATCATTTTAAAGCCAAATCATGTTATTAAAGCCACAAACACTTATACAGCAACGCAGGGAGGGTTCCTGAAAAAAAAATTCTATTTTCATCCACCCTATTGACTTTGGCGGTACACGTACAGGTGTGTTAGGAAACATAAATCACAACAAAAGGAAGCAAAAAGTGTCCTCTCCTGAGAGAAAGATGATCCCGGCCATCATCATCACCGTCATCAGCGAGAGAAAAGAAACAAAGCAACATAAAACGGTGACAACATCGCACCAGCAACAGCACCCACTTGAGGTTGGAAATTTATCTCGAAACCCTGAACGAGTGGTCGAGGGAGGATGTGTAGGCAGCCAGCCAGCCACACTATGGAAGGATGCAATATAATTTTGATTTATGGCGTTTGGTTATTAAAATGAAATTTAAGCCCTCACAATGGAGAACCGAAAGATACACAGGATATCATATACAAAAGGGTGATGTGCCCATGATGTGGGTTCATGCGAGTGTCCCACAAAATGTAAATAACATTTTTTTGGGTATCGTCTTTCGGTATACTTTCTGAATGGTTCGAAAACATTTGTATATCCTTACATGTTAACTGCCTCCAGGTCGTTTATATCCTTCCCACACACAGGCGATATAAGTATGTGTTTGCAAAACGTTATCCCTTTTCAATTTGACACCGAAATACCACGCACTTTGATTCTTTTTTGTGTTTGGTTGGGTATCCTTTTGATGGAAAAGCACAGAATAAAAAATTACTTATTTCTTGGCCTCACATTAAAGGATCATTTTTCATCACCTATGTGGAACACACGCACAAGGATTCCCATCTCACATTACTCAAGCACTCAATTAAATCGCAGGCATAGCTATACAAAGCGTAATCCTTTCGGTTATTTTTGGGTGACGACAAAAATTGTAACCGGATGACGAATGATGGCATGAATATCCTTAATTAATATACATTTTCTTTTCTCTGTTGTTTTATTTGTGTTGCTAAAAAGGACACGCGAGCTGCAACACGCCCTTGTTCACTTGAGAGACACGTTCTTAAGCGTTATATGAGGTTAACACGACACGAAGAATGAAAAATTCACTTGCAAATTAGTCGAAGGACGAATGATAGCACAACCCAAACGGAACAACAAAATCGCGACAGTGGTTTTCATAGCGGGAGACATAGGGCGCTCTATCCAGGGGTGCCATTCGTTGACCAAACTTGCGACGACATTCAAATAGTACAACCGTTTCGAGCAGGAATTCGCGACAAACTGAATCCCGAGTCCTTGGGTGCGTTACGATAAACTGCTGGGTTAGTTTTTTGTGTCACAAGTGGAGGCTTCCCCTTCGCAGCAGTGGTCACATGCGCTGTGGGTGGTGTGCGCTCTCTCGCTCTCTATCACTGTCCTTGAGTTCTGAGTACTGACAATGGCAACTTCAGTCTCTCCGCTGCGGTGTCCTGGCTAAACCAGGATTCAACTGTTGCATATGGAGCAGACGAATTCCTGGAGTTTTAATTTCCGTTCGACATTGGGGTGAGTGTCAATCATTTTTGCAACCCTTACCCTCGTTTCCATTGAAATACTTATCGTTAGCGTACAGGATGCGTGCCTCTGTGTGTACACAGTACGCAGAGAAAGGACGATTATTGTACGATTTAGTCCGCATTCGAGTGCATTTTTTCTTGTGTATTTGATTTACACGTTCGGGTTCGGCACACCCTTCAGCTTAGATTAGGTTGCAAGACAGTCCGATCGAAGGACTTGAGTCACGTGCAATCGTATAAGACGATTTGTTTACACTGGATAAGGGCCAAGGATTTTCTATTTACCATGGGTGGTGGTGGTCTATCAACTGACAGTCTTCCGGTTTTTTTTTTTTCCCCGTTTTCGGAGGGTTGTTGGTGTGAAACATTGCACTTTGAGCGTATGTGCGTTTTATTGAAGCAAAGGATTTGCAGTCGATTTGTTTCGGCGAGTGGGTTGGGGTGTGTGTTCTTAGGGGTGGATTAATGGATCTTAATGGCTTTCGTTTCGTACCATTGGCACTTAGTTCAAGGTGCAACTGCCATAGGTGCGGATGGTGGTGGTGGTTTTTACCATGAATCACCTAGGTAAGCGAGTAGACAGACAGAATTAATTAAGTTTTCTGTCACGTGGCGGGGATTTTGTCACTTTGTTTACCACAGTGTAAGTGACAGATTTTTTGTTTGTTTGTTGGTCCTGCTTTTTTACGCGACGGTGACTGTTTGGCGTTGACAGCGAGTCCTTCCATCACTTTGTGTCGTTTGGTCTTAGGTCGTGCAATTAAAAGGGTCAGCACAAAAGGATAATTGAATGGAAGTTCTGGCGTGTCTTTCATTTAATGATGCGCCCTTTGGATCCTTTTTGCTTGATCGCCGTTCTGTGCGAATCTTCGCAGAGAATCAATTAAGAATTTAAAAGTTCCTTAATCACAGAGAGGACGCAGGCTGGACTTTCAATTATGTCCAAAGGGTTGTAGTTGTACGAGCGTTTTCGGCACTGCAGGGAAATATGGTTTAACAGGAAATTAAAATTTCATGGAGTAAATTTGTCATGAAAAGGTCAATTGAGCAGCGGTAATTGGGTTTAATTTATTCTGTGTGAGAAAAGGGTCTTGGATTGGAAATCACCAGAAAGGGGTGGTGGTGGTGATTTCACTTTTTTTTCTTTTCTATTTTCTGCTCGACATCCCTGTTGCGAAGGGAATTGTGTATTTGGGTAGATTTGACATCGATGTAATTAAGTATCATGGTCCATATACATCATCGAAAGGGTTGAATTTCGGGTTTGTTCTCTGAAGTGATTAAAGATATTTTATGCAAAAATCTTAAGGCGGTCTGTTTGACATTTAAAATCTGCATTCATCCCCAAGTGGAGAAAAGGGTCTTTGAATCGCCAACAGGATGTTATTTCTATGGGAACAATACGATACAGGTATTTCTAGAGGAGCTTTGTTATGACATAGCTAAATGCCGTCGAAGGAGTAATCTGCTGGCAATTTTAACACTGACAACGTTCTCGTAATTTATTCGAATGGCTACACTGTCATAATCTCTAGCGTACACCAAAATATAAAGCCATGCACCCGTCGAGCTTCGTCGTCAACAGTTTAAATAAATTACTGACCGAGTGTTCGTGAAAATTGGGAAACACCCACGAGCTTTACCTTCTCAAGCTCTTTACGGTTTTCCCGCTCGACTGCCACTCAAGCCATTTGACAGCTCACTGACCGTGTTCTGCACCCCATATAACAGTTTATATCTGAAATGTTTGCAGACTTTCAATTGATTTACGACAAGTGGCTAGTGGTAGATTTTTTCAGCATTTGTCAACTTATAGAATTAGTGGCATCTGTTATGCTGGAATCTATGTCAACCTTCAACGGAAGAACCGGTCCCTTTAAATCCGTCGCCGATTCGTTGCACAGAATATCTTTAGAAGAAAAATTCCACAGACAGAATTTTTCGACATTTAACTGTCGTCGGCTTTCAACATTTTTAACAACGGTGACCATTTTTTCAATCACATGAGGAGGACATATTTTTTTAAGTAAAAATACTTATACAGTCAAAAACACAGTTGCACTATCAAAATTTGTAGGTTTCATAAAAATAATTGACTTTAAAAATGAATACAAGATTACCAGCTTTGTAAGAATTGAGAAGGTACCTACTCTAAATCTCGCATATTTCTTGTAGTAGGAAGATGGTCTTTAGGGAAAGGAACCCACATGTTTGAAAAAAGAGGACAATTTATTGTTTTCCTTTAATAAAAAAATCAGAGAGGACAAAGTAGGCAAAAAGAGGATTGTCCTCTCAAAAAGAGGACGAATGGTCACCCTAGTTATGACAGCACTCAATATTTCCACCAACGACAGTGCTTACTTTTAATTTGTGAAAACTATCAACGCATTTAAGACTAGTATCCTGCTCGCGCTAAATTTTATCTCCCATACAAAAATATCTACAAAGTTAAAATTTCTGTTCGCTCGCTAAATTCTTAGCTTCATATAGATGGGCCGATGACAAGTCTCCACTCATTTAGCTAGCGAAATAAATGTCCGGTACATTAAAGCCTAGTATGCTGTTCGCGCTTAAATTAAGCTCCCATCAAACAATGTCTCCAAAGATAAAATTAAGCAAAGCAGTTAAGCCAAGCAGTACGCAGTTCATGCTAAATTTGTTAGCCACTGTACGAAAAATCTTTACACAATTTAAGAAAGCGTATTAATGCAAAATACGTTTTTTCACAGCTAAATTTTGATAGATCAGAGAAAATATCGGTATTCGCAACAAAATTTCAAACGAAAACAAATTAACAGTATGGAGAATGGTTAGAAATTTTTTGTTGTTAATTTAATTTCTTTTAGAAATGGAATATTTTAATGAGGAGTAATGGACGAGGTTTTTGAGGTTGGAGCTGTAGAAGTACAAATAAAGAAACAGAACAATGTCAATCGGCTTTACCAACACAGTTTTTTTTTTTTTTTTACGGAACTTACGCTGTCAAAATTAAGCGAAGTTGTGGAGAGAAACATTGGAGAGGCGCTTAATTTTAGCTTTCCTGGAACAGCATACTAGGCATAAATCGAAGATTTGGGCTTGACAGAAGAAAAAGTTTGTGTTGTGATTATTATGGATTTTTTGGAGGAGACCGCAGATAACGTTAGCGTGATAAATAAAAGAAAACGCAAAACCAAAATACAAAATAATTATTTAGCGACCATTTATGTTTTGTATGTGGAGAATCGAAGTGGAGTCTAGGGACGCTAAAATTTAGCGCGAGCAGGATACTAAACTTAAAGATAAAACGGGTGGAACGATCAGCAATATTCAAATTGCAAAAAAATTCCAATGCAAATATCGATTTACCCGACACGAAGGAATGTGTCATCTGCTGCTTGCTACTATAGAAATTATTTGAGCTGATGCAGAAATGATAATATCTTCTTCAATTTTGCGTATATCTATTGTTTTGGAAAGATTCAAACACTGCAACGAATTTGAAGTTTAAAATTCGAAAATTGTATGTACGCGAATAATTAAAATAACGTTTACTCTCATAAACAAATGTTTTTTGTCTCATCTATATGATGTTTAATAATTTAGCGAGCATTTATCTCTGGTGTGGACAAATGAAGTGGAGACTAGGGACGCTAAAATTTAGCGCGAGCAGGATACTAGACCTTACGGTAAAAAGTAGAAAGTAAACCTGCTTTATCCATCGCATTCGTCATGAATGTACTGCTGGCTTATGTGTATTCTATCCATCTGTCAGTTCAATATGGACCTGACCGATTCTACTACATTTGCCTTGCTGAAATTGAATTTCAATTCAAAATCCCAAAAGTCGATAAATAAAGTCATCCGTTCACAAAATAAACTGGCAGCTATTCCCTGAACGCCCCAGTGGCCTAATGGATAAGGCATCGGCCTCCTAAGCCGGGGATTGTGGGTTCGAGTCCCATCTGGGGTAAAGGTGTTTGTCTTTTTTTTTTTATTATTCTATTTAGGATACATACACAAACACTAGAATAGGATTTGTTAAGAGAAATTTCTTTTGTGGGTGGGTTGAGCAGGAATGACTGCGAAGCGAAAATTAAGTACTAAGTCGGTCTATAAGGACAATCGGCAGAACTGGCACATCAACAACACGAAAGGTACAAACTATCAAAAAATAAAAACGGACGCTGTACGTACTCAGAACGCACCGATCGTATATTCGCTCTCCTGGCAAAATTTCATCGGAGACAGACAACAAATGTATTATCCTCACATGCCCAAACTGACCGCAAGCTGTTCATCCCATTTCAGTACCGCCACCGAATGGTGCAAAAATAGCACAGCTTATCTGAAATCACTTTGTGCGTTGTTTTACTGCAGCGCTCGTTCTCTTATTCAAATCGCATCCAAGCAATTCACACTTAATGCGCCACTTAAGGACTCTCAAACTGAATTTACTCCAACGCCCGATTCATATCGGCAAATTGACACATGACTGTTTGTATATTCGCATTCGCTTTTGGAATGCTTCCAAAAGCCGTCCGAGGTTCGCCTCTCTGCCCTTGCCTCGGCAAAATTATGAAGTTCGAAGATAATAATGTCCCGACACTTTACGAAGATGGCAGTTGGCTTCAAGCCCGGCATTGTGCGGCACAGAAGTCTGCTCCAACTTTTAGCTGTGCCGCCCTCTCATTGTGGGTAATAAAAATCCAGTTTCGATGTTGTTATGACGATGCTCTTAACAGTTGTCCGGATGCTCCTTCCGCAAGTTGTTCGGTTATTGTGTACATACTTTCTTTCCCATTCAGGGTGTCAACAATGGTCTGGAATTGTGCTCTCACATGAATGTGCGAGTATATATGCCGTCTGTGTCCTGTACGGCGATATGAAAGTCAACGCCATAAACAGCAAAAGTTACTGCCGCAGACTCCTGCGACTGGAGTACACGCCCCCCAGATTGTGAGGAATCTAATGGAATTTGCAAATGTCATACAGCTGGCGCCAGACGGTTTTATTAGCATCAGTCAGGCTGGATGACAGTGTGTGGCCATACAAAGAGATGCACACACACATATTCTCCTGCGGATAATGTGTCCTTAATAGAGTTGGAAAGCGAGCGCAGCACATCCAACGCCCATGTTTGAACGCGATTACAGCCCGCCGCCCCAGGCCCCATTTGCAGATCAGTATCAGTTAATTGAATTCGTTGGGCGTTAGTCTGATGAATTGCCGACAGAGAAATCAAATGCGAAAACAATTAGTACATGAATGGCCAGACGTTGAAGGATGTTCCTTCGCTGATTATCCATGGACAATCTCCCCACGCCCGATAAGACGTATCTAATTAAGATTGCGGTTCGCCGATCGCTGATTCGGTGACCTGTGACAACTCGCCCCCCTACCACGCAGCGCACAACATAATTTCCCTCTTACAACCCTCGAGGGAGTGAACTCGAATCCAAGTGAATTTGGTTGACTCACTGCACCCTGACACCCATCATGCAATAATGAACGTGAGGGGGTCGTGTACCAATAACATTCTTATCACAGTACTGTGCTCGTTTTCGTCCTGCTATCGGAGCAGAGCTGTCAATTAATTTCGTTACTCTCTGGTGCAAATGAATAGTGACGCTGACGCTGACTCACCCTCAGCGTATTGGTTGTTCCATCAGAAATGTGTTATCCCTCGCCGATGAAAGGGAATCCATAAAACAAATTGAAGTCCACAAAAACGAAATGAGAATAGGGCCAAGAGGAAACATGCAGGAGTCGAATTACCACTATGCCACGGAGCAGTCGACGAGCCCTGAGGGCAGATAAGCGTCGTTATCCTGGGCATTTGGCATTGGCATTGACTGTGGAATTGCATAACACAAACTTATACCCAGACGCAAAGACTTTTGTTAGGGGCCACGGTCATGTGACGTGACTGGTGGCGATAAAGGGTGAGGCGGCGCTATACCACACCCTCCGCATATATACTGCGTACATGACACGAATGTGGGATAGATATTCGAAGCTCGATAACTGACCCTTGTGCTCAGTTCGCATTCAAGCAGTAGTACCACGCACTCAATTTTGCTCACCATGGCTACCGTCGTCATTCTCATGTAATCAGCTCTATGACAAGCTTGCCCGGGGGTATTTTGTTGTTGCACTGAAGTAATACGAGATATCGGCGGAGTGTATCGAAAACCGATTTCCTCGCACTGATGCTGTGTTTGGTGAGAATCACTGGCGCTGGTCCTGGTTATCCCTTGATTAAACAGCACTTTGACATATGCATTTATCGGTGGATCGAAGGAAGCGTCCTTCGCGTGGTCCACGGTCCGTAGTTGGTATTCAAATGAGTCACGAATGGCCTGAGTCAAATTATGACATGATGGTCGTCAAGGGCAGAGACAGTAGCACGTAGCAAGGGATTGTCGAAAAGTATTAACGCAACTTTTGGAACCGCTCCCGAGGTATAATGTGCAGTCCAACGAGCAACAGACTCAACATTCCTGACTGGCGACGCAAAGCAAACTCTCATCATCCTTGGTCTGAATTTTCCATTCTTGGCTCTTAGTTATCGGTTGTCAGATCTCGGTTCTTGGTTCTCCGCCTACCATGAGCCTCCGGGCTCTTATATAAACTCTCAATGGTTTCACGCATTTCCACAAGGATTCATGCCTTATATCGGGCTATTTTGATGCAGGCAGCACTCCACTGTATCAAAAGCTCAACCTCAACCTCCCTCATAAATAACTCACTTCACACGGACTGACTTCACGTTTCACCACAAATTGTATCTGATGGCCCAAATAAACACAATTCGAACCTGCACCGCACCAGAAAAATGTATAAAAAATTAATTTGCCCGCCACAAGACTAAAAGTAAATGTAGGACACTAAACCAGTCAGCCATGAATTCCACTCCACTTTTTGTTGTCCGATAAATTTCTGCAAAACTACCCAACAAGCCCCAGGGCTAACTTATGTTGCGGTCAGTGGGGCAGTCAAAAACCACCATTCCCGAGAACAAGCTTCACGGTGAAAATAACCATAAAACGGACGTGTTCTAATATCACAAGATCTCCTTTCAACTTCATTGATTCGAATCGGCCCCAATTGAAGGAACAAGGTGGGTGTGTTCCACTTTGAGTGTTATACTCCAATCGATTGAACCCAATGACTCAATTCGCTTTGCATAACAATGACTATAGCGCGCGCTGTTCAATGATTACCCAAACAAGAGCTATCTGGTGCGAAACGACTGCTCGGCATGAACTGTCCTCCTCCACCGGAAATATACAATTATTATCCCTGACCGCGAGGAAATGATTGAAGGTCTTGCGACGACTAATGCGACTTGTAGCGGTTTCTTTTGTGCGGAGGCAAGGTATATACAACGCTGACAAACAGCGTGGCAATGGCCTAATGAACCATAAAATAAATCTGCCAAGTTGTACTGGCTGTTTGGTGTGGTTTCCTTTTTCGCACAATACCGTACGCTAATGGTGCAATGGACTTTTATTGCGTCCGTTGAGCTAGTTAGCTGACTCTGTCGGGAATAATTGTCGTGGAAATTCGAATGCAAATTGAGGCAATGAAATGGAAAAGTTCAAGTTCATCAAAGCGTCGTCCTTTCTCCTTAGGGATCTACACACGAATGAGGACGAAACTTCTTGTTTGGCTATGTAATCTAGCAAATCACTGAAATGAGAGGGAGCGTGCTCTAATGACTGTGGAGAGTTGCTGGAACTTCTTGTGCGTTAATTGGACTAGTTTTGCATTAATGACGCTGAGGGCTATGCTGGCTTTTCTGAGTACAGGGAAATGGATGACTGGTATTAGAGCACCTGTGATTAGTTCTTATACGCACAAATAAAAGTATTTACAGATAAGAGAGGTTTCAGTCAGATGTTGTTGCAGCTAGCCGATGGGTTTACTTTAAGTGTGATTTAACACGTTAAAAAGAGAAACTATTTGTTGTATTATGTTTTTATTTTTAACTAGCCGCATAAAATTGAAATTATTAACATCCATTTTGAAAGTTGATCCTCTCTATTCAACGAATGAAACTGCTTTGCAATTAAATTGAGTTCAATGCATACTTACGACTTCATAGATTTCCGGGTGGACTTCTCGATCGCTTTTTTTTTGCGCGCTAATGATTCAATCGAGTTGGTCCGGTCAGCGCCACCTATCGGGTCCAAAACTATCCTATCCTTTAAGCTGCAACCATCCATATCCGTCCACAAAATTAAAATTTTGTTGAAATCGGTTGACGGGTTTCGGAGATCGACAACACCATACACTCACAAATATAAGTGTTCTCACTAAAATTCCTATTACTCATGAACCAATACACATACGAAGACTGAATGTACATAAAAACCTTGGTATTGAAGTCACCTTTCATTTTAAATTTCCAGAATCAAAATCGGTCCACACTTTTCAGAGAACATCAATTATTTCAAACAAATGCAACTTATTTTTAAATATAATATAGACGGCGCAGTGGCTTAGTGGTTAGTGTGTTGGACTACTAAGCGAGGGGTCCCAGGTTCGAATCCCGAGAAAAACCCAAATTCCAACTTAAAGTTTTTTTCGCTGCGCCACCTCTCGCGAACGTCTGACAAACATCCGAGAGTATAACTGTCATGAAAGAGCTTCTCAATTGGCCGTTTGGACTCGGCATAAAATTGTAGATCCCTTCCATTCGTCCCAAAAATAAAAACTCACACAAGACGAATGGTTGTGAGAAGCTAGGCTTGGGTCCATACGGACCTGTTGCGCCAATTACTTATAGACTAGCTGACCCGACAGACGTTGTCCGGTCTTCCCTATAAAAATTAGATTTTAAATAATTATTAAAAAAAAAAATATTCCAAATACACAACATTCTTAGTTTTATTTTCCCGCGCATTTATGAATAGTTTTTTTGGTATTGCGACACGGGAACAGGCGACATACAATTGACCACGTGAGAAACATGTGGACTTTGAAGATTGATACCACAAATACGACTGGCGACTGGCCTTTTGATTTATTTATCGACATTGCAAACGCTACCCGCACTGGACATTGTAACCGTTTAAAATTGAATGGCATGTCGTTCGGAATCAAAGGAATCCGTGGAATCAAAACGTCTTCACTTTTGTAGTTCCCTTTTAAAATTTTGGCTTCGATGACGTTGTTCATTAGTTTCTTCACCACAAGTCGGGTGCCATTACAAAGACGCGGCTGGTTTATATTCCGCAAGCATAATTATTACCGATCCGACTTTTAATTGCAGTTTATGAGGTGGTAATCCGGACAATTCCAGCGAAATTAAGAATTCCGTTGGATAGTTGACAACATCATCTTGGTTAGTGACGGAATCAATCGATTTGTGTGTCATCAATTCGCCAGCTGTCTCATTTTGAATATGAAAATTCATTTCGTTGGCATCAACGTTTTTTGCAGCCAGAAATGATTTTTGTAATTCTGATCAATGCTTGGAAAACAAAAGTTGGGGACTGTCGATTGTTGCTCAAAATTCGTTCATTCGATAGTAGTAGAAAAATCATTCACTCTACTATCGAAAAATAATAAAATGAACGAAAAGTGATTCAGCTACTATTTTTTTCACTCATTGCCAGGGTTTGAACGATTCCATCCGTTCATTTAACTTTTCGTGCAACTACTATTTTCATTCGATATTAGGTTTGCTTCAATGATTTCATTGTTTTAAATTTCAATTACTATTTTCGATAGTGGATGTTGGCCTGCTTGAACAATTTACTTAAGAAAAAAAAAACAGCTTGAAATATTTACTCGTTTCAAGGAGAAAAGATCCGATAAAAAGGAAAGTGGGCTGTATTTATTTTATTTATTTGAAATTTGATCGTTCCAAAGAGATCCTTAAAAAAAAGATAAGTTGGCTTTACTTATGAATGAATGAATGAAATAAATTCATCCGATAGTCGAAATCATTTACTTACTAACGATCGATAGTCGCATTCATTCGAGTGCCCATCACCAGGGTTGACGTTAACTTAAAAAAAATCACTAACTCGAATATAAAAATAAAGATAGGCTAAAATTTTTACAAAAAAGTCTCTAAAAAAAATGTTCAATTTTAACAATATTTCTATTTTGAACAATAAATCAAAAAATTACAATATGCAAATACATAATGTTAACTTATAAAAAACGCAACAAAACAAACAACAACACGCAAAAAATCAAATTGAATATTGAAACTTGCAAGTGTCAAACTCGAATACTAGAATTTTTTAGTGACAAAAAATAAATTGTTGTCACTAAACTTTTGAAAATTCCACTAGATATAGCGACAAAGTCACTAAAACGGCAAACGTGACCATCACTAGGAAAAACCTTCTCGATGCCGATGAGTTCGTTCTTTGATTCAGTAAAATAACAAAAATTGGTAGGGAAGGAAATGCATCCAGACGATGAGTCAGCATGTATTTTTCCATTACCAATATCGAGCAATTGTTTGGAAAGAACTTCTCCAGATTGGTCGTTCTGTAATTCGCCTCTCATGTTCATATTTAATTTGAGCGTTTCGGATTTTTAAAAACAAAAATTCAACTGATTGACATTTTTTTTGAAATCCCATAAAATTAAATTAGAAAAGTTTATAGTGTCAAAAGCGCTAAGTTTGAATTAAATTAAGATTTCTTAAATTTTCTAATTTTCCGCGCATTTTTCTAATTTCTTTTCTTTCATAAGAACCTTCTCCAGACTATAGAAACACAACAAAAACAGAACTAGCGAAATCGGTCCAGCCGTTCACGTGTGATGCCGTGACAAAGGGAAATAACGATTCATTTTTATATATAGTATACTAGCGCAGCCGGCGGACTTCGTCTCGCCCCAATTTAACGCCTTCAGATACACTCCAGAGTGGAAATGAAGCACAGATAGTTCAAATTTCCGATTTATTTGAATGGATTCGAAATCAGTAGAGAGCGATAGGATAAATAATGCTTTTCGACTTTTTTTCCGGCGAAGATTGTTTGACAACACGCGAACAGGCAACGTACAGCTGACCGTGCGAAAAACAGGAAAATTTGACTTTAATCCCACAGACTTCCAACGATTTATTGATTGTCATCGCAAAAGCCAATCGAACGGGGAACTGAATCCGCTTGAATTGGAATGGAAGATTGAATAATCGGAATTCGTTGAATTAGGACTTCCTCTCCTTGGAATTTGCCCTTGATGATAGCGCTTGCATCACATTGTTCAGCAATTTCTGACGGACAACCCAGTACCGTTGCACAATTTCGGATGATTCAGATTCCGCCACATGATTATGGACCGCTCTCACCTTCAGCTGTAAACTATGCGGCGAAGATGCTATGGCACATGAAGCGAGTTCAAATATTCCGTCGGATAGTTGGTCGCTTCATCCTCGTCGGTCACGCTGTCAACGGATTTGTACGAATGCAGTTCTCCAGCGAGTTCTCCAAGCTATCGACATCCTTATTCTTCGCTGCTATTATTGCTCGTAGCTTCACATCTGTTGTGTGTGTGGTACGATAAACTTGTGCTGTAATGACGGTGCGATTAACGTGATTTTACGTTTCAGGGAAACAATTATTATGCTGCTAATAATGATGTTATTATTGAGCGAATATAGAATTGAATTGACTTCCTCTTACAAGCTTTTTTACCCTTAAAGCATAAGCTGGATCTGAAAAATACACCCTTCTCACACCCAAGTCAATGATTGCAGTCAAATTGCGGGTCGGCAATTGCTTTATAAAGGCGTAGGCGGAATGACTCAAATCGTAGCACAGCTTTGCCTATAATTTGCTGACCTCTTGTTTCCACTCACATTTATAATGGCTTGAGTTGCATGTGCCCACATCTTCCCAAACCGCATCGTCCATCAAGTATACAGTGGGTTGCCAAAGTAATAGAGACAGAGTCATGGTTTTGTTGGGACCGAATATTGTGGTCCAAATTTAATTTTAATCTGTTTGATTTAAAAATTTAAAATTTTAAAACACCCGTAGCTATAGCAGCTACTTGTCTTTGGGAATGACTTTTTTCACTTGGAGTGATATCCATTGCTCGACCCATTCTGTTCCAAAAAATGCTTAAGATCATCAAAAATTAATTTTTGGTTTTTTTTTGGAAAAGCTTTGTTTTAAACAAAATAAAATGAATTACTTACGTTTCAATTAAAAGAAGTTCAAAAAATGTCCACAAACAATTTTCAATTTTTTTACTTCTGCCTTTGATAGAACTTCAAGTTTTTTTCCCGAATAAAACCACTTTGAATATCCGCCGACAGTGAAAAATAATCGTTTAACGTGCAGGCTGTTAAATAAATATCACCACGTACACTTAGAACCAAAACAAAAGCTCAAAAGAACACTGAATCATGAAAATTGATAAAAATTTGACACCCCACTGTACACAGTCCGAAATCGTCAACTTATTTCCCTTCAAAGGTTGTTTATTTATCTAAACAGTTGTTTATTTTTACTTCCATTCATATTTACAAACATTTGTGTACACCTGTAGAAACATCGTGTGCCATCTAAACACACCGCCTCAGCAACCTGAATAAAGGAAAAAAAAATGAATGGTGCCCCTTCAAACGAAAGAGAAGAAACAACAAAAAAAAAGTCCGCAAAGTTAACTTAAAAAGAAAACTTTTCCGCACCCCACGAACACTCGTCTTCTTTCTATATCCTGCCATCAACATCATCATCATATCCTTGGGCGATGCGAAAACGATTTTTATTTCTTATTTTCATTTCCATCTTCCTGTGTATGCAGACTTCTGGCTTTATTTTCCTTTTTTTTGTTTCCCATTTCCTGCAGATTTGTATACACACACTGTACACTTGTAACGCTTTAGAGCCGTTTTGCTAGAGTAGGAGAAGAAAAATAGCTGCAAAAACGGACTCCCCGGGGAAATAAACCAATCGAAATTATGAGCTATACGTAGCTAAACCTTTTTCTATACACGAGTAAGAAACATATGCACCCCCAATATATTCGCAGTTCATTCGACGGCAAACCCTTAAGTCGGCAATAAATCGACATAGGTACTTACCCATACTTGGTATCGATAACTTTGAATATTCATGTCGTGAGAGGGGTTGGCTGGTTTACACACGTTTTCTATATTCAATCCACTTTGACGTATGTCCTGGCAGCAGAATTTGATGGATTTAAAATGAATTACGTTTCGGAATTATGACGAGTTACAACATCCAATATGGCTTGAATCGATATTGGGTTACAACAGAAGACGCCTCATAAATTAATTAGCTCTGCTGACTGTTGCCACGCACTTCCTTTGGAGCATAGCAAGTTGCAACGATAGACGTGATTTTCTTTATGGCACAATTAACAGGTGGACAGTACCACTATTTCATGTGGCTATTAGTGGTTGTGTTGGGCGCTCTTAGTCCTAATGAATTGTGCAGCAGAGTGTGACAATTAGAGTCGGTTGACGGAATATGCCCTGGCAAGGCGATAATGGGGTTGGCTCGTTATTCGGTGGCTTGGGACATTTTTATTACATCTTGCACTTAAGGTGTTCGGGGAGAAGTGTTTGTAAATTTGGTTTGATTTGGAACTTCTGGCCACGTATGTGAATCTTATTTTCTGTCACCGATCGACGAATCGCTAAAGGCCTATATTATTTACTGCAGTCACATCTTTTTGACGGAAATATCACAGGAAAGATCAAGCAAATGGTGCGCAAAACGGATTCAGAGATGGTTCTTCGGTATGGCGGCCGTCTTTTGGTGTCATACTCGCTTTTGGTTGAGTAAACATCGAGTGGGCGAGACATTTGAGAGGTAAGTCAGGTATATCCAGTACACCGACCATATACTTCCCCTACTTGAGGAATTGATGGCGACCAGTAATTTGCGGGATATTTTGGAGGTCAAATCCCGTATTGACCTATTCTGGAAATCTCATGTTAGGTGTAATCCCCACACGGCCTCTCTCTACGGAGCCCCGCTGGCTGACTTGACCTACCTGCTCCTGACTCAGTCTCACGATTTTTGACGATTTGGTTTTTCCGTGATGCATAACGTAAGAACCACGACTTGTCGTTGGTCCAGTTCAAACTCAGTGTTATTCTACATAAATATACATAAAAACTCTTCTTAAATTCTGACTAGTGATGCCACTTCTTATAAAACTTCGTTATAGAAATAACACCACCCCTTAGACCTTAGAGCTGACTGGATCTTTCTAAATTTTATAATGCTGCTCAAACTTATTCTAACATATGCCTCTTTAGAGCGCCTTTAATCACATTGAAATGGAAATTGAAAGCTATGACAGAAGACACAGTATGAGAAATAAGACTTAACCCTAATGGACTTAACAACTCACAGCTAATGACTCTAATAGACATGCATCTGGGGGGTTGCAGGCCGTCTTGCAAAATACCTACAGTACCACCGCAAAATGTTTATACCAAAGATTCCAAGCAGAGGAAGATGCTTAGAATACCCACTGAAGTTCTGAAACGTTCTTAGGCTGTTCCTAGGCCTAGCTTCTTACAACCACTCATTTTAGGAACATGTGGATAGTATTAAAATGAACTCTAGTCAGGGAGCTGGTTTCGTGAATAACCCAACCATACTTAGATCTGATACTAATGCTTTCAAGACTGACAAGCAGTTCAACATGCCTTAAGCTTAGTTTCAATTGATTCCAAATCAGTCTGGTATTGCTTCAACTCTCAGAAGGTTCAGGTCTAGGGATTTAACTAAATTATTGTAGCATGGCGCAGTGGCTTATAGTGGTTAGTGTGTTGGACTACTAAGCGAGGGGTCCCAGGTTCGAATCCCAAAAAAAAAAACCCAAATTACAACTTAAGGTTTTTTTTTCCATTGTGCCACTGCTTTGCCCAAACATATTGTGTCATCCAAACTTGAACACATGGGAACCACACAACACTGACCCACTCACTGACCCCCGGAGCGCACAATGGGAAAACGAAGAACCGTATGGAGGAAGCATTGGGAACGACGAAACAAGAAGTCGAAGTTCAGTTCGTTTCTGTTAATCAATGGCAAAAGCCGTCAGCCTGAATCACAGTTAAATATAAATCAGCTCAAAAATATTGAGAAATAAAAGTCGTAAATGACAAAGAGATTCTCAATCAGCCGTTTGGACTCGGCATTGGCATAAAGTTGTGGATCCCTTCCAAAAATATGAAAAACTCACACAAGACGAGTGGTTGTGCGAAGCTAAGCCTAGTGTGAGAGTCCCTAAGGATCTGTTGAGGAAACTATTCATTTAATTATTATTTTAGGGGTTTGAAAACCTTCTTTAACATGACTTAACTCTACCTGCGGCACTTGGCAAACAAACTTAAAAGACTGGAACCAACAGGAGTGCAACTCCTATTGGGATACCGCTTCAGGCCTAAGACAGCCCTAAAGAGTCATTCAAATTGTCAGGAATTATATCAACAAGAAACAAAACATTCATCATATGACCAATAGAAGACCGCACCATACCAACCTTTACAACAGCTCCGCAAGGCATTACCAACATCTTACCCAAGACTTATCGGGGGGGACTTGATTGAAAATGTTATGCACTGCACATATCTTGGTCTTCTTTGTGATGATGACTTTTTCTCGAAATCACCTTCTCAACTCCGCAAACAGCTTCTACAAAGGCGGTTCTTAAAAACAACCGCCACATCTACATCTCCTTTCAATGGCGCCGTGGGAATTTGTTGAAACCTTTCAAACTTTATATAGTAAACCCTCCCACTATATTTTTGGAACCATTCTCGGCTTACGCCTGAGAGGTATTTGACCGCTGAGACACTCCCGACATGAAGAGTCGTCCGTCAGGTGCAAAATTTTAAGGCTCCCTTTGCTTTGTTAAGCAAACGACACCAACTGCATCCACCTTCCCATATACAAGCTCAAGTCCATTTTCAGTGAGGGGAAAAAAACATCCATGACCCACCTCCATACCAACTTAACTCGACAATATGAAACGTACTTGTCCAGTTGTTTAATCTAAACATCATACGGCCCATAGCCACTCCATACGATCGCCCTGCAGCGCACTCTCATGCCAAATAAAGCACTACAAACATCCCAGTAACACGAGCAGTATTTAACAAGTAAATAACAATAAATCTCAAATCGTCGATAATATCGCAGGACAACCGGAAAAAGGATTCCCCCCATCACAAAGCACACATCATTGTTTCGTAGCCCAACTATCTCTGTTACATCCTTTTAAAGGATTCCATTTTTTTTTTGTTGTCGTTCAAATACACATGGGTGGTGGTGGTAGAATTTATTGAATTATATATCAGGGATCAAACCCGATATTCAAATGATGTACGGTGACACCATACTCTTAAACTGATGCCACACCAACGACACGACGACAATGTGTAGTATATGCACAAACAAAAGGCGAATGTGATCCGCAACCATGCATGCCGTTATAGTTCACTACACAGGCAAAGCTTTATGTGCTGCTCCGTCCCATATCAAATGCCGCGCAAAGTGTCCTTATTTTTCAATAAAACATCGTCAGAGAGACACACAAGATTCACTCTGCCGTCGATTCGGCACCCCCCATGTTTACCAAGGCTTCTGCGATGGATGGCTGCCTTCCAAACGAAGGACGAGTATTGTAAATCCTTACGGCTGAGGGATTAAATGTGAATTGCCATAAATGTGAATTTAATCCTCCTTGTTGTTCGTGTCTTCTTCCTATTTTTTTCTGTTAAACTTGTCATCTATGTGCGTGTTGGATTAAATTTATTTCATTTCCAAACGGAGACAATTTTAATAAGGCTCCAAATTCAAGACGCGCTGACTACCCCCGACTGCCTTTGGGCAAAATTTATTGAATTCCAGTGCACCAGGTAAAAGGGTGCCTTCATCATTAATTGGCATTACGGGTGGCTGGCCTTAAATCGTCACCAGCACTCGACCACAATTTACGGGCATTTTGCATTGTCACCTGCACGCCTTGGCGCTTAATCCCACTCATATCAATAAATCAGAGACGTAAACAAATTGATATAGGACCGCTGAAGCCTCTAAGACCCCAAACATGAGGACCACAACAGCACCACCAGCCAGCCAGCATTCACACATCACAGGACCACCCATACCCACCCCTCAGACGAGTGTGCGAAGTAGTATCAATCGCAAGGTAATATTGTGACAAGGATATATAGAGACAGAGAGCACATTGTGTCGTCCCTCTGCCACAAATGTACCGCAATTGTATATACACCTCTCAACTGTGAATATATATACTCGTTCAACCGATGGTAGCGCAACCACACCTGACATCCCGTGGCCCCCACCGCCATGACGATCCCTTAATGAAACCAATTTCATCCCAATTTACATTCGTAATAAAACTTCAGCCTTTTAGGATGGTATTACAGCGACTCGGGCTAAACATCCTTGTTTATGGCCACCATAATCCACTTAGGTGTAGGTAGTTGCTACTGGCATGGCGGTGCTGGTGCAAATCTCTTAGAGCAAGGTGAACTGTATCCTTTCCACTTTTAACCAAAGTCGGTGGTGTGTGCATTAGAAATTCATTTGTGGCTTACCTCAGGTATCCTGGCAATGGCATACAAACGGACAGAAAAAAATCCATTTCCACCTCCGAGAGAGCACAAGAATTAGAGCACTTTATACACTTTATATGCGTCGTCGTCGTCGTCGTCGTCGTCGTCGTCATCGTCCTCGCGCGCTATAGCACATGGCTAATACAGGTATCTTGCCTGGTGCTCACTGCTCAAGTGCAGGCTTCGTCCTTTGTAATCCAGTTGAAAATTATTTTGTAAATTTTGCAGCGGTAATGGACACACCAAAACGTGTGCACCGCGTGGGATATGTGGGTCTGGTTGTACGTGAAGCGACAATAACTTTATGGCACCGAGATAGCGCACATGTATGGCAGTCCTTTTGTCTACAGTAAGGTACGTGCTTCACCTACCTGTGGCATACCGCACCCGGTGCAATGAAGAATAGTTGAAGATAAGCTAACTGCGAAAGTGGAGCAACGCCTAATTTGCATACACTATCGGGCTGAGGTATGCTGTTCGGATGGTGTGCAGTCAGGTTAGATTTTACCTTTTTTATGTGAGTTAGTGGTGCAGCAGTGATAAACTGACAGACTGGACAGCTCCTTGTCATATGTACAGTGACTTGAACTGGTTTCTGTATGCAAGGGTTGGGGTGGACTGCTTTGATGTGGCCCTGTGATTCTTTGTGAATATTGGATACGAGGGTCAGTAGCCGCTAAGGTGGTTGAGTCTTTTTTCGAGTGTGATGTGCAAGGCGGGAGGCTTTGAGAATACAAAGCGAAAGGCAGGTGCATATCTGAGGGAGGTACATTCGCGCTGTACGACTAAGGAAAAAGTCTTTGTTATCCATGGAAAGCCACGACGAGTACTTCTGGGGTTGTGTTCTCCTTTTAATTTCAATTGGTGGCTTTAGATCCCTTGCAGTGGAGGCAATATTTTTGATCGTCCTTATGATACAGCTGGCGGTTTTTCTGGTGATTTCGAATGTTACTGGGGCGTTTTTTCATTAACACTCATATGAAGGACTAGCAGTTTCCGAAACAAAAAAGGCGACGAACTGGCTAGAAGAGGTTCGGAAACACCCTTCACAGGACCTGAACCCTACTGCGCGATCCTCAAATCAGCGGCAAACCTTGAGATAAAAGGCTGGGAACATAACAACTGTATTTCACGTTGGGAGAGCATCCCAGGCCAAAAGAGTTACTAAACCATTCAAAAATAATGCCAAAACGATTCTAAGTCTAGGCAGACACGATGTCAAAAATCGGCACCATAGGTTCCGATGCCACCAAAACAAAATACATGTAGCCGACTCTTCGGAGTGCCGCCTTTGTCTTAAAGAAGACGAAACAACTGAGGATATCTTATGTGAATGCCCAGTCCTTGTGGTATTAGAAGGAATAATAAGTCCAGAAGAAGTAAAGATATCTTCTGCTGAAAGTATCGTCAGCTACATTAGGAAAGTAGAAACTCTAATGGTCTAAACAAATTTTCCCGATCCTATGGTACAATAGATCTCAATTCGACGTGTTAAAGTTGCTAAAATTTTTCCATTTCACGCATTTTATCATGTTACCCTTTGGTCTGTAGCTCAACTTTGGTTGAGTGCTTTAAGCCTTAAATTTTTTAAAGAAGTGTTGGGTCTTCTCAGTATGTTTTTTTTTTGTTTTGAATTGGTTAAGAATTATTTGAGTAACGCCTAAATGGTATTTAAGGACAGTAAAGTCAGAAAAAAATGCATTTTTAATAAAAATGCCCTCAAAAAGAAGGCGTGGCAATAACCGTCTCAGCCTATGTTTTCTTTGTAGTCTCAGGAAAGAGTTTAAAAAAGTTTGACGGAACTCTGTACTGTAGGTTAGCCGGTAGCAGACATAATGCTTTTAGTCGGTTTAAGTTACATTCCTGCGTAATGGCTACCGGTTTAAGTTTCTGAATTTCTGATCTCAAGATAGCCATTAAAGGGAGCATAACTTTCGCTGGCTTTCCAGTTTGACATGTGAAAATTGGTAGAACTGTGATAGGGATCAACATGAGGTACTGTCACATAAAAAAAAAGACATTTAAAGTAGACATTTGCCCAAAAGGTACGTGCGGAAATTTTATAATTCAATCTTTAGTTCAGAAGTCTGTACAGTCTGTCGACATTTGACGTACACGAAGATAATGGCACAGGGAGAGAGGGTAAATTGTGATCGCCGGCACCTTCGAAGTGCGGTAACATTTTCCCTAAATAAATCTCTATATATCAGTTCCTTGAGAGCGAATTACCTCTGCAATATCTGTCTTGTGGGACAAAGTCTGGTGGTCGTCCTGTCACAGATATAAACCTTTCTGTCAACAAGGAAAATTGATATCCACTTCTAAACCCTCTGGCAAGTGTGGAATGGGATCCAACTTTAAAAGCAATTTTAATAACGCAATTGTGCCTCAACCCATTCAGAGAAGAGGCTTCCTATACCGAGGGCTCAAAGGTGGATATCGATTCAGTAAACCGCAGGCATATTCTGTGAAGCCCTGGGTTTAGGGAAATTGTAAAAGGTCTGAGTTTTTCAGGCTGACACAGCTGCTATAATTCAGACAGCTAAGATGATGAAGAGACAAACCCCTGTCGACACAGTAACGCAAGCTATAAAATCGTCCCGCTCTCTGACTGCGCGCCATTCAAAGTCCCTCCTTCCAATAGAAAATCAACAAAATCTGTTTCGAATATTGATACAATCAGGTGGTTATATGATCTCAGACCTCAGATCGTGAGCTGTCAAAAGGACGCACTTCATTTCGAATGCCCTTGGATAACATACACCCAATCGACAGTACACCGTTTGGTTTCCAAAAATAGCTAAGCCCAAAAGTAATAGCTGATTAGATTAGATTGTAATTGCAGGAGCACTTCTGGCACTCCCAAGAGACTATTGGAATTAGGACGAAATTGTAATTGAAACCAATGAATCGCAAATTTCGATTAAAAAGACATTCATTGGCCCTCCTGAGTTCGACGATAGGCACGTGCGACATAAATATGTACGACTGCACAGGTGTCCTCGAATTGGGAACACAGAAGTGGGCATAGCTACCGAAATCGTTATGAGGCTAATTACATTTCGCACCAAGGTACTTTACATTTAATTTCCGTAACGACGAGCTACACGTTGCGTGTCGGCTTTGTGACACCGTCTCTTTGAACTGAATCCTGCTGACCCATAAATCACTGAATAGATGACAATTTAGAGCATCATCAGGATGGTTGCAGTTCCGGACATTTCGACACATTTCCTCCTCCGTTTTAATCCATCTGCTAAATCCCACTACTCCACTCTGTCCTCGGCTGTCACGAAATGCTGCTGCTGCACTCGGTAAAATATTGCTTCGTGTCACTCGGTGCTTTGCAGTGGAAATGAACACAGGATTATCATGGATTACAAGGAATTGCAAACACAAGCGATTTCTCTAGTGTTTTCGGTGCAACAAAATCTCCTGTTAGCTAAATAAATCCGAGAAGTGACTTCCCACAAGGACGAACGATGCCGCACACAAAAGACAAAAGCGTCTAATTCAACTGAGAGCCTCCACACACACAAAGGCAAACGTACACCTCTATTGAGTGGATTCGATTTCCTTGGAGAGCCCACCTCCGCCATCGCAGCAGTCTCCTATTTTCTCTGTTCTCTCTAATTTTCCATCAACCATAATTTGTTCATTTAAATTTTTAATTAAACACGAAATACTCGAAGAAGTAGAAAGTAGAATGCGAAAGCAAAGCGGAGACGATAGCACGACGATTTGCAATGAATTTGCCATTAGGCAACAGTTAAACGGGGTGTTGAGACGACGACGAAGAGATGTCTTCTAGTAACCCAACCCATCAGACCATCAGTCGGCAGGATAACAATTTTGTTCGTCGATTTTCTCCTTTTTTGTTTGTGTGCGAGTGGTGTTTGGCGGGCTCTTCCGTAACGGGTAATTGGTTTTTGTTGTTGCTGTTGTTGTCTTCGGATTGTAAGTTTTAATTAAGTATTGAGCTGGAAAGGTAAACGAATACCAGCGTCCCGGAACTGGCGGAAGTTTGCGCTTAGTTCTAAAAGAGAGAAAGGCCTTATTAAATGCCCAGAAGCTAGGTAGAGCCTAGTGTTGGAAATTTATGCGCCAACGTGAGTTAATCAATTACGACTCTAATCGAGCGTGTGTTTAGCTTTATTTGCATTTTAATGAAAATTGGCTAATTGCCCGGATGGGGGAGGGAATAAAAAAATATTTATTAAGGAATTGTGCGAATTACCTTTGTTCTAAATGTGGGACGGGGTGGGGGAAGATTGAAAGTCGTTTTCAGTCATGTAAAAATGAAGTCATTTTTAATGAGCTCAATTTAGAAGGCGTTCAAAGTGTTTTCATTGTAGCGATGCTCTAAATGGAGTGGAACGTTCAGTTATGGTTATGATTTGCAGTCATGGCTACATATAACTTGTTATGAGTATAATCCACTTCCACCTACGAAATTGTTACCAACCGACCTTTGACGTTCTCAGCAGACCGTAGAAACAAAAATCAGTTGGAAGTAGTTTAAACGCAAAATTAATTTTGTTTTCAAAAATCAGCTGGGAGTACTTCCAACGCAAAATTGATTTTGTTTCCTAAACAAAGGCCTCTTACACAGCGATTGTTAAAACAATTTTTGTCCACTTTAGAGAGTTGTTTGTCCAAGGGGGAAAAATCGGGTTTGGAACAAATAACCTCTTTATTCAAAAAATCATAGAAATTGACTTGCTGGCTGCGTGGAACTTTCAACTAAAGATTGGAGCTAAAAGGCGTACGATCTCCACTTCTTGGTCGAAGACAGCTATTAAACATATCCTTTATTTCAATAGCGACATTTCCCAATTCAACTGTGAAAACTAGATTTAATTTCGTGCAGTAGTTTTGAAATTTATTCTGGACAAACACCTTTCAGTCCGAAAAACGGCAACCAACAAACAAAACAGAAAAAAAAGAAAAGAAACGAAAATAAATAAAAACGCTCTTAACTTTTGTCAAGTTGTTTAAAATTATTATTTGTTTTGTTTAAAAAAGTGGTTGAGAAGTTTTTCTTTGCGCAACAGTAGAAACTTCATAAAAATGCATTTACAACCAGAAGTACCACGAAACGAAGGTTCTTCTTGTCTGTCTTAGGGAATTTAAAAAAAAAAAACACAAATTGTGACAGATATTCTCGTCGAGATCTGTTCTAGAAGGAGTCCGTCATAAAATGTGTTAAAGCGGAAGCTTGAAAATTGGTATCAAAAATTGCGTTCGTCGTAATGGGAGACAACTGTAGACTCATTTACCCGCGCGAGAACTGCATTCCGTTTGATATTTAAATCGTTAAAATTTATAAAATAAAAATGCAATTATGTATTTGCTCCTCCCATCAGGCACTTAATTTTTCAAAGCCATATTTTGGGCGATAGAATATCAAAAGGGACCTATAGCCAAGTTTATATTTTTACTACATTTTATGTCGAAAATATACTTTGACCCAACTAAATAGATGTGGTTGCGAAATCAGAACTCAGAATTCTTAAAAATGAATATATCTTCAGAAAAACCTTTAAAAGTTAAAAAGTCAGAAAATTAACAAGATTTAACTATTTTCGATTACTACTGTTAAGGAAAGAAACGCTTTAAAAATTGCAAAATTAAAAGAAACAACCGCTTCCAACTTTATAAAAGACTAGCTGAACACCCGCCGGCTTTGCCAGGCAAAACAAAATTGTTTTTTTTCAATAATTTAAAAATAATTAAAACATTTATTGCAATTCTACGTAAACAACATTTAAAAAGATTGTCCTTGCGATTTTTGAATGGTAACGGCGAATGCAAGGCGAATAGGGAATTGAAGACGCTAAAATTCGAATGGAATCATTGGTATCTGAGGAATCAAATCTTCTTGAAAATATAAACCACAAAATTCATACATCGAAAACCCAGTCATAAGGCCTATTTTATTATGCTCACATGATCTGTTGGTATTTATTTTAAGCTCCAAATCGTACCAACCTTTTGGCTATCGGACATTTTTATTATGCTCACATGATCTGTATAGATCATTGATTTTCACGGTTTACAACAACAGTACAAGATCCAACTTTTGTTGTATACCATGGAAATCAATGATCTATACAGATCATGTGAGCATAATAAAAATGTCCGATAGCCAAAAGGTTGGTACAATTTGGAGCTTAAAATAAAACCAACAAATAATTTTCGCTGTTGAAATAAGAAAAGTACGCAGGATAACTTTATAATAGGAAGGATTGAAGAAGTTCGCTTTTATTTGGTCCAATATATTGCACGAATTCTTCTTTGGTTAAACGAAAGTTGGACACAAATCCAAGAAAAATCACTGAATTACTTTGTGAATTAAAGCGCTTAATGTATTTAGGTACTTACAGATGGTTTGGAAGTTCTATAATCTATAGGATTGGAATTTTCCATTATACTTCATCTCAATCTACACGGAAAGAATTGAGAATCACCAATTGCAAAATTTTGAGTTGCAATTCACGAATTATATCTTTGTCGCAAATTACAACGATTTTTTCTTGGATTGATATAAAAATTCGTAATTCGACATTGAAAACGGCGTAGAATACAAAATTCTGTTTGTTGAATTTTGCGATTAGAAGTATTAATTCGAGCTTCTTTTATTTGTAGTGATTTGCGATATTGTCTGGCGCAATTTACCACTTCATTGGGTCAATTTCTCAAGCACTACTTCACAATCGCAAATTGCAAAAAGTATTTGCTGATTTACAAACACTGAGTGATGAATCAATGAAATCTTATAATAATTTAACACATGTAAATTGAAAACGTAAAATGACGTAGAGAAATCGTGAATTACAAAATATTTTTTTTGTAATTTCCATGGAATTAACTACCCGAGTTGTTAAATTTTTGTGCGCACAGGCAGCCGACAAAAACGAAACGTCATATCATGTCCATGGTCCATGTAAAGAAATCCTTTTAATTCCTTTCATTTTCTGCATGGACAGCTCCAACCACCCGCATTTGGCTTCATTAGAGTCAGACAGTCGGTATTCAATCTTTGCTTAAAGCAGTTCTTGTCCGGTCAAAGTTATTTATAAGTATAACTCATTCGTAGTGATAGTGAGTGTACTAACCAACAATTTGTAAAGAATTTTGGAATATATCTTGTAAGTACATATTGAATAATACAAAAAAAAAAAAAATGAAGTAGGGCTATTGAAAGAAGTTTAAATTGGAATGGAATCTAAAATATCATATGTAATTGAAAACGATTGTAAATGTTCGTATCAATGGCAAGTTATGCTAAATAATTTGTTTGTATTTTAAATTTCAGCATAGACCGAAAAACCACCCCAGACAAATCCCGTTGTCTCCGGACGATATGGCGCCGTATGCTTTTCATGGATATCGGGAGGAAACAAATTATAAAATGTGACTTTAAATATCCTAAATAATTAAACTACGAATTTTGATTTGTAAATCATAAGATATAAGTTGTAAATTGAGAATAAAGTTTTCTAATTTCACGATAAAACAATTTCAATTTAATACGGTGATGCCTCAGATCACTACTCAAGAATCGTAAATTGCAAATTGATAAAAAAAGATTCAATTTACAATTACGAATTCGTAAATTGCAACTACTGAAGTGGTAAATCTACCCCTTTTGTTCGCAAATCAACACTTTTGAGTTGCAATTCAAGACTGAATGGTTGTAATTATTTGTTAAGGGAGGAAATCGGAATTTACAACACAAAAGTGGTAATTTACGAATTATTTTTTCAATTCACAAACCATAGAAATAGCAAATTAAAAACTATTTGTGTCAAATTGCGATTGGTTATTGCAATGTGTATTCCTCATTTGATCGCATCATTGACAATAAAAAGTAGCGATTCGCGACTTTTGAGGGTCAATATCTTCACTTCGTACAATTTATAGAATTGCGAATAAAAAGTCGTGAATTAGTAAATCCTGAGCTAAGCTCTAAAACTAGACAAACTTTTCGTGATTCTGCGCTCATTTTTCTTGATTTGATCTTAAAATTTTTTCCGTGCACATATCTAATACTACCTCTGTATTGTTGTCTTCCAAAAATAGATTAATATTTCTGATAATTTTTAAGACACACAAATTTTTTATTTTGAATTCTTTTTCTGTTCCCATAAATGTTCGTATTGACGTTTTGGTGCTGTCATTTTCGTTTCTATTATTTAAGTAGCCTTTGAATGAATTAATTCGCCGACCATAATCGTACGTAGGCGAATGTTTGGACACCTAACACGATTTACGAGAATAATTCGACTCGCTAACGTTAATAGGCCTATTAATATCACAAAAAAATTCACCCACTTCGAATTACCTTTTAACAATTTCAAAAGTAGCAAAAAAGAAAAACTCATGCCGGTGCCGGTTAGCAAAAAATTTCGTTCAAATTCATTCAAAACGTGTGTTAGCGAACTAAAATTACGAAAAAATTTACTTATGTATGAACAAAAGAAAATGTACACACACACACACATGAACGCACCGAAATTCATCGGAAACACACGCTTATTTAAGTAAAAGTGTAACGAAGAAAGCTCGGAGTTTTTTTGTTGTATTTCAAAATTTTCAGAAGCCGAATTTGGAAATGTTAAAAAAGAGCTTTTTGTCGTGAAACCGATAGAAATTGAATGGTTTCTTTTTTAAATTTTATTTTTGTTTGGCCTATCAATTGATCACCTTAATTACCAACATGCGAAAAAAAAACAAATCAACTAAATTGGTTCAAAATTACGGGCGATAGAGGGAAACATACACTTGACACTTTGTTTTATATTTATGGAGAAGAGATAGAGATTATATATTTTTAATGTACCAAAATTAAGTTCTTATATACATTTGTTCACTTTGTTTACAAAAATTATTATTGACAGATTTGATAACATTTTGGGAAATTTCTGTGGAAATGGGTGCGTTTGGTGTACTGCACTTGTTGACATTGGCGTAGATAGCACCCCTATATGAACCTCAAGACCCTTGCCCCCAATTTTTTTAAAATTGATCAAAATGGTCCCTTTTGCAGTTTAAGTAAGATTTAATTATTTATTTAACTAAAAGGAATGCAAATATATAACTTTTTTTTTATTTAATGAATGATTTTTTTTTTTGTAAATAACTGTAAATGTAAATGTAAGAAATTAAGTGGTAGGTAGATGTCACCTTGGTACAAAGTTTTAACGCTCAAAACCACTCTTAAAAAATTGTCATTGAAGAGAGACCTTTAGTAAAAGTTTCTCTAATTTCGATATACACTTTGTACTCACTCAGGGGAAAAATGCAAACTAAAATGTAATATGTTCTATTTGATTTTACGTTGAATAAACTTTAATAAAGAATATTCCTTTTCACGTTAAATAATATTTGATTTAAATACGCAAAAAATTAAGTCAACGTAGATTCAAAGTGAAACGTATTGACTTTTACATTTAAGCATGATTCCAAGTCAAATCAAGGTGCATACGTGGTTAGATCAAATTGAAAATATATGCATTTAGAGTAGGGAAACCCTTTGAATTAATGTTATGCCAATTTGATTCAAAAATTTTCGTAGTCGATCCTAAATCATTCCGAAAAATATTTAAATCAAAGTGGTTTTCTTTGATTTTACGTTGTTTTTTCTATGGGTGATAGCCTTCAATATAAAAAAACATCACAGGGCTCAGACAAGTCCATACAACAAGTTCATATCAAATTTGTTGGAGTAGGCGTGGCAGCATCACGTACGTCGTTGGACTTATCTTACCAGCACAAAACACGAGTATCTCATATTTGCTATATCAAGGGGACTGCAATCTGCAATGTTTGCATTGCATCGTTCTTAAATATCTCAAAGAGCGAGCCAGTTTTATTGATTCAGTCTACTATCAAAATGTGTGCGTGACACATAGAACTGTATAAACATTGATCGCTGTTTTCGTTAGTTGCTAATGGTGATTGAACGTTTTTTTGTTCATTGTCATTCTTTTCACAGTCAGAATTATTTAAATAATTTGCCAGTCGTTATCTCGATATTTGTTTTACAAACAGTGTGACCAATTCAATATTTATAATCATGCTATAAGTTCAGCAGTGTAGCATGTTTTTTTCGTACAAAAAATTCATAAAAATCATGCTAAATATTTTTTTAAAATTAAAACCTTCTAAAAACCCAAAAAATTAATATAAAAGCTGTTTTTCAGGAAAAATAAGACAAGCATCGATTTCTGAAATGTCTCCAAATAAAAAGTAAAAACGCAAGAGTACAATGAAAGTTGTACTGAACTTAAACCTTATTTATACGACTATGGCACGTAGCCTGTGTTCTGGTCACTTCTGTCTAGTGCTTGTGTATGTGTTTCTGTTGTTGCTGCTGCTGTTTGGGTTGCCATATCATAATATTTGAGAAGCTATCTCTGAACAGAGCTTCTGATTGTTGATGATGTTTTCCGCTTGAATTTTTAAATTCGAAAAAAAAAGAAAGAAAGATATATACCATTAAATAAAAATCACTTCGTGACGCTTACTATGAATTATATAAAAAAATATTTTAATTCAATTGAGTTCAGCTTTATTATTATTAGCGGAATTTATTGAATGGCTGTGTTCAGTGTTCTTTGTCAGATGACAATTGTAATGAATTGTTCACACTAACGTTGGTCTGGTTTGAGTATATTTTTTTATTTTAATTCATAATTGGGCTAAACCAAAATCCTGCTAATTTTTCTAGCTACAGCATAAAATCATGTTAAAAAAATGCGGCCATTATTGGGGAAAAAAAAACAGGCTAAAAATAAAATAATCCAGGAATGAAACAATAGCGGGAAAAATGCTAAATTGGTCACACTGTAATACAAAAGCGTCTGTCAAACTAATAGGCGTTGCGCGTAAGCGTTTACTGGGAAGAAAATGAAAACATACCTACATATACAATAACATTTTGTTCTGAGAGTGTGAGCGGAATAATTAAACAATCTCGCTTGACGTATCATTTCCATATTTTACGAATCGGCCGACCAAAACAATCGTCGCCGAAGCCCCATGTGGCGAATGGAAACTTCACCCCACCCTGCAGACTTCACCCTTCATACAAGTCTAACGCTCTGTCCAGTGTCCACATTGCAAACAAATGACGCACGCACTACATCACATGTATCGTTATCTAAAGCTGGTTACTGTTGGTATACCTCAATATGAATCGACAATTAGAATTGAGTTTAGTTCTCCGCTAGACCTCTACCGCATCGAACATATATAGCGTAATGGCGCGAGTCATTTATTTACTTCTGATCTCTGTGGGATCTTTGATATCAATTTGTGAATCTGCGCGAATTCTCGGCCTCTTCACGGCGCCATCCAAGAGTCACTTGATCATCCACACCGCCATCATCGATGCTCTGGTGGAGAGAGGCCATGAAGCCACAGTAATCACGACCGTGCCTATACCAAAGAAGAACGTCAAATACCGTCACCTACAGCTGGATATTCCCGGTTTTCCACCAGACTTCCTGTCGAAGATCGTGAACGATCCTCAGCCAATGTACAAGCGATTCAACAGTCTCACTGAGAAAGTCACGGAGTGTGCCAATGCAAGTCTACACGAGCCGGCGGTCAAACAACTTATGGAGACCGAAACCTTCGACTTGGTCATTTTGGGATACTTTTTCAACGAGTTCCAGCTGGGCGTAGCAGCGCACTTCAAGTGTCCGGTGGTGGTGTCATTTATGGTGCAGCCGATACGAACCATAAATGACTTGGTGGGCAATCCAAGCGAGATGTCTTACGTGCCGAATTTGTTTAGTGGTGGAAAGCAGCCGATGCGATTCTGGGACAGAGTGAAGAATTTCTTTTTTGTCGCATTTTTCGAGGAGCTTCTAATTCCTATACTATCGGGCAGCAAGCAGACGACCTTCTATAAGTAAGTTCACAGACATATTACAATTCCATCAAGTTGAAGTCTGGTTCTGCTTTGTAGTATGTGGGCAATTAATTTATTCGAACTTCAACGAGAGAGTAGTCGGTTTGGTAAACATACAATAGATATGATGAGCTTGATTAGAATCGTTGTGTAATTTCCTATTCAATTGTTGATAATGAGAGCTTACCAAACCGGGCTTTGATTTGCAGCAAAGTGATTTGAACAATTTGTGTATGCTGTGCAAGTAGACCTTTTGTTGTAACCCAGGAAGAGTCTCAACGGCGCAGTAGTTGCGGACAAAAATGTGTTATAGATAGTTGTTTACATCCATAGCCTCTCTTCCATTGTCTATCTATACCGTCTTTAGATAACGCAACGGTTGGATTGACTTCGCCACTTGAATTCAACAGCAAATTAATTTTAGCGGTCGCCTTATGAAAATGTGTCGACTCATCTAATGAACAGATATGAATACCTGTTCGTTCGCTTTTCATGTGTAATTTTCTTTAATTAAAGTTACAGGCGCCTACCCAATAATTACTTCCATTATAAGTCAAAACTACAAATTAGATGAGACCATAGTTATCGCAGCCATGTTTTGCGGACACATTTCTCGCCGTTTTATTGCAATCAGAGACAATACTGAGACCACCGACTCCGGCCGATTTCCAGTTACTTAGCCTACAAGCTATATTTTTACGGAGTGGTAACGATTTGGCGCGCTAGTATTGTTACATAGAAATTCGTATTGACTAATGTCACGTAACTTAAAAAATTCGGAGTCACCAACACACTGGCAAAAAAGTATGAGCCACTTCCGCTGTGGACAAGGTTACTGGCAGTGTTCATAGAATTTCATCCATTAAATTTTAAATTATTCGTTACGTGTGGAAGGTATTTATATTTTAGGAATAAGTTAACATTGGCTTAAAATATTTATGAAGAATTGTCATTGCAGAAAACTTTTATGAGTTATTTAAGAAAAACGTACACAATCGGTCTTAATGATATCGAAAAGAGATAAATCCATAAACGTGTTTGTGCTAATATGTTTCTTATATATAAAACATTTCCTGTAGATAGTTTTATTAACTACCAAAATCGAATTGTTCCCCTTTAACAAAAACATAAATACTAACCAATGTAAAAATGTGGTATTCCCCAACTCACTTCCCCACGGTTGCCGAGGTTGGCAGCATTTATTTTTGTATTTTTTAATTGTTTTTGCATGTCACACGGATTCTTAATTGACATAACACCGATAGGAAAACAAAATGGCGAATTTGAAAACAAATGGAGGGGGTCAGCGGCAAGAGGATTGCGAGTTGGGGGTCTCAGAATGATTTGTCTCTGATTGCAATCATGTGAATTGTGGTTGTAAGTACAGCCAAACTTCTTTATAACGAACCTTCCAGGCTTCCAGGGAACAAAAAAATTGCATCGTTATAAAGAAGTTTTATACAAAAATGGTTATATACAAAATTTTATTTATTTTTTTAACACTATAACGGCCATATTATTCACTCCCTTTAATCCGGGTTAAAGGTTACACCCGGGTTTAAGTGAGTTTAACCCAAAAACTAAACCCAAGTCCATAATATTCACTCGTTAAACCCGAACATAAAACCAGTTTTTTTTTAACTTGACAGCGTTTAAGCCGATTGGATTTAAACGCAATCCGGAGACCGGTTTAAGTACTTTAACTCGGATTAAAACTCAATTTCATAATATTGACATTTCTTCACTCGCAAGAAATAAGAAAATAAGAAAAGGGGGATAGAAAAAAAAATGCAAGAAACTAAAAAAGGACTTCATTCGTGAAATGGACGAAGTTAATGTTGATGTTTTCGTCGTCAGAAGACGAATTTGTCGAAGAACTGATGAAACAGCAGCTGATGGGAAATCACGTGGTCCTTGTCGTCGAATATATCGAATGTACAAGCGGGCTTGCGTCGACGATTACGATGTGGAATATTTTCGGAAATATTTCGTGCTGAAAAAAAAGAGTCATTTTGGAGCTACATTCGATGATTCGATAGAAATTTCGGCATAATAAATGCACTTTAAAATATAACTGGGCCCAAAACATATGAAATAAATTTCCAAGTGACAAACAACAAAACAAAAAGTCATTATTTGTGGAATTTGACATTACGTGGGTTTAAAATGGATTAAAAACGGTTTAAAGTGTTTTAAATTCGCATTTAAATCCACTTTTAATCCGGCGGGTTTAATGCGTGTTTTTCAGTGAATAATATGGACATAGGTTTAAATTATCGATCGGATTAATGATCGGGTATAAAATTAACTTAAACCTGAGTTACACCCGGAGTGAATAATATGGCCGTAAGTGTTCCTTTATGTTTTCAAAGAAAATTTCTACAAAAAAGAACTCATTGTAAAGAAATTTATATCTTTTTATTTGTTCGTTAAAAAAATATAAATTTTTGATTGCACATGAACATTTTTGTTCTTTGTTAGTTTTTTTTTGGCTTCTGTTTGAACTTGCTTCAGCAAACTTTAAAATTTTTACCTCATTCTTTAAAATTGTCGCAATGTACACAATTTTTCGGCAACGTCGTTTTTTTTCTCCCATTTTAACTTGTTCAATAATCGATAATTTTCCTGAAAGTTAAATAGCCTTGCGCTTCGAAATTTTCGTATAAACGTTTCACGAACCTAAAATGCAAACTCAAACGGTTGACCTGTTGATATGATGCGTAAAATGTCTACTACACTTGTTTATACATACATACATACATTCACTTTAAGAAAATTCTTGCCAAAATGGGGACTTCCCTTTGACAATTAGGAACAAAAAATCCTACTAAGGATTTTTTTTTAAACTTGACATTTCGTTATACAGAAACATTTTTGCTTTTGGGCCAAAAAAATTAGTTCCTTATAAAGAGAATTTCGCTATAAAGAACCTAATTCAAATGGGATATTTTTGAGTGGGAAATTTGTGAAATTTGATATAAAGAGAATTACGTTATAAGGAAGTTCGTTTGACTGTGCCTATACACAAATTCAACAAAGGAAACGCTAATGATATCTAGGTACATCTGTAAGAAAATTCTACGGCGGTTTCATCGAGATTCAAATAAAACTAAACTTCAGTGGAAAACTGAATTTTTGAACGACATCTGGGGATCGATTCTGGTTCTATGAAAGAGTGAATCGAATAAATCGTTTTCACATTCGTTTTCATACACTGCTTTCATTTTTTGAATTCACTCGGTAGGTAGGTACTAAAAAGCGATTCTCGTTCAATAAGTGAAACTATCGAGGTGAATTTAATATCGCAAACTGTTGTGTACGATATCAGGTTCTTAATTTTCAATCTTTCACTAAACACATTCACTTGAAAATGAGGACGTGAAAAAAAATTATTAATATGATAATTTTGGTTTCATATTTTCAGAATTGACCGCCTGCACTGTTGGACGTAAATAAATCGCCTATGTCCCCCGAAATAAACAAATAAAATGTAATTTATCATTCAAGCCATTACATGACAATATTGACAGTGACGCAATAAATGCGTCAACTATTTCTTTTATGTCGTTTTCCATTGGGCAAAAAGAAGCGTCCGGGAGAGTCCGGATTCCGGAATCGAAAAAAATATCTGTCGTTCTGTCGCTCTCTGTTATTCCATTGCGCTATTTATATACGCCATCAGTGATTTTTAGCGCGCACTGATTGGAATTGGAAGCGCGTTCCCCACCACATTCCCGCCATTGGCCAAGACAACATTCACGATCATGAAAAACAACATTTCAACAAATAATTTGTGCGACGGCATCTACGACCAACCAGTTCTACAATTGACTCGCATTATGTAGATTCTCAATTTAGTGTCGAATGTATTTTCGATTGGATTAGTCGTGCAACCATGTACCGGCTAAAAGCAGTATTTCTCACTTGCCTCGCCGTACTTCTCCTCATGTGTAGCCAGTCTAATGGGGCGCGCATTCTCGGTCTGTTCACAGCACCAGTCAAAAGCCACCTGATCATACACTCTGCCATCACGGAGGCATTAGCCGAACGTGGGCACAACGTCACAATGGTCACCACCATTCCGTTGGTGAAGAAAAACACCCTCTACCGTCACATTCAGCTGGATGTGCCAACTTTTCCAGACGACTACTTCATCCGGACAATCAACAAACCCGAGCCATTCTACAAACAATTTGTATCGCTGTCGAAAATGGTCAACACTCGTGCCAATGCCAGCTTACAACATTCAACCATGCGCAAGCTAATGAGTGCGGAAACCTTCGACTTGGTCATTTTGGGGTACTTTTTCAACGATTTCCAGTTGGGCGTAGCAGCGCACTTCAAGTGTCCGATGGTAGTGTCATTCGTGGTCCAGCCAATACGTCAGATAAACGAGTTTATCGGCAATCCAAGGGAAGTCTCCTACGTTCCAAATATCTTTACAAGAGGCAAGCAACCAATGACCTTCGTCGAGCGGGTAAAGAACTTTCTCATTGTCGAGGTCGCTGAGAGAATCTTTCTGCGATTGTTTTCAACTTATCAGCAAGAAGATATCTACAAGTGAGTGTGTATTTTGTTCGAAAGCAGATAAGGGTTGGGTTAGGTCGTTGATGGGAGATATTTGTAGATTATATAGAACAAAAAGTGGGCACGACACTGCTTCTGAGATAGTAAGGCGCCCATTTATGAATTATTTTATTTAATTACATGTATTGTGGTCATCCTAATTGCTTATTTTATTTTCAGTTACAACTTCCCGCCTGACAAGTACCCATCCCTGGATGAGATGAAGAAGAATATTTCACTCGTCTTGACGAACCATCACTTCAGTCAAGGACCCATTCGTCCTAATGTACCGGCAATGGTGGAAATCGGAGGAATTCAGATTAAGGAAAAACCAGACCCACTACCTGAGGTATGAATATTTTTTTCCTTCTATCCGTTTTGGTCATAATATCGGGTCAACCGGTGTTGGAGTCTATTATAAGGCTAAGGAGTGCGGTTGTGAGTAGGTGAAAGGAGTTACAGCCTCGATAAAGTCACCAAACATTCTTCAGTCGGAGGTGAGTGCTAAAGAGACAGAGACATGCAGTCATCTCTTACATTCAAGCAGCGCCTATGTCAATTCTTTTCGACAACATCCTCAGTCACTCTGCATTATCTTGCACGAGTCGCGTGTGGTTTTGTACTGCCTCGGATCATTTTCAACATCCTATGTGCCAAGTAGTCCTTCAAAATAATTTTTTTATGATCTGGCATACTTTTGCCCAAGGATTATCCTCATAGCTTTTCGACAGATCGCAGGTTTTCAAGGCGGTTTTCATATTTGGTCTCATAATTGCACTGTAATTCTTGCAACAGCTTCCGCTGATGGAAGACGACCTCCGAAGACACCTTTCAGCCTTTGTATAACAGCCTCTTCGGTTCAGGTGAAACTATGTTTCGCCAAAAGACTTTCGTTTACGCGATGTGTCATTTTTTGACGTATCTTCCGGTGCAGAGGGATAGAACTGGGTAATATCTTCCCAGAGTGAAACCAACTAAAGTGAAACTAAATATAATAGGCCTTAAAACTGAACCTTCGGGTACACCTTGGGCCATACTGATAATCATTTTCAAAATTTAAAATAACCACTTACTAGGTCGCAAAGGCTTATCTTGTAAGGAAATTATTGCGCCCGCTTGTTCATCAAATTTATGGACAACTCTCAAACTTGGTACCGCACCTTGTCAAATATAAAGGATATCTTAGGATGACATTTAGTTCTGTAGTTAGCTACCTACGATCCTACATCAGTTCAGAGACGACTTATCTGCGTCTTTTGATATAGCCCTTCTCGTCGAATTCTCCGATAAAGCTTTTACACGATTTGTAACCTGGTCACTCATTCCGTAACCGAGACGATTATCGTCGAAACGATAGACCTCCAAAACTAGCAGCTGAGTGCGAAAATTACAAGTTTGGTAGCTTGTAGCAAATATAATGAAAGTTGACGTTTGTCAGAAAAATTCGAATGTGATTTATTTTGGCGATGAAATTAAAAAAAAAAAAAAAAACAGCTTAGCCAATGTTTTCTTAATACGACTGCACTGGAACATTTCTCTTTTGACAACCAAGCTTTTAAACCTTCTTTGTCGCTCCCTTTCAGGACCTCAAACGCATCCTAGACAACGCGCCACACGGAGTGGTCTACTTCAGTTTCGGCTCCAACATTCAGGGTAGTATTTTGGACAAGGCAAAGGCTAAAATGATGTTCGATGTTTTGTCGAAACAACCACAGACTATCCTGTGGAAGTGGGGAGAAACAGACTTTCCTGGCAAATCAGCAAACATCATCTACAAGAGTTGGCTTCCGCAGGATGACATCTTGGCCCATCCGAACGTGAAACTCTTCATTACCCATGGCGGACAGGGCAGTGTGGTCGAGTCCGAGTACCATGGGGTACCTATGGTCGGTGTTCCTCTGTTTGGCGATCAACACGTCAACATGGCGAATGTCGAGAGCACCGGCTACGGACTGATGGTTGACTTTGCCACCTTGACCAGGGAGTCCTTCGGTGCGGCTGTGCATGAGGTTTTGTCCAATAGCCGATATCGCGAGAAGATCAAGCAGTTTGCCAGACTTTACAAGGACCGTCCGATGAGTGCCAAAGACACCGCCGTCTATTGGGTGGAGTATGTGCTGAGGCATCGTGGCGCACCGCATATGCAAAGCCCCGCAGTGCATTTGAACAGTCTGCAGTTGATGTCACTGGATGTGATTGCATTCCTCGTTGGCGTGATCTATGTTTTCTGCAAGGCGATAAAGATTTGCTGTTCGTTTTTGTGTTCTAGACGGTCTACAAAGGCGAAAAATAAAAATGATTAGATATACTTTTGTGTTTTTTTTTGCTTGTCCCCCCTCACATCAAACACCCCTTCGCCATATAAAACCACAAAGTCATTACTGTGCCACAAGAGATCATCAAGGGACCGCTCTGGTACGAGTGGTAGGTAGTATGGAATGCACACTTTGCCTAATGGAAATTTTATTGATGGAAATAACGAGACGAGAAAAATAATTGTTATGCCGGTTTCTAAACCGAAATCCATAAATCACACTCTAATTCCCGCAGAGAAATTAACGCCGCTATCGTTGTCGTCGCATCATTGTTAGTCGTTGTCGTCGGTGGTGAAGGGTGACCTGCTCTCTTGTGCATGCACGGCCCACATCTATCCAGGCTGAGAGATTACATTGGGCTAAAGTGGATCATAAACGGCCGCACAGCTATTTTGGGTATGAAAATATTTTTGGCCCTCGTTTGTCGCTGTCTGCCGTGCGTGTGTGTGTGGGTGTGGTGTGGGGTGTTAATGAACCCTTAAACCGCAGTAAATTACCACACTATCAAGTGAATTTTACAACCCTCGCTTTGTGTTGAGTAGAGCATAGAGTTGTGTGCCAGCGTGCTCGTGATGCAAGTGTTAGGAATTCCCCTGTGTGGGGGTGGGGTGCACGAGCAGTAATATTTTTGGTACCACCCGCTTAGGGTGGCCTTTGGGTCGAAAAGAATTCGAGGGCATTTTCGGGAAGTTCTCGCCAATAATTTGTAATGACTGGCGTGGCTTTGCACCGCATGTGCCGGCACCAATTTGTGGAAGTGGAATATTAATTAGCAAATTACTCTGGAGTAATGATTTCCGCCTATGACAAGGACCGCGGAGCGGCGACAGATGACTTTGGAAGTAAGTCTATAGAATTGTGATTGCAGATGGAATGTAGTAGGTATACCGTGGGGATGAGCAACGGTATAGAAAGTGACAGAAGGCTTGTCTGTCGCTGACGATGGGAAGATGAACTAGATGCGATCCGATTTCTGAGTCTATGTAGACTTAATTGAAAAAAAAATGTTACTAACTATTCGATTCGAAAATCCTTTTAGTGATAAATATATCGACGTGATAGCTGCAGAACATAGGCACAGGTCAGTTATAAGTCTTTCTAGAGTTTTTTCAATTCAGAAAGACCTGCAGCAAGTTCAAAAAATTTGGTCTATAATGCACACTATAGGTGTTGATTGTGACAGTTGTTTTTAGCTGACAATAAGCTCGAATATTTAGTGCTCCAAAAGGTTCCTAAACCCATCTGCCGGTAACTAGCGTAGAGGAACTTTTTCTTACATCAAACGTGGCTCTTGTGAACCACGACAGCAGGACTAGGTAGAGCTGAAATGCCTGGCTATATAGCTCCCTAAGACTTATGCTTGAGGTCGAGCGAAAAATGAACACTGACGCTAAAAGTGGTCAGGCGTTAAGAAAAATCTCAAAATATTTTATCTGATTAAATGCAGGAATTAACCTAAGGAATTTCACCTTTTATTTGCTCCATAATTTATAAAAGAAAGTTTTTAAATTACACCGTACCTAATCGGTATACCAAACGACCTGCAGCCTATTTATAAAATTATTTTTGTACAAAGACTTGTGAGATAGATTTTATCCGGGCGTTGGGTAAGCCTTTGCACCACAAGTCTACAAGAACCTTCTATTAAATGTGTCGAAAATGTAGTTCCACCTGCGATATTGAAGCTTATTAACACATTCCCTGATTGTCGACAGGAGCTTGAGTGAATGCAGTGTATAGTATTTTCATGCAATACTTGTGATAAGATGTACTCAAGCCGTAACTAACAAAAAAATTTAAAATTGTAGGAGCAGCAGGTCCGTATGAACCCTAGGACTGTCTTCTCACAACCATTCGTTTTGTTTTTATTTTTGGGATGAATGGAAGGACCTACAATTTTATGCCGAGTCGAAACGCTCAATTGAGAAGCTCTTCCATGGCAGTTGTACTCTCGTATGTTTGTCAGACGTTCGCGAGAGGTGGCGCAGTGGAAAAAACCTTGAGTTGGAATTTGAGTTTTTTTCGGTATTCGAACCAGGGACCCCCCGCTTAGTAATCCAACACACTGACCACTAAGCCACTGGGCCGACAAGCCGTGACTAGTATACATTTATTTGAACCCGATTACGATATTCATTCCACGACAAATTTTGAAGTTACAAGTGGCTTCGACAGAGATTTAAAAAAAAAAAAATTAAAATGACAAATTTTGTAAAATATAACCGCACATATAATTTATCTGCAGACTTACCCTTCGATGGAATTCGTGTGCGATACTATCCCATTGATACGTGTTTCTATCAGGATCTGTACACATTTGTCTCTCAATTACCTCTAAATATCGTTGCATACCTTAAGGGAATTTTTCTTCAAGGCTGTAAAATCGCACTGTTCTTGGAACTTTAAACTCTTTCTTCATATTTAATTGAGATAAGTATTTCAAGTGAAAGAAAACGCCAAACAGTTTAAAAAAAGACGGTTTTGGAAAGCACTTTTTTGTGCATTAAAAGCAAAGTTTAAAAAAAAAATCTACATAACCGTCACACAAAGTCGTTAAACTAAAAAAAAAACAAGAAAAGCCAATCATTCGTCATTCCTCTTGGATGATCAATTTCTATTACAAATTGGGAACTACGTTTAAAAACTAACCCATTTGTTCGTTGTCCCCATCAAGTCATTTTTCAAAATTCCTTGAGCACCTAAACATTTGCTCGTTAGCATGCCCGCCCCTGCCACTCGATTTTTTTTAATAAAGCCACGTTAAGCACAACCACCCCGTCCGGTGATACAATAAATTCAAAAATTGCCTTTGTCTTGCCCGCCTGTTCGAGTTTCTCCGTTGAAATTTCTCCAGCTGCAACATATGGTATGGTCCTTGGGCATTCACTCACACACCCGGGAAACTACAAACACAAGCCATTGTTTACGTATGTGCCTGGCCGATGCTATTTGATGAACGTTAAAAGCGCCCAAAGAAGGACTAAAGCCCATTGTACCCTTCATCGCCATTGGAAATTTATGGCGCTTTGTTCGGCTTAGCGAAACATTTTCCTTTTGTGTGCGAAGCGCACCGAACCAAACCCACCACCACCACTACCATGGCACCATGAATGGTCCTAATTCAAGATGCATGTGTACATTTTATTAAGTAACATCCATCAGAGCGGAAGTTTACGTAAACGGAAAATATTGCCGAAATAATGAGAAATTCCAGCGAGCAAAGGAAGCGAAAGCGAAAAGCTTTTTCCACCCATTCATCGAATGGATGCCATTAATTAGAGAGGCAGCGAGGGGTGGCACCAGCATCAAGGAGTCAACATCAACAGTTCGGTTCTGTTTAGTGTGTTTGCTCCATATCCTCGCACACGACTCTGCTCGTCCTGGGAAAACAAGGAAAAAAGATGCTCCGCAGTGGGCACATGATATTGTTGTATGTGGCGCAACATCAACCAACCAACCAAACCCCCCTGGCACTTACAATTTAATGTCGAATGTCTCACATAGTTAATTACATACACGATGCGAGCGGCAATAATTCCCGCTGTTGGAACATTGTCCTTGAAAGGCACCACACTGCAATTAATATCAATTCATTAAAACAGTTTAATTGAATTAATAGGCTCATAACGAATTCATTAGGCCGTACAGGCACAGGCACACACTATTTCGGCTGTCAAAGACAAGATGGCCATTAAATCGCAGTATACCGACACTCCCACTGCTGCGCTGACGGTGACAGGGACGCGGACGACTGGCAATTAACTGATGCAGTTGGGTTAAATGCCTTGAAAAAAGCACGCCACCCTTTGAATTGGCCACGGATGGATGGGGTATTGCATGTGCACTGCCACTGCCTGTTGGCTGATAGCGGTGCAACAAAAGGAACTGAAGTGTTTGACGGAGAGATTTACTCGAGTGGTTTATGTTCGAGGCTCGGCAGGAACGCATACGGGGTTCATGTGGCGCACGGTATGGATTTTTACTTTTGCATGAGGACGCCATTCAACTTTAATGCAAATGAAGTGGCCCTTCGGGCAAATTTACTGGAAGTGCACACAATCTGAAAAGATGGCAGGGTTATAGTGGATGCGGGAGTGCCATTGGCAATGGCAAACGATTAAAACAAACTCCTTGAAAATCACATTCCTTTGCGAGTCATTGTGTCTTTGCTCTAAGAACTGTCTTCGACCAAGGTGGGGCCTGTTGATAGATCGGATGTAGAGGGAGTTTGTGCACCTGCCGAGGTTTTAACGAGTAGGTAATGTAAAGTGCTCTAGGAAGGCATCTGACGGTGATAACGATATACCAAGACTGGTTTTGGATAGTGTCGTCGTGTAATTGCAATGACCCATTTGGTATCGCCATCAGATTCACGTCGGACTTAGCATAGAAGAAGGGGATCGGTCTAAAATTAAGTTTTTCGGTGACGCGGAAAGAGGTGATTAAATATCTACTTACTAACTTGCAGCCTTCTGGGATGGCAGGTATATCGCAGAATGCTACCAGAACGCCATAAGATCCACTTACATAGTTTATATGAAGAGCTCGTTTCTTTAAAGTGGACAGGCTCTGATCGCTAAATGATGAGAAGATGAGAACTCACCCGTCCAGTGCTGTCGTTGTACTGCAAAAGCAGTATTTGTACTGCTTTCTGTATCTTTGTACTGCTGTACTGCACAGCTACTTAAAATACTGCTTTTTTGTTAAATATGCGCTTTTTGTTCTTAAAATGCTCCAAGACATTATTACAAGCATCTGAAATACAGACGAGGGTGCGCGTATATTCTATATTTAATATTAAAAAATACATATCTTTTATAACTTTTTTAATTAATTATAAATAACGAAATTTGAAATACTTTTTTTTGCATTGGAATTGTTTCTTTTTAGTAAACAGTGCAATATATTTTTTATCTAAGTATAAGTAATTTACATAAGTGTGTTAAGGCCTGGTTTGTTCAATCTTGGTTATACCTATTTAATCATCGGTTATTTCAGCTGGTATTCATCGAATGTGTTTGTTCAGTAAAATATCACCCAGAGAATCGTTGGTTTGGTTAGTTAACCAGAGAAATCGGTAACCAGCCGATTTTGCGCGGTGACAAAGATTTTCTGAGAATGTTGTTTATTAAAGGTTTTTTAAGGACTTCGTAGGTATAAGTTTTGACGTGTCTGCTATACAACAACATTTAGTAGAATAATGCGAGCAATCTTGTGCGAAAAAAAATACAAATAATTAAAATAAATAAACTTATATTTAACGCCAGGTGGAGAAGGCCCTGACCAATAAAATCTGTTCGGTTAAGTTAACGTTTTCAACTGACATATGTATACAATACACTTCATGCCATTCTATGAAAAGTGAGGGAACAGGCAGGTTCCCAACATCAGCCGGATGAATTAAGATAATTTTCTACATTTTTGTCCTTTGACAGTTCTCATAAATTATTGCGACGTTCGTACACGAAATTGAGATGAGGCCGAATAATGGGTTAACAATTTTTATTGGTTGTTGTACTGATTCAGCTATGTTCTCAATTACTTGTCTCACACCAACAAGATTTTATTACTCTGTTTTAAAAAAAAATCCCGTATCATTTGATTTTGACATTTATGTACCTACTAAACAGTTAAAATTAATTCATTAATAAATTACCTAGACAAAAACACACGAAGCCAGAAAAAAAAATGTAACCATAGATTGGGTTAATCACTGAATTTGCAAATGAACTGGAAAAATGGAACGCTTTGTCCCAAGTCTATGGTTTGGTGACCGAAGTTAAAAAGCAGTGAACAAACACTCATTGGTTATCACTGATTTGTAATCATCGGTTAAACTAATTTAATGGTAACCTAACCAAGGATTCGATCAGCTTTGAACAGACCGGCCCTAAGTGTTTTAATTTTAACGTTGATTAGTAGCTCCACACACAGCTATACCGTACACGGTATAGGCACATCTTTGTATTGTTTTTTGTCGACTGGTAGTACTGCTGCTTTTTGTCTTGAAACGACAGCCCTGCAGCCGACTTCACCGAGTTATTTAAAACGCACCGATCTTAGCAACCATCCGTACTGTGTAATAAAATTGGGACCTTGAAAATGGAAGCTTCAAATCAAAGTAGAAATAGTTATCTTTAAGTCCCACACGTGAACTCATAACAATGCCGGGGAGGCTCAAACGCCATGCGAAGCGTAATGATCCCATCAAGTGGGGCTCAGATAAACACCAAGAACTCATTTTAGTCATGGGTCCTCGCATCCAAATTTATGATTACACTATCTGAAATCAGTACATATATTTTGCCAGTTTGGCTAACGGAAATAACTAAAGGGCGCTCCATCTAGTGGGTTCTTTTTAAATCAAAATTTTGACACTGACAGCTTTCTCCCGCTCGAAATTTTACCCTATTGACCCTATATCAAAATGTCTGCTTCACACTTTGCGCCTTAGAACGTCCTATGTTTTCACTTTCCAATAAGTGCATCCATTTACTGACCATGATCAAGCCTAAAGCGCCTTTTCCTTATACATGCCCTCACAAAATGTTGCAGCCAACTCCAACCACCTATCCCTATCGCATTTGAGCGGTTTTGCTGTTTTTACTTTTAATTTTTAGCTTGGAAACCCAATTTCGGTTCCATTGACAGCTCCATTATAAAATTAATTTGAAAATCTCACTCGACAGAGAGCCTCCTGCCTACGTTCCACAATATGTCAATTTAATGACAATGATGTTGATGCTGATGATGTTGACATTGTTAGGTTCCATCAAAGTCGGTTTCGCACCATGCAACACACACAAACATTCGCACGCCGACCCAACAGCAGCTGGGCGTATATATGTGGGTGCCATTATGTCACACTATGTACATCCATTCCATTGAGGAGAGGAAATTAATTTCTCGGTTGAGGGGACGTTAAGCGAAAATTAAATTTTAACACTTTTCCTCGGCACCCACCTCGAACCGCACACACAGCAAAATTCCGCCTGATGGACGGGAATTTGATAACACCGCACGATTTTGGTCGACGCGACGGTGAACACAATACACAACTTGCCTTTGTGCCTTCTAATTATGACAGCAGCGTTTAGTTAAAAACTTGTCAACAATAATTATTTTTCGGGCTTCTTCTTCTGTTCGCTAACCGAATTAATGATGGTAATTTGACTGTGCTGGATTCCTCGTCCGAAAAGCTCAACAGCATAATTATGAAATGCGAGACGACGAGACTGGCACCCTTTCTGGTACGAGCCACAGATGGAGAAAGTTTCCTCCATCAATCATGTTCGGTGAGCCCTTTGACGAGTTAAGTTATTTTCCTGTTTTATGGAGTGAGTTGGAGTTTTATGGATGTCATTAGGTGCGTCAATGGTCTAGTTTACACAGACCTTCATAATCTAAGGTAGACCGAAATGAAAATGAAACCTCAAGCCTTGTAGTTTATTTAAAGGTGCTGTGACATACATTTGGGTCTTGTAAATGATGTTGTAAGCGTATTTGGAGAGTTAGTTGTGACGTTGGGTTTCTGTTTACCAGTTGATGGCGACAGGTGGTACCTTCGCAGTAGGTCATTGGGGTACAATTTTAGTGTACAAGATGTGACCTACGGTAGGTTTTCTGCTACTCATGTTGTCCGGCATTGTTTAAGTTTGAATGCGAGGGTATATTTTTGTTTCAAACAATCAAATGGAAAAGTGCTATTTATTGAGAACTCAATTACAGAATTTAACCGATTTAAATAAGAACATTCAAGTATCCACTAAGTATTCAACAAAACCCAACATCCCGCTGTCTGTAAGTCCGACCAAAGCGCGGCAGCCGCTGAACCGAACTAAATCATTTTAATTCTGTAGGTAGATATGTTGTTTGACTAGGTTTTAGTATATAGTTTGTAACGGTTCGAGCTTAATACAATTAGTAAACGGAATAGATAACGTACCTAATTAAATTTCTGAGTAAAATTGGGACTACATAGGACTAACTCAGAAATGGCTTATATGGGATTTTGAGCAAAGCTAACTTTTGTTTAGTAAATTCGTCCCTCAGTCCTTTGACCTATAAACCATCCTTGTGCTGCATTCAAAAGCTGAGCGACACTAAATATGAAGCAGATGTTATTTGATCAAATGGGTACAGACTCAAAAACGATCCTTTTGAACTGTAGCTCAACTTTGGAGAGAAGCACGTTCAAACAATCAGTATGTGCTTTTTTTTTCTGTCGGAGTGGAATGGAGAAAAGTGCTTGTGATCATTAAATCAGTAAAATTACATTTTTGGGACTGGGGGTAGATTCAATGCATGATTATAGACTACGGGCTGATCGGATAAGACTATTTCGTCTTAGTGAGTCGCACAGTCATATGAGACCCAGTTAAAATTTCAGCAAGAAAGAGTAAAAAATTAGTACGTCGATGAAAAGACTCTGACGCGAAAAAGAGTCACGCCTAGTGGGTACACCCAGTGTGCACAAAATACCATTACACCAATTGAAGTAAATATTTATATATGCATCATGCATACAGAAGAGGAAGGGCGACAGGGGCAAGAGAGAAACTTTTACAGCAGGACACACGGTACCTACTAGGAGGTTATTTGCGCTTTTTATTTGTTTCGAAAACCATGTCCTTAATTTTTAATTATAGGAACGACAAAAAAAGGCATTCCCCAGAGTTGCTCTCTAGGTTCTCAGAAAAACATCATAGGCTCTGTCAGTGCAAGTCTTCGCAAAGATGCTACGTGTGAGAAAAATTGCTGACTTTGAGTTTCACATGAGGACCCACAGTTGAAACTGGTCTGAACTGTTTAAATTCCTGGGTACGAACCAACGAATTAAAAGACTCTTTCTTTGCTTAAATCCCAATCTTTCGCTTGCACTCTCATTAGGACGACAATAAACAACCCAACGATTCATGTTTAACTGCTCGGCAATTATACCAAGCCCCACCCTTTGAGTCATTTTCTTGCAACTACATGCATTCTTAATCGCTATCAGGCAAGAGCACACATTCAAAAGCCTTACGTACTCAAGCCGAAGTAATAGCTTTTGCCAGTAACTAAAGTAAAGCACTTAACTGCTTCACAGAGCGTATGAGTAACGCGCACTCACTCACAGGGCCAAATGGGACTTAACGCATCTGTGGCCCTCGAGTAACCCAATTGCCATTCGAAACGGATGATGACGAGTAAAGGCTATATATGCGCACACCAAGCTTCACATTCCCCACTGGCAACTATCTGCTGAGCTGTATGGAAATGGAACATTTCGAAATCCCTCATGCAGAAGGATACACTCGATGCCAGTGAGTTTTTGGTGAATACATCCCAAAGCGTTCTCCAAACATTATCGTCTTAGCAGGATAAATAATTTTCTAAATTTCAAATTTGCGTAGAAGGAAATTTCGGCAAATTGCAGTCCATGCTCTCTGGCCCTGACCTCTCATCCTATTGCACTCTAGATGCCGCACTGCTTCTGTTTGCTTATCCGTAGTAAATTGCTCCGCAACTACAGTAGCCCGGCTAAAATGTTTGTTATTGCCACTTGAGCGGCAACTTTGAACCAATCTCTTCTGTATGCTTGTGGGTGAAGTGAGTATTGGCGGTTGTGTTGGTAACCTCGTTCAATTTGGGTATTGGGTTCTGTGCGCATTGTTTATATACAGGATCGTACGATGGGAAGTATTTTTATTTTTTTGTTTTTAAGCAATGAATGGGATTGAACTCCATGACTACTAATGGATGTTGCCAGAGGGAAAAATCCAGTAAGTTGTTTACTGGATTTGGCTATACCGTTGTGGGTGAAGTGACGTCCTTGACTTGGATTTCAAAGCAAAAATGTTTTTGTTTTGATAATATTTTTTTTTGTTTTTTGTAATTTGTCCTGTTACGTAGATTAAACACTGTACCGTTCTGTACTAATTCATCTACAGCTATATCTGTGCCGTACATGTATAATAAAACTTTAGGGGCAATTTTGTTTGTTACCAGTTGGCATGAAAACTACCCATTAGATATCAATGACAAATTTGGTGGAAAATTTCCTAGGACTATAGGCGAATTTTTGAATTGCCACGCCTCCTTTTTGGGGCCGTTTTGGGGCATTCTTTACTTGAATACAAACGAATTTTACGATTAATGCTGCATAGGAAATTAAGATGCTCTCTCTCTGAGAGTGGGATATGTCACCAAATATAGCACTCTGCTTGCCAAGATAGGAGAAGTCATAAGGAAGTGTCTGTTAGAGTGAAGAAAAGTCTTCAAAAGTCAAACTTCTGTCCTCTACTTTATTTTTCCCTTCTTTACATTTTGAACTACAATCAGTTGCATAGTTGTATTCTTTCTCCGTTCACAAGAAAAAAAAAAAAAACTAAACTTACCAACCACAGGAAAAAAAACCCTGCTCCTCACTACCGACCATTGAAAAAATGCTGTAAACTTGTGTTAAACAAAATTCAGTTACACCAAACTTTTCGTTTCATATTCCCACATTTTTCCATTCTTGCGTTTCCTTTTCATCTTATTCAAGCGGAAATCTTAAATAAGGAAAGGAAATGATTTGCCTTTCATGGAGTCCACGCCACCTTGGTGTGCTGCTAATTTCAACACTCAGTTTGGTTTCTTTTCAAAAGGTTACCGCACGAGTCCTGGATGGTTTTACAAAAAGATTAACAAACGCATAAACTTTTATAAACAGTAGGACGACAACGACAGTACAAGAAAAAAGTTAGTGTTAAGTTTTACGAACACGGAAGAGAAAGCAAATAAATAAAAAGAACAGAAACACGAAATTTCTTCTGGATTCTGCAATTGAATTTCTCCCTCAGTGCTTGCTGGGGACAAAGTTTCTCAAAAAAAAAAAATACTTTACTACCATCGGACGACCCACAGCGGGAGTCGTAAATTTCCGCTTGTTTTAGCTTTGATTTTACATCCTGCAATGGTTCTCGCGGTTCTTTTAACTCAAGGCGAAGGTGGGTACATTTATATGTGTACTTAATTCTATGGATGGGTGAAGGTACGAAGTTGGTTATTTTTCAAAAGAAACGACAACGGATCGGGAAGGCGATAGGGGGTGAAGAATGAGTGATCAGTATTGCTGCAGGAAAATTATGCTTAAATGGCACTGAATTTCAATCGAGGAAGGAGAAGTTGAAATAATGACAGCTGCACCAATTTTTCCTGCTTTTCCGCAATTGTGAGGATATTTTTTAATACAAAAATTAGTAATTGGGAAAATCCGGGGGGCCAAATTCGACTTTTTGGATGGATATTGGATGCGGGAATTTATCTACGGAAATTCGCCTTTTATTTGGCATATGTCGTTCAAAAAATTCGGTCCGCCGTAATCGGTGTACGACAAAAAAAGTTAAGCCAAGACCAAGACCTTTGACCACTAATTCGTACATCAATTTCCTCCAAGCGCATCAGATTTTTCATGTAAAAATTACATTCGATAGACAGATTTCGAAGCCTTGTCAGGACTGTCAGGATCCTGTGAGTGAGCATTCTAGAAGAGCGCCTATAGATTTATATTTGCGCGCGATTATAATAGAATACTCTCCATAAATACACATACAGGGTGGGCCAAATACAAGTTTATTTTTAAAAATGCTATAAAATGAACAAAATTAATTTTTTCCCATGATAATACATGGAAAAAATTTAATTTTTTATAATAACAAGAACAAACATTAATTAATTATGGAACACAACGTCGTTCTAGTGACTGCCTCGGCTGGCTTCGCAGTAGCGCATTCTGTCACTCGACTTGTTGATGGTTTCGGGCTGTAGCTCACGCTCTGAAACGCCCACCGTTGACCGAAATGTTGTTCCCAGCCTCATTTTTGAAGAAAAAAGGTCCAATGATGCCCACCACTCCACAATCCGCACCAAACTGTCACTCTGTCACCGTACTGTTACCCAACGACGACGGGGACCATGAGCGTTGTCCACTAGCATACCAGTCTTACGAACTTTTTGCACAAATTTGCGTACAGCAGGCGCGGATGGTGCTCCATTTCGGCCAAAACTTCAAAATACACAGCACTCAATTTGGAAATAAGTTTTCAATATTTCCCAACGTTATTCAAGCGTAAAACGACTGCTTTCGTTCCGCGGAGGTATGATACCGACTTTCTGTGAAAATTTCGAGCGGGAAACAGCTGTCAGTGTCAAAATAACCTATGGTTCAAAAAGAAACCACTAGATGGCCCACCCTTTACATACAACTGAAGCTTTTCCATAAATCACGCATCATATTAATACTCATGAAATCGCACCAGCCATTTATTTCTTCCTTGTGGTTTGCTTTCTAGATTGTCCTGTCAGCTAGTCATGGGATACATATAAATGGTCCGAGAAAAATCATCTCCAGCATTTATATCCCCACACAAAGCTCATTGGAATGTTGTTGATGGCCACACTGATATTGTACACTGGACCTTTTCTGAAATGACGCAGTCCACCCCCATTCCAAGCCCACCTATCCTTGCGTATACCCAACATTATAAATAGCATGCAGACCTCACCAATTATTCGACTCGCAAATGCACACCTTTTCGATGCTAACCAATGAATAAAAAATAAATTGGACTTGCCGCGGATAATTGAGTTGTAAGTCGGTGCCGTTGCATGCCCCCATCTTCGACACCTGAGTTATGCTAATCATTTGCATGGTAATCATTTCGTCCATGTTATGGCCGCTCAACATGAAGGTCTGACTAAAATGCAACATCCGCAGCTCGGCACGCAGGCCGTAGTGACGCCAATGCCGGACGACGAACAGCAGGCAAGGTCCCGAGATCCCGCATTTTTCAAACATCCTTCGGTTTGGTTTCTTTTTTTTTTACCAAGTCTGCGCTGCTAATTAAGAAATTTGAGTAAACGAAAAAAGACCGGTAATTGTGTTGCGTGTAAGTGAATTGTCGTGTAGCAATGTCAGTGATTAATGTTTAATATGCCGCTTTAGCCCAAGGGGGTGAGCTGTGTGCCGCAAACTTTCATTGTTTCATATCGCCAAGGATAATAAATCAAATTGTGGATGAAAGACTCTAAATATAGTTATGTAATATGCCGCTGATTTATATTCGCCTATGTACTTTATATCAATCACATTCCCGTTGGTGGTGTTGTTTTGAGGAATTCAAGGAATGACTTTGTGAGGCTCGGAAGGCCACTAATTATGCACCGTGAATAAGCGGCCAATGTTTAGTATTTTGTTTGCCATCGGCGGTAGTTTGTTAAAAGTTCTAAACGGATTATAAACGCGAAAAAAATCTTGACCAAAACTTGTCAAAAATTGCATAAAAAGCTGCGAAAATCCCACCAAAAATCGAGGCCAGAAACACTCCAAAAATGTTTTTCCAACTCGTCAAAAATGTATAAAAAATGGGTCAAACGAGTTAAAAACGCTACTTAAAACCCGTTACGTGTCCCAAAACACATTAAGAAATTGGAGAAAAAAAACGTCAAAAATGCCTTGAAAAAAACATCAACAAAACAAACGCGTCAAAAAAAGCATTAAAAAGCGATGAAAATCACTCCGAAAATCGAGGTCAGAAACACTTCCAAAAATGAGACAAAAAACAGTTCAAACGATTTTAGACACGCGTCAGAAAAACCATAGAAAAATGTTTCCAAAATCATGTCGAAAAACAGGTCAAACTAATCCAAAATCGCGTGAAGAAATGACCGAAAAACGCGTCAAAACCGCCTAAAAAACATGAAAATACATGTTAAAAATTGTTTGAAAAACTTCCACAAAAGCGTCGCAAAACACGTATAAGAGTGCATAAAAAATCTTGTCAATTATCGCTTCTTAACACGCGTAGAAAATCATATCCAGAAATGCGTCAAAGCGTCAAAAAACGCGAAGAGAAACGTTTCGAAAACATGAAAAAATCGTCGAGTACCGCTGCAAATATAAGTCGAAAAGCGCGTCACAATTGACCGTTCACCTTAAAATTGACTAAAAGTTGACATGGTGTAGTTTTTTTGTCAAAAAACTCACATCAGGTAAACAAGTTTGCTAAGGTCGATGTAATGTAATCTGATGTCTTCCCTATGTCAACTTAAACTCAGTCTTACAATGACACACTCGATGTTTGTTCTCCTCTTCCGTTGGGATCTCTCCCTCACTTGTTGGAGCTCATTATTTATTCCCATCTACAACTTAAGTCGTAAGAAAATTAATTCAGCCATTTGGAGTCGTCCAACTCACAAGCTGGCGACTTGAAAGTGTTAGCAAGATGATTTATATCGCCGCCGACGACGAAAACTCTATAAAAAGTTTCCAAACACCCAATCGGCGATATGGTTCTTAAGTCTTCTCTGGCGGCTGCTATCGCCCAGTCCCTATTTATTTTACGATACTCTCCTTGTTTTGTGTTAAATCAAATCCGCCACAAAGCTTGTACCCCACAAAGGAATAATACACTCCATGTCGGAATTAATTCCCGACGATGACACACAAGTTTGAGTCGCATAGCTAACCCAACCCCCCGTTGACCGTTGAACTCGCAGAAACTAGCAACTGAAACATAAAAACAAAAATAAAATGCAAATTGTCTTTTGTGCTATCTGGTTCTTGCGATCAATATGCGATTCTTTGAAATCCCTTTTTGAATCACTCTCGGTTTTTAGGGTGGTGGAGAACGTACACACCAGTATTGGGGTTGCTACACAAAATCACCCTAATTTTCGTATCAAATGCGGATGCAGCTATAAAAAAGAGAAACACAGACGACAACGACGACCACTTTGACAGAGACAAGTAATTTGATGTCATTTTGTGTTTGCTTGGAAAAAGGGCACCCCTCTGACTGTCTTCTGTCGGCCGCCGCCATGTTTTACATCGGAAAATTGGTAATTTTCCAATAGTCCCCGCACTTCGATTTGGTGACGCCAATGCATGATGCATGGACCCCTAGAATTAAAGTCATTTGTTGGAACCCCTCCGCTTTGCAATTTCCTACCTCCGCAATTAATATGCATCCGAGCAGTTCCATGCAGTTATTAGCCCCCAGTTGACTCGAGGACTTTAAAGGGCCTTGGGGGGATTTTCCTTAAAAAAAGAAGAACAAATCTCCTCGTTAATCAAGCTTACTACAGAACTGTGCCACCCCCCAAAGGCGAAGGCCTGATGTGCAATATAGCAATATACAAATTTAACGAATTGAAATGGATTGATGGCCAAAGGGGAAGAAGCCGGATGCAACCCCAATGTCTTTATGGGCAGGAAATTGAAAAGCTTCAATGTCTGCATTGGCAGCGATAAGGGTTGAAATAAGGGTAATATGACGAGTGAAGATTCAAATGGGCTCTTCCTGGTATCTCTGCATCGGGGAGCGTCCCCCAAAAATGCAAACATTTTGAAGTTCAAAATTAAAAGCAAAATTAAACGCTGCCGGGTATTTCGTCAGAAAATTGCCTGCTTTGAGATGTGCAATTGTCTTGGCTGATGGGAGAAATTGCTGGAGTTGGGGTTCAATGACATTTTATATTAAGGGGAGACATGCTTTCATCAAAGACTGATTGCCTATGATGGGGATAAGCCTAAATTCTGGCTGAATGGCTGTAATGAGATGAGATTCGTAAAAAGGATTTGTGTGTCACCATCAGTGGAAGAAGTCATTGGGGTATATTGTGTTGGAATCGATTGACATCCATTTGAATTTTGGTATTCCTGTCAAGGGAAATCATAGGGAGGGGTGTCGTTTCGGCAACCGACGGCTTATGCATCAGTTGATTTGTTACTTCACTACTTCTTATGGATCAGCGTCTTTGCGCAATGGGGTTACATCCTATTGAATCATTGACCAAAAATTGTTAAGTTTGGCATGTGCATTTGTATACTCGTCACATTTTAACCTCTGAACCAATCTGTGTTAATTCTTCGAATAACATTGAGGTTAAAGAAACATTTACATCGGACAAATCATTCTGATCAACGCGAACTTTAAAGTTTCGTACAGAATCGTCATATTTTGCGAACCTTTGTATCACTTTGTGGCAACTGCCAAAACTTCATTCATGTAGGTATTTGGTTTGTGGTACTTTGTAGCACGTTTTGTTGCGTGGCACTACTAACACTTCAGTTTTTAATGTGCCTGTGGCGTATGGTGGCGATCGTAGCACTTTCGTTGCGTTTTTAGCATTTAATACTGAATTCTTATGTTTTGTGGCGCTTTGTAGCACTTTGTGGGTATTGACAGCACTTCATTAATGTAGTTTGTGGTTCTCAATAGCATTCATTAGGATTCGCTGACTTTGTGACATTTGTTACATACCGATTCGTTCTATTTTGTGGCAATTCAAAACACCGTTTCACTGTGGTATTTTACACACCTTCCTTTGTAGTTTGTGGTACTTCGTATGGTTTTGTTTCGTGACACAGTACTTCAATGTTTACTATGTCTCATTGTTGAATTAATTTTTGCATTTTGTAACATTTAGTACAAAATCGTGAAATTTTATCAACTTTGTAGCAATTTTTGTTATTTGCGGAACTTCATATGTAGTTTGTGGTACTTGATATGGTTTTGTTGCGTGTCATAGCACTTTTATTTGTAGTGCGCTTTGTAGTGTTTCCGAATTTCTTTATTTGGGTTAGCATTGTGATTTGTAGTCCTCAGTACCAAATTGTTACCATTATTTTTGTATCCATTGTACTTTGTGGCCATTGTAGTTTGTGGTACTTCATAGCCCTTAGTTGCGTGTCGCTGGACGTCGTGGTGCATTGAATCACTTTTGATAATGCTCGGCGCTTCCTTGTATTTTGTAGCATTTTCCGTATTTTTTTTTTTTAGATTTTGTAGTACTTCGTGGTATCTTGCAGCGTTGCGTCAAATTTGCTAGTGCTTTATGAAATTAGGTTAAATATCATGGCTTTTTGTAGACTTCATGCGGTTTAACAGCGTTCCGATCCTATCATACCTGTTCGCGAAGTTGCGAGGCATTTTCTGGCATGTTTCACAATACTTTTCGAATTGTTGTAGAGATACTTTTTCTTTGTAGCTTTGTAGCTTGAAAAGCTTTATGACATTTGCTAGAGCACATCGTTTCAATTCGAGGAGTATCATTTATAAGGCGTTCTTAGGTGGCTTGTAGCTTTTGCAAAGCTTCGTGGTATATTCGAGAGATTTTTTGTAGCTTTGTAGTTGAGCGTCAAGTCATTTTTCCGTCAACTTCGCCTTCTTTCGTGGCAAACTAAAGCGCTTTGTCGTTTCAAGGCGTAATGAAAGAGATTTGTAGCATGTCCCTAAAAAAAAATCTTCTCACAAAACGTCCATGCTTCCTCATTATGTAGTGGGACTATCGACTATTGACTATCCTTACTACCCCCACTTCCAGTTTCGGCAGTGCAATCTGTCGGAATCCCCCACCGGCGCATCATTCGCATTCTTAATACCTCGAATGGATAACGATTACTAACGATTACTTACACTCAATTGCTCAAAATATGTGCTTTAGCAAAAAATTCGATGACGCCAGAGCAACGTCCATATCTCTCCCAGCAGTTTTCTTTTAAACAGTAAAATCCATAAAATTTGTACAATTACCTTATCGCCCCACCTCAGCTTTAAGCGCACAAAAACTAATTTAATTTAACAGTCTCAGCACACGACACTACCATAAACAGCTATCCCCCTGCAGCGTGTACAATCCACCCCATGAGGCATCGGCCAACCCCACTCACCCCCCATGGGATGGAAAATTCATTTTTACCATTTTCAAAAATTTAACGATAAAAACGATTATAAGCATTTATATGTCCACCGATTTAATTGTGCCGGGCGTGTGCATGGCTACATAAGCACTCCTCCGGGTGTTATCTCAGAGAAAAAGTACCCACAGACCTGATGCTTAGGCATGGCCAAAGGGTTAGGCGGGAACTCTCCGCCATCAGTGAGGTCACGTACCGAGATCAGGTTCGTGTTCCGCATTTGAAAGTCGAAAAACAGCCCATAATGCGATGCGAGTGCTATTGTACATGTACATACAACTTGTCAACCAACAAATAGCCCTCTGTGCAAATAGACAAAACAATAGCAGCACTCGTCGAGAGTTGTGCTGCGAAATTGATTCGCACATCGCGCACCGGATCGCAATTAAACTTCGTTAAGCGGGCTCGCTCTCTCTCATCATCATCATCATCATCGGGTATCGCATACAATTCCCGATTTTGTTTGCATAAATAATTCAATTTTAATTAAAACCGGGAATGGAATATTGTTTACCTAGCACTCGCAGAGCAAAGTAGCGACATAATTATTCTCATTCCCGGCTGGATGATGGCGGCAAAGTTGGCAACTCAAGTGGCCTTTGTGTTCTGTCGAGGCAAACACGTCCAAATCACACTGGAAAACTACAATTTCCCAAAGTTTAAGTGAGTTTACGATTCCGCGTTGACAACCGATCCAAAATGAGATTTTAATGGAATTACCTACCCAAAACGGCGGACTAGTTTGTGATCGGTAGGGGCTGGGAGGCTCAAACAATGGCACCCCTGAGAAGAGGTGAAATTTTGTTTTCTTTACGATTGTGGTAGTTTGCAGACGTGTTAATTACTGGAAAATGTTTTATTCCGGTGCAGCGTGGTCTAGGGCGGAAGCATTTCTTTGGAAACGAAACTCTGCCAATTAGTTTGCATTTAGAAACGCATCAGCGACGAATTTGCTGTGTTGGAAATTACCCTGGCACACTAATTGGGCTAGATGAGAACGTTTTGGGTGGAGATTCAGTTTTGTGGTTGTGTCGCCGAGTGAAATATTAATTTGCCAGGGAAATTCGTTGCGCTTCAGGTATTCGCTTCGAAACCGCAACCAAAAGGCTTATGGGACTTAAATTGGTCAGCCTCGTTTGTGCAGATGCAGACTCTTCTAAAACTCCATTTCCCTCTAAATATTCGAAATCTACGAGAATGAAAACTGTTTGGAGACAAAGTCAGGAGGACGGGATCTGTGTCGACAAAAGAGTAAAATATTCATGCGTTTGTAATGGATATCTTCAGAATTAGAACTGTGGGTAGAATAGAGGCGCAGAGGCGAAATGCGGGGCCGTTTAAGTTATGCGAACGGAATTATCTGAATTTTCACATGGAAAACAAAATCGAGTTTGTGTTTGTGTTATCCGCTGCGCTGGTTGTTGTCTCCTGAAAGCACCTTGCCACGGGTGGGGGGATACTTTCAGGAACGAACGCTGGTAATTCTAAAAAAAAACTTTATTCGACTACTTTCCATGAGCAAACCTCATTCCTAACTCTTATTTCCCAGATAAAATTCTGTGCAAATAATTGTCACCGCACACATATCCACGCCCCATGTCCTTCAGATTGTTGCCAAATTAATTGCGGTTGCTTGACAAATTGCTAATCGGATAATTTGCATTGTGTCCTTGATAAAGCAGGGAGGAAACCTCCTTATGGTCGTCGCCTTGAATGATGGCGTCACTAACGGACGATTTGTCAACATCACAAAACCTAAGTCCTATGCAAACAGAAATTGCCTCAGCAATCTTTGCGTTACGTCTTTGTCTTCTGGCGTGGTGTATCCATGCCACCCCTAAACGGCGGCGACTTCTTCTCTCTCTATACGCGCCTCGCCCGATAAGATAGATAAAAATGGCACAAAAAAAAAAGGCGATCAAACCCGTAAGTCCTTTCGGATTTGTTTTGTATCCGAATGGATCCGATTTAAAAGGCCTTTCTCTTGCGGTCCTGTTGACGGAAAGTTTTTCAATTAATTTCTCCTGTAAGCAAACAAGTTTGCCTGTATATCATTTCCTCAGACGGAGCCTGTGTGCGACTTAGAAAGATAAAGACGTTGGCCCTACAATGGGAACAACCCTATGTTGTGCAACTCCCAATGACCATTCGATATGGATGGGGTATGGATCCTCAGCCCAGGGGGGTGTAATTGATTACCAATCGATGGGACCTGGGAGTGGGAGGTCTAAAGAACGGAATCAGGTCGATTATAAGTACTGAAATGGAGAGTTGCGTCTGATGCCGGGCATGTGGAATCCGAATCCTTGATTTATGACCTCCGGAGACGGGGTGTTCTTCGCACGCAGCAAACAGAGTACACTCTCATCAATTCACGCACCGCACAACCCTGCATCGTTGTTTTCTTCTATATTTCCTGAACGTTTTATTGGTTTTTTATTTTGTCCGCTCGGCCATCAGCACAGGACAAAAGGACGCTCGTCTTCGGAGGGCGCAGCAATAAATCAACCTTTTGAGATTGAAATTTTGCCGGCCGTCATAAATTTAAGAATTTTTCTCTTTTTCCTGTGTCGTTTCTACTTCATCTGGTACTGGTTGCGTCCTGTCCTTAGAATTGTGGCCATCATTTCCATCATTTAAGAGACGGAAAAAAAATCCGCAGGGAGCAACCAGATGGGTTTCATCCTGCCTGCGGTGCTGTCTGGGTGGACTGTAAGTTGGGCTATCTAAAATTATTATTTTTTTTTTCCGGACCACCCATTTTGTGGAGATATTGCCAAAATGGCAACATGATAGCTGAGCACTATGGTCAGTGGACAGTGCCGAAAATTATGTTTAACCACTGTACCATTTGGCCGGACATGAAGGCAGGAATTAAAGCCAACGTTGTAGGGCCTGCCTGCAATTTAGTTGTGGTAGTATATAGTCATTCCTGGCATATCGGGACTGGAGGTGGCGGCCATTAGATTATTATTTGGGCAACGAGGTGGTGTGGATGCTATCGGATACATGAGCAACATTGTGGCGAGACGATGTTAGCCATTAGTCGGAGGATCCTGTTTTGGTATGCAAATATTGTTTGTCTTGTGCTTAGAGTGTTATCGACCCTGAAAGCAGCGTTGAATGTTGTGCATGGGATAAGGTATAGTCCAAGTGTGTTTTGTGGGAAAGAAGATGAAGGAAGTGGCAGGCTAACAAGATTTCATAACTCGAGGACAGATGCGTCTGCAGCAAGAGGTAGTGTGACATTGTTTGGAATTCATCGAAGTTGCTGTAAATCCTACCTCAACGGGTTACACTGGCGAGGTCGGGACACCGATTTGGAGATCGAATAAATTGTTTCATTAAATTTTCAAATTTCAAAATCACTGCTTCACCTTTCTTCAGTGTCTGCCAATTGTCCAAGAGAACAACTGTCATGTGGAAGCTTCTGAATTTAGTTTTTCAGACTTGACATACAAATAAAAGCTTACAAAAGGAATTGCGTTGGGAGAAGCTAGGGCATAGGGTATTTTACGGACCTTTGGCGCCAGACTATCAATATCAATCGCAAGAAGATCAGACCGAACTTATCGCTTACTCATTTAGAGTTCAGAGAAGATCAGAGCTGACTAAGGAGCTTCACAAATTAATCGCTGGAAGATCCATTCGCACGCAATAGCAGTTGCGTCTTCTTCTCTAATTTGGTAATTGTTGCAAATTTTTCCATGCCATGTATAAGAACTTTCCATTCTTTAAGCAGGTTTACAAAAGTCTCTTTCTACTTGCTGGAGAACTTAAACCTCTCAGCGTTATCTTTGAGGTGGTCTCTAAATTCCCAGCTTATTCTTTCTTGGAGTAGCTCTTTTCTTTTCTACCTCGGGTTTTCAATTTAATACAACGGTTCAGATCCTCACAAGCTTCCCGATGACTTGTCATTTCTTTTCTTCAATAAAGGTACCTTAACTGACATTAATTCTGTTGCCTACACATTTACCAGCGCCCACCAGTTCCAATCTGTGATACCAGACTTTAGAAGCAGGTTACCCCACGGCTATACCCGAAAAATCCCTTTTATCCCTCGACAAAATATAAAAAATCCCACATTTATCCCACGAAATATTAAATTAAAAAAAAACATGTATTACATTAAATTCAGTCTTTTTTATTATTAACAAATACAAGTTATATTATACATTAACTATGCAAGCTAACAAAAAATAAATACATATTTTAATACGTTTGTATATAATAAAAAATAGGAATATAGGTACATTTTTAGAACGGAACATAAAATTATATTCGGCATTAAAATGAAAATAATATTCAACATAAAATAAATATCTTATGAATTATTTGAAAATGATTGGTATGCAAAAAACTTTATCTCGGTTTCAAGTCTTGATTTTTCATACAAAATTGACACAGATATGTCATTGTCAGTTTATGAAACAGTTTAGGGAAATAAAAAAAGAAAAATGAATGCATTCAGATATTTTGAATGACTTTTTTCTAAACATGGAAATATTTAATTTGATCGTAGGTTGACTATTTTTTTTTAATTTTAATGAAATAAGCAATTAGGAACAATAATTTACCAAAAAGTAAAATCCCTTTTTTTTTGTACAATCACGTTTGAAAAATCCGTTTGTCCATTTTAGCTTATTTTAAGTGAGAATATCCCACAAAAAAGGATAAATCCTCCGATCTGGCATCATTGGTTCCAACATCCAATACATCAGTAATCTACGTTTATAGGACTTTAGTCGCTCCGACGAACTGTCTAAAGTCGATGCATGCTAAGAAGCTGTTCGCAGGGTTGCCAGAATTTAGTTTGCGTTAAGCGCCCAAACCTTGTTGAAAATGTTCAAAATTCCTTGAGTACTTTTTTTTTTGGTATTTTTGTCATTAACATATCTCTCTTATGCGTGCCGCGAATTTTACTTCTATGTTCTGCAATTGGCTTCTGTGGGTTGTGTCAAATCAAAATTCCTGCCAAATAAATTGGTCTGCCTGCAAGTTGAACGACTGTTCGATGTCACTTGACTGTAAAAGTGCTACCAAGTTTTAAAAGTGCGGATCTGTTCGAAAATATGTTTTTTTGTAATTTAGTGGAGGAATAAAAATAAAACAAAATTAACACACAGTTTATAAAACGATATTTAGTCCAAAATTTTGTTGCCCGCTCATTTTTCCATATCAAAGTTGTTTTTAAGAAAAAAGATAGCCCAAAATACAACAAAGCGCCCAGTCTGGCAACACTTCCCGTTCGTCGGCTGTTTAACATACAAGTCCGTGACTGAACAGTTTTGGAGGCAGAAGATCATGCGCAGGGTATACTAAACAAATTCGAGTCAAGGCTGATTCGGTAAAATCCTTACGAAAGCCAGGACACTCATTCCGTAACTTTTCAGACGATTATCATCGAAACGATAGACCTCCAAAACTAGCAACCAAGTTCTAAAATTACAAGTTTGAGAGCTTAATCCAGTTAATTTTCCAAAAATATAATGAAAGCTGACGTTTATCAAAAAAATTCCAGCAGAATATAACTTATTTTGGGGATCCAAGTTTAAAAAACGATATCATTTAGACGATTGGTATACGGAATCTGCCCCCAGGGTCGTCTTTTACCTTCTCAATTATGGTGCAAGCGACTTTTTTAGTATTTTTGGGCATAGGTCAACGAAGCTTCCTTCTCAATCGGTATACTCTCTCATGAGAGTCTATGGCGCCAGTTTTATACCTCTGTATTCCAAATAGATCACAGTTTTCTGAACCCATTTTTCCCCCTTGTAGCTGCAGTTGGTTTGGACCTTAATTCATGGACAGGCTTTCAAAAAACATACAACAAGCTTTTTTAATGCAAACACTTCTGTCGTCAGTTGCCACCCATTTGAAAGCCCAACCATCGCTAGAGTGCGACATTTAAATGATGTTTACCTGCACCTAAATTGTGAGCACTTTCCTTGTCGCCATTTAAATATTTACTTACTAAATTGCCGTCGGTGTTGTCCTGTTGTTTTATTTTATGGCCAACTGAATATTCACCCGCTAACGGGTCGCCAGTAAAAGCCATCTAAGACGCTAAGAATCACACAGTACACCAAGGAATAACAATGTTCTAATGCTCCTGAGGATGGGGAAAGTATGCACTCTCGTCGAGCTGCTCAACATCCACTCATGGTGACAGAAGTGGCAACTTGCCACAGGCAATAACCTCTACAAGAGTCCCCCACTTGTGGTGACCTTTTTTGGTACAGTACATTTTTGAATACGTTGACTTTCGAACTTGACAACTCCCGAGGGTCCTTCAGGGTACCCCCAAGTCCTTTCGCCATCGGTTTCCAGATACAACTTATGGAATTCAATAAAACGCCAACCGAGCTTAACGCTTTCCCATCAAAAGGTATTCTCATAATTATATTTGTCCTTGCCCCTAGATTTGGAGAGTTCTTTGTTGCCTGACAATAGGTATCGGCGAACTGAATCTCATTACAAACCCACCACCGCAGCACGGTGTCAAGTGTCCTTTTGCGCCCTTTCATGACAAATCTGAAAATAAGCTAAATGTCACCCGCACTGAGGAGGAAGTCACAAGTAGATGCGCCTCCGCACTGTCCCCGATGGATGGCTATGTGTCCCGCAACCCGGATAGGTGTGGGCTGCTCTGGCTCTGAACCTGATGTGTGAATAATTCGAATTGCAGAACAGTTTGACAGTAATCTTTGCCACTCAAGATGACACTCCATACACACAATGAATAAAGTCCTCCTTATGCAAATAAGGACGACGACGTGACGAGGGTTGAATGTGTTTATTTCGCTTCTTGGAGTGTTCCAAGTTTGGCTCATCTCGTTTGGATTTTTCGTCGGACGGTTCATACACGCCGGGGAAGGTTCTTGAAATTCAATTAAATTTCTATTCGAAGGGCGATGCATAGGGGTGAGGGGTGAGGACTGAGGAGTGCTTCTGGTTTTTTTTTTTTTGTGTCTAATAGGTATAGTGTCGCACGGCGTGTACTCGTATATTTGCCTGAATAGGAAGCAAATCTTTTGTGTGGAGAGTCTCTCTTTTAAATCGGATAAATGGATAACTTAACACCACTTCAGAGGGGACATCTGTCCATTTCAGACGCAACTTCTTGCCGCCACCTAAATGTATGAATGTTCTGGCAAGTCATTTGAGAGTTCATTCATTTATGCATTATTCAGTTGTCAATTCAAATGGCGACAAATTTAATTTTCCACTTCTCTGAGTGTGGAGGCGTGGCACTGGGAAGTAGTAATTTGCTTGGAATTGAATTTCGATATACGCTCGGGTGGAAGGATATTGAACAATGCTCGCGCTGAATTATGTAAGTTGGAGGCGTAAATTTGTGTTTTCATTTTTTGAAGGGTGTGTCGCAATTTTATTGAATTTTTTAAGCGCTTTAGTGAACTGTTGACTCTCTTTTGGGAGCGAGTGTTTATTTCCATTGTCTTTTTTGTTTTATTGTGGAGGACCTTTGGAGGGGATGACTTTTGAAACGAGACATGCACCTACATAGTCGACTTGTATACATCATGAGCGGCGAAAGTCGACTCTGACAATTATTTTGCAGCGGTATAATTCAACGGGAAGATGTAGAGTCTGCAGATGGGCCAAGGTAACCAACTTCGAAGGATGCATTCATTTGGAACAGTTTCATCAATCTGTAGCAAGACTGTAAGTGCCGCGACTTTATCGAGAAGGCAGTCCATATCATTGTAAACTAACAGTCATCTGAAGAAGATCCCGCCTTGAAAAGGAGGGCTTACCCAATCACCCAACTCTCTATAGGAACACGTAAAGGCTTTAAAAGAAATCCAAGAAACTGCCTGTCCCCTGCCTGTCCTCAAAAATTACTTCCCAAATCAACACGCTATTATTCGAAGTGGACTTGTGCCCCTAAGTAAAGAGCAGTCTTTGCGTTCCTGATGCCTACAGGTTCGTACTTCTTTTAATGGATTGTCCACCTGGGCTGGAATCCAAGACTTTGGGTGTTGGTGTCCATTCGATTTTCATGTTCCACCAATCTCAGGCTACTGTGCGACATTAAACAGGCCTTTGAGGCCATCGAGGATTGTGTAATGTAGCATAAAAAATCACAACCAACATAATGCAACAACGTTTCCGATAGTTAAACAGCACATTACTGTGGCTTTTGGCCAAACAGATCAACCTAGAACCATATTTTCATGCAGCGTCAAATTCTGCAAAAGACCCAACGACCCGCGGGCTTTTTGCATCGACTTCAAATCCAAATAGGAAATTTTGTAGGAGCCTTAAAAAATCATCGAATCTCTGCGGACAGGTCTGGGATAACAAGAATTATAAGTTTTCATTTTAAGGACGAAGCAAAGTTTCAAAATTCGCAAAGGGTAGACAGACGCGGTGTCTCAGACTTTCGCAGTTCAAGAGGCCGTTTTGAGTGAGGGCAATTATTCCAGTGTGCGTCTTTTTACTGATCCGGAATATGTGCTCCATTTTGCCTTCTCTGCAGCTTCATCATTTTTCAAGGAAAATTCTCCGCACAATGATACGATTCACAGTCTTATATGTCACTGGGATACCCTCCATCATGCATCAACAAATCTAAGGTGTGCAGTTGACTACAAGCTCTGATTCATAACCAAAACCTGTCCAAAGTCCCATCTATATTGTACCCATACGATCGTGGTCAAACTATGCACTAACACGACAAAGAATACCAAACTTGCATTCGACACCCTAACCATATTTAATTCGAAGTTTCAGGCATGCAAAGGTTGTGACGAAATTAATTTCTCTCACCATCAGGATATAATATCCATTGAAGCGCATTTTCTCTATGTCCTTGTCCATAAATTCTGCCTTTGTTGGCTGCCAGGAGATAAACTTCCTTCTTTTTTTTTGGAAATACCTCACCCAACTACATATCAAATGAAAGGAAGAATTTCCGGAATTTCAATTAGAATCACTAGTTTCAAATAGAAAATATATGTCACTCAGAGCAGTGACAGCTATAGACTGACACTTTGCCTTCGATAAGGCTTTTGTGAGACTGCCAAAATAATTTCAATATATTTTCTGAGAGACCAGTTTTCTATGGTCACTTGCAATTGGCCCCAGCCCCGCATGCATGGCGATCATCCATTGAAAGTTTTCCAATAAAATTGCCTCGGCCGGTCTCTGGTTTTCGCATTTCCCAAGCTTTGAAACATTTTTTAATTGGAATCCAGGAGAGATTGTTAGCTCGCACATCGTGATTGTATTTGTGAGCTATATCCAACAAAAATATATATAATATCTCCAAAGGAAACAAAGCAAAGAAATAATTCAATGCAATCAATTTTGGGGCGCTGGAGAGAGGTTTGTCAAAATCACAGACGAATAGCCGGCCTTGTGCATATAGGGTGGGGCGGTGGTGTCATAATTTAATTTAAAAGTTTCCAAAACCCCCGGCCATGGTGGATGCTGCTTTGATTTTCTTGTCACTCGTCATAGTGACTTGGCGGCGATGGTGCTTATGAAGTGGCGCTTTTAATTTCTTATACCATTCCATTTTTTTTCTGTGACTGCTGTGATTGCAAGTGGCATGAGTTGGAAGGGAATCATATTTAATTAATGAAAAGGAGGGGTGTCCGTGTCCGTGTCCGTGTCAGTAAATCACAAAATGTCGCCCTTGCTGTTGGTGACTGGATAGTTATGAGTGATGACTGATGATAATAATTTTCAAGCTTGTTGTCAACATGACATAGCTAGTGGGTTAGGTTAGGTTTAAAGGGGAAGTCCACTCGAAGATCTATATGCTTCTTGGGAAAGACCCTGTTAAGAGGGAGTTATATACCTTGTAAAATCTAAGCTGACACCTTTTGAAATGCAGCTTTCTGAAAAATCGACACTGCTCAATAAAACTGTCAAAAATTATTCTTTCAAATTACACTTTATCCGATGCAGGCTCGCATATATGCCGTCAAAAATTACACTTAAACAGCAATGGCATAGCATCAGTCTTCAAATAAAATCAGTGGCTATCAAGATGTTAAAATGGTTTAAGCAGATCGCGGTTTACACGTTTTATCTACAGAAACGACAGCTAAATTAAATGGAAAAAGGGGAAATTCGACACTTTAAGGGTTAAGAGAAAAAGTAGGTTCAAGCTTTAAGAATGCTTATAATTGACAGTTGCCTGTCTTGATATTCCGAAGCAATATGACGCCTGTTCAAAACACCTTTGGACGGACCGTTGCTATAGTCAGTTTTGAGTCATAATGCTTCAATCTCTTAAATATAGAAGATCTTCCTTTGGAAGTCTTTACAAGTGACCGAACTGTGCAATGGCAGTCTTGAAAACGTTAATACCATTTTGACAAAAGTCTAGAGAAATGACACCCCTCGGCAGAACTGCTTGAATCTCTTAAAAGTGCCCAAATAAAAAAGATCCTTACAAAGTGTTATAATAATTCCGAATGGTGTCTTCAAAGACCTCTAGAAAAAATACCTTTCTTGGCAGTGTTAAGAATTGCCAGGAACATATCCTGACAATCGCACAAAACCACACGTTAAATTTTGAACTGTGTCAACAACTTGTCATTGGCAAACCAATCGAAAATAGTCGAGCTTATCTGGAATAGTGTCGAGAAACAAAAAACGTCTTTTGTCAGCCCCATAAATTGAGCCTAACATTTTCTGACAGTTTCGGCAAATGGTAGTTTCATGGTCTGATTATATCCGAAAATAATAAATCAAACAAAAAGTTCAAGATCGTTGTACATAAGTCTAGACAAAGTTACATCCCTCGGGAGTTCTAAGAGAAGAAAGGCATTTTTTGATACTTTCGCTAAACGACAAAAAAATCCTTGTGACAGTCAAAATATGTGACAACTTCATCCATTGACAAACACGAAAATACTCGTGGCCGTCCTTCTCCTTATCACAGTATCGGGGGCTAGTGCATGTCAAGCATTGTCGAACGGCATGGAACGGGCCTATTCAAATGTTATAAGCTGGTTTCTCTTCTAAAAAAATATAAATATCTCCTAGCACTCGAATAGAACTATATGAAAGTGCACATCACATGCAAGCACCTGGTTAGAAAATTCAACCTTAACATGGCCGAACAAATAGCCTGTAAAAGTAGGGTCTGCCCACACCCACTCCTGCTGCAGTATTCCAAAAATTCCTGTTCGTAAATCCGCTCTGTATATGACTTACAATTCCTTTGCAAATTTTACCTTTGTTTCAAAAGAAATCAAAACGAGTTCCCAGACTTCATTCCGAACTGTGAACCATTTATATATATGAACCGGTCCGCACCATATCTACCAACAGCAGTTAAGCCATTATACACTCGGTTGAAGTTTCAAACAATTATTTTCAATTTAAGTTCTACGGTGCATGAAATTAATTTCAGTTGTGTATGAGAACGAGATTTTTGACACTCTTTACCAAGGATATATGTACAAGACTCATACCCAGGTATACGAACCGTATACGAACCGTCTGTGCCGGGTCGGACGGATTTTCTTTTTTAACTTGAAATTGAATTTCTTTGTACTATATGTTGAGGGGGGCTTGGCGCAGCAAATTATGGCAATTGACAGCAGCACCCAGCAGCAGTATTTGAAAATCCAATTGCCCAACATATTTTCGCTGGCGTAATAAATTTCCTAGGTAGGATGGGGGATGGTCCTCGCCCTGCTGAAGCCTGCGTTTGTGTGAAGGTGTTCAATGCCGATTGGTCGGTAATGCATTTTGAGACACATAAATGAAAAAAATAATAATATATAACAAACGACCCACCCACTCCGTATTGTCAATGAGCCTGGACTCAAGCTCACAATTCAACTAATAAAAATTAAAGTCCAAACTAAGAAAGTTTATTGGTAAGGCCGAATGTGTAATCTCACAAACGCGTCAAAGGTGAAATAACAAGTCAGAAGCCACTCCGTGTCGCCATGGATATGATTCCTAGAGCTTGCAAAATGCATCATCAACATCAGCGTCAGCACATCACCTACTCGACGACACCGTATGCATGTTATGTTTGGACTTCCTCGCCGCCACTCGTCGTATATCGTCAAAGGCATCTCTCTTATTCGTTTGTGGAAACTTTAATTGCTTTGGGGGCGCTGTTCCACCCAAAAGCAGTACTGTACGAGTGTACTAAGCGGCAGGTATAATACGTACGTGCGGGTACATGCGGGTGGCCATAAAGGCAATTCCCGTGTGCATTTTGCGCAAAGGCACTTTAAAACAATCACCCAAAGTTTTAATGGATCCTGTTGTCTTCAGGCAAACTAACTTGATTGGATTTCTATTGACATTGCATTTTCTCTGTTTACCTGGATCGCATACATATATAATCGGAGTCGCTCTCCATATTGGTGGTGTATTAAGTCACCATATGTGATGATGGCACGAGTGTTATGCGAGAGATATGACGCACTGCAGTGTGTCCTTAAGTAAGGTCTGGAACGGTGAATAGAACGTGCCGAAGAAGTCATGTGTATTCATACGATTTGGGGATTGATGCTTCTTAACTCGTGTCAATCAAATAATTGCGATGCCTTGTACTTTGGGTACCGCATGAGAGAGTTTAATTAATTCAGGTACAGCATATGGGAAAGAAAGATTAAGTCTTTAATTATTTTGGGGACATACGGTAAGCTGGCGTTTAAGCCTTTCGATAAAACTTGCCACTTGTAGCAAACATATTACCCTGTAGGAAATATATTGAACATCGGTTGGGCCTCAATATGTAATTTCAGTAAGCGCGGTCTTTGGTCACCTATCTAAACTTGTGCACTCTTAGGTGGATAAGTTCGGGGGGTGACTTTTGTTCAAATGAAACTTTTGGTTTTTAGGTCTGGTGTCTTTCCTTTCATAGGACTTGTAGCCTGCATATATACAAACCCCTGACAGTTCCTCAAAAGGTAATTATGAATTAAATAGAAGAGGTCCAGTGGAAGAGACAATATTGGGCAAATCATAAGTGAATGGAAAATCTATAACTATTGTCCTCAGCAACAGTGGATTTGAAGGAACATAGTGCACCAACCCCCTTTCTGTCTTTCTTCCTTTCATCAGCTTTTATTTAAACCATCAATTGTAATAATTGCAGAAACCAAAGTCTGAATTTAGCCGCTTGTGAAAAATTCTGCCCGCGATCTAAACACTAACCCCATTTCCAGTGCATTTCTTTTTGTACCTTCGAGCTTCGACTTCTTAAGCGCGCGCAAAATTAAAAAAAAAAATATTTCTCGGTGACGTGACAAGCTTCTAACTGTCGGAGACAAAATTATTTTAATAGTAGTTAAGGTGTGCTCACTGTGCCTTGTGCCTTCCCACTTTTAAAGTCCTATCTGGAAAGCCCTGTTCAAGCGGGACGAAAAGTAACACTACAAGTCCACTCCCTGTCAATTTTGAAGCATGCCATTTCATACGAATATTCAAGGATATTCCATCCAGTAACCATCAAGTATCCATATACACCTCCTCCACTTTCAGCAACAAATTCGCTCAGTCAGATCCATAAAACAATATCAATTACTAGTCAAGTATACAATATTTATTGCCCAAACATACCACAATCCTTAACGAAGCAATCAATCGAAGGAATCCTTTATTAAATATTCAGCTTCAAGAAGAATATCCAATTTCAAGTGGATGTTCTCCAATTTAAACGATGTTCATCGAAGAGTGCAGCTTATCATCGTCATCTTGCACTCAAATAACAACACGTTCAGCATTGGCATTCCCCAAGGATGCACCTAGATGTATAGGTGCTCGTGTGTGGATGTGGTAAAATTGGTGAGGTTACCAACGCAACCGTCAGTAATCGAACTGTAAATTGATTAAGAGTTGGCCTTCAAGTGGCAATATTCAATATTATCCTCAGATATTGCAAGCGAGTGCAGCACTCTGCTCAAATATAGTTAAACAAACGACCTCCTCCCCGAAGTTCGGCCAGTATACGAGGATGAAGGAAATTCGATAAGGAACTCTTCGGCGTATAACAATTTTCGGAAAATTATTATTTACGAGAGTCGGAGCACGTCAAAGTGTTGGTGGGTTGCTATGCTAGTCGATTCTCTACGTGAACCTCACGATGATGTGCATTTGAAAATCTTCTCGATGATGGTTTTGGTTTTGAGATGCAAATACGAGCCGAATAGAGTCGGCGAACGTGAAGTCCATCGGCCGATGGCTCGTTTGGACTCTGTGTGCCTATGTGCATCGTTGATCAGTGAGTGGGTACCAGGAATATACTCAGCATCCTTTAGAAGGATGGAGTCAGTCAGATAGGGAATATTTGAAATGCGATGATAGTGCTTCGTTTTGATTAAAGTTTCATCAAGCACGTCTTATCCGCGAATGTGATTCGGCGACGGGTAGTAGTTGTTGGTGTACTAGCAAAGCACTACAGGCGAAGTTGGGTAGAAATAGTGTACACCAACAGAGAGAGGTACAATATTCACATGGTTTGTAAAGAGTTAATAAATATACGTTAAACATCGCAAAAGGGTAACGTCTTGTCAACTCTCATGAATATGTCGCAGCGTTTGTATGGGCCAATGGGACTACATGTTGTAGCTGTTCATAGTAGTTAAGGGTTTAACAGAGCATTAGCAGAGCACTGTCAATGCAGTACGTGCCCAATAGAGGAAACCAACCATCGTTGTTTAAGCACTTAAAAAGCAGGTATCAGTGCCATAACAGAAGCAGAGGAAGAGGAGGGCAGAAGCAGAGAAGTGTTGTGCCACTTAGTATGAGATCACTAACAGAGCAATAACAGAGTAGAAGCAGAACAGTAGCAGGAGGTGCAGTTTGATTTAGAAGATGTTTAGCGGTAAAGAACTGAAAAGTAATGTCTAAAGAGTGGCCCGTAATTTTTAGAACTGATGGCAAAATCGTAGCCAATGAGAAACAATAAGCTGCATACTTTTAGCAGAACAATAACAGAGTTTCTTGTGCCTATTCTGTTATGTACACACTTCCGTGTTTTCTGTACAAAATGGTAAGTAATTTTCTTGGACAGCTGTAAAGCCCTAAGATCGCCGCAAAATGTTCTGCCCATAAACTGGCGCAAGTTGTAGTCATCTGAGAATATGACCCGAGGAAGAGAGCTGCAAATTTTACCTAATTTTGTTTTTGTTTACCAGGACAACAACAAAAGTGCCATAGTGAAGTAGCGAAAGTTAAGCTTACCTTAGCGGAGCTGTTTGTTTTTTTTTGCAGAAAAACCATTAAAATGTTTTGAACTAGCCCCAAGAGGGCTAGCAGATTATTAGCAGTGCAACATCATTTCAATGAAAGAGCATTAGCATATCAATAACAGAATGTAAGAAAAACGGTAACAGAAAACAAAGGTAGTCAAGTTATGTGAAGATGACATCACAACAGTAGCCCACCAGTTGCAGCAATTAGACCGAGCAGTAGCAAAGGCGTATCATATCAGTAGCGGCTCTTATTATGTAATTAGCAGAACGTAGTAGCAGCGGAATAGTCTCGATTGCGGTAGCAAAGTATAGCAGCAGTTGATCGGTGAAGTAAAATCAGTCCAGAAGACACACAGCTACGCAGGCAAATATTAAGATGTAGCATATCGCAGCAATAGCATAGTTTTAACATTTCACTAACAGAGAGTTAACATAGAAGGCGATGAATAGCAGAACTGGCACTTGCAGAGTACCTTAATTAGCTCTGCAGTGGCAAAGTATCAGTTTGGAAAAAAAGAACAGCCAGAGCAGTAACAACAGCCAAAGCGGAGTACAAACAGAGTGTTAACATTAACAGTCCTTCACCATTTTCAATGTGAGTGCATATTTTAGCAGCGAATATTCTCTTCTTCTAGCAAAAGGGTCACTATAAACGTTATGGAGCCGTTTTTGAGTTCCTTTAGCCCCACCACTTCTAAAAACAAATGCAGACAAGAGGTATACTTTTAGCCCTGAAATGTAATCATTGCATTCTGCTTGACGGTCGATATGTGTACATATTTTGAAGGAGAGTCTATCCTGAGCTCTATGAGATACTGACGTTTTTTTCCTGCTTTCATTATGACCTTTATTGAAATTCATTGCACTTCAGACGATATTTCGATCGAGAATCTAAGGAACTTTTAAGAAAGTTAACCTCGACTCTTATGATACCTTGATCCAATGTTCAATTATGAGTAACCAAGTTCTGTGGTCTTGAGCGAGACATAATTTAAGCAAATTATTAAGACATGCGCCTAGGGACATGTCATTTAAAATATTTAAAACATATTTCTCCACCACAAACCCAAATGTGTCACTCCTCTGACATATTTCAGTTTCCCAAAGACACCTATTCATCTGCACAAACAATTGCCAAACCATGTTAAACCCAAATAACAGGAAGATTTTGCATGTGTCAACGTACACAAATGCAACAGTTGCATAAGCGCCATACAAAAGTCGCCCCTGCAGGGACTTATTTAACTACCGCCCCCACTCGTCAACCATCTACATTCAATAATCTCGTCCGAAAACAATCCCTTTGCAGAAATTACTAACTTGTCACCTACAGAAGGACTTTATAAGCCGCCCACTTCACCAGTCCGCTCTCCAACAAAACAGAAACCTCATTCACATTACCTAACACATTTGCGAGCTTGATCCAGCTTGGTCCTCTCTGTTCACAAAGAGAATTTAATTAAAATTATTTCTACAACTCATAAATGGCTGCCCCGAAGGCAACAACTACCTCCGACCACCCAATATCATTGTTGGATTCTAAACAAATCGAGACGACTGCTTTAGTAATGAGGACCATACTACAACTCGCACACAATTTCCCTCCACACTCTCTATATGGAACTCTATTAAATGTAATTCCATTTTAATTGTATAACAGAACCTGATCCTTTTTAAATGTGATTGCATCCGCCCGTTTGCACCCCTTCCTATATGCATGCGGAATATGAGTCCTCCACTTGCCTGATGGTCATAATGCTAGGAACTTTGCAAAGGATATCAGCTAATGGAATCTGATTAGAATTTTACACACGTTCTCGGCCAGGAATTGCTTACACGTGAATTTATGAAAAGTGTTCCTTGCTAATATGGGGATGAACGGACGGGGGTTAGTCGGGCTGTCCGTGTTTTCGGTAGAGTGGACGCGGCGCATTTTGTATAATTGTTATCCCTTGTTGGGGTACAAGTGCAGGAAACTTTTAAGTCGGATAATTCTGGAAAATTAGATGCGAACAGGTGCACATTGGGACTAATGAGCTTGGATTCGCATCACTGTATTACTGTGTGTGTATGTGGAGGCAAATAATCAAAAAGGAGCACGCATGTTAATTCCGCAGCTTTCCAGCAGTTACAACAGTTCATTGTGGGAACTGCGAGTGCTCTTGTGGGGGTATTGTGTATTGAGAGTTTATAATATGAGGGTTAGTAGGGTTAGTTATTGTGCGCCCTCGTTTTCACACGTCCTTTTTTTTATATATGGTTAGTAGCAATGTGATTTCTTCTGTTGAACATGGTTGAAGTAACCTATGTGTGGACGGCCGATAAGCCACTGATTTCCACCACGTTTTCCCACAGACCACATCGTGGAAGGGGCACAATACGTGGGCAACCAAGTGAGGCTTCCACTCAAAAGCACGAATTGGGCTGTCAGTGTTTTCTTAAGTGAACACTTCTTTAGGCGCGTTGGGCATTTTTGAAATGGGAAAAAAACATTGAACTCGCGACACCAATGTTCCGACAACAGTGTTAGCGTTGCCAACAATTTTTCATGAAAAAATGCACAAAAAATGACAACTTCTTGAGGTGCGTTGGCCATTTTTAAAATGGGAACAAAACATTAAACTTGCGACACCAATGTTCCGACCAGAGATGAATGAATAAAAGAGATTGATATCTTATCCCCCCATTTGTTTACATTGTTGTTTTTGTAATTTCAGTCCCCGTCTGTGAATACGTGTGAGCTACAAAAAAGAATCTTGCTAATGGCCGGCCAACACCCCTTTTGCTTTTATGGGCATCCCGCTGTTCAATTGTTTTGTGTTTGGTATTGAACATTTTTGGTTTTTTAAAGGCTTCGATTTAAATAAAAAAAATATTGAAATACACATTTCGGAATAGTCAATTCTTGCATTAAAGTCTAATTCATGAACACACATATACTAAAAAATAAATGAGCATATCTGCGTTACTCCATGAATTTTTCAGCTTGTAGGCAGCCGCCTTTCTACTGAAAAGTTATATATCTCTGTATTATCTTTGGTTCCGCTTCCGACAGAAATGTTCGCGTTGCCAACCTATTGTGACAAAAAAAATGCGTAACTTGAAAAAAAGATGCCTTTTTCAATAATTTCAATGCCGAAAGCAATTTTTGTTTGGTAAAGTGGAACAATAAAAGTGGAACAATAAAAAATTAAAAAAAAAAAAAAACAATTTTTAATTATACAACAAACAGCTTTCAAATTTGACTCCAATTTCATTCCACTTACTGGAAGTGGACGCTGGGATTATTTTTAATGAATGGGAGGAGAAAGTCTTCGGAAAATGGACAGAGTTTGAAGGTGGAAATACATTCTTTAAAACCGAGGTTACATATCGTTTTTTTTTGGCAAAGATTTTGTATGAATGTTTAAAAAATTAAAAAGGCAGAAATGTTGAATCAAAAAAAAAAATTCAAAAATACAAGGTGGCGCAAAAGTAATCCTCCTATCAGAAAATGCTATAAATTTTGCGATTGACCCCTAATGTCAGTTCTGTTTTGACATTTGTGTAGTAAACACATGCGAAATACACGTTAATAAACAATGTTACGCTACACTGCTCCAGAACGCGGAATATTGGTGACTATTTATTTGAGCAATAATCGGTCGGTGACTTTGGCACAACGCGAATTTCGTCGCAGATTTCCTAGCCGTCCAACGCCTACTGGTGAAACACTGCGACGTTTAGCCGCTCGCCTCGAAGAGACTGGCACAACACGAGACGTTGCCAAGAGTGGCGGACCCCGGAGCGCCCGTTGTGCCGAGAATATCGCCTCTGTTGACGCGGCCATTTTTTTTTCGAGAACGCCGCTGGTCAAACGACAACAGTGAACGGTGCGCGCTATAGGGCCATGTTTACCGACTTTTTTCTACCGCAATTGGCCAATTTAGGACTGGAGGACATGTGGTTCCAACAGGACGGAGCTACGGCACACACTGCGCGAGCCACAACCGATATTCTGAAAGCGGTGTTCCCGGGTCGTTTTGGGCGATTTACACTAGCCCGCAAGATCGCCTGATTTTACCGCTCCAGACTTCTTTTTGTGGGGCTTTTTGAAGTCGCGGGTTTATGTCAACAAGCCTCAGACTCTTGCAGCTCTTAAAGACAATATCCGTCAAGAATGTGAGGACCTATCGCCGGAAGTTTTGGCCAAAGTGATGGAAAATGCCATAAAAAGGGCTCAAATGACAATCAACTGTGGCGGCGGCCATTTACATGACATCATATTCTCGACTTGATGTAAAAAAAATTAAAAGACCAAATAAAAAAAAACCACAAGAAGAATAAAAGTTTTTCATTTTTTTTTAAATTACAGCCAAAAAACATCGGAAGGTTATTTTTGCGCCACCTTGTATTTAAAATAAAAAAATATGCCTTTTTGAAAAAACAAGCCTTAAGGTGTTAGCTAATGAAATAATGCCTAAAATGCATGAAAAAGCCTTAGTTGGAATTTTTTGTAGTAGTAGTTTTTAACAATTAATAAAAAAACACAATAAAATATTTCCTGAGGATTCAACAAGTTCAAGTCTTAACTTCTGTCGGCACTACCGGAGTGCCACTGCTTTTTTTTCGTGAGCAATCATGCCCAATTTACCACAAATCATCCTTCATCGGTATTCATAATTCGAGTTCACTTTAGTTAATATTCACTATACACTCCAAATGGCTCCTAAAGACTCAAACTCTCTGTGAAAGGCACCTTCCATCCTTTGCACAGTTCTATGTCTGAATACACTTCAGCTCCGATTGCATATTTGCAAATCATTTGCATACGCCTCTCTCAGAAGCCATCACTTTCCATTTCAGCAGACAAAGGACTAAGGATGCCATCAGCAGTCGCATGCCAGCAATAACTACAGTCGAGAGTAAATATCAATTTGTATCAATTAGGCAAGGACCTATGATTTATGATTATTGCGTGTGTTCATCGAACTCGTTCGTCGACTGCGTGGCATTCATTTCACTTACTTATTCCCATCCCAGAAGTTTGAGTTTTAGACGACAATCGACTTTGCGGCAGTAAAAAAATCAATAAAACCCAGTTGCTTGCCAAAAATGTAAACCCCAGCCAAATATTTTAACCAGCGATTGACCACCATCCACCAAGCTGCCTGCATGACCTTCTGAGTGTTAAATTCTGTTTATCTGTCCATAGCACTATACGTACTATGCATCTCTGGCAATCACGAAAAACGTTAATAGCGCACTAACGATAGACACAAAATGCCCCACAAGGGACGATCACTAAAGGCAAACCAACTCAATGACAACAATCCGTACAATGCAGTGACGGGGCTTTTGGGTTTTAATATTTTCATTTCATGAAGTAACCACTAGCAGTCCTCTGTATAATGGGACCAACATCAACAGCCCCAAGGGCGGGTCAACGTTGCGCTGATATCAATATGAATAAAAATATCACAAATCTGTGGGAATGGGAGTGGGAGCTGCAACCGCACGGTGGAAATAAATTAATTTTTGTTGTCCTTTTATCTCGAATTCAGTTGGCCGTTCGGTGTGCATATGAGCTTAATGTGGTCATCATAACGGGCAACGATATTCCATGTTGGCAGTTGGGCAAATGAGCTATTTATTTGTACAACTCCCTGGGGGTGTTTATTTTAAACTATTGTGGACATTGGATTGAATCAGAAAAGGGACGGCCTTCAGTATGGGTCGGGGACGCTTTTAGGGAGTTCCTGTAAAACGAAGTGAGTGTTTATATAGGACGTTTAGTTGATTGGAGATTTGGTCTTCAAATGAGGCAATTGATTGATGACAAAGGTCAGGCAGTTGGGATCAGCAAATTTACCAACTTAAGGGAGTCGGGAGCTTACTACTATGGGCGAGGAGATTCCTTACAAAGATGACTCAATTTTAGACACATTTTTGGGAGCTTTAAAAACCGCTCGACTATCAGGGCCCGGAGTACCATCTAACCCCCACCACATTTGTCATTGGACTGGAGAAACATCAAAATAAAATCCCCCTCGCATTAGTACGGACATCAACCACTAAGCAGTTTTTCAAAAAGCGAGGCTACCACTTATCAGTGCGGATACCAACCAATAAAAAAATGTGAGTCGAAATTCACTCGCTTTCCAGTTCCTTCACTGAGTCCATCTTCGTTTGCACAGTACTAGCATTTTTGGACAAACAAAAACGAATACCTGCGATTACCTTCCTATCCCGCAGATGCCCCAGCATCCGAGTGCAGTTAATTTTTTAGCCGGTAAATCAGAACAAGTTTGAAAACGTCCAACATTCAATAGCGCACTCCCATAAATTCCGTTGCCTTATTATTCCGTCCCAACTATGCAAGGACACCAACAGCCTCATGTGCAACCGCCCAGCGATACTTTGTGTACTTTGAGAAAAAAGGTACTGAGCCTCCGCTCCAACTATCCATTCGCCGGAATGAATATCATTCTAAATCCATCGAAGTGATTCCCGAATGCAAAGCCATTACAACTCCCTACGGCAATTTATGAGGTTGTATATCCTTGGCGAGCGCATCCCTTTATTACCCACAATTTCCGCTTCGGAGGAGTCCACCAATAGAAAGACATATATTTCGATACTGACTCCTCCACATGGAGTGGATCCTCCCTCGCCCGCAGAAGTAATAAAGACGGTTTTGCCATTTTTATGACATTCAATGCGCAATAATGTTTTTTTTTTCTTCTCTCTATCCCGCATAAAGGACGAGAAAACGGTCCACGACCACCCGACCAATGTTATTAAAACCAATAATACGCCTAATGAAATATGGAATGGACGCAGCAATGATAGTTCTCTGGTGATGGCAAATGGAAATTCTTTTGCGACTTTGTCGTAATAATGCCCCCGCTTGGGTGCACACTTTACTCATGAATAATTCTGCAAATCTCGGCGAAAAAGGATAAAAGTCGATTCCTGGTACTAATGTGATTAAAGGAATTCCACTATTCCAGTGTGGAAAACAATAAACGGAAAGAATTTCCGCCGGTGGATTAATGATAAAATCTGTCAAAGGACCAAGGACATTTTGTCCATCTAGCATTATAATTATTCATTTGGGTTGGGTGGACTTTTCTCTTTTTTTCTCTCTTTCTTGTTGTCTAAATGGAAGAAGGTTGTGCTGCATAAAGAGGGTAATGCTGCGGACATCATTAATCAGTGTAATCCTATAAATGATTCTGATTATTCGAAGGATTGTGGTTTGCTGACTTTGAGCCTTGATTGTGTAGTGGCTGTAGGAGGATTATATACAGCGGGCAACTATTTTATTTAATCCGCCGAGAAGGAGCACTTAAGTCAGATGTCGTGATGTGGATGAGGAGAGAATTTCGTGAATTCGCCACGAAAAATTCTAGCGAAATCAAGAAATATATGTGCACAATTGGAGGCGATTTAACCATACCCTCTTTGCAAAGCTAGGAATTGATTTGTGTGATTTTCCAAGAAGAATTTTAGATGTGTGCGTCGAAGTCGTCTACGACTTGAAAGGAGTTTTCTCTCTTAAACAAAAACATTCATAGATTTTCACCTATTTGGGAGGATACGTGGATTTGCATCCTGAACTGTTTGTCCATATATAGAGTCCGCACTTCTGTGATACTCATAAATCATTGTCCCTCCATAACAATGGGGAAGATAAATACAAAAAAAAATAAAATACAAAAAAATACTACAACCTTCACCGCTCGATAATCGAATTTCATTGAAAAAATTATTTAAATTTAAACGACTCTCGCGGAGCTCATCACTTTGTGTAAATGTAAATCAGTTTGCCGTTACTGTTTCATAATTTGCGAGGTTAAAAAATGCAATAAGCTTTCATTAATTCCTCGTGGGTAAGTCCCTTACGGGGAGATCTGGCACGAGAGCCGCATAAATAAATGCTTCGCATTAACTGGTCTACTCCATGATAATTCTGTTGTTAATGTCGATGGCACTGCAAAGTTATATCCCAATGGACCCTTGGCTGGTAATATCCCGTAATCATCGGCACATAATTATATGGTTAACATCATCACATGGGAGACCGTTAAGTGAGTGAGGCAAAACATGGCGACTTGCACCCTGGCGCGCTGGTATTGCTGACGGCAGAGTGCGGGGATTGGTGGTAAGGTTTGTAATAAAGAGCTGACTGATAAATATGGTTTGGAGTTTTAATTCGATATGTTATCTAGGAATTATACTGTCGAAGTGGGGTATAATGTTTTTACCCATGGTCAAAAAAGAAGCACACACTTTGAATGCAGCTCTGATCGCTTTTACATTGCACCCCTAGACCTGGGAGGAAGACTTTTCAACATGCCCTAAGAGGTATGTAAATATCTTTGAATGATACGACGTCTTGAAGAGTTAAGTTGGGTTTTGTGCAAGGGGTGTAAATAGTAGGCAGTTCAAATGCAATTTATTTGCTCAAATCGCTGCTTTTGCTGAAGTTTTGTGTCGTCGTCTATTTAAGAGTGACCGTGACTTCAACATAAGCTCTCATTGGCAAACCCTTTGTCATCAGAGAAATACATCGATAGTCACGACTTTAGAAAACTGAATCAACCTTTGGAACTACAGGCAATAAGGGTTGATCCTTTTAGACTGATGGGGAAACTTTTAAGTTGTGTTTTCATTTTCCAGTGATCTTCCATATACTCAAATGAGGGGTCCACAAAATGGGATAGTAGATCTACAAAGGATAGGTTCCCAGCCTCGAAAGAGCTTTTTGTTACTTGATATTTCTCTTGCATACATGGATAACAGCATCGCGCTTTGATAGATTCTTTGATTAGCCTGTATCGACACCACCTTTACATAAATAAATTAAAAAAAAAAAATTACGAGCTCTCCATACTCTTAGCAACCTATAAGCTGTTTTCTGTAAGCTAAATAAATTCTAAAGTAAATCGCTTGGTCTACCTATTTGACAGATTTGGATATATACTTTTATGATTTAAACTCTGGGCACCAAAATAGAAGGTGACCAACCGAATGAACAATGTCAAACATAATCTCTGAATTCTTTTTAAAGCTCTTAACAAAGTTGACAAAAACTAGATCCAATTATAGCCACTTGACAGCTAAAGTTTGATCCTACACCTTTTCACACAAAAACTCGCCTGTTCTCCATACCACCTGCATAAGTCCCGCATACCTATAGGCTTCTATCGCTTTTGCTCATTCGAAGTCCTACCCCCATTCGGGCGAATTTCCATCCTTTACTGTGACTGGCTCTGCTTTTTATCCAAAACCCAACATCGCAACAACTCCTGTCAACCATAATTTGTGCTTTTAAATTTTTAATTAAAAACAAAAGGTTCCACCTTACCAGCCAGCGAAAGGATGTTGAAAGAAATTTGTTTCCAGAAGGATGAGAGCTATGCTGACTTTGAAGCCAACGACAACGATTTGTAATGAATTTGCCATTAGGTTTTTGACTATACGCCGCGACGAGGCGAGGGTGGGACCGTGGTCTTGAGGTGGGCCGCCTCGACCCACCAACGGAACTTTGGTTTAGTTTTTCTCGTGTATTCCCTTCGCAGGATAATTGGTTTTTCTTGTTGCTTGTCTTGTAAGTTTTAATTAAGTAAATGGGATGTAACGCACAATAGCGCTTCGCAAGGGAAGTGGTGAATTTGATATGTGTGCGTGTGCGTCTACCCTTTAAGCTATGGTGGTATCAATTTGCGACTCAGTTACTTTCGGAGGGATGAAAAGTGATTTAGGAAAGCCAGTCTGCATCTGTTGATTAGATTGGCGCCTATTGACGAAGGGTTCGTAGGGCTGCTGTGTTTTCAAGGTCGTGGGTGTGGATTGTCAGACGCACACTTGTCCTATATACGTCGCCTTTAAAAAGAACTTGAGTTTCCACAGCAGCTAATAAAAATGCATCACGTTTTGCTGGATACCATAAGTGGCCTATTCCCTATCGGCTCTTACCTCACCCCGATAGCGCTGCAATAGCTACGTGGCCATTTCCAAAATAAGTATACCCATGTTTGGCGTGACGTGTCTTAGCTGATAAAGATTACCAGGGATAAAATACTCGTAGTTTCTTTACAGTAATAGAAATAAAAATCACTCAAATCAGTGGCGGAGCAGCAGTGTACCAATGTCGTCATAGTGCTTATTTCTTTCATCACCAGTGTTATTCTTGCTGTGGCAAGTGAATCGGCTTGAATACTCCATCTCTTCGCCGATTCGGTTAAAAGTCACGTACTCATTCATACGCCCATTGCGAACGCTCTTGTTAAACGAGGTCAAGATGTCACTGTTGTCACGAATTTTCCACTTGCCAAGTCGACTCTGCAGTACAGGCATATTCAGCTGGACGTAGAGGAGTACCCAAAGGACTTTCTGACAAATTTGATAAGCAAAACCCAAACCGGCGTATAAGCGATTTTCTGAGTTCTCGAATATGGTCACGGAATACGCCAAAGCCAGTTTGAACCAACTTGTCATACAGAGAATGATGCAAGAGTCCTTTGACTTGGTGATTCTGGGATATTTCTTCAATGATTTCCATTTGGGAGTTGCGGCGCACTTCAAGTGTGCTGTTGGCGTTTTGTACACATATCGTTTGACATATGACTTGGTGGGAAATTCAAATGAAATCGCGATGGTGAAAACGAAACAGCCAATGGACTTTTGGACAAGAGTGAAGAAAATCATTTTCACGCTGATGTTTGAGGACATCTATCTGCCGATTGCCATCCAGCGGAAGCAGCAATGAGTATGGAATGGGTTTTGTTGAATATTGTGATTGTGAGAATGAGACTTATGAATTGGGTGTAGGTGTGTAGGTGAGTTGTGTATAATAAATTTGATGTTTTTCTTTTTTTTAAATCGCCGTGTAAAACAATAAAGTGCTAGAGTTAGTGGGACAGAAGAACCTTTAAGATGTACTTAGTCAAATTAAGGACTAAATAAAGTGTACCCTGATTCAGGATATTTTTCGATTCCGTATCGTCTCAGACATTTGTTCAATCAAAACAGTGAGTAGTGAAAAATGCTGAACCAAAATTAAGGTAAGAACATTTTTAAAATCTAACCAAATTATAAAACCTTTTTTATTTTTTGAATTTGTTTTGTTACTATTTAAACTACGATATGTCATATATTGCGTTTTTTCTGTGACAGCTTTTGCAATGCTTGGTTTGCTGTCAAAATAAGCTGTATTAATATTTTTACTCAGACTGCCCAGTGAAGTCTCAGAATGACTGCTCAGTGAAGTCATTCTGAGCTCATATAGTGCGTTTGAACAATTTTAATGAACAAAACCGACTTGTGTCTGACTGTTCAAGTTTAGCGCTGAACTAAAACCAAAAGCACCTATAGTTGGCCCTGTAGAAAAAATGACTCGCGGAGAGTCCTACTTCAACCTTATTCTACCTTAGATGAGAACCAAACATCTTTTAGTAGTGCTTTGAGATTTATTTGTAGAGTGGCAAGGTGATCGTGGCTACAAAATGATTAACCGAACATTTATTGCGGGACCTATTTTGGGGAAGATCACATTTCATCCACTAAGGGTTACTGAGTACGCTCATACTGGGCGTTTAAAATTGCATCTTCACTGCAAAAACGTATTGTTGAGTGAATTTTGAGCTGAAATAATTTTTGGTCATGATTTAATTGAACGGTAGCACAATTTTGGAATTCAATCTTCATGCTTATCAAATATTGAGCTGACCTGGCGTTACCTAGTTTGTTGGCAGAAATTTTAATCCTTTAAATATTTTATCATCACTTTCTTGACGCTAGACTTTAACTTAGAAAAAGACAACAACTCTGAAACTCAAATATAATTGGCATCTATTTTCTATAGTGTATTTTATATTTATTTTATTATCTTCATATTAAAATTTACAAAACTTCAAAATAGAAAATATAGCAGCTAAATTTTTGAGAATAGTTGCTGACATTTATGTTCATAAATAGAGGCAAACATCATATTATAATAAAATGTTTAAAAATCAATTCAAATATATAAGAAATAAAATAAAAATTCATTAGTTATAATAAATTATTTAGGTATATACACAAATAGTGTTACAATAAAATATAATATATTAAAGTGCAGCAAAATTTGAATTTCATTGTGATTAAAGCCAAGAAGCCATTGTTTGACTGTTTTCATAAAGGTACATAAATTTGCTATGGGTCGTATGTCGTCAGGAAGGCTTTAAACATTATGCATGAAAGAATGCAATATGAGTTTTTACAGCAAGTGGTCCGAAAGCGTGGAATGGACACAAGGGGTTGAAGACGGCTCCTCAAGCTACAAGCGCCATAGATCGGACTTTGCAAGTAGCTCTGTTTACTGACTCTGAGCTGCACAGAAATGAAGAGAAGTACAGTCTTTCCTTCAATGGCTTTAAACTTTTATGTCTTCATCATATATAAACAAATAAATAAAAAAAGGGCGCTAAAGGAAATATAGCTCGGTGCGCTCATATGGCCAAGGCCGTCCCTGGATATAGCTTCATTTTCTTCGTCAACACACTGAATTAGGACTAGGCTATGATGAGAGTTGGTGAACGAAAAGCAGCACGTACTTAGAGGTTGGGTCGAATTGGCAGCCATGACCAATAACAGCATCGAAGCTTATAGCGCCCATCGGTGCTTGTTTTCTTTGCGATCAAATTTTAGATTAACTTTTAAAAGAGTCCTACCCGTCTTTAAATAAAATCTGGAACTACCTTCAACTGGCGGGCTCTATTCGACAAGTTGATTGAGTTTGAACTACCGTGCGACCACTTGCAGAGCTTTTCTGCTGCCTTTTATTTCTTTCACTATTCTCCCACCAACTTCACAACTTTATTAAACTTAAAAAAAAAATTTTTTTTGTGTGGACATTGTTTCCATTCCTCGTCGCCGACCAAAGAATATTAATCACCCCCCTACACAACCCCCAACCACCTAATCTGGGAAGCCTTCAGAAACTAACAAAACCGCAACTCCAATTGATGCAAAAATTAAACACAACTTTCGCCCATCATTGTTATGCTTATCCCGTCAACGCGAAAAGTTTTATACGAGCGAATCGATTATATATAGACTCACTCATTGACAAGGCCATTATAAAATTAATTTAAATCCTTGCTTGATGCTGCCTCCCCAACACTCCGCAATATTTCAATTTAACGATGTGGATGGTGACGGAGGTACCAATCACCACCACCATCATCATCATGATGGTAGACGATTTCATTGCACCAGCAGGGGGTTTGTATGGCATGCCACCCCGCCGCTTCTGCTGTGCCATTATGTCAGGCGACACCTTTATAAAAAGGAAATTAATTTTTCGGTTGGAAAACACTTGAACAGGAATTACATTTTAACACTTCTATTTTCTATATGAAGCATGTCTGCAGGGTGCTGCTTGCCACAAACTTTGCTGTGCAGTGGTTTCGGGTATACATACGCGAGTAAATTGAACTGGGTTCGGTTTCGGGAAGTATGCACGCTTTTGAATAATTATGATTTTCTTGAAAAGGGGAATTTTGGCCCGATTCCTTTGGCAGCGCGTAATGCTTGCCGGTAATTATTTGTTTAAGACAATTGAACAATGTAATTATGCTACAAAGTTGAAGACGGTTGCTGGTAGGTTGGTGTATGGTAGAGGCAGAAACAGCCTTTAGGGATTTATTTTTGAAGCAGAATACGAGTTCCTTTTATAGCTCTGAGTGCATATGTAGGGAAATCGCACTTTAGGAAATTTTGTTTTAGACAGAATTCAGCTTATTCTTCTGCACAGTTACCGACTCAGTGTGCAGTGTGTATCTCGCCTTTGTCTGTATTATAAATTCTGAAAATATATATTTCTCTCTTCTGCGTCATTCGAAAAATAGTAGTTTTCCTCCTTATGCCAAAAAAAATCCTTGCAATATCCAAGCGAAGTATCTTTCTATTTGTGCACTAACGTCGTTATAAGCTCCTTACTTTTTCCAACTTGGTTACGTACCTTTCACAGGTGTAACACCACTAGGCACGTGTACAAACCTGTAATTCTAACTGAATACATAACTGTACATACTGTCAATGCTAAGTCAAGGGGCTATTCATTAAATTTCCGTTACACCTTGTCCTTTTACTCATACTTCGACGAAACTAAATCGTTGAAGGCTCAATGAATTCGTTATTAAACCATTACTTCAATTAGGGTCGTTCACATTAATTGTTATTTATTGTGAGTCCTTGCAGGGATAGTATTTTAAGAGAGAAACTCATTGCAGCTCTCACTCCCAGACTCAATGTGTTGTGCAATTAACAAAACAGAGCTTTACACAGCATGAAGTGCATCCTCGTATTGTGCGAAACGACAATATATTTGTGCTGCGTGTTGCTCTCTATTAAATGCGAGAATGAGGGGTGTTTTGGGATAGGACATTTGTTATTTATAGTTTTCATATAGTGAAGGAATATGGAGAGCACCCCACACCACGCAAGAGTTTCCGAGTGGACTAATATCCAATGACATTGATATTTTCCTTTTTCGGTTTGATCATTTGAATCCCCCACTAAGTACAGGATATCTGCGTACAGTTTACAACTTGCACTAATTGTCCTGTCTAATGTAGTCCGGTATAACTAATAAAACTGATAAGGGATTTCCAAATTCTTCGTCCATAATAGCTCATCATTTTTTGGGACAAATGGTCGATTTCCCACTCATGGGACCGCTAGCCTTTTTTAATAAGTTTCCGTTTGTATAGAAACAATGTTCTTTTGTTGAAGGTATACTCATCGAATCATTATCGACATCTTTTGTAATAAGCTTTATTTGGCAAGTATCTATTTGATGTAGGGGAGGACGGAGTTAGAGGTACCACTACCTAAGTCAGCAAAATCATTTTTTACAAATGTCAAATTAAACGCCTTAACTGAAATTTTGGCCTTGTGACCATTTTGTGTTTTTTACCACCTCTATGCAAAATCACGATCAAGAGCAGTCGTTCGGTCGGATCTTTGCTTAATTCCAAGTTTTCAATTTAACAATATGATTGTTCTACGATTGCAAAAATACAAAGATTGGGCACATTCAAAAACCCAGTTATCTTGTTGGATTGTTAGTTAGATCTACCCTGAACGGAAAAATTTGATTGGACGGAAATGTCACTTTCTCTAATGTGGTTTTCGATTGGGCTTCTTCAGATTCGCTCTCAGATTTCAGATTTCGTGTGTCTAATCGAACATAAAAACGTTACTTGCTCTTTTTTGTGTTGATATTCGTGCGCTTCGAATACGTGTAGCCTTTGACACTTTTCTAAGCGTTTTGCATTTACTGCTTAAATTTTATATAAAAACATTTTAAATTTGCGCCCAGATTGATTTCTAAACATTTGAACATAAATAATTAACAAAATTAGATCCAACCGATGTAATACATGTTTTTGCAGTTGAAAAATTTCACGAAAACGTAAACAAACTCCACTAGTTGTCAAACTCAAACATACTTGTATTGGTAAATCTGGGAAATAATTCAGATTCGCAAAAGTGCTCTGAAATCTGAAAAAGATTGCCTTTTCTGAACATAAAAAGTGCTCTGAGTGCAAAAAAAAAGGACTCTGAGAGCGCCCAATCGAATACCACATAAGTTAGCTACTCATGTATGTGAACTGTCAACTTAGTATTTAGTCACGAATTTCTTGACTAGATTCGTCGGTTACCCCCCCATAAACGTTTAAATGTCAACTGGAAAAGATGTTCATGTGACCGATCTAGGTCAATCAAAACTGAGACGCATCAAGTCAGACTTACTGAACTATACACTTGAACGTCCCCATTAAAAATTCAAATACAAATGGAGGCAGAATATGACAGACAACGTGTCACGTTCACGTTCCTCTCCCGGCATTACTTTTCGTGATACCAAGGAATAGTATACATTAAAAAAATTTCTAGGAGTCTATAACATTTTTGTTAATACACTCTAGAAAAATTAAAGAATAATAATTTTATGCAAGCAAATAAGGAGCAATGAACAGTTTTCTTGTTTAAGTTCTGGAGTATAATCGAATTTTAGAGAAGTTGAGCGTGTTCTCTTTTTAGACCAATTTATATGAACCATGTAGTCAATTTAATTTAATTTATTATCCAAATAACATCGTTGCTAGCTATATAAAGTGAGTTAAAATTGAAAACGAAATTTATTGTACATTTTCAGTAGCCTAAGTAATAAAATAGAGATAAATAAATCTTCTAATTGCTGCTTTTGTTGTTGATCACTTTCAAAGCTTAAAGCTCCTAATTACTCTCTTTTTTGCCTCTGCCGCTCTGCGGCTTGCGTATATGAGCAGTGTTGCAACTAAAAAATAATGAATCCGGTCAAATCTGACCGAATGACCGATATTTATTTCTTAAATTCGGTCAGAAAATCCGGTCAAAAGATAAAATAAGAATTTTTGACCAGAAGTCCGGTAAAAAATGGAATATAGTAATATATGATAACTTAAAATTGAAAACAAAAGTGATTTTTTCTAAACTAATCTTAATAAAAGCTTATAAAATAACAAACAAAAAAACCTTGAAAAGCTTTGCATAACAACGTTTTGCAGAAAAAGGAACGTTCCACTCCACGTCGCCGTTTGAATTTGGTAAAACCAAAACCGAAATTGCAAAATATTCTAAATGGTCGTCAGTTAGCCTTGTTTGAATGCACAACCCCAGTCACACTTGGTCGGAGCATTCGAATGAAACTGCCGCGAGGATCACCTGTAACCTGAGTTCCAGGATTATTCACAATAAATTGGATTGGATATTATTCAAATTATAGAAATCTGAGCTTTATCTCTAGTCATAGAACAATATTTTCTTTCAGGTCAAAAAAAGGCTTTTCCGGTTAAAGAATTTTTTCGTTCGGTTAAAAATCCGGTCTAACCGGATTTCAAATTTTTTTCCGGTCAGAGGGAAGCGATTTCGGTCAGAATGGCAACACTGTTTATGAGTACGAGTAGCTATAGTTACGCAATCCTAATTTAAGTTCAATTTACTATCTCAACTAAATGTATCTCAAACGACAAACATGACGCTTAAGGAAAATCTATTTTTAGCCACAAAACAAATTACATTAAATATATTTGTGCGTATATATCAGCAACGAATGAAAAGATAATTGTCACCAAAAGCCGAGGCACGCAAGACGCAACAATCAACATAAAAAACTAACCTTATACATACATTATGACGGCACCAACAGTGTAGACTGTAGACCTCAAGCAAGTGTCGTTTCTTTTTTTTTATTTATTTGAACGCATAATAATAACTTTACTTGACAATAATACAATCTCGACATATTCGAAAAGTATACATTTTGTTCTAAACGCGTCGTGTCTTGGAGCATTCACACACGCGGACAGCACTCGTACTGTATAACAGTTTCTAAAAATGTTAAACAATGACTCAAGTACGTTGAAATTATAGACAACCGCATATATTCATAAATATTTCTACTTAACCGAACAGTGTTTGGGTTATCTGCTTAAAATGATCATGCGCAGACTGGCGTCGATATTGGGAATGTAACCTGAAGCATTTTCTTCTGGTAACTCTACAAACACATTTTGTACTAAAGTACCTACGTTGCTTATTTTATCAGTTTGTGAACTTTCTGTAAGCAGTTAGCAATGGATTAATTCTTTATTGTGAGTCTGTGAAATAATTATAGATTCGGTCACACATTTTCCGAACGTTTCTGAAAATTTAGTGATTTTCGATGGCAGAATATGACATTCAAATTCAACCTACTTCGACCCAAAAAGGACTGGCACAGACCTAACATACCGCCGCCAACAGCATAATCCGAAAATGGTCACAGTAAGATATTCAGGGTAGTATAAATTTCAGCCATCACTTGCAGCTCAAGTGTCACACAACGAGTTTGGTTAATGGTTTCCTTCTTCTTTTTTTCCAACTACGAACTGATAACCTGATGCAGCCGGCAAATCATGTATTCGTGTCTCGTCTGTAGTGCTGTTTACTTTCACTGGAAAGAGCCCAATTGGAGTTGGGATAAATAAATTTTCTTCAGTTGAAACTTCAGTTACGAACCAGCAGCATCAGACGGAGTTGCAAAGTGATCGTGGAAGAGCCCTGTTTTAACCATGTCAAGCAAACCAGTTTTATACTATGCACCACGCAGCGCGCCAAGCCGTTCAGTTCTACTGACAGCAGCTGAAATCGGTTTGGATTTGGATCTGCGGTAAGAAACTAAGTGCAAGTTATCAATAGCGTAAAAGGTTTCAAGCATCTGTTATAACTTCCAGTATGATAATTGTGAAAAAAGGCGAGAACAGAACGACTGAATTCCTGAAACTAAACCCACAGCACACTATTCCTGTGCTGGATGACAATGGCACCGCCATCTCTGACAGTCACGTGATCTGTACATATCTCGCCGATAAGTACGCCAAGGATGGCAGCTTATTTCCCAGGGAACCGGTCGCCCGCAATAAGGTAATGACGCGTCTCTTTTACAACTGCGGCCATGTTTTCCCCCGAATTCGTAGTATCCTTGAACCGATTATGTACTCTGGCTGCACCGAGATACCGCAAGCGAAGATCGATGATCTGAAGAAAGCATATGACGGCTTGGAACACTGCCTCGCGGGTAATCCATATGTCTGCGGTGACAGCATGACGATCGCTGATCTCTGTTTGATTGCATCAATGTCCACGGCGCATGATGTGGCTCCAATTGATGCGAAGCTTTTCCCCAACTTGTGGGCTTGGCATGAGCGAATGGCTGCCTTGGCCACCTACAAGAAATGGAACCGCGAAGGAGCCGACAAACTAATGGCGGCATTAGCTGAAAGTCTGGAGGAGAACAAGAAGGCCTTAAACAAGTAAACCTGTGAAGGGCGCTAGATTTGAATAAATTTGTGTGAGACATCAAGGATCGTGTTTTCTTTGAGGTAGAACCCACGGCAACTGCACTGGAAGTGACATTGTAATCTGACTTTATTTTTCAGTGTCGGTTGGGCTTGGTCAGTACATTTGTTTCTGATTGGCAATTTTAGAGATTCAATGAATTCTATTGTGTGGTGCAATTTCAGCATCTACATTTCAGATGATGTCCTTAAGCATTTGGTTGCTGGTATACACATTTTCCTTCAAGAAGCTTAGTGGGATGGAATCTTGGGGCACAGATTACTGGCACCAATGGCTGAAAAAAAATGCACTATAACTGTATGCAATGTGTCTTATTGAAAGCACAAACTTTTTTCTTGCCAAATTAAAGAAGTACAGCCCAATTGGTGCACCCCACCAGTCTCTCTTCGAGGATGAAGTCGCCTATAGAGTTTCAATTGAGATTGAGAGTTTATTAACAAAGCTTCGTCGCTAATAACGATTTTTCGCCAAATCTAGTGGTCTAGCTATAAAATTTGAGCACTCCAATTTCGGCACCGCCGTTCATTGTCATTTAACCTACAGCTCAATTGAATTTTATACAGGTGCAATTGCACATGTTCTTTAAGGACTGTCAACCAGTATGGTGGAGGCATTTCCAAATTCCAATTCTTGTGCAACACTTTTATTCATTGCGTCATCTTTTTTAGTATAAGTGAGCTGGTTAGTCGCCCATTCGAATCATGATTTGAACGTTTAGTTTCAACGACAGCTGTTCCGTAATAAATTGTTATCGAGCACTCTCTACAACTGTCAAATTGGAACTAACATAATGGCCGCATTCAAGAATCTAGTTATCTTAGGTCGACTAGATTGGTCTGGATGAGATATAACCTGAACGCAAAAACTAGATTGGTCGGGAACGTCACTTTTCCTACGTCAACCACGAACTATCAACTTAGTACTCAGTGACGAATTTCTTGACTAGATTCGTCGGCTACCCCTCCATAGACGTCAACTGAAACAGCTGCTCATATGACCGATTTCCCCCAATCAAAACCGAGATAAATCTAGTGAGAGAGCTGTCAGACTTACTTAACTAGATACTTGAACGTCCCCAATGCCAATGCCATTGTTAACTGTCACATTGTAAACTAGCCTTAAGTCAAATAGTTTAATAATAAAAAAATCCCAATCAACATGTCGCCAGTGCAGATAGTAGACTACACCACACGGTACAAACTTCAGCCACCACTTGCAGCTCGAGCGTCACACAACAGGTTTGGTTAATTGTTTGTGTTGTTCGTTTTTCCCCAACAGCTGATAATCTGACGCAGCCGGCAAATCGTATATTCGTGTGTATTGTATGCTGCACTCCAACTGAATACAGCCCCATTGGAGACTGGACAAAGAAATTGCCTTCAGTACGAATTTCGGTTCCAAACCAGCAGTATTAAACGGAGGTGCCTAGTAGTTTTCTTTTTTCATTTTAAATTTATTCAGCAAAGTAAAAGCAAAAGAAGTGTTTTTTTTTTTCAGTCATGTCAAGCAAACCAGTTCTGTACTACGCGCCACGCAGCCCACCATGCCGGTCTGTGCTTCTGACAGCTGCTGAGCTCGGTTTGGAGTTGGATCTGCGGTAAGTAAAGCAGTGAAAGCTGTGCCCGATCAGTTAGGTGTAAACTATCAACTTTCAGGTTAATAAATGTGAAGGAAGGCGAGAACACAAGTGCGGAATTCCTGAAGCTAAACCCACAACACACCATTCCAGTGCTGGATGACAATGGCATCGTTATCTCTGACAGTCATGTAATCTGTGCATATCTCGCTGATAAGTACGCCACAGATGACAGCCTATACCCCAGGGAACTTGTCGCCCGCAATAAGGTACTGGCGCGCCTCTTCTACAACTGCGGGCATATATTCCCCCGAATTCGCAATATCGTAGAACCAATTATCTACTTTGACTGTGCTGAGATACCTCAAGCGAAGATCGAGTATCTGCAGATGGCGTACGATGGGTTGGAGCATTGCCTCACTGGTAATTCATATGTCTGCGGTGATACTATGACGATCGCTGATCTCTGTTTGATTGCATCGATGTCGACGGGGCATGATGTGGCGCCAATTGATGCGAAGCTATACCTAAACTTGTGGGCTTGGCATGAGCGAATGGCTGCCTTGCCCACCTACAAAAAATGGAACCGTGACGGTGCCGACGCCCTATTGGCCGTATTAACTCAAAAACTGGAGGTGAACAAACAGAAGTAAACTTGTGCACGACATTGGTATTTCAATAAATTTTTGTGACAGAATAAGGACGGGGTTTCCTTTGAGATTGACCATAGACCCAACTGCAAGTGACATTGGATTTTAACTTTGTCGTTCGGTCCCTTGTGTGTACGTTGGGCTGTGTTAATTAATTTGTTCGTGGGTGAGCGCGAGTTAATGAGTCTGAGGGTGTGCTCCCCTGTTTTCAGGTCCCTCCAATGGATTTTCGCCTTTTTCTGGGAAAAAAGTTTAACAATGAAATCGTTGGTCAGTTTCATGCTCCTGGTTGCTGTACTACAGTTATTTTCGTCGCTTTATCGAATAGGTACACTTTAATGCGTCCTGGTGTCCGGAGGAAACTACTTAAAATCTCAACGGGCTGCGGGTGATGGTGTATATACTGCATCCGGAGAAAGATTGTCGAACGGAAACGATTTTCCTCCTAAACACGCAATCATACACAGCAACACAGAGCAGGAAGGAAAAATGCCTGCAGGCATTTTCTTGGAAAAAATTTAAGTACACACCACGTCGTCTATCTGGGGGTTTGTCTGTTTGCCTCGTGATAGCCCGCCCGATCCCATTCCGCTCTGCCATCTTGGCAAATAAAAGGAGTACTATCAAAGGAACTATTTCATGTTCTTATGGAATATTTTTTCCCAACCAGAAGTAGACAAAGTTGCAATAAAATAAGAAAATCCGATACCAGTGTGAGAGTGTCCTTTTTGTGTGCACTTGTACTGTTCATGTCTCCGTCGTTTGCCAGATAAATTGGTCTTTTATGTAAATTTGTGTTAACCGGGTGAGTAAATCAGTAGAATGGGTGGAGGCGAGATTTTTTCCATCATTACTTTGATTAGAGTGTGTCTTGGCGCCACATGAATTGGTCTATTCTTGTGCACGAAATGTTTGTTTGGCTTCTACTACACTATGCAATATTGTCGCTGTCAAATGACTGGCATAGGTCGGTGCGGCGCGCGGGTATTTACGGTGTGTGTAACCCTTTTTCGGTTAATTTCATAAGTGTTTTCCGGCGACAGCAGACGATTTATGATACGCGGGCAAGTAGGAATGCGACTGAGTAGAGTGTGTAAACAATGAACTGTGTTTATTATCAACAAATACCTATACATAGTTGTACTTGATTTGAAAGTTTTCGTTCGGAAGCTTCTGGGGTGTGGTATTTGTTCAAGTATTTGGTAGGTATCAGCGGACTTAAATTTCTAATCTGCTTTGGGGAAAATCGGAGTTCGAGGTATTTGCGGCTACCTGGTTTTGCTTAAGCTTTCGCGCTTTCTCATAATTCATACCTTCGACTGATTTGATTTCTTGAATAGCTCTTCGGACGGCGGTTATTTCAAAATGTTAAAACTCACTTTGCACGGTAAACTGTATATGAATAGCCCCCTAAAGCCCACAGAGTTATACAGACTTTTAAATTTTCACGGTTGTCAAATGAAATTCCATTATGAACTATCATGTGCAAAACTGATGAGATATCACATCCAATTACTCGAAATCGATTAATTTCGTCGAAATTAATTGCGACTCACATTGACATGCTTATTATTTATGGGATGAGTCGTGTCCAGAGGCTTACTGTAGACAGACAGTAGGTACACACAACTCAAGTGCGATGGTGGGCGGCCGGCGTGGCGCGCACAATTAAAATTTATAATTGCATTCCATTGTGCTCGTGAAGGGCACAGCGGACAAAAAAGGATTCCTTGCAAAAAACTTAACACTGATTCACACAATGAGAGTCTATTTAACATAAATTAACCCCCCCTGATGCCCTTGTGCCGTATGGCAATTGAGCAAAAACCCCAAACGAACTTTCAAGCCGAGCAATTTAATTGCATTCCACTTTCATTGGCTTCCGTATACAATAGAAGTGCGGCATAAAGGAAGAAAAGAGTTAAATCCGAAAGGAGATTGTGCAATTTTCTTTTGTGGCGGCAAAGTTATTTTATCCTTTTCTATAATATACAATAAATGTGTATATACAGGCTCGGTGCAATGGAATTCATTTGTAGAACAGGGCAGCAACAGGGGGGTGGTTTATAAACATTGCATAGTAGGTACCTTTATTGTTTTAAGCTGAAGGAATTATGACATCAAGCAAGTGGGGTTGTTATGTGGGATCAAAAGTTGCTGATAGATGGATACTGATACAAAATGGCAAGTCCTCGATATTTTGAATGGTCAACGAAAAAGGAGCAATTTGATGTGGAAGTAGCAGTGATCTTGTTGAGTAGACAACTTTGTCGTACCAAATAAGGCGTTATATCAAAAATGTTTATAATTTAAGCCCCGACGAGCGCTCGGATTTGGTTCTATCGAGAGATGTTAGGATCTTTGACCCTTTAGTCACAACTGAGGGCCACAAGCTACGAGCTATGATGCAATAGTAAGTAAGCAATGGGCATCACAATGGGTCAATATTGACCTGACTGTGGTGCGGAGTACTCCACGCCGACCCTCATACCTAATCAAGCCTAAGTCTTGTTCCACCGCTCGTTTGGACATATTTAGTGTGGCATTATCAACTAAGCTCAGCGCTTAAAGCTGGTAATACTTGTCTGTCAACTAATAGTTAAAATAAATTCAATTAGCAACAATATTATTTACTTTTAGTTCAAAATCTGCTCGTTGTTCACTCTCGTAAGCTTTCGGAACGACATCACTTCTGTTCAACAGAAACGTAAGCCGATTGGGTACATTCAGACAGATCGAGAGGATTTTCCTCAATTCGGCGAGTAGATGACGTTGCAATTGGCTTAAGTAGGTATGTCAGAGTGGCTCTCTGGCCAGTTTAACCACTGCCTCGTTCTCTTTATAGTATGTTGGCTTACTAAGGAATAAAAAACATTTAATTGTTATATTCACAGGTCATTTTATTTCAAAGTCGGGGCTTAATCGGGGCTCATTTTGGCCGCTAAGTTTTCCTAGTATTCCTTAATCAGTCATTTCGGTTGTATAATGCAAGCCATAGGTAAACAAAACACCTCAAAGTTCGTTCAATTTCTTTTTAAAAAAAATTTCTCTCAAAAATGCATCATCAAAAAAGTTGTTTGACATACAACAATTGCAGTAGAATAAGAAGGTTGTAGGTACTGAAAATCTTAACTACAGCTTAATACCATTTCACGAGAAACATCGAACCCAAGTTTGACCGCGATATCTACGTTGAAATTGCTGTGCGTATGTGATTCACGCTTCTAAGAACCATTGGCTCTGAAAAGTATACTTTGCTTGGCTGCTAAAGCTGCTGTTGCTGTGTCAAATTGTTTCCCATTTCAGGGGGAGGTAGTTTTATAAACGAATCTAGGAACTTCGTCTTTGAGCGCTTCTCTTACATGTGGGATAGTGACAAATCTCTTCATTCAGGCAGACACGCATTTAGTATTTGATACGACCGTACGTACACTCCTTATATCAACTCTTATGCCTCTACTTAGAAAGAGTCAATTTAAGTTTGGCGAATAGAGGGTACAAATGCTGCCAAACTGTTAGGCTTTGAATGGCTGCAATACGAAATGACTGACAGAAACTTTTCCGACTGTAGTCATAAAAATAAATAAATAAATATGTGACGCAAAAGGTCCGTAAGGACCTAGCTTTCCAGAGCCATTCGTTTTATGTGGGTTTTTAATTTTTGGAACGAATGAAAGGGGTCAACAATTTTATGCCGAATACAAGCAGCGAATTGAAAATTTGTATCATAACAGGTTACTCTCCGATGTTTGTCAGACGTTTGCAAGAGGTGGCGCAGTGGTTTAAGATGTAATAAATTGTTGTAGGAAGCCATAAAAAGTGTCACTTCTGATAAACTAGACCTTGAAGAAGACTATGATTAGGTGAAAAATACCGTCAAATTCGATAAACAAACACGTAACGTTGGCAACGACAAATATTAACTCAAAAACTGAAGCTAATAAAATTATTTTGGTAGGAGCATGGAATCGCCAACTTATCTGACAAAAATTAGATGAACGGTGCGACACTCGACATCGTAGAGTTTTACAAAATATAACAAGGTACTAATGCCTATTTAATTCGGTTATCACACATTTCGGTAGATGGATAAAATTTGGAACGTAAGGTAAAGGGGTTTGTCTGCTTTATCTTCGCGGTAAAGGAACTATTACGTATGCCAACAAGGTCCATAAAATTCTACCTCGATTTCGATTCTTTTCGAACACCAACTTTCCGCAACAACTGGAACACAAACCCTCATCGTTGAGTCCGTAACACAGATAAAGTTGCAACGAACAAATAATTGCAACACTTGAACCGACATAAGACCTCAATGAGCTGAACATGAATCTGCTTCTGCTATAGGACGTTAAACCCACCCGAGAGATGAGAAAATCCTTTTCGTTCTCATAGTACCTGGGCACGTCACACATAGTTTCATACACCACGTGCGCCTGTTTAAGAACAAACCTCCTCTGTGCTATTTGGGGATTTTTCAAATAGCAGAGAAAATGTTGCTCAAATGTTTGTCTATCGTTTTCCTGGATTTCGCTCAAGTCGCAAAATTACGTGATAACTCCCCGGAAAATTATCCTCATAAGCCCTGTACAAAGTGTGCATGAGTACATCAACTTCATGTAGGAATTATCACATCAAGTTGCTGTATGTATGGAGCCTTGCTAAATGCATCCATTAGTTTGCTTGGTATGGCAAAGTGCATCATTAGAACTTTTTCCATAACAAAGTTGGATGAAGAGGAATTTTTGAAATAAATTTACTTAGGTGTCCGTCACATTGAAAGCAAAATTTCCATATTCGGTTCTGATCTCTTAGAATAACTTTGACCGCCCTAAATATGGCCAGCGACTAATCTGCACCCAACATAGATTTTCGATTCAAATCGCTCTAAGTGCTTTTTAATAGAGGGAATTAGCTAAAATTCAATAAAGCATGCCCGAGCTACACAATTTGGGATAAAGAAGGAAAAAAATGTATATAAACAACAAACAAAGTGAAAGGTCCTCGGGATGTCACTACCGGAAAGATATTTAATTAAAGTAATCCGATTACAAGGAAGATTTTCGACAGAGCCACCATTAAGCACTTGGCGTCGTACTCACAGCATGCAAATATTTACTCCCTTCGCTTGCGGGATGAACAATGTGCATGTGTGAGTAGGTAGTCAAGGCAATCGTAAAAAAGCCAATTTTGACTGAGGCCGGAACAAAAGTAGGGGATGGCTGCGGCAGAATATACGAATGGATTTTAAATCACTGACAGCTTCCGTGACTATGACACCCTTGCGAGCTGTTCGTTGTCCTTGCATAGAAATGGATCTGAAACCGAATTTTCTTTTATCCTGACACGCACAGGATGTTGACAGCGAGGCGACGACATGAAATAAAGAATTAAATTTGTCAAACAGTGGGGGGGCAGAAGAGTGTAGCTCTCCAGACAGCTGGGGGTTGGGTGTTCGACGTAGATATAGGGTTGACCGAAAAATCTCGATTTTAAAATACATCCTTTGTGGGAAGGAGTTATTCATGTAAGCTAAACGGAGCGAAGGCATGTTGTGTGGGAGCTTAAAGTTGGTCGAACATTATGTGGAGGTGAATGGTACGATGTTGTGTATGGTAAATTCAGATGGACTGCGGATCGGGCCCCACCATTAGTGAGGGACGAAGACAGAAATATAAGGAGACTCCCAAGACAGGGAGCATTTAAGAGTTTGCTGTTTGTCTCAAGCCATACTTGTGGGCACTGTTTCGTGGTTTATAACTCAAGTTCTTGTGGTTAGTCAAGCCTGGACTTATCGTGTTTGCAATGAAAAGTGTCTACGTTCCGTTCTGATCGATCGATGAAAATGTGTGATGATAACTGCAGAAGGCAAAATTAACTATAGCTGCAATATCCATATGCCTCTTCCAATCGAAAAGCCAGTCCTCTGGGCAAAAATACTGACAAAAATTTGTCCAAAAATCACTGTCACTCATCTGTCAGTTAATTGAATGAAAATAAATTTCCAAACTCGCACTGTTCGCCAAAACGATTCGAAAACAAATCGCCCATAAGCACACTCACCACAAAAGAGTTTCTCAATAATTCCCATGGAGCGAGTTTCCACCGAAAAACAGTTGAAATCAGAATTAGAAATCCAAGTGCAGGCAAACGTTATTTAAATCAACAAAAGCGAGTCCATGGAGTATTTGCTTTGGGCTGATGACACCCACTCAGTATAGAGCACAGCAAATGCGCTCGAAAAAAATATACAGAAAAACATGCAGATAAATTCCAAATCAAATATTGTCATGTTATCTGCAGAAGTTATGCCTGAACACGACGCAACATTGCTCCACGGCATGTGTGTATGTGTTTTTTTATTTTTTGCAATCCACTCCACTGCATAAATGCTCAATCAACATGAAATAAATTCAAAAATTCAATTAAAATTCGAATTTCAATTAAAAAGGACTGCAAATTGAGAAAACTCGCAAAAATAAAATACCCGTCGGTCCGTCGCTGGTTGGAGATTGTATATTTCAATGTCCTGTCTGTGCAGTGTGCGACCGGGTCCAGTACTTGCAGGTACCCCAAAGAGCAGTGAATTAAAACGCAGACATATTAACGAACAGATACTGTTTGGAGAAACGATTCGGCGAAAAAAGAGGGTTTGTTCGCACTTTTGCGGTTCGCCGACTTCGACGTGGGTTACTGGACTGGGCACTGTGTATGTGTGAGTACCAATAATTTAAGCCAATATAAATGGGAGATTGACATCTCCCTGAACTGTGTTCAAAAAACGTTGAATGAGTTCGTATTTTAGTTAAAAAATTGAATGGTTTTACAGGGTGATGCTAAAAACAGAAACTATCTTCAAAGTTATGGATGCTAAGTAATAAGTCATTCAACAAGGAAGATGGTTAGTCTCTGACTGAGCGGTTTGCAGTAAGGAACACAGGTGAAATGTAAGTTTTTAAATATATTAGACTGTGCTAAAAACATGCACCGAAAAACATCTCAAATTGCTTCAGTTCTGAAAATGCACTACAAAACACATTAAAAAACGCACCGAAAAAAAATTATAAACTCCCCGCAAAATTTCTCGAAGACCACCCCAAAAACACACTTAAAACGCCAAAAAAGCGGTCCAAAGAGCGCAGTGGAAAACGCCACAAAAAGGACTTAAAAAAAAGACCCAAAAAGCATTAAAGAAAGTTCTGAAAAATTAACTACAAACCACTTTAAACACACATCCGAAAATAGTAAAAGAAAAAATCTGACAGAAACGCAATTAAAGACTTTTAAAGAACTCAAAAAAGGAAAAAAATAAAACGCTTCAAGAAAAAACTCCCAAAAAAAAATAACTTCAAAGCTTCGAAACCGTTCTGACAAATCCTCAAAAAAAAACCCAAAGAATGTTTCAAAAACGATTCCAATAACAAAATAAAAAACGCGCTAAAACGGTCCAAAAAAACTGACCCGAAAGATGCTCCAAAAAAAAACGTTCTGAAAAAAGACGAAACGCTTCAAAAATCGTTCTGCCAAATCCCCAAAAAAAGAACATCCCAAAGATCTTTTCAAAAACGATTCCAATAACTAAATAAAAAAGCGCTAAAACGGCCAAAAAAAAATGCTTCTAAAAGCGACTCAAAAAAATACCCTGTTGATCAGAAAAATTGTCACAAAAATACCTGACAGACGCACTAAAATTGAATCAAAAACGCTTCCGAAATGTCATACAAAACGACGAAGAAGAGCTAGAAAAAATCCTGAAAAACCTAATAGCGATTAACAACTCAAAGACACTTCAAAAGAACTTGACGAAAAACTACCACAAAATGCCCCAAAATGAAGAACGAACAAAGTACGAAAAACGAATTATAATGGTCCCAAAAAAACTCCTCAAAATGTTGGAAAGCTCAAAAGACGATCTGAAAAACGCTTCAAAAACCGACCAACAAAATCCTACGAAAATGCTATAGAAAACTACAACAAAGACATTAAAAAACCGCCTCAAGGAGAGCCCTTAAGAACGCTCTAAAGAATGCCCCCCAAAAAAACACCCACGGTTTCAGTTCTTTTGATTAAGATAAGAACGTCGTCATGCATGCTTTTTAGTGTCCAGGCCAACACAATGGGGAATAATGCGGAAGTGTCGCACTAAGGTTGTTGAACCCCTAATGGCAGTTTTCGGAGCAGTGTGCAATACAGAAAACGACGTTATAAAGAATTTATGAGTTCTGTACCACAATCACCCCTTTTGCTTTTTACCAAGCAAAGTTCAGGCTGAGGACTTGAGGAACACCTACAACATATAGCATACTGCCCATGCAACAACTAAATAGGACGGAGCAAACTAAAGTACGAATTTTAAGTGAGAAATAATTGATGATGCATAAACCTCCTGCCTGAAGATGCCTTTGGTTAAATATCACACGAAAGTGTGGCAAGGAAAAACAACTCATCCCACAAATCCATACATAATGTGATGGAGAATAAAGCTGCCATAATCTTTAAAGAGTCCTCACCGTTGACGGATTTCTTATTGATTTTGCCTGAAAAATGTTGTTCCAACTGGTGACTGCAATAAAGTTGGCTGTGAAAAGAAGGCTGGAAACGGCCTACAAATAAAAATTAACAAAAACTTGTTCCAAGGCTGATTTTGTGACATAGTGACACCGAGCAGGCATCAAGTTGTTGCAGAATAAGTTGTCACCCCATACTTCGCGACCAATTTCATCACGATGCGTCCACCCAAAATCCTCCTTTAATCAAGAAGCCAAACGTCTTGCTCCAATGTCACCCGATAGCATTCTTCTGTGAACCGCTTCTAAGAAAAATCAAATTTGGAATTAACCTCTATTCATTGCAAAAGATTGTCTGTATTATCCTAAGATAATATGTCACCCCGACTCCACTGCGGGCAGCGATTTCCCAATATTAATACCAAATTGAATTTGTAAGACTTTGCGAAAGGATCTCCCCACATATCTGTGTCTTGTGGCCAGCAGACGGTCTGCCATTGAAAAGGTGGTCATTTCTTGTTGCGTGTGTGTAGAAAAGGTGTCCTAAAGACCTCTTATCCGCAAATCGGATTTGCTTTAGCAAAGATTTTCATCATCTCGCCCCCTGCTCTGTGCGGTTGGGTATATCCTTCTTGTTGGCATAATGAAGCATACTCTCTGCCCGGGACATTGAAAGCACTGTGCCATGAAAGTCGTTATTGTTGGTCGAGAGATGGGAACAAAATTAAACTAAACGGATTTGCTCGAGTGGAAATGGATTTTTTCCTGATGTTGTCGAAAAAGGAATACTTTTCGCACATGTTCTACTGCGGCACACTCTGCCGAAAATGCTATTCGGTATCAACATTATGACACACACTGACAACGTGTTGTATTTTGCAAATCTCTGTGACAGACAGCTTAGACTAAAACCCCACACTGTCCATTGATAGGATCGAAAATTGATTTTCGGTGTGGCATTGTCTGGATGTAGGCTTTCAGGTTTCACCCTTCGGTGTATCCCTTTTATGATTGTGGAATTGAAGGCTTACTTCACGAGTGGTGCTGCAGAATAGAAAACAATTTCCCCGTGTCAGAAACACTGATGTTGGAAATGCTCTCACCTGCTGGGCCGCAATGGCTACTCCTACCTATCTGAGTACATCAAAAGCGTACAGTTTTTACTTGTCCCTCAAAATATATTATATTACAAATTTAATTGTTTATCTGGAAGTCTGTCCCCAACGTGCTGCACCACAAACAGTTCTGCAAGGAAGTTTCTCCTCCCAGAGAGAGAGAGAGAGAGGGGGAGACCAGACAAAAGTTTCGGAAACAATTTTATTTCACTTAAAACTAAAAGTTGCATTATTAGTTTTGAAAATGAAAACGTTTTCCAAAGAAGGAGCTGCCGACAGTCTGGGTTGCGGTTAAACTTGTAGAAAATCAAGAGGGTGCTGGCTTTTGTAAATATCGTCGGTTGCATCTTTGGATAGAGATATAAAATCCCAAATGAGGTTTGACGTGGGGTTCTTTCGTAAAGGAAACTGTTTCCCGTTCTATTGCATACATATATTCAGGATAATCAGAGACTTGGAAAGGTTTGACAAGATATTTTTTATGAACTCGTTGGACAGCTCAGATTGGTAGGTGCAAGCATTAACCAAAAATTTACTGTCTCCATTTATAGTGTTGTATATCAAGTCATTAGATGACCCCTTCAAGTTGACGAGGCTCCTGTTCTACGTATAAGCTTTTCCGACGTTCGTGAACCCAAGTCAAGAACAGATATATAAATTTGCTGTGAGCCTAAATAGCTCTGCTATAACGTGGTAGTTGCTGTACGCATTTGATCCTATATTGATATCAGTGACTGTTGCTAAAAGGAGAGTCCTAAAAGCCGTATATACATTCCTACAACTCCACAAAGAAAAATCCAGCTCTATGTTAAAACGCTGGGTAGGGAAGTGCAGATTTACGTATTTTGGCATAGAAGTCCCTTTAATAGTTGGCAAATGTGTAGGCGCAGTGGGTTAGTGGTCAGTGCGTTGGACTATTGAAGGGGTCCCAGATTCGATCCCCGACAAAAACCCAGATTCCAGCTTTAGATGTTTTTAAACTCCCTCACTAACGTGCGACAAACAGCCCAGAGGATACCTGTCATCAAAGAGCTTCTCAATTGGCCGGCATCAAATTGTAGATATCTTCCATTCGTCCCGAAAAACTCACACAAATCGAATGGTTTTGAGAAGCTCGGTTTAGGGTATCAACGGACCCGTTGCGCTAACTATTTGTTTATTATTTTTAAGTGGAAGGCTGATGTTGAGTTCAAGGGCTGATGTTGGTTTTGGTGGTTTTAGGGCTTATTTACATTTACTTAGGCGGCTTTACAGTTCCGGTTTAACGAAGGCTTCAACTAAAAAGTCTCCAATTTGCCCAATCCGTAGCTAACTGCTTCAAGTTCAAGTTGGTTGAAGTCTTCCTTTACAGAGCAGAGAACTTTCTATATTGCGCATTGTCAACATGTCATAGCCATCTTGGGCGTCTGCCATTTTTGAGTCTGTCAATGTCGCTGTACAGATCATATAGTTTGCCGTTGAATCTTCTTCTCCAAAGCCCGTCAACGCACATTTACGCAGAAGCTTTCTCTCAAATTGATGGGTGATATCTTCATCTGCTTTAGACACGTTAAAATTCCAGAGCCTTAAAGCAGGACTATCAATGACCTTTTACAGAATTTTCATTAATGTTGCTCTATATAACGCAGTCTTAAGCCGGCCTTGTAAGACGTAATACGTTCATGTCCCTGCGGATTTTCGTCTTAAAATTCGACTAGTTAGTGCCTCTCGAAGACGGTTTGAGGAATAGTAAACACGTGTAACAAGTAACCGGCATGGGATTGCACACTTATTTAATCCGCAAAATTAGCTAGTAAGTAGTAATCTCCTCTAACCACATTGCGGAAAAACTGACATCCCTTCAGACCCGACTCGAACTCATTCTCCATTTTGTGCATGCAAAGCTTCCTTCAACCAACCCTCACCAAGAACACGCAGACACAAAAACATGTAGTAAAACGAAGAAAAAGTAATTTGAAAGCTACCCCTAGAGGCATTAATATAAATTGCTGTAATCGGTCCCTTGTCGGTGTTTATCTCTTTGATGATTGCCCTTGACGGCACGTGCGTTTCTAGTTTCATAGGAATGCTCCATCACATCTACCTCTAAATCCGTTCGGATGAATCCGAGTCCCGTATCGTCTTGAAACAAAGGCGAGAATCGAGTTTCTTTTTCCATTTGTTTTGTCATTGTAATCTCAAGATTCCTGTTAAGTCATATTGCATTTCCAATTTAGTTGCTGCTCGCTCCACCATTGGCTTCGTCGCTCCTTTGAAACGCTCCCGCCGGATAACTCAAGTATTTCATCATTTTCTTCCGAGGAATCTACAAGTATCATTTCTTTTCCGCTGTTTTTCCTTTTTATTATTTCTTTGTAATGGAGCCTTCTTTCTCTGCCATTTATCGCTTATCAAAATGATGTCAGTTTTTATTTCACTCTTTTTTGCCAATAACACCTGGCAGTTATTTTCCAAGGCGGCAAGTACAGCGCTTTCGTTTTAATGAGATTAAGGGAGCATCTTGAAAGGTTTTCGACTGGCGATGTGTGACCTGCATTTTTCCAAACTCCACTAGTCATATTCCCCCGTTTAAGAGCGAGAATAAAAACTCCGTCTGGCAGCCAACTTGACCCGGTCTACCCCCAGACAATGCAGAGAGAGTCCATCGCCCAGCAGATATGGCACTCCACCTTATCACCTACATCGGGAAGAAGTTTTTACTACAATTTCTAGGATTTAATGAACTTCGAAATGGGCAATATCGCGCGAGTTCATCAAGACTTACGGTCCGCAATTAAGAGCTGGCTGAATGTGGCACACTGATTGCGGTCGGCGAAATGGTTCATAAAATGCACACTTAGTAAACGGTGCCCCGAATGGCGTTATAAAAGGAGAGAGCACGACGTTTTAACTGCAGCCGTCGCACTATCTATTAAGACATTTATTGAAAGTTCCACCGGAAGATCTTTGATGTGAGAAACGACCATCATGGAAGGGATGCACGAGCATTTTTCTACCAGATGCGATGGTCCCTGCTGATGGGTTTTGCTTCGTTTTAAGCAAGTGCAGGAGAAGGAGTTAGAGTCACCTACTATATTTGTGGCCAATAAAAACTTTTATTCGCTCAGTCTGCAAATGTTGTGGCCCAGAGCGCGCGGCAAAAGTCGTTTGTTAATCTCGCTAATGACTTAATTGTCGGGTGGATATTTGGCGAGGCATCAAGAGGGGCAGAAAGTCGGGGGGGATCGCCAGGGCAAGTTTATGGCATTAAGTGCGACGATTAAAATTTCAAATTGCAGGCAGTTACTTTGGGTGTAAATTTTGTCTAGGGACAGTGATGGAGTTGTGCCAGGAAGTCTTTTATTGGCGGGGCAGTTAAAATCGTGTGCAAGCGTTTTACGTGAAGTTGTGTAGTTTATTAGCGCGTGTTTAGTGCTAGAGTAACAGGTTGGCAAAGGACCACATGGAGACGTGATTTGGACTAAGTTGATACACGAAGTCAATACTATTTAGAGAATAATGGATAAAGGAGGAGAGTGGTGATTCAGTGACTCCCTTTAGATTTCTAACAAGGTATTTGAAAAACTGAGCTGAAGGATTATAAGATGCATTAAGTTTCTGTTGCCTTTATTGACTTGAAACGTCTTGCGAAAGTGCACTGCGATTGTCCATGCATCGAAATTAGGCATTAGGTATTTTAGAAGGCCTACGATCTTGGGTTCGTATATACAGTCACATTAGCTACCCACCTTCTTATACAGTCCTTGTCCATATAACAGGCCTGTGTTATTGAACATCTACCTCAGCTAAGTTAAAAAAAGTAGAACAACTAAACCCTTGCCACTTTTAAGACTCACACTAGTTGTTTACACCAAGTAGAAGTGTCTTGAGATGGATGTGTGTTCTGGAGATGTGTTCACGACTCTGCTAGTATAAACTGCTTTCAGCGCCAGTCACAACCAGCGAGCAGGAACTAGGAAAACGTTGGATCTAACTAAACATCAAGACACAAAACGAAATATATGAGTGAACTGTTTTATTGGGCATACTTTGCTTTATCTTACTTTGCTGAGAAAGGTGTTCTGTTGTACGGGCCAAGGTTCCGTTGTATGGGCCAAGCGGGTATAGGGAGACAGAGAAAATAAGACTTTAGACTGCTCCTCCTCTTAGATCTATTACGCAAAAGCTGATATAATTTTACAAAACATCTGATTTAGTTGAGGTCATTCCCATAGCACCTCCTCCCTCGTGCTATAAACGATTCCGTGATTTGTAAAAGTCTCCAACTGGTAGGTAAAAATTAAATTATTAGTTTATATAATCCTCGCAAAAACCACACGTAATACCTTTCAGGGGAATTATGTAATGATTGCAATAAATTAAAACTAAAACTTAAAATAAATAAATCGTAACATAAAAGTACAAGCTACAAACCTGTGTACGTATACACATTCGCCAGTTAGGGCTTATATGCAAATTCAGTGAGCTACATGCGGATTATCAGTATTTAATTCGGTATTTACTGTCATTCGGGGCTATTTTCTCTGATCGATATCATCAGCGAGCAGGAGGCACATCAACCATAATTTAAAACAAACTCATTACAATTTCAGTCGTAGCTTTCTTACTAAAGCCCAAAGGGAGGCAAAAACTTTACTTTTCGGTTGCCAATAATTAGTAGATTCTATATACGCGACTTTAAACGGGATTGTATTTCACACTAAATCTCTGATCAATGCTTCAGTTTGAGGACTTCGGTTGGTCTTTCCCAACTGGATAAACAATTCTCCATCTTTTCCGCTTAATAATACGAGGGCGTTCGTTCCATTCTTTTACAGAAAACGAAGCTGAAGTTAGATAAGCTAAAGAACTTCTTACCGCAGCTTTTAGCTCAGCAAATACCAAATTCTGTGCTCAACCTTGTGTAAAAAAAAAGACTTCATTAGAGCCAGTTTAACGAGATTGGAAGTGAGCTCATCTGATTTTAAAATCAACGTAAAGGAATAACAATTTAGATCTAAAGTCCAAATCTGCTTCAGTATTATACTTGCAGATGAGTGCTAGCTCTGAAAAATTACCGCAAGCTGTAGACCTTTGGCAATATTTCTTTCAACACGAAGCGATTTCCAAAGTTTTGTTGTTCTGTAGCTAGCATTTTTTGAAGACTTAAGCCCTCGCATTTGTTAAATACTCTTTGACTATAAAAAAAGCATATAGCTATACCTCGTGCGCCAAATACAGGGATGAGCCTCTTGCTAAATGACTTTCTCATATATCAGCCCAATCGTAAATGACTTGCTTTGTATATAACAACACTCAACAGACTTCTCATTAGCTCTTAAAGTTGTTTAAAATTCCAGGAAAGGCCGACAAATTTCCCTTTTTCCCGCCTGACAAACATATACAAATTCAAGACTTAATTTCCTCTCATGCTACAGTTGAGAAGAAAGTTCCACAAAAGGGCAACTTAACTACCCACATACCTACTTGGTTTTTTTTTCTTGTAATTTTCAAATAACGCTATGCGACTATAGCCCTATGCCAGCATGCCCCACATAGAGTGCTAGGTCATGGGCATGGACAAAAAAGAAGTTGAGTGTGTGTGTAATGGGTTTTCTCTGGACCGTATTTGAATTTTAAATTTCCATTCACGTCTGGCTACTTACTCAAGCAAGAATATGGTTTGTATGGACCGAGAACCGACACAGCGAAAATTGAATATAGTGTTTGAAAGCATGGGATAAGGAGCGGAAGCGGAAAAGGCTTAATGGAGGGCATTTATACAGCGGCAGGCACGTAAAAGAACGATGTGTGTAGGATAGTTTTTTTTTCTTCTTTGCAAAGAGGCTACACGAAATCCTGGAAAGATGAAATCAGAAAATGGAAAATAGTGTACAAAGGGTTGGAAATATTTTTTTTTTTTTCATTCACGGGAATTAACTTGTCACACTATATGAGGAAAGACATTTTCCATTCGATCTTTTTATAAATAGATCGCTGACAGTAGAAATGCTCTTAAAGGAGTTTTCGTAGAACTGAGTTACAGTTTGCAATTGCAGGAACTTTAGTTGGTATCTCCTTTAGAGATGACTTTTAAAAATGCTGTATAATCATGCAATAATGTTTGGATATTTTTACACTAAATATAAAATTGCCCACTTGACCAATACCTGAGTCAAAGAACTAGTCAGTCATTTTTTTTTTTTAAATCAGTTGGTTTTAAATCGTGCTCCAATGGTAAATTTGGCAAATGAAATACTATAGACGCATCGTATAATAAATGGCAAAGCAACAAGCAAGCTCATCCCGCTATTAGATGAAGCGGTTGAATTTGCTTGTTAGGGGTAAGCTTCACAACTCCCGAACCGGTTTGAACAAATTTTGATTCAATTTTATTTTATTTACTAAAGCCTAGTATCCGCCTCGCGCTAAATTTGATCTCCCATACAAAAATGTCTACAAAGATAAAATTTAGCGAGGCAGTTTAGCTAAGCAGTATCCTGTTCGCTGCGTAAATTCTTAACTTGATATAGATGGGCCGCTGACAAGTCTCCACTCATTTAGCTCGCGAAATAAATGCCCGGTACAGTAAATCAAAGATAAATTTTGACATAAAAAGCCGAGGAAACAATTTATGATGTGTTTACTTTGGATTTTTTCAGAGGAAACTGCAGAAATCATTTGTGCGATAAATAAAAGTGAACGCAAAACCAAAAATTCCGTTTCATGCGATAAAAAAAAACATTAAAATATTGCAGGGCTTGTAGAGGAACGATCAGCAATATGGAAATTGCAAAAAAATACCAATGCAAATAGGGATTTAAGGAAGGAACGTGTCGTCTTCTGCTTGCTACTATAGAAATTATTTGAGCTGCTGCAGCAATGATAATATCTTCTTTAATTTTGCGTATATCTATTGTTTTGGAACGATTCAAACAATGCAATGAATTTGAAGTTTAGAATTCGAAAATTGTATGTACGCGAATAATTAAAATAACGTTTACTGTCATGAACAAATAGTTTTAGTCCCATCTATATGATGTTTAAAAATTTAGCGAGCATTTATCTTTGGTGTGGAGAAATGAAGTGGAGACTAGGGACGCTAAGATTTAGCGCGAGCAGGATACTAGGCTTAATAGTAAATATATAAATAATTTCGTCCATGGGATGTGTTGTATCCTTGTGATTGTGGAACAGCCGCACTGTTAAACAAAAAGGAGAAGAAAAATGCGTAATGGGGCTGGTATGTGCAGAGGGTAGGGTGCATAGGGCTTGGTGGACAAAATGATCGTTTGTCAGCTTCTTTTACTGACTAAAAATTTTGTTTGAAATATGCACGCCACTCAGAAGTATTTACAATCCTGCACTGAAAATAAAATACGAATTTAATTTTTTTATATAAAAAAATCATTTTATTTATTAGTATATCATTTTCTTTAATTTTTTTAAGAGGAGATATTTTTGGTTCATTTTTTTATTTAAAATTAATGTTTATTTCATTTGTTTTTATTTGAGTGCGTGGGACTTTACCTCGATTTCAATTGTAAAATGTCAATAAAAATAGTTTTGTCAAACTGAAAAAAAATTGTTGTAATGATGAATGAAATTTATCAATATACCTTAAGTTTTATGAATTTGAGCGATATTTTGTTAAACGGATAAAAAAATTTACTACAAAACTACTTTGTCAGATTAACAAAACACAATTTTCAGTTTAATAAATCGATATTGTATAAATTCAACAATTTTATTGTTGCATTAACAACGTTTTTTTTTATATCCATTAAAACAGAATGAAAAATCGCTTTTGTGAAATTAAAAAAAACTTATAGAAAATGTTTGTAAGCTAAACAAAATACAGATTATAAATACTACAAACATTCTGTTGAAATGAACATTTTTGTTAAATTAATAACACAACTAGTGCTGAATTGAAAAAAAATACAATTTAAACAGGTTAATCATTTCAATGCAATGATTTTGATGGTGTCATTTATTATTTGACACGTGAAGTAAAGTTGTTTGTTAATGTTCATAAAAATCCCATAAAAAAGTGAGTTTAAAAATTTTAAAGTAAATAAATCCGTTTATGGATAAGGCCAGGAAAAATAGAAAACATGTAAAAAACTGAAAAATACATTTTTCAAAATTTCAATTTGGTAATATCGGATTGTTTAATATGCATTTTAATATATTAAATTAAATATATCAAATTTGACTACAACTCTACGTTCCAGGATTCTTTAACCGAAACTTAAAGACGCAACTTTAATTAGTGAAAGAGATGACTACATCTACATCGTTTTCGATATTTAAGGTATAGAGGATCATTTTATTTTCAAGTTAGATAAAGGCATTCGGCATCATTATGTCTTAAAAGTAATAGCCTTCTTTAATTTTATATATGCATATTTTAATATTTTCTATGCTGTCCAGTAAAAATGTAATGTAATTTCTATAGTTCCTTCTTTTAATTAAGCTTATTGCTGAACTTATTTGTTTTGCGTATCATTTATTAAAACCTAATGGTATAAATATAACAATTTATTTGATGAAACAACAAATGAAAATTATGGAATTGAGATAATAATTCTAAATAACCAGCAATATTCTTTTATATTTAACAAAAGGTAACTGTTATATTATTTCTGTAATATCAACAATATTTTCTGTTGATTTAACAAAATGACAAACAATGCCAATCTTATCCCTTGATACTGTATCTTTCTGTATAAAGATTATTGCAAATAAATTTGAATTGAATTGAATTTCAGTGGTTAATTTATCAAAAAGATAAAATCTCCGCAAAATCAACAGCATTTTGGTAAATTTAACAAAAAAATGTTCATACGCACAAATAAACAAGTTTTGTTACCATAAGAATTTTTTTCTTATCACAACAAAAGTTTTAAAACAAGATAAAACTTATTAAAATCTTGTCAATTTGATAGAAACATTTTGTTGGTTTTATTTTGAGAAAAAAATTGTTGAATCAAACCTCACGTTTATCAAATATACCAGGGTTTTATTATCAGTGATGGAAATTGATAAGTTTCATAATTGAAAAAAAGATAGTAAAACGGAGTGAAGGACGAGAATCGTCAGTGGATGTGGAAAATTAAATTTGCATCAATAACCTTCCAGAACGGATATATGCGGGGCAACAGGTTTATGATGACCAGATTCTAATATATCTTTAAAAAGTTAGCACATTTCTTAATATCTTAAAGGCAGTAGATGGAAACGCTGGAGCCCTTTGCGCTTGATAAGCTTGTATGAAAAATCTTAATTTACGACCTCGACAAAAAACATTTTAAAACTTGACATAACCAGGCACACACTCAGAGAAATTAGGAGTTTATTGGACAAATATACCGTAAGAATATGAACTTTATTATGTAAACATAAGTAAAATTTACTTCAAAATGTTTAGGAGGTCCTGTAACTTGAGGTTATTATTTAGCTTTCCATAAGATATAAGGTAGTTAACCTTGTTTCAAATTGTACAAAATACAAATGTTGTTCGCTGAGTGTAGGTACCTACTCCAAAATTTGGATCCAGAAAAAAACTTAAATTGTCGAAAAAACGGTCCCGAGGTCAATTTGATTTGTAAAAATATTTCTGAAAGGGTTGGCTTCCTAAAGGGTTCAGCTTTTATTGGATTGATATGCAAGTTGCAGGCAGTCTGACAAAAGTACATTTTTAAGAATTTTAAGTTGAAAGAAATATTTCCAAAAATGTTTCATCACGAACAGACTTATTTCGGTTGAGTATATAAAATAGGTATGCCAATCTTATCCCTTTAGGCGATTCTTCTAAAAACCCAAACAAAGCCTGCAAAATTGTTAAAGTCTTAACAATATATGACCCTACAACAGAAATGCAATTCACTGACCACATGTTTATAACTTTCATCCTTAGATAATTAATCCGTACAAATAAAGCCAGCAGGACATTTAGTAGTAAGACTGATATCACCTCATGTCAATCAGTTATCAAATTGAAAACACCGGTCAGTATATTAACTGAGACTATGGACACCCTTCCGTTTGCTTGTGTAAACTATCAGTCATGCAAACCATCTTCGATGGAGTTGATGAGCTAATGCAGTGACATTCATTGGATGCAGTTGCTGTAACTGATGCGCCTTCATGCAGCTTGTTCCATTGATAATAATATTACCCATTCACGCTAGCATCACAACATCGCAAGAACTAACATATTCAACTATGACCTTCTTTCTAAGTGGGAATATCAACTTCCTTGATTGGACGTCGACCATATTCATTATTTCCCAAGAAAAATATATTATCCCAGATTCAGAGCCATATCTACATTCAAACAGACAATTTATGTCCGAGAAGAAATCGAATTACCACCCTCAGGCTATTCCGTGAATCGCCAGCGCAGGCAACTGGCATTGGTTATGAAATTTCATAAAAAGGCCATGGCTCTAATGAAATGAATCCTAATATCTGACAAGTAATGTATTGGAAGAGTCGTTTCCCTCTCTGGGGGATATTGTACGTACGCACACACGACATGAATACCTGATATTCGATAAGTGACCTTTAGAGAGTGGTCTCTGCCGCACAACACACCCATACAACGTGCGCGAGGAAGTGTGTATAGGGTGGTTATGGGTTATAGCATATGGTAGTCATCATTAATATGAGACCCGTCAGCTCAAGAAGATTATGCCTTCGAGTGGGTGGATGGTTTCCTTGATTGGAAATGTGATATATAAGACCATCAGGACCACCTGTTTGAGGCTTGAATACCAGTTGTATCTACACCGGGAAGAACGCATGCCACAGTGATGCCATCATTGACATCAGCTTGTTTCTTGTTGGCTCGGAAGCGAGAGCGTGTTCGTTGCTACTATATTTCGGCTTCTTGATAATCACTGTCTAATTTCATCCAACCAATGCGACCTACCCGATGTCGCTTCCGAATGATTTCTATCGGTTCCAGGGTGCCTTCTGACATAAATTTTCGTTGAAGATCCGGTTCGTCCAGAATTTTCCCTTACAACTTACAAGCGACAACGTTGTTAACCATATACTACACCTCTACAGCAGTACCGATTTGATTTAGAAAACCAAACCCAGTCGTCAAAGAGTACACAAAACTTATCCAGATATGAAGTCATAAATTCGCTTACGTCAATTACTGCGGCGTAGCCATCAAATAATTTCAAAACAGTTTCCTTACTAATACCCGGCTGTAGCAATTCAAGAGAAATTGTCCTAAATGTCGCAATAATTAATATCCTGTCTAAAAATCTTGCAATTTAAGGAACTATTATTGTGTTGGCTAACAGAATTACTCCCAATGCTCCATCTAGGAGGACAACAAGGACAACTCCCATCAAAATCATAAAACACTCACCATGATGACTGCTCATCCATCAAATGCATCATTTACGAACGCAGGATTCTCCAAAGGCTTCCCATATATACACATATCTTGACATCAAGAACAACAACAACAACATGAACAGCACCACGAGATGACTTCCTCTTGCAAAGGACATGCGAGCACAACATGATGTATGTGCTTGCACATGAGCTTGGCCTCCTTGCTATCATGTGTCGCTGCAGTATGCTGTGCCTGCTGCTGTTTCTGCGTATACGATGTCCTGGTTAAGATTTGCCTGAGAGTTTAGATGTAATTAAGCTGTGAATGGAACGTTTCCATACAATTTATGCACCGATAAAGTTTTACAGCCCCCTTTGGTTGTGCCGTAGTGCGGGAGCATCTGCCAACGAAGGCGATGCACGAAGGAAATATTTAAAGTCGGTCCGCTTTAAGGCGCCCCAGCCCAAAGTCGCATAAAAGCCAATCATTTGTGTCAAAAATCGAAGGAATGTGGTTCCTTCCAATAATTGGCGACCGTTAAAGTTTCGTCCTGTGTGTGTGTTCGACCGAAAATTACTCCCATAAACCCAACAAACAAATAAAAACAATTTAAAACGATGATACAACATCATTAAAGCTCCGAAAGAAAGGGTCTCGACACCGAATTGTGTGTAGGGGGATGATGCGACGACGACAACAGGGTGTGGAATGTCGTAAAGTTTAATGCGCGGCAATACCATAAAAGTGCGCATAAACAACCCCCGCAGGGATACTTGCTGGTTGTTTTCCTTAGAGGCTTGTGTAGATGGCCTGGCGCTGAATCGCGCGACATGTTCGGCTTCGGACATAACAATAATGTACTCCACTATAAATCCCAGTTCTGTTTACAGTTCATCGTGTTTACTGGAATTTTAATTTTAGTCTCTATTGAGGGTTAACCTAGGGTTGGCCGATCCATTTTTAGTTGGATATATGTCAGATTGTGGTTGTTTCTTGTAAATCCTTGCGGGTGTACCTGCAGCCGCCAAATCGTTGGCATAACAATCTGAAAGTTTCCGAGATGAACAGCACATGGATGTGTGTGGCATCGATGCGTGTGAATTATTCGCGTGGAAAAATGTTATGGAGATGTTGGTATCGTCTACTTTGACGCTGTTGCAGCTGCTACCTGTCGGGAGTTATAGTTACTAACTTTGATGGTGGTTGACGGCGGTCGGATGTGAGTACGTCAGGTGTGCAGTAAGAGCTTAATTAATTAATCAAGTGTTGTCATATCCAGGACGTGAGGCAGAATAGCTTATTAGCCACATACCCATGCAGGCCGACACGAACGCTTTTATAGTTTCCTGGGTGTAGACTTGCCTGGCACCTTTAGCTCTGATTCTTCAGCTGTGTAAATGTGAGAAAAATACATAGATGAGGAATTCACGTCCGAAGACTTTGGAGAGGTATTGAAGTAGCAAGGAAATGTTGTCCATGATGTTGTGCCTTCAAGTGGATGATACTATGTTGGCTAAGGTGTTCATAACCGACCCAGTATCATGAAATAATTTCTTTGAAAATTGAATCAAATCTCCAGTGGACATTGCCGTAGCCAAGATTAAGTTACTTTGCTTACTTCCAAATCTTACGAGGAATTTAAAAAAAAAACCTTTTATTGATTTTTATTAGTTTTTATACTAAAACGAACGAGCTTAAATTATTTTTGAAGTGAAAACTTCTGGGCATTTTTGAGATGGGAAAAAACCATGGAACTAGCGACACCAATGTTCCGACACCAGTGTTCGCGTTCCCAACCACTTTTGACGAAAAAGCGCATAACTTGAAAAAATTATGCCTTTTTCAATAATGTAATGCCAAAATAATTTCTTCTGCTAAAGTGGAACAATTAATCAACAACTAAACACAAATACAAAAAAATAAAAAAAAAAAACAATTTTTATTTATACAACCAACTGCTTTCAAATTTGTGTCCAATTTCATACCACTTACTGGAAGTGGACGCTGGAATTATTTCTAAAGATTGGCAGGATAAAGTGTTCTGAAAATGGACAGAGTTTGAAGGTGGAAATACATTCTATAAAACCGACGTTAATATAACATTTTTTTGGCAAAGATTTTGCAAGAATGTTTAAAAATAAAAAAGTCAGTTTGTTAAATCAAAAAATTAGAAAAATATTCAAAATAAAAAAGATGTATTTTTGAAATCAAAACAAGCCTTACAGCCTTAGGTAAGTAAATATTGCCTAAAATGCATGAGAAAGCCATAGTTGGTATTTTTTTTTGAGTAGTAAACTGCTAATACTAAGTAAGTAAGTTAGTAAGTACACAATAAAATACTTTCTGACGATTCAAAAAATATACACGTAATTGTTCGAGTTCGAGTTCTTCTGTCGGCACTCGTGGAGTACCTACCACTGTTTTTTTTTACACGCATATCTTCAAAGCAGAAGCCAGCATCAAGATCAATCATCTTATCTGGATCCACATTAATATCCGAATGAACAGATATCACAGTTGAAAAGGTTCTTTCAACACAAGCTGTGGTCACTTGAAGCGTGTCCGAAACCGTAAGCAAGAAGTTCATACCTCTAAAGTAAGTCTTGTCACATATATCAAGCAATGTCAAAGCTTCGGTAAAAAAATGCTTCAGCCCCTAAAGACCCGCTAGATACGTGCCTGCCAGTAAAAAAAAAAATAATTGGCGCAACAGGTCCGTATGGACCCAAGCCTAGCTTCTCACAACCATTCGTCTTGTGTGAGTTTTTTATTTTTGGGACGAATGGAAGGGATCTACAATTTTATGCCGAGTCCAAACGGCCAATTGAGAAGCTCTTTCATGACAGTTATACTCTCGGATGTTTGTCAGACGTTCGCGAGAGGTGGCGCAGCGAAAAAAACCTTAAGTTGGAATTTGGGTTTTTCTCGGGATACGAACCTGGGACCCCTCGCTTAGTAGTCCAACACACTAACCACTAAGCCACTGCGCCACTGCCTGCCAGTAAAAGCTTTACAAAAAAAACACTCCTGGGGCAATCATGTAACAGCTGTTACTTACTTACTTACTTAAGGCGGCTCTTCAGTTCGGGGTGGAACTGGGCCTCAACCAAAAAGCGTCTCCAACCAGCGCGATCTTTAGCTAGCTGTCTTAAGTTTTCCCACTCTAAGTTGATTAAGGTCCACTTCCACTTGCGTGCGCCACCTGAGTGGCGGTCTTCCTCTACTGCGCCTTCCCTCGGGTGTGGATTCGAAGATCTTCCGGGTCGGAGCATTCGTGTCCATATTCTCTACATGACCCAGCCATCTCAGTCGTTGGACCTTCACTCTTCTGACTAGGTCGATGTCGCTCTACAGCCCGTACAGTTCGTCGTTGAATCTCCTCCTCTATTCACCGTCAATGCAGACGGGACAAAAAAAAAACATAATTAAAATAACAAAATATGCCTTTTTGAAAAAAGCCTTATATTATAGCCTTAGCTAATGACTTAATGTCTAAAAGGCTTGAAAAAGCCTTACTTGGCTTATTTTTTTGAAGTAGTAGTTTAAGGAACAAAAATAACACTTCATTTAATAGTATTTCCTACACAACAAAATATTTCTTGACGATTCCAAAAATACACACGTAATTGTTCGAGTTTTCACTTCTGTCGGCACTCCGTGTGTATTTTTTTAATCGTCAGGAAAAATTGTTTATTTTTTTCTTTATCTTTTTTTTTCAAGTTAGGCATTTTAATCAAAAGTGGGTGGCAACGCGAACACTAATGTCTCGAGTTCAGTGGTTTTATCCCATATCAAAAAATGCCCAAGAAGTTTTTAATTCAAAAAAAAACTCGTGGGGCAAAAATGTAACAGCTGTTAACCTGCGCAAAACTCAATGTACGCTGTCAACTAGAACTGCCCACCCAACGTCAATAAATCGGACAAAATAACATTATACCTTGGAGGTAGTGCAACAGTTTGGCTATATGGGATCTGTGACCACGAATAAATTGCATATCTGTGCTATTTGATGAAGGAAGCCAAAATCTCAGTTTGTTCTTGTGAATACTCAACAAAGACTATAAAAAACACGATCTACAACAAAGAAAACTGCACCCTATATCCTATAGCTAATTTCCAAAGCTCAAGCATTCCCCTGATGCATTCTTAACTGTAACAACTAATTGGCAAAGTTTGCTCTGTTCGAGAATGCCTTCATTGAAAGCGTCAGCTCCTTGGAATGCCAAACATTCCCTAGTAAGTCTCCCGCCCTATTTCATGCTGCTTCTCAAACCTAATGTCGATGTCGTCGATACACAGAGATCCCATTGCAAAGCCCATTTAATTGAAACTTCCTCAATTCAACAATGAGAATCCACATCAAACTGCAACTTGTAGTGGTTGCATAGTTTATCTGATTAGAAAAAAATAATCCCAGTTGACATCCGACAGATACAGTATTTGACTGTTTGTATCTCTGTTCTCAGTACTGAGTGCCGCTCTCCGACAAGTGCTAGGAAAACAAAATGCCGACTGTATAATACCATCTTGGCGTAGGGAGAACTCAATTGTGACTACGGCGACGGTACGACCCCGACTCTGACTTTGAGTTCGAAAACATTTCAAAAACATCGTCTAAAACTGGTGTGTATTATATATGGCGATGTTTGGGTGGAGGATTACTCTCTCTCTCTCTCTCCCGTTGGAGGAATGGATTGTTATTGTTATTGATAAAATGGCAACAACGTACAGCATGAATGTTTAATCCTGGTGGTGAGCAACCGCTTTCTAGTTTTGGAGATACAAAAAGTTTCCCTACGTGACTAAGTGCGACCGAAAATGCTAGACTATTCAAAGGACGACGACGCTCTTGTTGATTATAAGTTACCGCACAAAGGGATACTGGAATCAATTTAGAGACGATGTTTGCTAGACAAAGAAAAACCACCAACTGGAAGTTTAAAAATTGGTTTAAACAATAGCTACCGTCATTCAGAATTGTTCACGCCTTTGGTGATGCGAACTTCCTGCTAATTTAAATGTTAGCGTGATTCCGCAATACAATCAGCGTTCCAGCAGTCAATTAAGAATGAGGACCCACCCTCATCCACTTCAATTCGGCGACATAGCTATACAGGCACCGCCAGCATCCATATCGAGGCATTATTCAAACAGCTCCGCGCACATCCGATAGCTTAATTCAATTAAGGAATCATATTCCTTATAGATGCCCCATAAGTGTGTGCAAACAGTGCCTGTTATTAAAAGGATCTTCTCTTGTATTATTTTTTTTTTTTTTTGTTATGAATTTCTATTCCAGCTCAGTGGATTTGTCAATAAGCGGCCTTAGATACGTTAGATTTACATCCCCGCCATTGAACAATCCGGTTTACGTGCCATTCGTCATAATAAAACTCTGATTGGGTAATTTCGCCTCGCATTGACGACAAACGAACATGAGTTGGCAGTTTGCGAGAGCAACTCCGTGCTACATCATCCAACTGGTGTGGTGTAAATCGTTTGCTCCCCACCGAAGATGAAGAATTACATAAATCGAAGACATTGGAAGGCTCTCAATTTTCGTGACTTGCATGATGACTATGGTCGTATATGTGCTGTGTGAGGATGACGAGGACGACTGGATTTTCACTGTAATTACCCTTCTTGTATACAGATTCACCCTACCAGAATCAATTGACTGGAAATGGCAATTGGTTTTTATTTGTTTGGTGTGAAGCCTTGGATTTGGGGAGGCGTGCGAATTCGCTTTGGAAATTCTATGAATTTTTTAACAGCCCCTCTAACTGACCAGAAGTGTCCGATTTTTTTATGTGTGTAGGATTGTCGTTACTTTAATATAATGGAGCGGATTTTGGAGTCGAGGCTTGGTCGGAGGGAAGGGTGGCGCCCAGTATGGGGCCTCTTCTATTGGTTGTAGTAGTATAAAAAAAAAACCCTAAATTTTAGTTTGTAATGAGGACTTTGAGCTGCAACACTGCGAGTCTTAGAAAGTATTGACACCGGACTGGGACCAACCGAGGACCCAATTAAAGTGAGACAGCAGTTGATGGCATAGCGGACAATATTTTCAAAACGAGTGCCGTCACAACTACCTATAATCTACAGGCATTAAGTACCCAGGTGTAAACAAAAAACTACTCGAGGTACGGGAAAGACCGATTTATTGTAAGGATACAAAAGAAAGGTCACATAAAAAGCTCCATTAACTGGGGTGGTGTTTGGTTAGTTTTTACAAAACACTCGGCAGCGTAAGACGTGTAATGGTAGGAACCAAAACCAATTCGCCCTTGCACTTAATTTCCACGCAGAAGTACTTAATTCTGTTTGAAAAACAAACGTCTTCCTTGTAGTCCGCGCAATAGCTTGACATTCATTGAGAAGAAGGGTACCTAATACCCTATGTAACTTGTATAGCTGCTAATAATAATATGCATATATTCGCATTTGTTAAACCTTTATCTTATAGCGTGCTTTCTAAGAAGGCAATGACCCTAGAGCGTCCCTATCGTTATTTGTTAACTTTGTTCGGATGAATTTTATCGATTCTCTAGTTATTTTTTTTAAAACTAACTCAGGCTACAAGATCCTATAACCCGGTGTATAAATAAGACCTTTCAAAATCAAAATTTGGAAGGTGTAGGCTACTATAAAAGTCAAAATCACAAGAATGGTTTAGATGCAGTAATCGATTTTTTCAGACAGTTTGTTGTATGTCGATAAAATTAGAACATTTCCTGGAAAACTCTAGCAGACAGTTGTATGTAAATCCCCACTTAACCTCATATATAGTAGGTAGGCTTAGGGAACGTCCTCCATCGAGCTACGAATCTCTAGATAGGAGAGGGAATTGCCAAAACACGGGTTTTCAAGGCTTATGGGCTACATCGACGACCCGAATCACAATAAGTGGTTTCTTCGTTGAAAAGCTGCTACTTCAGTACTATGGTCAAGATTAGTAGGTAAGAGCTAAGTCTGACAAGCCGAAAATAAAATTAATCGATAGCTTTAGCTAGTTATCTGCAAAACAGGTGCGAAAGGTCTGATCTCCTCAAGACGAACCAAAAGCTATGGAAAATATTGGCGGAACCACTACACCAAATAACAAAATCGCAAAACAGTTCTTAACTATCATATTGGTACACGGCGAGTTGGGAGACCAAGAGCTCCCTTTAAAAAAAATGTATAGTTGCAACAGGTCCACATGTGCAATCTAAGTCACTCTCGGATGTTTTTCAGACTCTTACGATGGTTGCCGCAGTGAAAAAAATCTTGAGATTTAATTTATTTATTCCGCAAATCACCTCTGAGACCCCTAGCTTAAAAGTTCAGCATACTAATCACTGAGCCAGTGAATGTACAGCTTGAAGAATATTAGCGATCGCTTGTAGATCTGCGTCTCGTTTCTATTAGTTTAACGATAAAAACACATCAAGAGCGTGCTACATTTCGTACAGACCTAAGAAATAACTATTTATCTGCGGATCGAACTCGTATATTGCAACCTACGCCTTCGAATGGTAACACGGGACAGACCAATCTATCACGGTTCAGTCATACAATTCCATCACCAAAACTTCAAAGAAACTTTTACCTCGAAAGCTCCAATCAGATAGATTAAAACTTATCAGACATAGCCCTGCGATCTTTGAGCTCTAAGCCGAAACCAGTACCTATTTTGAAATTCGATAACATTTTGCTGCTACAAAACACAGACGAGAGTTATAAATGCTGCACCGCAGCGGGCGCTATACCAATGATATCTACGAAACTCGATTCCATATCTAATCTGTGAGTGGGTTTGGCAACTTGCCAAGTTTGTTCGAACACTCCAAGCGATTAGTAAGCCTTTACTAGTGGAACCATGAAGGTTGCGCGTATATTTCTGTTATTGCTAATTGCCGCTGCTGCTGTTAGCGTGAGCAACTCCGCGAACGTGTTGTGCGTGTTTACCAGTCCGGGGAAGTCTCATCTGATTGTCTTTATGGCTGTAGCGAAAGCTCTCATCGAGAGGGGTAATAACGTCACCGTGATCACAACGTTACCAATCGCCACTAGCGTTACACCATATCGGCACATTCATCTCAACAAACAAGATGATTCACTGGCCGAGCTAACGTCGTCTGTGGCACGGTTGGCCCACTCGACGGGGAAGATCAGCGCCGCCAAGAGCTTAATGGGAACTATGAAGCTCCTAACTGGTATTCAGAGGGACGCCATGGATCATCCAACGCTGAAGAGTTTCCTAGCCGAGGACAATCACTTTGACCTGATGATATTGGGCTACTTCAACAACTACTACCAGGTGGGTATAGCGGCGCGGTACAGGTGCCCCATTGCGGTGGTGAGCTTAGGGCCCCCGTTTGGACAGATAAACGATTTGGTGGGCAATCCAGAGGAAGTGTCGTACGTGCCGCTGCCAATGTTGGGGACCGATCAGCCCATGACCTTTGGCACACGAGTGAAGAACTTGCTGTTTGCCGCAATCACACCTGTGATACAAGCTTACATCGACTCGGTGATGGAGAAATACTACAAGTAAGGATGTTATATGAGCGAATGTGTGAGTGCTATAAAGGGACCCTTGTCAGTACAATATTTCCAGCAAACCTCTACCCCAAGTTCTCGCAGGTGATGAAGAACATATCGCTAGTGCTGTGCAACAGCCATTTTTCGGAATTGCCCATAAGACCGCTGGTGCCAGCCCTAGTTGAGATTGGAGGCATTCACATCAAGGACAAGCCAGATCCACTACCAGAGGTTAGTTGCATGCGAATGTGCTATTCCGGAAAGATTTTCACGACTTTTTCCTTAGAAAATTCAAAGCTTCATAGGGGATACGGACACAATCCTCTTCAGCTTAGGCTCTACAGCTCGGGGTGCTGATATGAAGCCGCACCAAACTAAGGCGATATTCGAGGCATTTTCCAAGCTGAAACAAAACATCCTTTGGAAGTGGGAGGCGGACGACCATCTACCCGGAAACTGCTCCAACATCCTGTACAGCAAGTGGCTGCCGCAGGATGACCTACTCGCCCATCCGCGGCTTAAACTTTTCATAACCCACGGCGGCAAGGGTAGCATCATCGAAGCCCTATACCATGGAGTTCCCATGATCGGTATACCACTGTTCGGCGACCAGCCGTTCAATGTCGATGACATGGTGCAAAAGGGATTCGGCGTCAGGTTGGACTTTACGACACTCAGTGAAGAGTCCCTCACTCAGGCTATATTGGAAGTCCTTGAAAACCCAACTTACAGAGAGACGGTGCAGAAATTCTCTACCCTCTACCGCGACAGACCGATGTCAGCGAAGGAAACAGCAGTCTATTGGCTGGAGTATGTGATGCGGTATAACGGCGCCCCCCACATGCAAAGTCCGGCAATCGAATTGAACGCCTTTCAGCGATGGAGTATCGATGTAATTGCAGCACTAGTCGCCTTCGTTTATTTGCTTATCAAATTGGCAAAAGTCCTCGTTTGGCTGGTGAGAACTTTGTTATGGAAATCCAAGAGAGTGGTGCAGAATAAAAACGACTAAGGAAAAGGATGTGTCTGTTCTCTCTGTTGAAATGTGTTCTACTTTGTTGCCGGGGACAGAGAATCCTTTGGACTCATTTGGAATGCAAATTGCAATTTAAATTTAGCTGGCGACAACTGCTTGTGGGAAATTTATATCCTCGGGCATCGCCGATGGGTGGACAGTCGGCCGACGGCGTCATTGTAATTTTGCATTTTTTTTCTCTTACCCTCTAACGGGCAGAACGAAAGCAAATGGTTATAGAGTGGGGTAGGTACAATACCAGGTGGAATGCTTCTCATATAAATATTTAGAACGTAATCCTTGCATGGACAGACATAATCACATGTAATACTCTGTAATTTCAGCAACAAGGGGTTCGATGAAAAGGATACGATTCTGATGTAGGTTGCATTTATTTTGCGAATTATCGCTTGCTCTGTGAGGCATGTTGCTAAATTTAGTCTGCTCATGCATGTGAGAGAGAAATTAAAAAAGGGATACGGCTCAAAAAGCGGAACAAAGTGGCGAAAAAAAAAATCATTTAAAATGGTTTTGGATCTATTTACTTAAATTTGTTTGTCGAACCCTGCGGACAGGGTCTTCGGTTCATATATAGATTTGGTCGAGTTCCAGTTGAGAAGTATTTGTCGAAGTCTTCTTCTTTCAGACATTTTTTTGTAGTTGTGGGACTGAAAAACCGGCAGTCAGGTCAAATTCAACCATCTTTCAAAAATTTAAATATGTTTTTTAGGTACTACCAAATTTTAAAAAACATCACCGGAAATTAACTCCGAGATTAGAAATAATTTCTTTTAATCTATATATATAAAAATTGAGCCTTAAAATTATGTTCGTTTGTCGCCGATTCACGCCTTAACGCATTTACCGATTTTAACCAAACTCTCACACATCTTTGGTATTGGTTTATATATGGGTTTTGTGAAGTTTTATTGAAACCGGAAAACGTATGTGTGTGTTATGCGTGCGTGAAAAAACACATGAATTTCAGTACATTTTGGTTTTTTTCCACACATTATTTATATAGATATAAAAATCAATTGCTGTGCGTTAGTCGGGTAAAAACTCAAGAACGTCTCGACGGATTTGAATGATTTTTTTGTTGTTTTGTTTGTCTTGAATCAGGGATGGTTTAAAAAAAAATAAATTCGGAAAATTCTCAACAGGTGGCGCTGTAGGAATATTTCGTTTTTCATCTATCTCCTTTTATAAATATGTATCAAATTGAATCGCATTATGTTTGAATTGATGTTCTCTTAATGCGTGAACCGATTTTGTTTCTGGAAAGTTCAAATGAAAGGTGACGTCAACATCAAAGTTTGTATGGATCTACGGTTTTTGTATGTTTATTGGTTAAACGAGCTATAGGCATTTTAGTGCACATTCCTGTGTTGTCAATCTCCGAAACCCCTCAAGCGATTTAAATGAAATTTTCTGGATGGTTATGTTTGGATCCAGCCGGGAAGATAGGATAGCTTTGGATCCGATAGGTGGCGCTGTTGTAGATGCCTCTTTGCTTTGGGGTGGCGGGGGCAAATCGCAAGCATTAATGAGTATGTGATGTGGTATGGGAGTGCGTTGGCCGTGCGGCACATATCGCTTGTTAGAATGAAGGGGAGGTATATTGTGTTCGTTATTCGTATACTATCATTTTTACAAATTGACCACTCGCCCAAGTAGTCCAGCATACTAATCACTGAGTCACTGTGTTCACAAGTCGCAACTACTATGATATTTAATGCTTTATAGCACCTTTATCGAATGTGAAGTGGGAAAAAAATTATCTGAACGGTGATTCTTATTTCCCGGCAAAACTTCGGACGACCGCCATGACATACCGCACGATTTTTCAAACAAAAGCTCAAAACGATCATGGGCTTCATCGTTAAGCACAATGTTTTTGGACAATGCGATTCTGGATGTACTCGGTCGAATGCCAGAAGCGAGGAATGCCGATTTCTCACATTCTACTTTGGTTAATTGAGAAAATCTGACTGGAAACTCAATTCAATCAGTAACGTGGAAAAAATCGATCAAGAAGTCGACCCGGAAACCTATGAAGTCCTTTCTATGCATTGAACTTAATTGAATTCGAAAGGAGTTTCATTCGTTCAATAGACACGTTCAATTTTATCAAAAAATGTTAATAATTTAATTAATTTTAGGCGGTACGAAGTTCGCCGGGTCAGCTAGTCTTGTATAAATCTCAAAATTTATAGTACAAATTTTAATGACATAAATACGAGATTAAAAACTCATTTCGAAAGCCCAACCCGGTTTGTCTGTAAAGTGCGGTTTGTGAACACACTCAGCACGGCTCGGGATGTCAAATATGTGAAGCAAATAGAGCTTCATCTGTCAGGAATAGAAAAAATAGAGAGAGCACGAGAACATTCGTCTCTCTTCTTTTTTCGGTAGAAATACTTCAAGCTTAGTTTTAAACTTCTTGTACTTAAGCTCGGGATTTGTGTCCGGTGGAAACGTAGACGTAGCATTCCAGTGCTTGTATTCAGTTTTCTTATTAGTTCCCTTCAAGATTTCAAAATGATATAGTACACCCAATCCGATGGCAATACCTGCCCATTGATACCTGTTTAAATGAAAAACGTGCGAATGATATAAAAGCCAACTGTAGCATTTAACTGAATATCGATTGGAAAATTCCTTGAGAGTTTAAACCAGAGGCAATTGTCCGCCCTACACTTGACCTAGGCATCAATAGTATTACATTTTTAAAAGACTCTTTTATATGCATATGCAAGTCAGTGGAACCATCCCACCATAATTTAGTAACAAATGGTCCTTATTTCAGAGCGAAAATTGAATGATTCGAGCATGCGCTTGTTTTAGTGCTTTAGCTCTTTTCACCTTCTAGTATAAATAATTATCGCCCAAAACTCTGACTTTCTGACTTTAAATGTGACAAAAGAAAAATACTCGCCTTAGTCACCTTGTGTCGAACAACCATTCGTTTTGTGCGAGTTTTATCTTTTGTAACGAATGGAACCTACAATTTTATGCCGAGTACTAACGACTGAATTAATAAAAAAAGTTAATTTTAATAGAAAGAATTAAAAAGATAAAGACAGTCAGTCGGGTTTTTTGATTTTTTAATTAACTTTTTTTTACTTTTTTACCCTATGACACTCCGAGGACGGACACGAATCTATTGACACCTCATTCTTCAAAATCAGTCAAGCCGTTTAGGCTAAACGGCGTCACGTAGGAACGGACATAGGATACGCGCGACACAAATAACCCTCCCGGTGTTTTCTCTCAGATGTTTGTCAGACATTCGCGAGAGGTTGTGCAGGGAATAAAAATCTTAACAAAATTGCATCTCTGCACAAAAAAAAATATATTGTGGTTAACTATTTGCCTTGGCCTATTTGCATATAAGATTCAAAGAATCGAACCTTAAATCCCGCGCTTAGTATTCCCACTCAGGGAAAAAATGCAAACTAAAATGTAATATGTTCTATTTGATTTTAGGTTGAATAAACTTAAATAAAGAATATTCCTTTTCACGTTAAAACATATTTGATTTAAATACGCAAAAAATTAAGTCAACGTAGATTCAAAGTGAAACGTATTCACTTTTACATTTAAGCATGATTCCAAGTCAAATCAAGGTGCATACGTGGTTAGATCAAATTAAAAATATATGCATTTAGAGTAGGGAAACCCTTTGAATTAATGTTATGCCACTTTGATTTAAAAATTTTCGTAGTCGATGATAAATCATTCCGAAAAATATTTAAATAAAAGTGGTTTTCTTTGATTTTAAGTTCTTTTTTCTCTGGGTGCCGGCACCTGCAAGACGAGAAAGACTGCAGTTTGATAATATTTCTTGTAGATAAAAAACGAATGGCAGTTCTCGAATTTTTTATTGATTTTCTGAAACATAATTTTTTGATTAGAATATGAAGTTCTGACCTTCAAACTCCAACAGGCCAGTGTTGTTAGCACTCTTTCTTCATTTATCCTATGAAGCGTGGTAATTTTTCCCTTTTTTTCGTTTTCACGATACTCAAATTCCCTTTTAAAACCCCACAATACATTTTTGCGTCAAAATCCAGTTTTTAAAAATAAAATTTAGATACACGGAAAGAAAATAATTTAAACTTAAGTATAAAAAATTCAGTTTGTAAAATATTACGATTATTTTTTCGTACTTGAAAATTTTGATAAAATACGATTTAAATGAGCTGTCTTTTATGGACATTCATGATAATTATGGTGGAATGTAGGTGTTTTGATGAAATTCCAGTAAAAATGTAAAGTTTGTATGTTTTTTGTTAGATTCCTGCAATTCCCACGATTTTGGTGTTTTTCCCTTTATCCCAAGGCTTTTCAAACATCGAAGCTACCACAAAAAGGGGTAAGTCCCACAACACTGCAACAGGCTCAGCTTGCTCATCCTTGGTGTTGCTTGGGAAACGATTTTAAATGAATTAAATGAGCTCCCGAAAATAAATCTTTCTCACAATTAGTAAGGACATAAACACATTAAATTCTCGTCAAAGTTTAATTTGCATAAGGACTCTTCGCATTTTGGCTGCGTCCTGCGTGGTATAAACTTAACTCGCTATCCACCTGTTTTCAAATTTTAATTTATCACATTAAAGTGCGAAAAAGTTTCACATGATTTAGTTTAGTGGTGCTCCTTGTCAGTTAGGTTGTTAAAACAAAAAAAGTCGTCCCAGTCGCATCTAATACAAGATACCAGCAGTCTGGTACAGAATTTGCTTACAAAACTCACCCTTGTGAGTATTCCAAATTTTTCACAAGGAAAATAAATCACTCTTAGGCTATAGCACACATAGTCGCATCAGTATCTGAGATACAGATGGATGTAGAGAGTCCTGTGCCTGGAGTGTATCTGGAAAGCAATCCCCTTGTTCAGTGCCCGCCTGGTAAGCTCGACATGGAATCGCTGACAAAATAATATAAGTCCCGCTTTTTATCCAAGTCGGTTGGCGTTAAGAATCCAGATGAGCTGGAGATATATCTCTAAAAGGCCATGACGACTGCATTTATTCCTCCCTGACAAATTTATCTTTTGGCACACTTGACACTACATTTCAACCGAAATATAGTCAAGTCATTTGCCAAACTCAGATAATCCTCGTAGAGACGTGACACTGAAAGCATTTTATTCAAACGAATAACCCCCAACGTCTGTGAAATATGACACGGCGCTTACGCATAATTTATTCGCACGCACTTTTACTCGAATTCCCGTTGGTGTGGCGTGCTACGCGTAGCCTTCCGCTCCAGTTAAGATTGTTTTTATGTTCATTAAATTATGATTAGCAGGCAACGTTGGCTATACGATGTGCTGTATAAACGTCAACACTCTGCACAGCCATTTCCCATTTCCTTCGAATGATGCTGCATACCATCAACCCCTCTACGCACTGTCAACAATTTTAGAACTCAATTTCCAGATCGACTTTCGACAAACTTTCATGCATACATAACTCAACTCATTGTGAATCCATTGTTCACGTAATTTCCTTGTTCGCGCGATAGCTTAATTGAATTAAGCTCTTTCATCCGCCATTAGAACGTTTTTTTTTTCTGTTTTCAAACTCAGTAAGTGTATTTGCTTAATATGAAGCGATATGTACATGCATATGTGTGGATCTTGTATCGCGATGAGTCTTGGCGTCTGTTAAACTTGATGCGTGTCATTCGTTATAATGAATAGCTAAAGGATTTTTTTTTGTCCTCATCAAAGAGCAAACGGATGTGAGTTAGCACTTTTCGACGAAAGAAAATAGTCAGCAGGGGGTTTGTGTTGGGAGCGAAGGAGATCCCCAACGGAATAAACGAACTCGACTCAAGTGGGTGGTCATGTCCTAAGGTGCCTCCTCGCCCGGGTACGACGTACGAACATGGAACTACTTTCAACTTTCGTGACTTGCAATCATGACGGTGATTATATTCAGCTTTCAAGTTGATGACGCTGACTTGGTGTTTTTTTTTTAGCAGTATAATTATTTTTCATGTTCGTATTAATTGTTGCTTTGGTGTGTGCAAGTGGAGGCACAATCGGTGTCTATCGTGACGACGTGTCTGAGGCTTGAAGGGTGATCTTGATGCCTAGAATGGAATCTCTGCCCAAGCATTTTAACTGATTCCAGACTATTTTTCACCAAACAATGTGTCATTTTATGACTCGTTTTTGAACTTATTTTTCGCCCCATTTTTGGACGTTTTTATGAAAAAATTTTCAAAACGCTTTTTGACGGGGTTTTTCACGCGATTTAGGCAGCCTTTTTTGACACGTAGTTGGCCTGATTTTTCGACACGATTTTGGGCACGTTTTTTGAACTATAGTTTTTTGAGGTGGTTCTGTCTTCTTTTTTTTTTAATTTCGGACCCGTTTGAGGACGATATTCTTAAAATTTTCTATCGTTTTTTTCGACAAGGATTTGGTTGCATTTTTCACATTATGTTGGAGTTTTGTAACAATTTGGACGAGTTTTTGATATGATATTGAGCTCGTTTTTGGAAACGTTTTTGAGAGAATTTTGACGCTAATTTGGGGCTTTCTCGAAACAGTTTTGAAAATGTTTTTTGATCTGATTTTGGATTTGTTTATGCCTATTTTTTCGACACTTTTATGACTTATTTGGAGTCCCTAAATGGGCTTTGACGCGATTTAGGGAGTCTTTTTTGATAAGTATTTGAACTGCTTTTTCGACGCGATTTTCGGTATGTTTTTATGAACTGGTTTTCGGATGCGTTTCTCGTTTTTTTTTTGACACTTCGGACGCGTTTTAGAATGATATTCTTGACGCGTTTTTGGTCGCATTTTTCGATGAAATTAGGCAGCATTTTTGGATGAATTTCGGACGAGTATTTAATATGATACTGGGCTCTTTTCGGACGTGATTTGGAGCGTTTTTTAGGCTCATTTTTGGACTCGTTTCTGCAAATATTTCGACGCTTCCTTGACGTTATTTTGGCGCGTCCTGAGGAGTAGTTTTGAACTTCTTTTTTGACGAATTTCTCACCAGTCTTGGTCGAGTAATTTGAAAAATTTTCATCATGATTGCGGACTCATTTTTGACGAGATTTTGAATGATTTTTGAACGAAAATTTGAGAAAAATTTTAAGCGTTTAGGATCGTTTTTGGACCCGTTCATTTTCGTTGTTCGATTCTTTTTTTTCGCTTTTTGGAGCGTTTTTGAATGGATCTTTCTTTGTGTAATCATATAAACTGTCGTTTGCGTTAAAATGTGGTAGACACCGATTTGGATTCTTAAAACCTATTCCAGGACTTTGCGTAAGATAAATATATTATGGCTTCGTGTTTAAAACTGTATCGATAGTTCTGCCATTTTTCTAGTTCCAAAAATATCTGTAACTTGTTAGCTAATTTTTTGATCAGTAGTTTCTCTAAAGTCCTCTTTTGTGTCTACACTTTCACATAAGCTTTCCCAGCGCAAACCATTCCCTTAGGAGCCTTCAGTCAATATTCGTAAGCCACTCGTATTTTGTTGACCCGATAAATGTTTTCATATATCCCACACAAGTGTTTGCAGTAGTAATTGGTCAAATCAACACCTTGCTTATCAGTGCTAATTTTACGGTCTCATTTATTTCTGTATAAAGTCAAGTACGTTAATTACCACAAAACAAGTCGAAACGGCTCAAGAATATGAACCCTGGCAAAATAATTTATTAACAGTCCACCAGCACACACAGCCCGACATGATAACTCCGCTTATCTAATCAAAAACAATACACTTTCAGTGTGGGACACACTCATCAGCCACTAGTTTCCTATCTGCCTTAGTCTATCGCTGGCGTTTGTCAAAGCATGCACTGCCGTTACGCGTATCCGGTTTTATTAATTTTCGCGTCATCATGCCTTATCAAAGTCGAGGAGGCGGCAAATGTTTTGTGTATGTTTACCAGTTCGGGTAGATCGCAACTAGTCGTCTTCATGGCCGTGGCTAATACTCTCATCGAAAGGGATCACAATGTCACGGTAATCACAACGATTCCCATCCCACCAGAAGCGATCAGTAAGAAACCCTTCCGTCACATTCTACTGGAACAACCCAGGGAGACTATGATGAAACTCTATGACAATATCGCGGAAATGTGCGAAGAGTGGACCTCCAAGATAAGGAGCATGATCAATTTCATGGTAGTTACCAGTATGTTTCCAAATATCCAGAGGGATGCTCTCTCACAGACGAAATTCAAGGAATTCCTTGAGGAGGACAATCACTTCGATCTGATGCTGCTGGGGTATTTTAACAACGACTTTGCAGTCGGAGTAGCGGGCCGCTATCGGTGCCCGATCGCTGTTATTAGCCTGGGATCTCCGTATGGTCCTATAAGTCGGATGATTGGCAATCCCGAGGAGACGTCTTACGTGCAGTTTCCTCTTTTCGGCAGGAGTCAACCGATGTGTTTTGTGGAGAGGCTTGCGAACTTCCTTTGGGCGGCAGTGGAACCTATCTTATACGCCTACACCAATTGGATGATGGAGGAGTTTTACAAGTAACCTTTCTAGCAGAGCTACTGTTTTTTTTCGAACGCTAAATATTTTCTTCATAGAAGTATATTTCCAGCCGACCTCTATCCGCAATATGCCGATGTGATCAGCAACATCTCCCTGGTACTGTGCAACTACCACTTCTCGGAGCTGCCCATACAACCCCTAGTACCGGCCGTCGTTGAAATCGGAGGAATTCAATGCAAAGAACAATCGGACCCGTTGCCAGAGGTACGCTCCTCGTTCGTTTTTTATAAACATGTAGTTATAAAAGATCCCCCTTCCACAGGATATTAAGGTCTTTCTTGATTCGTCGGTTAATGGGACAATCTTATTCAATGTAGCTTCAAAGGCGAGAAGATCCGTTCTCACACCAAAAGCGCGCAAGGTCGTTCTCAGCGTTCTCTCAAAGCTTGACCAGAGAGTTCTGTGGGTGTGGGAGGAGGACGAAGCGCCACCAAACATCTCAAATATCCTCTTCAGGCGCTCGTTGCCTATAGAAGATATTCTCTTCCATCCGAATGTAGCACTCTTTATTACAGATGGACGACACAGTGCCCTTTCCTCGGCGCGATATCGCGGGGTGCCAATGATTGGAATGCCGCTCTTCGCCGAAGAGCCATATAATGTACAGGAATTGGTCAACAGGGGGTTCGGCTTGTCGGTAGATGTACGCAGCTTTACTGAGAGCACTTTTAAGACAGTCATAGCTAAGGTCCTTGCAGATCCGTATTATTCAGAAAATGTGAAGCAATTCTCAAAGGTTTATCGTGACCGACCGACAACTGCCAAGGAAACGGCCGCCTTTTGGCTGGAATATGTGATACGTCATCGTGGGGCTCCTCACATGCAAAGTCCCCTGGTGCATATGCACTTTGTGCAGCGATGGAATATCGATGTAATTGCTGTTGTACTCGTTACTTTGTATGCGTTCAAAAAGCTAGCCAAGGTAGTTGTTATTATTGCGAGAGAGTGCTGGGAGTTGAGAGGCGAACTGAACACGAGACCTGGCAAATAAATACAAGAGTGGATGAACGGCAGTTTATTTGTTTTCGTTTTTGGTAAAGGAATTGGTTTTATTTTCGACTGCCGTCACAGACTGGATCCTTAACAAAAATTACATCCACTGATGCGGCAGCTTTTAGACCGAAAATCTTTGATGGGAATTTAAACGTTTAAAAGAAGGCGAAACCAGTCTGCCTGTCTGACAAAAATCCGAGAGTGAAACTGTCATGAAAAGTGCTTCTCAATCAGCATTCAATTAAATCGATTTCTTCGCACGCATAATTTTACAATATTGTTTAAGTTCAGGTTCTTTTAAGGAGATATTGCCCCTGGTGACCGCAAAGTCGTCATTCTCAACACCGGGCACTTGTAACCGCACAACCATTAACCTTCATCTCTTCCCATTCATATGTGCACCCAAATTTCACATATAGTTACACTCTTCTTCTGGGCGGGCTACAATATGCCAATTGGAGGGAAACACAGCCATAGCGGTGGTGCTGGGGCATTATGGAAATGCAAAAACTTTTCCCTCGCATTTGCATTTGTTTTTATTAAAAACTGCAGTTGAAAGTTATCCCTATCCGCATTGCTTTTGTTTTCGGTTAAGTTCCGTCTCGGATTGCTATTTTTGTGCAAGAGCGAGGAACTTTTTTTTCCAGCGCTTCTCCTCACAGTTGAAAAATCAACTACCGAACATCAAGTGCATAAGTTGGAAAGGGCGTCCTGTTTGTTTTTTTTTTTACCATGCAAATTACCTCGGCGCTCACTCGAAACTTTCGTATACACGATGACGCTTTCTACTAATATTTCTTCAATTAATTAAGCAGCGAAATTTTCTGGCAAATTTTCCAGCTGCAAAAAGACGTAAAAACTGCACGATGAGTGTAGTCCATAGCGTTGCTTATACTGTCTTCAAGTAGTGCAGTTTCCAACTGTCAAAAGTGATGTAGCAAGTGTGATTTGATTGCAAAAGTTTAACTGCAGTCTTTTAGTTGATTAATAAATAGGCAGGGTGGCGCTACGTTGCATGTAGCTGCTGTGTGCGGGCCGGAAAGCCCGTCAGTGATGGGGAAACATTTGGCTATGTCTTCCCTCGGCACGTTTAAATATTATAACAGTGTATAAAATAAAATGATCACATAGATAGCTATCTGAAGTGGACCCAGTTCGCACTCTCTTTGGTGATCCAAACTGTTCAACCCTGGTTATCACCATTATACTGATAGGTATACCATTTACCAGCCACAAGGTACCTGTGAGTGTGAACAATGACTGTTTGTTGTATATGTACAGACAGAATTTATTTTCCAGTTGTAGTCCATAGCAATATATCGGCACTTATCTCAGAAGCCGATAGCGTTTGAGCACACTCAATGAAATTCTGCCAGTCTATCGCCGGCAGCAGCAGTCAAAACATGCACAAGTGTATCGCTCTTCTATTCATAGTCGCGCCCGCTTTTCTGTTCCGAGCGAACAGCGCAGCGAATGTTCTGTGCATGTTTATCAGTTCGCCGAAAACGCAATTGGCCATCTTTATGGCAGTCGCCAACACACTAATCGAACGAGATCACAATGTCACTGCCATCACAACTATCCCGATTACACCTCAAATGCTGAAGAGTGAAAAACCATTTCGGCACATACTACTGGAACCCGCAGAGAAAAGACAGAAACCTATTTCGCAATTTGGGAATGGAATATTTGCAGAAATGTGGGCAAATTTCAACTATCTAGCGGTTGCACATAACTTTCCAACGATCCAGAGGGACGTTTCGGCTCAAGCGAAATTCAGAGAGTTCCTGCAGGAGGATAACCACTTCGACTTGATGCTGCTGGGGTATTTTAACAATGACTTTGTGGTGGGCGTGGGAGCTCATTTTGGATGTCCGATAGCGGTGATCAGTCTGCGGCCACCATTTGGCCCCATAAGCCGGATGGTTGGCAATCCCGAGGAGACGTCCTATGTGCAGTTTCCACTATTCGGGCGGAAACATCAAATGAACTTTAGTGAGCGTATATTTAACTTCCTTTGGGCGGTGTTGGAACCGCTTTTACAGATCTATGCCAATTGGATTATGGAGGACTTTTACAAGTGAGTTTGCGAAAGCTGCCATAGTGTATATAGTGCTTTTTAGAAGCTTATTTCCAGATGAATACTTTCCACGGTTCTCCGATGTCATCAGAAACATATCGCTGGTTCTGTGCAACAGCCATTTCACAGAAATGCCCATACGGCCGCTGGTGCCGGCTTTAGTCGAAATCGGAGGCATCCAAGTACAAGAACATCCAGAGCCGTTACCGGAGGTAAAAGCTTGAATTCAAAATTTGAGCTGCCTTTTAAGTTCTCGCCTTTAATAGGGTATTAAGGACTTTCTGGATACATCCGACAATGGAACTATTCTCTTCACTGTTGGTTCAAAGCTGAGAAGCACCTACCTTACGCGTGACCAACTATTGATAGTTCTCACAGTCTTCTCGCAACTTGAACAGCGAGTACTTTGGGAATGGGAGGAGGCCGAGGAGCCTCCTAAAATCGCAAATGTCCTCTTCCGACGAGCTCTACCAATCGAAGACATCCTCTTTCATCGGAATGTGAAACTTTTTATCACAGATGGGCGACCTGCCACCCTTATGTCGGCAAAACTTCGCGGAGTTGCAATGCTTGGCATCGCACTATACGCAGACGAGCCTTATTATGTGGAGGATATGACTAGTAGAGGATTTGGGGTGTCGGTGGACATACTCACCCTCACGGAGAAAACACTTAGCGATGCCATAACCGAAGTCTTACAGAATCCTGACTACAGTCGAAAAGTGAAGCATTTCGCAGACCTATACCGGGACCGACCAATGTCACCTAAGGAAACGGCAGCCTTTTGGCTGGAGTATGTGATACGTCATCGCGGAGCCCTGCACATGCAAAGCCAACTGGTGCACATGGACTTTATCCAGCGATGGAACATCGATGTGATCCTGGCGCTTTTGGGTTTAGTCTATGCATGCCAAAAGTTGATCGGGCTGGTTGTGTACCTGGTCAGGATTTGTGTGGAGTTAAGAGCGGAGGTGGTGCTGGGGAACAGATATAAGCAAATGTGAGGGTCTGAAAAATAAAAGCTTCAAAGATGGGAGAATATCGAATGAAATTATACTTTTATTCTGCATTGACACTGATTACGTTCAAGAAGCCAAAGGACAAAATCCTGCATAGAATGCGCCCTCTAATAGGAAAAGAACTGCAGTTCGAAGGTTGTCACGGACTTAGTGTTGGTTTTGTTGGTGCTGATTCTTCTGAATAGCTGAATACCCCAGTCAAGTTAACGATTTGCGTCCTCAATCTTAATCTAAAGCTGCTCACCATGGATGGCTTCGGAAATTCCCGGGAGATAATTTAGCCGAGAATCCAAAGTCATCATCAAGGAGTAAGCTCTTTCAAATTCTTGGCATAATTTCATGAGAGTTGATATCTACAGCATGCACCGGCAGCAGCAGCACGAACAAAGTTTAATCCTCATCATTGCACACACCTGATGCGATTTAGTGAAGGAGGAAATCCCTGGCACAACATTCCCAAAGTTGTTGCAGGATGTGTGCATTGGTATGCGAGCTATCCGCCTGGAAGATGACTACGGCAAGGATGGCGTTCCGAGGATTATTCAGGTGCCATAACTTAGGAAATTGCTGCTGGTGGTTGTTTTTTTTTTCTGTGGTGCACTAGTGGTGTTCAGCACTTGTGATTACATGAAGCTGAAAATCAGTTACCTAATTGGGAATTCATATTCGGGTGGGGTGGGGGCTTACCCCACCACACACAGCAAACGTGAGAATCAATTAATCACCATGTTGTCACATGCAGCGCTTGGCATAGACCATTAGGCGGGGCAACCAGTTGATCTGAACACAAACACGCGATATTTGGATGTGGAGAAGGATGCAATGCGATTCAGCGTAACAAAGCTTAGTAGTGCTGCTGGCAGTATCTAGCATGTGTTTCGGTTGACTTGCCAACCGGCGCGACGATATGGGCTGTTATAGTAGGATTTATGTGATGAACGTGTGCAGGCAACCGGCCTTTGAATGGGTGACATAGATTTGTTGGCTCCACAGTTTGTAAATTTTCAGGGGTGGCAGTTGAAATGCAGTGGGTTTTTACAGGAAATCGATTTAAACCAGAGTTATATGTTGGATTAGAGGTTGAGTTGAAGAATGGTACAGCTGGTCGTTCGTAAATGTATCGGCTTATGGGTTATAAGTCTACCCACCTGTTGGTAAAGCGCTTAGAAACTGTTCAAGATCGAAATACCCTCTTGGAAACTATTGTAAATTTGCTGTAATCTCATCAAGGGTGCGGGACACACTGTACCATCTCTCCTCACAATCAAATCGTATCTTGCTCGTCTTAGCCTGTGGCATGCATTTTTTTTTCGATGCCTTTTCTAGGCTCAGAAAACGGTCGTGATGTACCTTCTTGGCTTGGAAAACCCCCTGTGCTGTGAAACTTATTCGACCTTTTGTACGATCTGGAATGAGGCGTAGGGACTAACAAATTGGGGGAAATTCCGTGACAAGGAACAGTGCGGTTACCAACAGCCAATTCCGTAGTTGCGGCGCCACTTTCTTCATTATACAAAGCTGTTGGGAACTATTGTCGGTGGTCAGTGTCAGAGACAATACTGAGACCACCAACTACGACCGATTTCCCGTTACTTAGCCTACAAGCTATATTTTTATGGGGTGGCAAATGCTAAGTGCGCTTGTATTGTTACGTAGAAATTCGTATTGATAACTGTCACGTAACTTCAAAAATTCCGACTCACCAACACACTCGCACCTTGCATATGCCACTTCCGCTGTGGGAAAAGTTGCTGACAGCGTTCATAGAATTTTATCCGTTAAATTTGAAATTATTCGTTACGTGTGCATAATATTCTTTTTAAGGAATAAGTGGAGATTTGCTTAAAATATATATGAAAAATGAACAATGCAGATTATTTGAAGTAAAATAGAAATATATTGAGCAAATTTTATTCAGTTTTCTAAGAAAAATTTACGCATGAAATCGAAGTTAAAAATATTCAAAAGCAGAAAATACGCAACCGTGTTTGTCATAATAAGTTTTTAGTATATAGAACATCTCATTTAGCTAATTTTATTAACCAAAGAAATCAAATTATTCGCCTTTTAACAACATATAATTACTAACCAATGGCATTCAGTAATGTAAAAATGTGGTATTCCCGAATTCTAGCACATTTCCCCACGGTTGTCGAGGTTGGCAGCATTTATTTTTGTATTTTTTGTATGTTTTTGCATGTCACACGGATTCTTAATTAACACAACACCGATGGGAAAACAAAATGGCGAATTTGAAAAAAAACTGAGGGGCCCAGCGGCAAGAGGATTGTGAGTTGGGGGTCTCAGTATGATTTGTCTCTGGTCAGTGTGCCCAATTTAGCATATTATTTTATTCTTATTTAAAAAAAAAATCATGTCAGCATTTTTTTTTTAGAATGATTGCATGCTGTAGCGGGAAAATTTAACAGGATTTTTGTTTGACCAAATTACGAATTAAAATGGTGAAACAAAATCAAAGCAGGCGAACCTTAGTGTGAGCAAGGCTTTACAATTCTCATTTGACAGTGAACACTGAACACAGCCATTTAACGAATTCCGCTAATAACAATAGTATTTTTTTTTTTCAACGAACAGAGTCTGCACTTAATTGAATTAAATATATTTTTATGTAATACATGTAGATGTTAAATCACAATTGGTTATTTATTAAAGCATTATTACAATGGGAAATTTACGTTAATACAATCTTAATTATAAGTGCACATTCCGTTGCCAGGAGAAATCTACGTTAATACAATCTTAATTATAACTGCACATGCCGTGACCGCCGCCGCTCGTGGTTTAAAAAGAACTCCTCGAAAAACAGCTTCGCCGAGACACCGTCACCAGTCACAGCCATTCCCAGAGGTACATCCGACTCAGCAGTCGGTACCACCCCCACGCCTTCGTTGCCCAGCTCACCAGCCACCCGATCCCCAACGCTCCAGTTACGAAGACACAGACCAATATTGTCTTGGACATCGTGTAATAATTCTGCGAATTCCACACGCTCGCCTGGTATTTAACCGCACACGAATCAGGTCATCCCTCCTAGCGAACGTAACCTGATCCGTGTGTCATCGCATTATCGCTTTAGGTGCCAGTGCACTTACTTGATATCAAATGTGGGACTCGGTGACGGTGACGTTGGGTTGTGCTGTGCTGTGCTGATATACCACTTTGGAATGCGATGCGTCGGCGGTCTGGAAGTGCAAATTGTTAATAAAAAGAAACAAAACCTTATAACATATGACTTATCTTATTTGACCTACATACATAGTAAGCGTCACGAAGTGATGTTTATTTAATGATATTTTTGTGAAATATATCTTATTTTTCCTGAAAAACCGTTTTTTTGTTAATTTTTTGGGTCTTTAGCAGGTTTTAATTTCCAAATAATGTTTAGCATGATTTTCAGCACTTTTTTACAAAAAACAGTGGCGCTCCGGAAGAGTTGAGAACTTGAACAATTACGTGTGCATTTTTTGAATCGTCAGGAAATATTTTATTGTGTAGTAAATATTTTAATACTACGAAACAAATCCAACTACGGCTTTTTTATGCCTTTTAGGCATTACTTCATTAGCTAAGACTTTCAGGCTTTTTTCCAAAGAGGCATCTTTTTTTATTTTAATTATATTTAAATTTTTTTTTATTCAACTTAAAAAAGGAATGTTGGCCGACCATAAGATGCTTTTTTGTGGCCCACACGTATTCATAGACAGGAAGTTGAAATTACTGAAACAACAATATAAACAAATGGGTTTTGGGGGGGGGTAAACGTACGAAAGATATCCATCTCATTCAGTCATCTGTGGTCGGAACATTGGTGTCGCGAGTTCAATAGCTTTATACCATCTCAAAAATGCCCAACGCGCCTGAAGGTCCGTAGGGACCATAGGCCTAGCTCCTCACAACCATTCGTCTTGTGTGAGTTTTTATTTTTGGGACGAATGGAAGAGATCTACAATTTTATGCCGAGTCCAAACGGCCAATTGAGAAGCTCTTTCATAACAGTTATACTTTCGGAGAGGTGGCGCAGTGAAAAAAACCTTAAGTTGGAATTTGGCTTTTTCTCGGGATTCGAACCTGGGACCCCTCGCTTAGAAGTCCAACACACTAACGACTAAGCCACTGCGCCGACTGCTGAACTTAGCATGATTAAAAAAATAGAATCGGTCATACTGTCGGTGGTTGATTGTATGACTGATTGGTTCTGCCGCCCTCGGATTATATACAAACGCACTACACTGCAGTCACCGCGCTTTAAAGAGTTGACTCTTTAAATATCAGACGGGTTAAGCGACAGTTCAAGACACCAGTAAAATTTGTGCGCCACTGAGGGTACATAGCACCTTCCTCAGAAAGAGTATACCATTTACCATTTGTCACACGTTTGCACGGCAACCCACCGAAAAGCGCCGAAAAACGTACAATTTGTATTTTTCCGGTGGTCAAACGGAGGGTTCCACGCCACTGCCATCTTCTTATCATTCCCAACACGGCATTCGCCCGTATTAATAAGACTAACATCAAAGGCATTCCAAATATGGGTAAATGCCGTTTGGCAATCACAAACAATTTGTGCATTAATTTGCACATGCTAAAGGACAGCAGTGATATCTGATATCCCACCCAAATTGCCTATCAATTACCCAAGGACCTGGTGATTCGCAAATTTGCGTGCTCGATAATTTTGCGGAATTTGGATTACAAGTTCACTCAACCAGAGCAATTTGAAGGTGCTTTGTGTCGCATCCAATTCCAACATCATATTGGACCGCGCAACCTAATCAGTTCCGCACCAAATATCAAATTGGATCTATCTACGACCAGAAATGAGTTATAATTAATAAAATAACAGGTTTGTCCAAATCCGCCATCGATGAAACACATATATCTGTGTAGAGCTGCGGTAATATTTTCGCCGAAGTTATGCAAGGACCTCTGGGTTGTTTTCGCTCGCTGGCTTTATCCCGTCCTCATGGTGTTAACAATGTTTATGTGTCCGGTTTCAAACAACAATATTTATGGAGTATGGGGAAACCACTAACGACGCGACGGACATGTGTGCGTCATAAATGATGAGTTCTGGAGGACGACGTCACCATAACCAAACATGAAGTAATAACAGGAGCGGATAGACTAGTAGGATTGTTTACACAATATTCCCGCCATATGCAGTGAGTAGGTGGGGGGTGGCTTTTTTTTTGTTGGGCATATTGCATATGTACCCACTCACCTCCTAGTTATTCAGTGGAATGAAACGAAGTGTCTCTATGGCAACCGTCGTTATGAAACGCTGCGTTGTTCTGACGAAATCATACCACGAAAATAATTGAATGACATTTTGATAGGGAGTTATATATATCCTCTTTGGTTACAGTTTGGTTGCGGAAATGTCTAATGTTGGCAGTGATTTAATTTAAAAGGATCATCGCGTGGCTTGTGTGCAGCAGAACGATGATAGGTACTTTTGCCTTTTTGTTAACGAAAATGAGTTACAACTTTTTCTTTAAATGTTGCTGCTTTCGGAGAAACAAGATGTAACGTTCGTTGGCAATGCAACAAATTGCTTTAAAATGGTCTAAACACTCACCGCTTGAGTATTAGAGTTCGTTTCTTAAATTACTTTGCAATTTTGGTCTTCATTTGGTAGCTTTTCGCTTACATTTACTGCAAAGTCGGTAAACCGATGTGGAATTCTGTAAGAAGAAAACGTTTAATCGTTTTTACTTCCACCCGCACCTATACGTACCATGTTCCTCAGAAAACGAAACAAAAAAAAAAATCGTTTCATCGAAAACGAAAACATACGACGAATTTTTTTCTTCAATTTTTTTAAGTTCTTAAATTTTTTGAGTAGTATAAATCGCAGTTATAGCTTAACGTCGATCAAATAAGGTCAGAAGAAAGATATATTCCTGGAGGAGTAGTGCTTTGCGCCGCATTAGAGCTGTCTGCGAAAGGAGTTACATGCTGCCCAGCTTCATTTGCTTTTGTTTTTTTTTTCCAAATGCGAAAGAGGTTTCTGGAAAATAACAGTTCAGTAGTCTTGCAAATTAAGCGAAAATGCTTCTTAAAGCTCCCATTTAGAAGGAATTAAATGAGAGGAGTTGCATGCCGCCCAGATTAATTTTCTTTGGTTTTCTTCAAATGCGAAAGAGGTTTTCGTTTCGTTTTTGGAGAATAACAGTTCAGTATTCTTGCAAATTAAGCGAAAATGCTTCTTAAAGCTCCCATTTAGAAGGAATTAAATGAGAGGAGTTGCATGCCGCCCAGATTAATTTTCTTTGGTTTTCTTCAAATGCGAAAGAGGTTTTCGTTTCGTTTTTGGAGAATAACAGTTCAGTATTCTTGCAAATTAAGCGAAAATGCTTCTTAAAGCTCCCATTTAGAAGGAATTAAACGAGACGAGTTGCATGCCGCCCAGCTTCATTTTCTTTTGTTTTCTTCAAATGCGAAAGAGGTTTTCGTTTCGTTTTTGGAAAATAACAGTTCATATTGAGCGAAAATGCGTTTAGCTCGTATTTAGAAGGAATTAAACAAGCTTAATTTTCTTTTGTTTTTTTTTTTTTCAAATGCGAAAGAGGTTTTCGTTTCGTTTTTGGAGAATAGTAGTTCAGAAGTAACGATGAGGGTGTTTAGATATGAAAGATGAAGACGGCCGAGTATTATTTTTCCGAATGGATTAGTGAATCACGCTCAGTGGTCAGTTTGCTGGACTACTAAGCGAATAGTCTCACGTTAAACCGGCGGTAAGATATAAATTACAGCTTAGCGTTTCTTTATAATGCTCCACCTTTTGCGGTAGTCAGGTATACACAACTGTCCTAAAAGCTCTTCAATAAAGCTGTTGGAATACAGCACAAATTACTAGTTTTATGCCCCTTCGTCCAAAAAATACAAAAGAACTATTTAAACAGATTTTTTTGAGGTTTATATCAAAAGACTTTGTTAAAATTTGGTGTAAGCCCGTCGGATCCAGGGCTAAGCTTACGTTGAATCGTATTATTACTTACAGCTTAGGGATATTGTTAAGAAGATTAGAAATATCTAACCGGAATAAAACTACTTAAAAACATTCAGAGACCTACCTTTTTGAGATCAGTGTCCTTGCGTGAGTCTCGAGTGAGTTGGGGCTGGAATTCACGTCTATGCCTGGCTCCCGCATGAGCAGCAATTTGTACCGTCAGCAGAGACGTTGGTTTAAGATGTTTAATTGTAAAAGTAATAAACACAAGGATTAAAAAGTGATATAACGTCCCTCACTACCATATTTACTAAAGAATTCTTTGTAACTACCCTTGTCCAGCTAATTTATCTGTTTGTCTCTCAATTTTCATTTTCAGTTAAGTTACTTAAAATTCGAGCTGTCATCTACCCATCGATATACCTGCAATCGAAGGGTTGGGGGCGAAAAACAGCATTACCTTTCCAAGCCAGTTATTCAGTAATAAAGACTGCAAGTATTCTAGCTGTCAATGTGTCTGGATATATACGGGAAACCAAATCACATGTACGCCATGCTTGCTGACCTCTTTAGAATCGTCCTCGTCAAAATGTCATTTAGTATTACACAATACGTCTCACATAACTTCACTAACCGTTTACCCCCAATAAATCTTCCATTAGCCATCAATTTGCCACACTATCAACTTCATTTAGTACCACAACACATTACTAAATCGACATAAGTCATACCTCCTTTGACATGTCCTCGATTCGAACATTAGCACAGGTGGGAAATCACGTCAAACTCCCACACAACATATACAAACCACAAAGAGGTTTCATATATAAATAGGTTCCCCAAGCGCGTATAGTTGCAGGGTAAATGGCGAATTTCTGCCAAATGCACGCGAGTGCACTTCGTCCTCAGCGAGAATATGTACATGCTTGTCAGGCACCTCAGGCGGGCGGCTCTTCCAGTTAAACCCAATAGTTCGATGTCAGCTCAATAATGTCGCCCGAAAGAAAATTCCTCGCGAGACAAATTATTATGTTGTCACTTTCAGGGTGACAAGCACCAACCACAGCTCCGCAGTTATTAAGGAAAATATTGTTGCACACAGAGTTCAGCCGCCGGGCGGGTAGTTTTTGTTCTATGCGTCTTTATTTGTAGGTATTTATAATTGAAATGACTTAAACGAACTCATGCCCACACTCCATCGGGGGCTGCAACTCATTTCCCACGAGTGTTCTTTAAAAAAAAAAACAATCCGACCAAATGAAGTGCGGTTTTAATAAGAACAAGCCCAACAATATGCATCACCCTACTGCGGTATTACTCTATCAAGTGTAATTCCGTTTTAATTGTACAAGAGTACGTAATCCCTTTTTAAATGTGATTGCATTGCTCGTCCCACCGCACAAGGCACGTCACCAACCAGCACATCCAGCCTCGTATAATAGAACTATGCGAGTGAATGTGTAAACTAATGGAAGCTGATTAAACATTTGAAACACGTTCTCAACATAAATTGCTTACATAATGTATGAATTTATGAAATCCAGTCACACAGTTAGTGTTGCAGCCATCCGATGGGGATGTTTGAAAGTTTTTGCGGTGCTACCCATCAGTATCAGTGGAAGTCCTGATAAAATTCTGTCTTGCAAGGGTACATGTGTTTTTTTTTCCCATAAATTTAAATGGAAGATCTGGAGATAATTTTGAATGATTTAATAAATGGAAGAAAGGGTTTTATAGATGACAAAGCAAGGGAATATTTTTTGGTATAAGGATCCTTGTACTGACAGTCCTCAAAGACTCTTGATAAAGTCGATGGGGGAGCGAATGAGTGCCATCCTTTGTTTGAGAAGATGTTGCATAAATGCTCGTAGAGAACTTCCTTGAATTCGTTACAATAAAATTGTTACGTGCGTAAGTCAGCTTAAGTCGGTTTTCATTTAAGACTAGATATAAAAAATAAAATACAAAAGTCAATTAACTCGAAACATATCGTTTTTGGACTTAGCACACGGCTACTATGCGCCTAGCTCACGGAAAAATTTTTAAGATCAAATCAAGAAAAATGAGCGCAGAGTCACGAAAAGTTTGTCTAGTTTTAGAGCTTAGCTCAGGATTTACTAATTCACGACTTTTTATTCGCAATTCTATAAATTGTACGAAGTGAAGATATTGACCCTCAAAAGTCGCGAATCGCTACTTTTTATTGTCAATGATGCGATCAAATGAGGAATACACATTGCAATAACCAATTGCAATTTGACACAAATAGTTATTAATCTGCTATTACATGGATTGTGAATTGCAAAAATAATTCGTAAATTACCACTTTTGTGTTGTAAATTCCGATTTCCTCCCTTAACAAATAATTACAACCATTCAGTCTTGAATTGCAACGCAAAACTGTTGATTTGCGAACAAAAGGGGTAGATTTACCACTTCAGTAGTTGCAATTTACGAATTCGTAATTGTAAATTGAATCTTTTTTTTATCAATTTGCATTTCATATTTTGCAATTTACGATTCTTGAGTAGTGATCTGAGGCATCACCGTATTAAATTGAAATTGTTTTATCGTGAAATTAGAAAACTTTATTCTCAATTTACAACTTATATCTTATGATTTACAAATCAAAATTCGTAGTTTAATTATTTAGGATATTTAAAGTCACATTTTATAATTTGTTTCCTCCCGATATCCATGAAAAGCATACGGCGCCATATCGTCCGGAGACAACGGGATTTGTCTGGGGTGGTTTTTCGGTCTATGCTGAAATTTAAAATACAAACAAATTATTTAGCATAACTTGCCATTGATACGAACATTTACAATCGTTTTCAATTACATATGATATTTTAGATTCCATTCCAATTTAAACTTCTTTCAATAGCCCTACTTCATTTTTTTTTTTTGTATTATTCAATATGTACTTACAAGATATATTCCAAAATTCTTTACAAATTGTTGGTTAGTACACTCACTATCACTACGAATGAGTTATACTTATAAATAACTTTGAACGGACAAGAACTGCTTTAAGCAAAGATTGAATACCGACTGTCTGACTCTAATGAAGCCAAATGCGCGTGGTTGGAGCTGTCCATGCAGAAAATGAAAGGAATTAAAAGGATTTCTTTACATGGACCATGGACATGATATGACGTTTCGTTTTTGTCGGCTGCCTTTGCGCCCAAAAATTCCACACATCGGGTAGTTAATTCCATGGAAATTACGAAAAAATATTTTGAAATTCACGATTTCTCTACGTCATTTTACGTTTTCAATTTACATGTGTTAAATTATTATAAGATTTCATTGATTCATCACTCAGTGTTTGTAAATCAGCAAATACTTTTTGCAATTTGCAATTGTGAAGTAGTGCTTGAGAAATTGACCCATTGAAGTGGTAAATTGCGCCAGACAATATCGCAAATCACTACAAATAAAAGAAGCTCGAATTAATACTTCTAATCGCAAAATTCAACAAAGAGAATTTTGTATTCTACGCCGTTTTCAATGTCGAATTACGAATTTTTATATCAACCCAAGAAAAAATCGTTGTAATTTGCGACAAAAATATAATTCGTGAATTGCAACTCAAAATTTTGCAATTGGTGATTTTCAATTCTTTCCGTGTAGCTGAGTCGAAATAATCCAGCTAGTCTTGATCAACTCTGTTTTCCAAATGGAATGTAAAACCTCTACTTTTTGGCATAGTTGTAAACATTATTCCTCATAGATGCAAAAGACATTACCAACCGAAGACACGCAACACAATATTTTCTTGTTGAGAGAAATTGAAGTCTATTTTGGTTAAGGCTTTGTTTCTGTCGCCCTTACTCAACACTGTCGTTATATGCAAATGGTGTATTCGAAACTTTAACCATTCATGTCGCATTGTTACAATAGAATTTGCAGCCAAATTACCAATGCTACCATGTGTACTATATTACTATATTTTCTCTATAAGGACAGAGGACACTATTTAATATTTATATTACAATACCCTGCAAGAGTGTAGCGTTCTTGAATAAAGAAAAGAAAAAAACGGATACCATGCAATTCGATTACCACTCGCACCTGACTCTTGCAATGTGCCAATAAAGGCGCAAAAATCTGCGCACTTATCGCGGAGGACACTATCCTGCTGCGTCCTCATATTGGCTTAACATTTATAGTATTAAACCAAAAAGAAGTAAAACCTATATCCCATTGAAACGCTATTAATTGTGTTAAGCCAATATACGCGGCGAAAAAATAATACTTTATAGCCATTGATCTTTTACTTTTTTTTTCCATCGCTCCTTTAAACACACTTGCTGCACTATAAATTTTAAATTTTATTGTTTTACGAAATCAGAAGCTGAGCGATAGGCCACAGCGCCCCAGTGCAGTTTTAATTATCAGTTTAAATTGGCTACGCAACAGGACATGCTACACTACCCATGCACAGGGATATAAAAAGTAATGAAACCAAAATGAATTATTGCCACGAAACAGAATGGCTCGGCCGTGTTCGAGTACGAACAAGGATGACGATGTATTCGTGTAGTCTGTTGTCACGTTGATTAAATATTTGCATAAATGGAATGGTAATTTAATTTGTTTTCAATGAAACTCGATATTTTCCACATATCACAATGATTATTATTGATTTTCGAAATATTGATACTGAGCCGGATAACTGCAATTTGGGTTTTTGATTTTAGCAACAATTTTGATTGGCTACGCCGAGAGCGCTGATTGCGATTAAAAATTAAATAAAACAGCGAAAAGAGCGAGCTGGAGAGTATTATAGTTATTAACATTTTCAACTTTGCATAATCCCGTTTAATTTTAATTACGCATATTTTATATAAAACAGATTTTGGGTATACCATTAAAATGATTTGTGTTGCTCATGCATTAAATTAGTCTGTTAAATTTTATTTGCTAATTTTCAAATTAATTCATTTTGACTGAGTTTCGAGTGGCATTTGGGGCCGTGTTCTAATGCGGTTTAATCGAATATTAAAATAAGTTCAATGGTCTCGTTTTATTGAAGGGAGAAATTCATAGATTTTGTTGCAATCGCCTTTATCTATGATGGTAGATTGGATTGGATTGGTAGGTGTGGTTGAATTTTTTCTAACAATAGTGACTAACTGGTGGGTAATTATTTTTAATGAACATTGAAAGTGCCATTTAATTAAACGGTTATGCGTGTCAATTTGATTTATTGATTTGAAATAGTTCAATTGGTGTATGTTAGTTACGATTAACTAGAAAATGGGCAACATTAATCGAACTTATTATTACATTGAGTATTGAGACGTTACAAGTAATTTTAAGTAACAAGAAAAGGATATTTTAAATATCACAGATTTGTATGGAAATATTTTCTTTTATAACCACAAATATCCCACACAAACTGTTAGTTCAAAGTCAAAGTTGCATGAAGAACTTTTAATCAAGCGAATTCGTATTTCATCAATATTATTATTATTAAAGGGTGATTTTTTAAGAGGTTTAGAACTTTTTTTAAAAAAAAAACACAAAAAATTCGAAAAAATGAATGAAATATTTATTTGAATCGATAGTTTGAACCTTGCAATTTAATGTTTAAAGATAATTTCATGCAAATGTTGACCGCGGCTGCGTCTCAGGTAGCCCATCCGCTGAGTCCAATTTTGGCATACTCTTTCACACATATCGGCCGGTATCTCACGAATGAATGCATGGATGTTGGCTTCCAGTGCGTCAATCGAAGCGGGCTTGTCCCTATACACATTAGCCTTGGCATTCCCCCACAAAAAATAATCTAATGGTGTCAAATCGCACGATCTAGGCGGCCAATTGACCGGCCCGAAACGTGAAATTAACTGTTCACCAAACTCGCCTCGCAATTGCGCCATTGTTTCGCGTGCTGTGTGGCATGTGGCACCGTCTTGTTGAAACCACATATCATGCAAGTCAAGAACTTCCATTTCGGGCAAAAAAAAGTTTGTTATCATCGCTCGGTAGCGTTCACCATTGACAGTAACGCTGCGATTCGCATCATCTTTGAAGAAATATGGCCCAATAATGCCGCCGGCCCATAAACCGCACCAAACAGTGGCTTTTTCGGGATGCATTGGTAGCTGTTGCAATGCTTCTGGCTGATCTTCACTCCAAATGCGGCAATTTTGCTTATTTACGTACCCATTCAACCAAAAATGAGCCTCATCGCTGAACACAATTTTTCGATAAAAAAGCGGATCCTCGGCCAGCTTTCCAAGAGCCCATTCACCAAAAATTCGGCGTTGTGGTAGGTCGGCTGGCTTTAGTTCTTGCACCAGCTGTATCTTAAAAGGCTTTACGCCCAAATCCTTCCGCAAAATTTTCCACGTAGTGCTGTAACAAAGGCCTAACTGCTGGGAACAGCGCCGAATCGACATTTCGCGGTCTTCTGTCACACTAGCTGATACGGCCGCAATATTTTCTTCACTACGCACAGTACGTAAACGTATTGGTGGTTTAATGTCCAACAAAGTAAATTTGGTGCGAAATTTGGTCACAATCTTCCGAATAGACTGCTCAGAAGGTCGAGAATGTCGATCATAAAATGGAAGCAGCGCGCGATGAACATTTCGAACCGAGCACGAATTTTGATAGTAAAATTCAATAATTTGCAAGCGTTGTTCATTTGTAAGACGATCCATGGTTAAATTGCAAACCAAACTGAAGCTGTTTGACAGTGACACAAGGTACTAAACACACGTCAGCTGTCAAAACCGGTGTTGCCAAAACCAAACCAGCTAAAAAATCACCCAATCACCCTTTATTATTAAAAGGCTACAACAGTTTTGTCCTACTGGTTACGGCTTTATTTTTTAAATCTGGGGCATCTGGATTATTTTCCGTACCGTTTTGTGACAAATTATCTAAACAATAAAATAAAATAAAATATTAATGTGCTACATACATCCTTTATTTTGCATGTAGTTCTGTGTAATATAATCTGACATATTTTTCGATTTTTGGCTTCTGGGCATTTTTAGCGTATGCTTTAAGAAAGAATTAAAGAAATGAGATGTAAATGTTAATTTTTCCCATATTCAACTATTCAGGACTATAAATTATTATCTATATATCCCATTTTGAATTGACTCTTCTGAATTTTAGCAGATGACGAGGAACCTCCATCTACCACGTCTACTCCCAAGAGTGATCAAAATGAGTTGGTGTTTGTCCATGGCATAGAAGCTCTAGAAAAGATTTTGCTTGGCAAATCCCAAACTCCAACAATTAAAACGTTAAAAAAAACTTATTGCATCCATGTTTTGTTTGGTTTTCCTGCACGAACAAAACTTAATTAAACTATTTATAAACAAAACATCACAATGCGTACATTGTCTTATGTAAAAAATGTGCGTACAAAATATTTCGAAAAAGCTCTGAGTCAACTAAATAGTAGGCTCAGAATTTGCATAGCATTTACTTTGTCTGATAAGTTTTATTCATACCGAGCTGAGATAGCCCGAGAAAACCCAAATTCCAACTTAATGTTTTTTTCACTGCGCCACCTCTCGCGAACGTCTGACAAACATCCGAGAGTACAAAGAGCTTCTCAATTGACCGTTTGGACTCGGCATAAAATTGTAGATCCCTTCCATTCGTCCCAAAAATAACTCACACAAGACGAATGGTTGTGAGAAGCAAGGCCCAGGGTCCCTCCCTACGGACCTGTTGCGCCAATTATTTATAATTTTTTTTTGATCTGAGTAAAAGGTCAGTGCCGCCGCTTTTCGAACATATCAAAATTTGGAACTAACTCAAATTGGTTTTTATTCATACGAAATGTAGCAAATGCTTCGATATTGACATTTCTCTTGAGTAAAAGCAATTGCTACGTTTTATTCATACGGCCCAGTATACAAGTCATCACACGAATTTAGATTCCTCGGTGTCACCTTGGCGGATTAGCATCAAACTCCTTCTCTGACTACCTTTTGATAGCATAGCACAGAATTTTTAGCTTAGCTTTCAAAAAAATCATATCAACATACAATGAAGTACAAAGTTACGTGTGACGAAATAGTGCACATTTTAAGTTTTGGAATATTTTTCATTCAAATTTACATATACTCCCTGGACTGACACCAAATAAATCTACCTGCATCACGGGACTCAGTTAGATGGTCTTATATGGCAATGTTTTCCTTTTTATGCTTTTTGGTATTAAAATTGTGAACCACGAAACAGGAAGCAATCCAGAAAGAAACTCGCTCTAACAAATCCAATTGCACAATTGACTTCCACAAATGCGACAATTTTGTTGAGCTTAAAAATGGGTCTAATTGAAATTGGATCTTATTAAAATGTAATGGCATATATAATTTTTTTCTATAGCCAGTAGCATTGCGTTATGATAAATGTAAGTACCTCAGGTCATACAACTGACTCAATTGTAAGCAAATTGAAAAGTCCACTGGACACGTTTGAAGATGACAGTCTGAAGGATATTTTAAACTGCCCCAGAACATACCCATGAGGATGAAAAACTGCGATATTTATTACGGCGACTGCTATCGGCAACAAAAACAGCGCTTATTCGGATGTGGATTCGTCGTTGGCGCCAGACTCAGGCAAGAAGTCTTAAGTTTCAACTATGTAAACGAGCGCATCACGACAATCCGCATCAAGGCTAAATTCGGCAACATTAGCTTAATATGCGCGCACGCCCCCACGGAGGAGAAAGACGACGACACCAAAGAAAGGTTCTACGAGCTCTTGGACCACACTTACGAGCAATGCCCTAGCTATGACATTAAAATTGTCTTAGGCGATTTTAACGCCAAGCTAGGAAGAGAGGGCATCTTTGGTAGTACTGTCGGAAAGTACAGCCTACACGACACCACCTCCGACAACGGATTTAGGCTGATCGATTTCGCGGCGGGGCGAAATGTTGTCATAGCTAGCACACGGTTCCCGCATCTCGATATTCACAAAGGCACATGGAGATCTCCTGATCAATCAACCGTCAACCAGATTGACCACGTTGCGATCGACGCAAGGCACTCCTCCAGTATTATGGATGTCCGAACGTTCCGAGCGGCCAACATTGACTCGGACCACTACCTTGTTGTAGCCAAGGTACGACTCCGGATATCCCGAACGCCGCCAAGACAAGTAAATACTGTGAGGAAGTTTGACGTCGGACGGCTACAATCGCAAGAGATCACCAGATCCTTTTCCGATCGAGTCTCTCTCAATCTCTCAAGAGGTCCTATGCAGCCAGCATCAAGTATTGAAGACCAGTGGCAACATTGCCAAAAAGCCATCAGAGACGCCGCCTCTGATGTGCTGGGTTTCACCCGACCACCACAACGAAACCCCTGGTTCGACGACGAGTGCCGGCAAGCACATGCAGCGAAGCAAGAGGCATACAAAGCGGCGCTGCAAAGGAGGACAAGAGCTGCTCGTGAGCTCTACGTGCAGAAGAGAAGAGACGAACACCGGCTTCTAAGGAGAAAAAAGAAAGAGCATGAGAAGCGCGCGATCGAGGAAATAGAGAGATGTTACAACAGGAATGAGATTCGGAAGTTCTACCAGAGGGTAAAAAGAACCTCACAAGGCTACAGAACCCGAACCGAAGCCTGCAAGGACGAACAAGGGAACATCGTAGTAGAATCGCAGTCGATGCTGAGGATATGGAAGAACTACTTCTGCAGACTGTTTAACGGCGATGACGACTTACATTCCGCTGTCAGGCAGAATGAACCGTTCAACCTGGACGATGAGGATCAACAATACCGTCCACCCGACTTGGACGAGGTTAAGATAGCTATATCTAAACTGAAGTCCAACAAAGCCGCTGGAGCAGATGGCCTAGCCGCCGAGCTGTTCAAAGCGGCAGGCGATGACTTGGTTAGGAGCATGCACCAACTCATCTGTAAAATATGGTCGGAGGAAAGTATGCCCGATGAATGGAACCTCAGCATTGTTTGCCCGATCCTCAAGAAAGGAGACCCTCTGAACTGCGCCAATTACAGAGGTATCAGTCTTCTAAACATTGCCTACAAGATCTTATCTGCCGTTTTGTGTGAACGCCTGAAGCCTTTCGTAAACAACCTGATTGGTCCATATCCTGGAGAAAACCCAGGAACTTCAAATCGATACCCACCACCTTTTCATCGACTTTAAGGCCGCCTATGACAGCATTTATAGGGACGAACTATACAGAGCAATGTCTAGTTTTGGCATCCCTGCCAAACTCGTCCGTTTGTGCAGGATGACGATGGAGAATGCACGCTGCTCCATCAAGGTCGGTAAAGTACTTACCGAGACCTTCGATGTCAAAAAAGGATTTAGACAAGGCGATGCGCTGTCATGTGACTTCTTCAACATCGTTCTTGAAAGAATAGTGCAAAACTCAAACGCCAACACCAGAGGCACTATCTTTCAAAAGTCCGTCCAATTACTCGCATACGCCGATGACATTGACATAATTGGCAGAACGCAGCGTGATGTTAATGGCGCGTTTGTGAGTATTGAGACTGAGGCGGCGAAGATGGGTTTGGCGGTTAATGAAGGCAAGACGAAGTATATGCTGTCAACCAAAAAGGACACCCAACACCGACGGCTCGGACAGAACGTCGCAATAGACAGATATAACTTTGAGGTGGTTAAGGACTTTGTCTACCTAGGCTCCGCTATGAACTCAGACAACGACACCAGCGCTGAGGTTAAACGTAGAATTACTCTTGCCAATCGCTGTTTCTTTGGGCTAAGAAGGCAATTGAGTAGCAAAGCCCTCTCCCGAACAACTAGAGTGACCCTTTATAAGACCCTTATCATCCCAGTTCTGCTATATGGCGCAGAGGCATGGACGCTATCAAAATCGGATGAGGTAACTCTCGGTTGTTTCGAGAGAAAAAATTTTTCGTGTTATTTTTGGTCCCGTCTGCATTGACGGTGAATGGAGAAGGAGATTTAACGACGAACTGTACGGGCTGTACAGCGACATCGACCTAGTCAGAAGAGTGAAGGTCCAACGACTGAGGTGGCTGGGTTATGTAGAGCGAATGGACACGAATGCTCCGGCCCGGAAGATCTTCGAATCCATACCCGAGGGAAGGCGCAGTAGAGGAAGACCGCGACTCAGGTGGCGCACGCAAGTGGAAGGGGACCTTAACCAACTTAGCGTGCGAAACTGGAGACAGCTAGCTAAAGATCGCGCTGGCTGGAGACGCTTGTTGGTTGAGGCCCAGGTCCACCCCGGACTGTAGCGCCACCTTAAGTAAGTAAGTAAGAACATACCCATAATGTCCTTTTGAATATAAAGAATTCCTGCTGCATGAATAACAAAAGATACACAAAAGTCTCTGCTCAGACTGACTGCAAGTTTAAATTGGTAACTGCTTCACAAGTAGGTGCACAGTTATCGTTGGTCAAGTGGAGTCCTCTGAATGTTGTTATCATTCGTACACAAATGTACACCACTGTATGGTTAAAGGGAACTTGGTTCTAGTCGAGGTGTGAAATAATATTTTTGGATCAATATTGTGGGGTTTAGAGGGTAACGTCGATTACATGATGACGGTGGTTTTACGGTCCCTATGTGAAACAATAGTTGTATTAGCTTTGGTTTGTAAATAGTTTGCTACATCAACTCTGTTAAAGATTTTCAAAAATTGTTTTCAGGTTTCGGGACCTAACAATTTTTTACCTGGGTTAATTCATTTACCTAAAGAATTCCAAATCCAATCTCAACTTAAGGCCAATATATAAAAAAAACTAAAAATAGTTGACGCAACAGAATCACATAGGATCTATAGAAGTCAATATATGCAGCCAGCATGGGACATAAAACGACTTCAAAATATTCCTACAAAGGCAGATTTTAGTGAGTTCCCATGGAAGCTCTAATTTATGCCGAAACGAACTCTTGTTACATTCTTTACTGACTTTTTCCCGGAGGTGGAGATTATCAGTATATCTGTGTCGCTCTCTGCAACCAATGTTACCTCAATTTCATCTTTGTTTTCCATCCAAATGCTCCGCACTTCCATTAGAAACAAGGTTATCTGTTCACTGCCCCAGATGTCGTTTTTGGATTATTCCCCTCCTTTAAACGAAAGACAATCAATCACGCAGCCTCCACCCATGCCTTGCAATCTGGGACAAATTTATAGATTTATGGCGCTCGCTTGCCGCCCAACGTAATTTATCATCGTCGCCGTTTGGATAGTTTCAGTATCGAATTTAAGGAGTCTCCCGCCACTCCACTCTCAAATCAAGGAGGCGGCATGTCTATTTGGTTGGCCTAGTTTATAAAGTGAACAGCAAAGCTTGTTATCCAGTCAACCGTTTGATTAATTCGAACTCGGTACCAAGATGAATTAATTTCCAAATGATTTTGGTGTTAAATTGCTTAATCATGTTCGGAATGCCTCAAGGATACAGAAAGTATAGACTTTCGCTCCAAAAGGGAAAATATATTCCTCTGGTTCTCAAGTGTAGCATGAAGAGAATTTCAATGTACTATCGTATCCTGTTTACCAGCGGATGCGATTTATTTTCTTTTAAATCCTGTACAGCAGAAGGATATCTTATATATACATATGTATACGAACAAGAGGAACAAATATATTTCAAAAAAGGATCCTGTTTACAGCCAACAAACAAACATCCTGCCTGTAGGCAGAATTTCTAAGAAGAAATAAATTCGATCCGCGTCGAATTGAAGTGTATTTTATATTGCTTCGTTGCCTTTCATCGAATTGTTCTGTTTACTATATATATATACATATATGATCGCCAGGGCTATGGGCTCCGGGAACGAAGCAAATATTCCTAGTTCCTAGAAAAGTTGCACTCTAGTTTATATTTCAAAGCACAAACACACATGCAAGGAAATGCGTCTCGGAATGAGACCTATTTAGAAATGTGAAAGGGAGGACGATGCAAGGATTCGTATTATATTCTGAAGATATTTATGGCTTTTGATAAGGTTTGCATAAAATTGCAGTAGTATGGGTTTTTTTTCATTGAGCAGGTCATGGCGAAGGTATTCAATTATCGTGGAGGTTGAGTTGAAATTTAAAAAAAATTAAAAAAATTAGCGTTCATTCTCGGAGTTCTGTCTTTGATTATCAAATAGATCTCAGTTATATTCTACAAAACGAAAAAAGAATAAAGACATTTATTTCAAACTTTCAGTATTTATTTTGTGAAATTAAGAAATGATTGTTGAAAACAAGAATGTTGTTTTTGTGATAGGGAAATGTATTTCTTTAGCTTTTTTCTTAATTTAAGTTCATGATATAGATAAGAGCTCCACAAAATAACATTAGTGATAACATCTCAAAGGCATTTAATTTCCCACAATAATTTAAAAAATTTCCCTTTTTTGCAAAAATAACGATGGGTATATTTTTTTTGAATGATTGGACTAAAGTGCAAGACAAAAGGGAAAAGAGCAAAAATTTATTCAATTCCAGCACTTAAAACTATAGACCTATTTTTATTGTTTCTAATACAGGAAAGGTCCCTTTCACACCTCCAACGGATTTTGAAGGGCGAAATGTTAAATATTAAATTACCCACGATCTGGATTACTGTATGACATGTAATGCCTTACAAAAACCGAGTGTGAATTATATATGGAATAGAAACAGTATATTCTAAATCTAAGCCAGTGTAAGAAGTTGGGGACCATTGAATATCTGACGAGGGATATCGTTTTGGTTCATATTTCGTATCATTGTTGAAACAATCAAAATAAAAATATTTGCAAGACTTTTTCATTCCTGTTGAGTTCTTCGTGCTAATCCGCGTAGTCGTTTGGCTGCTGGAATTGTCCAGGATTACTCGGAGATAGTTATATGTATAACCAATTTCAAAAAAAGATTTTAAAACAGTATTAATTTCAAAAACAGCTTCCATATCAACTCAAAGCACACATTCCTTCAAAAAATATCCGCATAAGTATATCCACACCAAGTTGTATATATAATACACTCACAATACACCTTCCGCAAAGAATCACTTTTAATTCCACCAACAAATGCCAGGTACTGATTCACCTACTAAACGCCAGGACAATTCAATTCAATCGGGACAAATTGCCATTTTTATTGCGGCAATTTATCTCCGCCCCTGGCTTATCCACTTTATAGCTTTTATTATTGTCGCCCGGCACAAAAACACGTGCTCGCCTTAACGTTTGCATCCAAGTGCACTTACAAAACTTGTGCAATAAACTTAATTTATTTGATTGTAGCTGGCAAAATTTCCTTCCTAAGTGTACTTGAAAGTGCAATAATTCTTAAATAGAAACGAAGACCTGGCTGCAACTGAGGTTTCTTTTATTGAATTATTCAATAAACCAAAAGGATTGCCGGTTGTAATAAGGATTTATTATCACCTGTTTGCAGGAAGAGGTAAATGGGGCGGTTACTACCTCGTTTGGTGGAATTAAATTTGTGGTACGGAGGGAAGAATGAATGAAATTTGAAATTCATATTTTTTGCACATCATAGCAAGATAGACTCTTGTGAATGACTGGAAGCTTGCTTTTGGGAGACAACCAGTTGGATTCGAAGGTGTCTCTGCTGCCACCACCTTGCAGTGCATGGGATCTACTTATGCGAAGAGCATCAGTGTCCCGAAAAAACTGCTTAAATGGTATGTGCATCCTTAAACTGGGCACAACTGTTTACCAGAGCTCTCCCTAAAAATTTACAAGTACGCAAATCCTACTCATACCTAAATGATTTTCTTAGTTTCTACAATCTCCATGTTTCGGCTCCCATTCCGTCCCATTTGGTGGACAACTAGACCCTCCCACACATAGTCCTTTATGTTGATGTCACAGATAATTAGCAAACTTGTTCCCTTCCGGATGCTATGGCACCCATCAGACACAGAGTGCATTAAGTGTTTGTACCATAAAACGAAAGCGCCATGCAAATTCATTACATCCAGCAAACAATCTAATTGCTTGGCAAACATTAACCCCTTGCGGCCTCACAAAAATATAAACAATGCCGAGCTGTCCCGCATAGTAGAAAGGTTAACAGAGTTCCCGGCTTCGAAATGCATTATTATTACATCACGTTCTGGACGATTCTCCGCAACTACGTGCACTGACATAAATTGCATTAAAAAAATGTCAAACAAAAACCTTGAACCCTTAGTTGCAGAGGGCACACAAAAACTTACCACTCGCAGAAACGAGTATACGAGGATTTTTGTGCCTATCACTTTGTGGAGAGCATATTTCTCTTTTTTGTGATTCTCCATAAGGATTTTTCAATTTAATCGTCTAAGTGCTTTTTAATAGACAGGACTAAACAGAATTAGAAAGGAATTAGTTGAAACCAAATGAACCTGTCTGAGCTAGAAATTTTAGGATGAATAATCCATCAGCAAGGGTGGACGGGCCTTTCTTTTAGGAAAACATTTAATTAAGCTAATCCGATTACAAGGCAAATTCGGAGGAGGAAACACATGCGAATATGGAAATGTTTGCCCTTTTTGGCGATAAGTGATAGTCGATGTCTAAGGTACAGCGTTTAGTGCTGGACGCACTTTGGGAGTTTTTGCCGTCTGGAGATTTTACTTGCCGCACGACATAGGCTTGTGTGTGTTGACAGTTTTAGATTCCTCCAGTCTAGATGAGGGAAAATGTCCTGGAATAATAAAAGGACAAACAAAGGGACCGATGACTTTATGCATATTAGCTGAAAACAGCTCCATATAGACAAGATGGGTATAGTGACTTCGTCGTTCAGCAAGTTGCGGGCACATATTCAAAGATTGAATCATCGTTCATCGGTTGCGATGATTGAATATGAAAATCCTATGCTAAGCTGTAGGTATGTATGTATTTGGAAGAGACCAGATGGGGATTATGATTTGGGATATTCCCTGTGTCAGTACTACCGGTTCGATGATCAACCTTTGCGGTGGATTGTATATGCAAATTAAAGAATGGGAGACTGTTTACTCCCGCATGTTTATTAGACATTTGTCTCTCCAAAGTAGAGACTCATTTTAATAGTTTTTTTTTCCAGTCTGTACTTTCTAGTACAATATAGATACGCCTGTCAATGAGTCTGTCAACTATAGGGTATTAGGCAATCATTTTGAAACACAGAACATTGATCTTATGGCACATTTATCGTAGCCCACATTTGGAGTACTTATAGTCTGAATTCTAAGGGGAAGTTCACCACCCGCCTGAAAAACAATCGAAAGGACATGTCTTTTCGGATCGCTGTGGATTTTAGAAAACCGTCATGAAATAAATAATTTAAAATCGCTCAGAATTGTAGGATAAAAAAACAAAATTTTTGAGGTTTTATCATTCCGAATTTGTTTTAGCGTTTTTTAGGCGTGGTGAGGAATAGTTTTATTGACACTTTTTTGCCATTCAATGATTACCATCTTCGATTTTATTTTTGGTTCTATCATGTTTTTCATTTCCTTGCTCAATATTTGAAGTCATTTTGTCGACCAGTTTATTGCTTTAAAACTCGGAAACAGGATAAAAAATCACCTTTAAACTACTCAATTTTATCATGAAAACACCTTCAGACCCGCTTTGAAATAACTGTCCAAAAACTGGTACCTGTTAATTTGGTGTGCTTGGGGCTTTTTGGCGATTTTTGGAAATTCTTTAATGGGTCAAAAACTAAAATGCATTTTCTGGGGGAAGATTTCGATGTATTAACGAGTGCTATCCAATTTAAGGCAGGCGTCAACAAATAAAATGCGTTTTCTGGTGGAGATTTCGATGTATTAAGGAGTGCTACCCAATTTAATGCAGTTTTGACAATTTATGTGCGTATTTTTGTACCGGCATGAGATGGTATGTTAAGCAATTTTGAGACAATTAGAGAAGTGTCTCTGAGGGAGCTTTTGACCAATTATTTTTTTATTGCGATTTTTTTTTATCATTTCTTGAACGCCATGGTTTTTGACTGTTTTGAGCCATTTATTATTATATTATATATCATCATACAAATAAAATTGGTGTAGTTCTGTTCGACTAAGATTGAATTTGACTGCATGTATTTAAATGAAAAAATCTTAGAAACTGCTCAGTATATTCTGGTGCATTTTTCACAGGCCTATAGAGGATACCTTGGCCTACAATATCTACTTTGTCTCAACTCTATATCTCTATAAATTCCGGAAAAAAATGGACAAGAGTAATTTATTTTTTCGTTTCGTTTTGCTTTTTTCTTTGTCACGCTTTCCGTTCGAAAATACTGGGAGCATTTAGGTATAGTAAATACCAGCTTATAGAGGACATCTGCAGATACAACTTAGGATATCCAATAACTCGATAACTATAAAGGTTTTTAAATAAAAAGGCAACATTTGAAACATTTCTACGATTTTCACATAAGTGAGTAGATATATGCACTTCATTCACAAATCAAACCGCATTATATTTTGACAACTTTTTTAACCTTATTTTACTCCTGTGACGGAGAGGGAGACAGACAGAGACAGTACGCTGTGTGGTTTGCTAAGAAAAAAAAAGCCATAGAAGAAATGTAGGAAAGGTTTGTTTAGCTTTGTTTTGCTTACAAAAAAAAATATCTAGAAAGAAATGTCAAATAGGTACAGGTATCAGTGATACCAGATCAAGGTATAATTACATTAGGGAAAATTCCTGGTGATACACGTCGTACCTGTTTATAAATGCTATTTGCAATCAAGACGAGGCAGTAAATTACCCGGTCGAGTTTTTAAATAGCATTGCAGAACATGGCCTTCTTGCTCATAAAATTGAATTAAAAATTGGAGTTCTCGTTATGTTGCTTCGCAATTTGAATCCCCCAAGCTTGGTAATGGAACCAGATTGAGAGTTATTTCGTTTCAGAAAAACCTTATTGAGGCGTTAATTTTAACTGGGTGTGGTAAAGGATATACGGTATTTATACCAAAAATACAAATAATTCCCAGCAATTATCTATTTCAGTTTAAACGGACTCAAATTCCTATTAATGTTTGTTCTGCCATGACAATCAATAAGAGGGTCAAACTTTAAGAAAAGCGGGAGTTGAATTCATCAAGAATCGCTTCAGCCACGGGCAGTTATATCTTATAAAGAGGTTTATTCTTGCTTTATGTGATGTTGAATTTCGACGAATTTTTTGAAACCTGCTATTGCTTGAGAGCACTTTTGAAACTAAGACTTTTCTCGGCGATTGCTGACGTTTCATTGATCACCTGTTTGAATGCGACTTTTTGGAGGCATTTTCAATGATTTTATTGGTTGATTTTTGATCCAGTTTTTAACGCGCAACTTTCAACTTGTTCCACGGATTTCTATCAGACTTTTTCGACGGGTAAGTTGAGAAGAGATTGATGTGATTATGATTATGTAAATACCTCTTGAACTTTTGATATTCTGAACGATTTCTATGGCAATTGCTAATACTTTTCCGTTGCGTTCTGTGGGTTTTCTAATGCCGGCTTTTTTTAGTGGCACCCAATTAATTTTATAGCATGATTGATGCATGGTTTCCTTGAACATTATATGTTAATAGTTTTGGGGTAGTTTTTGAACAATGTTTCAGGACGCCAATGGCTCGATTTTTCCAGCGTCGTTTTGGGCTCATTTTTAAGCAATTTCGACGCATTTACGGGCATGATTTTTAAAGTTTCAAATAGCCTTTCAATTTTTCAATTTTCAACTTCGACTGGTTGAGATCATATTTCAAACCTTTTATGCAAAATTTCAGACGCTTTTAAAGTGATTCAAAATGGTGCTATTGCAGTTAGTTCTTGTAGCTATTTTATCTGGCCTTTAAGGAAATTTAATATATTCAAACATATAAATGCTCATTAAAAAATATTGAATTGACAGCAAAAATCGCAGTGCTTACAATATGCAGTTATGTGCTCAGACACTTCTTTAGCCGCTCTATGTTGCTACTATTTCTGATATCTGCAACAAAGGACTTTTGGACAATTCTGTCCGGCAATGAGTAATTAGATTATTTTATCAGCCAAATGAAGAACATATGATCCAAATAAACATATTCCCTCCGCTTCCTTAAGACTTAAGTTTGGGTACATGCACTTGTACTCGTACTATGCAAATTTTCTGAAAATTTCTCCCAAATGCGATTATAAACTGGCAACATGTCATTATTCTGAACAACACCTGTTTGTTCAACAAGCACACTTAAGTTTTATCGTACTTGTTAGTCATATAGGACACCGAATATAGCTTCATTCCAAAGCAACCATAATCAAAAGAAAACACTACCCCCGCCACCTCATAGACGTGAAAGTTCGCACAATCTTTGCGAAAACTTCTAGCTGTGATAGTGGCGCAAGTTTTCACGTAATTTGCGACAGAAGAAAAAAATGAATGGGATTTAGCGCTTGTTTTCACGTTGAAACAAAGACATAGGTGTAGTCCTTGTTATGGTGATAGCCCGGAAAGAGTCGAACAAAGTTTTATAGGGGGTAAGCATAAGCAACCACGTTTTCCCAGTTAGCTTTGAGGGATTATTTGCTGCAAACTTTGTTCGTTACATTCATAAATAGTTTGATATTGGTCGTAAGTGGTCTGCATCAGCGAAAGGGTGCTACAAAAATAGTTTCAAGTTTTTTTTTCGATGTTTTACCTCCTAAAAAAAATAAATCGTAGTGGAGGTATGTAGATAAAATGCCCCTTTATAATATCTACACTTCAAATCTAAATTTAATTAAAATCCCATTTGTGAGTCTATTACACTTGCTATTAGTTGCACTATGCACTATGCCCTCTGACGGGCGCATCATTATTCCCGCCTTTGGCAAATTGATTCCCGCATTAACTGCAGTGCGTGCTGCGCGCATTATTCATGGTAGTAACGTTTCGCACATCGTTAACTTCCACCGTCATTACCGCCCCATGTCCGGGACAAAGTAATATAACCCCAGCTAATGGCAAAAATTATAGTTGCTGCAATAAATTGCTTTCTCGTCCCCAATGGACAGCGGCAGGGATTTGAAAGGCAAATAAAAGCAATTAGAACGCAAACCACTAAACTATAAACCTATTTGTTTTAATTTATTTGGTCAGCTCTAAAACTAAATGATTTATGGTACCGGTTGGTTTGGTATACAATTTGTTATGCCTGAGCTTTAAAGTGCTCCCAATGAATTCTCAATTATGGCAAAATGTTTTACAAATTTCTGTCAGCCATCGGATGACCAATCAGCTTATGAATTCCAATGAATTATGAAGGCGATTGAATGGACCTTTGTGTGGCTTTAAAGAGCGCATCTTAAATTATTTATGTAAATGCACTCGCACATAGGTAGAAAACCGACAAATAATTTTGTCAATATTCACTCTTTTTGAAATGAATTTAAGATAGGCCTGATAAATACGTTGTTTAACTAAGTCATAACAATCTGTATCCAAATTGGAATTGTTCTGTAATTTTTTAGAAGCCAGAAGATCCCTAAGGTTCAACGTGAAGCCCGTATCCCTCTATCGGTTCATAATGTCCCTTTTTTCGAACGTAGAGGTTTTGACATTACTCCACGAAATTGACTCCAATTTTCACAGTTCCATTGCATAATGTCGCTATTGAAATATAGGATATACCAATACTTCATCATCCTCTTCTGACCAGAAGGTGAGATCTAGGACGAAGTCAAAGTGGATGGCTTTTCGAATACCTCCCAGTATATAGCATTGGAACGCCTTGGCCGATTGAAGTAGAGTTTCTTAAATTATAAAGCTCATTTATGTACAATAATCTTCAGAGGTTATTCCGAAGTTGGACTAAAATTTGTATCCAACTCGAAAAAGGAATAACTTCGTTTTCAGCTAGAACGTTGGATCTTACCAACGACCCAGTGGAGAACATTTCGTGTGGGTGGCCCTTTTTCTATTGCAAAATTTCACGAACTAGGTTTTTGTATAAGGTTTATGATACCTTTTGTTTTAAAATGACTCACCAACAAAAATTTCAATGCATGGCCAAAGACTACAACCTTTGTGGACCCCTCCTTACGCATGTTCTTCTCTTTATGCAAAAAAGTGCTGGCAACGAAATTGATTTTTTTAGAACTTTAAAATTGTGTGCCTATCCTTCAATAAAGATCTATCAACAGCCGACTTTGAGAAGAAATCAAAACCTGCCAAAATAGGGATATTCCTATAAATCTAGCCATTGGTCTATTACCAAAACAGCCACCCAACATCATTCACTGTCACGCCTAATTAGCCATCAGTTTCCAATGCCCCGATAATTGACATCAAATTAAAGCACTCTACCAAATTCAAAACGATAGTTCGAAATTTCCGTAAAAAAAAAACAACAAAAAAATATATATATTCACTGCGGTCGGCGGCACTACACACCATATCATTTGCATCCATGCGCCAGTGCTCATAAATGTATAGGTACATTTTCCAAATATGTAAGCTCGTACCAGCAAAACAACACATTAACACGGAGAAGTTCAAAATGACACTTTTGAAGAGTTGTACATGTGTCATGTCCTTTGCGAACATGGCACTCGGACGTGGTGGGGTGAATTGTTTAAGTACGCTTTTAATTGGAATGCACTGTCTGATGCACACACGAATTGAATTCTCTGACTCGTCCCTCCGGAGCGGATACAATATCCTTGTGTCCCGATCTCAGCACCTCCCCCATCGACGAACAACACAATCAATATAACCCAGCAACATTGGGTGACACTGCCACTCTGGAAATCGAAATGAAACAATAGACTAGATTCGAACCGGAATAAAATTGGAAAACTTGTAGCACAATAGCGGGCTACACACAATCTGCAACCGAGTAGTGCTCCGTTTGGGATCCATTGAGTGATTTATTTAATTTTGACTGTCAGCGATGGTTGTTCCCTATACAACACATACTGTATCTGGATGTGCAGTAGAATTTTTAATTTTTTCCGGTCCCTCGGAAAGGAACTAGCTCTAGCGTCGGTCGGCGGAGTTGAAGCCTACTGTCGCGCATATAATCGTAATTTCCACGGCGCTTTGTTCATAGAATGTTGCGAAAAGGGGACAGGAAATACTATATGAACAATGGAGAGTGTTTTAGGCTTTCAATCGGTTTCGAACGTCGATTTTGTTTAATGGATTGTGCATTCGATTATGATGAACGGTTGGCTGAACGGTAAATATGTATATGGCTTTTTCGGGCGATTCTGGCGATAAGCGGAAGCAACTTCGAGCCCAGTAGAGTTCCAACAAAAAGGGACAGAGTATATTATATCTTCAAATTAAGCGGTACCTATGTGAGGGCTGTTTCATTGCAAAACTTGGGTGGTTCGATAGTAACTTTAACTGGGTTAGTACGTATTTAATGATTTAAAACGATATCAGAACGAAAAGTTTAAGCTGGTGTCGGCCACCAGACTTTTTTATCCGATTCACATTTTTCTGTCGTACTGATTGTGGCGTTTTTTTAAAACCGATTTTTATAAAATGTAGTTTAAATGAAAGGTGCATTTTTGTAGGTTTATTCCCACATCAATGAATGGGAAGATAGTGGCGATCCGTCCAAGAGTCACCCTTTCTATAAGAGGTATGAATAGAGGAGAACGTAAAGCTGCGTTCAATTCAAGGACCAGCCGGATGCGTTACCTAGGATAAACCTGACAGCACACTCACCGTTTCAACTTGCATCTCGTGCTACTTTTTAGTCAACAAGACACACATGTCTTTCTTGAACCCTACCCGAATGAAGGAATACTCTATAGCGTTGGGTCGAGACCAAACAGGGTGAAGATAGCCCTCAGCGTATTGGCAACACTTGACCAGTGAGTACTCTGGGAATGGTAAGACACTAAAGAGTCACCGAAAATATCGAATATCCTCTGCTGGAGGGCTTTAGAAGATATATTCTTCCGCCTTAGACTTACTGCGGGAGATTTAATACGATACAGACGGAGAAATACTACGGGGTTCCAATAGTCGATCTTCCATCAATAGTCATGAGCGATACACTGTGCAAGCTGTAGCCCACATCGGATTCGGTGATGCCGTGGATACTATGACCGAGGGCTCTCTTAAGATCATAGTCGAGTCGGGGTCTTAAAAAAACCCACACTACACCCAACAAGTAAGAAACTTCTCCAATGTCTACCGGGACCGACCAATGTAGCCGAGACAAACTGTAGCCTTTTAGCTGGAGTATGTAATGCGTCATCGTGGCGCTTCGCACATGCAGAGCAAAAAAACATGGAACATTGACTTGATAGGCGTGGTGCTTGTTACATTTGCGAAGGGCCAACAAGAGCGGTTGTGGTTCTCCTTAGGAAGGGCTTGGAATTCAAAGAAGGGGTACGCCTGAAATACAAACAAGATTGACAGAAGTTCAATTTGGCATCACTGCAAAAAATCCAATAATACATTGTTGTGTAAGAATTTAATTTTCATCTCTATCCGAAGTAGGTATATCCGACTTGACTTAATAAACGAAACCAATTAAACCATTGACAGTCCAATATAAAATTCAAAAGCAAAGCAATATTCCTGTGTACGATGGTTAGTTCCGGTGAATTGATGATGGTTCCGAACCCGCCCCATTCAAAACACGATACTGTTGCTTTTCTAAGCCATTTAATTGCTTCTCTCACCTCATTGTTGTGCATACAGCGACGGCATACATATATATCTGGAAGAGGAAATCCCACAAAAGGATCTCATATAGAGCGAGCAACTATATCTATGGGAGCGCTTGCCGCACAAAAGCAGACTTTTGCGGTTTCACACAATCAACTTGCGGTTGAGTTGGTCTCGCAAAAACCAATCATTTCCAGGGTAGGTATACCTAAATTGAATCTTGGACGAGGCAGGCAGGAAGAAGGTGGCCAAGCGATACCTCCAATTGTAGTCAAGTGTCATGAGAGGATTCGGTTGGCACAACAACCAAAGAGAGATTTGTTAAAAAAAAATGTCCATTATGGCGAATAATTTTTCAAAGGCTTCGATTTAGGAATTGTTGGACTTAATGAAATTGAATTGGCGCCCGAGTTTGAGGAAGTGAGCTACGGTAGCCTTTCATTTGAACTTGTCAGAATTTTCTTTTTATGAATTTTCGGACAATCGGATACAATATGCCCTGCACAGGGCATGGTTCGTTCGAACTAGGAACTAAGAGGTCGCCTAAATGCGGGTTTTTGTTTACTGCGTGATACTCTGGGTGCGGTCTACGATGCTGCAGGTACAGCTACACTGAAACAATTTAAATCTACTGGCTATATTTTTAAGAATGTCTCCTAGGGTGGACAGTACTATAAAGTGAATTCTCCGAATGCGGACAGCTTCCTTAGGCGGGTAGACGACACCTTCCAGACGGACAAGTTCGTCTGATTTTTTTTTAGGCTATGTGCACAAGAAATTTAATTTTGTTTGGGTTTTTGTTGTTCATCGTTGAAAATGAATTTTTCTTTTGCCTTGGACGCAGAACTTACAGCGTTACTTTTGTATACCGCTACTGTGTGTCCCTGTATATTGGGCAATGCGTTGAAGTTTTATATCCTTGACTATTGGAAATCTTTTAAAGGTGATTAATATAGCTCGTGGTTTTAAAAGAAATAAAAGAAAACAATTCCGAGTATATGAACGTTTATTTCACATATTATTGCCTCTCACGACAGTTGACAAACGAATGCTAATCAGTACTTAATACAGGACGCAGGACACTTACTCGTGAGAGGACCGAAGGATTGGTAATTCATATTCGGTCGCCCATATACCATTAAACAAACGTGTGCAGCCACCGACTCGCTTCGTCCTCTGCTTCGTTGCGCCTAGACAACCGCGGGCAGCTCAAATTTATATGAATATCGAACAAAAGGAAACCCTATTCTTTGAGCCAACAATTTTCCTGCTAACATTAGAATAGGGTTGTCGTATTTTTACAATCTAATAATTAATAATTTAAAAGTTTATAAAATAAAACAAAAACATATAACTATATGACTAGTATAAGAGAAAAGCAATACTTTATATATTTTTTTTTTTTTGGTATATCTTAAATTGTGTTCGATTCGATGAGGAATAGAGTTGAGATCTCAATAAAATGGGAAGCAACATTGGCTTTAAAAAAAAAACAAATTTGTCTTCACTGATTGACTATTTTGTTCTAATCTTTTATGTACACAAAGAAGCAGTTATTGGGTTTGAAAGCTGCAGTCTTAAAGTTTTAAACGACACAGAGTATACTGGTTTTAAAATTGAGTTGTAAATTTAATTAAAAAAAAAGTATCCAAAAACACTTGTAATTTTCTTGTAGGTTATGCCTTTCTATCCGACTTATTTTAATTCAATTTAAGTGATTCAGTGATTATCGATTTTTTTTTTATATTTTTAAATATGCCCCAATTGAAATGTGTATTGCCGCATTTATTCACGCAGACAAATCAACTTTCGGCTAAAAACTACTAAGAAATACTAGGAACTAGAGAGTTAAGGGATTAAAAATAATCGAGTCATTTCTTTTTAATGAAACTCGGTTAGAAATATTTTATAATCTAGAAACTTGGTTGATAACAACTGATGAAGTGTGTTTTAATAACCTTTTTTATCTCGGTAGTTTTTAACAACGAATAGTCGTTTTTTCCAACAGTGACTTGAAACAACTTCAACTCATTTTATTAATCGATCAAAAATCGCTTTTGGTTAGAGTGCATTTTTGAGCGTGTTGATTTGTTAGAAACAATAGGTAAAGATCAACAATACACAGAGTATAAGTTTCTCATCGCAATGAGTGGTGTTGGATTGCAATCAAATTTAAATTGAGAAAAAGTGAATACTAAACTTATTTTGATCACATTTAGGATCCACCCACCCACTTTTTTTTTGTAGGTGAATTTATTTTATCATATATTTTTGAGATGTAGAATTTAACGTTTCAGGGAAGCCACTTCTTTGACCGAAAAAAAAATTCTTAGAAATTATTGTTTCTAAGAACTTGGGATGATTTTATGGACGAGATTTTTTAATAAACATTTCTGGAGACAGAAATAGAAAAGAGCATGAAGTGTGCACAAATTTCAAGGGTTCGTAAAAAGTCGAGAAAATTGGCAATGCTGTTCGGTCGAGCGCCCCATCCAGCGTCCCCATGGAAATTAATACCGAGTTTTCATTGGGGGTTATTTGAAGCACAACACTTCGGTCGGACCGATTTACGGATTTAATAAACTTTTTTCGACTTTTCTCGCCTTTACGCATTAGGCATTTGGCATTTGGACGCATTTCTATAGGCGTTAAATGGAGTTTTTATCTTCTTTTTTTTTGTAATGACAAAATGCGATTTTTTTACATTGTTTCGATATTTGTATAAGGTTGCTTTGGATCTGTTTGAATATTTTTGATCGTTTATTTTGTGCTGTGTTTTTTTTTAAATACTTCTCTCAAGAAAGGCGAATGGATAACGTTTTCACAGTACACCAATATGCTGGCAGATAAAAGTAAGTTCTTTACTTTAATAGCTGTCAGTTTAAGACCTTTGGAAATATTTCACCTGGAAACGAGTTCCAAAGTTTGCTTGCTCTGTAGCCAAGGGAATTCTACAAAAGTAATTTCCAAACCATAGTCCAGGGTGCTTCTGTTAGTTAACGAGTTTTGTTGTCTGTAGGTGATTCGAATGTTGAGCCCCCTCAGATATTAATCCTCGGATATCCGATTGGGAGACATGTTTAGCTTCGAAATTTTTATTTTCGTCTTTAAGACAATATCTTTTTTAGGGTTTATAAGTAGCTCTTTTGTAGAGTTCTTTACTGTTTCTTGGGGTAATAGTTCAAGGCCAATGGGGGATTTCTCAGAGGACTCATCTCTTTTCAAAACTTTCATGTTTTGTTTTTGACACGTTTCCTTTTCTAATCATGTGCCGCCAATTCGTAGATAGAAGGTCGTGCTGCCAACCATGCAGCGAATGCTTGTCAAATCTCGATTGAAGTAAAACTAAAACTACTAATATATCGAAAACCAGTTGTAATAAATAGCTACTACTGTCTTAGTTCAGCATAGAAGATTTTAAGCGCTGTAATGCTGTAATGCTGTAATGGTTGTAAGAAGCTAGGCTTAGGGTCCCTACGGACCTGTTGCGCCAATTATTTTATTGTTAATGCTATGTTGCCTCAGTACCGAGCTCAACCTTTTCTGGATGTTCAATTTCCCATTGGTAAATCAGAAGTACAATATAACAGACGACGCACTTTCGGTTCCTTGAAACATCATCATCTCTTTTGCGATAAATTTCTTCTCTCGGTGTAATTCGTTTCTATACTTGTCCATTCCCAAGAGATGACTGCCATCCAAGTTTACAACCCAATTGGATGAATGAATCCACCTCCATGTTTGCACATGTAAATTCGATTTCGAGAGCAAAACGCTATGGTGCGGTTTTTGTGCACCGCTGTAAAGTGCATCATATACAAGCCTCCTTTCCATGCGGCAGTCTTTTTCGCTTGCCAAGGACGTCGTGCGCTAATTTGGGCCTACCCACCACCACCGACCGGTTATATGCTCATACAGCCATTCTTGTATCTTTTTCCCCATTCAGTGCGCATAATGAAATTTTGTTATCGCGTGTCTGACTTGCAAATTTATTCAATTGCAGATGCAGAGACAAAGTCTGCTCGCAAACGGTATGGAGTGGATGTTTTGCTCGCGCCTGGTACACGTACAGTTACCGAGTGCGATGCAGTTGCGGATGGCTGGATGACGGGTTGCGTCACGATGAGATCTATGTTTGGCGGATGAAATTCCGTTATGCAAATATTGAGTACAATGAGACGGAGAGAAGAATTAAACTCAGGCAGCAGCGCAAGGTTTCCAGATTGATTCATGTGACTGTACGGTTGACGAAGTGTGGGCGGATGCGGTGCAAGGCGATGTTTTTCAATTGAAACATTGCACTGCGGTAGGATGTTCTTTTGTTGATTTTGAGAAACTAAAGCATTCATAAACAAACAATAGCTTTAGCTGAAGCTGAGGGTGAGGCTCGTCGCAAGGTTGATTTTCATTCCTGCGGCTCGGGTATATAGGTGGAGGAGACTCTTGTTCCCCAAATGCTAATGTTCGGTGTCTACAGAGAGATGTAGGTGTACGCTTGGATGTTTGTCTTGGGTAGTTCGCGAAATTTATTGCTGAATGAGTAGACAGATTGAAAAGGATTCCATTGTCGCGAAGAAGGTTGGGGAGATTTGGCTCATTTCTACATCTCATCTTGCGTCAATTCATTTAACTAATTTTTAAAGGAGGCGACTCATTTGACAAATTCCATCCACCTCATAATAGGCGAGTTGACAATTTACCGCGCACATATTCCTTAATTATCGTAATCCGTAGTTACCTTTACAGAGTCAACCCATGCTGCTGCTACGGTAACTGCTGTCGTATCCTTATAGATCATCCCGAGCCAAAACAAAAGTCGTGATACCTACTCCGCAAGCGACAACATGAACTGATGAACATATTCAAATGTGTCATTTCAAGTTTGTGTGTAACTCTTTTGAGACGCGTTTCCTCTCAAGAATATACCCTTGGGTTTTATTCCCTCAGTCGTATCGCAGTTTTATAGCAGACAAACGCGTGCGGTATGCTAATGTGCCGGCTGCTTTATCAAAAACATTCAAATTCAATGGCATGTGCGACAAAGGGGTGGAGAGGTAGACCGACATGCGAGCACTTTGTGCCACCCTAACAACTCAATGAAGTGTTTCGGAATTGCGCTTAAATTATCCTTTCTCAACTCGAACTAGGTATAGGAATGCTGCTGCGCCTTGAATGGTTTATTAAAGATTGCGTAATATTAGAAGATAAGCGGAGATGTGTGCCTAATGACGAATGAAAGATTGAAGATAAGTTGATGCTGCAAATTTAGATGTCAAAGTTTTAACAAGAAAGCGGATATAGCTCAAGAGAGCCTTCTAAGTGTAATGACTTGTGTAGGAAATGATTGAGGACATCAAGATTGTAGGTACCTTCCAAATGCACTGCAGTAACGATAATATTTTAAATTGTTAAAAAGTTCTCAGCTTTATTTTTGCGAAACGCTGCCCTTTCTACAAACTTTAATTGTGACCACGGATTTCGCAGACACACTGCTACTCGTGCCACTATGTTGATTTTGGGTTCAGGGGTTTGTGTGCCGGACTACTGAGGGAGATACTCGTAAATTGCATTAATATATTCTTGGTTTCTTTGTTCAATTACAACTGCGACACCTCCCACGAAAGTCTGACAAACTTTGATAAAAAAAGCTGTCTCAACCACTTAAAACATTTTGTAGTTAATTTACCAAAAATTAAAACTGACCCAAAAAACATTTTAAGCCGTACAAATTCCTAGGGGTATATCTTCAAAGCTCCACTCATTTATGTGGCCAATAGAGGACCATCTCATTAAGCGGTTCTCTGTCTCAGATCTTCTGATCCAAATAGATTTTTAGCCGTACAAATGGAGTATGTCTTCAAGGCTCAAATCAATTATTTGGCCAATAGCGGACCATCGCATTAAGCGACTCTCTGCCTCAGATCTTCGATTCTATACGATTTGCCGAGTCCATAGCTCATATAAATATGTATAGCTTTTTCGTTATATGGTGTTCCCAAAATTTTAGCATACGCCCTATGCTGGTTTCGATGGGTTTCGGCTTTGTTCGTAGAAAAAACGTCTGATTGGAGGTTTCATCTGGAGATATGACTTCTTAATCTGTGGTATTTATCTACTCAGGTCCGTTCTGACATCAGAAGACATAGAACTGACCAGGAAGCTGAAGAAGGGGATTTAAGTAACATTCTTTTTGCAACAAATTTTTATGGCAGACTATTGCCCATTAACTTGGAGTTGTAGGCCTTTCACGTTGAGAAAAAAAACGTAAATATCTTGTCCCGCTGTAACAGGTGACATTAAATCGTTTCATATACTAAAACTGTTGTATCTGTTACGGTTCGAACTACTGCACAGGGTGTCCATTAACATTTGTTTAAAATGTTTGTTAATTTTTCGAGAAGACTATAAATGCTTTTTCGTTCCTTGCCACGCCTACTTTTTGAGTGCGTTTTTGACCGCATTGCACGTTTTTCTTAATTTACTGCCTAAACTTGTAAAATTATTCTTAGTCAACACTAAAAAGAATGAATACATAACGTAGCCATCAATACTCCCTTATATTCATTAAGGTTTCAATCAGCTTCGTTTGAAAACTGACCTTTCTTGTACCAAGCTATATTATGGAGATCTACAAATTTGTACTCACTTTCTTTCGTATCTGATACAGTGTTCTTGACATCAGACAGTATCACATTTCTGTTGTATTCTATTTACATTACTAGATTATCTGTCGTTTTTTTTATTGCCCGATTATAAAAGAATAACAAGAAGCGCTACACACAAATCAATGGCACAAATGTTTGATATCAGCGGCAGGTATTTACTAAATTCGTTCGCTGCCATATCTCATCGCACTGATAAGCATATCTCAACGGTAGAACCGTTTCCCACCTCAAGCAGTCCCTTACTGCCAGCGTACATAACAGCACCATGCTGAAGCGCTACTCGTGTTTTTAATTTTACTGTTGTGCCTAGCCCGTGTGAATCAGTCGGTGAATGTCTTGTGCATGTTTACAAGTTATGCAAAGTCACAGCTGCACATCTTTCTGTCGTGGGCTAACACACTCATCGAACGCGGTCACAATGTAACGGTCGTTACAAAAATTAAAATTCTCCCAGAATCTGAAACAAAAAGGAATTACCATCATATCCTCTTGGACAATAAAGCACAATCGCTGCGGAAGCTAAACGACAACATAGTGAAACTGACAATAAAACCTTTCTCAAAGGTAACCGCGAAGATCACATTCAAGTTGTTTACTACGATACAACGGGACTCTGTTGAAGACGCACAGTTTCAGAGATTTCTTCAGCAGGACAACGAGTTTGCTTTGATGCTGCTCGGGTACTCTCACAACGACTATTTGGTGGGCGTGGCAGCAGGGACGGCGTTAATCAGTTTTGGGGCCCCCTACGGACCTATCAGTCGAATGATTGGTAATCCCGAAGCAACTTCCTTTGTGTTGCGTTTCCACTTTTTGGCAAAAACCGTCGAATGAGAGATAGGCTGTGGAACTTCCTTTCCTCCCGCTCTGGGGGCAGTGCTACAGGTCTACACCAACTATTTTATGGAGCAATTTGAAGAGCATATTGAAAGAGAAGTTTATTTCCCGTCGAATTTTATCCGAAATATTCGGATGTCATCAAGAACGTATCCTTGGACCTCTTCAACCATCACTTCTCGGTGAAGCCTGTGCGACCACTGGTGCTGGCTCTTGTCGAGATCGGAGGAGTCGAGTTCAAGGAGCAGCCGGATCCATTACCGGAGGTCTGTCCGATGTCTTTCTGACATTAAAAAGCAATTTCTGAAAAGTGTTTCCTTCCACAGGATGTGCAAGTTTTTCTGGACTCCTCACTCAATGGAACTATACTCTGCAGCGTTGGCTCAAATGTACGCGACGCGCTGCTTATCGCGGATAAACTCAATATAGTCCTCAATGTTTTGTCAAGACTGGACCAGAAAGTTCTCTGGCAATGGGAAGAGGCTGGAGAGCCGCCCAAAATTTCAAACATCCTCTTCAGAAGATCGCTGCCGCTTGAGGATATCTGCTTTCACCGAAATGTCAAACTATTCGTCACGGATGGCAGACGAATTACTATCTATGCGGGCCTAAATCGTGGAGTTCCCCTGGGTTGGCATTCCACTTCCTGCGCAGGAACCTTCCACCGTTGCTGGTGTAGTCAATAAAGAATTCGGTGTCGCTGTAGATATAAACAATCTCACCCAAGGCTCATTTCAGACGGCCCTGAATCCATTTTATAGCCAAACAGTGAAACACTTCGCCAGTCTTTTCCATAATCGACCTTTGACGCCTAGACAATCAGCTGCCTTTTTTGTTGGAGTACGTGATAAGCCATCGTGGGGCTCCGCACATGCAGAGTCCTTTAGTGCACATGGGCTTGGTTAAGCTATGGAATATCGATTTAATTTTGTTGCTAGGCATATCTGTGTGTATCTTTGTAAGGCTGTCAACATTTGCTGTGTTTCTAGTAAGGCGATGTCTACAGTTCAGCCGAGAAGTTGAACATGTGTAAGAAATGCAAAAGAATTTGACCAACATCATCAATACTTTTGGATTTAAGCGATCAGGAGGAGTTCCAGATGGGCCTTGGGACGGGAGCTTCCTTATTGAATAAAAAGTTGTTTAGAGTTGGGATAAGAGTACAAGTAATGAACTACAGATTACAGCGGTTGTTAGGTAACTGATCGCCTTTGGACGGTCTGATATAACAGGTCGCCTTAACAAGGCGAATCTCCTTATAGATATAGAAGTCCTCTTTCAAAACTCAGTGGCGTACAAAAAGAGATTGTAGGGGGAATTATATTTTTGCATGACCCTAATCTCGAAATTATTTAGCTTGAAGCTTAAAACTTTTAGTCAAAGGTCTCCAAATACAATTTTTTAAAATGCAAAGTCTCCTATCTATGATCTTCCTCTACATAGTCTCTGCCTTTAGGTCCTAGTTATAAGGCTTACTTTTTAGTCAAAGTTTTTTTAGTGCTAGCTTGTGCAAAGCCTGTTGCGCCAATACTTTTAAGTCTTAGCCCTTTAGGAACAAAAAATTGTAAACGAAAGTACTAACGAAGTGGTAATATTTACAATTCAGACGATTGTTCCAACCAAAAACTCCCCTACGTTTAAGTAGGAGTAGTCCTACTTCTGAAATTAGTATTCTTATTAAGGGTTGTAAAATTTTATGTGACACCGTTTCCATTCCAATTCCATTCCCGCCAAGAAGGGTGTGTAAAAATATCCTATAATACGCGAGCAATGTGGAGAACTTCCATCCCCCGATTCAATTAAGCTACACTCCGAAATAGACCTACTTCAAATTCTGCAGTAAGGTAGGTTTATCGGTTTCTTAAAATATTATATGCAAAAGCGAGATAAAGGTAACCTGCCTGACACCTTAAAAAGGACTTCAGTTTATCTATCCACATCCGGCACACAAAAAGCTACGAACAAGGTCTAGATGATAACAATATGGTTTCTTGTTCATGCACCTACCGTACACGAAAAAGTTATGTTTCCACCTCTGGCCAAGGACACACAACCATCATGTATCATGCTTTGTGGGTCCCATTCGCAAGTGGATTGTGTATTCATTTGGCAAGCCGATATAGTCGCATAAAGTTATAGCTCTCAAATAAAAAGTTTTCAACACTCAAATAAAATTCGATAACTTCATTTTGTAGGAGTAAAATTTGCAATCATCATATCCTCGGGCATTTAGGGAGAAATATCCTAATTTTATATGGCAACACATATCCTTTTGTATTTTCCTTTTGCCAAACGGTTTTTCATATCTGTTTCCTATTTTCTGCTGATTTGTATAATATGGGGGAAAAAATAGCTCAAAAGGGACTACACACAACACCCTGGGGATATATGAACCTATTGAAAATATGAGCTATGGGTATTCTTTGTAAGAATGTTGTAAATTAAATCAAAATGGGCGGCAGAGGGTGTGCGAATTAGGGGAGGAAATATATTTGTCATGTGTATAGGGAAGGATCCTATTTAAATTGATATTAATAAATCGATGTGCTGATAATTCTAAGCACCCAGTTGAAGGAGCGGACATTTACCTTTTGAAAAATATAAGTATCTATACGTCTGAGTTAAATGGATAAATAAATTGAAAAATCGATAACAGTCTCAAATGGTAAGCCTTGCATACCTGTGCTCGCAATGTCAAACACACTCTCGGTATAAATGGAAATGCTTAGTGTGCCCTTATTCCCATCCAGTGAACTTGCTAAGCAGATTTAAAAGCGTCTTTTGGGTGAGGGTTTGGGCTAGTGGCATTTGTAAAGGCAGATGAGTAACTTTACAGCAGGTCTTTCAACGCTTTACGTCAAAAAGGATGTGAGATCTACAAGCTATAACAATATTTCTAGCCATGGGATGCCATGGTGTACATATACCAATGATATAGACAACTTTAAAGTTAGACAGTAGCTTCCTTAATAAATGTACCTAGCGTGTTATAACATCAAACGTACCATGATGTTCCTAAGCTTGTTGGTGAAAGAGTTATGGGCGGAAAAAAATCGCTCGATTACATTTATAATGCCTTTCCACTAGTATAACAAAAAACAAGCCTAAGTGCCCTGGGATTCATTACACAAACGTTTGGGCTGTCAGGTGAATGTTCTATTCAATTCAATTTCGTTTTTGTTTTTCACATTCTCCATAATCTAAAATGGTTCCATACCTTACCTATATATGTTGTGTAACTTTCCTGAATACACTTTTTTATTTAAATTAATTCATTTGAATAATACTGAATACAGTCACGCTAACCTCTTTATGTCTGCTACTGTAGTTCATAGAACTTTCAGCAATGCTTCCCCGTTTTCATATAAATAAATCGTGACTTTGGACAATAATAATAGACATGAACATGATATTATGCATATTTTGAATGGACTATTAAGATAATTGAAAACAAATAAGGAAAATGCTAAAAAAAGTGAATTTCTATAAGGGTCAATCTAAATTGGATTTTAAGGTTAAAATTAGAGGAATAGAAATTTACAGTGGGTAATGGATAATGGACTTTTTTTTTGCTTAGTCCTTATGTGCTTTTATGCATGCAATATGGAAATTAGATAAATATTATGCAGGACCTTGGAAAAAACCGAATCTGATAAAAATGCGGCTAAGCTGCAAGTGTTTTATGTTGTTCGTGGCCTTTTTATGTGGATAATATTATATGGTGTGGTATAGAAAGGACGGTGCAATATACCTATTCACCTAGCAGCTAAAGCATCTATGAGATATAAGTGGCTTTGGAAGATGTTTGAAATGATTTTCATAGTAAGTAATTATAAAGAAACATTCAGCTATCATTTGAGTTTCAATTTGACGTTGACGTAACAGCTAATTTTTTTGCCTGTTCTTTTGGAGAATTTTGTCTGGAAATGGTTGGGACAGTAGCTCGAATTGAAGAGTTGTACGACTTGATACCGAAGCCGTATGGTTAATTGAAAAATGTTCAAAGCGCTTTAAAAAGTGAGTGGAAAAAAGCGTAACCAAACAAGGGACAAATCACAAAGAAAAACGCGTCAAAAAATGCCAGGAAAAACGCTTAAGAAAAGCGAGGAAAAACGCTTCAAAAACACTTAAAAAAAAAACAATAAAATAACTGAGGAAAGACGCTTCAACAACGCGAGGAAAGAAGCTTCAAAAACGTGTGGAAAAACCCTTCAAAAACGCTTCAAAAAACGCATCAAACAACGCGAGGAAAAACGCGTGGAAAAATCCTCCAAAAACGCTTTTAAAAACGCATCAAAAAACGCATGGAAAACCCCTCAAAAAACGCGTGGAAAACTCTTCAAAAAACGCGTCAAAAACACTTAAAAAACGCGTCGAAAATCGTGTGGAAAAACGCTTCAACAACACGAGGAAAAAGGTTTAAAAAACGCGTGAAAAACCCTTAAAAAAAAACGTCAAAAAGCACTTAAAAAAACGTGTGGAAAAACCCTTCAAAAAACGCTTTTAAAAACACGTGGAAAAACGCTTCAAAAAACGCAAGGAACACGCGTCAGAAAACGCTTCAAAAAACGTGTAGAAAAACCCTTCAAAAAACGCGTGGAAAAACGCATCCAACAACGCGAGGAAAAACGCGTGGAAAAACCCTCTGTAAGGTTGCAAACGAACTTATTGAAAGCTAAAGCTGATTGTAAAGAATACATTTATATTATTTACATTAAACTGATTGTACAAAAAAGAAAAGAAACCTTGAGCGTATATCGCTCAGCAAAAGTAGCACACATCGGGGCAGACATAATTTGTCTTCTTTATTGTCACGTCACAAAAACTGAAGCAAACAATAAACCATATTCCAAAGCAAGGATATTGTGACGTTTCAAAGTGTGCTACGACAAAATGATTTATATGTATCACCAGGAACAGAACAAAGGACAATGCAGAAAAAAAGCTTCAAACAAGACAGCGAATTGCATAATGCAAAGTATTTTTCCATTGCCACCATTTGCTATACATTGTCGGGCGTGTTCTACCCACCAAACTATATCATCTTCCCCTTAAGTAGCGAAAGTAGAAGCCATTCCTTGTCATACTTTGTGTACATGTTACGTCCTTAAGAAGGGAGAAACCTACATATAGGTCACTCCTATATTATATACTTGTATGAGAAGAACAGAACAAAATTGCAATTTGTGTCCTGTGCAACCCCTTTTCGAGTTCTCTATTGGAGAGTAATAGCGAGCGACGATTGAATCTCAAACAATGTTGTCCTTAATTTTCAATCAAACGCCGACGAGTGTAGAAGTGGCAATCATAAAAACAAAGTCAAGTCTGTCTATTAGCCGACCGACGCGCCATTTACTTTGTGTTATGCATTGGTATACATCAAAATTGGCAATTTCACCGGACGACAGCTCCCGTTTTGATTTCCGGTAGTAGCCATCGATATGATTGCACGAATCAGTTTCAAATAATTTTCTACCAACACCACTTGCCGGCAGGATATTCGACATACCTACAGTCGGTGGCTGATGAAAAGTTTTTGAATTTCCAATCAGACGTCCCTTTCAGATGGGAAATCAAAGGATTGGGGCTTTGGCTGAGTGCTCAATTAGCTGTCATTGTGATTGCAGTCAGTGCTGTAATAACACTTCCATGCTGATGACAGAGACGGGCTATATTATATGTGATTTAATTGAACAGATAGGGTTAAATTGAGAGTCGTTCACAGGCGATTTATGTGGGTAGGGGTTTTAGGGACTATAATATACGTTAGTTAATTCGAAGGGCAATTTATTCTAAACTGCAGTCCCATTATGACTCATGGAAGCAGAAGATACAACTGATAGCTCAATGTAAGACACTGGTCCAATCGGGATTCCAACTTCTCACTCGTGATCGTGCTTTAAATAACAGCTAAGTAATTAATCATAGCTCGTTTTGGTAAATATTAAAAACCTCAACGAGTTTCTGTAATAAAATAAAGATCAACCGAAAACTAACAAGATCGAAGATCAACAATTTGGGGTTTACCTATGAGTGATCGTAAACTGAGTAGTAGATATCGATGCAAATTTCCACATACATCAGAAGATGACCCGCAGGAGTTTCAACTTAATGAACAACAGAACTGCAAGCAAGTTGTAATGAATTGATCTGTTCAGTTGATTCAGTGTATCGCTTATCGGCGATCTAAAGGGTGTCCCTAAATTCACGCTTGAACTTTGCGCCATTTAATAGTACTTACAGTGGTGGGGCTGGTCAGGCAGTAACAATTAATTAAACATGATAACCCATTTTTTAGTTCCTAAATTACAAGATATGTATGTTACAAACATGTGGTTTCAATAAGACGGTGCCACATGCCATACAGCCAGAGAAAAAAAATCAGCATCAAGTACAACAAGATCTCCCACAATAATTTGTGATCTCTCAAGCTTAGTCGGACAATATCTAATATAAAGTTATAACTTATAAAACAAACTGTAGTCCCCACCCGAAGATCGTTTGTTACATATTACTGCAAAGATCATTTGATTCCTTAGAACAGAGGTAAGGTATGGATTGAAACTTCATTAATTTGGTTAAGAATATTCAGACAAGATCAGTTGAGGACCTGAAAATATAATTTTTAATGTCGTCAAAGTTGAGCGTACTATATTCCATATAAAAGTCCTAAATATTCTGACCAGATGTGTGGAGGATCTTACATATGTGTCTCTACTTAAAATCCATGATCATTTGACAAGATCACTTGAGGTTAGTGGATAGATCTGAGAGGATCACTTTTTAAAGACTGAGTCTCTGCAAAATAGGCATCCGCACACAACACAAGTTGCCACACATATCATTAGAGATAAAATTAAATCATACTCAAAAGTCCACCAAGGTAAGGACACAGGACAGAGAGATACAAAGCTTCACTAGTTTAATGTATTTCTTGTAGCCGAAATTCAGCAACAGCTGTTTTTTTTTGTCGAAAATTATTTGTGGAACGTAAATGAAATAACACAACCTGTCGAATAACGAAACACTATTTATATAATTGCAAAAGCGATATCTACTCGGAAGTTCTAAACAATTGCATCTGATCAGCAGAATAATATCCCATTCCAAGCCGCACTCCAAATTGATATACCAACTTTATAATAGACCTCCCTAGTGCATCGCTGATGGTTTCCAATTACGGGTTGAACATTGACATTTAGAAGCCCAAATTTGATTATCGAATACATCTCCGCCACTTAGGGAAGCAAAGCACTTAAGAAACACCACTTCTCTTGCCCCGCAAAGCGAGCATGTAATTCGATTGCTGGTGCCATCTCTGATTTGTTGTTGCCATCTCTCCACCATATTCTCCATGTAACTTATTCCAATTCATGTAGTGCGATACACACCCAATTATGAGTCCATTTATGGCCATTTGTCTCAAAGAGATGCGGTGTAGCGAAACAAAAGCCAATTTACCCATCGTAATTGCATAATAAACGTTTCGATATATATCATTGCTGTTGCGGCGGCAACGCCGGCTGTGGTGATGCTCTACTTCATCATAATTCAATCAGCATCATGATCAAAGCCAACAAAGAAAATATGTTCAAAACGTTTCTCATGTATCTATATACTCGTGTACACCTGTTTTGCATGAGGAAACATTCTAGAAAAGACTTTTTTTTTGTCGATAGGTTGGAGGTAGATACATCTGTCTTGGCTTTATTGCGGTACAGATGAAATTTTCACTCAGTCGCTGGGGGAAATAATTTCAACACACTTACACTGGTGGGAAATGGCTGCTGGAAAGACCACGAGTGTAGACGTATAGTGTGTGAAAGATTGAGTAGGTGCAAAATGTGAAAAGAATATGTTTTCTCTTAGATAAAAATGTAAAATGATATGAAAATGTTTTGCGGGAGAGTTGGGAGGTAGGAGACATGGGTTCTAGGATGTTTCTTTTTGGGAAAATGTCGTTCTTGGAATGGGGCGAATATGAATGCAGAAAATGAGACGAAAGCGAAGGCGATTTGAATGTTGAAACTGAAATAGTAGCTATCTATCTTTTATTCGGATGCAGTAATCGAAATTCACCGATTTAAAGCAGCCTATCTGAATTTACAGTCAAATTTAGTCAGAAGTATTTTTCAAACAGTTTTGGATTGTTAACTTAGTTTTTCCATTATAAAGCCGTGGAAGATCCGAATAGAATTGGCGGTGTTTCTATTCTTCGTTTACACAAGAGTGAGGTCAGTTCTGGCGGTAGTTGGATGGTTGGATGTGTGCTGGTGTTTGTGAATCTTAAAAATAATAACTTTGTACATTGTATGGCCTGTGGTCTAGATAGGAGTGCTTTCAGACTGGTGTGGTGGGCTGCATGCAAAATTTAGGAAAATTACATCAAGAACTCCTTAGTATGAAAGTGGTTTGGTTTTTATTTAAGTGGCAAATCTTGTTTTTTAGTGCCGTGAGAGTATATACGGGCACCATTGGTGGAGAAAAGGTTCCTCCATAAGGCCTGCACTGAGCATTTTTGTTGGACAGAGTATAGAAAGGCGACGGATAGTTAAGGATCGTATTAACTGAAGAGACTCATGTAATTTGAGGCCTCGGTTCATTGCGAAGTACACAACCACCTGAATAAGTAAGAAATTCAAGCTTAATTTAGAGTTTTGTGGATGAAAGAAATGATAAAACTCTCCACCATAGCTGCCAAGGTTTATGTTTGGCCATTATACCACTCTACATTTTGCAAAATCCTTGGAATGGAAAATATACAACTTCGTGGCAAACTCCGCAGCTATAAAAGCCACGTATATTACTATGTATACCACACCGTCCGGTCCGGTCAGTCAGGATTTAAGTTCAAGTAGGCCTTATAACATTTTCCAAATACTTACGGTTGCATGAAGGCCTGTTGCCGGATAACGGCAACGTATTAAAGACAGACAGGCTTACAAATTTTTTATAAAAGTTTAATCGCATGAGTTAATGTAAAACGAAGGGATTTTGTTATTAATTTGTAGCCCGGTTAACTTGGGTATATCACACATGGTGATCTCACCTAAGATGATGATAAAAAAAGACGAGTCTGCTCAGGTACTTATGAGAATAGCTATCCGCCGAATCCATTAATGCCAATGGCGGTTTGCAATACGCTGCTCAGAGTCGGACATGTTTTTTAATGATAATTTTGGAGGCAACGCAATTTTGGAAACTCACTTCCTAGGGTCATATGTACAAAAGACAGCAGCACATAATTGTGCACTGATATTGCTCTACAAGCTTTCTTCAGTCCTTGAGAAAAGTGCTGAAAAGAAAGAGAAAAAGAAGAAGAAAACTAACGGTAGGAATATTCACTGGACACTGCCTTCTTAGAAGGCATGCCATGAGACTACGAGCTAATAAGGATTTATGCAGGTACTGTGAGGACCTACAAGTCATGGAATATATCTCCCACCTTCTTTACGAGTGTCAAGCAATTGCTCGGGGTAGAAGGAAGCACCTAAGCAGGTACTTCTTTAACAACTTAGAGGAGGTTGGTTCCTCAAAAAATGTTGGAACAATAATTAAATTCTGCAGGGAAATTGACTGTTTGGGCGATTTGTTTTAGGTTTTTAACCGTAATGGTTCCCGATGGGACCGTCTTGGTGCCTGGTCATTTGTGACGATCTCACAACCCTACCCAACCTAACCTAAGAGGAAAAGAATGAAAAAAAAACGTTTTTTTCATCCACTTTCAATTGATCGAAGCTCATAATTTCCAGATTTTTTTCTGTGGAAAACTGATCAGCCACTTTGAATTTATTAAATATAAAATTAAAATATAAAATTAAAATATAAAATCTAAACCAAAAATAAAAACCCACTTATACGAAAGGTTGTCAGAAGACTTTGCTTTAGGTGCAGTTGCGCTGAATATTTTGTTTAAAAATGATTGTAGGTACATGCGGTTAAATAAATAAATAAATAGTTGGTGCAACAGGTCCTTAGGGACCCTAGGCCTAGCTTCTGACAGCCATTCGTCTTGTGTGAGTTTTTATTTTTGGGATGAATTGAAGGGATCTACAATTTTATGCCGAGTCCAAGCGGCCAATTGAGAAGCTCTTTCATGGCAGTTATACTCTGGGATGTTTGTCAGATTTTCGCAAGAGGTGGCGCAGTGAAAAACACCCTAAGTTGGAATTTGGGTTTTTTTCGGGATTTGAACCTGGGACCCCTCGCTTAGTAGTCCAACACACTAACCACTAAGCCACTGCGCCATACAGTTGTACTTGTTTAAAAAGTGTTTTCGGTTGTTTTGTTTTCAGTTGTCTCTTTCAACTATTTGTATTCAAATTGCAGCCTAAATGATATATTTTACCGAAAAAAAAGTTACTACTTACAAACACGTGATGGCGAGGGAACCATTTTAGTCTTAATCTTAAATATCTACACTTTTTACTTAAATTTACCATGCAACTTTTAAACACCGCACCTTGTTCTAACCCGCACCGCAACTCTTCAACGCCGCTACGGCAACACACATACTCCCACCGAATATCTCGTGTTCTCATTTGCATTGGAACTGTATTTATTGGGTGTCATCCTGAGTGTCAAAGATTACTGTCAAACTGATTTGCAATTCAAATTATATGCACGTCACAACAGAACGTTGTATACATTTTTTTCCATCACTTTTCCCCTACACAATAAAACGTAACAGCGCGACAACATCTACTCATTTGGTGTTGAAGTAACACTTGGGTTTATTCTCAGATTTGTCATGATGTCACCACTCTGCGCGCAGAAATAAACCAGCTGTCTCATGTTGTAATGATGAGATTCCGTCTGCTACCAACAATGTCAATGCTGGTGGTGTAACTTTTGACAGAATAAATCTGTTGGTTTCATAAACGTGCACCTATATGCAAATGCGCTGTGAGTTTATGTGGAAACATCTTAGGGGGTCCGACTTCTTAATATCAAATGTGATTTTATTTAACTGCAGGAAGGGGACGGGGACTATGGAGATGGACTGAGGATGTGTTCGTCAATTCCAAGCTGCACGATTATCTTTCTTCTTTTTTTTAACTGTAATGGAACTGACTTCACTCGGTAAGTTGTAGGGGAATATTTAAAAAGCGTTCAAGCCTTGAGACTATTCAACGTGTTTTTGCAGAAAATACACATTTTTTTTTGTCATTTAAATTGGGACTTAAATTTATAAAATCTGATCGGAATTCGGTCCCTTTTCCTACAGTTTGTGGACAGGTTTGCAAATCGCCATTGAAGCGTTAAAATATATTCAATCGCTATGAACGTATTTGAACAGCTAACAAGGATAATCGAACAGCTTTCATGTGGCAATGCCAAAAATATAACACCATTTTGGGAGATTCTAGATATATGTGTTAAATAGCTTTTCAACCACTGCAACATTTGGCTGGACATTGCAACAAAATTCGTTCCCAATATTAGGCATCCTCGTGTTGTTTTGACAATGATTAGAGTGGCATACTGCAGCGAGGCGGTGCATGTAGAAAAAGAGGGTGAGTGGTTGGTTAAAATGGTTTAGGTATGCAAATGAATATGAGGTATCGATATCTGTAAATGGGTGAATACTTAGCATGGAATGGTTTTCAGTTGCCTGTTGCTAAGGAAACTTTGTCAGTATGAAGGTAAAGAACTGTTCGGCCTGAGGACACTGCGAGCCTTTATGGTTAGTACCTGTGGTTTTAGAGCATGTTTTGTATCCCAGAGTGAGTTAGATTCATGCGAATTATTTAAAACCATTTCCATTGCCCTTAATGCTTTAGAACCGATTGCAGAAAATCAAGAGCTATGGAGGGTCCAGTTTGGCATCCTCCATGAAAGGATGGACTTTGAAACCAAATAGTTTCCTTGTTTAAAATAAATAAAGTCTTGGATTGGATCAGGTATTTTTGGAACAGTATACTCTCTTTCCCAATACAATGCCTTCACTAGTTTCAAACGTTTTGCAGAGTTCCGATACACGTCTGTCTATGGGCATAGCTCCACTTTTAGTTGAATATGCATACGCAACAGTCAAAGTCATTGAAGCAACCACCCCACATTTCCGTTTATTGACTAATAAAGGCTGTGTGCACCAAACCAACACTCTTTTTCAGTCAATTTGAAATATTTATTGAGAAGAAATGCACCTCCCTCACCGGTGATTCAATTCGAAATCCCTAACGAAGTGATATATACGTTTGTAAACTCTCATCAACGAGCATTTACATATGGTGCGAAGCCCTGCTTCATAAATGAGAGATAAAATCACCTACAAAACAATCATCATTCGTACGGGTATAAGAGTTACATCCTGCCTACACCTAGTAACCCCGCGCCAGAACAAACCTTTTCCCAAGTTGCCAACGCAACCGCATCAATATATCCGAGCATAAATTGGTTACGAGTTGGCTTGCCTCTCAAGTGGCAATATTCAACATTATATATCCAGGCTATTATATTCGAGTGCACTCGGCGCAAATAAAAACGAATAAACTTTTGCGCAATACCACGTTGAAGTTGGACCATCACCATTCCCGCAAACAGAGACTCTTCATTTTCCCAAAAAATATGATTTAAGGTAGAGGATGTTGGTATTTGAAAACGCTGCGAGTCGCCTTCGAAATCTCCGCCTCTGTTTCTATCTCGGTCTATGGTTACGCTTGGAAAATTTCGCAAAATTCCTTCGAGTTCATGTGCGCCACATTCACTCAACAACCCCACTTGACTTGCCTGCGCTGCTCCAGAGAAGCCCATCAAAAATGAATTAGAATTGGGTGTCATAGATACGGATGCATGAGGCGGAATATTGTGCCTGTCTGCGAGGCTTAGCCTGGGCATGAGGACCTAAGCGAAGATACACACATCTCACAGATATTCGTCGTCGCTATTGAGCAAACTAAATACTCGTTGCCAGTTGCTTGGATACCAATTACTTCAAGTTGGATTCACCATTTTAATCTGTCCGCTCAGTGAAGGAGTTCTCCGGAACTGCTGCTGTTCTACAATGCCGAATTAAGGAATTGCTGAAGCAAGGATGTGGTTCCTTCTGCGAAGTAAAATTAAATTGTAATTCATTTAGATGCGAGGTCGGTTTGTTCGTGCTCCTCGGCGAACTTTACTGAGAATTGAGGCGCACATCTGGGCGTAGTTCGTGTAATGAGGGCAAACGGAAGTCATAATACTCTGCGAACTGGGAGATGCTTGTTTACGAATGGAGTTGAGTTGTTTAAAGTGCTTGCGCTTTTCGGGAAAAGTTTTTTTTTTTTATCCCTTCCAGCAACTAAACAAGGAGAATGTTTCTGTTTCTGGTATTGCATTTACTATTTCGGACAGTCAGAGTGGAGAAATCTTAGGTCAGCTAAGGGTAACTTAGTTTTTGTAATAAAAGAAGTTTGCAATTCGGTTAGTTAACCAAATAGATCCTAGCTAATTTTTGGGATTGAAATTATGTCTTTTAAAATATATACCTAACGTTTAAGTGAGTCTTTTCCTATATGCCTCACTTCATCGAACGAAAATTCAGGACTTTGTAGTGCGGCGTTTTTCGTTTGCCGAGGAAAAGGAGTATCGAAAAAAGTGCCTTTTGCATTTGACTTTTTAGTGGAAAGGGAACACCCAACCCGTACACCCAAACGCAAAATTAGTCAGTTTTCTAAACAGAACTTCAAGCCCTTATCTTTGTCAACCTTCGCTCAATTTTTGTTTTTCAAAAATATTTTTTTTTTTGTTCATTGGGAGAGTACTATTAGAATAACTAAAAAATTCTTCAAAAAAGTTGGCGTTACCTTGCTTTTTCTATTCATCTAATTCGAGGCACAACTTCTGAGGTCCGACCGAACACTGAAAATCTATTTTATTTTGTACAAACTCAACCGCTTTCCGTTTCATTCTGAAAGGCAATTCATATCAGACTGTAGAAATACCGCCATCTACGTGAGAAGCTTGAGAAGCTTTCATTCTGTGTAAACTGTGTAACATCCAGTACCTGTTTGTTCTCTCTATTTTTCGAAGCAGCATCTCACTTTATATAGGTAAAAATATAACATCCTTGTCGGAAGAATATAGTCACAATATGAATTGAAAGATTATTTTAGAAAGAGTGGGTCGAATTTGAAGGGTTATACAATTCTGTGCTTTGTAATTTTGATGCAGTTGTAAACGGTCTTGACAACTTTAAACTTTCAGTGTGAGCGCACCCTTACACCGATTACCGAACTGTCAATGTCAAAATACTCATTAAAATTTCCATCAAGGTGAAGTACACGAAGGAACAACGCTTACAAATAATTAAAACTAACTACCAAACTTCCGAACTGGTGGTCGCAATTTTAAGAGCGTTAACGCCAATTTCCATCTTCAACGATGAAGCGGATTTTTGGTTAAACGGCTTCGTCAATAAGCAAAATATGCATTACCGGCGAGAATCCTCATGTGCTTCATGAAACAGCACTTCATCCGCAAAAAGTCAAAAAGTTTGGTGCGGTTTTCATGCCGGTGGCGTAATTGGGCCGTTTTTTCTCGTCGATGAAAATTACCGTCACCTTACGGTGTTCGCTACAGAGACATGTTGGAACGTTATTTCTTTGTGTAATTGCATGAATTGGACATCAGTGATATGTGGTTCCAACCAGACGGTGCCACAAGCCACACAGCGGGTGCAGTTCGGTGAACTTGCGCTATCTCGAGAAACGGACCCGTTTATTGGCCGCCTTGATCGTGGGATTTAACGCCTCTAGGCCTTTTTCTATGGTGCTACATTAAATCATTGGGCTATGCCAACAAGCCGGCGACGTTAGAGGATACATTGAACCCAACTTTCGATGACTCGGCCGCACATTTCGACCGATACGGCCGCTATTTCTCGGTGAAAAATGGCTCTGACAACGTTGAACGAGAAATAACGGTCGTATCGGCCGAGTCATCGAAAATTGGGTTCAACGTATCGACCGCTGCTGACGTTCCCATGGTGGACATATGAAAGGAGTCGAATTCCATTCATAAATATTTTGATAGCCAATAACATTTTTCAAGCCAATAACATTTTTCAAGCCAATAACATTTTTTTTGACATATCTCAAGTAGGTAGGTAAGTAAAATGGGTGCACTTGTGGCGGTTGCCAGAGCTTCACGTATACCATCAGTTGGATCCATTGTGTTCAGTTACGGGCACCATCCATTGCATACCCGTTGAAAACAAGAAATAGACCGCTTTTCATATTAGAGCCACATAGATTTAGTATGAATCTCATGCGTTCTTAAGCTCCGTTGTAACCATATCCTCTGGTTCGTCCTAAGAGCCCAATGATGTGAGGTCTGAGTATCCACTAGTACCACCCAGACTTGAGTAAGAACATCTCAAGTAGTTTGCATTTTATTTAAAAAAGAAGTTGTCAAGACCTTAATGAAAGATCCTTTATAACTTGAATGTCATCTTGCGATTTGTTCGGTTCAGGGTTTGTCATTTCGCAATATGGACCTTTAAAACACCCAAATAACGTGTCAGAATTGTTAATTCTGTGACGGCAAATAAGTCTTCCTGATAGCAAAATTTGCAAACGACTTCATTATATTTAGGGATGTGGTGAGACATTTATGCATCGGCGAATAGAAACAATCGCCGTTGTCAGTGCAAGTGTCGCTGAGGACCCAAATTCATCAATCCCTCGGCGTTCTCGAACTCTATTCTTATCTTACATCGCATCACGGCATAACTTGCCCTTGAAATTGCATTTTTAGCCTTATAAAAAAATTAAAATGAATTGAAGACAGGCAACCACCTAATGCGCCGATTGGATGCTTGCACAACCAGTTGATTTTTCAAAAACTTTGTCAGCGATGAAGCTCGTTTCTCACTCAGTGATCAAGTCCAACATGCGTATGCACATTGAACACGCCAGAAGGTCTGAAAAATCACAAGTGTTTGTGATGAAGTCATTTCAGCCTCAAAAATTGACAAGTGTGCATTGTGTTATTTATTCGAACGTAGCTTTTCAAAAACGAAGAACAAGTGATTATTACCGAAAATTCTCGACGCTTTAGCCTTACGATCATCGAATTTTGTTGGTCAGAAACAGGGCACTCATTTCGTAACTTTTGAGACGATTATCGTCCAAGCGATAGACCTCCAAAACTAGCAACCAAGTGCTAAAATTACAAGTTTGAGAGCTTAGTCCAGTTGATTTTCCAAAAATATAATGAAAGCTGATGTTTGTCAAAAAACTTCCAACAGAATATAACTTATTTTGGTGATCAAAAGTTGCAAAAACGATATCGTTTAGACGATCGTTGATATACGGAATCTGCCCCGATATGCGGTTCTAACAAGACAACGCTATAATCAAAATAACACGACAAGCTTTATTTTGAGGAAAGTCTCCCAAACCCCCCTAGTTTCGAGATTTGGTGATGCCAATTGGCTGCCGTGATGATGCGATTCGAATCCTCTTCGTTTCGTTCTTAGTTTATTTACTTAAAATCTGACGGATTGCACTTGTTTCGTATATCGAGTCCGATTAGTTCAAGTCACTGCATTTGGTGGCTTTGCAGGTCATGTTCGTGAACTACTCGAAATAAAGTAGCGAAGCCGGGCTCGTTCTTAAATTGTTTTTCTTTTACGATCTACCTCTCATGCTAATCCTTATTCAGGTTTAAGGTCGGTTTCCATTTCGGCTAGTCCATTCAACGAGTTCCAGTTACACAAAATTATTCCGCTAGCAAAAGCAATCGAGAACATTTTTAATAAAAAATGTTTAACCATAACCAAACTACTGAAAAACTGAACAAGATGACCTTACATGGTGTCTGAAGTAGTTCGTTCATTTCACTTTCCATGTGGGAGTTTCATAAATGTCTCCGCATTTTCCTAGCTGGTCAATAGGTGGCGCTAGTGCTAAATGTGTGTGGGTTTGAAATAAAAGAATTTTCCTTGAAAATTAAGAATCGTTTTATTTCACCCAATATTTATTATTTTTTATTTTAATGCGTTACCACAAGTGAAGAGGTAAAAGGCAGATGTAGAAATCAGTTGCAAAGTTTTGAATTGTGCACAACAGCTGTTTATGACAGATAGAAATATCGAAAAAGTTTCTTACTAAGCAGCAATAAAATGTGTAGGCTCTTTTGTTGACTTGCAGATGGCGTAGTCACTTATTTGGAATTCAATTACATTATGTTGCCACAAGTGTTCACTTTTGGTTGTTTAGTTACAATAGCTTGATAAATTGACTAAGTTTATATGTAGTTGCAGATAGTAAGTCACCCACCCCTACAAATAATGATTGCGGAAAACAACCACAAAGCCAGATACACTTTCTGTCACAGCTCCTAACTCAAAATTCACCACTGCGCCAGCAATTTACTTCATTTCAAATCTGGGCATCTGCAATCTTATTTCTGACCATCATAAATCTCCCGTCATATTAAAGAATATGCGATGCAATTTCGTTTCTGTTTCGCTTCGTCCCTTTTTGCTTCTTGAACTTGTCAGTGAATACATAAATTACCCGCACGGACCCAAGGAAAAGTAAGAAAATTCATCTCATGGCCCCGTGATAGACGTAAACGAAATTGCATCCGAAAGATACAAATTTATGTAGATGACTGCAACTATACCGAAAGTTCACTCTGACGACTGTTGGGGTAGTCCCAGCCCTAGTCTCCATCTTTCCTATTGCATAGCGTGTAAAGTTCTCAATTATGTTCCTCAATGTTGGCTAAATACACGGTGTAGCTGCGGGTGCTCGTAATTGAGTTGTTAACCCAACTCGCGCACAACATGCTCCGACACTCGAGTTATGCAAATTGTTTGCATTAAATTCGGGTTGGCGCGCTTTTATGAGTCCAAGACATGGAAGCTCAACTCCAGTGTTTGGTGCTGCATGTGCATGCAGACGTGGCGTCGCCTATTATAGCCAACACCCGGCAGGAGCTTTGTCGCCACCATGTAATTCTGTAGGAGATCCCATCCCGATTATTATTGCAAAACACTTTTCTGTGTATTAAGAAATTTACGCACCGCAATGTGTGTACGAGTAGTATAGCACTCTTGCGTGACGCGTGTTGCGAACTTGTTTTGTAAATGTCAGTGATTAATACGGCGATATCTGACGTGTTTATTTTACGTGCTCCGATTGTAGGCTCTGTCGAAGTGATGACGGAAGAAGAGGTAATTAATAAATCAACTAACATATCAGATGGAAATCTTGCCAGCATAGGTATATAGGCTTATGCGTGCCTTTCGAGAGCGAATCAATCATTTCGACTCTTTCGCCGTTCGCAGGATGGATGCGGTGCAAAGAAAGGGTTTAGTATAGTACGAAAGTAATTAACATTGGACTTCGCTGCCATAAATTACAGCAGTATGAAAAAGGGTATGAGTGATTAAAAGCTGTTTATGATGAATGCCCAGCTGGTCTTATGTGGCGAATTTAGTTTCCAAGAAGCTTGATTTATTAGGCACAATTCCTATGGGAAATTGGTTCCTTGAGGTAGAATTTAACAGAAATTGTGGTACTTTGCTTATCAACTATTTACTGGGATAACGAGGTGGGCGACAGAGGCAGAGGTGGAAAATAAATCTCAATACACTATTTAAGGAAAACGGCGTTCGTTTTAACATTCTTGCGTCTATTGGCTTTAAGTTTAGTTCACATCTGCAGAGAGGTTAGCCTCATCTAATCTACTTTTTGCCTTCGCAGCGATCGGTAGGCGCAGTGCCTTAGTGGTTCGTGTGTTGTCGAATCCCGAAAAAACCCAAATTCCAACTTATGACAATCAGATATATTCCCTATATGGTCTGACATCACAAAATATGCAGCCGATTGGACGACCTTTCCCAAGAGCTCGCTTAAACGATTCTTAGTGAATAGTCACGTCCTTTATGCACCTTTCTAATTTAATTTTGGTGGGGATAAAACCCCATTTATTTGGCTTATTACAAGCTACAGTGACTTAAACTAACTTAAGAACTAAATATAATAACTAGGACTTAAAACTAAGGATGGTGTAGGAGGTCAGTTTTAAGGGAGGAACTACTGCGGTTGAAGTCAAAAACGGTAAGATTTGAATTAACCTTCCGCAGCATTCGGGAGATTGGTTCGTTTGAGCCATATGAGGTGCGGTGAATTGGTAGATAGAAGAGACGAGGACAACGAAGATTCCGAGGGTTAGTGTTAAAGGAGATAGAGTTGTAAAGAGACGTACAGTCGATAAAGCCTGAGAGCAGACGATGAATGAAGAGAATGTCTGCTACGTCCCTGCGCTCCTCAAGGGTATTTAGTTTAATAAGTTTAAGACGGTCTTGATAGGGAGGTAAGATTAGGGGATCTTTCCAAGGTAGTCCTCGAAGAGCAAATCGAAGAAAACGACGTTGGATGCTCTCAATTCTGTCGATATGGACCCGTTGAAAGGGAGACCATGCTTGGCTAGCGTACTCGAGCAGGGGACGAACGAATGTGATGTAAAGAGATCTGGTCACGTATGGGTCGGAGAATTCTTTGGACCATCTTTTGACGAAGCCAAGCGATGAGTTCGCTTTAAGAATAATCTCATCAATATGTGAGCGGAAATTAAGTTCTCTGTCGCATAATACCCCGAGGTCACGAATATTTTGAGCGATGGATATAGGTTGACCGTGGAGGAGGTAAGTTCGAGGAGGAGATTTATTGCACTTACGTGAGAAGGTAATAGATTGGCATTTGGCAACATTGAGTTCTAAGTAGTTTTTGAGGCACCAGGTGGAAAAATTATCAAGGTCTATTTGAAGGAGGCTGGAGTCATGTTGTGAGGAGATGGGTTTGAAGAATTTGGTATCGTCAGCATATAGAGAAAGTTCTGAGTGCTGAATGACCATTTCAAGGTCGTTTATGGTTAGGATGAAAAGAAGGGGACCTAGATGGCTGCCTTGAGGTACGCCAGAGGTAGCCAAGAAAGGGGTCGATAGGACGGACCTGAAGCGAACACTGTAAAAGCGGTTTTCCAAGTAAGAATTTATCCATTTTAGCAAAACAGGTTCAAAGCCAAGAGCAGACAATTTGAAAAGGATTAATTTATGGGATATTTTGTCAAAGGCCTTACTGAAGTCTGTTGAAATGACATCGACTTCTTTACCACTTTCTAAGGCTGAGAGTGCAGAGGAGACGAATTCGACGAGGTTAGTGGTAGTTGATCTACCTTTTAGAAAGCCGTATTGCCTGGGGGATATTAAAGACTTACACTGAAAGCTTAGGGCTTCGTACAAAATACTTTCGAGGAGTTTGGGTAAATGCGAAAGTTTAGCTATAGGTCGGTAGTTAGTTACATCATTTTTCGATCCCTTTTTATGAACTGGCGTTATGAAGGAGGATTTCCAAATCTGAGGGAATTCGCCTTGAGAGAGCGACAGCTGAAAGAGATATGAAAGTGGGATGGAAAGATTAAAGGAGCATTTTTTAAGAAAAATCGCGGGAAGACCGTCAGGACCAGGTGAATATTCATCATTAAGTTTTTGTAATTTATTTTCTATTAAAGAGGGTTCAAAAGTTTGAGAGATAAAGGGACCCATGGAGAAGTTAAGTAGGTATTTGAAATAAGAGGGATCCGGTACAAAGGAGTTATCAGCAAAAGATTGTTTAAAAAAGGTGGCGAAAAGGTTGGCAATATCGTGCTGATCACTTGAAGAAACGTTTTCGTAGGAGAGGGATGATGGGTAACCATCGGATTTTTTTTTATAGTTGACGAATCGGAAGAAAGATTTAGGGTCGTTTATAAGGTTGGTATGCGCGTTATGGAGATATCGCTGGTAGAGGGAGTTATAAACCTGGGTGAATTGAAAGTATGAACCAAGGTAGTTTGAGAAGTCAGAGAAAGAATTGGTGCGAAGGAAAATGGTCCATAATTTATTACGCTTGTTGCGTAACAACCGAAGTTTGCGATTATACCAAGGCGGGGATGTAGAAGACGTTTTAGGACGAGAAATGGGGACATAAAGAGAGATAGAACTGAATAATTCTCTATAAAACATGGAGAGGGCGTCATTTAAAGACAGATTGGCAAAGTCAAAAGATGCTCTGCTGAGATATTCATTAATTTTGCGGAAGTTAGCTTTATGAAAATCGTAGGATGGGAGAGCTGCAGAGGGTGTGGACTGCGGAGGAGGGTTGTGATAAAAAGAGAGGAGTAGTGGGGGATGTAGGCTATCAATAGTTGAAAGCAGTAGAGGAGAAAGAGAGACAGAGGAGTTGATGGGATCAGAAGTGAAGATAAGGTCTAATTGTCTACCCATAAAGTTTAAGATACCACTAACTTGGTATAGACTAGAGTCGGCTAAACGATCTGAGAAGAGGCATTCCTTTATTGAATTGGGATTGGATGCTATGAAAAAGGATTCGTCATCTGATAGGCTCCATTGAAGCAGAGGCAGATTAAAGTCGCCAAGTATGAGGATGTCGTCATGGGAGTCAGATAACTCGATAATTTCGTCAATCGCATTAATAGCAAGTTGGTAGGATTCAATAGGTTGAGCTGGTAGGATGTAAAAACACATAACGTACAGGGACCTGCGGGGGAGTATTATTTTTATTGAAATGAAGTCAAGCTTAGAAGAAGAAGAAGTGGAAATGAGGGAAGAGTTGAGGTTGTTGTGTATGGCTACTAGCACACCTCGGCAAGGAGAGTCATCATTTGGGTGGGAAGGGTCGTCGTCTCGAAAAACGCTAAATGTAGCGGGAAATAATTCTTGGTTCTTTATATCGGGAATTAGGTTGGTTTCAGTCAGAGCATATATATCGAAAGGGAGAGCGTGAGTTTGGCGCAAAACAGCACGGGTTTTAGATCGTAGTCCTCTAACGTTCTGATAGTAGAAGGTAAGAGGAATATTCTTAGATGTGGGTGTTTGAAGCATTGTTTTTTTTTTGAAGATTAGGGACGAAAAAATTTATTGTGGTCAACTCTGCTCCGTTGAAGGTGCGAGATCCTTTTAGAGTGAACATAGTTACCAAATGCAGCAAGGTCGTCCGAGACTTTTTGGGGAGACATATTAAAAATCTCGTGGAACCTGATATATATATCCTTCAGGCTGTTTTGGTCAGTGGGGAGACCTTCTTGTTGGATGGAGACCATGACGCTTGTTTTCGTTTTACCCTCATAGCAAACTGAGTCGGATTTGTCATGTAGATATGCTAGAAGCAGTCGTATGTTCTCGTAAGTCTTTTTGTCTCTAAGCCTTGAAAGTGAATAACGACATTCTGTAGAGTCAAAAGTTTGTTGTGTTAGCTTTACTGTGGGAGGCAGAAGGGGATCAAAAATAGGGGTATGGGAGGAAGATGGGGTATTGGATGACTGATCAGATGAAGGATTTAAAATGTGGGAACTAATGAAATTAGGGTACTTAGCTCCAGTTTGCAGGTTGAAATTGGGGAAAGAATTATTAGTGGTCAATGATTGCGGGGAATTTTGAGAGGAGGGAGTGAGGGAGGTATCGGTTAAATTGAAGGATACACGTTTACGTGTTGGTTTGGGTGGCGGATTTGAAGAGGCTGAAGGAGGCTCGTTGGGAATATGAGTCGGAGGGGCAAAATTAGGGAATATATTGGTTTTGAGGCTCCAGTTAGAGTCGGATTTAGGAAGGGAGTTTGAAACGGGTTTTGGTAACTTATTACTAGACTTAGATTTAGTTTTATTTTTATTTTTGATGGGCTTGTCCGTCCATCTACACATACTCATCTTACCAAGCTTGAAGTTTTTACTGGCAGAGCTTTGAAATAGCCATTCATATTTGGTCGGAATGTCAAGTTTGAAGTTACGCCTGCCATTGTGGTGGGATGGTAGAAACATTTTACAATGACTAATGGTGATATCGAATATTTTTTTGAAGAACTGCGAGATCCAAGAAACATCAGCATACTGGGGAGCGTCTTTGATGAAGAAGGGAGTGGTCGTTTGATTCTCTATGCGTAGTTTATCAATTCTATGTTGCCATTCTGAAGGTGTCCACGAAGTTCCAAAATGCTTGATGAGCATACGTGGGGCGGCGACGGGAGGAGTTGGCGTTGAAACGATTTCAGTTTGGATTGTAGAGACGGAAGAAGAGTTGACAGTTTCAGTCATCGGCAGGAGGCAAGGTGGTTGGGGTGAGATTGAGCTGGTTTCGACATCCAATAATTCGGCTAGAATGGAAGTATTGTATTGCGGATCCTGGTGATGCTGACTATGGATTGAGATGTCGTCAATTTTGCAGCAAAGAGTAACAATCCTATTCTGAATGTCGCACATAGTTGTTTGAGCCGCAGTAAACCGACACCATATTTGTAATGAAATGGCTGGATAGGTACATATATCCTTGAGCTGTAAAACTAATTCTCCCCAAGCCACCATACTCTGTTAGGATCTCTCTTTTTGCAATGTGACTGAATATAAAAACAATCTCCACCCGCACAACACTCTGCATAATCCAATTCGCTTTACCATGTGATATACCAACAGGCTTGCACGTATTTCCCTAAAGCCCTTTCCGCCGTATCATCCCTCACGACTTAATATGCCATTAAAATAAGCCTCCCTTCTCATAACAACAACTGAACGTAGACTGAACAAATAAACTTCCTCTCACACATAATTGAACGCACATATCGTCTCTATACTCATATGCTTAGCTCAGCAAGTATATAAATGTGTAGGATAGGATCTATCAAAATGCTTTCGCAACGACACACGAATATGCTCCTAAATGCCGAACTTTGCAGACCTAATGTGTCGGCCGTCTGTTTGTTTATTTATTTTTAACAAGTCGCCCCCACTCTCTCGGTTTTCGTTTGGCAACACCACCAGTCCATACACCCTGTTAGCTGGGGACTTACAAGTTACACCCATCAAACTGAATTTGTATCAGCAAATTGACACACGAAAGAAGGGAAGAAACGTGTTTTTTTTTTTGGAAGTTCTCCAGCAACACCCTCTTGATGGTTGTTGGTTTGTTGCCTCGAAATATGAAGTTCGGCCGAGATAATAATGCGCCAGCACTTTATGTCGAGATGACATTTGGCATACCCTTCGTTGTATAATGAAATTCCAAAAAAAGGATTTTCTTATGACAGTCTGGAGTGTGCTGTGTGTATTTTTCAATTCCTGGGTGTCAACAATGAGTGCAAGGTTGGCTACACTTTCCAGAGTAGTTACAGTCACCATAGAGATGAGATATACGCCTTCGCCCTTGGTGTAATGAAATTTTGCAAATGCCATAAAATTGGCGCCCAGACGGCTTTATTTGCATCAGTCAGGCGGTGAAAATGGAGCTACTCACATTGCGGCTCCACTTACATATCCGAAGAAACGGGCAATATAGTCCCTAATAGAGAAGGAAATATTCGTGCATGCGCGCGATTTAGGAAAATAAAAGTCAAGAGGGTATGTACTATGTAATACAAAGATGTGTTCCCACGTTGGGCGCCACCATCGTGCGGGATGTGAACATTAATTGAATTCCTTGTGTGTTAGACTGATGGATTGGCAAACGGGAAACAATAGCGAAACCGATTAAGACCATGGATAGTAATTTATCTGATGAAAACAAGTGGGCGATTATTTGTTATCCCGACAAACGAACGCTGGAAAGAGATGCCATCTCGGCTAATGGAATAAAAGTCAACATGCGGAATTGGTCGATTGTATACGCCAAGAAGATGTTCCCCTTTGTTGTACTTGGCTTTATCTTTTGTTGATAAGTCGCGTCGGAATCAGTGTTGGGAAAGGTACCAAGTTGCTGAAGGAAACTGGCCATTCCAAGGGAGACCATAAATATGTGCAGGATTTGTGTGTAGTTTTGGAACGAATATAAGGGATCTACAATTTTATGCCGAGTCCTAATTGAGAAGCTCTTTCATGCAAAGTTATATTCTCGGATGTTAGTCAGACTCTCGCGAGTGGTGGCCCAGTGGAATAAAAACCCTAAGATGGAAATTGGGTTCCTTCAAAAATCGAACCTGGGACCCCTCGCTTAGTAGTCCAATACACTAGCCACTAAGAAACGGCCTTAAGGTTGATGGTAAAACCTGCATATAAATTATTAAGGTAATGTAATGGGTAATCTTCTATAGGAACACTGAAGCTGATGAAAGTATCTCAGTCTTTGGACAAAAAATACACCACTTTATCAGCTAGATTAGCAAGTGTTAATATGGGCGGATCATATTGTGCCTTGCTGAATGCGGAGGAGAACCCAATCACCTTCGGTAGCTCAGTAGCTGTGGATTGTAAAAGTGACAAAAGCAGAACTCCAATATGTCGCTCGAAGGAAAGAGTTGTACATTTTTGAAGTAAAAACTTCTTTAGGCGCGTGGTTGTGTTACCAATGTTCCGACACCAATGTTTGCGTTGCCAACCACTTTTGACAAAACTTGAATAAAAAAGATGCCTTTTTAAATAATAAATACAATGCCAAAAATATTTTTGTTTGGTAAAGCGGAACAATAAATCAAAAACTAAACACAAATATAAAAAAAAAACTTTTTTTATTTTTACAACAGCTTTCAAGTTTGTTTTCAGTTTCATTCCACTTAATGGAAGCGTTCGGAAATTGAACAGAGTTTGAAGGTGGAAACACATTCTTTAAGACCGAGGTTCATATATTTTTTTTGACAACGTTCTTAACGTTTAGAAATATAAAAACTTTAAAAAAAATATTTGAAATAAAAAAGATGCCTTTTTGAAAAAACAAGCCTCAAAGCCTTAGCTAATGAAATAATGGTTTGAAAATTTGGTGCATCTATTACAACTGTTTGAAAATTTGCATCCACGTTAGTAGAAAGATGTCGTCGTTTTTATTGATTTTATTAATAAAGAACAGAAACGTGACTGGCAGCCAACGCACAGGTCAAATCTGTTGTAGATTCATAAAACTTTGACAATTTAATTTGCTAGCCTCGTAGAAGCACGCTAAGAATTTTGTACGTTGATAGAGAAGTACAGATTATTTAATGATTGCTTCGCCGTTTTGCAAAGTTTCTCCTATTTAAATCAGTGCAAAAAAATAAGGTCAAAACGGATTTCAGGCAATATTTTTCCGAGGTATTTTGAGCTATCATTCATCGCTCTGCTCCTTGCAGAGGTTGAGTCTTAATAAATTACAAACTTCCACCAAAAAATTGACTGTTTTCTCAATTTCCAGTTCTACTTTAAATGGTGGGTACGAGTAGATAAACATATGTGCACAGTGTTTCGTATGGTGTGACCATGACAAAGCTTGAATTTGCGCAAGTCACGATACGGCCTATCTCCACATTATGACGCAACTGCCTAATCACTGTACGCAACATAACAGCGATCAAAACAAATTACAATGTACAGCACCACACAAAAAGATTAGCTAGTTTGGCGTCCCTTCGATGGTCCGATCGTAGCAAGTACACGAACAACTTGTAATGTACATAATGTACATGAGCACCGCCGCTAAGTAATCTGGCATTCTACCCAAGCCAACAGCATCAGCAGTGCAGTAGCAACAGCATCGACAGCTACGGAAAAAAGTACAGTGAAGGTCAGTCGAGGAGAAGCAGTCACTTAATTAAGACACAAATTGTAAATTAAGTAATTAGTAATTAAAATAAAAATAGTCATTATAAATCTAAGACACAAAGGCTTTCACTCCTCGAGGAACATAACTCGCACTGTACAATGCATAAACAGACATAATACAGAGATTATTAGTCTGCTTTCTAAATAGAAGGGTCAACCGGGTGAGGGTCTCCGTTCTCAAAGCCTACGAAATATGAGTTGTTCTACTATTGGTGTATGCGTGAATGTAGTCGGTACTTATGAAAGTGTACATAATAAGTTTTTATTTTGAATTTCTTCATAGAAAGAGAGACGGAAAAAAACACCTTTGTTGGGGCAAATTTGCTTTCAAACTCGAAGATTGCCAACATATATTAAGAAAATATATAATAAAACTGCAAGAAGCTACGAATTTACATAAGTTTCGACCCAAAGAATAAGCGCTCTTTGGCCACATACAATACAAAAACAAAATAAACTGGCTCTGGTCAGCCCGTACACTGAGGAAACCAAAAGATGCCTCAGTGGTGGTATCTCAGTGCAAAACTCCGCCACTCATTTCAAGATGACGTCATTTCACTTTCTCTCCATCCAACATGTACGTCCAGCAAATTGGAATTATTTCAGTAAAGACTTTTACTACCAGAACCGATGTCAAAACTGTTTGCTGTTGACATTCCCAAATTGGATAAGCACAGGGAACGCAGAGATAAGTTAACTGGTTAAATAAATACCATTAAAGATTGAACTTTCAAAGTTTATTTATTTGTGAACGCAAAGCGGAGATAACAAAAACCGCACGCCTCTTAAGTATAATCGAATTCCAAGCTAGTATACAATTAGTATATTTCGAAACATCATTCGGTTAAGTTCTATCCGAATCATGGGTGAGAAGCTTGTTATTTTATTAGCGACCCTTGTCGCTTTTGTAGGGGCTGGCGAGACTTCCAATATTCTGTGCGTCTTCACCAGCAATATCCCATCGCATATTATCATTCACATGGCACACGCGAGAGCTTTAGTTGAGCGCGGGCACAATGTGACAGTCGTGACAACGATTCCTCTAAAGGACAATAACCCACGTTTCCATCACCTGTACATTCCGCCAACCGATAGCAGGTTAAAGGAAACCGCTGAAATGAAATCCCGTTTGGCAAAGCCCAGAACCTTTTTCGACAAACTGATGGGAGGATTTAAGCTGGGACTGTCCTTTGGCCCACCACAGTATGAGGCTATGAAGGACCAGCGTTTCCAGGATTTTATACACAACACCGACAATAAATTTGATCTTCTGGTGCTGGGTTATGCATTCAATGACTTCCAGATCGGATTGGGACTGCACTTTAAGTGTCCGATTGTAATAAGTTGGGTGTTTTCGCCGGTCTCGTTTATTAACCGGTTCGTTGGGAACCCTACAGAGGTGTCATATGTGCAAGCGATTCCTTTTGTTGCTATGCCAAAAAGAGCTCAATTCTTCGAAAGACTGACCAACTTTCTTCTTTATCTGTCCACCGAAATATATACCCTCTTTATTGACAGCCAAGTTGAAGGGTTTTACAAGTAAGTATGTGGTAGGACAGATTTATTTATACCCAATACACTTAAAGTGACCTCTTTCCAGCACCTGACTACCCACCACTGAAGGAAGCCAGCAAAAAGGTCTCCCTAGTGCTGGTCAACTCTCACTTCTCAGAAGGCGTGATCCGGCCAAATGTACCTGCTATAATTGAAGTGGGCGGAATCCAGATTAAGGACAAGCCGGACCCGCTCCAAGAGGTGGGTCAAAAAAAAATTTATATTCGTCTTACTGATTTACTTGGTTTCCAAAGCACCTGCAAAAGGTTTTCGACGATTCGTCAGAGCACGGAGTTATCTACCTTAGTTTCGGGACGAACCTAGGCAGCGCCGATTTGAAGTCGGAAACCCTTACAATTTTATACAAAGCACTCGCTGGCCTTAAGCAGACAGTCCTTTGGAAATGGGATGGTATGGACAGACCCGGAAATGCTTCGAATATCCACTACGAGAAGTGGCTACCGCAAGACGACCTCCTAGCCCAGCCGAATCTGAGGCTTTTTATCACTCATGCCGGTAAGGGAAGCACCACCGAATCGCAGTACCATGGGGTTCCCATGGTAGCCATTCCAATGTTCGCGGATCAATTCACGAATGCCGCACAAATTGTGAAAGACGGTTTCGGCGTCTCTGTCGACAAAAATACCATGACAGCGGAGACTTTGCTCGCTGCTATTTTAGAGGTTCTCAAAAATCCAACGTATTCCGGAAATGTAAAAGCCTTTTCAGCCCTCTATAGAGATAGACTGATGAGCGCAAAGGAAACATCTGTCTATTGGATTGACTACGTGTTACGATACAAGGGTGCCTACCATATGCAGAGTCCGCTGGTGCATTTGAACGGTTTGCAGTACATCAGTGCGGATGTTCTAGGATTCCTTTTGTTAGTGGTATTTTTCCTTTACAAATTGATAAGAGGCACATCGAAGTGCCTACTGGTTTCTTTGAGGAAGCAGAAAGTTAAAAAACAGTAATTTGTTTCTTTTTTTAAGAAAACAAATGATTGCGTACCCAAATTTCAATACACAGAGTTATAAATGGTATGCAAATGTTATATCTGCAGCAAACGATTTGATGGTTAAAAAAATAGAAACTCTTGCTGCATTTGAATTCAAATACGATCAATCCACACTCTACCTATGTGCATGCCTGTTTTATTAAACACCTACTTATCCATGTAGAGTACAGTTGTTGTAATTGTGTACCAAAGATTTTCCTGTACTTTGCATTGCAATAAAACCTTCATAGGCTATTCTCGGTAATAAAATATAAAAATATTTTCCTCAACTCATATTCATAAATCTTCTTAATCTAATCTAATTTCTAACCTTCTAATCTAATCTAATGTCAGCCTCTGACTATAACTAATAGGCTCAGAGTTATTTTCCAGCCGGCGAAGGCTCTCTTGCTGGGGGTTGTTACAAAATGAAAAATTCATTACAAATGAAAAGATACTTCTCAATAAGGGATAGAGCTTAATATTGTTAAATTTTCAGATAAATTTGTTTTTGTCAGATTTTTGAAACCCTGTATGTATAATTGTTGTAAATGCTGATAAAAAATATATTCGAGATATTGCATATTTTTTCTAACCTATCTATTTGTGTTGCTCAAAGCTTGATCGGCACCCAATGCTATACCGATAACGTACAGTCATATGCTTTCATATCTCATGTTGTCTGTCAGTGGCGCATTTGCCATTAAAGAATGTCTAATGGAAAATTTTCCAAATTTATATGAAAAAAAAGTCAGAGCTATTCTCATATTTCATTTTATACACTTAGAAAAGAAAACATTTCAATACCAAATATTTTAGTTGGTTAAAATTAATCCAAATATACACATTTTTGATTTAAAAATGAAAGTGTTATAGTTTTGGAGAGTAGCTTCTCCTTAAGCTGAATACTTGTAAACTTAAAAAAACGAGTTCTTGTTATCTATAATATTTAAATCATTGATTTAATTGTCTTAAAATCTTTTTTTTCTGCGTCTACAAAATAAAATAAAAAATTGAGAAACAACATCCCCTAAATGCCGTCCATTTCTCTCAAAAGGCACTTGCAATCGGACACATGCATTTATGAACACACGAGTGCAAAGGGTTGGTTCAGTTGGTAGCAAGTTCACGCCGAATTTTTTCTTGTAGGGCCTGAGCAGCGTTGACAACCAATTTTGACGATAAAATGTCTAACTTAAGAAAAAAAGATGCGTTTTTCAATAAAATAATGCCCAAAATAATTTATTTAGGTAAATTGGAACAATAAACCAAAAATTAAACACAAATATACAGAGATAAACAAAAACAATTTTTATTTGCATAAAAAAAAAAAACTTTAATTATAAATCACAGAAGAAATTCAGGAATAAAATTCGTAAAATTTTAGTTTCACAAGTAGGTACAAAGTATTGAACAAAAAAAAAAATAGTTTTAGTAGAAAAATATTTGAAATTAAAAAAAGATTCCATATGAAAAAAACAAGCCTTAAAGCCTAGCTAATGCCTAAAAGGCATGATAAAGCCTGAGCCTGAGTTGTTTGGGAATTGTTGAGAAAAATTACCCTCCGGTTCTCTATTGAAACACTATAGCTGAATGTGGATGTGGAGTGGCCGTCCAGCCACCTCTAAAGAAAGGGCTCCATGAAATTATGCCCCAATGAAAAATGGCCCAAAAAAAATGAAAAAAATGCCCCACAAAATTATATAGTAAGCAACAACAACGTTCGATAGTCTGATTGGGGTGATTTTTCATTATTTTGGGGCCTTTTGTCATTGATAATTTGGGGTAAAATTTTATTTTTGCTTGCGAAATTATACCCCAATGTAATATTATTGGGGTCTTTTTTTAGAATGACGAAAAAAATAATTTGCAATAGATGAAATCTCACCCCAAAGTAAAGAAAAATGGCCCCAAATTCAAAAGAGCCCCAAATTACAACAAATATTCAATAAAAAGAAACAAATTGTTTGTATTTGATTATTTTAAATAAAAGCTTGAATTGTATTTTCGACGTTTTGCCTGCAATACGGACACTTATAGCTTTGTTTGTTATCCACCGCTACTGCCTCGGCCATCAATTTTAAGTCGCACTCAGAGCAAACTTTCAAGTGCTTACAAGGCAAAAAAAGAATATTTGCCCGCAAGTCCCGTCAAACTACGCAAAGTTAAAATAAACAAATTTTCTATTTGAAAACCTGAGCTGGCTCTTAATTTTGTAGAGCTTAAAGTCAGTTCAGGTTTTCAAATATAGCTTTTAATTTTAACCTTAGAAAATTTGAGATTTTAACTTTTATTTCCTCCATTTTTTTTGTCAACACGTTGTGATCACTGCACTTTCGTCGCTAAACTGATCGATTCGTACTCAAAAATTCTATTCCCAGGAAGTTATTTTGTCCTTGAAACGATTGACGCCGTTGAATCAACGGTATACTTTGCGTTTTTTCTCGTCGAATTTTGTTTTGATACCAAAATAAGAAAATGAAGAATGGCCCCAAAAATATGCAAGAAGACCCCAAAACAATGAAAATACTCCCAAAACTCGTAATCATTTTTGTTGTTGCCAGCCATGCATTATTTTGGGGCAATTCTTAATTTTTTATGCTAACAATTTGGGCCCATTCTGCATTTATTCAGGGCAATATTGCATAAATGGAATGGGGTCATTTTGCATTATGAAATATTACCCTATTTTTTAGGGCCCTTTCCATTTTTTTTTTTCGGCCATTTGCCTAATTTCATGGAGCCCTAAAGAAAGTACACTCTCTTGCTCCAAAAAGGCACCAACCGTCAAGATGCAGAGAGCTCTTATACCTGTTTTAAAGTGGCGAACTCCAGTCTTTAACTCAACCCTCAACAGAGATAGAAACGTGGAGTTGCTACCATTTATTCATTATAATACCCCTAATTTACAAATTATGTCTTAAAACCTGATTTTATAAGAGGTCTTCGCTATTATTTAAGTGGCTTATATCTTGATAAGGCCGCGAGAAGCTACGCCTAAGGTTCAATACAGGCTTTCTGGGCCAAATATTTAAAGGGTGTCCCATAATTCACGCAAAATTTGAATTTTGCGCCATTTAATTATACAGTTATGCCAACGCAAAAAAGTAACAGCTGACAATTCGGGGTAAGTAAAAATGGAGCGCTATACGAAAGAAAAACGCATTTTCATTGTTGAGCAATATTTAAAAATATTTAAGGCTTGTCAGCCACAGTCCACAAAATCATATTCAGCCATGAAGCTCATTTTCATCTTGATGGCTTCGTTAATCGTCAAAATTGTCGCATTTGTGGTTCAGAAAACCCACGAGTATTGTTGAGTGACAAATGCATCCTCAACGCGTGACTGTTTGGTGCGGATTTTCGGCTGGAGGCACTATCGGCCATATAGTTGTCAAAAGTTGACAAAATCCTGGACTTACTTGGTAGAAAAGCTGTTTGTAGGCGGGGATGTTCGAAGAGCGACTCGGCTATGAGGATTTAAGAATCTCTACGCTAAAAAAGAACAGAAGTATAAAGATCTAGACTACTTTCTACTCGACCAATATTTTTTGCCAAATTATAATGATTCAACTTGAGAGTATCTCGTTTTGAAAATTAAGGCAAACCAAGAGTAACGCCGCACATTTTTCATAAGCATATAAAAAGGCTCACTATCTTAAATTGAAACCTCTGTTTAAACGAAAACATTGAACTAACCCTACATACCTACCAAAAATTCGCATCAAAATTTTCAATTTCGAAATTGAATACCAACCATCCGTCAACTATACATCTATATATTCTGCAGACATTCCACCCCTCCTGGGTTATGAAAATGATAAGCTTGTATACACGTTTTAGTATAATTTCTGGTAGCCCGCCAAAATCTCCGCCAGAACTCTGCAGTACAAAAAGTACAAAAACACTCATTCCACGTCTTTTTTTATTCACTATCCATTATCCACTATTCAGTTTTCAATAATACCGCATGGATACATTCATTTGATTTTTTTTGCATCATCAACTTCTGGTTCATTAATTAAACCTCAACGAGACAGCAGCGACTCAAATAATAACATCCCCAGAACGTCATGTGTCGTTTTTACCTATTTTTGGCAGTAGGTACATAGAGAACCAACAGTTTCGCCTCCTTTCGGGATAAATTAGCCAACAATTTGGTTTCATTACAGTGAGATCGGTTGGTATGGTAAAAGATTTTTTCCTTTTTCCTTTTTTGGAAATTTTGTGTCGGCTTCATTTAGTTTTCGTTGTCGGTGTTTGGTATGCATCGGATGCCAGCATTGGGATAACTTTTGTGTTGCTCGCTACTTTCCATAAAATTGGAAGCCAAAAAGTGATAATTTTTATTGCGAACATTGGTTGGCTGGCGGTAAAGTGATTTCTACTATCGTACTTCCGGCGAAGCAAAACACAAACTCGCAGATAACTTTCAGATGCAATTTTATTAAAAACAAATGAAAACGGAATTGTTCTAATGGCTTTGGATATACTCGTACAGATGAGGAAGGAAGACAAAGTTTTCATGTTTGCATCCGTTGCCATTGTTGGGTAGGATGTTTTCAAAAAAAAGCCCTGCATAATATGGATGCAAAAAAAGTATGAGAAATGTAAGGGAATTCTAACACGTTTAGAGCAGGAACGTACAGAGGAATTTAATTGTAAGAAGGTGGACAAAAACATGTAATCGTTTACCAGCATTGAGTAAGTGCGAACGTGTGCTTCTTCTAATTTAAAAGTTTAGGGTTGTTTGCGTTTTGATAATTCTGCGTCTTAGATGCTCCTGTCAACAAAAAAAATGTAGTTAGCTATGTATGAGAAAACAGGTCTAAGCTGGTCGATAATATTTTACATATCATGTGCAGCGTGTTGGACATTTTCTTTCAGGCTAGATCCCTCTCGTAAAAGATCTTAATTGTTAGTCAAACTCGAAAGGTGCTTTTTTCGCCGCCATGAAACATCTCGAACAGCCGCAAAAGTCACTTAAAATCCAGTCAAATAATGTGCCTTGAAATTGTTAGAAAAAAAATGTGAAGATGGGTATTAATGAACTCGCCAAATATGCATAGAAAACCATTAAACAACGAGTCCATTTCGTCATGTCGGAAAAGTAAAGCCTAACATTTTACCAAAAACACGTTACATAATGAATTTGCTTTGATAGCACCTCTAAAGCTCCCAATTTACGTATAGACGTGCTCTATTTTGACAGCCACAACCTTTTAAAATAGTTTAAGAGTTAATTTAGAAGACTATAGCTGAAGGAACATTTCCATATGGTACACGAGACCTACTTTTCCACAACTATACGTTTGTACGAGTTTTTATTGTTTTTTTTTCCACTGCAGGATTTAAAAGAAAAATTATTTAAAAAGACCGGACGCATAAGTCGTGGCACTTTCGTATGGAGCACGAACAGTAACGGTACCGTAAACTGAGAGGATGTAACGTCGCAGGCAAATATTGTCAACGTAAAAATTTCTTTGTGTCAATTGAGCCAAATCGTGCGATCTAACTTTTTATCCCGTTTTATGTAAGTGTTATTTGAAATGCGGTTTCTTAGATTGTTTTTTGCACTTTAGATGCATATGCCCTTTGCAGGTTCTTTGATACTCCATTTGAAATATCTACACATAGGCAACTCTCAAAATATACTCCTTTACTTGAACTTTAGATAGTGAAAACCGTTTTTGAAAGACAGAATTTTAAACCCTTTCTATTATTTTGATTAATAACTTTCTATATTCGGGCTAGCTAGCCGAGATTAGATATATTACAAATTTTCTATGACAACCGTCATTTCTACTACTTCAATCAATGCTTAATACGTATATAAGTTGCAACGCCTTCTACCTTTATCTTAGCCTTCGTTGTTAAATACATCAATTATTATTAGTAAATATTGGTAACCCTAATTGCGCTGTAAACTCAAAGTATTCCTTCAATGTGAATAGGTGGATAAATCCAATCACTGAAAGTAACTATTTTAGGGCCCACTTTAATTGGCCCTAATTATACACATCGGTCGCAGTTAAGCATAATTACAGATTTTGGTACGCAGCTATGTGCGAACTTGACCACCTGTCTCTGGCAATTGCCAGGCTATGCTATTTCTTTGCATTATAAATAATGTATAGCTTTTCTCAGAAATACAAAAGCATCATTAGAAGTAACTTTGCAACGCAATTTGCATCATAAATAAGCTCGAGACGCAACCCCCAGTCTGACACACCGTGGGAAGGACACATAATGTGCAACTTGTATTTTATCTCTTTAGCCACAAAGCCACAAAGTTCGATGTTTTCTATGAAAAGGCTTTCCTAAACTGACTTGATTGTTTCAAAAGGGCGAGGGCGAAAATCTTGACACCGGGTTATGTGAACTGGGGGGTTGTGCGAATTTACTGGTGCCAACAAATACATACCTTTGTCCTGTCTATTTGCGGTACATCCTTCATTTAAGTGGGTGGGTTAATTGTTACCCTTTCCACATTCTTGTGGTCACATTCAGCAGGCAATTGTCCTCAGACAATTTTCCAAGCCTACTCCCATTTTAAGCTCATAATTAATTACCATTCTTGGTTTAGATTTATTCGCTCGAAATGTCAACTGATAAATTTACTGCCCGAGACTTGTCATTCTAATGATTTACACCCACTGACTTCTGACTAAAGGTATGATCAAACGTGGGATAGGAACTCTCACACTTTTGGGGAATTGCTACTTTTCGGAAAATGCAAAATGGTTACAAAGTCCATTATTTGGCTGGCATTCTCTCCTTACAGATTAATGCATTTAAATCCACAAAATTTCACATAAGGTAGCCAAAAGTTGAGTGTCTGCCGCACGTTCGGCACATAAATCCTCTCAGCCTTGTAAGCCTCTGTCATCCTAATGCTGTGCACCTTGAATGGATGGATGCAATTTACGTATCCGCATCAACTTGTTAGTTTGAGGAGTATTTCGCACATTTTCTGCATGTGACAAGTCTTGATTAATTGGTCTATAAAATAAGAATATCGTTAGCAGACACCAGCGAATGAATTTAAATTCCAAATTAATCAAAGTGGTGAACTAGGAAATGTTTTCTCTGCAAAATGCGGCTTGGGACATGCGAAGAACGTCTCAGGCACACATTTTTAGGGAATGGGTGGTTATTCGAAAACTGTTTAAATGCGAAACAAGGGATGGTTTCCCACTTATGTATTTTTTTTTTCATAAATTTGTAAGTTTATTGCGGGTTGTTTTTTATCTTTGCCGTAGGAACTTTTAGAATAAACGGTCGAAGAAGAATGCGGAACTGGTGATGAGGTATTCACTTTATTTTAACCTAAAAACTGTAAGGTAGGTGCTCGCGATGACGATTTGAATTTGAATGTGTCGTCGTCGTCGCATCCCCTTTGACTATACTTTGCGGCACTTGGCTTCTTCGGCTCTTCGGGTTCGCCTCTTGGAAGCGAAAGCAGATACCGATTATTATATTCCATTCAGCTCAGCAGTAATTTTACCTTTATTATCGTCCGATCCGTACTCCGTATACGGTACTACCGCTACTTAGGAACGACCGTCGTGATTACGCTTACAGTTGTTGCAGGTGTTGCAGTGCAGCTCATTGTCGGTCACAACTGCCGCTATTTGGGAGCGATTGCCGAAGATGATGAATATGCATTTGCATTGTGAAAGCCAGTTCGATGTCGGTCGCAGCAACCGTTGCTGATTGATGATTTCAGTTGGTTTTAATTGTGCGTTGAATTTTGTGACCAAAGTTTGACACCTACGGTTCGATACAATTGTTCAACATATTCCGATGGTGAGACATTAGGTGAGACAGTTTAAATATTGCAAACAATAATGGCGTCCACTAATTTCATATAGGATGGTATAGAGTGATAAGGGAGAGCACGAGGGTAGCAGAGATGTCACAACTTGGCATGGGTTTGCATCACTCGTCTCTACTACGAACGATTTATTAGAGGCCTTAAGTCGTTGCTAATAATCATTTTTAATCTGCTCTCTAAGTATTTTTTAGGCCACACTATGCAATTTTATATGGAAAATTTCCCATTTTGAGTTCGAAAATTAAGCCTGGACGCTAAAAAATATTATTACTACCTATCGCGGGATGAAAACTTTTCCATCGGAGGTACATAATATGCTTAGGCCCGGTTAGTGATACATTACTTAACATTTTGTTCGACAATCCGAATTTGTACAGTGCTCGTCTTTTAAATAGACGGTTGGTTTTTGCATGGAAAAGCATTGTATGGCTCCAAAGACTTTAAAGACTCTTAAGATCAAAAGGTTATAGGTAGGTATTAAGATTTGACACATCGTTAGCAGTGGTGGCGGGCAATTAAGTTATATTTTCGGTAAATGCGATGATTTCACTGGCTACCTTGTAGTTCCCTCTCAATTCGACTCGGACAGTGGACAGTGTATGGAAACGAGATGTTTGTTAACCTCACAGGGTCAGGACTTAAGGGAACAGTTTAAATATCGTTGCATACGTATATCTACATTTGAACTGAATTGAACGAGAATCAGCGTTGAGACAAAGAAAAATAGTGGATCCAATGTCGTAAATAAATAAATAAATAAAAATAAATAAAAAGATATGTGGGAGACCGTCAAAAATTTAAAACGTTGTTGTAAGACAATTGTAAGAGAAAAATCCCCCATTCGGAAACATATTTATGAACCTATTCTATTGACGCAAGGTGTTTTCAAAATTCAGAAAATATTTCATATCAATTCACAAGTGCTTCGAAAGTGGAAGAAGATAGATGATCCCCAACAGAAGTCAACAATATTAACAAAGTTATGGAAATTTCTTAGACTGAACTGAGTTCATTCAACAAGGAATGTGAAAAATAAAAGAACATATATAAGACCTCGTCTCGTAGGTATACCAAAACTGCAAGCAGTCTTCAACTCATTTCGATCGATAGAATTTTGGTAAGTGGCGTTGATTTCCTGAGTAGCTTGGAACTTCTTCCTTTTTTTCAGAAATCGTTTAATTTGAGAATAGGTGCGATCAATATCAGAGGTCTTCTGATTGGAGTAGGTACAGTGAATCAGTTCTGTATGCTCCAGGATTTAGAATTTCCTTGTTTCCTCCAATCGCTTCCAGTAAAAGAAAACACTCTCTGGGAATAGTCACAAATGTTCAATCACCTTCACGGCTTTAGCCGAGATTATTTTTGAAGGGAGATCACATAATTACCAGTAAGTCAGTGTAAATAAATCGATTCGCCATTTAGTGATGTCAATGGTCATTTGGTTCTCTTTTCTTTGTCCTACACAATTTTTTTCTTTGTCCTACACAATTTAATAAGCTTCTCGGTTACTATTTCCCTAAATTCTATCCTACTCTGACGTCGATCGTAACGAAAACATAAAAAAAACCTTTCCAATGTAAAATTAGAATAGTAAATTTAACCGACTAACTTCCGCCTTTGATCTGAAAACGATGGTAACCCGTACAAAAGCGTCCCTGGTATTTCACAGTTCTGCAAATTATCCACAAAGAAATCAACTATCATTTGAAACCAGCCAATGCAGACTATGGTAAGCATTTCTGATCGATTTGCTTAATTAGCCGCATCTCTGCTTACGTGTATACATCGCACTGCTGAATTGCGATGAATTATACGAATGGGGTTATTCTGCGCGAATGGCTATAGTACTTATATGCCAATTAGGTATAGGTACCTTCGATTGTCTACCCATGCTGAAGAAAAGCATGGCTATAACCGCTACAGACTGGCATTTACTGTGCATCAACAGTAGTCATTTCCATTTGACGGTATTTATGAGTACGAGTAGTTGTGCTTGGGAAGATGTACTGGGGCTATGCATTCAATTGGAATAGCCACGATTTATGCACACTCGGGTTGACTACACGAACTGAGAGTATGCAAATGATTAACAGAAATATTGAAACCTGGAAATATTGAGGAGCGAATGAAAAGCTGTAGATGCCTTTGGACGTGTGCTTTTTGAAAACAGACGGTAGTATGGCTCCATTCGAACTACACAAACATACCGTGTTTGACAGCGAGCTATTGGCATAGACAGGAAAGGCTGTAGCTGTACAGCACAAACGTTGTAGAACGAAAGCTTGGCCGCTGAAATACCATTTCGATGGAACTACTGATGGTAAAACTTACTCCGAGATCAATACTTGTCAAGTTGCCGTCAAAACCGCCCTAGATAGTTGAATGCAACCCAACTCCATTAATCCTGTTCAACTGCGATACCTCCCACATCTACCAGACACGCTTCCCTTCCACCAAACAACCTTTGGCTATCTTAAAAGTCATAAAAAGTCCTCAGCGTTAAGTCGCCCTGGGATATAGTATTTGTTTGATCCAACTTTCAATTGTATTTCCCTTACACAAGAAATCCTTTACCTGCAGCACTACAATAGCACAGTAGGTCGTCGCATCCGTTTCGTAGTGTGCATCCGCATGCAGGCGCACTGATTCATCTACTAAACGGAGTAATTCAATTCACAGGGACAAATTCTCATTTTTACTGCTTTATTGCGGTGATTTATCTTTTGCCAGCTAATCCACTTACACTGTTTTATTGTCGTGTTCCGTACAGAACGTGCCCGCTGTTGTGCCAAGCCGGGAAAGCTGCTGCAATATAGAGTGAATTTATTGCATCTCGTTGCACCCTCTAAAAAGCCAGCTAGAACTGAAACCCTCTATGGATACCGGAAAAGAACAATAGAAACGTTTTAATTTTTTAAATTGAGTGGGGTATACCTTGAGAATTTAAGGGCTTGATGTCTTCATTAAACTGTCGCTTTTTGCGAAGGGCGGTGGTCAGTTTTCAACTCACTAGTGGGGTCTGGTAGGCCTATAGTCACTTGTGGTAGACACGAGGTTCAAGAAGGTATGTCCGCCGGATTGATTTTCGATTTTATTCTGTGCAAAAATAAAGACTCAACTAATGGAATTCGCTTGATTTTACAAACGAAGTAAAACCAAATTCTGACATGTATTGCTCGGTTATGGCCCCTATAGGAAGACCATTTGAATATGTATTCAGTTTGGAAAATATTGCCAGACTTAATACGAATATAGTCTTCTATAGAAAATGCTCCTGCAGCGCCTTCTCCCTCTCCCAGATCATATAACCATTCAAATTTTTAATTGATACCCTTAAGTAGATATGCGTTCTCCATCCCCACAGCAAAATAAAAGAAAATTGACGCAACAGCGAATGAAATTCAATTACTGCTTGCGTTTGGGCATTTTCGTAGCATTTTCCAATTTAAAAGTCCCGAATTTGTGTTCTTTATTGTGTCCATGGCAAAAATGGGCGTCATAATTTAATTTAAAAGTTTTTGTTTCTACTTTGCTTTTGCTTTTAACTTTCCGACGACACGACGGACGCACCAATTGCCAAAGTGTCGCCTGTAATTTTCTCAAATTTTAATGAGAATTTTCGTTCACAGTTTTTTTTTTCGTTACTGGTCTCTTTGATTTTAAACGAAAGGAAGGACATGAAAAATGTTCTTGAACAGTATTCTTATTCTTAGGCAAAAAAGTTTTTTTTTTTTTGTAGATTTTTCCTTTTCTCCTTCTCCTTCTTTTTAATTTTCGTCTGATGTTTGATCCTATTGCTAATGACGACCCGGGGATGTGGATACAGGAAAAAAGAAACTTCGATATTCAATTACCAAGGATACGCCGTGGTGGTAATTACATTTTTGATTTCGGTGTAAGTATTCAAGTTGTTAAGTAGATAACAAGTTTCAGTGTTAGAGTCGAATTTTTATGTTTAAATTGTGGTGATTGGAGGCCAGGAGTTAACAAAAAGAATTGTGTACAATTTATATATGAACATATGTAGCATACTTTTTTATTCAAAGTTTAAAAAAATAAACAGGAGATGGTTAGTAAGAGTTTGTAAAATATAGATTTACACATTACATTGTTTTAGAAATGTTAATGAACTTTTTTAACCACAGACTATGAAGGCTAGATGGCGCTTTGTGACTTCTCTCGACAAAGGCAGTATCTGATGATCTGGATGAGATCACAAAAATAATTCAGACTTTATCTTAAAAGAATTTCCTTTAAGGGATGCGAGACCTATTGCTAACTTTTTTACCGAATAGGACCTACAGCCAATTCGAGCCTAAGCCGAAAATGTCTTCTTTTCTTAGGGCAGCCATACTCTAATGTAATTAGCGTTTTTCTGAAGGTTGAACCTGTGAGATCCGTCACTGAGAAGTACAGCACGCTATCCAAGCCACTGGACCCACATTCCCGGTTTTACTATTACCATCCAATCAGCGACATCTTAATGTGAAAGCAAAAATGTCTAGTTTGATCTTGGAAATGGATCAAGATAAAAAGTCTGTTACATTGTGTTCGCAAGTTCTTTTGAAAACTAATCCAGATCAGATCAAGAGAACAAACGGCTAATAAGTACCATATAGAACACGGCGAGCTTAATCTCCTTGTGTAAAGCTTTAACGAGATCCATAAGACCTCCGTACATATATACTTTTGTACAGTTTCAAAGAGATCACTTTTCATTTCAACTTCAAACTTGGCGGTGGTGACTTCAAGCAATACTTTTTGTGGCATCTCCCACAGACAGTCAAACGGCCAACTACAACCAACAATCGTCCTTCAAAGTCCTCCTTAAATCTTAAAACTTCTCCCTAATTGTTTCTACATTCCGATTCATTAATTCTCGTTAATAACTGAATCCTTGCAATACAGTTGGGACATCTTGTAAAGCCTCCCGTTCTTCGGCAGCCATAAAATAAATGAATCACTACCCAAAGTCGTGCCATAATTCATTAGGCATAACATTAGTTTTAATATTGTCGAGACGATTTCCTGTCTCCCATACGAATATACACATGAAATACGCGAACGGATCAAAGGGGATACCGATAAGCAAACGAAGAAGATTGAAGCTTTTCTATTCAATAAAAGAGAGAGAGAGAGAAAACAAAACATCCTTCGCGTCGCACAAACATTGGTTTAGCTGGTTTCTTTCCTTTTTTGTTTTATGGCGTAAATTGTGGGTAATAAAAGGGTTGCATGCCAATAAAATAGCTTCGTATATAGCATCGTAAATTACCCAAGCTAGAGCCTTTTGTAGCACGGAATTGCTTTAGTGGATTTACGATCTGATTCATTCTTTGGACAATAGAAATTCCCGGACGATGTCATGCATGTGCCCTACGAATAGAAAGTTGCCCCTAAAGAGGATTACACATGGGTTGGTGTTTTTTTTTTTTTTTTTAAGTAGCTTCACGCCGAGAGCTTAGAGATAGTGAAAGTGCTTTGAATGGTATGACAGGCTTTTGCATAGGTGTGTTTTTTTATTCCTGTGAGTTAATTAAAATTTTAAATTAACAGTGCGAATCTGATCCTTGGTGTGAACAAAAGGAGAATCGGACGAGTATTATCGTTCCGAGCACAATGACATCGTAAATTTACCCTAAAACTGGCTATGACGGTTTTTGTCTGCCGTCAGACTGAAAAGAATTATTGAAGTTAATAAATAGGTTGGGTTGCACCAGTCTCTCTGGAACATACAATATTGTGAGTGAGAAATTTCAATTTAAAACCTACGATGCATGAAATTAATTTCTTTTGTCTGGGTGAGAAGTGCTATTTGTGACACTTTGCCATGGATTGGGATTTGGATTTGGATACGCAAAGATTGTTAGCAATGGTAGTGGACCATACCTCCATAGGGGACTTAATTGTAGGTATCACCTACAATTGAAATGCATTTAAGAATCCACCGTCCGTATCGTGAGGCATATTAAAATATTTGATGAATAAAACTAGTTACCTACGGCTGTCTTAGACCATAGTCGACCCAGGAGACTAGTCTTCGCCGAGTGAATAGCAGAATATCGAACAAAAGTTTAAAGGTATATCCGTGTCCATGCAGCGGGGTTACTTCGTCTACATAGGATCAGACTTTTCAACCAGACTGGACGAGATCAGAACCTCTATGAGAAATAGATTCTAGATCGGCGTCACTGTTATGCGACTAAAGTTGCAATTTGGCACGTTTTCGAGAGCTTGCCACAATTTGTTGCTATTTTGGCCCTTTTTTAGTTAGAGAAGGGGCTTCAAAAATTGTTCAAATGCTTTTATTTCCAAATAAAAACCATTTAAATGTAACGCAATTGCGTACCACACTATTATAATGAATAGCGAACTAATACCTTTTAAATATCGTTCAAAAATTCTAAATAAGCTATCAGAATTGACACCTCTTTTTTTCTAATTGGTCCTTTTTCTTGTGACTTTTCCGAATTCTGTGACGGTCACACTGTTCTAGATGATATCACTCTCTACTGGGGCTAACTGCGGTGCGCAAATTACTGGCTGCATTACCAGTGTTGCCATATCTGACCGGAATTTCTTCCCTCTTATGGGAGAAAATTTTGAAATCCGGTTAGAGCGGATTTTTAACCGAAACGAAAAAATTCTTTAACCGGAAAACCCTCTTTTGACCTGAAAGATAATATTGTTCTATGACTAGACCTATAGGTCAGATTTTTATAATTTTAATTATATTTGGCCATATTTAACGAACACAGTCACAATTTCATAGAGAAACCAATTTATTGTGAATAATCCTAGAATACAGGGGCTCCTCGCGACAGTTTCATTTGAATGCTCCAACCAAGTGTGACTGGGGTGTGCATTCAACCAAGACTGAACTGGAGACCATTTAGAATATTTTGCAATTTCTGTTTTGGTTTTACCTTATTCAAACGCCGAAGTGGACTGGAAAATTCCTTTTCCTGCAAAACGTTATGATGCAAATCTCAAGGAATTGTTTGTTCTTTTGTTGTTTTATTAGCTTTAATTAAGATTAGTTAAGAAAAATAAAAAAACTATATAGCTACATATAATTTAATATCATTTTTGCTTTCAATTTTAAGTTAAAATATATTATCAATTCCATTTTTGACCGGACAAAAGTTCTTGTCTTATCTTTTGACCGAATTTAAAAAAAAAAATAAAAATCTGTCATTCGGTCAGATTTGACTAGATTCATTATTTTTTAGTGGGAACACTGTCCATTACCAAACACCTGGCTGGGTCGTCATTCTGTAAGGCGAAACGTTCAAAACGTGTGATCGAACACATTTCTTCTGCAAATCATTTGTGCGCACAAAAACGTTTGAGCTTAAAAACTTCCAAAAACTGTTCATATAGTTCCTACAAAGTTTGCGCATTTAAATTACTCGAGTCAACTCGTTTAAGTAAACACAGTTAAAAATAACCGATTTATCAATTTGGTCCGAAATTCCTCGGTCGTAAATAACAAACTCTGTAGATTTTTACCAACTTACGTCATTTGGTTGATATTTATTAATCTAGAAAGTTGTTTAATAACAACTGATGAAGTGCGTTTATTATGACAGTATGCACTTAACCTGTGTATCTCGGTATAGTTTTAAGGCTAGTCCGGACATGTTCCGAAACGAAAAAGAAATTGCAAAGATCTCCAGTGCAATGAATAAGAAGTGTTTTTTGCGGGCAACTCCATACGCAAAAGAACCAGTAAAATTCGGATTCAGTTCGGTATGGCAGCAGAAATCCGAAATACCCAATCAAAAACTACATATAATTGTTTAGAAAGTTTTAGTTATAGGAAAGGAGTACGTTAGCAATTGAAGTATTCATTTAATAAATTCCTAAGGGGCCTAAAAATCGCCAAACTTTTAAGTGAATACCGTAATTTAGTATAAACCCCAAATGACAATTTTAAGAAGCCAGCTCGAGTAGTCGAATCAGATATAAACAGCCAGTGCTGGTAACACTGTTACTTGTGTATCAGCTGATGGAACTCTCCACAAATTGTATTCCGCTGCCTTTTCGCAGACGTTTCGCTGTCTATTTGGAGACCACCGGAAAGTTTCGTTCCGGAACAGGTCCGTACTAGCCTTTAGAGCGGTAACAAGAATGTTGTCGAATTAGTTTAAGAACTGACAGTTCGCTTGGAGCAAAGGGCGTATGATCACTTATTTTCGAAGACAGAATCAAATGTGTTGTCAGGGCTGATTCTATGAAATGTTTGAACATGAAACGTTGTTGGCAGATTGTTTCTCTGGGGGCCACTTCTTGGAAATGGCCCTTAGAAAGGCCCTCAATATTTTTTTCTTTGTGGCAACGTTGGTAGTCAGCCTCTCTGTTATATTTAAAATTTTCTCTCTTTTCAGTTTATTATGTTCTTTTGTCTTTTCTTGTCTGCAGTGATAGGTGCTTGCTCAATTGACAGCGACGTGTACAAAAAAAAAAGAAGAAGAATATTTTCCACGAGACATTTACAAGTGTCGGCTGTCGGAAATTAAAATGCTGAAAGCTCACACTTGAATGAGTCTGACTCTGATGTGCAACTAAAATATTTGTTCTCTAAAACGACGCAAAAAAAAACTGTAAAAAAAATTTTTCAATGCAAAGTAATGCATTCTTCAAATTGTCTTATGTGGCACCCTGTTATTTATTGAAATTTTATATTAGACTTTAGTTATATGATAAGAGAGTTTTTAGTTGGATTAGAATCATAATTATGGTGGTTTATGATAGTTACCAATGCTTCCAAGATCTAACACTGTCCGCGAATACCTTTTCGGTGGCATATTAACAATATACACAGTGACTGCATTTACATTAAACAATTCACGCCATAATGCATTAAACTAATGACAAAGATAATGTGCCATCATTTGCATAAAAGACCAATTCATTGTGCGAGCAAAAATTCTCCGACAGTTTACTTCCAAGTGGCATGGACAAAAACACAAAAAGTATTATGAGAAGAGGACACTCGGCGTCCTTATACAGTGTTCACCATCACCATTCACTACCGTGCACAGAGTAAACTATTTTTTACTTTGGTGATGCTTTTCTTTTGCCAACATAAATCTTCTCCTAGACTTGCGAGGAGAGAACGTAAACAAGCAAACAAGTAAAAAGAGGATATAATGTACATACTCAATTGAGTGCAACACATCCTTACAGATAACTTACTTATAGCACACGAAGAAATAAGTTCAGCAATTTCTTTCGTCTATTTTTCCTGCAGTACTACTCGACAGTCAATCGGATTTATCTTCGAGTCAAATGCCTACAGGCGGGATGTTTGCTCAATACTAGTTGCGATTGGGATTTTTATTTGAAATTTATTTGCCTCTCTTGTTGCTCGTGGCATGGCCCACGGTGCATCGTGAATGGGGATTTTTTTTAGGAGGTTCCTCTAAAGTAAATTATTCTGCAAGCAAGTAATTAAAATTTATCCAATACATCGCATATACGACGGAGGGATATTATTTATCCAGAAGCCGTGGTCACAGGCACCCATCGCACAGCCACCCAAAAACTCATTAACTTGCTGCTCTGATTATAATTACAGGGAAGTAGGAACTGTAGATGTAGATGTAGATGCATTGTCACCTGCACTTTATCACTGGGGTAAGAATACCGCAGCTCAGCAACAGCACCGTCTGGTTTGGGGTTTGAACCTTTTCAACGCGAGCACCAGGGATAATTACTTAGCCAGAGCGACACAAAAGTTTGAGTAATTTTCTATCCTGTCATTTATTATGGAAAACTCTTGCAGTTGGCAATCACTTTTCAAATCCGCTAGTCGGTTTTATGTTACCTCAGATGCAAATTGCTTTGGATTACAAATTGCCTGCTCTGGGATTGATAATTAATTTCAAGAGAAGTTCTGCTCTGATGGAGGATGTGGTCTGTAAATTTACACTCCCCTGGATGGCACTTAACTTGTTAAAACCTCTTGCGACGTATTCGTTTGCGGATAATTGAAAGAAGGTTTTTCTGCCGCTGAGTTTAGCTGGGAGTGATGTTCGATTTTGTGGCAGTACTTCACTGTCCAATCTGAGTCCATCTTTGTCTCAAATTAGCTACATCCTTAACAAGTTTGACCATAATTGAACTTCTGCACTTGAACTTGAACTTCTTAAAGGGTGATTTGTGTCACTGTAATTTTTAACATCTATATAATAAATTTGCACGACTGGGTTGCACGAAGCTTGTCAAACCAACTTGGTTGCGTTCCTTTTTCAATGTGACTGTAATCCCGGATTAAAACTTCGAAAACCGAAACTCGCCGATAAAAATAAACAAATGATCCCCCATTGAAGCGGAAAGTATAAATTAATTTGCTCCCTTTTTTAAGCCAGCATTTACACAATCAATTACGTGCGTCTTACCTTCCAATGAATAACCACAACCAAATGAACCCACGTTCATCTAGGTCATTTGAAATTAGGACTCTTTGAAATTGTGTCCTTCCAACGGTCGGTCCCTTTTTGTTTATTCCCTAATCTCGCATTCCGATCAATCAATTTCAATTTTGGACACAGTGACATTTCAGATAATTTAATTGTCATTATGGGAACTGAATCGCTATTCAGCTTTAATCCCATGAATTGGGCTTTTCCAAAGGGAAACTTTCAAACTGACGTTGATTCCTATATAATCTGCATACTGCGCTGCCACCCTACCGTACATCGTACACCACAGCCCACCGACTTAGCATTTCCCTAATTTGACAAACAATGAAAAAGCAATTTCATCCTAGCTCAGCGGTTTTGTCTAACCGAGGGAAAAAACAGTTCGCTCTCAAGGAGCGTGAGGGGGGTGTGCAAAAACCTATTTCACAAACATTCCAATAAAATTTTCCGCCAGCTTTTCTTCGAAAGCAGACAAAACACTGCTGCTGCATTGCCTGCTGCTGCTCCTTCGATGCGCATCACACCAGTAGTCGCTCAGCTGATGCTGTCTCCCTGCACACGACGATGACTCGTGCTGAAACGCAATGCCAAAAGTTCGTCGGGTAGGAAATTTCCAAGTGTCTGCCATATAATGAGCCAATCTACATTAATGCCAAGGCAAGCCGTTTCTTCATATAGAAATCGCCCCCCCCCCCCCCCCTCTCCCATTCAACTTTATCATTCGTCTAGCTGCGCAAAGATAATAATGTTCTTTTCGTAGTGCCGCGTCAAGTTTGAGCAATAATGCCGGAGAATTATACGGAAAATGTACCACGGATGTTGGACTATCTGCGACGATGTTGGGCGCCACTTTCGCAAAAGGTTGGAGAGAATAATGGCGACTATGAACTGTTTGAGGTGAACTGGAAACGGAAGTTTATCAACATCATCCCCGCAATCAGCATCAGAGAGAGAAAGTCTGACGTTGGCTGCTCGATTTGCCTCGCCGGTGGATGCTGGATGATTGCACGGATGTGGGGGACTTGCACCAGGGCAAGAGTTTAAACGAGTTGTGTTTTTTTTTTGTAAACAAGTTGGATTTGTGCATTTTGTCTTAAGATGGTGAGATAATGTCCCACGGTCAAGGTGGAGATGGGGTTTAATATTTGGCAGTGCATTTTTGATGAAGGACTCGGTGTGTTTGTAGCAATTGCAACGGTTTTATCTGCTGATGGCAGTTCCGGCAATCTTTGGTTTTGGCTGATGCGAGTACATGACAGCTCCCCATCAACTAACTGAGAGCTACGAGAGCAAGGGGTTGATGGAAACCCCAATTTAGCCCAGGTAAATTGGTTTTTGAATTCCCAGCCCAACATGAAGCCTTCATAACATATACCTTACATCAAACATGCATCTTGCGAGCTGAAAGTTATACCCGTCATTCGTATATCGCTCTTTGACATAGGGGTGCATGGAAAGATAGTGGTTACACGCAGATGACTTCCAGCAGTATCAGAGCATTTATTTATGGGCGAAGTATAACTATGAAGATCTAGAGGTCATTCAGCACAACACAACTTGTCGCTCAATCCTTCGCAGTCAAAGACTCTTTGTATCTATAAGCATCAGTTAAATACATCTATTTTTCAGCCAATTTTGTTAGAACAGTCATTAATTGAATACGCCGATGTTATATTTAATTTTTTTTTTTTGCAAAGATTTTTTAAAAATGTTTTAAGGCTAAAATTTGGGGATAATCTTCTATGACACACTCACTTGGACTGGTCATGCTACGGCTACAACCGGGAAGGTATACAATGCCATCCGACTTCTCTGCTCCACACAAAATTCGTTGCCCATTAAAACTAAGGTGCTAGTTGTTAAACCTCTTATACTACCTATCCCTTTGTATGGTTGCGAGGCTTTCTGCCATGTTGACTACAATGCTATGCGTAAATGAAATGTCATTTACAATAGCCTAGCAAGATATGTCTTTAATAAACGTTTTATTGACCACATATCAAGCTTCTCCCTGCAGATAATGGGCTTAACTTTCGACAACCTCATTCAGAGCACTTATTCTTTTGCACAGTACATTATGACCCAACTATTTGCGTAGCAGACAAAGTTTTGCCGGCTCACAAAGAACAGTTATATTGATAAGGCCCAGATCCAATTGTTTGCAATCTGAGGACTGAGCGTACATTCTATGTCCATGCCACTCTCCAGAGGAACTCATTACCCATTGCACTAATGAAAACCACAAACACAAACATTAAATAAACTATTTAAATATGATATAAAATATGTTTTTGTTCATGTCAAAGAGATTTATGTTTTCTAAAAGTTATTAATCTGTTTAATTTGTTTAATTTACCTAACGTACCTTTTGCATGTATGAATAGTTAGTTTTCAGTGTACTTACTGTTTTAAAATTAAAATCTATTAAACTACATTTGTAAGGCCTTCACAATCTATGAGATGCATTCTTAATGTGAAACAATTTATATAAAAAAATACTAACTACTAGGATGAATCCCCCGGTGGAAATTGAGACCCGATTTTTTTATTAGTCAATCACGAAAGTGACGTCGTTCTTGACTTGAAATTTGTCAGAAACTACACGGCTAAAAATATGGGGATGTTTTTTAATACATCCGCAGTATTACAGGTCTATGCAATATTTTCAATTTATTAAACTTTAATCTTTAATATATTTATACTCAAATTTAATAACTTTTTTATTAAAATGCTAATTTTAATACGAATTTTCCGAAGTTAAATCTCGGTCTATATTAAAAAAAATATTTCAATCAAGAACTTATTACATTTAAGTTAAAGTTGACCGGAAACATCTACTCTGATTAAATTTGAATACGAACTTATTAAAGTCAATATTTTCAATATATTTGCATTTGGTTTTAATACAGGAAAGTGATTAGATTTAAATATAACGGTATTACTTTTGAGCCCAAATATATTATTTTGTATCTTGGTTAAGAATTTGGAGCTAGTTTGAGCGTCCTACTCAATGGAGTGTGTGATTTGGATAAAGTTTTTTTAAAAGAAATTTTTTTTTTAAATACAAACAAGTGAAAGCCATATTGAAATCGGGGTCTTTGATATTCAATGAGAATATTCTTCTTCCAAGTAAGTAACGTTAATTTTAAATTAATTTTAATTTAATTTTAATTCTTGTAAGACGTTATAATATTTGATTTTTTTTTAAGAGATGGTCCTAGTGGATTTGCTTTTGAAGATAAGGGCGGTCTCGAGATTCGAGATCATTGCCTCAGAAATATAGCTATTACATTCCAAAAAGTAACTAATTCACTGAATAATTAATAAGATAATTCGGGCATACATGAGTTATCCTTCATTTAAATTTCTGGAAAAATATATCTACTAAAGGACAGCGGCACTCTAGGAGATAATTTTCAAAGGTTATAAAAGACCACGGGAATTTGCACATGCTTAACAATTTTCTATGTGTATTGTAGATAATATTTAAAATCAATAAAAATTAATATTAAAATAAAATATTTTTGGTGTTGAAATATTATCGCATAGATATTGAAACCAAATCTAAAGAAGTATTCAAATATAGTAGGATTGTGTTATATTTTAATATTCCATTGGTTTATGAAAAGTAAAGAAGTATTGAAAGTATTATACATATTTTATTCTGCAGTTTATTTAATCCGAATACAAATGTATTAAAGTTCTTTAATTTTGTCAATATTAATAGGGGTTTGTCAGCGAGCGGGTTTAGTCTTAATTTTCTATCTGCTTCTTTTGTTTTACTAATTATAAAAAGTTATTTTTTATAGCTGCCCTCTCTAAAGAGGCTCACAATTTTGTTGTAAGGACAACCTATTTGGCAGCACCAAATTGAATTCAAGGTCATAATTTGTGTAGACTTTCTCGGTCTCTTTTGCTTTTCGTAATTTCCACACACACTTTATATGATACCGATGTCGTTTCTGTCTGTTGCCGGTAAACGGTAACGGAAAGTATATAAGAGGTTTCCGTTCGATCATTCGTTTTTCCTTTAGTTTCTGAGTTAATTTAATTGCGTGCGTTTGGAAGGTTGCTGCCATTTTGGTGTCCCCTGTTGATTTAAAACCTTTAAAATAAAATCAGCTCAAAAATTTGGATTTGTATTTTGGTGGAAACTAAGGTGGACGTAGTCCAGGGCGCAACAGGGTTTAATTTAAATACTTTTGTATTGAAACCCATCTTCCTCTATATTCAAATTTAATATTTAAGTCATATTTTGTATTAGTACACATTATTTAAAATTAATACATTTTTTATTAGTTGTTTAATTTGAATGCAAAATATTAAATTTTACTATTTTCTCGGCGTTGTCTTATATACAACCCCAAAAATATTAAATTGAACGCCAGGATTTTTAACCGTGGATGTAAAAGCAACTTTAGGCTACCGTAGAGTTATTTAATAAATTTTACTCAAGTCAAAAATACTCTTCCGCAGTACTGAAAATCATGTTTTTAAAACGATAATACATCAGCGATCGAACGTCAAATAAATTGCAGTTGGGCAGCGTACCAATACATTTTCCAATGTTTATGTATTGTGGGCTCACATTTTATGTCGTCGCATGTCAGCAGAAATTATTTCCCACATAAAAAAAGTGGGAATGGAATTATATCCCATTAGAGGTGAAGTTATAGCCCGTAGGGGTATTTTCCTGCCCAGACCCATTGCAATGAAATATGAAGTATATACTGCTCCATTTCAAATGGCCTATATTTTCCTTATGAATTTACACAGGTTGGATGAGTAGTTTTATTGTGATGCGTATGCAAATTCACACACAAATTTGTATTATTATTTGTATTGACACATAAAGGCTTAAACCAGATCACTCTCACCGTCTACGTACCACTTATCGATGTAAAAACTGCGTTCTAATGAACCTTTAACAAGTCGCTAATTAAAGCGGGCAATGGATATAACATTTGCTGAAGAAAAATGATTGGTAAGGGTTTGACAACAAGTAGACAAGTTTTAAACGATCTGTTCCGCTGAATTTTACGCCTTCTTCCAAATATACTTAAGACCAATGCAGTAGGTCCCAATTAGATATTTTTTCTACCATTTTAAAAGAAAATGCTCAAATGTTATATAGCCCGTTTCAATCTCTACTTAACTGCGTTTCAGAAACCTCTAGGCACATATTCATAAAAGAGATTTAATTAACCTCACTATTCCCGAGTTGAATGCCAGCGTTATCTAACCCATGTGTCCCCCAAAGATATGTAGCAATTAGTTTCCAATACCTCTAGATCACCTTCGACATCAACTGCCCATTTGATGATTACTACTAACTGCAACTACAATTCAAGCAAAACTCGACAAAATCCCTGCATTTACTTTAAAAATTCCATTTCCGACAAGACTAAATCCAACACGTCAACCGTTTGCACTCTATTATGAACAGCGCCATGTGCCTCCTTTATGCCTACACAACAACAACATTATATTCCCCAACGAAATGCCGTCCCACTTCAACTTTATTGTACACAAAAATCATGCTCAGATTGTTCTTGTCGAAATTCAATTTCAGACTTCTTTCCATGGCTCCGCACCAATTTCGAATCCACATGACAACCTGCTGAATCCAAACAGAAATCACAAATGTTATTCAAAATCAAGTGCCTCTTCCAACCCCTCCCGGATTGTAATGTCAACAATCGATGTAAATCGATAATGGTATGCGGGTTGTTGGATCGCATACGGCAAATGTAAAACTTGTAAAAACAAACTCCCATCAAGCTACCTTGGGAGAAATCAAACAATTTTCCCGTACCTTGGAGCATGATATCTGCACGAGTGAAGCCCATCCTGACATCATCGCATCCACAGGAAATATGTGTCGCTATGCAGGAAGTTTTACTTTTACTTTTTGCCCAACCTGGTAGCATAAATATTATTCCTTTCTATGTTATCCACTTGAGTGGTGGTAGAAGTCAATAGACAACGAAAAGGAGATTTCTGCTTGTCAATCTGGAAGTCCTTCTCTGATGCTGGCCATATACGTCCTGCTTAAATTGACACATTTACTACAAGTAGTATGGACCTCATTCCTGTGCATACATCATACACGCCCGAGATGACAGTGAAGCTCAGACGCTTTATTTGCAGTAGCAAATTAGAATCCCATCCCGCACTTGAGTGACGGCACGGATGCAGGTGAGGTGCGATAGCATCATCCTCTAGCCCAGATTCCTCTGCGAGGATTTGTTTACTTTGACAATATTTGCGAAGGGGATTTTTTTTTAATATGCATTCACCGATGCCCCTCCGACCGCCGCTATGATATTAATACACAAAAAGGCGAAGCCGCCGCCGACAGACTGCAGAATGGAGAGAACGTGCTTTTTAATGGTCATCCTGTCCTAAGTTGTGTACATTTTACAGGCGAAATCTGTTAACGGATATTGTCACGTTCTATTAAAACGTGAAAAGATTGCACAGGCGTGGACGAGTATGGCCAGCGGGCCTCAACCCAATAGAAAAAGGATTAAAAACTTGTTGGCCCAGGACGTGCAGCAGACATCCACTACAGCGCTGTATACTCGTATACTACATGTATAGTGGAGGAATGGCGGATGAAAAATTGTACAGATTAACTTGGAAGCTTTTGTGTGGTGTTCTGGGCAGCCGGTGTGGCTATCGGTGGAGCTGGTGTTGAAACAAAGAGATTTCGTCGTCCATTGTGTGCACTCTGCGGCAAGAGTGGCAGTGTTAAGTGGACCTTAGCGCGCTGAGCTAGTTGTCTATGTAGGTATGGCAGACATCTTTGACTTAAAGGCAGCCGCCCAGCCGGTCCCTGAGTGCAACGCTTGATTTAACTTAAAACGAAATCAATGCGCCGTGTTTACATTTTCTGACGCCGTCGTTGATAAAAATAGAGCTGTTTGCTTTTCATTATCTTTTCCATTGTCGGTATAGTCGCCACCACCCTCAGCTTGTTAATGTCATCACAACATAATCTCACAGAACACGTTGACTGTCAAATTGAATTTGTATTTTCATTAAAACGAGCAAACAACTACAGTATCTATTCAGTGTCAGTCTATCTGTGTATCTAGCTGAGTGTGCTAGAATTCTATTCGTGTCACGTCACGAAATTTGACGCTCGCTATTGTCTGTATTGTTGTTTTTAATTAACATGACACGACCGCCAATTCAGAGGGTAAACAGTGATTTAGTTTGACAATTTGTATGAGAATTTTTTTCGCCGCGGAAAAACTGAATCAGATACTAAAACTGTTGGCCATTGTTTTTTATGAGAGGTTTATTTATTTTCGCAATTTTAACTATCAAAACTGTGTGCACCCAATATTATGTTATTCACAAAATATTATAAAAAATAAATAAATCTAGAGCGCAACAAAAGTTTATCTATGACCAGTTCGGGCACCGACCGAACAGAGATGTGCAAAATGCAAAACGAGTTTCGGTGGTATTCGAGTCCTGTCAAGACCTTTGGATGGAGTGTATAGCCACAAACTAACTATTAAATAGACTGACAGCTTCGATACGTCTCCCCGATTTACCCCACAGATTTTTTTCAATATAAGCCCCTCCCACCGCTCGTTATTTTACTTTCTGTGAATACGTGTGAAGGAGCAAAAAAAATACTGACACTCAGCAGTGTTCCTACATTGTGGCATCTCTACCTTTTTGTGGGAATTTCAATTTTCGGTAAAATTTCCATGCGTAAAACATCAAAATTGTGGGAATATCAACAATCTGACAAGAAAACATTCAAACTACATTTCACCATGAATATCAACGCACTAAATGTACATTAAATGGAGATTTGCCCTTAGCAACAATTTCCAGTACCAAAAATAATGATTATAATGTTAGCAAACTGCGATTTTTATACTGAAGATTTATTTAATTTTATTTTCTTTCCGAACAATACAAATTTTACTTTTAAAGCATGTTTTTTTTTCATAAAAAAATAGAGGTAATCTGAGTTAAATGAAAAGGGAAAAATGAACACGCTTCGTGGGAAAAATAAAGAGAGACTGCTAAGAACACTGACTGAGATTCAATGTATTTCGTGAGTTACTGTCAGCTGATGGATGCGTTTTGAGAGTTTAAATTCGTTGTTACGACGATAACATTTGTTTTCTATTCTACAAAATTTAAAATAGCGAATGTAATCAACATAAATAGTTTATCTATTAATAAAGTGTGAAAAATTCATTCGTTGAAATAAAAGAAGATATTTTTGTTCCAACAATTAATGTGTCTGTTTTCGTTTGTTGTTTTTTAGGAAAAATATGTTAGTGAAATACTCAAAATTAAGAAACACACCAAAATAATTGAAATTAAGTTTCAATGACAAACTCAAGTAATTCTTTTTATTTAAAAATCAACCACATCTTGACACGTTCACTCATGAAGCTTATTCAAGCAATACTTCGTGTTGCCTCTTTTTTATGCTAGCAAATATTTCGCCTGGAATGTCAATAGAATAACGGCAATTGATTGATTACGATTATTATGATTTGAAATATGATTTTTGAGTTATAATCTTTTCATAAAGATTCCATTTAATAGCGAAAACAACAAAAAAACTATTAAAATTTATTAGAACATTTTAAATAATTCCATTTGAAAACAACTGCCAAGAACATGATTAGTGCTAGTTTTTAATAAAAAAAAACACAACTGAAAAGTTTTTGGTAGATATTTTATGAATGAAAATAATGTCATTATAAATGTGAAAAGTAAAATAAAGTTGCAAAATAATGACTGCACGTTTATTATTGTTTTTTTCACAATTTTTTTGTAGGAAACTGACGATTTTTTTGTACTTGATGTTTTGTTTGTAATTTTTCTTACACTTTTTTAAGTGTACAGTTGTCAGTCTCGTTTAATACTGCTGTTAAAAGTTTTACCAAATCGATCATTAAAAAAAATGGGAATGTGAAAGGAGAAATTGGTTGCGAAACTTAAACGAAATTCTATGGCGAACATGCGAACAATTTTTTAATATCGATATCATAAAAAATAATATCTATCTATCAAAAATTCGTTATAAAATTAATTAAAAAAAATTTTTCTTTTCTTTATATCCTGCAATTTAGACATTTATTTCTATTCAATTATAAAAAAAATTAAACAACTATTTATATAAAAAAGGAGGGGAAAAATTTCAACCTGGAACTAAGAAAAACTATGGTTTACAACACAGCCCTTGATATTGAAATGAGAGTCCACCTCAGGCTACCGACATCCGGTTCAAACCGGAAGAGTGTAGGCTGTTTTTTTTTTCAAGTATGAGTGAGTCCCCTTTGATTAACATAGGCACAAACACATGAATTCAAACTGGGCTACATCAAAGATCAAATTCAGCTTGTGGGCAATTTCTCTTCTTTGGCTGAAGCTGTCAGTCTAGATAATAGTTAGTTTATGGTATAGGTCGCACTTTGTAAATGACACGTTTGAGACGTTTAAATTTCCACTTTTCGACGCGTGCAGGGCGGCATAAAGTCTGTCACTCTTTCCGTTGCGAATGCAATGGCATAGAAAAACAGCTCGTCTATTTATTTAACCACTTATGCAGTTTTGTTTATTATTTTTAGCCTAACACAAACAGTACAAATATCGTATTCAATAGCAACTTACACCCATGCCTTGCGATTCTCACCCAGCTTTGCCATCACCCCCGCCTCAGCATATCAACGCCATCCCGGCTGCATCGCTTATAATAGGGTAGCTATGACATGTGTTCCATCCATTCGAGCAATTTGGGAAACTTACTCCCATTCACCGGAGCATAGTCAAAACAAGTTGACATCGATGCGACACAACACAAATCGGCAATTTTCATGTGCTGTCCACATAGGTAGGGGTTATCCCGTAAGCAGCATTCCAGGTAATCGTAGGATCTCGTTACGAACTGAATAGCTTCCTGACAGAACTCAGTGCTGCCGTATACCAAAATCGGCGCAGGAATCTGTTTTTTGAAAACACCTTATCCTCGGCAAGTGATAAGACGCAATCGGAGGGGAAAGTGTGGGTGTAGTACGTAATAACAATCAGTAAATTGATTTGTTACTATGGAAGATGTTAAGAAGCCATCTTCTGATGTATCGCCTGTTATAGCAATCTCATGCTGTGAGTTGTGATTACAAATCTCGTGCGTGGGATAACACGAGATACATACATTTTGGGTTTTGATTTCGTCACAGTTATTTACAAATTGAATGTTTGGCTTTAAGCTCTGGAGTTTACTTCCACTGTTTAACTACACTTTATCGTGCCTATGGGTAGTTCCATCTTTCAAGTTCTGTTTTTTTTAACAGGAAGAATGTACGAATTCCCCGATTGCTGAATGGAATTTAAATAAAATCACTTGGCGAATATTATAAGCACTCGAGTGGAGGGTGTAAACAAGTACATAGGTACAAATTTTGAATCCTAATAAAATAAATATCACATCGACAAGGATTCTGTAACATTTGCCGAAAACTGCAATCAAATCCGCTTACTAGGTTCGGAATTTTGCAAACCTTACCATAATAAACTCTATAAGGTTATAGGGTTATTAATGTCGCCTAAAAAACATTTCAAATATCTCAAAAACTTAGAAAAAGGAACACACCGACAGATGCTCAAAAAGAATTTCGGAGAATAATGCAGTTAAGAGCGCCTTAAGAAAACTCTCACAAAACGCAAAAAGTGACTTTTAGAAACGGTCCAAACACACGAAAAAAGTCTGAAAAAGCACACTGAGAACTCCCCAAACCACATAAAAAACGCACCAAAGAACGCTTCGGAAAACGGTCCAAAATAAAACTAAAGGGCGCTGCGAAAACCCCACTGAAAAAATTCTAAAAACTTTTTAGACAAACGCTTTAAAGATATTTTGAAAAACGACGTGATTTACACCTACCTAAATAAAAACCTCAAAAATATACTTGCAGCGCCCAAAAAATGTCCACCAAATGTCCGAAGAAAAAAACTGACAAAAGCGGTTCAAAAATATCCAAAAAAACGTTTGGAAAACAATCCAAAAAACGCCATAGCTGTTAACAAATTTTTGCTCAAAACTATTAATTTTACGCTAATAATACATAAGAAACGATCAGAAAAACATACTTAACAATAAGTTCGCACTTTGGAAGAGAAGTACAAATTATTAGATACTTGTTTTGCCACTTATTCTATTTTTAGAGTAAAATAATAAATAAATTCAATCGAGCCTGAGAATATTTTTATAGCTTTAAATTCAAGAAAAGTAATATCAGTTTGCATAGGTGTTTCAGCTACATTTTTTAAATTTTATCGACTCCCTTTTAATTGGTATCTGTTGCTTCACAGCAATTCGCGCGTGAATAATCCGGCTCACCAACGATAAATATCGAATACCTCTTCCCAATTAGATCCTACGAATAAGAAATGACGTAGGCGAACGATTTAAGTTGGAATTCAATTTTATTTTCTGAAAATGACACAAACTTAGATATAGGTAATGTACAAGTAATTCGGGAAAACAACTTACATTGTTCGGGCTTATTCCACAAACACTGCGAATCACTAAAGGTGCAACCACTGCTGTAATAAATTGAGTATCTTAATTGATAATTTAAATATTAAATTAGCTTTAACAAATACTCTACCTAAAATGTTATTATGCCTCAAAAATTGACCAAAACTCAACCGAAAACGAAAAAATTTCTTTTTTTTTTTTGATTGACAGATTGGGAGAACAACAACTATAGGTTATTTGTCAAAGGGCAACGAATTCGCCATTATTAAATAATGACAGAAACTGCCTGAATTCGTCATCATCTTGACTCGTTGCTCGTTATTCGTTGATAATTTAAGAGAAAATTCAATAAATCAAAATACGAGTTCGAAAACTTAAAACTAAACTAAAAAACAGAAAATATTTGGCTCGATGGCACTCCTTTTCAACAAAAAAAATTGACTACCGGTGAAAGATAAAAATGTATAAGTAAACAGTGAATAACGAGTTACTGGCTACACTACAAATTGACCTACAACACAATATTTATATGAACTAGAAACTCACCTTACAATCGCAGTTTCGCAATGCGGTTTCAAATTGTCAACAGCCGCATTTTGTTTTTCTGTTCTGTTCCCAAATCAACAAATTTTGTCAGGCCTTCTTCCACGGCGAAACTTTTTTAACAATTGCATTTCTCGTTGCCTGAGTATGCACAAACAAATTTGCAAAAATGCCAGTGTCAGTGTTGCTTTTGTATTGCAGTTTTTACATGCAACATTCATTTAAATTATTTATACGTTTTCTGTCATACAGACTATTATTTTCATGTTGATGATGGTTCTGTGCCACGCATCCACATTTTATTTGTTTTAATTTGATATGAAATGCGTTTTCATTCCAGTTGATTTCGGCTTCAATTGACAATTTGCTTTACAATGTGGCCGAGATGGAATAAACGAAAAAATACCAAACTGTTATTGCTCGGTTTGGTTATTGCTTTGCTTTCGGTTTTAATTAACTTTAAAATTTAATTTACGCTTCGTGCTTCTGATTTAGATGATGCTGTCTGCAGCAGACATTTTGATTATATTTTGTTTGTGTACTCAATTTTTGGGCTGATTCAGGTGTGGGCCTCACTTACATGTATTTCGTTGTAGTCTTTTATATGATATAGCTCCAATTGCCGTCATTATTTTTGAATTTTTAAATTTCTGAAAAGAGGGGTTTTTTGTAAGAGTCAGTTCGAATTTTAGCAGGTTTTTATGGGTTGGGTTCAAAATTCTGCTTTACAAATCTGTAGATGTAGAAATTATTTGTTTTTTTTAATTTGTAATTGTTTCAAATTCGTTTTTCTAATTTTGTTTTCTTTAAATTTTTTACAACTCTTTACTCAGTTTGTTTTAATAAAACTTCCCACTTTTTGAATAGATATATTTTTCTATTTTATTTTCAACATTTACATAATTTAATTTTTATTTATTTTATGTTTTTATTTAAATTTTACATTTGTTTTAACATTTAATTTTTTTATGAATTTAAATAGGTATGCTTTTATTTACACTTGTTTATAGAAAAAAATTTGAATTTTATTGCTCTAAATGTTAAAACTAGAATTTTGAGACCAGAATTGAAAAAAGCTGCATTTTAGCTGCATCCATTAGTTCTACAGATCTTTTTCTAAAGATCTTTTTATTAGAAAATTACATATATGGGAGACATAATACAAAAAAAGTTGTATACTATGAATTCGCGATCAAAGTATTACGCCAACTTAATAGTTCGCTTTTGAAAATAAGAGGCGAATTTTTTTTTTTAATGGGAGGGCCGTGGAATGTGACGTGGCCTAGTACACCAAAACCCGTCGTTATTTAGGACCAGGTAAACACGACGTCAATCGAAAGAACGATTCTAAACCTTAATTATATTAATATGTATTTCTCCAAACTGTTTGACTTCACGTAAAGCGTAAACTCGTATGCCTTAATCTTGGAGATCCACTTTTTACAACAAAAAAAAAATGAATTAAAAAAAAGAGAAATAACAAATACGCAAACTGAAATAAAAACGACGAACCTTCGAAACCTCGATAATTTTTAAATGGCGAATCTTCGAAACGACGCAAATCGAGGTTTTAGTGTATTGACAAAATGTAAGTGTATGTACCTTACAAGTAGTTCGTTGCAATACATTTTTTCAATAAAAACTTCCAAATGTTTTTTATGGGCTTAAAATATTCTGTAAAATTTGCAGTCTTACCATGCAACTTCCGACCCTTTAGACATTTCAATAAATTTATTAATGCATTTCTGAACCGATTCCCGCTTTGTTACTTGCTCATATTCATTTAAAAGGTTTTTTATTTTGAAAGAACTATACTTCGTCTATTTTAATCGAACATGTGCCCCTTAATTGCGAGAGTTTAGAAAAATTGCACAGCTCGAAAATATGCATTGAGTTAGGCGCTCTTAAAGCATTTTCCCACCAAAATCAACCATGAACTCGCAAACATCCCTAACTGGCCGCAGAATTCCCACCAAAGTGAGCAATTAGGGCGGATTTGCAAACTAACGACCACGAATCAATTCACTTTGTTGTATCCGCAGTTGCCTAGTGATGTATGATATCCACTGATGCACTTAAACTTACTCTACATGCAAATAAAGTAAAAAAAAAAAAGGAACGCAACCCTCAATTTGATCCGGAATGTAACTATTGTCGTTCCGGTTCCGTAGACGCTATAAAGAACCGCTTTCAACTCTGAATCAGTTATCGAATTATCGATGCGAATAATTGGATATCCAATTTGTCCATCCAATTATCGCAAATTTACATTTCACCGAACTCAAATTGGAAATCAATTGCATACCCAGAACATGGCTGTCTACCTCAACATCCACACCATCAACACGGAGTGTAGTCACCCGTCAAATACACCCAATTCGGGCGTGACTATCCGTTCCTCATGCGAAAGATCAAAGTGCAAAATGGAACTTCATTTAAATAAAAACAGGTGGGCATGGCAACCGCCCACCGGCTCTGCTCTGGGGAGATGGCAAAATTATTAAAATTTGTGCTCAGTCCTGAGTCGAGTTATTAACAACGGATCTTGTTGTTTAGGGCTGCCAATCAAAATCCAGTTAGCAACGCTAATTTGAAAAGTAAGTTCATAATATAGCTTCAACTGCAATCAAATGGAAAGTAACTTTTCTATTCAACGGCTGAACTATATATCCTTCGCAAACGGGATGCAAAACTATACTTAAGGAGCTGACAAGAGTGTGAGGATTTCTGTTTTTTTTTTGGGTAACTTAAAACTTAAAAGTATTTTTGCTTGCGATGGGGCCTTCCTTAGTTTCTGCAACTTCCTTGACTGACACCTGTGCTTCCTTTGGCAGATTATTGCAAACGTTTCAGGGTGCAAATTGAAAATGCCATGAAACTTGTAAATTACGGCGGAAAATTCACAAGGATATCATTATGGAAAGCTGCTAAGAAGTTTTGTTTTCGCCAAAGCAAAAAAACTTTCTATCCTTAGCGGGGAATTCATTTAGAGTCCTTTGGATGCGCTGTTGTTGGGGTAGGTGGGTTGTTATTTTTATTTTTTTTTATTAATAAACAGGTGTTACCCATAAAGTGGTAGCGGAAAGTTGTCAATGCAGTTAACTTTGAAGTGCCTCCTTGCAGAAGAAAGATATAACCAAAGATAGATGTTAAGTGGATTTGAAGTTTGAATACCTTTGAATTTCAAAAACGTTTTTATAAGAAAATCAGATAAAATCAATGTAAGCTATTGTTGCGGTCATTTTTATAACTTTTTTCACGTCTGTGAGGTGTTTGTCCGAAATAGATTTAAGAACTACTGCAGGAAATCGTCGCCGGTTTCATAGTTGCTTTGCAAAATGTTGCGGTTAAAAGATAGGATATGTTTATTTTGCAATACTCATTCGAATAGCGGTGAGTACACGCAGACGAAATTGAAGTAAGTGTGGGTAACGCGCTTATTTGGTTTGGAATTTGACAACTGGCAGACTGGACAACCGAGGCCACTATGGGTCAGGTAGAGGAAAGTGAAATTCCTTAGGCAACCGCCATTTTGTTTTGTTTGTTACATGAGTCTTTAAGGTTCTAAAAGTCAGCAAGAGATTGGGTTTTGGTCTCTTTCGTTGCAGATAGCCTTGTATCTATAAAGAAGGTCTGGAACTTTTAAGTTTTGAGAATGGACAAGGGGCACATGTGTTTTTTGTCTCACTTTGTTGGTCTTAGAACAGGAATATTCATCGAAACGCTGGCTGTCCAGAGGACCTATCTTCGAAATATGTGCCATACTAGTCCCGGTTTATTGATACCGCGCACCCAAACGGCGCTGTGACCTCCCCAAATTGTGACTCAAAGGGTATGCATAATGGGCTTCATAGGAATGGCGCACCTATCACCTGAATTTGAGTTGCATATTCATATTCATATGCATATTCAGATCGGTCTTCTTTTTAATTATTTTACAAAAGCTCTGCCCAATTGCACTTTCGTAATCTACATATCCTCTCATCGTAAATTCTAGTATCTATTAAACCGTACAACTAAAAATGTCGCCTTTTCATTTGTGATTCAGTTTCATGTCAATTACCGGACCATTCCAGTTGTTTGATTAAGGCCAACGGCAGGCAACGGTGCAGTCGCCGACATCAAACTGCATTAAGCTCTCTTTGCTCTAATAAACAACACACACACACATGACGTCTGAACCAGGTAAACAATCTAATTGCCCGAGCAAACAGGAATCTATCATCAAAGGGCAAACATCCTGTCCTGACAGCGTTCCAAATCAGCACAACCGGTTTACTTCCTGTAATATACTCGTACAAAAATCCACCCTTGACCCCACAGAATGTGTACTTTTTATTAGGTTATGTTCCACAAAACTGAAGGACGTATACCGTGCCATAAATTGCATTAAAACTGTCTGCAAAAAACTCGAAATTTAAATGCTTTCAAGTGAAGTCCTTAAAAAAGGATGAAGTGCAGTGCAAAAAAAAAACGAGAAATTCAATTTCGCCGTCCTTTTAGCGTGCTCCACTAATGGATACACAACTCCAACTACGCTTTAAGTTGAAGTGTGTGCGCGTGATGTGGCAGAGAGAGAGTGTGGTACATTTGATGTACATCGCAAGGGTATCCTGTAGCTGTAATCCACTGAAGAAAGGCAATAGGCTGAGTGCTTTTTAATTTGATCCACTAAACAAAGATAATGCCAAATTGGGGGTGCAAACGCAATTTTGACCCATAAACGGCCCATCAAACTTCTAACAATAAATTATGGCTATCACTTAAAAATCTATTTAAATATACCTTTGTCACAAGTATATTTCGAGGCGACGACTGCACCAGAATTTCAGAGCATTTTGAAGCGCAATAGTCAAAAAGAAGTTTTTTTAAAAAAACGACACAGACAGGAGAACCATTTTTTTGTCGAACCGTACACGGGGTGGTTTTAAGTCCGAATTTTATGAAATATAGACCCAATAAAAGGTGAAGCTCCATAGAAAAATAGACTCTAATTTGTTTTCATAGGTTTTGTCACGAAAGGTTACAAATTACCAAAACATGCCAATATTATGTTATATGTTCCAGCCGCTAGGGTTTCCTAGTCCTTATTGATCCTTGACTGTATCTTTAATCCACTCAAGGTTAATGCCGTGTGGTTGACTTTGAATTTCCCATTGATAGCACACAATGGATAGATACATTTTCACAAAATACCATGAATAAAGACTTCAACTGCAACTGCATCGTGTCCCGAGTGCGACAAAAAGCGCCCTCATTCCAATGCAAACGTTCATTGTGCATTTAAACTTGTTTGCCACCATCCAGTATCCCAGCAGGCAATCAGCTGTCGTGCTTCCGTTGTCGTATTCCATATACCCGCACTCGCACTCCCACTCCCACCCTCAAGTCACGGTCGTCCTTTTGTGCGCCAACAAAATGCGAAAATAAAACCATCTGTACCGTGAAAAACTCGACTTGATTGACTGCTACCATCAAAGGAAACAGTTGTTGCGAAAATACGTATTTTTTGTTTGTCGGTTTTTGTTGCAGTCTCCTGCTGAGGGCGGCTAGACTATACATAGATATAGCTGCCAAACGAACAGCGCGTAGGAGAACGCCAATGAACTTTTGCTGAACCGACTTTTCAATAACATCAAACAGCATGTGTTGCGAATGTATACTTTCTTATAGTTTGTGTGAGTGTGTGTCGTTGTTTGCTGGAGAAAAGGAAACTTTTGTCGCTACTCCTGCTGCAAAAAGTTAAATAACGGTGTGTAGTCAAAATTTTAATTTTTATTTTTTCTCAAACTTTTCTGTGCGGTCAAAGGAGTGAGTCCTGAGTGCACTTTATTATAGAACTTCTTCGGGCCGTACAGTCGGACTGGCAAAAGCAACCCCCAAGTATTGCGGTTTCTTTACTTTGTGTTGAGTTCACAGTTTCTTCGATTCGCTGCTCCCTTTGAACTTAACAAGTTTGTTCTCTGTAGTGACGGTTGGCTGCGCAATTATTCCAAAGTGAGGTCAGCACTTTTAGTCCAATGGAATTTTGTGGCAGTCGTGGGAATTTCTCATGAACGAAGAAATGTGACAAACGAGAGATGATTGCATGGATCGATTTTAATAAGGTTGACGTGTCCTTGTTATGGACGAATTTCATTGTATAACTACGTGCATAATTGGCATACTCAAGAGTGTAGTTGTTTGAAGCACAGGACAATTAGTTTATTTAGTTGTGGGCAGGTATATACACCCTGGGCCTTACAAATAATCATTTTTAATCATCGCACTAAGTTTTAAAAGTCACAATGTGCAATTTTGTGTGGAAAACTTCGCAATTGTGAGTTCAAAAAATGAAGTCTGGACACCAAAAATGATTATTAGTATCACGGCCTCTGACGGGAGTGTCAGAACCGCACGTTTAATTTTACGGGTCTTCAGCTCATCGAGCCTTTTTACTATTTCTGTGAACGCCCTGTCCTGTGAAAAATTTGTATTTTTTTGCTTGCTTTTAACTCTACTTTCGAGGACACACCCTGCTGCTGCCCAGATATAATTATCTACTTATTATTACTACATATTGAACTTAGCTTGTAAGTCAAATTGAACTTTGTACTACTGAACTTTCATATAATGCAAACGGACATTAAATGAGAACACACTGAACACACTCATCTGAAACTTTCGTTGAATTTGACAATGGTAGTAGGAAATACACAATATGTAATAATAATACTTCTCTTGTGGCACTGTTCTAAAATATATTTCCATCGTTGCATAAATTGTCCTCGTCCACTCACTCGCTGTAAATGTCCAAAATAATGCAAATGCAGAGCAAATGCAAACGGCAATAACAAATAACTTGAGCTTAGTACTATACTAGTAGACAAACGTGGAAGTGAAACTGGAAAATTGGAAATGCTAATTGAGTTGTGTCTGCTGCGTTTACATACAGAAGTCAGTTTGTAGTAACAATAAGCGTTGGGAAAAAATATAGTTTAATAATTTCTTTATTATTATTTTTGAAGTGTGAGAAATTGTGGTACAAAGCAGAGACAATACTGAGACCACCAACTCCGACCGATTTCCCGTTACTTAGCCTACAAGCTATATTTTTATGGGGTGGCAAATGCTAAGTGCGCTTGTATTGTTACATAGAAATTCGTATTGACAAAAGTCAGGTAACTTCAAAAATTCCGACTCACCAACACGCTCGCACCTTGCATATGCCACTTCCGCTGTGGGCAAAGTTGCTGCCAGCGTTCATAGAATTTTATCCGTTAAATTTGAAATTATTACGTTTGTATAATATTTTCTTTCATGGGTAAGTGTACATTTGCTTAAAATATTAATGAAAAATGAACAATGTAGATTGGTTGAAAGAAAATGCAAACATTTTGAGCAAATTTTCTTAAGTTATCTAAGAAAAATTTACACATGAAATCGAAGTTAATGATATTCAAAAGCAGAAAATACGTAACCATATTTGTCATAATAAGTTTCTTGAATATAGAACATCTCATTTAGCTAGTTTTATTAACCAAAGAAATCAAATTATTCGCCTTTCAACAATATATAATTACTAACCAATGGCATTCAGTAATGTAAAAATGTGGAATTCCCGAACTCTAGCACATTTCCCCACGGTTGCCGAGGTTGGCAGCATTTATTTTTGTATTTTTTGTATGTTTTTGCATGTCACACGGATTCTTAATTGACACAACACCGATAGGAAAACAAAATGGCGAATTTGAAAAAAAACTGAGGGGCCCAGCGGCAAGAGGATTGTGAGTTGGGGGTCTCAGTATCATTTGTCTCTGGTACAAAGTATGCAATTAATAATTGTACGTACTCACTTTTTTGACCAACAACGCTACAATTGAAGCAAGGGGGCAGCGCTGATACCCACTATGTTTCGTTTAGTGTTTTCTCATTTAATGGAGCGTGCCAGTGTCAGCCGGACACACTTTTGTAAGTAAAATTACATCTTTGAAAATCTTATTTGTAATATTAATTAAATAACAATTTACAGAATTTTAAACCACAAACAAAAAAGTGCGTTTTAATTTACCAAGGTCCGCAGCACAGACAGCCCCATTAAAAACACAGCCCAATAATTTCAAAGTCGTTAATGTTTAATAAAAACAAAAAATCTGTGACAACTGGAACAATACCATTTTCCAAACGTATCCAACAGCACATAATAATCCCCACTTGATGACAGTGATCTCTCAGCATGATTATCCCTATACAGGGGTATAAAAACATTCCTTCGCCCTCCTGTGTCGTGTGCAGAACAGTTTCGGATTCAGGTACAGCTCTGCGACAACACGGTAATCCGTGCAGATAAATTATACTAAGAGATGATTAAATAGCGTATTCCCTTGTCATCGGGAGGGACCAAAGCAAAGTCCCCCGGAGGAGGACTTGCAGATTTTTCATCTCAAATTAAATATCCCTTTAATCTGCATATATGTGCAAGCTCATCCGAAAGGTGAATGGCTATAATGACGGCCAGCGATGAAATGAAAGGAAATCCTTCGCCCGGTTTTGTTCATTGTCTTCATAAAGACTGAGGATAAATGTGTGTCACCATCGTTTTTGAATGCGGAAAAAGGATGAGAACGGGAATATGCAAATACCATGATGAGGCTCAATGTCAGGTGACATGATGAGGGTTTAAATTTCAGTAGAGCGAGCAAATGCTAATGACCGTATTGGGAACAAATGGACAATGGAGGACCGTTGTAATAATTCAAATTCATTATGGATGGAGTTTCGCAAAATATCTATGTCAGCATAACTAATAAGGATACCAAGGTCAGTGGTGCTGGCAAATGTTTGTTGTGTTAGATAGGAGGTCTGTTATTCAAAATTGATTTCAAATATTTCGCCTGACCGCAAAGTGATAGAAAGGATGGATTGCTTTTAAAAAATACCGATGGTGTATCGATTGGCAATAAAATTGAGTAGTTCATGGACGTTTCATTGTTTCGGGGAAAATGAAACCGTCATACACACTGCTGTTGGTATTCTGAGTGCATACTTTGCTCTCTTCATTTCGAAATGGGGGCGATAAATTCACCAGTTTATGGCTAATTGAAGTTCAGATTTAATTGGAACAAGATATCGTGTTGGGCAGAAGTGTTCTCTTGGTCAAATGGTATAGAAGATGGAAGTATACTGATCGTTAGAATATGGGATGGTCTTCGGTTATTATTGGTGTTTTTCAACTAACATGTGAAAAGTTCTCCTTAAATAAATGAAGCAGTAATTTAAGATCAGCCACTAGAATGCATTTGTCAGTTTCCATTTAGAGTAAAAAAACAACCTGCTACTCGACTTTAAATTTTATTTTCCAAAACAACCCACGCAACCCCTTTAAAATTATCCGCACAAGCACAAAGCTCACATAGAATACGCAGCTTAAAAACCCAATCACGTCCAAACTATTGTGCTGAAAGAAATTCAAATGAACCGCTGGACTCTGCATGTGCTTTGCCCCACGATGTCGAATGACGTACTCCGTCCAAAAGACCACACTTTGCTTTGGCAGCATCGGTCTATCTCTGTATAGCATTGAAAACTTTAAAACCGCCTCCAAGTAGCTTTTGTTTCCTAAAACCTCCTGAAACTGGCTGTTAAAATTGTATTCCGTCAAATTGCGAAGATTCACCACCTTGCCGTAGCCCCTTGCCTGAATTTTCTGTGCATTTCCGAATTGGTCACTGTAAATTGGCATTGCCAGCATCGGAACACCGTGATACTGAGCCTCTGTAGCACTGCCCTTTCCTGCATGTGTTATAAACAGCCGTAGCTTTGGATGGGTCAGTAAGTCGTCTTGCGGGAACCACTTGCGAAACATGATGTTCGACGATCTGCCAGGGGGGGAGCTGCTGTCCCACTTCCACAACACTCGTTGTCTCACCTTTGAGAGAACCTTGAAAATTGCCAAAGTTATATTGGTCGGAAGATCGGTAGACTTGATGTTCGTCCCCAAGCTGAATAAAATGAAGCCGTCATCGGCCGTTTTGAGAAACCCTTGAATATCCTACAAAAGAGGTCGTCACAAAGCTGAACAAACATTTGAAGAATTGACTCACCTTTGGAAGTGAGCTCGGCTTGTCCTTGATCTGAATCCCACCAATTTCAATGAATCCCGGCACCATGGGCCGGATGATGCCCTCGCTAAAGTGAGTGCTGCAGAATACCAGCGACACGTTCTTTCTGACCTCGTCAAAGGATGGATATCTGTTCGCAGGAAAGTGCTCCCTAAACAGGTTTTTTTTTTATTAAGACAATTGCTTGGACAAGTCGTACTCACACGTAGTACTGCGCCATTTTGAATTCGATGAAATTTTCGATGGCCATAAACATTCCGTAGAGAAGAAAATTTCCAACCCTTTGTCGGAAATTAAATCGCTCGAAAGGCTTCCCGAACTCTATGGGAACACTGGACACCGCCAAAGGGTTGCCAACGAGTGACAAAATATTTACCAATGGACGATTTACCCAGCTAACTATGACGGGACATTTGAAATGAGCTGCCACACCCAGCTGAAAAGTATTGAACACAAATCCCAAGATGACCACATCGAAGTGGTTTCCCTGATTGTTCAGCAGCTCCTGAAAGAGGGGATGTCTTAGGGCCTTGTCCTGAATTCGAACACGTTGTATGTTGGCCGAAATTAACTGCATCATCGAGTCGATTTCGCTAGTACTTGTGGCTGCCTCGCTTATCATTTGAAGGTAGTAGGCATCGTCTTCGGCACACGGTGATACGTGTATGTGGTGGTAGTACGGATTGCGTTCTCTGACCAGTGGTAAGGTCGTAACAACTGTCACATTGTGCCCCTTTTCTGCCAGTGCTTTGATGGTAGCCATGTGAATTATAATATGCGATCGACTGGTGCTGGTGAAGATACCGAGAATGTTAGCCGCTCGACCGATACTCACGCAGAGTGACAGCTGACAGATGAATGCGAATGTCAAATGCATAATGTCTATCTGCGGATGTTCTGTTACAACTGGAGTGCACGGTGGGATAGGTGGCAGTTTATAAAAGCGCCACAGATGGTTTATGAAATGCCGCTTGTCTTCTCAAATGCAAGGAGACGGGTAGATATTGTATTCTTAAACGCAATCTATAATACATTATGGTTTGAGTGCATAGGAAATTTGTAATCTATTATCTATATTTGTATTTTACTCCATAGGGTAATGCATGGAATTATTGTCGTCGAAAAAAATATTTTTTTCCTTTTTTTTTTAAAAAAACACTTTGGTATATAAGAATGTCTTTCGGAATGTCTTTTGCGTGAAAATTAGAGAGAGAGAAACGGACAAAAAAAACAGCAAATGCTAACGAAATTTGAAGGAGACCTTTTATTTGACATACATCGCTGTCATCGTAATATGGTAAAATACATTTATTTTATGCATCCATTCAAACAACGAATGCGAATATATTTGTTATAGCGACACCCGAGTGGTTCGTGTACCTGCTAATATTTTATTTAATGCCTAAAACAATATGTATACAAACGTGAGAGCACTGCCAGCTGAAAATCATATTAATGCGTGAAAATCCAATCCGTACCCTCTTTTAATATTTGTTATGAAATGGGGAGAAAGAAAATTATATCATTGGAAAGCTACTATGCCACAGATGTGCACAAACAAAATTGTGGGCATATGTCGTTTTTAAGGCTGGTAAAATTAAGTTAACAATTTCCCATTCAAAATGCTTATCAGTTAAATGAAAGCATTTCGTGACATTCAATTTTGCGCCGCCTTATTACCATAGTAATGTATTCGAATATACATCAGCTTGGATTAGAACCTGGTTTCTATGGGATGCAATTTACTTACCCCTAAAAGTAAGCAACAGTAGTATTTTCTTTTAATGATGATACTGTATTTTTCGACATAAATTTTTTACTCTAACTTTTCATAGCGACATAATATTAAAAGTAAAACTTATTTTCAAAGGGCCGTATTTTTTCTGTATCTAGATGGAGCTTCTTCATTTCTAAAAAAAAATATATAAATATCGAATATTGTGGTACGGTTTTTAGTACTACATACTTATAAAAGGTATGGACGATTTTCGACCACAAGCGAGATTAGTTGTTATAAAAAGACTATAATTCAGATTCGCCCGCTGTTTAAAAATATTAGTCAACGTATGGGGTATGGTGTAATCCCTTTCAATTGGCTAGTAGCATTTCTCTATGTTTTATGATTGTTTTTACTGTCCCTGTAAAGTTTTGTTAAATCTTCCTATGACGACCACACTATCTTCCATTGTTTCCGCACAGAAGTGTTCTTGTAAACAAGGAGCTGATAAGAACTGGCATTCACCATGACTTTTACTTTTAATAAACAATGCAACTGTTTCGAAGTAAGAGTCAATGCCGTCGCCGATATCACCAAGTCGTCGGATGATTCAAATAACACTATCAGTAAGTTAACATAGACTTTGTGATGGAGAAAATGATTGGAAAACAAAAGCAAAGACTATCGTCAAAAATGAGTTGCATTTTATTCACTTCCACATTAAGGATGGTATTCACCGATATTAGATTAAGAGTTTTGTAAATATATTCGTCAATGGTTATTAGGGCATATTTAGAAGCGCAGTTGTCGCTTTCAAAATGGAAGGGAAATGAAGGAAGCCACATCTTTCCGATAAGGAAAAAGAGCAAATAATTAGCCTTGAAATATTTGATTACGCTCTGAGACTGGATTGTTTTTTTTTTATCCAAGTAAACAAGTTGAAAACCAGTTCGACTCGACAATTCGTTGGTCATATATTTTGGCAAACAAAATCTCTTCTCAAATTCAGCATCGTCAAATCTGTCCATGCAGTCAATTTTTTTCACAAAGTGTTTTCTTCTTTCTTTTTGATGTTGCGGCTTCCTCCAAATATTTGCTGAGCTCCTCTTCATCTGAGCCGGTGTCCGTAGACGAAGTGCCAAGAAGATCGCTCATATTAACACAAGAATTGAAAATTAAGTAGTTTATATTCATGCTACTAAGTTTGACAACTAACAATTTCGAAAAAGAATAAATTCACAAACTCGTTTTAGAACGCGTTTAGAAACGGGAAATACATTTTTTCGCATATTCGAACTAGCATTGATGCAAACCTAAAAGTGCGAAAAAAAACTTACATTTATGAGCCTAATAAACTAATAATCGATTTAAAAGCGCTTGATAAATACCGGCCTTAGAGTGACGCAGTTAGGATAGATAAAGAAAATCGTTTTGACACGCAGAGAATTGTAGACTTGTCGGCTGTGAATAGGGTCATTTTTTAAGTGGCCTTAGGCCTGAATCTGCGCGATGTCATTGGTTATGTTGGCTTTAAGGGCATCGGTGCATTGCGGCTTGTTGGCATAAAGCTGCGACTTGGGGAAACCCTAAAATAAAAGTCTAGCGTGGTCAAATCGCACGATCTGTGTGATCACCTCTGCGAGAGATAACCATACCCTTAAATTATGCAGAATGTGCATCGTGGTGTCTACTGTGTGGCAAGAGTCTACCTCCAGTATGGGCCGAAAGAAATCAGTTAGCATAGTTCTATTAGGTATCAGCAGGAACACGTTTTACAACTTCCTTCCTTATACAGTAAACATATATATTGAAAGTGTGTTGTTGACGTCTCACCACCTAATCAGCTGCTTGCTTAACGGGCTCCCGAACCGTGAAGCGTCTCTGCCTGAGACACTGTAGCCTTCCATCCTCTGCGATCCCGGGCACGGTGCTTCCAGTTATACAGACCAAGCGCTCTGGCATCCGCGATGGCTTGGTCTTTGAAACGGCGGTTCGGTCTTCCTTGTCGTCTCGAACCTGGCGGCTGGGATTCGAAGATCCTCTTAGCTGGACCATTATTGTCCATTCGCTCGATGTGGCCGAGCCAATGTAGTCGACGTATTTTGGCCTTTTGGACTGCATCCACATCTTGGTACAGCTCATAGAGTTCGCGGTTGTATCTTCTCCTCTATTCGCCCTCCTCGCACACAGGACCAAAAATCCGCCGAAGAATTTTTCTTTCGAAGGAGCCCAGTATCAGCTCTCCCTTCCTGCTTATCGTCCAGCACTCGGCGCCATAAAGCAGAATTGCCAGGATAAGGGTTCTGTAGAGCATACATTTTGTCCTTCGAGTTAGGAGCTTTGAACCCAGTTGTTTTGCCAAACCGAAGTAGCAGCGGTTTCCTAGGGTAATTCTTCGCCGGATCTCCACTAGGATGTCATTTGTGGAGTTCATGTTTACTCCGAGGTAGATAAACTCCTTAACTACCTCGAAAATCTCCTAATCAGCTAGCTACCTCTGTGAAACTTGTGCGTTCGATTCTTGAGCAACTCCCTCATTCGCACGATAAGAATTCATTCGATACCACTAATCAGGGCGTGATTAACCTATCAATAAAGTTTATTACCAAACAAAATTATTCTACAACACAACACGAAAATGATGAAATTACCACTCCACATCAGAGTAATTTGGCCTTGACTTTCCGCACACCCCTAGTCTGACTGACCTTCCCCAACGCATATTGTACAAGCGCCTGCAACAGTTTAAACAATATAATCACCACCAACAGGAGGAAGGCCACAACATCAGCGCTTATGTATTGCAAGGCATTCAAATGCACCAGCGGACTTTGCATGTGATAGGCTCCCTTGTGCCTGATCACATACTCAATCCAATAGACGGCAGTCTCCCGTGCCTTCATCGGTCTATCCCGGTAGAGTTTTGAAAATCTCTTGATATTCTCAGTGTACACTGGATTTTGCAGAACTTGGAGTATAGCAGCTCTTAGGTCTGTTGCTGTCATCGTCCTATGGTCGAGCACAACTCCGAAGCCTTTGCCCGTAATGCGGGCGGCGTTTCCTGGTTGATCGCCAAATAGTGGCAGGGCCACCATAGGCACTCCGTGGAACTGAGTGATGAACAGCTTCAGATTGGAATGGGTGAGAAGATCATCCTGAGGCAGCCACTTTCGGTAGTGGATATTTGCGGCGAGTCCGGGTTTAACTACTGCGTCCCAATTCCATACAACCGTTTGATTGAGACCGGCAAGGACTTCAAAAATTGTTTTGAAAATCGCCGGGCTTAAGTCTTTGCTTCCTATAAATGACCCGAAGCTGAGGTAGATGACACCGTGCTCCGCAGAACTATTAAAAATTGCTTCGAGGTCCTTAAATAGAGTGGAATGTGGCTATTACAATATTGAAAGTGAAAATCTCATAAGTGACGTCTTACTTTTGGCAATGGGTCCGGCTTGTCCTTGACCTGAATGCCACCGATCTCAATGACTGCCGGCACATTTGGCCGGACTGTTCCCTCGGTGAAATGCGAATTGCAAAGGAGGAGTGACACTTTTTTGGCAGCTTCCTCGAATGACCGGTACCGAGGTGCTGGAAAAAGATCACTGCAAGAACAGTTTTTTTTTTGTTTGTTTAATTCGACCGATACTCACTTGTAAAATTGAGTCATTTTCATGGAAACAACCGCTCTAAATATCCGCATGATGATGTTGGCGAAAAAGTAAACCACTCTTCCTTTGAATGTCAAGGGGTCCATTGCCGCAACCATTGGTAGGGCCGGCACGTATGCGATCTCAGGGGGATTTCCCACGTAACCGTTGATAAATAGGTTCGGTGGACCCATCCAGCTGATGATGACGGGACAATTGAAGTGCAGTCCCAAACCAAGTTGATAGTCGCTGATGAAGTATCCCATGATCATCAAGTCAAACTTATTGTGCGGGTTGTGCATGAAGTCCTGGAAGCATTGATCCTTAATGGCATCGTATTGGATCAACCCGAAGGCCATTAGCCCCTTAAAACTGCCTTCCACTTTCGCTATGATCCCACCCGGCTTGGTCATTTTTGATTTTAGATCATTGATTTCATTTACCCGCGCTTCCTTCGAGGGTATGTAGATGTGCTGGAAGCGAGGGTTCTTTTCCGTCAGGGGCAGGGTTGTCACCACTGTCAAATTGTGTCCACGATCAAGCAGAGCTCTGGCGTACGACATATGGATGATAACATGCGACGGGTTGTTGCTCGTGAATATACAAAGAATGTTGGCCGCATCACCTCCACCGAGGAAGATGGCAGGAAAGGCTAGTAATGAAATGAACTTGCTAGTCATAATTCGCGGCAAACCTTCACCGCAGAACCGACAGGAATAATGGCCGAAGGTAACTAGAGTGCCCACTCGAGTGTGAGTGAATACATTTCAACATGTGGGCTTATCTTATCAACTGGATGATATTGCTTATCTCCATGGCACAGTGCCGTCAGAAAGCGCGTCAATCTTAATTGGAATCAAGATGCTCATTTTTGTTGGTCTATGCTTTCCCTTCTTGAGATAAGACTTGCTCGCATGTTGAAGCAACTTTGTGGCATATCGAAAGTTTGTAGTGGAACGTGTGTAGGTAAGTTTTCCTTGTAAGCGTTACAATGGTATGTGTCGATATTCGGCTCAAGAAACATTACCCTCTGGACTTTCATCTTGTAGGCAAATCCCAGGATCATCAGGTGCTTACCCTTGTTGAGGAGTAGTTCTTGAAATGCCGTCATGAATAGAGACTTTAGACATTTATTTATCAAGCTCCAAAGCCTTCTCGATAGATCTATAAACATCATTTAGTTGTTGCTAGATTTACTTTAATTCGTAAAAATAACTCTTTGTCCTCCGCTCCAACTGGAAGGGTGTAGGTATAGTTGTTTTAGGACGTTTGTTCTCGTTACGACAGTTATATATTGTTTCCTTCATCGAAGAAGCTTTTGGAAGTCAACATTTCCGACGCTGTTTGGTGAATACACAAAGAACGTCTGACGCTTTCACATGACCAACGAGGTATACAGACGAAATAGAAACGTTGGCGACAACGCTACAAGTAATACTGAAAGGCTGGACTTTTGTTTTGGGTGTTTTGTTTAAAGTTACGCTGGTGTTGATTAAAAGTTGAAATCTAGTCTTATCGGTTGACTAGGAAGGCTATCTGCAAGTATGCTGCACTTTATTTCACCACTAACTGACCCGACAGACGTTGTCCTGTCTTAACTATTAATATTAAATTTGATATTCATTAATTACTAAAAAAAAAAAAATTATTCCACATATACAACATTCTTAGTTGTATTTCCTGGCGCGTATATGAATAGAACAGCCGACATACAACTGGCCATGTGAAAAACATGTGGACTTTGAAGATTGATGCCACAAACACTAACCGACTGTCCTTGTGATTTATTTATCGACATTGCAAATGCTACCTGCACTGGAAGTTGTAACCGTTTTAAGTTGAATGGCATGTCGTTCGGAATCAAAAAGGTATTCGCCTTTGTAGTTCCCTTTTAGAATTGTGGCTTCGATGATGTTGTTCATTAGTTTCTTCACCGCAAGTCGCGTGCCATTACAAAGACGTGGCTGGTTTATATTCCGCAATATAATTATTATCGATCCGCCGGTCAATTCCAGCGAATTTAAGAATTCCGCTGGATAGTTGACAACATCATCTTGGTTAGTTACGGAATCAATCGCCAGCTATCTTGTTTTGAATTTGAAAATTCATTTCATTGGCACCACATGTTTGGCAGCCAAATATAACTCATTCGCTCAACCAGACATGATTTTTGTGATTTTGATCAATGTTTGGAAAACTGAAGTTGAGGACTAACGATAGTTGATCAAAATTCGTTAGTAGTTGAAAAATTATTCACTCTACTATCGAAAAATAGTAATGAACGCAAAGTTATTCAACTACTACTACGCTCGATAGCAAGTTTGAACGATTCCATTCTTTCATTCAACTTTTTGTTATTATTTTCATTCGATAGTAGGTTTGAGTGAATAATTTCATTCCTTCAACTTTTCAATTACTATTTTCGATAGTGGGTGTGTTTGTTTGAACAATGTGTTTTATAAAAAATAATAATTTGAAATATTTACTCGTTTCAAAGAGAAAGGATCCGAGAAAAAGGTAAGTGGGCTTTAATTATTTTATTTATTTGAAATTTACTAAAAAAAGATAAGTTGGCCTTACTCATGAATGAATGAATGAAAAAAATCATTCCATAGTCGAAATCATTCAGTTACTGACTATCGATAGTCGCATTCAATCGAGTGCCCATCACTACGAAAAACATTCTCGATGGCGATGAGTTCGTTCTTTGATTCAGTTAAATGCCAAAAATTGGTAGGGATTGTAATGCATCCAGACGATCAGTCAACAGGTATTTTTCCAATACCGATATCGAGTAATTTTTTGGAAAAAAACTTCTCCAAAACTTCTCGTTCGACTCTCATGTTCATATTTAATTAAATTAAAAATGCGTTTTGGCATTTTTAAAAACAAAAATTGAACTGATTGACACTTTTTTTTCAAATCCCATACAATAATTCGAAAAGTTTATATTGTTAACTGCGATAACTTTAAATTTAATACCCACTGTCGTTAAATTTTCTTAAATTTTCTAATTATCAGCGCAACTTTCTGTAACTTTTTGCTTTCATAAGAACCTACTCCTGGCGATAGAAAATATACAACAAAAAAAGAAAGCGAAATCGGTTCAGCCGTTCACGCGTGATGCCAGAACAAAGGGAAATAACGCTTCTTTTTTATATATATTTATATATCACATAAAGATAGATGTGGAACATTACTTACATGCCTACTGTTATCGGTTTGTTTCGTGACAATATTTTTTGTTGCATGTTTTTGACTTCTTCGAGGAGAAGTTGAATGAAAATCCTGTAGAACATGGTATTCCAGAAACCGCTATCGACAGTATTCAAATTATGCATCTGTTATAAGTTAGATATACTGAATTATTTATTTTAAGACTGTGGCGCCCTCTATAAGGCTTATTGCATTTTGCAAAAATCGACTACCTAAATCAATAACAAGTCTTATTTATGCCTGCGGCAGCAAAATATCAGCCCATTCTATTAGAAACAGTGAATTTCTGATGGGCGGCTATGAGTTGGACCAAATTTGGTCGATGCCACGCCCACTTCTTTTCGAAACCATACATTTTCTGGCTATTTTTGTTTTTTACTTTTGCGATGCCATTATCATAAAAGTCTGTAACTTCTTGTACCTGCGTAAAAAAGAGACAAAATCCTAAATGGTGGTCATCTACTAATGGGGCCAAGTTGAAACTCGGAAGGGCTACAATTACCCGCAGCCAAATGGAAATTATTGTCCTACTCAAACAAACTTCTAATCATATTGAACTACGATCATGAAAGCCATTCACAGACTTGGCCTTATTGTTGCTTTAGAATGGACAACTCATCCTAAGGCAACTGGCGGCCCTTAACGCATCTCAACTCCGCCATTGACAGCCAATATTCGCTTCACTCACCTTTATAGTAGATAGACTGTGCGACGGGGAGGAACATGTATGAGCAAGCATGTGTCTTCTACATCTCAAAGTTGATTTAGAATATTCAAATTATAGTCTCATTGCGATTGTCGCTCAAAAAACGTCAAAAGAAACTACAATTGTACCACCTTTAGGAAACCGAAGACCCCATGCTAAGGTGTCCTACTGCCCCGAACACAATCTCTTCGGACTTGCCACATGGACAGCAACTCCGACTGAATATAATTTCTGTTAGAAATTAAGGTATCCGCTTTGAGGAGCATTCATTCATAAAACTGTATTCAGTACCCTGCCCACACTCTCAGCACGGAACAGAAACAACAAAAATGAGCCCACTGACAAGTGTCCTTGTCACAATGGAAAATAAATATGACACCGGTTGATGAGACGATAAGGTGTACGACGAGTATAAAACGAAAAACACGACAAACAAGAAACAATGGCAAGGACGTCGCCCAGGAGAGGGAGAGACTATTTTTGAAGTAAAAACGAGATCGACTAACACCACCAAGTGGATCAAAATTGGAAATGCAATGTGACTCAGCGCCAGGACTCGAAACTGCTGCCAAGGCACAAATGAAGAACAAACGGAAATTTGATTTCAAAGACGGTTACATTTTTGCTTAGGGTGGGTGAACTAGACACGTGCGGCCAGGGCTGACGGTAATCATCAAAGGATAAACACCGACAAGGGATCGATTATAGTGATACACACTAATGCCTTCGGGGGTTAAACTCAAATTGCTCCTTTGAACGAATCTCTATGGCTGGCAGAAGTTCGTCCTTTTCACTGAATATTGTACATCTCTTAATTCCTAACGATACTCGATTATGCATGGAATAAGTAATATCCTGTCGTGAGGAATATACTTCCACTTCACTTATGTGTTGCACCTGCATTTAAAAAAAAAAATCTCGCATCGACCTTCTGCTCAAATCTGAGCCAGACATAAGTGGATGCGCCACTTGCTGAATATATCCTCACGTGAACGAAGGATAATGTGTATTCAAGCTCGCTCCTCTAAAACTGCAAACAAATTGCAATTGTGCGATTTTTTATTAAGCTTCCGCCATTCAAATTCTCTCAACTCCCAAGGCCTTGCTCTGATTTCGTCCCTCTTTTCATTCCACTCGTACTCGTATCCTTTTTGAGAAAACAAAATGAAAAAAAAATCCTTATCGCGTGTCTGACTTGCAAATTTATTCGAATGCAGAGACCAAGTCGTGAGTGCTTTTGGATAGGACATAGGATTGACACACAAGGGAGAGACAGAGCGACATCTTCGTTTCATGCAAATATTGAGCGCAATGCGATGATGGGAAAAGGAAATCCATAAAGCAGCGAGTTTTCGGACGAGTTCTGGCGCACTTGCCTCGCCGAATGTTCTTTTGGACGAACGTCGGGGAATGGTGCGACACCCAACTGTGGGTGGGTTCTTGTTTTTGAAATGGTAATTTCGGCTTCAAGTGTGCGGGGTAAAAGTTTGTCTTTTGTTAGGACGGTGTATTTCGAGAAAGTGGAAGGAGCAGTTTCTCATTGTGGCTGGAGGTTTATTAAGTGAACGGTGTGTTACATTATCGTTGCGGTTCGGTGACTTGCTTTCATGTGGACAATTGTAAAGGCGGATAGCAATCAGCATAATGAAGGGATACGAGCTGTTGTGAAAGAGATAATCATTCAGGAATAGTAGTAGTGGGTAGAGTAAATGCAAATGGGGTCAATAAATTATAAGGATTTAGGGGGGGTTTATGTGCTGATAGAGTTCGATAGATCCAAGTAAAATAACACGACGAGTATGATCCAACAAGCGGAACCTGGGCTGTATAGTTTTGGTATAGTTTTGTTTTAAGGAAACGCTTTCAGAAACACCTCCCGACTTACTTGCAATCCAATGTGGACAAGCACCTTCAGATATTTTGGTTTCTAACTAGCTTGCTCTTGGAAGTAATTGAGGTCGCTTTCCAATTGTGGAGTGAAGCCTTGATTTGCTGCAGTCCGCAAGGGTGCACTCAGACACTAGTCGGGCTAGCTAAGTCAGCTAAGCTGATGTATTTTAAGCTTATTGCCCATGTCTAACTTTTTGATATGGTTGTGGTTTACTCTCCTGAGTTGGGGGACTAAGCCAAGAGCATTCATAAACGATCCGTATTTGCTGGGCTTGAACTTTACCGATTGATGAAAGGAAACCAAATGCAAATGCTGGTCCGCCTTTAGCAAATTCGAAGGCGACACCGTTAGGTACATTCAAAGAACGAACCAAGGCAGATCTTCGAACGAGGCCATACAACGACCATCCTGGTGGGATGCTTCGTACTTAAAACAACTGGCGGCTTTGGGATTTTTAACCCAAAGCTTTGGAAACCAATTTAAAAATCTTAAAAAGTCAATTTGTGCAAATTTGCGCAATGAGTGTTACGTTTACATGAACGTCTTCGAAAGCCCTCATCGTCGTATATTTTCGGGGAGAAACTCCGTCATGGACATACTGCTCATGATTGCTTCTCTGATTTCTCTGTAGCCTCCTTTTCTGTCAACGATGTCTGTGCATAAACACTTTACCAGCCATTATCTCTAACCAAAGGGATATCATTTGAAATGGCAACCAAAGCACTATGTCCGACAATCAAATCATCAAAACTCAAAGATACAGCATTGCAATTGTAAAACAGACATAAAATCGTGGTTAATTTCAGTGTAGTTTAAAGAATGCTGTCGCCGTCGGTGGCATTGCGCCTCTTCCTCCTGACTTTAAGCCACGTGAAGCCGGCAAATATTCGTCGTGTCTTCACAATGATGAGTCCGTCGCGCAACATTATCCACATGTCGACGATAAAAGCTCTCACGAATGCAGGGCATAGCCTGTATAGTGACTTTGCTAAAAATTCAAACTTCCACCATATCTACATTCTGGTGGAAATGGACGACGCAAAGCGTTTGAAAAAAATGTTCATGCATTTAGCCGAAAAGTATGTCCTCAAGATGGCTCGAGGCAATTTTAGCGGACTAGCTTTGATGAATGAGATTCGACAGAAATCGCTGTACGATCCAGCCTTTCGGGAGGTGTTGAACAACAACGGGGTAAACACTATGATCTCATGATTCTGGGATTCGGGTTCAAAGACTATAAACTCGCTATTTCTTCAAGTGTCTCATCATTGTTAGCTAGGTGAATGTTTCCCTTGGTAAGAAATCCACATGGAGCGGCTTACATCCGATGCTCATGGATCGGCTATGATCAAATGCGATTCTTTGACAGACTCAAAAATATATTTGTTGGGGTAGTTTTAGCACATGGGTTTTTTTTTTCTCGTTAGTCGTTAGTAAATTTTTATTAAGTGAAGATTTAATTTCACAAAAGAAACTCTCCGTTCAAATTTTTAAAGTTCTAATTTTATTTCCACAATTTCTAAGAGGTCAAGCTCAAGGTTCCAGCTCGAAAGAGAGCGATATGAGACAAAGAACGAGTTTTTATAAGGAGGAGGAGTCAAAGTGACTAGCTATCGTGCTCTGGGGGAAACTCGTGTAGGTAATTTTTAAAGAACCGTCGCAAAATTCTTGTAACACACTGTAACTCTACTATGTAAATAGAACCCGATATCTACTTGTTTGATATTATCGCATGATCCTCCCGCTAGTATATAAGATTCCGTTTGTACTTGATACTAAAATACAGCTTCCGATTGCTGTTGAGTTTAGTTTTCTATAAACCATCGTAAAGTGAATATCACTGGTCTCTTTGTTTAATTTTAGTTCGTTTTCCCCCAACACTCGTATCCTTTTTTCTTAAGTGCGGATGACATTCAAGTAATGTGTTGTAAACAATGTTGGTGTATACCTTTCTTGCATGTATAGGATGGTGTCTACTTTGAGGAAACATTTCCCACCTACCGGCCACCGATCTTTGGACGAAATGAGTGTCGCTTCGCTGGTGTTCTGCGGCACGTTTTTCATTGAAAAACGAATACGGCCGTGTGTGCACTGTTTCATTTAAATCGGGGGCATTCAATCGAAAGAGCAGCCCGATCCACCAAAGGTTGTGACCTCTTTGACAAATTTGAGTTTTTATACTTTCCCTTCATTTTCGCAGGACATTAACGACTTCATCGCCTCAGCTGATAATGGAGCGATATTCTTTAGTCTGGGGACAAACCTTAAAAGTGCCGACTTTTATGCTGACGCCACTCAAGCCGTTTTCAACTGCCTGTAAGTGATTATATTTTTGATATCGGTCCCTTATCTGACATGGAGTTTACATGTACACACTAAAAAAAAGTCCTTTTGCACGCCGTTTGTTTTGTATAAGAAAGGGAAAATGAAGAAGAAAATAAAATGAATTAATGCATAAAAACTAGATATTTCAATTTCCCTTAAAAATCAGGTTAAAACGAGCTTGAAACGGAACTAAACGAAGCAAAATAGTTCACACACCTTCGTCGGTTTAATTTAGTTTGTGTAGTTCACTTTATTTGTACCAAACAATTACGCAATTAAGTTCACTACAAAAAGGAGGTTAGCAAATATTTGACTCTTGTTAAACCATCCCTGGGATTGATTCCAAACTTAATCTGGGAACAAAGTGCACATTGCACGAGGTAGTCGTAAATCCATCAAACGCTGCTGTCTCAAATCTGTGTAAGTCCTCTCCTAAGTGAAAGTAGCTTTCAGAAAACCCGCTTAACAGCACTAACATACCTGCAGCAGTAATTTATTCTCTTACAAAAAAAGAGGTACACCTTTCACACCCCATATCCAAGGCCTAACAGCTCCATAAACGGAGCATAATTTACTCACGAGGAAAAAATGGCAGGACCTCTCGACTCGCAGATTTACAACTACTTGCATCGCTCAAGTAAGCGTTAAATTAAATAACAGGGGCTGTTAGAGAAATGTTCGTTTATACCCCGTTTTTATATCCTTTTGCGAAAGAGTGTTGTACTAAACACATCACCAAGTTCACAACTCGTCCCTCCAAGAGTGTCGACGTACGTACACTCCCAGCGCCTAAGTACTTATACACGCTGTTCAAGCAGTTAACTCAAGCTGGGCGCCCAAAGTGTATATAATAATGGAGGCTCCGCGGAAGAGAACACAGCACAACAACAAAAAAAGGTCTTCCATCGCCTCCTCTTTCTCACATGGCAACTGAAACTGACATACAATAAAACCAAGTAGGCGCCTACAAACCAGCATCCATGCCGCCCTTTTATCCGCTAACAATGTACAAATAGAAGAGGAACTTCCGGGAATGCAATTACATTTTCATGGAGGAATTGTTGCGGAAAGCACTTGAAAAGTTGATTATTATTAACGTTGTCGAAGGGTTTGAGATTTGAGGGGCATGGTCGGCGGGTTTGGTTATTTATTGAAATGCTACTCAGCTATGACCGGGTTTATTAAAATTCTGCAAAACTTTCACAACAAGTAACGATTTGGTCGGGCGAAAAAAAAACAAACCTCCACTGACCTGTTTTGCATAATATAGATATAAATGTAAAGTTCCGTTGGCCTGTGAGCTTGTAACTGTCTAACCCACATAAAACAGAAGGCAATCCCTGTGAAGAGAGCAGGCTGCGGTTGAATTTCCAGAGATTATCAAACTTGCAGGCCAATTAAAAGCTAATGGTGGACGATGGTGGTGGACCGCAAATTAAATGAAGGGTCATGACATGAAATATTCGACAGAATTTTAGAAGTTTAACGTTGCGCCATAGATTGCAGCAAATTACCCATGGCGAAGGACGGCCAGTATTCAGGACGATACTCCTATACATCTTAAAATCAATGCCAAGGGACGGCAGAAGTTTTATATCAATTTTCTCTTTTTCCTATTGGCAAAACGCAGGACCTGTGCAGTGGGTTTTATTGGCATTTTATCCGCTAAAATGTCGACACAGGGACAAGGATAAATATGCTGTTTCTTTACGACTCAGAACAGCGATATGGGAAACGATTACAACTTTTATGGACTGCTATCCCATGAGGGCGAAGGGTATAAACAGCACGTCGCCGAGTTAACTTAGTGTAAATGGATTAATTGCTATAGTCTTTGATCGAAGCGCGGTCTTGGTAGAAAATAAGCGACATTGGGTTGCCTTAATTAAATAGAAACATTCAAGTTTATTGACAAAGTTTGGAGAAGTAAATTAGATAATTATGTTTAGCTTTGTGTAAAGAAAGTGCCGAATACTCCCAAATCTTGGATTGTTATTTGTAAAATATTTCTCAAGAAAATTTTTACCAAATGCTCTATCAGACACGTTTTATTCATACGGATCTGAGTAAAGGGATGGTTGCGCCGCTTCTGGAACGTATCGAAAGTTTACTAAGTAAGTGCTTCGATTTTGACATTTTTCCTGAGCGAAAACAAAGCGACTAAAGTTGCAATTTGGCACTTTCGTCGAGAGCCTGCCACAATTGTTTGCTATTTTTGTCCTTTTTTAGTTATAGAAGGCGCTTCTAAATTTTTGTCAGTGATGAAGAGGAGGATAGTTCCGAGACTGATTCTGCTGCGGGCAACAAACTTTTTATTTGGAGAGCACTTTTAAATGAATACAATCGAGAAAAGCGTCTAAAGTGGACAGAAGATCCTTTGGTGTGGTGGAAAGGAACTACAAAGTTTCATGTTTTGAAGCCAATCGTGCGACAATTTTTTTCAGTTGGGTCCGTTTCGAGCGAACAACTATTCGGTGGAGCTGGTTTGATTTATAGCCCACAACGGAGAAGATTGGATGGCGAAAAAGGAGCTGTTTCTGTCGATAACAAATAATTTACCCATTTTGAAGTTTGTAATTTTATTAAGTGACAATACAATTTTGGATTTTTTTTTTGTTGTTAATCATATAAATAAAATTGGTGTAGTTCTGTTCGACTAAGATTGAATTTGACTGCATGTATTTAAATGCGAAAATCTTAGAAACTGCTCAGTATTTTCTGGTGCATTTTTCACAGGACTATAGAGGATAACTAGGCCTACAATATCTACTTTGTCTCAACTCTATATCTCTATAAATTCCGGAAAAAATTGGACAAGAGTAATTTATTTATTCGTTTCGTTTTGCTTTTTACTTTGTCACGCTTTCCGTTCGAAAATACTGGGAGAATTTAAATATAGTTAACAGCAGCTTATAGAGGACATCTGCAGGTAGAACTTAGGATATCCAATAACTCGATAACTATAAAGGTTTTTAAATAAATAGGCAAAATTTGAAACATTTCTACGATTTTCACCTGCATGAGTAGATATGCACTTCATTCTCAAATCAAACATACTAACTGCGCAATATTTTGACATCTCTTTTAACGTTATTTAACTCCTGTGACGGAGAGCGAGACAGACAGAGGCAGTATGCTGTTTGATGTGCTAAGAACAAAAAAAAAACATAAAAGAAATGTCAAATATGTAGGAAAGGAATGTCAAATAGGTATAGGTATCAGTGATACCAAATCGTGGTATTATTACATTAGGGAAAATTCCTGATGATATACATCGTACCTGTTTATAAATGCTATTTGCAATCAAGATGAGGCAGTAAATTACCCAGTCGAGTTTTTAAATAGAATTACAGTCCATGGCCTGGAATTAAAAGTTGGAGTTCCCAGTATGTTGCCGATTAGTCCAACGAGCATGTGCAATGCCATGACGATAAAGGCAGAGGGGGCCCAGTCTACGCGAGGTTTTTTAGTACGGGTTCAAGTCCCTCACTTGTGCAGAAGGCTCTTTCTGAAATTTTTTTCCATTAATTGTTCTGAAACCACATTAATTGTTCTGAAACCACATTTTAGTCTAATATATAATAATCTCGTGTCACAATTTTAGTGTTTATACTCCTCCGAAACGGCTCGGCTGATTGGAATTCGTTGTGTATATTTGATAGGTATGAGAATCGGTCATAAAGTATATTTCATACTGCTAGATGATAAGGGTGTCCATGTCCACAACATTTTTGCTTTTAATTTTTGAGGAACATTTGGTAACCTCAAATCTTCACCTTTTCTACCACAAACCACCGTTTTTTAATCGCGATTTTAGTATTTTTTATATGAACAATATACAAATAATTTAGTCGACGTTCGTTTTATGTATTTATGTTGTTGAATGACAGATGGCGCTTATTTGGAGTTAAATGAACTTCTTTTTGATAAATCTCAGTATGTGGAAGAATTTATACTGATTGAACCACAAGCATCCGAGAAAAGTAAAAAGCAACACTGCATTAAAAGTTACGTATAGGAGATTGTTCCTTCGTGGAGAAGGGCGAACTTTGTTGGCACTTTCGAAAAAAATCTTCATTCAATTTAATTTGGCCACCTGTTGGTATCATTTTAATACGCAGGAAATCAAATATTTTAGGAGTTTTTCGAGTTAAGGAACGGCATTGAGTTAAAGTTCGTAAGACTTCGTATCATTTCGCGGATTCTGCATATTCCGTACGATTTGACATTTGTATTTAAGCGCCTTAAATTTCTGTACGTCTTGCTTTTGCTTTGAAAATAATTAATAAGTCGCAGAGACAATCGGTGTATGTTTGTGACATCAATCTTGAATTCTCATGGTCAATTGTATGTGACCAGATCACGTGTCGGCAAACATTCCGCTTTGTATTAAATGAAAAGGCGGAATACTGGCCGACACATCAATCATTGCGGTTTAATTGAAAAACATCGACATTGTTATATGTACTTCAGTTTAACTTTTGAATTAAAAACTTGAATTGACCGAATTTTATGAAGCAGGATGTGCATACTCGAAATTATTATATTAATTATACATTAACGATTTTGGGCGGAACGAAGTTCGCCGGGTCAGCTAGTTTTCTAATAAAAATGGCTTTTTTCAAATTTTATATTTTAATAATTTGTGTCTGCGTAAGACCTCTGCCTCCGACTCCGCGGAGGTCGGTATGAGGCTTCCGACTATGACTCCGGTAAAGCCACCTCCATAACATCCCTACCTGCTGATAATAGGCGTTTTTCGTTTTTAGTTCAGAGCTCAACTGAACTGAGGTCTAGGATTATGAGTACGCTCTGAACCGAGCGTGCTCAGATTGTTCTGATGTATTTATGAAACACACTTGAGCACGTAGCCATAAATGCATAAATTTAATATTTATTAATTGTTATTTATTTAATTGGTTTACCTTCAGTGTCGGAACCATAGACAAATCATACTGAGACCCCCAACTCGCAATCCTCTTGCCGCTGGCCCCCTCAATTTATTTTCAAATTCGCCATTTTGTTTTCCCATTGGTGTTATGTCAATTTAGAATCCGTGTGACATGCAAAAACATCAAAAAAAAACAAAAATAAATGCTGCCAACCACGGCAACCGTGGGAAATGTGCTAGAGTTCGGGAATACCACATTTTTACATTACTGAATGCCATTGGTTAGTTATTATAAATTGTTAAAAAGCGAATAATTCGATTTTGTTGGTCAATAAATCTATCTAATGGAGATGTTCTATATACTAGAAACTTATTACATACATACATACATACATGGTTGCGTATTTTCTGCTTTTGAATATCTTTAACTTCGATTTCATGTGTAACTGAAGAAAATTTGCTCAAAATGTTTTCATTTTCCTTCAACCAATCTACATTGTTTATTTTTCATTAATATTTTAAGCGAATGTACACTTATTCCTAAAAAAAGATATTACCCACACGTAACGAATAATTTCAAATTTAACGGACTAAATTCTATGAACGCTGTCAGCAACTTTGACCACAGCGGAAGTGGCATATGCAAGGTGCGAGTGTGTTGGTGAGTTGGAATTTTTGAAGTTACGTGACATTTGTCAATTTATTCTGAGCTCATAGAGCGCGCTTTGATCATGCTCTTAGCTAAAAAAGAAACACGAACTTTCTAGTTCAGGTAGTGCTCTGAACTGAAAAAGAAAAACGCCTATTAAATTTCAATTTCATATCCGTTAAAGACTACGAAGAGAAATAAACAAAAATAAAACAATTTCCATACATTTTTTGATTGTTGTCAAAGTTGTCAAAGTTTGCTTTACAGTCACGTCGTGGGTGACGCATTTGCTATTTTTTGTTTTTTTTTTTGGCTCTGACTCAGACATTTTTTCTCATATCAGTTCTGTTTTGCTGTTTTGTTTTGGCTTCGCATTTTGCCCCTAAACTCAGGAACGGACTTTAAACCGTTAATTTTCACCAATTTCTTCTTCTTGGAAAACAACAAACTGATTCGTCAATTTTATCTGTGTGGCGGTACTGGTACTCATCGCTGTTTGCTATGTAGACCCAGAATTTTTCGAAACATTTCCATGTCGTCTAAGTAAGTAATATGGAATTTAAGAATTATATCGAAACTTATTTGTCCTCGAAACTGTCGAACGATGAGATACATTGTCTGCTGTTGCCGAATACAAATACTCCATCTTTTGGTGGAAAAGAATTGACATAAAAACTCAATTTTATTTCTATAAAACATTTTATTATATAAAATAAATAAAATTATGGGATGACTACAGTTGAGTTCGCAATTAATGCTGTTTGGCCTTCTGCTTCTTGGCGCAGTTCTTTACAAATGATTTTTGCAGCGCAAACCTCGCTGTGATCCTTACCAATTTATATAAAATAAATATAACCAACAGTAGGAAAGCAATCACATCCGCACTTATGTACTGCCAAGAATTCAAATGCACCAAGGGACTCTGCATGTGATAGGCTCCCTTGTGCCGAATCACGTATTCGATCCAATAGACAGCCGTATCCCTGGCACTCATTGGTCTATCTCTGTAGAGCACCGAAAAGCGCTTAACGTTCTCTGTAAACTTTTGATTTCCCAGAACTTCAAGTATAGCAGCTCTTAATACCTCCGGAGTCATAGTTGCATGGGCGACAGTAACTCCGAATCCGTCTTTCTTAACCTGCTCAGCGTTGGTTTCTTGGTCACCGAAAAATGGAATGGCTACCATTGGAACTCCATGGTATTGTGACTCAGCCACGCTACCTTTTCCACCGTGAGTTATGAATAGTTTAAGATTTGGATGAGCGAGGAGGTCATCCTGCGGCAGCCACTCCTGGTAGTGAACGTTTGGAGAGCTTCCAGGCTTCTGCCTGCCATCCATTTTCCAGAGAACGGTTTGCTTAAGTCCGGCAACGGCTTTGAAAATTGTCTGCAACATTTCTGGTTTCAAATGCTCGCTTTTCAGGTTCGAACCAAAGCTGAGGAGTATCACTCCATGCTCTGACGAGTCGTTGACAATTTTGTTCAGATCCTACAAGAAATAGTGCGTACAGTATATTCCAGAAGCCCATAAATATAATGTCACCTTTGGTAACGGCTCGGGCTTATCCCTAATCTGAATGCCACCCACTTCAATGGCAGCGGGCACATTTGGGCGGATCGAACCTTCCGAGAAATGCGAGTTGGAAAACACTAAGGACACCTTCTTTGCGGCTTCTTCGAATGGCGGATAGTCAGGCGACGGAAAGTGCTCACTATATGCATACGGACATTGAATGAGAAAGAAGAGAATGTGAAAAGCTAGACTTACTTGTAAAGTGTGTTCGTTTGGATGTCACTAAAAAACATAAGTGTACGCATCAAAATGCCGCCTAAGAAATTTTTCAGCCTTCCAATGAAAGTAAATGCGTCCACTACGTTCACCATTGAAGCTTGCACATAGGATATCTCTGGCGGGTTTCCGATATATCGATCAACAAACATATTCCACTGAGCCATCCAACTGATGATGACGGGACAATTAAAGTGCACTCCCAAGCCAATCTGGAAGTCTGTCAAAAAGTATCCAATCATCAGTAAATCGAATTTATTGTCGGGATTATGCATAAACTCTTGGAATCTTTGAGACTTGAGGCATTCAGAGTTGACAGCAGCCATAGTTTTTGCGGCTGTTAATGATCTTTGGATTTGTTCTACAAAACCACTATCCCTTACTATTCCAGACTTAATTTCGTTCATTTCCTTCATTCTCTGCTCGGAGGGGGGAATATATATGTGATGATAGCGAGGATTCTTATCCTTCAGCTGAGCCGTCGTCACCACTGTCACATTATGTCCACGTTCAACCAAAGCTCTGACATACGACATGTGAACAATGTTATGCGATGGACTTTCACTTGTGAAGATGCAAAGTATATTCGAGGCGTTGCTTGCACCTACAAACGCCACAACAAAACCCAATAGAGTCAAGAATTTACACATTCCGCTCATGACTGCCGATAGACGATGCGCTCGAATGGTATTCCGAAAGAAACTGAATTTCTTTTTCAATATATTTATTTTTTTAAACAGGGGCTTATCTTATCATCAGGGCTATCTGCAAGAATTTATTCGTTTCAAATGCGTAAGATACGCAATCAGTTTTTTGTTAATCATTTCTCGGATCATATTCGTAACGAATACCTTCATGATGCAACAGGTGGTGTCGTTCATGAAAAACAGACATCAGCAAAGCACACGGCCATATGCAAAAGCTCTTCAAGACTGATTTTGTCTCACTGAACGAAAGTAGACTCGTGGGAACCAGACAGAGTTGTGAATGAGAATCTTCAAAAATGCATCTCTTTATATTGAGTAAATTATATATTTAACTATCTGATGTACCCTCTTGCTGAGTATTTAAATTTACCGATTGGAAGACACGCCTATGAACTCCTTATTAGTCAGCGGCTCAGTCTTGCCGAAAGTACTCCCATAGGAGTATTGTACTACTTTCAACACCTCCGTACTCCCGTACTCCTCCTTTCACATTCGTACTCCTATTTTTTTTAAAGTCCTAAAATATCTTACACTTGCAGCAAAGTGTAATTTCAACATTAATAAATTTAATTCACTTCAAATTTAATGCAAATTTGGCAGCACTTTTATCTTCAAAAATGTCGTCAAAAAGGGAATTTCCCTCTTTACCTTTAGAATCGCATGCTGCGATATCATTTGAATGGTATAGTATTTAGCACTTAATGGCAAAGTACAAACTTTATAATGAAATCAAATTTTCATCAAAAATGTACCGCTGTTTGTGTTTTATTTAGCTTTACTTTCGAAACCAAAAAAAATGAATGACCCTTTATTTAAACAATCTTTTTTTTATTGTATATATTCTAAGGCCACTGTCACTTTCGGGTGGCAGTTCGAATTTAATTTCAAAGTTGACCCATCCAATTCGTCATCTGTGGCCGCATTCAAAAGGACTCGACCAACTTTCATGGCTGCGCTACTATCACTGGATTGTCATATTCTTCGTATATTCGTTGCGCGACAAATCTGTTCTCTCTCGCATCCCATATCATGGTCACATGCGCACATCAAACCAGCCTTCTCATTACATCTACCTCGAAGCGACTTCCCAGGAAAGCAGCCAACAAAATACGCACAGCCCCCCTCCTGTACCGTACCAGTCCCACATTGGGAATGGGATCCCACAGGTAAACTGTAAATTATAAGAATTTATGTAAGTTTTCTTTTATCACTCAACCTAGCTATACCTACGGTGCGCTTGTCAGCAAGGAAACGGAACAATTCTCAACAGTGGAAAAGACTTTGCGGACAGCCAAGGTACGGAGGTGCCAACACAAATGGAAAACTTTCTTGCAAACACTTTTATCAACTCTCAGTGCGATGTCAAGGGGACTTGTAAAACTCAAGACGACCCTCTTATTCAGAATTTAGCCCTTTTTCACTGCAGCAGCGGTGATTTTGCTCTCAAACACTTGTAACGAATGTCCTTAGAGGATTTCGAAAGTAATCTCTTATGTTGGCTGCGATTGCGGAATACCGATAAAGGACTGCATTTTGTTGGACTCCAGTGTGGATGGAATAAATGTCGGCTACATGTGAGGATTACACAAAGGCGAGCAGCCGTTCGGATGTTAGAATCTCATTAAATTGCAATTGTAATCGTGTCCGGGCAATCTGAATGGGATACGATTTCACTTGAACGATGCGAGGGCAAGGATTTTATGCATCTCGGCGCGGGAGTGAGCGCAATATTCTCATCGTTGTAATTATGCAAATCCTTGCGGTAGGCAATTAGCGTCTGAATCAGAGTGCACTTTGGGTGTGGCAATGCTGCCAGCATTTTCGGAGGCGAATTGGAGGAGTCCCATTCGAGTACTCACTTAAAGTCTGGGACAGATAAATTACCACAATAATTATGAGTAGATATACTGCCAATTTCGGGTTGGTTGCAGATAGTCCTAGTGGTACTTTTACTCGTATGTATAGTGGGTATGTGTAATTTCGAAGTCATAGACAGGCAGTGCCGTTTATCGTGCTTCTGATGGATAATTACTTTTGGCACCTCGACGGATAGATGGCTGACGCGACGATGTGGAATTGATTCACATCACAGCTCATTCACAGGTATTCATGAAAGGACGTGGCAGATGTAATGCCATGGCGAGAGTGTGTATCAAGGTTGTTCATCAGGCGTTAGTCACCCTTTGCAGCTGGCTGTCGAAATTGCTTATGGAGTCATGATTTTGATATTAATCCGTGTGTCTGTTCAGAATGCTGAACGAATGAGGATGGGGAAATATGAGTTGAAGGTATGATGCAGTGTCCTGCGACGGAATTATTTGAAGTACAAAGTTCGACAGGGTCCGTGAGCTTGAACTTGGACGGGAGTTTACCAAGTAAATTTGCGTAAATCTATATAATAGTTCCTTAGTTGATCTTTTGTTTTAAATTATTACGAACGGAATGCAGCAAAATGTGTTTTAATTTTAATTAACTTTGAGGTAGCTACGGTCCAAATTTTGGAAATTTGTTTCAAGTCTTTCTGTAAAAGTTCGTATTTTGTTCTTCCAGGTGGTTTTTTGGCGAATCGCAGTTGGTCATTGTTCCTATTGACATATAACCACTCCGCAACGAACATAAATGTATCGCCGGCAACTCGTAGGTGAGCTTACAGCGAATGAGACGTGCTCAGGGAAACAGAAGCGAAGGAAATGGGAATCGCCCGGTTTGCTGGATATTTATCAGTTTTTATAGGTTTGTTTAAATAAAACTTTTGCGGCAAGACGATTAAGTTCATATCTATATGAGTAATGGTACTGCAAATTTAGTCCATCATATAAAGCTATCTTTGGAACTTTCGACATATCTACAGTTAATCTACCTAAAACAAAAGAAAACATCTGTAGGCACTTGGCAATCCTTGTAACTATTATTTGATAACAATTAAAAATCGCTGGCTCTGCCTGGGTTGTGGGCCAATTTAAAATGGTTTGGTTATACCTGATGACAGCTTAATGGCCGTCCAATCTTTCAAATGCCAACTTTGACTGACAAAACGAAATTGTAAATCGCTCAGGTGTCCCACAGGGAAGGCATATATGTCCGCTCCTCTTCCTTCTTTTTATTAACGACCTACCATCTTTAATATCCTCATCTAAGTCTCTCTTATATGCAGATGATTTAAAAATATTTAGATCCGTAAATTCTCTTTCTGGTGCATTCCTACTGCAAACTGATCTTAACCAAGTTAATAACTGGTGTACTTTAAATGGGTTACATTTTAATACAAATAAATGCTCGGTTATGGCTTTCAATCGAAATAAGTCTCCGATAACCTTTAATTATAGTACAGTAGTCCCTCGATAAAGTGAACTAATTAAAACAAGGCGTTTTCGGATTTTAGAGGGATTCACATTACTGGAACTTTTTTTCAGTACTCACTAAACTGATTGAAACGATTTTCAAATTTATTAAAAACAACACAAAATGATTTTTTAAAGCACAGTTTAAATGTTTATTAATTTAGAAGAAAAACGAAAATCGCACGCAAAACGAGCAAGAGAAATATAAAAACTTTTACAAAAAAATTCACATTTTAGAGGTTGAAAATTTCGGAAGTTCACATTATAGACATGACAATGTAAAGTTTTGCCGATTCTCATTTTAGAGAAATTCACATTATCGGTAATTTACATTATCGAGGGACTACTGTATTCAAAGTAAAATTCTCATAAGAGTAACCGACCTTAAAGATTTAGGACTTATCTTTGACCCAGAATTAAATTTTGCCCTTCATATTGATTATATCATTCACAAGGCTAATTGCATGTTGGCTGTTCTTTGTCGAAATTCTAAGGACCTTAGGGATCCCTACACGCTTAAATCGCTTTATAATTCATTAATTCGTTCTATATTAGAATATGGTTGTGTTATTTGGAGTCCTTACTACCGGAATGGTGAGCCACGGATTGAAAAGATTCAAAAACGGTTCACAAAATACGCTTTCACAAGAATAAACTGGAATAATAATTTCCCTACTTATGAAGCAAGATGTGTGCTTATGAACTTAAAACCTCTTGCTAAAAGAAAGAACATATTACTATGTAATGTAATTGCCGCTAATATTGATTGTTCGCTTTTATTATCAATGTTTAGTTTATATACTCTTCGACCTAGAGAACATTGTTTTTTTTTATGTCTCCCGGCACAGAACAAACTATGGTCGAAATGATCCTATAACAAATGCTTGTGTCAATTACAATTTATACAGTAACGCAATTGATTTCAACATGAGTAGAATATTATGTAAAACTGCTATTATGAACTCGATTTAATTTTAGATTTATATATTTTACTACTACATATAATTTATTAATTTGTAATTAGTCACACTAAAATAAATAAATCATGTTTTTTTGTTTGTAATGTATTGAAGTAGTCTAAATTAAGATTGTAAACTTATGAGGCGAAATAAGTAATAAATAAATAAATAAAATTTCATTTCATTATTTTTTGTGAAAAATTCCAGACTCAGATCACATTAACCGGCTGTAAAACCGCATAAAAAAAATCACTGCTGATATGAATTATGTGCAGATTGCATTGAAATTGACAATTTCGATTTATTTCCAGAGATAGACCGCCACATTTTCTAAACAATTCAAAATGTTTTCGTTTGGATTTGAGACGAGCGACCCCACGGGCGAATGGTTGTTAATATAGGTATAATATTTAGGTAAATGCAACTGGCCTTTCAATCCGCAACCAATCCCCAACCATGGTATGATTCGGGGCTAAGTATTTCACTGAAATAATAATAATTTGTCTCATGCATTTATTATGAAATTGAAACAGCTACCACCGCGCAACCACCGCCATCATCGCCAACGTGGATACACAAAGCCGCAAACCCCAACGTTTCATATGCTTTTGTGGATACCATCTACTATCTGCGCTGTGCGGCATACGATACGAATCCTGGTACTGGCACGGATTTGGCGGTGAGTATACATAAATATAACCGTTTTTTGTACGGTGCATTGTGTATGTACCTCTGTTGGTTTGGGCTTTCACAGGCGAATTTGTGGTTGGAGGTGGTTTTTGCCGGTCTTCTGTCCTGTCCTCACATATAAATATCAATAAATCAGCGAAACCAAAGAGGATCCCATTATGTCAAGTAAAATCATGATTATCTGTATATTTAAAATGTTATGAGTAAAAGCAGATCAAGTGCTGTGGGGGTTTGTGAGAGACATCTATTTTAATGAGAATTATTTGGCCAAATAAGGCAATGACAGTGTATGTGGAGGTGACGTTTCGACTAGGCTCTTGTCTGGCCTATTGTCCTATTCAAACCTGCTGCGGTAACATTTTTTTTTTAATAAGTCTAAATAAATCTGTACAAAATTTCACAAAATTAGTTACAGTTTAGTTACTAGTTCACTGTAGTCCCCACAGGACTAAATTAATTCGCGTTGGTAAAACTGAAAAACACTGTGTGGACTGTGTTTCTAGTTTCGCTTTCACCCATAGTTGCCTTATTCGCGACAGTTCAACGACTTTTGACGCGAATTGAAATGGAAGAAGTTGGAAAAGTTTATATAATAAATACAGATCAAAAAATAAAAAATTTTGTATGTGTCAGGAAAGCATTAGTAGAATAAAACGAGAGAGTAACTTCATCAAGCTTTGATTTTAAGTCAGAGCGGCAACGATAACACGATTCGAAAAAAATCAGTTACGTTCGTACCAGCACAGGAAGCACGTCATGTTTGACGTTTTTTTTCAGCATCTGTTGGTATCAGTGCAGCCAACTGGCTTTATTATCAGTTTTTTTTCCTATCAGTTTAGGTACCAACTACCAACTTGCTTTGTTCTTTTCTGATGGATATCCTTGTCCATTTATAGGATACCATTATATGGTTACCCATTTTTTGTATGGCCTAAGTCCCCAAACGCCAGGAATCGCGGATTTTCACTACAAAATCGGGCCCTAGGGCGAATGTTCACAAAATTTACGAAAATTGCGAAAAATTGCAAAACCGAGATTTCCCAAACTGATGCGATAATAAATAAAATATCAATCAGATTGACTTGAGGGAGTTGATATTGATTGTTTTACATCACTTTGGCTGAGATATGACGTTTGATTTGAGCCGCACAAGAAAAACAATCGAAAAGGGACCATTTCAAAGAATTCCTAGGTACTTCCGTCGGTCTAGAAGTTGGAGTCTTAATCTTTTCATGGACCAAAGACGAAAAACCCGGGGCATCAGACAAAAATAAAAACCCAAACAAATCAGAAAAAACTTCGGTTTAACGAAATGTTTCCAAAATTCACAAGGAAAATCATGGAAAATCTGGCGAATCGGCGGTATATTTTATTTTAATTTTTTTTTCCTTAGCAGGTGCAAATACCAACATGGCTTCTTCAACTTGTCGACAAATTCCAAGTACCAACTAGATGTCACTGCAGTTGGAAGTCATTCCACATACACAAACCCTTTCCAACTCGGTCTACTACTGAATTCTACCATCTACACTGTCAAAATGACATTACGCATTTGACATTTAGCAAAATTTCTGTTGTCAACAAATTGGTTAACCAGCGAGAACCAGATACAGAGAAAAATAGAGAAGTGTTTTATAGTTTTATATCAATCTTGATTGCTCCGTGAACTTCCGCAGTTGTTAATTAATTTCCTAACTAATTCGTGTCCAATTGCCGTGCGTGTAAGATAATTCAGTGATTTCCAAAGCATCCATGGCAGAGGAAAATGAAAACTCTTCTGACAAACTAGAAGACACTGAAAGTGGAAAGCCGGAAAAAATGTTTACCCTGAAGAAGTGGAATGCAGTTGCAATGTGGAGCTGGGACGTTGAGTGCGATATTTGTGCAATATGCCGAGTTCAAGTAATGGGTAAGTCAGCCGTAATCTACTGTTTTCTTTGTTGCAATCGAAATTGATTTATTGGAGGCAAAAAAAATTGCATTCAGTGGGTTTCATTGCACAGTTATTGTATTGGAGACATCTCTGTTCGAGCTTATGAAACTGTGTGGTTGGAGTACGTGGTGGAATTTGGTTCGTATTTTCTGTGGCTGTGTCCACTAATAACGGAAAATAGAATAGTAACTTGTCGAAAATTCAGAGACGAAATTATTTTGAATTTATAACTCGATTTATGAGTAGTTATAAGTGCGTTTCGACTCGAAACTAAAATGCAACTTATCCCATTCACACTATTTTCGATTGGAAAAATTTCAAAGGAACAGAGTCTGCTATTTAATTATAGGCCTGTTTTTTTAGCTTCGATCTCAGCAAAGCAAAGAAAAGCAGTATTTCCAGCACGCAATTACAACAACTACGCTCTACACTTCGAGGTCTTACAGTATAGTTGTAATTGCGTGCTGAAAATTCTAATTTACTTTGCTTTACTGAGATCGAAGCTCACAAAAATACGTCTGATGTGGGCAAACAATAATTATATGAACTAAGGTGAGAAACAAAATGCCTATTCACTTTTCTTATACATGTTCCAAAATAAATAACCAGTGGTTTTTAAGCCCGTGATTACATTGCGTTTAGAATTTGTACGGTCATGTGTTTTGTTCCAAATTAACGAAACCCTACAAAGGCGTTTTTCGTCACTTCATAAGTGACATTACACAAATAGTACGAAACTGACCGAAAGCGGATACAGGGAAGACTGGGTTACAAATTTTATTTGCAAGCGGCTGTGGTGGACATTTTTGGCTCTCTTAGTTAGTTTCCCTTTTACTTAGGTAGTTCAGCGTACGGTAACAGGATGACTTTGACGTAAACGATATATTCTGCTTCTTTTCACATTGTTTTCAAACGCCCGAACAAATTTGAAATATTTGCACAAAAAACTGCCAGGTGACGGGAATGTATATTGCACTTTCAGTTGTTGATTAACCGCTTTTTTTTTATTTTAAAGGTCTTAATGTCAATAGAACTAATTTAATTGCGAAGATTGGGGAAGTTCAAGTATTTAGTTAAGAAAGTCTGACAGCTGGCTGACTTGATGTGTCTCCGTTCTGATTGGCCTAGATCGGTCTAAACACTGAGAACTAAACTCTCGTAATGTCAAGTCGATTTAGGATTACCAGATTTTTAAATGTGCCCATTGTTAGTAACCAGTTCACTAAAGGGTAGAGACAACTCATATTGAGACCCCCACTCGCAATCGCAATCCTCTGCCGCCGGCCCCTTCAATTTTTTTTTTTTTAATTCGCCATTTTATGATAATTAAGAATCCGTGTGACGTGCAAAAACATACAAAAAATACATAAATAAATGCTTCCAAACGCGGCAAACCGTGGGAAAATGTGATAGAGTTCGGGAATACCACATTTCTACATTACTAATTGCCATTGGTTAGATATTTGTTAAAAAGCGAATATTTTGATTTTTTTGGTTAATAAAACTATCTAAAGGAGATGTTCTATATACTGGAAACTTATTGTGACAAACATGGTCGCGTATTTTCCGCTTTTGAATATCAGAACCTTTGATTTCTCATGTAAATTTTTCTTAGATAACTGAAGAAAATTTGTTCAAAATGTTTTTATTTTCTTTCAACCAATCTACATTTGTACATTTTTTCATATATACTTTAAGCAAATGTACATTTATTCATAAAAATAATACTATCCACACGAAATTTCAAATTTAACGAATAAAATTCTATGAACGCTGTCAGCAACATTGCCCGCAGCGGAAGTGGCATATGCAAGGTGCGAGTGTGTTGGGGAGCCGGAATTTTTGAGGTTCGAATTACCGCAGTCACAATAATCGAGTCACTTAGTATTCTATCACGGATGCGGTCAGTCGCATTCAAGTTTTATTTTTCCATATTTAAAAGTTCGTTGTGACAGCCACTTCCTCTTGTTCAATATAAAGACTTAATTCAAAATAAAACCAAACTCACCATACATTTATAATATCAATGTGTATTTAAATCAAAAATTATTCAAGGTATACATTTTGTTTAACTTAAACCTAATAGGGGATTCGTCAACATTATCAGCATCATTCTCTTTAACATACCTTCACTACTATGTATTCATAAATAAAATAAACCCAATATTCATTCTGAACATACATGGCTTAGGCACTTACTCTCACTAAGCAAATTCAATGAGTAAATTCTGTTCTGAGTAATCATTCTATACCACAACTAACAGTAATGGGAACAAAACTACAATCGCTCTGCTGTAACACAATGCTAATAACATAACATAACATAACGTATATATATTTTAAATCTTAAAACTAAATCTTCAACACTATATATTACAGTCTAAAGCAAATAATAATAATCGAATAAAAACAAATAAGTCACTAACTAAATTTTAAAATTATTTACAATTTTACGGTGTCTGCACATAAACTAATTCCACTTGTTGAATTTTGTTTGCTTGCTCTTTCTTTCATATCACATTGTGCAGCAGGTAGTTTATAGCCTACCTACCTCTGTTTTTGACATGCCTGGCACTATCAATTTATCAATTCAGCATGTTAACTTGGAACATTCTAATGGGGCTAGGAGTTGTATATAATGTATAAAGTATGTTATGCGTATGATTTTGCTTAGAAAATAATTTTTGGTTAGTTCTTTTGGCTGGGCAATTGTTTTTTTGTTTTATTTTTGACAGGCACTTGGAGTGTTTGTTGTGAGTTTGGGTTTTTCGTGTTTACATGTTGAACGACAACGGCTTGATGTTCGCAACCGATGACATTCGCCGCACCCTGCCCATCATTTTTCGTTCGATGTCTTCGAGACTCTTGCCTTGTGTCTCGGGAACGTAGAAGATCACGAAGAACAGGCCAATGAAACATATCGACCCGAAGAGCCAGAATGCACCATGAGCTCCCATTGAATCTGCAGAATGAGAGGAAAATGTTTCAGTTAGTAACTGGTCGGGTGTAATTTTTGTGCGCGCTGGAAACTCACCAATCATGTCCTGGAAGCTCTTTGTGACGATAAAGGTGCAGGCCCAGTTGAATGCTGTTGCCACTGAAGCCGCCGAGCCACGAATTTTCGCCGGCAAGATTTCACCCATCATCAGCCAGGGAATGGGTCCAAAGCCGAGGGAGAATCCAACGACAAAGATCACGAAGCTAGCAAGAGGTAGCCAGCCCACGGCTGAGACATCCATACCAGATGACTTGCAGTAGAAGAAGCCTCCGAGGGTGAACAGAGTGATGATCATTGCAATGTCGGAGATATAGAGGAGGATCTGCAATAAAAGAGAGCATGTGTTAAATACAGAACCTCGAGACAATTAAAGGTTTCAAGCTTACTTTGCGACCCAATCGGTCAATCAGCATGGTGGCGATGAAAGTTGCAATGAAATTCACGATACCAACAATGATGGTGCAGACGTTTCCATCGATTGTCGAGCCGGCATCCTTGAAAATAGACACGGTGTAGAAGATCACAGCATTGATGCCGCTCAATTGCTGGAAGAACATAAGACCCAGCGAGATTCCCAGCGGTTTCAAGTTGTTCCTCCTCAACAGCTCAAACATTGTATTTTGGCCAGATGAGCGCTCAGCATCGGCCTGAGAGCGAAGAAGACCCTTCAGCTCTGGTTCGACATCAGCCTCCTTGCCGCGCAACCAGACGAGGGCTTTGCGGGCGCGTTCCTCACGGTTTCTCGACACATACCAGCGTGGCGTCTCAGGGATCAAAAACATCAGAATGAGGAAGGGAATCGGCAGAGCCCCACCGAGGAATGCCAAGCTTGACCAGTCCATATAGGTGCCAGCAACGAAGCACACCAGAATTCCAATGTTACCAAAAGCCGTCGGCAGCAGACCCAATGAACCTCGTACTTCAGGTTGAACCGTTTCTCCCAAATATACGGGCAGCGACAATGAAGCAATACCGACACAGAAACCGGACAAAGCTCGACCGGCCAACACCATTCCAACATTGACAGCGCATGCGATCAACAACCATGCGATGATGAAGGGAACAGCCGTCGCAAGGATTGTGTTCCTGCGCCCAATGTACTCAATGAATGGTCCACCGGCAATACCACCAGCTAGACCAGCCAGCGGCATCAGACCACCAACCCAAGAAGCCTGAAAATTACAAGGGTTTCAGTCAGTGTGTTACTATTGATAGAAGTTTGTTTGAGCTTACAGCTTGTGGTGTCACTTCGAACGATGTTATGTTTCGATCGACCATCGACACAAGAGCGGGCGAGGTGTAAGCCGACGAGAACCCAACCACAAGTGAGCCCATGGACACTGACAGCGCAGCTAGTACCTGTGAAATAGATTAATGAGTATAAATTGAATTGACACATAAGTGAGTAAAAAAGAAGTGATAAGCAAAACGATAGACAACCTGTGAGAATGTACACTTGGCTCGAGGCTCGTCAGCAGGGACCGAAAACGACACATGAGTGTCGGCACGCATTAGAATTTTCATAATGTCACACTGAAACTAAATTCCACGCTTGTTTATGTTTGTCTGATGGAGCACCGAAAACAAAACAAAAATCATCAGACCTACATGCAGTGACCCTATGGCTCTGTTTTGACTCTGATTGCGTCACAACATGCGTCAAAACTACAGTCCCCTACGCACAATGATGGCCTACGTCTTTTAATTAGGTCGACACACAACACCTACTTACTTCGTGTCGAAGACTGCAAAAGCCTCCCAGTAGGACCGTCAAAACGAAACCATTCCCAGGAGAGTCCTTCATCTTGTTTGTCATGTGGAAGATGTGAAAATTGAACTTGACAAACTGCATTACTCCGGCGCGGATCAACAGTTTCGCCATCACTAAGGCCACCACCGCACTGAGAAAGGATATCACGTTGAAAAGTATTTTTCCATTGATTCCATCTGGAATCCCCCTTTTTTTTCGCTCAGCACATAGTTCAAATGTGGGAGGCAGTCTACAGACGACTGATTGTGATGAAATGATGACTATGTTTATATCAGTGATTGCAGTTGGCACAGTGTGTCAAAGGGCGGGTAGAGCTTTTGGCGTGACCAAAGTTCAAAGGGATATCGTTGAAGTCTCTTCGTAATGACTAAGGACATTGAACTTATCACTAAATTATATGATAGGTCTATGTTGTGAGCCGATTGTCAGTCGATGACTGAGAGGAATCTGGGAAAAGCGGGGTTTTTCCGCGATGCTCTGGACTGAAGCAGTTTCCCAGCAGAGATAAGCATTAATTGATGGGTGCGCACTTACCATCCAATTGTTTAGCTACAAATGTTTTAGAGTTTTAATTGATGCGAAACAGTGTTGGTGTTGGTTCTTAATCCATTCAGATGGAGTAGCGTTCATCGGTCTGATGGAGCAAATTAGAGAACTAGGGCGCATTGTGTCATTGTCATTGTGTAGGAACAGCAGTGAGATCGTCAGATCGTCAGTTGCCTTAGAGGCAACCTAACAATGCAAATAAATCGGTTCGGTAGATATGAGTGTTTTTTGAAATGGAGTCGTGCATTCACAGTCATCCCTTTACCCAAAATATCAGATATCAAATTCAGATATGCGAACTTCTGTCAGCAAAAATCAGGCAACGGGTAGTTCATATTGACCTATGTACACGAGTTCGTTATTAGGGAACAGCCCAATTCTCATCGCAATTACTTTAACTGCTAAAGCAAAAACTATGCGAATTTTCTAGCCAAGTATTTCACGCAGAAATGTAAAAGATTTGAATGGAATTAATCCAGCTTAAGCCAAAGCGCGTTTAAATTGCAAATATTATTGTAGGAATAATGAGATTATAGGCCCGTTTGACAGAACTTAAGTGGCTGTTCGTTAGTATTTTGATGCCCACATAATCCGTTAACGTTTGGGAAACTGTCAGTTTGAAATACTTGGAAAATATCTAAATTCATGTCAAAAAGTTTAATTTTTTTCAAATAAAGTATTTTTAATAATAACAATACAACTATTTTGATTTTGTTAACTGAAATAACTGAAATAATATGACATCTCTTGTGACACCTGTCAAAAATTAAAACTCTAAACTCTTCATTATGTACTTTTTTGTCATAAAAAATCCGGCTTCTCCATTTGAGAAGTCAGAAAATTGTGTGTCTCTCCATCGGAGAATGTCATAAAAGTCACTACACTGTTGATTGAAGTGGTAAAGGCTTAGTGATGGATTTCATTTTGAAATGCAAAGAGCACACACTACAAATAAGACGAGTTCAGCTGTCGCTTAAAATAAGTCCATAAAACCAGGGGCTTCATTTATTTGGAATGCATTGTCTGTCATGTGGATCGCATTCAGTTTTTGTGGTTACTAAAAAACGACTTGAACTGTGTCAACTGAATCAATTAGGCTTTTTCACGTTATTTTCAACTTTGTGGAAACGCACAACTTGTTGTCGTGTGAAAACAACAAAAGTGCATTCGTTCATACAGATTACAAAAAAATAGCTCTCCGAACAACATTTTTCAACGACGTGCCACATAAGCCAGCGGAAGTTAGTTAAAAGCAACATTTTTTTTGGGCTATTTCCTTGACGTAAAGAATGACGATAGGATTGCGTGGGCTTTATCGAACTTGCACTTAGTTTTTAATGTTTTCAACAATTCCATCATGAGCGCAATTATTTGAGTAAAGTCGCACGCTGGATTAAGCCAGATTAATGCAGCCAAATGATGGTTTCTCCTATAGTTTGCCCAGTTTGTTAGTTGAGTAGGTGGAGGTGTAGATGGAGGCTTCATCGCGTTTCTCAGTAAGGAAAAACACTTTCCAGACTCAGATAAGCATTCAAAAATGAAGTGTCCTGATTTGACAGCATCCACGACAAAATTCTCCCGACCACTTCTTAACACTCAAAACAATTTCCTATTTTCGAACAGGCACATTTTTTGCTTCCTAAATCTAGCCACAAAATCTCAATAAGGACATTTAAATTTCACTAAAATCACTGTCTGCACTATTTTCAAAATTTCGTCCTAGTTTTCAGTTTTTTTTTTTTAGTTTTACACTTTTCTATCCACAACTGAGCTGCACTTGACTATTATTAGCACCGATTACAATTTTACTAAATCGAAAAATCGCAAGCAACTAGCTGTGAAGTTTGATAACGTAGCCAGCGAATAGACTTGTTTTTTCCAATTTCAATATTATTTCTTATCATGTTTACGAAATTGTCTTTCTTATTATATATTTCGCATTTCTTCATAATGTTAACAAATCCAACTCGAAGTAAAAGTTCACCTTGAGGGAAACTACTCCTCAGTCTATGACTTGAGCCTAATCTCTGGTTGGTATCTGTTGAGTTTCACAATGGGGTTCGGTCCGAATACACAGTCCGGTACGGATTGTCCACGTGATTAATCTTTGTTTCTATGATCGAAATTTCGCATCGTTTATTTTTTCTCATCTCGAGCTGATAAAGCTTGTGGCCCGTGTTAAGCACATATAATCACGCTGCTATTGAATGTTAGAGTAAGATTCATGGTGGGGAGACTAAAACCTTCAGATAGGATGTAACTGAGCGAGATTAAGCAGACGTATTCCAGTTGTCACCGGTTTTACACTATGTGCAGCCCAAGCACGACACTTCAACTTAAATGCACTACTCTCCGAGGAGAACTGAACAAGAGGCTATTAAGGTGCTCAGCAGGATGGCACCACACATACACTGGGTGGGGGTCGATGGAACTATAAATATAGGCAAGTGCACCTGTTGCACGTGGAAGTGCATTCATGCATGATAATTGATGGATCATGGCGTTTCGAGGTGCAAGTCCTTTTCCCGCAATTGCCATCACAACAACTTATGTCCCGATGATCCGTTTTGTTTAATTAAACCAATCGGCGCGTAGTGTAGTCATAAATACCACTTGGGGTGGCTCTTGATTAATGAATTTAATGCTAAAAGCATTTGCGGCATCGTATTTCGTTTGATGAAGTGATTTGCTTCGCCCAACTGAAGGTGCAATTCGATATGCCTAGACGAAGAGTGACCGCATACAAGGGACTTATTTAAAACGATGGCATGCTGTATGGACTTGTAATCGCTGGCCTACTTAATATCCCTGATTGTGTACAAAAATTTGACACCAATGTGTAGTACTTGCGGACTTTTGTTTAAAGTGGCGTGACTCACGCGCTTTTGCGCTTTCATTTGCAATTCTCACTGCCTAGTTTTTGTATATAAATATTTTTTGTGGTAGCACACTCACCTGAGTCCAAATATAGATCGGATTCGTTGTGGGGCGGTAGACCTCAAGCTTTGGTTTGCCGTCCTCGGTGATTTGCCGCACAAATGGCACCGAATGGCGGAGGTTCTCGCTCTTTTTGCTGCCCATGTCGTCCATTTCGAACACACGGTGGCTGCAATTTAAAAAAACCTACACTTGTAGCGCTTGTCAACTTTGTATGCGCATGTTAATTACCTCTTTCTACTGTCTGTACTGATGGCACGTTGTGCCTGGAAAGCTTGACGCGCAGAGATGTAATCCTCGTCGTCGCTCTCTAGGTCCTTGAAATCAATGATGACTGGTTTTGTGATATCCTTGTAGCGATGAATTAGGCGTTTTTGTTCGGTGTCACCCTCCTCCTCACTGTCGGTGCTCGAGGAGTTGGCTAAGTCGCCTTTGAGTTTGAAACTCACGCGTGGATCTAAGCTCTGGTGTTTGCGACCCTGAAAGTCTTTGCGTGTCTTATGGAATTCCTCCTCAGACGATGAGTCACGGAGAAGATCCTCAAGGAACGTGGTACCTCTGATGTCTAGGGAGACGTGTTTCTTAGCCTGAAACTGACGGCGATTGTCGTTCGCGAGGATGTTCTTCAAGTCCTGCAAAAAATCAAAACCACTTTAGCTTTGTTCAAATATATACACCTTTATTTGTCGACGTACCTTTAAAATTCCCTTATGATCAAAACTCACAGTCTTCTGCTGTTGGAATTTGTCTCGTTTGTCCTCGAAACTGTCCTCATCACTGCTGTCGTTCTTCTTCTCGAAGGAGACCTTGGAACCCTTAAGCGATTGCTTGCTTCGGTTCAGATCGGCATCATTGACCGCTCCGCGATAATGATGGCTATGTCCGTGTGTCGATTGTGGCGGTGGTGGTAGTGGGTGCAATTCTGTTGCGCTATCCGTCAGCTTCTTTGTGCTACCAGACTTCTGTTGCTGTGTCGGCGGTTCGTTGATGTCATCGCCTTCAAAAATTGGCGAAAACTGCAAAGTTGGACTCTTGTTGCGTTGCTCCTGGAATGAGAATGGGTCGTCGACAACAATTGTGTCCAAACTTGTCGCTGTTGTTGAGGTGGACAGAGTTCCACCTTGAACTCGCTCGTAGGCTCCCAAATGGTCATCCTGCAAAGACAAAGAGGAGATGTTAGGAATAATTTGTATCAACAAGATCGTCCCCTCACTTACAACTAAACAAGTTAACTAGACCCTTAACAAGAGGTGTACGAATCTTTTATACCAAGTGCCACAAAGAATGAAATAATTTTCGCAATCGTTGTCCTCTCGCTCACTGATCGGTCAGAAATCAACTCAAAAATTGGCACTTGTCAGCCATTGGTAATCGTTTTTATATTCAATTCAATTATGTTCTTCACTAGTTGATAAGAACGCTGAAGAGATTTTTTTCTTCTTAATATTTGCGCTTAGATTGTGTGACCCCGTAAATGGAACCGTAAAAATTTCGAGAAATAATTCCCCACAGAGCGTAAGCGTTTGAACTGACCAGCGATAATCGGCAAGTTGGGAAAACATTTGCTTGCCTGCGCAGCATTGATAAGGAGATACACAGTAGCCCGTTATCACCAATCAGCAAAGAGGCGATCGGCTGTCACCAGCTTCTGTATTGGACCTGTAAATGCTCGATTCTTGATGTTTGTCTTATTAGTTTCTTGCTCAAAAACTCGACTGAAGTTATTAATACAGTGACAATGAAGCGTTGTCTGTTATCAGCGCGATTTTTGTGTGAATAACGCAAAACGTGATGCTCATGGCCACTGTCTGGCAGCAGTCAGATACGAGGGTCGAAAACGGAGATTTTCAAATACGCAGTGAGACCGACAGATGTGCATTGGAAATATTAGTGGAGCAGTATTGTTTTGAACAGTTGTTAATAATTTCGAAGAGAATAGTTTGGTTTGCAATTCGCACCTTAAAATGGAAGAGTTTTGAAAATTTTCAAACACAGTCGTTCGGTTGCTTCTGCAAAGGTTTTCGAAGTTTCTGTGAAGTTTTTGGGCTTCGTTGTTGAATTATTGCGCCCTACCAAGTGTTTCAAACGACTTCCGGAATTTTAATCGTCGGGACAAAATCAATAGAAAAGTCAAACAAATACCGATTTTCAATCAAAGGAAACATACAAATGCACCTCATATTGACAGGATAAATAAATTGAATTCTCACCAAAGATAATTTCCATAACCTACACAATATGTGCGCTGACAATGTTAGCCATACTTTTTATTATGTAATTTCATATTGTGGATGGAAGACCGTGATGAACCTCATTGAACTGAAGTTGAATCATCAAGCAGCTCTTGTGAGGCTCAGAAATTTACGGTTTGTAGTTCTAAAGAAGCAGTCTAAACAAAGTGTTGACTCATAAGAAATATAGCATACTAGTAAGTGACTTTTCAGAGCAAAGGAACTGAATGTCCACCAAATTTTAGACACCTTTCCGGGCTAGAACTCCTAATACGCAGAGGTAAAATATATTTTGAAATAGAAGTACTTAATCGAAAGACAAATATGTCAAACTACATCGCTCTAGCTTACCTGACATTTGTACAAAGGAGAATATCGTCGCAGAATTTTAGTGTCACTAGACGTCGACGAATTTTGAATCAAGAACTTTCAACACGCTCCACTTCAGCAAAATGTCACAAAGCTTAGTTGCGTACTTCCACAATTCCATTTGTCAGGACTAGTTTAAAGGGTGTTCCACATTCATACTAAAGGATCGCTTCACAGAATTTAAGTGCATTCCACAAATTTTGAATGCATTCCACTCGTGGAAAACAGTTTTGTCGAACTTTTTGGACTATTTAAAAAAAAATGGTTCGTCAAAAATTCGTTGAGAATGTTGTTTTGGTAGGTATACATATTTCGTCGAAAAAAGTTTGATAAATGCTGGTCACATGATATTTGTTACCAAATGAACACCAGCCGGTGGCCTTTTTCATCGACTTTCATCAGATTTTGATGCAAAATATTAAGCTGTCAGTTTTTCGAAGCTCTTTAACATTTTGAATGCAAAGCAGTTTACTTCAATCAAAATTGCGTTATCGTCATAATGTCTACGAACTTAGCGCAAACACTTTGTGTTTGTCGAAATTAATGTGAAAACGTTTCGTAAAATGCTCGGGTCAAAAAATGCTATGGAACAAAACACTTAAGTGGACATTGACTATGAAAGCGGCTGCTAAAAGTACCCAATTGCTGTCAAAGCATTTCAACTTGAAGTTTTATAACTGGTTATTGGTCAAAACTCACTACCAACACACTGTAAATAAATGCCGCCAATATAAAATAAGTTCATACAAATTTTGGGGTTATCTTCTTAAAGTCAATCTTTGGTGTAAGTTGTTTTCCTATTTTGAAATGAAATAACCGAATTGAGAAGCTCTCCAGGACTGTTTTAGGCTCGGATGTTTGACAGACTTCCCTGACAGATGGCACAAGTTAATAAAAATTTTGGAGTTATCTTCTTAAAGTCAATCTTTGGGTAAGTTGTTTTCCTATTTTGAAATGAAATAACCCACTTAGCTAGTTCCGAATTGAGAAGCTCTCCAGGACTGTTTTAGTCTCGGATGTTTGACAGACTTCCCTGACAGATGGCACAAGTTAATAATAAAAATGTTGGGGTTATCTTCTTAAAGTCAATCTTTGGGTAAGTTGTTTTCCTATTTCGAAATGAAATAACCCACTTAGCTAGTTCCGAATTGAGAAGCTCTCCAGGACTGTTTTACTTTCGGATGTTTGACAGACTTCCCTGAAAGAAATTCTGTATTTTGCTGGAGATCCCTCGCTCAGCGATACATCATTCTAAAGACTGAACTCAAATACTCTGCCGAAGTACAGGCTTTAATTAAAGTTGATGAATGTACTACGAAAATGTAGCCAAGTTCCAAACCAATTTAGATTTTACGCTCAGGTGTGAAAATACATCGAAACACGTCTTTCCACTGTTTCATTGAGTATTATTATTTTTAAAAAAATGACAATAATTAGAATACAGCTAAGTTACAAAAGCTTGTAGTTGTCGCAGCTCTAGTAAAAATAGCATGATTGACGCCGAAAAGTATAGAAAGGCTCTTTGATGAAGAGAAAATATTACGAGCTGTTTGTTGGTATCTCCACTTTTATGCTTCATTTAAGATGCGACGTTATTCAAATCCGCTTTAAGAAATTTTGAAAACGTGGTCTTCAATAAGAGTAGGTTGATCCCTTTGTTGCCCTGATTATTGTTTCTTCTTATTTAAAAAAAAAAACAAACAATAAAAATAGATTCATGGAACCTTGTTTATTTTGTATTAACATGTTGCACTTGAAAAATCTTCCTGTTGCTCTACGAATGAACAGGAACAGACGCGATATGGTGGTTTCCCATTGAAACCACTAGGAAGGCAGGAAAAATTTATTGATTTGGTGGTTTCATGTTAAAACCACCAGGCAACAAAGGGTTAAAGCGATTTTATATAGGCTCCAAGAGCTGTTATAGGCGCCACCAAGTTCGTATTTTCCGATGGTACTTTCTGAGCAATAAGATGCTCGAACATTCATACAAATCTCAGACACACATTTATGCAATTGTATATGCAGTACAAAACTAACTAACAGCTCACATAAAACAAGCTCAGTCTAATTCCCCAATTAAAAGCGGCATCATGCATCACTATTATCTCCTATTAAGAATCACTTACTCTGTGTCTAACTTGAATAAATCTCTGAATGAAAATGCGTAGAAATCACGAGTTATTCACAAATTACCCGCACATCACACGGCACATAGCTGTTGTCATCTGTTTGTATTTCTGTGCCATAACAGCTACTCGTCCATTTATTTCTATCTTATGTTCGCCATTTTGCTGTGCGTATAAAAATACACTTTTGTACGACAATGTATCAGATATTTATGTTCTCAATCTTAATTATATAAATACGCGTTGCGAACGCCGCCCCCACACTGCTGTTGGGGCCTTCTATAGTCCGAACCAATTTACCGAAAGATCTTGACCTCTAAGTGGCAAACAGCTTTTTTTTTTACACACAAGTGAAAATGATAATTTGATATATATACCTACTTTGTGACGCAGTCTACAAATTACTTTCAATCCAATCCAGACTTTTTTTAAAAATAGTCTCTGTACACGCTCTGAGTCGTACGTACTCGTATCTGTACAAATCATCTGTATCGCAAACAAATTACCGCATGATTTAGTGTTTACCTAATGATTATAAAACATACTATCACTATCCGGTAACTTCTTCCACTTTCCCGATCCGTTCCACTAGCAAATATCTTGCTGCGAACAGAGTGACAATTTTTCATTTAATTTTTTGCTTTTAACCTAGTAGATCTAGAAATCGACCTTTACAAATGTGTGACTGCTGATTTGTATATAGTAAGCTTGTTATTCCGGTCGTTGAAAAGGCATTTGGCTTTGCTGCATTTCGTGCATAAATTGTGGTTCTATTTCACTGGCATTAAGGTAGGCGTTTCGAGCTGGAGAGTGTATTAAAAACGGCCTATGTGCTGCATAGACCGAATTCGGGGTTCATTAATTATTGACTGATGATGTAACAAAAATGCGACGACGTTGTGGTATCGAAAGCAAATAAACTGCGCCAAAATGAATATAGACGTCGGTTTTACGTCTTATGATCCACCTAAATTAGTCAACAATTCTAACATCCATTGAATTTCCTTTTCCCGACTGGAATTGACACTAAATATCGGTACAGATTCCACTGCTTGAGCTTGACTTGCTCTGAAGATGGAAGCGTGCAAGCTAATTATGAAGTGAAAATTCGGCGATGACGCAACAAACATACATCCATATAGAATAGACAGCCGGACATATTTCAGACTCACGACATGGATCGATGGACGGACTAAAAGAGGCCATTCCTCGTGAAACGAGAAAAATTCCATCAAAAAAGAGCATCGCCTCCATTTCAGATGGCATTCAAAGTTGCAAACTAAAATGTAGTAATTGCTAATTAACGTGACATGTTCAAGAATTTTAAACTCTCTGTCACCAGTCTCTACCGGTTCCGTCTATTTTTATCGCATTCCACTTCAGCAAGCGATCGTACAAAAAATGTGATTGCCAAAAAAAAAACAAAAAAACTCTGCAAAGTCGACATAGACCACAACAAAAACAAACAAACCGCGTCTAAGAAAAAAGAGAAATGTCATACATCACGTTTTAGTTGCGGTATCTAACTCGATAGCGATACCATGCACACCTCTCCCCCGTTTGTGATAACGACAATCAAAAAGGGGCCAAGACTCGCACCGGCTTCTTTCTAATGTACGCAAGCAAAAGAAAGACAGCTGACACATTTCCTGCTTTCGAACTAATTAACCACGAACGAGTTTTCAACATTTCAAGTTCATATAACAAATGACTGCAAAAAAAAGAAAATGCGAGTTTCACGCCATCGATTAGCATTTATTAGACAACTTAAAGTCGTCTATAGATAAAAGTCGCCCTCTGTTACATAAACGAAAGGCACGGGGGTGCATCCGCAGTGGACTCTGATATACCTGCACTGCGCGTATCTATATGGTGATCGGCGGTGTTAATTTAATTTACTTAACTTTAGTGCGGGTGCATATTGATTCGGCGTGTGTGGCGGGCTACCCAACCATCCAGCGGGCCTTATCGTTTTGCAAATGCGTAATTATTTCTAGCCGAGCTTTTCTTTGCGGGTTCGCTTTAGGACATTAGGCCCTTTTTATTATGCTCACATGATCTGTATAGATCGTTGATGTCCATGGTATACAACAAAAGTTGGATCTTGTACTGTTGTTGTAAACCGTGAAAATCAATGATCTATACAGATCATGTGAGCATAAAAAAAGGCATATTGTCGTACACCTCATATCGAAATTAAAAAGGTCGTTTGAATCCTCATAATGCGGGCACTCGCTCTCTCTCTACACTATAACTCTTTATTTAGAGGTCAATTAGGATAGATACTCGTTCATTTCAAATGCGAATTCTAAAAATAGGAACAGATCGGTTTTTTATTAGATGATTATTCTGATTTGAGGCAAACAATTTTGTTTCTCTATTTGCAGTTTTTTTTTCTTTTACAAACCAAGAAAATCAAAATCTTCATTGGAACTTTTCATTTTGCATGCGCGAATATGATACCTTATTGATTTTTATTGGAATCATTTGGTAAATAAACATTTTCGTTAAATATTCCATCGCAAAGTGTGTGTAAAAAATAAAAATGTAAAGACTCAAATTTGACTGCAAATAGAAAAGTGTTTCGTAGATCAATTCAGGAATGTTAATGGTCCGATATTGATGCTAATTTTTGGTTTTGTACTTTCAAAGTCTAAAGTTCAGTGTCGACTGGGTGATTCATTGAAGCCGTTCGCTTAACATTTATTTATTTCTATCTACGCGCACAAAGCAGCTTAAGACCAGTGTATGATTGATCGAAATTGGCTTTTGGAAGCGGCTTTTGGAGTGCAAACCTTAAAGTCTTTATTAATTTTCTTCTACTAATTTTATGTTAGTAGGTCTTGTAAATTGGGATATGTACATTTTGTTTTGGATTCACAGGCGTCTACTAACTCATTCTCATGCCACTCCGTCTTCGCCTTATTATAATAATATGTTATTTAAAATATAGTTAGTTCACATCCTACTACTAAATTGTTTCGTTTAGAACTAAATATGATTGAATACACATTTAGAAGCCATGGATTCATGGTGAAAGAAGCATAATTGCAGAGTTAATAAAAATCAATTAAAAAGGGGCGCACATTACCCGCAAAGTCTGTGATATTTTTAATTCTCCATCACAATACATTATAGTCCAGCTGGTGCGGACGCAGAGACGCTCTTATAATGTACACAAAAATTGCGTCGATTAATCTATTGGCGTTGGGAATCCACAGACGTCACGCAGAACATCTAAAAAATGAGAGAGCCCTTAGCGGTAAACAAATGATGAGAGTGAAATCATATTAAGTTGCGTAACCTAACCAATAAAATTGATCTAGAGTGAAAATAAATAACGATCAGTTGTATATATTCATTCTGGAAAAAGTGCATAGAAATACCGATTCATATTTACTGGAAGAACTCAGATCTAAAAATATAAATCTTCACACGGGTTAATCCAGGAACGCTTAAACAAACTTTTGCATTTCAATAATCGCATCAACAGAGCTTTTTGTAAACACGTCTATATTTGTTCATAAAAAGTGTTGTTATTCACAACGTTTTTCTTAAGTTTCTCCGTATTTCCGATCATACGAGTATACTGTTGTTGTACTTCGGACAAGCAGCTTCAGAGTTGCAGGTTTTCAAAATGTTAAGTTTTTCGTATAAAATTTCTCATGAAGACCCTTGAAATGTATTATGCAGGTTCGTGAATAAACAACGCCAACAAATCATACGACGATGGAAGCTAATTTAAATATCAATGTGTCAAAAATTGACTGTCGAATTTTATATGCCTGGTATAAACTTTGCCAAATCAAACAGCATCCGAAAATGCTTTTTTGATTTTTTGAAGATAGATATACCAAACTTATTTGAATGCAGACCTGTTTTCAACTTCAACAATTCGAATATTTTATTACCACCAAATGCTCAGAACCTATTCGAAACATCTTCTACCCTAAGCATTAGAAGATCTAACTTTTAATTACTATTATTACTACTTTTAAATCTCCTTGTCCGTGAGATACACCTTAAGAATGGCTTTAAATATACAAGCAATTACCGAAAGCCGTTCAACTCACTTAAAAGAAGACACTAAATTCTCAATTTCAGTGATCATAAATATAAACTAACTAGCAATTAGCCGCAGTCAGTTTTATTCCATTCATTGGGGAAAAAAAACAAAAAAACCTCTTAATTCGTAGGCATTCATAAAAACTCTTCTTTTATCGCAAAAATGACATAATATCTATTTTATTTTTAAATCACGATATGAAATTAACAAACAATTTCCGAAAATAATTAAAATCTATAAAAGTTGTTTTAAATGGTTTCATAAGAGTAATTAAAAATATTTATACTTTTATATTCATTAAGGTGTTCGCACTAACCTAGTCTTCTCACGCTAAGATATCGCATCCTAGACTAGCGTCCATTGTAATGGATTCAGGCACAACAAATGATAACGATTAAAAGCCCATTTAATTTATTTAGTTCTTAACTTAAGTTTTGAAATGTTTTTTATCACAATTACACTAAACTCTCGAATGGGTATAGGTGTTATATGTTTAGCATTCGACAAAGCAAAAAAAAAACGCATTTTGTGGTTTTCTGGAATTCATATAGTCCTCCTACTCATTATAATATAGGTGCCTGTTCCTTAACCTATTACAAGCATTGCCATTTGGTATTGTGAAACATAGTCTGCATAGAACGTTCTAAAAAAAGCATTTATTTAGCTATCTGTTCCACATCTGAATAATTAAGTAAATATAAACATTTATATTCAATGAATGTGCATAATTTCGGTTTCGGACGTCAGAAATTTTATATATCGTTTCGAAGTTGTATTCTCATCATCATTCTAATGCATTAAAGTAAAAGAAAAAACAACGTATGGAATTTCAGTCGGAAAGACTAGTCACAAAATTGTTTATTGAGAATTGGGGAATCTATACTTGGTAATTTTTTGATAAACCCAGGGTCATTTGCATTGATCGTCTGACAACACTACTAGAAAGGTTTTTGTTAATATTTCGGTAGGGAAATGGGATGGAAAAGCTTGCTGTCCCTTATAAAGAAGATTGACGAAGTTTCGGAGCATAAATATTTTATGTCCGAATTTTAAAACTTAACTTGTAAGAGATTCGCTAACTTCTTGACTCTGAAGTGTTGAACATTTGTAAGTCCAACATCCCTGAAAAAAGTGTTTAGTCAAATTTATTTTACATGCACTGAACTAAAATTAAGAATAAAAAGTTCATGCTTTGCTTGACGAAAGAAAAAGTCTAAAATTTCCTAAATACAGAACTGCTTTAAATTCGTTTGGCGTCACACCCATACAATTTTTAAGCTGAAGCTATTGCCGATTAATATTTGCATAGTAATGTAACCGCAAAAATCTTGTGAACTGTTAAACAGAACGAGTAGGTCCATTTTGCTTAAGACCCCTAAAACTGATATTACTGTTGAAATTTGTATCCCCTCGATCAAACTGCAACTACAACCAAATTAAACCACGTTTTTGACTCGAACCTGCTAAAGTCAAAACAGAAAAAAAAATATATTACTAACTAGTTCCATATTTATACGATTTCGATAGGACTATGAACGCTGACTTTATCGACTTGTCTAGACAGGGTATGAATTAAAAACTTTTTGATCGATAACACAAATCCGGATATTGTTTTGTGTACTATCTTTTTAGGTGATAGTTGTAAAAGTCTTACATTTGCGTCACCTAAACAATTAGTAAATTGACCTCTAGGTATTTACTTAGGTAAAATTCTTTTCAAATTTTTTTAACAGAAATCTGACTGTGAAACAAGAAAAAAAAATATTTCGCACCAGTAATGATTTTAACAAATCAACTAAAAAGCAAAATAAGGCAAATTTTAATACATCTGCGGGTTTTGCAAAGCGTTTGCTTATTATTTCCAGCTTTGACGTTTGAATAATAAATTTTGTTGCACTAACACCTCCTATTTGGCAACACATAAGTTCAAGATGGCAACATTTTTATTCACTTGTTCAATGAATACACGCACTTATTGGTTTTCCCCCGCATTTGCATTGATAAACACAAGGCTAATGTCCTTAAATGCTCCACTTACCGTATCGGTGACCGATCGCATCAGCTCCTTGATTTTCCCCATTTTACTGGTCGGTCGATTGTCTCTTCCACTCATTTTGGCTCTGTTTCTTTATTTTTTTTAATTCACACAAATATTTCTATTTAACTGTCAAGCAATGCAGTATTTTTTAATAATAAGTTTTTAACTCTTTTTCTATTTTTTTTAATAGCACCGTATTTATTTATTTATTATTTTTCAATTCACCACACGTAGGAAAACCTCTGCGGTTGATGTCTCAACTTAGTACATGAAACTCTCGCACTTCAAAACAAGAAAATTTCGAAATTGTTGCTTTTGCTCTCTTTCGAGACGTATTTATTATAAAATATTGTTGCTGCACTATTTCTCTCTTTGAATGCACCGCGGGTAGTTGCAAGAGTGACTCTGACTACTGGTGGCTGGTTGCATTCTAACAAATATCAAACCGAAGATATTTCAAATTCAAGTGCACCACCGAATTGTTGCTGCAGTTGTTGTGCCCGCCAAAAATAATCCGATGGGGCATTCTAATTTTGGATCACGGCCTCAAACAAATTTTCATATATACATATATATTGTGTTAAAAAAACTTTTCGCATTTTTATTATGCACACTCGGAATACGAATAGATTTTCGCGAAACGTTACATAAAGAGTGGCGATGTGTACACTTTTTTGGTAATGAAAACCCGTAGAACCGGATAAATTTGTTGATTGATAATGTTTTCAAAAATTGCCTCAATGCAATTGATGATATTTATGTTGCGATATATATTTTTTTTTTTACACGTTTCAACTTTTCTTCTTGCGAGTGGCGCAGTTTTATTCACCTTTTTGAATATATCCACAGTTGAACTAAACCGCGAGATACAAATGGCTGCGGCTTATATAGTCGAGTTTTGGCTTATGTGTTATGGGTGAGAGCTTTTTTGGACTCGTGCGAGTTTGTATGAGTGAGATAAAATTTGTTACCGCAACACAAGCATATGCGCCGGATACATAACGTGTCGAGAAATTCATTCAGTATTTTCTTGTAGTATGGTATGGTTAGGTTGTAGTGTATCTGAAAAGTTTGCCGCTTTTTGATCTTACTCGCTCTCGCAATGGCAGAGTGGTTTAGTAGTGGTGATAGAAGAAGCCTTTCTATAGAGAGTGTTACGGAGAGCGTGCAAAAAAGGTATGGGGGCCTGCCAATGGGGAGATGGCTGCAGATTGTTTTCTTTACATTTTGGATGGATGCTCTTTTGTGGGATATTTTTTATTTTGCTGTACTTTTTGACCCACATACATTTTTGAAAACAGAATCTATTTTTCGCCAATCGAGTAAGTAAACAAATGTTTTAAATTTGTACGATCAAATAAGTGTACATAATGATGGGTAGTTTTATATTTAAAACAAAAAAAGATTTTATACAACTACAATTATAGGTTAAGCTCATTTTTGGTTAATACCTCGACCTAGGTACTTACATATTTTTAAAAAGGCATTTTTTTTTAAACTGACCTGCTTTATTAAAAGGTACATATGGCTGTCAAAGTCAAGTAAAAAGACAATAATACATCTTGTTCAGTCTTCAGTATACTCTTTAGTAAGTGCGCTTTATATTGTGGAAACTAATTTTCAATCTTTTAGTTGTTTGAACATGCTTAGCTGGGTCCTTAAATATGATACTTAAATTTTCCAGATAAAACATGTTTTAAGATTCATCTAAACTGACGCAATCTCAGTGGCAACGAAACTTTTGTTTGTCAAATTTTATTAAGGGTTAGGTAGGTGTAAGTACATAATTTAAACTCAGGAGATGGCAAAGTCCAGCGATTTGTCTTATAACCGCTGTTGACAGCGTTTTTGACGCAAAATCGCAGCCGAGACACTTGTGCGTATTTGTCATTTTTATTTTGATTTTAAGTTTGTATACGTAAAAGAAGTGCAAGCGGTATAATGGTGATCCTACTGACCTAACTCAAGTTTATGCCATTGTCGGGGAATAAAAAAAAATGGTTAATTTTCAACATAAGTGTGAGTTTCTCAGCATCTACTATGGCGTCACGATTTTGTGTATCTGCTAGGTGGCGCAAATTAACTTTCACATTGAAATTTGTAACATTTTCTTTTTATTTTAACTCCAATTTAAAATTTTTTTTAATGCCATAAAGAAGAGAATGGAACATTTTAGTCAGCTTCCATGGCAAACAAATATCGTCTGATCATGAGTACATTTACATTGTTTGGTTTCTTCTCTCACAAACTAAGGATCATGCTGAATACAAGAATTTCTTTGTCGCATCCCAATACGAAATTGCCGTCATAGCTGTCGAGCCGATCTTTAAAGAAAAATCAAGCGTAATCAAATATTTCCACCGTATATCAACAGTTGTTGTAGTAAATATAACTTTTATATATGAAATGACTTATTTTAAATTTTCAAAAATAAAAGTTGTATAAAACAAAATCAGAATAATAAATTAATATTTTTTTACGAAAATACAAGATTCTTTTGGGGGCATGAGTTCACACCAAGTTGAAGGTCCTAAAATAGTTTGCGCTTTTTAATTGACTGTCCTGAAAAATTTAGTTTAACAATTTAAAAAACATAGCTATATTATTTTAAATAAAGTTAGGTACACCTCCAGCCCAGATATGGATACACCAATGTAATTACTTCTTCTAGGGATATGTGTCATGTTCCAGCTCAGGGAAAGTTTTGTATATTTTCCTGTACCTATCTACCGAGAAAGAGAGACATTCCTTCCATCTTCTAAAAATGTTTTAGTTGCGAGCTCTGTGCATCAAAACGTTAAATTTTTGAACAACCTTCCTAAATTTCATAAATTCGGTGGCTTCTAAAAATATAATAATTGTACAATGTACAAATCGGTGCAGTCACTTAGAGTGTAAGCTAATAAGCGAGGGGTCACAGGTTCGAATCCCGAAAAAAAAAACCCACATTCGACTTAATTTTTTTTTTCATTGCGCCACCTCTCGCGAACGTCTGACAAACATAAGAGAGTATTATACTGTCAAGAAAGAGCTTCTCAATTGGCCGTTTGGACTCAGCATAAAATTGTAGATGCCTTCCATTTGTGTCAAAAATGAAAAGCTAGGCTTACAAATCGAAATATTTTTTTTTTACAATGTACATGTTGGTCAACTGCGTTTTAACTGTGATTGCGCAACTAGCTGATGGACGAATTGATACTCTCGTAGACCAGACAAACCAACCGACATTCACCTGTCAGACATCTGTGAGACATTTTATAGATTGCATATGAAAGGGACTTCGAGATCAGTGTGGACCGACCATAGAAGTACCATTATAGCAGTCGCAAGTCGCAATCTGGAAGATTTACTGAATGTGGAGCTTCAACTCGCGTTCGCACGTATAATTTGCGAACTCCGTTCCTACATTAGAGTTGAATACGTTGAATTCGAATTGAAGCTTTGTTTGGAACCTAAAAGTTTATAGATAACCTCATTTACAGGCTCTCATTAACCTATCGACCACCAAAGGCCAAATTGGCTGAAGGTAAACTTTTTGAATAATAGATGCATTCTACACCCGACACGGAAGTACGTATACTAACCCAAACCCCCCGCATTTAAGCAACAGACGTGAAAAATATCAACCACACTACATATCACATTTCTTAATTAAATTTTCACAACATCCATTGGTGGCAGTTTTTGTTTTTGTGCGCGCGTGTCAATGTCAAAAGGTTGAATGACGTCCATTGTCAATTCGACGATAAATCGACTGATTGTTAAGCACATTTAACGAACATTTCATACAATTTCTGAAGAAACACGACTGATAGTGCGACACACAACAATAGGGCGGAATACAAAAACATTGACATCATTTTCTCCGCTCGATCGCTGATAACAACAATTCCAGAGCAAAATCTTCCTCAACACGAAACTCGAACGACAACGACCTAACCTAAAGGTGTACAGCTTACAACAAGCTCGAATGTCCCATTCATTATGAAAAAAAATAATTATCATCCGTATTTGTAATATATTTCTCTCAACCTTCTTTAACCTTCAGCAACTGCTCTCTCTCTCTCGCACTCGTGGTGTAGTGGAATCTCCCCATCTAATTGCCCACATAAACAATGCCATTGGCAACCGCAAGCCGACATGTACAGGAACGTATTTAACCAAAAGTCACCACTCTCCAACAGAGTTTGCAAAAAAAAAAGAAAACACCCAAAAAATAAATCAACAAATGCGTTGACATTCTCAGTTATGGGCTCCCCACAACCCACCGCCATGCGATTAGTCATCGCCCGCTCACCTCGATCAAATCGCTTTTTATTTTCGCCTGCGTGTGCAGTCTGCAGTACATTGGATTCCGAACATATTTCACGTATCACTCAAGCTTTTCGCAAGAAGATCAATCGATGGGTAGGCCATCGTCGTTGCGGTCACCCGTGTTCTGGTTGCTTATTGCGGGTGCAAAAATGTAGGTGGGTGTCATTACTCAAAACCCCAACTCTATTGCATCATGCAATCCAGACGACCAAAAAGGCTTGGAAGTTGGAATTCGTTTTCTTTTATGTGTCTACTTGCCATAAATGATCCTCCTACGGGTTTGTTGCTTCGATTATGGCTGTTTGCACGCGAGTATGCATTTGGCGCTTCCTGCGAAGCCATTGACCTCGTCTAACACAGCGGAGTCGACCTTTCACGGATTGCAGCACGTAACTCTGCACGAATGCGATTCCTGTCCAACTATACAGCTGCAATGTGTCGCATTAGTAGTAGTAGTGTTCGTCGTCGCCATAGACAATATGTTGCCTTCCCTCGGATAATATAAAGGTATATGAACGAATGCCACGCTGCTACATTGCAAATCAGCCAGCGAACTACAACTACGAGCATAACCAAAGTGGGTTTGCCGTACACGAACAGTGGGACGAGCCTCCAAGTTCTCACTAACACAAGCGATGTCTTCGATGACATGTGGTTCGGTTTGTCTTTGGAACGCTGAAAGGTTTTTTTTTTTTTTTTTATCTTTCAGTTGGTTTCTGGGTTATATAACGCCGCACTTTGTATATAGAAGCGGGCAGATACTATGTATCTGGCTGACGCGCTATCGGAGCTAGTTACACGGCATCGACACTCTGTGAATAGAGTCACGTGTTGTGGAATAATTTTCTCTTTAATGAGTTTGATATTTTTCGAAATTTGCTGAGAGTTGACATGCATGCAGGTGCGCAGCAGATATGCATCTGCACTGTACGCCTTCGGAACGGGCCAGACTGCAAATATGAAGGTGAGTATGTACACGGTTAGTAAGAAATTGCGCGGCAATATAATTGTTTGTGTGGACCCATACCAGGGTCTAAATATAGAAACAGGGGGCCTAATGATGCATGTGTGTAAAACGAATTTCGAAAAATGGAAAATTTTTCAAAAATGTCTGCGGATGGTGTTGAGTAGTAGGCGTAGTAGGAGATGCAAAAATGGGACTGTGTCTGATACGGATGACGCTGGCAGCCAGCGGTGGATGCAATTGACTCGGTTGAGCGGGTGGCTTTCGATTTAATTGGAAGGGAGTAGTCGTTAGGTATGAATGAGTCATAATTAATATCTCAGCGATTAGGCAGGCGGCGCAGTGTATAGGCTGGCTGATGGCTGGTTGCTAAGAGCAAGGGGTTCGCAGTGGAAACGCAGCATTGTGAGAAGTAGGTATTTCGTCATTTATTGTTGAATTTGTACCCCATGGATACTTGTGAAATTGCGTCGCTTGGCTATTCTCAAGGTGAACCTATTTCTGGCAGGGAACCGAACTTGCGCTTTTACAATATGTTCAAAAGTGCAGTCTGCTGACATGTAGGCATCTGTGGCGTGATTTTGTGAGTATTTTTACACATGAGTGACAACGACCTATTTATTGTTTCGGGCCAAAATGAGTCGGAGATATGCCTACCGATGTAACGATAAAAGCTGAATTTTCAGTTTTGATTTGTAAATGGGTTTCTGTGAACGCTGCAAGGTGATTTATATTTTATTGCTTACCTATGCTGTCGAAATATGGGATTTCAGGTGACGTTTTGACGTATGCAAAACTATAACTGCACTAATTTCAGTTGCGGCCGATTTAAAGTCAAACATCAGGCAGTGGAAAACAATGACCCTATTTACATTGACCTCAACGCGCTGTCTCTTTTGGGTATAGCTATTAGTGTCGTCACTGTAAACCTCTTTTTAGAATTGTTTCTTCTTTTTCGTAAAGTAGTGAAATTGAAAAATTATGAACGCAAACTGAACGTGCAACATCACTTGAAGGCTCTACAACTTCTAACTCATCACTTTATTTCGGGAAATGTTATCAATTTCGCACAAATGACGCATAAATCACAAACGTCAAAACGATTGCAGATTTTTAAGAATATTCTTAAAATCCGATCTCACGAAACATGATACCATGTCTGCATCCCTTTCACTTGCAGAAGACAGTGCATCATTTGGAGTAAATGTCACTAGCTGTGACACTTTGATAGCAAGAGTTAAAATTACAGTAGAGTCTCGATTGCATGAACTCGTTTTTTTATGCGAACTATGCTCGAATATAGAGGTTGGGCCATCTTTAGAGTAAATGTCACTAGCTGTGACACTTTGATAGCAAGAGTTAAAATTACAGTAGAGTCTCGATTGCATGAACTCGTTTTTTTATGCGAACTATGCTCGAATATAGAGGTTGGGCCATCTTTAGAGTAAATGTCACTAGCTGTGACACTTTGATAGCAAGAGTTAAAATTACAGTAGAGTCTCGATTGCATGAAGTCGTTTTTTTATGCGAACTATGCTCGAATATAGAGGTTGGGCCAGCTTTAGAGTAAATGTCACTAGCTGTGACACTTTGATAGCAAGAGTTAAAATTACAGTAGAGTCTCGATTGCATGAACTCGTTTTTTTTATGCGAACTATGCTCGAATATAGAGGTTGGGCCAGCTTTAGAGTAAATGTCACTAGCTGTGACACTTTGATAGCAAGAGTTAAAATTACAGTAGAGTCTCGATTGCATGAACTCGTTTTTTTTTATGCGAACTATGCTCGAATATAGAGGTTGGGCCAGCTTTAGAGTAAATGTCACTAGCTGTGACACTTTGATAGCAAGAGTTAAAATTACAGTAGAGTCTCGATTGCATGAACTCGTTTTTTTATGCGAACTATGCTCGAATATAGAGGTTGGGCCATCTTTAGAGTAAATGTCACTAGCTGTGACACTTTGATAGCAAGAGTTAAAATTACAGTAGAGTCTCGATTGCATGAAGTCGTTTTTTTATGCGAACTATGCTCGAATATAGAGGTTGGGCCAGCTTTAGAGTAAATGTCACTAGCTGTGACACTTTGATAGCAAGAGTTAAAATTACAGTAGAGTCTCGATTGCATGAACTCGTTTTTTTTATGCGAACTATGCTCGAATATAGAGGTTGGGCCAGCTTTAGAGTAAATGTCACTAGCTGTGACACTTTGATAGCAAGAGTTAAAATTACAGTAGAGTCTCGATTGCATGAAGTCGTTTTTTTATGCGAACTATGCTCGAATATAGAGGTTGGGCCATCTTTAGAGTAAATGTCGCTAGCTGTGACACTTTGATAGCAAGAGTTAAAATTACAGTAGAGTCTCGATTGCATGAAGTCGTTTATTTATGCGAACTATGCTCGAATATAGAGGTTGGGCCATCTTTTTAAATCATAAATTATTTTGACACTGACAGCTGTTTCCCGTACGAAATTTTGACAGAAAGTCAGTATTATACCTCCGCGGAAAGAAACGAGTCGCTTTACGGTTGAACAACTTTGGGAAATATTGAAAACTTATTTCCAAAGTGAGTGCTGTGTAGCCCAAACAGTGCGAGTTTTGTCAAAAAGTTCGTGAGACTGACATGCTAGGGGACAACATTCATGGTCCCCGTCATCATACGCCAATGCATCTGCAGAGAGTAACAGTTTGGCGTCGATTGTGGAGTGGTGGCATCATTAGACCATTTTTCTTCGAAAATGGGAACAACGTTTCGGTCAACGGTGGGCGTTCCAGAGCCATGTCAACATTCTTTTTACTGACATGGATTTGAACGACCTCTGGTTCATGTAGGGTGGCGCGCCATGCCGCACAGCCCATACCACAATCGATCTTTTGCGCACCAAATTCCCAAATCGTGTTACCAATTGTCTTGGTGACGTCAAATGGGCGCTTCGGAGCCGCGATTTGACTTTTTTTGTGGGTAACCGTGAAGGATCGAAGTTATGCCAACAATCCGGAAACGATTCAATCACTTAAAGCCAATATCATCCAAGCAATCCGTGGGCTACAGCCCAAAACCATCAACAAGGTCTTGGAAAATCCGAGTGTGACAGAATGAGCTACTGCAAGGCCAGCCGAGGCAGCCACTTGAATGACATTGTGATCCATAAATAATGGGAATGTTTGCTCTTGCTATAATTCATGGGAAAAATTTAATTTTGTTCCTTTTATTGCATTAAAAAAAAAACTTGTATCCCACCAGATGCAGAGACAACATTCAAAGCGTCCGTTTCGTCAATGGTCATTTTGAGAAGGACCTAAGAATAACTTTAATTCATACGACATAAATTCAAGCTGTGGGTGTTCATGGATAACCTCAATTTTTTTGTAATGCATTTTGGAGCAAAGTTTGGAAATAACGTCGCAAGTTGTTAATGCTGCTACTTTATTGTTTTTTAATATACTATTTCAAACAAAACCATAAATTTATCGGTTTCGGTAACGCACACTCATAAACTGTATACCTTGTACGCTTCTCCCTAGTGATTGCAGAACACAAAATGGATACAAAATGCAATCATTTGATCAAATTTCATTTGTAGCGCACAGAGAATCTGTAACCGATATTTATATCATGTGCGCAATGGCGAAGAAAGCGCACACTTGCGTGTACTTACTTTCTTACGTTGGTAGCCGGTTTGTCATGAGCCGCAGCCTATATAAGTATGTGTCTCGAATTAGCCCGGTCTATTATTGCTAACCAGTTGCGCACTTGGAGCCGTGCACTCATATATACAACATGTGCTACTGCCCTTTCGAATCCTACCTAGTTTTTGAAAAGCAAACACCCATGTGATTCAGAAATTATTGTTTTCGCACATTAGCGTGCCATTCTAGGAAACGATTAATTCGCATCTGTATACTGTAAACAAAACCTGTCATCACGTGATGCTCCATGTACTGTGCACTCCGATAGACCGTCTTCTATAGAAGTGCGCTTTTACGCCACGAACTGTACGCTGTTTACTTCAATTTTACTTTAAGGGTTTTGCCCATACGATGACAACTGTCATTCGAGCTTGCTGAGCTCATTCCATTCAAATATCTGCTAAATCAATTGACAACAATCGTAAACAATTCAATCAGCATGCACCGATTTGTACCTTTACCCAATTTGAAAGCGCTTTGAATCAGCTAACACTGTCCACTCGAAGAAATCATGTCAGGCATTCATCGTACGAATGACTTTTGTTTACCCAAGTAGTATAATTCAACAAGCTACATGCAATATGCATGTGTTTATACCCATTTCTCAGCGATTACATGATGAAAATCCACTCCAGATTATCTTTTAATTGAAGGTGTACACACATTCGTCAAGTTGCCACCTTACATCATCCACCGCTGCACTAGTAGGTGTAGTGCAGAATATAACTTTCAAATAAAGATTACAAAGTCAAGTGTGCCACTACTGCGATGGCATTGTAAACAGTGGATTTTGTAAGCCCAAGGTAATTCCGAACTTTTGCACAAACGATACGCGTGGCGAAGTTCTGGCGTTCTGGGCATGTTCACAGAGTATACTATCAAAATATCAAAAATCCAATAAAAGGTACGTATATGTGAAACAACATTTCGTATGCGCAATAACAATCAAAAGAGTTTGTTTAATTGAATTGTCCTTGATGAATTGCGTGCGCTCATATGATCGTGTTTAATAATAATTTCAATTCACTTGTAGACTATTAGGGCGTTTAAAACATGCAAGCGCTGTTTCCGTAAACATTATAAACTACATCGGAAGTCGTGTGTCATGAAGCCCACCTTCATTCAAGCCGGTATCGGCAGAATAGAACTGTTTACCGATTTATAAACAGAGCGAGCGTTAAACCTACTCAATTTTCGATTCAACATTTTGCTGAGAATCATAATGGTGGCCTCGTTATTTGTTCAGGTGTTCAAAGTCGTAAATGCGGTTTGTTTTACTCGTATTATTTGTACATTACAGGTATTAAGAATATTTATTTATTTATTTTTAGAGACAAAATGGTTTAAACAGAATTAAGAGCAGGATGTAAATAAATATGGAAAGTATTCCCGGACCGTGATTGAGGAACATGTGCAATTTATGCTTGACCCATGAAATCTATAAAAATGGTAAAACGTGCAAATTTTGTGCGATCCGGTCTTGCATTTTACTTAAATTCCATCCAAAATTAAAGGTGGCCATATTCTTTTAAATTAAAATACGGAACAAAAATTTCATTCAATTGAAACCAATTTTAAAATAAAAAGTTGGCGCAACGTACATATCAGTTGTGTTAAATGGCTGGGACACCAACGCTCCGGCCCGAAGAGTCTTCGATTCCAACCCGGAGGGACAACGCAGCAGAGGAAGACCTCGCCTAGGCCTAGCTTCTCACAACCATTCGTCTTGTGTCGGTTTTTATTTGTGGGACGAATGGAAGGGATCTACAATTTTATGCCGAGCCCAAACGGCCAATTGAGAAGCTCTTTTATTACAGTTATACTCTCGGATCTTTGTCAGACGTTCGCGAGAGGTGGCGCAGTGAAAAAAAAACCTTAAGTTGGAATTTGGGTTTTTTTTTTCGGGATTCGAACTGGAACCCCTCGCTTAGTATTCCAACACACTAACCACTAAGCCACTGCGCCGACAATTTTACATTTTTAATTATTTATTGAAAAGAAAAATGTAGTTCCTGCAAAACTATTGCTTGTCTTTCTAATAATTGTTTTTGACAATGGGCCTTTTCTTGAAATAAGCTACATTCATTTGTTATTTTTCCTTCATTTTGTTATTAAAAAGTCCTTCAAATTTGAATGGAATTATTTACTAAATAATAAACTATTTTTGCAAATCCCTGTAAAGTTTAAAGTACTAATAAGTTTATAAAATTTACATCTTTTGAGCTATGACGCCTAAAGTTCAAGGGCTGTAAATATTTCTTCAATTTAGTTGTTCCCACGACACCCTGTAGCCTGTACTGTAAAGAACAATAAAAAGCTTGTCAATAAAAACGAGTAAGAATTAGTTATGTATTTCTGTTGTTTCCATCGTTTTCGTATCTCGTCGCTCAAAGTTTTCCAATTTTATTCTTGTCGTAGTTTTTTAGAAGGTCTGTTGTATTGGGTAGACTTCTTATCTGCACGTGAGAGAGTGAAGTTTTCTTCTCATTTCTGTGTTGTCGGTTTTTCCATTATTTTCCTCTCAGTCAAGTCATCCTAACTTTCTACTAGCCGATCGTACAAAACAGTAACCCTAAATTTGAAAGTAAGTCACAGTAAATAGTTTTGTATTGAAAATATCACCCCTCCAATTTTGTACAATTTTGAGAAGGACTCTAAACAGAAATTCAGTCATTTGGAAAATATAAAATTAACAATGTGACATCAAATAATCATTATTCTATGTGGCAGCTGTCAAACAGTAAAAATGTTCTTTTAACTGGAGGTCTGTTTCTAAAAACACGGACAGAGAACTCGGAAGTTCTTTCAATTGTCTTTTCCTTTAAATTTAAACCAGCAGAGATGAAGAGGATCAGCTTCAGCATTTCTCAAAATATTTAAATCGACACCAGATGTCTTTAAAATGTCCTCGAAATTTCTAGGTTAATTACGTTTCCAGATTCAGTTCAATGGAGGTGTAAGGTTTAATTCACAGAAAAGCAAAATATTTTTCTACTTTTCCTAAAATTCGCAGAAACGCTTAATAGTAATGAGAGTTCATCCGATGATATACGACATAAGATTGAAGGTTGGTTAGCAAAAACGCGCTTGTACGAATGAAGCGAAGCATGCAACTTGAACAATGGTTTGTGCGTTCCACCAGCGCGCACAAATTATTCACATTTTTGGAAACGTACCCTTTGCCTTCTGTGGACAGCGAATAAATGCAAGGGGTAACTGTGTAAAATACACAGGCACGTTTTACCATATTAAGAAAATCGAAAAGAAAATTGTTCCCAGTTTGAATATAGTCTTTTTTTGTTTCTTAATATTTGCTTATTCAATCAATTTAAGCGGATAAAAAAAAATGTTGAATTATAAATAATTTATTTAGATACCTACCTATGGATGTCTCCATTTAAGTTAAAAAAATTGCGTCGTCCAGTTAAACATAAATCAAAGGCTTATGAAATTGTCGACCTCTTCCACGATTTGCAGAGCGCAAATCCTTTGAATGTAGTTCGTTTGAAATTAGATTTTTGAATGGCTTATTTGCAGTGACACCAAACTAAACTCTCCTGAACCGAAAACCAAGCAACCAAATTTCGGTTTCACTGACAATTTTCTTAAAATATGAAAATCTATTTTTTAAAGCAAATTACCTTTTTCTTTCAAATTCATCGCATCGGCCACCCTATCGTCAATTCAGAATTTATACTTTTGAATCCACTTTAATGGATGTATGGCGGTTATTTGTATGAAAAATAAAGTGTGTGATCAATAGATTTTTAAACTTGTGGGGTCTTAATTAAATTTTTGTAAAAATGCATGTAAAATGTAAATTTGAATAATTCTTAGAAAATACACTCTACTCCCAGTACTCTCTTCCATGTTCTGAACAAATGCGGCCACTTACAAAAAATGAGATGGCCAAGACTTTGGAACTATTGATATTTATTGTTAATTCCTTGAGAGTAAAATAGTGAATGAAAAGGAAATGTAGATTAAAGATAGTTGCAATTTAAGTGAGAAAGGGATAATAATTGGACTGAAAAAAGAATAGGAAATAGCAACAGTTCATCATTGGATACTTATTTAATTTTTAACAAGAGTTAAAAAGGGGTACCTCTATCGAGTGACGCGGAGTCATTAACCAGACATATGCTCTCATTGCATCAGACGCCGTATTTCACTGACAGTCAAGTCTCCCTTTGTTCGCTTTTATCTACATGGAAATCCAACCACTAATATGTACACAAGCTTCTAACAAGGTCTACATAGTGAAATGGAAATGGTATTATGTAATATATTCTACAAAAAATTGTAAAAAGTTCACCGTTCTCGTTATTTAAACGACTTTTCAATGTTACTCGACCAAAGACTCACTCCACCATGTAAATTATGAGAGAAAATGATACATGTCAGGCCCCCCTTTCAAACCCGTTTCAAGGTGAGCACGTTGCGATTGCATTTCTGGAATTATTCCACACCTAAAGATGTCTGAATTCATTGTAAATCTTTATTCTGTTATACACAAAAAAAAAATTAGTTATCTTACGAGATCAGCTAAAACGTGAATATTTTCATTTGTCTTGCATGTTTGCTGGCGGGTGTATTTTATAGCACAATCCTATGGAGTATGGATGACGTTAATTATATACAGACGCAGTTCGAATATTGTTATATAATATTTAAGAAATAAAAAAAACTCCCGACGATGTCTGCTCAAAGTGGAAATTTTATAAATCTCGTGTAGCTATTCAAACAACACTCAGTTCAAGGATACTATGTCACCCGAAAAAGCGAAGAGAAGCTGAGGTCGTTCAGACAGGTTTGGTGAATGTTGTCTCTTCTGTATGCGTCATAAGAAGGAAATGCCAAAAACCACCGAAGCCAGAGTTGTTATATGATACTGTTTTCTTTTTTAAAGCCAGTTTGTGTTTTTCTTTTTTTTTTTTTTCAGCTGTCGATTTGTTTTGTTAAACATTAAATGTATTTGCGGATTTAATCAGACGCGTTTTATTTTGGCACTTGCATTTATTCGGTGAAGGAAATAATTTGTTGTTTAATAATAACCAGATAAAGAGATTCAAAATTCAAAAACTAAGACTCGTGATTTAATTGTGTACCCGGGTTGGTGAGATAATAGAGCCGGTGATTTGGGAAACGTGATCAAGTGCTCAGGTGTGATTGAGTAAGATCAGCTAAACGAATGATTCATAGCAATTATTCGCAATGATTTGTTGAATTAGTTTCGGTTACTAAAAAAGCTGTTGATACATAAATATATATATAAGAAGGGGCTCTGAGTGTTCCCCTGATTCTATTTTTAAGTTTTACATTCACTATTCAAAACAGTGTCAAAATTTCATGATCTGTCTGTAATTAAATTTGCCGAAAATCCTTCAATCTCATATACGCTCTTTTGTCTCCTAAGGAAGAAGTTTTGTAGGTGGGTATAGGTACTCGTAGCTTAAATCTGTTGGCGCTTTTAAAAAGTTCAACCTTTTATGTAAATCATCCCAACTGTCTACAGTCGACACTCAATTTCAACCTGCTCTTTATGACATTCTCCGAAGCCAATTGTGTCTGTTCTCATCTTACATGTGGCAAATTTTAAGTTCACTACCCATTCGTGCGTATTTCACACTCTCTTTCAATCTCATTCTGGGTATAAAAAGACCGCACAGTTTATATCCAACGTGCGAAGCTGAAATGTTTGTATACCTGGAAGGTCACATGACTAACACAAATAGTTGCCACCTAGTAAAACAGTGTACATTTCACAATGAGATGGCTAAAAATATCTCTTATTCCGAGTCTCGTCTATACGTCATACGGGCAGCAAAGCTGCATAAATTCATAAACACTAACTCGTTTGTGTTTGCGACATTCCACCATACCCTACCGCATTAAATATATAGCCGCCGGCCCGACTATCGACGATGATGCTCATTACAAACCTAACTCTGTACGTACGAGTATCTATTGGTATGCAGCGGAAAATTATAAATTGTTTTGCATAAAGTTTCCGCCTTTAGCTCAATTTAAAGACGTAGCACTTGAATGCCAATCCGTAAGAATGAAACTGAATTGGCGTTTCAGTACTTTGCAGTATTAGCTATACAATTCTAAGACTAGATGGTGTTCGATAGATTTCACAACAAATTTCCTAATCACTTGCTTATTCCCCTTTTGGATAAGTTTTTTTTTTGGTGCTCAAATTAAGACGCGTGAACATAAAAAAAATTGGCCATCTAAAAAATCGGTTGCATAGGATTATGTCTTTAAATATTTAAAAAATTAAAAAAGCTGTTAAATTAAAAAATAGAACATATCGTTTTATTGGAAACAAATTCAAGTCTTGGCTGAAAATTTACAGAGGCACACAGATGTGAATTTTTATGAAAAACGTACCTAACAATATATTGTGAACTTCTTAGGTTTAAATTGGAAAATAGAAACCCTTTACAACCTTTGTTTACCAGATAAATTGGTTGATCAAAAGTAAGTTCCGAACATGACTTAGGGCGAGATCTCCCTCTACCTCTGGTGCGTTGTCCCTCTGAGTTAGAACCGACCTCAAAATTTCCTATACGAATGTTTTAAATCTTCTCCTCAAAAGCCCTACACCGGCAATTGGGTTGAAAATTAATTGACAAAAATGTGGGAGATCATTATGTTTGAATCCGCCATGCTTCTGCCGTTTAGAGCAGGGCTGGGATGATGAAAGTCTTGAGAGGATACTGCTATCGACTAGATTTCCTAATAAGTTAAAAAAGAGTAGTTTCTCTATTTGCTAGATAGGAATTTGTTGAAGGTTGCAGCTGAGGTGGAAAACGTTAAACTATACTTTTTACTTTACAGCATATACATGGCATAGCTGTCATTTACCACCGAATATTATGTTTTAAAGCTTCCAATATTTTCCAAGATGCCAGTAAGGCTAACAGCTCGCTGAGTTGTTCCAATGAGGTCATTAGCATCGGCTTAGATGCAGGTGCTGTACAAACTTATGCCCCTGGTGCTGGTGTGTAAGTCTCGAATAATATTCTTAACTATATGATTTCAAGAAGTGTTTAAATACTCTTTTTGACATGAAAGGTCTTGGTTAAACTGTTTCCGACCTTAATGGAGAACCGAGGGTTCTTTTTCGTCACTCTACACAACCTGACGGGTTTGTGTGGCAAGTATTTCAACACTAGATATGGCTCGTCTCTATTGGTGCCTTAAACGAACGTGAGTATCAATCTGGACATCTTCGTTCTTCTACAAGATCTTTCCAAGTGTGGGTATGTGGCCGGCTCTCGTTTGTGAACTTGCCGCGTCTCTACGTCCTCTACTTACGAGTCTAATCAGTTCGTAGACGATTAGTTAAAAAGGAGTTCCCACCGTGCGTACGGCAGACAGGATCTTGTATGGGATATTAAGAAGACTGATGGCTCAGAGTCGGCGCAGTGGCTTAGTGGTTAGTGTGTTGGACTACTAAGCGAGGGGTCCCAGGTTTGAATCCCGAAAAATAAACCAAATTCCAACTTTAGTTTTTTTTTTCACTGCGCCACCTCTCGCTAACGTCTGACAAACATCCGATAGTATAACTGTCATGAAAGAGCTTCTCAATTGACCGTTTGGACAAAAATGAAAAACTGACACAAACCGAATGGTTGTGAGAAGCTAGGCCTAGGGTCTCTACGGGCCTGTTGCGCCACCAATTTTTTATTTATGCCTCAGATTAAAGGGGCTTTTTAAAGGGTTTTCCAATAAGAGGTGTTATTGTGAATGAACCGCTATTTCGGTAGCTGTCACTTTTGAAGCTTTTATTCTTTGACATGTGACAAGTAGAAACAACGCCATTACTAAAAATGGAACGATACACGCTTCAACAACGCATTGAAATTATTAAAATTCACTACAAAAATGGTGAAAAAACACAAGCAATGAAACCGTTGATCTTTTACGGGAAAAGTTTCCGGACCGTGTTACCTCTCGCAGAGATGATCACAATTGGCCACCGAGCTCTTGCGATTTAACACCTTGCGACTTCTTCCTTTGGGGCCACGTGAAAGATAAGGTCCACGCCAACAGCCCAGCGTCGATTCAAGACCTCAAAGATAAAATTCGTGAGGCTATCGAGGACATAGGGCAGCCATTTTACCGTAGTATTTTTCACAGTCACAGATAGCTGCAACAGTGCATGGTCCGAAAAAGTTTCTAATCAAAGTGGCTACCCACCCGAAAGAGCACCGAATACATATTGACTTGATGCTTAGACTTTCCTTGCGAATTGAATAGACAAAGCGGGGTTGAGGGAAGAAAGACAACAACAAAGTCTAAATTTTGCGAGATATCCAAATATTAGATATTGCTTTTGGTATCTACATTCAAAAATATAAATCATTGGCGATAGCTAATTTTTACTTAATTCCCAATTAGTGACAACCGTCATAGCCTGTTATCAAAACTGCGTTCTTGCCGCTTTATATGGTACCCACCTGTATCACAGTTAAAGAGCGCAGAGATAAGGTAGGTGCGTATTAACTTCTATTTATCCAATGACTCGGTAACAAATGTTCTTAAATTACAAACTTTCCACCCAGGCATATAATGCGAGCTATTTCCTTCCACAATATTTACCCTTCCACACTTTATCCAAAGCTTGCCCTGTTATCAATATCTTCAACTTTATGCACCATGGCAAGCACTGTATACCTACATAGACCTTTTTTTTTTCTTTTGCACAGTCATCTTCTGGCGCAATCCCATAACAATCATATGTTCTTATCTACAGCCTACCCGCCTATCTAGGTAACTATATACGCCAGTGAAAGTCATCTGATTCATCCCAGCCAAAAAAAATGTTCATAACAAAAATCGCCCATATCATAATGTGCTTAAGGTAAAATTCAAAACGTGCCTTACTATGTAACATAGCTTTGTTATCACAGGCCTTGGGGTTCTCTCCTTCCTACTATCCCTCTCTTGTGCGAATACCTTAATTTATTACCCCGTTTTCCAATGCTTTTCTTACATATCCACAGTCTGGCCAACTTCAAATGCTCCGCCTTATCTTTGGGCCAAAAAATTCCGAAAGCCAATAAAGATGTCAAAACAAAATACCAGCCACCTGCTCGTATCTTTTTTTTTTTTTGAAACACACCCACAAAACTTTGAACCTCTACCCCCTATAAAAGTCCGCCAAAGGCCGTCAAGTCCATATATATTTATAGCACCCGGACTCAAGGTTCTCATAATGATTGACGGCTGGCTGCATTCCAATGTGCAGTTATACGTACATCCAATTCGGACTTTCACACTCGGTTTGATAACAAATTTTCGGCTAGATAAACCCCAGTTTGCAAAAACAACTCGACTGTGGGTGTGCGTCGCTATCGACGCGGTATGACATTCCCGGTAAGCAATTTCATAACTACCCAAGTACATTGCTGACTGACTGACAGTGACTGAGCTATATTTTGGGGAACACATGCCTGAGTCACAACAAAGTTTCACATGTGCGCGCCTTCAGCGAGACACGTGAATTAGCCACGAGTTGTTGTTTCAATGGCGCACGATCGTCACACCAGCCAAACGTAATTCGTATGCAAACACAAACTGCCGGCGGTTATTGGCTTGTTCTGACCTTTTTTCCGTCCACCGGCCGCCGCCGCCGATTGATGGATTTTGAATTAATTTTCAATCAATTGGTTCAATTAATTGGCGACTATTGGATAATAAAAACGGCCGGACCACTGAGTTTGCTCTTCCAATTCTTACGTTCTTGTCATTGTGACAGCAAGTAAGCATGGTTTGCTGAAAAACTGATTTGCGTAAGCTCGTCGTGCCGGTATGAATATGCAATTTAGAATTTTACTATCGATCAGGTGTATACTGTGTTCGGGCATTTTAATTGACAATCGATGTGCATTTCGAGAGCTAATTACTCGATAAAGTTGTGTAATCATGGTGACGTTGCAGTTAAGCATGCGGCACAGATAGTAATCTGTCATATTGTTGATTGATGGATGAAGATCGAGGGGTGCAAACGTCTAGAAGCTTCCATGGAACCCACATCATCGACCTGACACTTTTTCGAAATCAATGCATGCCATCAATTGGGGGCACTGAACTGCGGGACTAGACTATGTGTGTCCTGGGTGATGGTAGAAATTAGGGAGTGGAAAATTTTCAACCAGCAATGGCAATGGAAAATTCCGTACCACATGTGGGTTACTGTTCGCGCACCTAATGGAAGAGATTGGAAATTTTCCACACGCAATCGCCTTGAGTGCGGATTGCAACACCATATGGTACGAGTACTGGGTGGAAGACGAGGGACTGCGTATTTTTAGAACGAGAAATGATTTATGTTTGTCTGATGATTCAGTGAGTAAATTGTCAGCTTACTCACCGATGAGCAATTCTTACGTTTTAGGTTCACAAAGATTTGACTATGCAATCATGACCTTGAGGTGGGACAACAAAATTGTTTCATACCCTACTAGCAGACACGCTGAGTATCACCAAGTTCGTCATAATAAATGGGATTAGTTATAAGCAGAGGCACATCAACGAACGATAAGAAGATCCGATTCTGTGGTCCCTTTTGGTATATGGAGAATTCAGCTTTTGAAGTAAAATTCCGCAGTAGCGCGAACTCTATGGGTAACCGAGATTTTGGGGAGAAATCCAATTATAGTTAAAAAAAATCCTGAAACAACATAAGAAAAGGTCGTAACTTATGCATAAACCTACCCCAAACACAGCTAAAGGGCAATATAATCGGTTTCGGCTATAGAAATAATATCTGAACTCGTTAGTCTCTGGTCGTGAAGAGCTACGAGATTTTGGCGCGCAGCACCACGGTCCTCGGACACAGTGGTCAGCTGGAAAATTAAGAATCGAATGAGCTTGCAAGAAAATGATCTTTCCGTGAACTGAATCAAGCAAATACTACGGAAAAGATCTCACCTCTAGTCTAAAACAGCGTTGGAAATACCAGAAGCAGTGTATATAAGATAGAGTCTCGCCTTTACGTTTTTGATTATACAAAATCATAAGTCTTGGCAAACCCCCCGTAGACAGTGTAGTTACCTATGTTTTTAAAGGTTCGTCCATAGAGCGGCACAATGGATCTACATGAACTAAGTGCGACGAGATTTTCAAGACTTTCTTGTGCCATCAGTTTTAGCAAAGCGAATGGCTGTGGATCGGACACGCATTTCAAAAGGCGTCACTTTTGTAAGATCGATGATGAGTAGGTCGATCGATTCACAGCAATTTGGAAAGATCTAAGAAGAGCTAAAGCATATTGACAGAAACTGTAAAGAGGACCATCATTGAAATAAGTAAACGACTTACGACCCACAAATACCTGCAGTATTTACTTTCTGTTTTGCTTAAAGATAAAATTTTGAAAGTCGTCGTTTAAATTTTTACAATAAAAGCCACTGTAGACCTAACCTACCCATGCAAGATTGGACCGACATTTTTGCAACAGCTTTCTGTGAATAGAGTGATCGGCGCGATGCCCTCACCAAAGAAGCATATAGCAAAGTTTCGAAGGCTTCGATGCTGCCATGAGTTGATCTTGATTATCTATATCTACATCGGTCCTTAGTAAATAAAATCAGGGGTCGAATCGCGTAATCCGTGCAGAGTATTCATTTTTTTGTAACGTAATTTGTTTTTGTGTCGCGTATAAAATCAACTTTATATACGAAGTTATTACCAGTTGTCCAGAATCTTTTTTCTTTTGTTTATATGCTTCATATGATAGCAATCACTTTAAAAACCAGGGCTGACATTCTGTGAGGCGAATCGTTCAAGCGTGTTCGTGTTCAGAAACGATTAACTTCTGCAACTTAGAACAAATCATTCGTGTGGACGAAAACTTTTGCACGTTTTGCCCTTACAGAATCTGACCCCAGGTTAAAAAAGAACGTGCTGTATTGTATACCTAAAGTCTTTCAGCATTTTCTGTTAGGTAACCAAACAAATCTTTGTCAGATGGTAAAGGGTTTTCCAATAAGAGGTGTTATTTTGGTATTCAAAGAAAAATTGTCATTTTTGGAGATAAATGATCGGATGTTTATTTCATAATAAAGAGGAAGGTATGCCGTTAATAATGAAAAACAACTTGAGCCAAATGGCTACCACTAGCACATTTGCATACAGGACCATATCCTTTTCATGAAATTTTCCATAACCAAATCGCAAGTGGCTGCCCTATGTCCTCGATAGCCTCACGAATTTTATCTTTCAGGTCTTGAATCGACGCTGGGCTGTTGGCGTGGACCTTATCTTTCACGTGGCCCCAAAGGAAGAAGTCGCAAGGTGTTAAATCACAAGATCTCGGTGGCCAATTGTGACCACCTCTTCGAGAGATAACTGGGCCCGGAAACTTTTCCCGTAAAAGATCAATGGTTTCATTGCTTGTATTTTACATAACGCCGTCTTGTTGAAAGTAAACGTTGTCCAGCCTTAAGACCCAAGTCTTTATGCAAAATACGGTGTAATGACGTTTGTGGAATGCCCAATTCCAAAGAACGACGAGGAATGGACATACCTGGGTTTTCTCCAACACTTTGGGCTACAGCAGCAATATTCTCAGTGCACGGGTTTTATTCTTCACATCACTAACTTGTCCCTACAGGTCGAAAAAAAAGGTCGACGACCAAAAAATGCTTTAGTTTTGCGAACTGTGACTGCAAGATTTTCACCATTTTTGTAGTGAATTTTAATAATTTCAATGCGTTGTTGAAGCGTGTATCGTTCCATTTTTAGTAATGGCGTAGTTTCTACTTGTCAAATGCCAAAGAATAAAAGCTTCAAAAGTGGCAGCTACCAAAATAGCGGGTCATTCACAATAACACCTCTCATTCGAAAACCCTTTATAATGTTACTCTGCACGTCTTATCATCCGACTAAATCGATAGTTCTACGAAACTATCTACTACCCTATCTTCTTTCACTTTATACGACTTATGAGAACATTCATTAGATCTTAACATTTATAGGTACCTTAATCAGAGTCATAAATACCCCAACCGTATTATGTAAATCAAACATATTGTCTCACAATGATTGTCTTAATCCTTAGCTTTAAATCTTACAACACATTATCGTTGGCTGTTTGTTTTCCCATTAAGTTTTATAAATGTTAATATAATTTGTTTACAATAACAATTGCTTATCTTATCACTTGAATGTGCATTTTGTTTATTTCTAATAAACTGCAATAGCTTGTGGGCATTACACATAGTTTAAGTTCACTTTATGATTCGATTGATTTCCGTCTTTTGAGAATTGTCCAATTTTTATGTAACTTATACGTAAATGCTGGAAGCGAGGGATTAAATGTGCCGTCCCATTTTTTCCAACTTTTTTGACAAACATTTGAGAGAAGACTTGAAATTTGTCATCCACCATATTGGTTGTGAGTCAAGTATTTCCAGGACAAGTTCGCAAAATGCTGCTCTCAAGGTGACCAATTGCTTAATAACTGATCCAAAGAACAAGAACCATAAGAGGTCAGCGAACAATTAACTACATTGGATTTCAAAGATTCAACAGTCTGCCAACAGAAATTAAAAACGAATCAAACTTTTTATTATTTAAAAGAAAAATTTGCAACTTTACAAGAACAAGTATACTTCAATAAATATATAAATTCTGCTACTAATTATAATAAACTGTAATATTTTAAATGTACATAATATAAGTAGACAACCAACCAAACAATTTAAACACTGTACAAAATGAAAAATGGCTTATCTTAAGCCAAATAATTAAATAAATATCTATCTATCTAACTGATACGGTGTAGCTAGAATTTTTTTTTCTTTGTTATGGTTTTTTAAAATAAAACATTTTAGGACATATTTAAGTTCCTACATATTTATAGTGTGTATTTTCTTGAGATTATTTTATGATATTAAAATTGTAACTATTCTTAGGGGGGCCTGAATTATTTTTTATATGACAAAAACAAAAATGGTTGTTATTGTAGCTTAGGGACAGATTTAAACCTCAAAAAAAAGTTTAATAAATTTAGCGGTTTATTTTTAGCTAAATTCTAAAAAAAAATCCCCTCTGTTGTTCATATTGCTAGGCAAGAAAAAGGACCTATAATATTATGCCCTACCTACCCAAAGTTCTGGGTAAAAACTCTTTTGCAGAAGAACTATTTTGTAAGGGTAAGAGTTGAAATTTTTGCACAGCTCGGATCAAACATCTTTCTAACGAAATTTTTCATGTGCCGAAATGTGTTTCCCTTATAAAATAAAATAATTATCGTAGGCTTATTTTCTCACACTTAGTTATAATTCGACTAATGCTAGATTACGTCCTTTCCTGTTAAATAAATTGTTTACGTTTCACTTGTCTAAATTTCAAGCATGTTACATTAAAAAATCGGTATTCAAATAATTTAGCTTGTCGAACTTTATTTTTCCAGTCTCACATAAGTCTTCTCCTTAAAATTCTCGTTTTTTCAGACATCTCTCTTTTTTTCATTTTTGATATGACAAATTTTTGGCTTGTGTCTTGTGTCGAAAAAATGTATCTAAATCAAAAAATATCCTTTTCAGAATCACAAGTGGTAAACCCTCCTTTTCCAACCAAAGCTGATCATAATAACAATAAAAGAATAGTGTTTTGAAGAGCTTATAAAATAAAAGAAACCTCTCGGATCTAGAAAGGATATTTTAAGTTTAGAACCTTGGCTCAAAATAATCATTTTTAGGTTGATTGTGGAATAAAAACCTCTTCTGTCAAAAAACTGACATTTTAACAAAAATTACCCTTATTTTCGCTTCGTCAAATAAAATTCATCACAAATGGTTACAAACTTGGATAGGAATAACCTATCCTTTTTAACCAAACTATGGGTATTAGTATATGATTACCTGGAATGGTACAAAAAGCTGTAATCACATTGCTTTCGTGGTCTCATATATGGTATATCCTTCAGGCTTTAATATTTAAGAAGAACTGGACTTTGTAAGTTCCAGATAGGAGCTAGTTGTATATATCATTAGAAAAGTGCAACGTGTCCCTAATTTGATGAATTATACCAGTTTCATTAAGCGATGGGAGTGAATACCAAATTTAGCCACTGCTAACACTGCTCCGGTGCTCCGGTACGATGAACGGGTTAACAATTCAAAGCGTTCCTTTTAATTTGTATATTTCCGAATCTATAGGTGTATAAAATCGTGGTCTAAATAGATTCAGCATTCAAGTTTGTAGTAGGTGATTTTTTTTTAAATCTGGCTACCAAACAACAAAGGTATCTACGTAGATCTTAACAAATATTTGCAACCCAGTTAACTAACTGCAAACTTTTTGTTTTCTTTACCTTTCGTCCAATTTTTCAAGTCTAAAAATAGCTATAAAAGCACTCAAGGAATTTGGCTTATAAAATATGTATCGCATATTGCATCATTTATCTACTCGAGTATGTGCGGCCGAAAGACCATAGAGTGGTAGGTGTGCCAGTGCCATCGTACTAATTTTATATTCCACTTATTGTCTTGTATTTTTCTCTCTCTCTCTCTTTATTTGCTGATTTATATTTATTACGTATACACACTTAGGCCAGCAAAGTCTTTTACATATCTCGTGCTGACTTACTCGTGCATCGACGGAAACCTGGCATTTGCAACATACCAAACTCTGTCTACGGTACGTATAACGTGTCACCTTCCACTGGTTTATTTAGCAATTAGTCCAGGCTTACTCACTCTTTCTTGACTTGGATGGAAACGAAAGCGCCTAAACGGCGCCGTTACCAACACCTAAAAAATATGGTAACCAATATTTGTACAAGAAATAAAAGGTTAAAAACCGCGCCGACCTTTCCTCACCAACTTCTACCATATCGTTGCGTTACCGCACAACAAGTCGGCGTCGCCTTATAAATATTGCAGTAGTGCCTAACTGAAGTTGACTTTCAGCCCCCACCGCCAAATGCAGCAGTGTGATATAAAAGCAGACCAAGCGAGTGCATGTGCATCAAGCTGATTGGTTCGGTACGAAGCGAGCCTCCGTGTATGACGTCACGTAGAAAAGCGCATTCATATGTTCAGCAATCAGAAGGCGATGTGACCCTCAGCACTGGGAGGAAAATAATCGATGATATTTATCACGTAGTCCACCTCATTCATCGGGTTTCACCATTTCACATTCACACGCCTACTTAGGTGATACGCTCGCACTGAATCATGTTTGCGTTTCTGTAGAAAATGTATCTATCATACACTTCTGTGGTATCGTATGGGGTACGCGTACGGCGTACACTACATACTTTGGTGACTTTCACCAGCTGTTATATTAGAAGTAGTCTCTTCGTTGCAAAGAGAACGATTTTTGACGAAGAGAGACCAATAGATTTGCTTTCGAAGTCTTACTTCGAAAATGCAGCAACACTAACTAAATTGCAATGGTCAGGAATACCACATATCTGCCTTCACCGCGGGAAAGAAACCAGATAAATTGCTTACTTCATTTTGCAGTTTTGAACGAGGCTCTTCGTGGTCCCATATGGTCTAGTGGCTAGGATATCTGGCTTTCACCCAGAAGGCCCGGGTTCGATTCCCGGTATGGGAAACTTTTTTTTTTTAATTCGTAACTTTTGTATATCTTCTATATATAAAATTCCTTCGAGGTGAAACTCGATGACGTTATAACTCGATAACAACTGGGCCGATTTTCATGATTCTATTTTTTTGTTTTGTTCGAATTGCTGTATTTCAGGTTTAAGCCTAGAATCCTGCTCGCGCTAAATTTTAGCGTCCCTAGTCTCCACTTTATTTCTCCAAACCAAAGATAAATGCTCGCTAAATAATTAAACATCATATAGATGTGACAAAAACAATTTGTGCATGACAGTAAACATTATTTTAATTATTCGCGTACATAGAATTTTCGAATTTCATTGTTTGAATCGTTCCAAAAAAATAGATATAAGTAAAATTGAAGAAGATATTATCAATGCTGCAGCAGCTCAAATAATTTCTATAGTAGCAAGCAGAAGACGACTCGTTCCTTCGTTTCGGGTAAACCCCTATTTGTATTGGAATTTTTCTGCAATTTCCATTATTGCTGATCGTTCCTCCGCAAGCCCTGCATTTTTTTTTATATTTTTTTTATCGCATGAAACGGAGTTTTACCAAAGTAAACACAACACAAATTGTTTCCTCTTTTTCTTATGTCCAAATTTATCTTCGATTTAATGTACCGGATATTTATTTCGCGAGCTAGATGAGTGGAGACTTTTCATCGGCCCATCTATATGAAGTTAAGAATTTAGCGTGCGAACAGGATACTGCTTTGCTAAACTGCCTCACTAAATTTCATCTTTGTAGACATTTTTGTATGGGGGATAAAATTTAGCGCGAGCAGGATACTTAGCTTTAAGCAGTAAGAAAATTCTGGGAAATTTTTTCGCATTTTTCGACAGGTGGCGTCAGCATCTGACAGTTGATTTTTGGCATTTTTTCTTTTTAGTTCAGAGCACAACTTGAACTGTTATACAAAAAGTTCGTGTTCCTTTTTAGCTCAGGCACATCAGAGCTCAGAATTTGTGTTTCTTTTTTCTCTCAGAGCATAACCAGAGCGCGCTCTATGAGCTCAGAATAAATTGACTCAGCAGGCTGAGTATAAAGCTGATTACATACTTACATTTGACAGAAAAAAAAAAACAGGATAAACAAAAAAATTGAAATGGCGGACGAACCTTGTTGCTCTGGAACTGAAGGTTAACCAATTTAATAAACAACAATTAATAAATATTCAATTTATACATATATTTATTAAAAATGACAGCTATTTGCTCAAGTGTGTTTCATAAATACATGAGAACGATCTGAGTACGCTCGCTTCAGAGCGCGCTCATAATGCTCGAGCTCGGTTCAGAGCTCATCTCTGAACTAAAAAAGAAAAACGCCTTTTGTGTTTCTTTTTTCGTTCAGAGCATGATCAGAGCGCGCTCTATGAGCTCAGAATAAATTGAAGAAAAACGCCTATTGCGGGTACAACGGAGTTATGCCGGGTTCAAATGTTAAGTATGTGTTTTCTAGGGATCATATTTTTCTATGCCTTCTTTCCCATCCTTTGCTTTTTGTAAATTTTTCGCTGATTTTCGACTTGTAAAAAATTAAAAACTTTATAAGTAGTGACAATTCAAGTACATATTTGACACATGATATGTTTTAAGGTGTATTTAAGGCCAACTTGCACTTGCACGAAGTATAGAGGACTGTTGATATAAGATGTAAATATTTCATATTTAAAATCAAGTTGGTTGGCATTCAAAACAGCTGATGAGTTTTTTTAATGTCAAAGAATGTGGTAGGAAATTAAAAGTTCTTTTTTTGGCCTAAAATTCTTTAATTTTTCAGCTTATAAGAAAAACGCGTCTTGATTGCAAATTTTCCTACAATTTTTAAACAAACCCATCTTTGTTCGTGTTTTAAGCTGGGTTTATTTTTTTCTTTCCTTGGCCCATTTGTGCGATCCGATTTTCAAATGACCAAATTTTTATTAGATGCTTTATATAAAAGGTTTGTGCAGCAAATCGTTAGCAAGTGCCCGTAAATTGCGACTTGCAGCTTTGTTAAAAAGCTCGCTATAAGTCTAGTTTTAATTATTTTTTTTTTTACAGCTGGGATCGTGAATCGGTGAAATGGTAAACGTAAGTCCATGCATTATAAAATGACAAACCAAAGTGAGTACAAATTTGCAGTCAGTTGTCAAATTGATTGTCGTTGCAGAAAATGTTGCCAGTCCAAAAAAAAAAACAATTTGGAATTTTTGGAGCCAAGAGAGGAACCACTCGTTATTTTGCTAATTTTCTCGTTTTCTGTCATTTTTGATGAGTACGTGTATAGACTTTATGCTATTGCGATCGATTTATATCCGCGTACGCGAACGAACCTAATTTCAACCGGCAAGTACTGATAAATAAGTCGAATGCACAAAATTGTCAAGAAACAAATTCAAAATCAGTCTTAAAAATGAGTTGCACAGAACAATAAAATCTGTAAAAAAATAAAGAAAATTCGGTGGTGGTCGAATGTTGCCCCAGAACGTTTTATATGTTGCAAAAAGGTAAGTTATGCCTATATTTATTTGTGATATGCATTAAATGTCAAAGATGAAAGTTGCTCAAAGTAGCTCGAAGTCTATCCAACTATCCACGTACTTTGGCCTATATTTTCAGTTCTCTGAGAGAGTTTTTCTCAATTTTTTAAGTTTGACAGATTTGTAGTGTTTCGCTCGGGAAAGTACGCGAATAGACATAATTGCGAGAAATGATAGTTGTTTTCAAATGTGATCGGAAGGGAAAATTATAACCATATTTTTATTTTTTTTCGATGACCTTCAGTGATGCGTGTCAATTTTGGCTCTACTCGTATTGCCAAGGAACTTGTGTCAAGCGATATTTATCCAGACAAAAACGAACATGGGCGGAGTGTACTGTCCGCACATGGCAGAGAGCTCTTCTTCTAGGTCATCATAAGTATAATTCCGGTTTGCAATCATTTTTAGGCCAAGGTTCATTCAATATTTTTCAGAAATGAGCAACTTTGATCTACAATCAGCGTCGTAACAAACCATTCATCTGAAACCTGGCGTAGGTACAGGAACAACTTTTAAGGTGATTACCATGAAGTATCACCATTGCCACATATAACATCGATGCAAACATTATATGCCATGAACGATCCGACTTACGAGCTCTACTAATACTGTATATAAATGAAGCTATGTCAGCCTCCAGCATACATTTTTCTAACAACCGCCCAACCTCCAAATACCATCTGTCCATGTTCAAACGACGATTCCCAGAACCACTGCAGTCTCCATGTACCAAATGTATTCCAAGAATGTCCACTAATCTGTTTTATCTCGACCTAACTTGCTTCGCGCTCAAGGCGCACCTATAACGAAAACTGTCCACCAGCCTCTCATGTGTCACATCCATCATGCATAACAAATCGAACAATCAACTAAAACCTAGGCTCATCTCAATTTCAATTACAAATCATTTTGCAAGCCACATCAGCGCACCAAGATTGATGACACCTGCACTTGAAACAAGTTCCCCAAGGTTCATCACAGATATCGTATAAGCTAAACGCCACCAATTATCGTCGTAATGTGAGACACTTACCGACTGAACTGTAATGTAACTAATTGCGACAGAAGAAACACGTCATGTCGACTGTCGATGGAAATTTGTCTAATTAGCGTGGCGTTATACGTTATACCACTATGGGGTCATATCTCCTTACGAATGCACTAATGCCATGTCTCATCGGCTAACCGGCATCGGCAGCCATTCAATCTCTAGCAAGAAGCTCACCAAAGATTTAACACTCTCAGTCGGAAATCGTATAATTATAGTAATTGTTTGCACCGCATAATACGTACATGCGCTGAGCATGTAAACAGACGCGACGATTGCGATTGACGTTGTGGTGGTTGGCAGATCTGCGCGCACGACCTTCAAATGACTTTCGACGGAATAATAAAATACCCAGCAGCCAGCCGCGAAGAAGGGGACGGTGACTGCTCTATATACGAGCGGGAGAAGGCTCGTCCATGTGTCGATTTCCATTCATGTGACTGAAGTGAAATCAAATTAATTGCGCGCTTGTTCGTGGTTTTGTTTTCGTACCCGTGACTAGCTTTATACCGCGATCGGACACACCTCCCACCACCACATATGATCTGTGCGCCACACCGCCAACACATTGTCTTACGACTTGCCAACCGAACATTGCATCATTTAAATTCGAGATATTTTCAAACGCTCCCCAAACATATTCGCTCAATTTTTGTTTGCGTTTTTATTGTTCGCTATCTCATAGATACATAGATACGTTTGGCGTTGGCCCACGCGCAAATGCTATTTTTGTATTTTTCTTTTTTTTACTTTTATTGCTGAATGTATATGGGACGTTCCCTGGAACGATCTTATTTCGAACTAATTTGGAGTCTCTACGAGTATGCCATATAGTTGTCCCAGCGACGAGGGACTGTTTGAATGAAACCAAAGTTCGTTGTGGGATGACAACATGCCTTACGAGTATGAAGCATGAAGTCACATGGTGTGCTAGGCAGCAGGTATTTCGCTAGACCTTGCACATTAGGTGCTTTATTTAATTAGGCAAATTGCTTTGCAAGCTCGTGTCTCTATTGATGGGTCATTGACAAATAGCAAGTGACAACCGACAAGTGGTGTTGTTTTTTAATGATGCTCATATGCCTCGTGATTTAAGACGCACCTTATGTTTCTGAGTGGGTGTGTTTATAAACAAAGTGGAATATGGACAGAGTCCCTATTTTTAAACGGGGTTTGTTTTGAGTAAATTTTAAAAATGTGCGGCTATGGATAGGGTAATATTTTTTTTCAAAGCTATCAACTATTGGTAAAATAAAGTTGAATGAAATTTTTGACGTAAGTTGTCCGGAGACCTCTCATAAAAATTACGAAAGACTCTAAGATGGATACTTAGCACTACTGCAGTAGTCAAATATTGGGGACTCGACGTGATTACCTTTTACGCAAAAGATTGTACAGGAACTTTTAACAATAAGGTACTTGTTCAGCTTGTGAGCTTGTTAATCTGTTATAGGTCCCTGATAGATCTTTCCTTACCGGAGACCTGAGGGTTGCCGTCTTGGATGCACAATGCAAACTTTTCCATTAGGCCTGTTTTTATTATACTCGCATGATCTATATAGATCATTGATTTCTACGGTTTACAACAATAGCACGAGATCCAACTGTTGTTGTAATCTATGGAAATCAATGATCTATATAGATCATGTGGGTAAAATAAAAAACGCCTATTGTGTTGATGCAAGAAGCTGGAATTTGTTTTTCATTTAACCCTTTTCTTCAAAATCGAAGTTTTCTTAACCTAAAACTACAGCAATATGGGGCCGTTGGCTGATACGACTCATAACAATTTAAGTTCCACATACATCCTTATCTGCTAATTTTTGAAAGAGATAAACTGTCTCATTTGCGTTGAAGAAAAAACCCTAAAAGTTGCAAACTAAAACCTCTGGCACTCCACCACAAACTTTGACAAAAAGCACAAAAATACTCAAATACTCAAGATAAAGCTTCTTTACGTGCTCGAATGACTTGGTCTAAAGCTCAGCTACATACACTATACGAGTATCAATTCAACTCATATATTGATCTAGCCTAATATTTACTTCGCGCGCCTACAGTAGCACATGTGTTGTGACTATAAAATGAGCTATTTTAAAAACCGATCTAGCTAATTGGTAATTAAACCAATTTTGTCACATTTGCCCTTGAACGACTTTAAACTCAAAAAAAAAACCGCGTGTGTACGCAACGGATGATGGATACCATATTTTATCAGTGACATATCTGCCAGTGATTCGTATTTGCTTTGACTAAAATAAAAACATAATCCGCTGCCAAAACGTGTTGGAATCGTGTAAGAATTTTATTCAACTCTCACATCTATATAGAGAGAGACACTTATATTCGGGTGTTAATTACCCGCCCCAAATAGATTCAGATAGTTATTCCTGTTCTCTGCAAAGCACCATCAATCTTGTTGTCAGGCTTTTGCAGATGCACGTGATGAAAAGATCCACCTGCTACCGCAACAGTATAACATCTTGTCTGACCTTTGGCATTTCCGCTGCCCGAACTCAACTGCAAATTTATTCGCCAAGGACAACATTAAAATAAACAATAACATTCATCACTCTTATCTATATTATGATCGTCGATACAATTACATAGATAAAATAGTGCACCCCGAATAAGAGTAGGTAGATAAATAAAAAAAAATAACAGCTGCCGGTAGTGATCTGTTAATCGGTGAAACGCGATTTTTTTTTTCGTATTCCTCGAGAGGGTGTGTGACGTATACTTGTCGTCTTTTAAAAAATTTGTCCTTGATGCTGCCAAAACAATAATAAACGCACCACTACATCGACTCGAATTTTGGTCCCATGATCAGAAAAGCCGGACGCGCTCACTGACTGGTTCGGCGGTGGGCGATCCATAAATATATTGAACCACAAAATTTTGTGTTTGTCATAAAAATGTTGTTTTTAAACAAAAAAGTCCGCCTGCATTTTTTTAAACCGAAAATTTTCCACTGACAAGAAAAAAAGAAAGATTTTGGCAAAGCCTCTTGGGTGCGCGCCAAACACCACCAGTAATGACGTTGTGCTTATATTTTTATCCCCTCCACACGAAGGTACATTCACTTTGTTATTACATTTGTAACGCCTAGAAGGAGTCACCGGAGACCTCATAAAGTTGTATATTCTGAATCAGGATCACATTCTGAATCGATTTAGCCGTGTCAGTCTATCTGTCTGCCTGTTGAAAGCACGAGTTATGTACACCACACAAAATATAACACCAAACATAACAACAGATAACACACAACACATTGTGAGCGGCCTGCATCAGGAGATAAGACTTTTGCTGATACCAATGAGCTTGGGGAAATTAGTGTTACATGTTGTAATTGTAGAATGCTCTGCACATAGACGCCAAGCTCATGGTACGAGAAATGGATACAGCTAAGCGGCAGTCCAGATTTGGCGGTCAGTGTACAGACACCGAAATAAGAAAAAGAAAAGATAAATAAAATTGTTATAAATTGATTTTCGAAACGTGTTTTTTTATTTTTGAAAGGTGCGAAATTCGTATCCCATAACTGGCGCAGTCGAGACTTTGTCAATCCGGAGGTCGCGTATCCATAAAAACAAATATTTTGGTCATAAAGTGCAAGTGCATATTGCAAAAAAAAAAAAACTATATAAAAAATAAAAAAAAAATACAGACTATACTTACGTGAATCTCGCATCAAGTGCAAATTGGTGTAAAGTGGATTGCAAAGAGGACCAGGGCACACCGACAACGTGGAGGATTTTCATTCTTTGGCCCAGGACGAACATACAATTAACATTCCAGCAGAATCGTAGTGAGTCAGAAAAAAAGATTATAATTGCAAACTCATCCCTTCACTCTTCATCCCTATCCCGTGTATACTTTAATATATGCCTAAAAGACATAATAATAGTAAATCAGAGTCAAATCGAAAAAAAAAATCGTTTTTGTATAGACCCTATTGTGTGCAAGATAGTGATATTGAGGAGGAACAAGCATTTAATAATATGGCCCTAAACGCAAGCATTAGCGGAGTTTCTGGTACAGGTGTAGGAAGTATTGATGCAAATGACTTATCGTTAAACGGTACCGATGTAAACGGTGCCTTAGGTATAAGTAGTAATATAAGTCAATATTTAATTAACGGTGTAGCTTCTTCAATGCCTACCAATTCTAATATTAACTCAAATGCAGCTGTACCAACAGTTACATGTACTAACAATAGGGCAAATTCCAATTCAAATTCGAATGAATTAGAAGCCATTAATTATATTTTTAATGCTCTAAAGATACCAGATGCCATAAAAGACCTTCCACAATTCAATGGTAATCATAGATTATTGTACGAATTTTTAAATAATGTTGAAGAGATTTTAGGCGTAATGGAACCAATTCAAAATTCAACTTATAGTCGCATCATAATGAGAGCCATACGGAACAAAGTTACAGGTGAAGCAAACGAAGTCTTGAACATGTTTGGAACTCCATTAAATTGGCAACAAATTAAAACAAATCTAGTCCTACACTATTCCGACAAACGGAATGAAACGTCGCTCATTAGGGATCTCCATCAAATTAAACAATCAAACGATAGCTTGGAAAAGTTCTATTCTAAAATAATAGAGATTTTGTCAACTCTTAATAACCATTTAAAAATTCATGAAGTTGATCCTAATGTTATTTATGCAAAAACTATGCTTTATTCGGAAATGTGTTTGAATACATTTTTAATCGGTTTAAAAGAGCCTCTTGGGTCTACCATTAGAGCAATGAGACCAAGTACCCTTCAAGAAGCCTTTAACTTTTGCATAAAGGAACAAAATTCATATTACATGAAATACAATAACCCAACATTGAATATTCGACATTTTAGACCACAATACACACAGTTATCTAACCAGCAACCTAATACCAATAATCATACAAACACTTTTTACTCAAACCAAAGGCCACACATGTTTACTCATTCAGAAATTTTTCAACCAATCTCTCCAAACAATAATATTTTCCCTATAGGCCCAAATAATTACCCTCAACAACAAAATAAACAATTATACAATCCAAATGTCTATCGTTTTCCGCAAAATTCGCAAAATCAAAATGCCTTTCCTATTAGGCCTATAAATACCGCTCAACCAATTCCTATTCCAATGGACACATACAGCGGGAACACGCGGAATTCTAGAACCCAACAATCAAATATGTCACGACCATCTACCTTTACCAGCCATAACAATAACGCATATAATAATAATAGCCCTACTCCAAACCGTAACGACTACTCGATCAGAGAGGTTCATAATATACAGACATATCCAACTGATTGCCCTAACCCAACATCTTCATTAAGTATAAATCAACATAACCCTGCTAATTTATACCCAGACCAAGAATATTATTCTCAGCTAGATCAGTATTTACCTTTTCAGCAAGGAACAATAGATGATATTAACAATAATTATTACCAAGATCATGAAAAAAAAAATGAAATAGACGACGGAAATTTTCAATAAACTGCCTCGGACAACAAATTGGATACCTTGAGATTAATAAACATAGTTCAGGTATATTGCCCTACATTAATATTCTCTCTCATACTGGAAAAGTACTTAAATTTTTGATTGATACTGGAGCTTCAGCAAATTTTATTAACCCTGAATTAACAAACCTAAATGAGCATAAAATCATAGAACCCATTTCAATAAATACAGTTTTTTCCAAATATAGTTTAAATAGACAGATAACTCTCCCTGCATTTGAAGAATTTAAATCAGATGAGAAGTTTAAATTTCTTGTTTTCAAATTTCATTCCTATTTCGATGGTTTAATAGGTCTAGATATTTTGAAACAACTTAAAGCCAATCTCAATTTAAAAGACAAGCTTTTAGAAACAGAAAACACATTCATACCTTTACATTTCAAACCAAACTACATATCAAACATTTTTAATGTTCTTCCAAATTCAAAAATTATAGCTAAGCTCCCAGTTGATATTGAAAAGGGTGACATTTATGTTCTTCCAACTATTGTAAATACGTTTCTTAAAATTCCTGAAGGCATTTACAAAGCGGAAAATTGGTACAGTAATATCGAAGTTATCAATTTATCCGATCAAGAACAGAAATTATTTCTAGAACAACCCTTAAAGGTCGAGCTTTACAATAGTTTTAACGAAGTAAACAATATTAATATAATGTACAATTCTGACCAATTAGAAACAATCCCAAGCAAAGATTTGTCAGATATACTTAGAACAGATCACTTAAATTCGGAAGAAAAAAAAACCCTCTTCAAGCTATGTAGCCATTTTGATGATATATTTTTCAGAGAAGGTAATATACTCTCTTTCACAAATGCTATAAAACATCGAATTAAGACAAATGACGACATACCGATATATACCAAGTCATACAGATACCCTGAAATTCACAAGGCAGAGATAAAGTCACAAATCCAAGAACTTCTTAAGCAAGGTATCATACGACCAAGTTACTCTCCATGGAGTAGTCCGATATGGATTGTCCCTAAAAAGAAGGATGCTTCTAATAAACAAAAATGGCGGATGGTTGTGGATTACCGCAAACTTAATGAAAAGACAATTGGTGATCGATACCCTCTTCCTAATATCACAGAGATTTTGGACAAACTGGGTAGATCTATTTATTTTACAACCCTTGACTTAGCTTCTGGTTTCCATCAGATCGAAATCGATCCCAGAGACGTAAATAAAACAGCGTTTACGGTAGACAACGGCCACTATGAGTTCATTCGTATGCCGTTTGGCTTAAAAAATGCCCCTTCCACATTCCAAAGAGTCATGGATAATATTTTAAGTGACTTGCAAGGAAAAATATGCCTCGTCTACATGGACGATATAATTGTCTTTTCTACCTCCCTGCAGGAGCACAAAGAAAATCTTTGGAAGGTATTTTCTAAATTACGCCAGTTTAATCTGAAGGTTCAGATGGATAAATCAGAGTTTATGTGCAAAGAAGTCGCATTTCTAGGCCATATAGTGACTTCACAGGGAGTAAAACCTAACCCTGATAAAATACTCGCAGTAAAGAACTTCCCTATTCCTCGTACTTCAAGGCAAATTAAATCGTTTCTCGGTTTACTGGGATATTACCGAAAGTTTATTCAAGATTTTGCTAAAATAACTAAACCTCTTACGGAATGTTTGAAAAAGGGAAGAGAAATCAAATTAGATCAAAGATATATTAGTTGTTTTGAACATTGCAAGGATATTCTAAGTAACGATCCACTTTTGCAATATCCTGATTTCCAACGACCATTTAATTTGACTACTGACGCAAGTAACTTTGCGATTGGTGCAATTCTAAGTCAAGGCCCTATTGGAAACGATAAACCAGTATCATATGCGTCACGTACTTTATCAGAAACAGAAACCAAGTACAGTACTGTAGAAAAGGAGCTACTAGCCATTGTTTGGGCTACCAAATACTTCCGCCCCTATCTATATGGACGTCAGTTTCTCATAGTTACTGACCATAAACCTCTGACTTGGCTCTTTTCGCTAAAAGATGCAAACTCTAAACTAATTAGATGGCGTCTAAAACTCGAGGAATTTCAGTATGAGATTCGCTACAAAAAAGGTAAAGCAAACACCAATGCTGATGCATTGAGTCGAGTAGAAATTAATATAAACGAGTCTTTAGAAAATAATGTATCTGATTTAGAACAATGCTCTAGTCTTTCGACTGTCCACTCTGCTAAAGAAAATCTGGACGACGGTATACCCATTTCCGAACGATCATTAAATGAGTTTACCGATCAACTAGTTCTAGCCAGGACAAGCCAAGTAATGCGTCAACCTATGATTTACAAAAAACTTTTTGAGTCAAAGCATCGTACAATTTTTCGACAACCAAATTTACACGAGGAAGAAGTAATAACAACGATTCTTAAAAAAACACCTAAGTCCAAAGAAGCTTACAGCAGTGTTTACTGATGATGAAACTTTTAAAATAATTCAAAACGTTTACGCGAAGTTTTTCGCAAACAGTAAAATTTTTAAATTGATTCGTTGTTCAGTAAAGCTAACAGATTTAGTTAATAATGACGACCAGGACAAAGTTATAAATGATTATCATGAAACATCTAATCATAGAGGAATAAATGAAACGCTGCAGCATCTTCGACGAACATATTATTTTCCAAATATGAAAAATAAAATAACAAAGGTCATTAACAATTGCGAAACATGTCAGTTATTAAAATATGATAGACGCCCTCCAAAAGTGAAGTATGAAGTAGTAGAAACACCAGATTTACCTTTAGATATCCTACACATAGATGTCTATGCCATACACAATAATCAGATCCTTACTGTAATTGATCGATTTTCAAAGTTTGCTTCAGCTTTTATCCTATCAGCAAGAAACAGTATACAAATTATTCAATCTATAAGAGAATTTTTCGCTCACCACGGCACTCCCCACAAAATAGTTTGTGATTCAGGCACAGAATTTAATTCAAGTTTGTTCAAAGAATTTTGCAACCAACACAACATTACAGTACATATTACGACACCTCAGAATTCCACGGGTAACTCGCCAGTAGAAAGGTTTCACTCCACTCTGACAGAAATCTATAGAGTAATATATGAGAAAAATAAAAAACAAATATGTCAGGACGTTTTAAATGAAGCCCTCACCACCTATAATACAAGCATCCATTCAGTAACCAACCTCACACCAATAGAACTTCTTACAGGCAGGACCCCTAAGTTCAAACAATCCATAAACTACGAATCCGAACATGATTACTTAAATAAATTACAACAATTCCAGAGAAGACTATACGAACAAATTAAAGGAAAAATAGAAAAACATAATAAAATAATAATAGACAAACTAAATAGGGACCGAGACACACCACCAATATTCCATAAAAACGAAACGGTTTATGAGTTTAATAATAGACGTAATAAGCTTACGCCCAGAGCAAAAAGATTAAAAGTAAAGTCCGACAAAAAAGTAACAGTTATAACAATAAATAAAAATAGGAAATCCCATAAAAACAAAATCAAAAGGAAACGTAAATATAAGATTTCTAACTCAGAATGTGTTGATCAATTAATTCATAATGTTAATGAGGAAGATACAAGTTAGGACTGTTTTATCACAACAGCAATGCACTAGCAAGATTAGCTAGTGGTATGTCACTATGAATACAATATTTCTGTATCTATCCCAGAAACCGCATATAGAAGATGCTTTCAAAAACAAAATCCTTACACTTAATATTTTCTTACCTTGTTTCTTTTCAATTCTGATAAGCGCACAAAAGCTAATGAATCTATAATATGTACCTACTAAAAAAAAAAAAAAAAAAAAAAAATATTAAAATTATTATTATAGCTTTTCGAATAATATAACAAGTATACCTACATAATTTGCCCTACAAAATTTCCCCATACCTATTTTCGATCCCAATTCCTATATGAGTCACTGCAATTTAATTTTTTTTTGTTGATGATAAAACGCTTTTGCTAATGGATGTTAGTACAAGCAAAATGTATACGAGTAGAGCATTGATGCATCAACATTAACCTCAAGACAAACCATCATACATAAGCATCGCTTCAACATCGCAACATCGCAACATCGCTTCAGCTGCCCAGACTTCATCTCATTTTAACTGAGCAGCCTACACTTCAATCTGGGGGTGGAGAAGTTATGTACACCACACAAAATATAACACCAAACATAACAACAGATAACACACAACACATTGTGAGCGGCCTGCATCAGGAGATAAGACTTTTGCTGATACCAATGAGCTTGGGGAAATTAGTGTTACATGTTGTAATTGTAGAATGCTCTGCACATAGACGCCAAGCTCATGGTACGAGAAATGGATACAGCTAAGCGGCAGTCCAGATTTGGCGGTCAGTGTACAGACACCGAAATAAGAAAAAGAAAAGATAAATAAAATTGTTATAAATTGATTTTCGAAACGTGTTTTTTTATTTTTGAAAGGTGCGAAATTCGTATCCCATAACTCACGACAGCGCCCAAAGGAATAGGCGAATGAAATTTGGTGAAAGGACTTCTTTTTATCGTCGTCAGGTTGGTATTGAAAATGGGCTATGTCGGTCAAGTAGTACTTGTACCTCCCATACAAAATTAATATTAGAAAACACGATAGCGTCGAAAAGAATCGACCTAGGCAAGTGAAATTTTGTGAGAGGACTTACTTTTATCGTCGTCAGGTTGATATTAAAAATGGGCTATGTCGGTCAAGTAGTTCTGGTACCTCCCATACAAAACCCATTTTGCATGACTTGTATGCAGTGGAGGGTATCAAAGCATCGGCCAGGCCGATAATAACACTTTTATTTGTTTTGTTTTAATTCTACTTTTCAGCATGTGGGTCTTTGGACTTTGAAGTCTTTCAGTCTTTGGTTCACTGAACATAAAAATTAATGTTCAGATAACTGAAATTGCAAGTTAACTCGCACGTTGGAATTTACGCACTATCAGGTGGTACGTGATGGTGTCTGTGGGGCACACGCACTGCGTAGCACTGAAAGGTTTTTTAGCGTTTTTGTTAGAAATATTCCGATCGGAAGATAGTACAAAGAAACTTATGAGCAGTTCAAGTGTAAAACGTGAGAAAACTCCGGTTGAAGTGGGGAATGTGACGGCAGATCTTATTAACACGTTCGATGAAGTTGGTAACTTAAAGATATTCAGTAGGTATTACTTGAACTAGCCAATAAATCATTTGGTTTGATAAAGCTTAACACGAGTTACGCTTGGCAACGCAAGAAGACATTTTTGGTAAAGCAAAAATCCCATCAAACACAATTTTGCTGTTAAACACGTATCCACTGAAATTCCTGCCAATAACAGTGAAAGCTTTTAATGCATTCTTTAAGTGACGCATTTGGCTGACTTCAGCTATGCATACCCTTCCAATGTAATACTGTCAATTACTCTGGCTTGCATCTGAGCTCTGACTCTGACATATACTATTCAGCAATAATTTCAGAGAGCTTTTTTGACAAATCGGAGGATTTCTATTAGAAGGGCTTTTTAAAAAGCTTTGAACTTTCCGAAAAGAGCCATTTTGTTGCAGAATCAATAGGGTAACACAGCAAAATCAACAGCACAACAGAAACAACTTCAGCAGCAGAAGTCGTTTAAACTATAAATTGAAACGCTGACAAATATAAAGCCGGTATGACACTGTTTGAGTATCCACAGAATCCTCTTTTTATTTAAGTAAACTTCCGTATCAGAATATTATATGTAATATCCGAACAAAGAAAAGCTATGTATCCTTATATGTATATACTCTCAGAACAAAGAAAACTATGTAATAAAACAAAGGAATTCCGATTTACGTTATTAAAATGTGTTGCTTTATTGACGGTTTTACTTGAAGTAGTTGTTTCTTGGTTAAGTCTTATATTTATAACAAATTCTATGTTTTTTTGACATTGGTGTTAAAGGTTTTATTGACTAACAATTGTATTTGTTTACATGTTGAATTAAAATTATAGGAACTTTAAAGACATAACACATAATTATGTGTAATGCATATATATTTTTCTCTTGTGTGTAAACGAAACAAATTGTGAATTAGGAAATTGTTTGCAAAGCAACCACAAATGTTCAAAAACATAAACAACAAAATGACAAAATTCAATTGGGAGGATCAGTATGTATATTTTATCATTAAAAAAGTGCACAATACAGAATACATGTGGAACCCTAAAAACATTTTGTACAAAATTAAGCTGAAAAAGCAGCAGTTTTGGATTCGAAATTAATTAAGAATTCAATCTACTGGTTTCTCTAACATATAAAGCATTGATATTATTATAATATATTCTTGCACTTAAACATAACTTTAAAATTAATAGAAGAATTAATAAAAAGTTGGGACAATTTAAAATCATATTTTACAACAGGAAACGAAAAAGTTTATAAGGCACAAAAAAGTAATGCCGGTGTTAAGGATTTGGAAAATATACAAAGTAGCTCGAAATTCAAACGAGCCTTAACTTTGTATCAGCTACAACCATCCCCACTCCGTCCATTAACAATTTTAATAAAAAGAGTGTGCAAGTAAAATTACATAGTTGTTCGATTTATTTCTATATTTTCATGTTTATGTTTTGTGTAGTGAAGAAACTCATTCTTTACAATGTTTTTCCGAAAGTAATAATCTCACTCCAGTATCTCCAAATTCATATGAAGAACCTTTGGAAGAAGAACTCTAATATTTTCGTTAACAGAATCAGTAATTCAGTCCTTAAATCATTTTCTTTTCTTTGGTAGAAATCAAAAGCACAAATATTTAATGATTTTTGATTATCACAGAATCAGAACACGTCGATATTGAATAACCACAAACTTCAAAGTGACGGGAGGCAAATGCCAAATAATGTTGAAATGTCAAAAAAAAAAATGTAAATTGAATACATTTTTAATGCACTTTTTTTTTCTCTATGTTTCCATATAAATTCGGTACTCTCACTCCTATCGGAAATTTTGGTTCTAAATTTTCATACTGCTCTAGCATGAAAAATGCCAAAAAAATGAAGTGTCATACGGGCTTAAAGAAATCGACCTTTAATTTCCGCAACAGAAAACCATAGGGAACAACTTAGGGTCCCGGTATTATTTACGCTTTATAACAAAAATGTCTTTCGGTAGTCCATATTCATAACTCATTTGTTTATACCAGGGAAAAAACGGGATAAAATAAAGATAATCAGTATCAGATCAAGCCTACATCCGTTGACGAAAGTTAAGTTCGGAAATTCTTAATCCAAGTGCAAAAATCTTACTTTGAGTATGTTTTTTGATTAACCTTTAATTCTTGTTTTAAGATTGTTCTGTAACAGTATAAGGCTTAAATAAAGCCCCAAGTCATTTCATTCGAAGAATGGAACAACTTTATTTTAGATCATTGTAAACTTAAAATAAGCATATTTATTCTTAACATAACGCAATGAAGAATGTGTGAGCTTTAATTAAGCTCAAAATCACCTTATTATTCACTTATTTATCAGCAGTAAAAATAATGCTCCCTAAAGCCCAAAATAATTACTCTTGAAATAAACTTTCAAAAAATTTAAATAACAACAAGTTATCCTAATATTGCATTTTTGGGAATGCTTCAAGAATGTTGTATCTAAATTTAAGATTGCACAGCTTTATTTGTCAAATTTATTATCAACTCCGTCACTTTCCTGTACATCATATTTATTTATTGAAAGATAAACGCTTAAATGGACTAAAATATGTCTTTCCATTATTTAATTTTTCGAGAAAATTCTTCAGTTGTTTTTCGTCGTCATCTTCATTGGGGGCAGCTTGTTGCAATGGATTATTATTGCTAAACACGAGAATTAAATTGTCTTCCGTACTGTCCAGCAAATACTTATAAGTCAAAGCGCTATCCATTTTTTTTTATAACTTGCACTTTTGTCAATTTTTCACTCTTTTATTTTTTTAATAGACTTACGGCCATATTATTCACTCCGGGTGTAACTCCGGGTGTAACACAGGTTTAAGTTAATTTTACACCCGATCATTAATCCGCAATTTGCCCATATTATTCACTGAAAAACACGCATTAAAACCGCTGGATTAAAAATGGATTTAAATGCGGATTTAAAACACTTTAAACCGTTTTTAATCCGTTTTAAACCCACGTAATGTCAAATTTTACAAATAATGACTATTTTTTTTTGTTTGTCAAATGGAAATTGATTTCATTTGTTTTGGGCCCAGTTATAATTTAAGGTGTATTAATTATGCCGAAATTTCTATCGAATCTTTTTCAGCACGAAATATTTTCGAAAATATACCACATCGTATTCGTCGACGCAAGCCCGCTTGTGCAATCGATATATTCGATGACAAGGACGTTAATTTACCATCAGCTGCTGTTTCATCAGCTCTTCGACAAATTCATCTTCTGACGACGAAGACATCAACATTAATTTCGTCCATTTCACAAATGAAGTCCTTTTTTAGTTTCTTGACATTTTTTTTTCTTTTCCCCTTTTCAATTTTTCTTATTTCTTGCGAGCGAAGAAATGTCAATATTATAAAATTGAGTTTTAACCCGAGTTAAAGTACTTAAACCGGTCTTCGGATTGCGTTTAAATCCAATCGGATTAAACGCTGTCAAGTTTAAAAAACTGGGTTTATGTTCGGGTTTAACGAGTGAATATTATGGACTTGGGTTCAGTTTTAGTGTTAAACTCACTTAAACCCGGGTGTAACCTTTAACCCGCATTAAAGAGAGTGAATAATATGGCCGTAAGAATAAGCCTGATCGGACTAGAATTTAGCCTGCGATATTTTTATTAGTGATGTTAAAATCTTCGCTGTAACATTCCTATAATTAAAAAACAAACCTTATTAAGATATTCCCCATTGGATTTGGAGAATGTCTGAAAACATATCAAGTTACCTGTTCCTGTTCAAGTACTAGCACTTTCCACTTTGTCACGTATTGCATAGCACTGCTTACGTTTTAGCAAAATGACCTCATACTTGCCCGATTGGCTCGATAGGCGAGGCGACTTTTGCTCATCACTGCACTGTCACAGTCCTGTTAAACTTTAGCTTAATGGCATTTAAATGAATGGACTTTGCGTCAACTGGAATACGCTTGATTTAAGTTGATTAAAGCCCCAATATAATTTTAACTCGTAAAAACGTCATAAATGGGTCGTCACTTGAGACAATTAGCGAGGAGTGCCACACATATCTCTCTAGATTGCTGTTAAAAGTATATTAAAACAAAAATTTGCAAAAAAAAAAAAAAACAATAGATACTTTTGCTTCCTAAACAAATTTGACATTCCCGCTGACATTGAGCGCAAAGAAAAAGAATTATAATCGTACACTCTCGGTCTAGCATGCTTTTCAATTTAGAAAAATTCGAAAAAAAATTCCATTCGTGCGCACATCTTCGTCTTGATCAATTTATCCGGCGGCGGCGCCAAGCCCCTTTTTTCCAATAAGATCAAAGAGTAGCAACCGAGTCTCCCACCAGCAGCGGTCCAATCAAGGGGTCAACTAATAAATGACGTCATAAATTATTGCTATCAAGTAGTAATGTACAAAACAAGCAATTGACTCAATTTGTGACCTGCTTCACGCGCGTGTCTCATTACTCTTTTCAAAAAGGGGGGAATCAGTCGTAAATTGCTGTCGACAAACGCAACCAACTTGCGTATAGCAAACAAATCGCAAGCCAGTCGGATGAGGAATTACTTTAAATTGCCAAATGATAGGCGCACCTGACTGCTTGCACGAATGACCGGCACACGGTCATTCATCTAGAGGAACACGCATCATTCAGCAAAAAGGGTTTTCTGTTTTTAATTCGAATTTCAAAACACCGCCATGTGAACATGAACATTGAACATTGAACACCCTCTCGAATTGAGTTCCCATGGCTTGGTCATTTGACACTGACATCGCCACCTGGACATGACAGTGGCACACAGCACACAACACACAATAGTGTTACATTAGCAACATTGTCCAGGTGCGGTAGAACAATGGGACCGTAAAAACGAGGCGATTTCATTGCCAGCTCTGCAATTTCGCCAGAATTGGTCTTATGAGCTTTTTCACGTACTTTGCCGAACGCCATTCACAGGCCAAGTGATTCCAAGAACTGTGTGTTAGGTGTGCGCGATTATTCAACAAATTCGTACGTACACGTAATTCGATCTGCGGAGCTACTAGAATGTTAAATGCCAGTGACCTATTACAACGGATGGATGATCAATTGTAGAGGGTGTAGGGTTCCAAGCAAAATCCTGGGAAATTCACAAGAGTGCAGCGTCATTCACAATACGTTTGTGCTTACGGCAACAATTTTTTTTTTTGCGGCAAGAAAACTATTTTAGTGATTTATGATGTCAGTGAACCAAAAATAAACCGAAGAAAATAAGAAAGTCCAATACGACAAGATCACCGATAAATTTGCAGAGCGAATTTCTAACACGAAACGGAAGTTTTGTTTATTTTTATCGTCTGGTGTTGTAGGGTGAGTTCGACTGTTTTCGGTGGTTTTTAGCGTTGATACATAAAGTCAACGTGTACATTTTTTTCTGGATCTTTACAGATGTACGACTGAAAATTTATTGACGTTTCTCTCATATTACCTTTATTTTACTTATTGTTTATCATAATGTTTCGGAAAATAGAAAAACCAGTTCAAAGCCTGAAGCTGAACTGTCAAAAAAAGGTTGTGATTTTGATTTAGCTCGAACACATCTCTGTTTATTTCGTCGCTCAGAGCAAACTCTATGTCAGTCTAAACAAAGGTATAGGCATGAACACAGTACCCCTATTTTGACAGCTGACCATTTGACTGATGATTAAAAATGCGAAAGTTAAAAAACGTACCCCCGTAATAATAAGCAAATGAGTAAAAGTAAGTTAACTACTTATACACTGTTAACAACATGTATTTTTATGAAAGCTATGTCTCAAATGTGTTTTACAAACAAACAAACTGGTTGTATTCACAACAGGTTCGGGGTGTGGTATGTGTTTTACTGTGAACGGTGAAAGATAAACGCCTTAAATTTCAAAGCGTTTGTTAAAAGAAAAAATATACCTGAATATAACATATAAGATCAGAAGAACAGCACAAATGTTAACGAATAAATGAACTGCGAAGACTGGAAATCACATGGGGAATGCAATAGTGCTTAATCTCTCACTAATTTTATTTCCCAAGAAGATTTTATAAATCTTTTACCGTGCTTCAATTGAACGAGAAAAAAACATACGCAAATTGACATAGGCTGTCATGCTTGTCCATAAAAATCTCCATCATTATCAATTATTCATCTAATCGCTCCTTCAAATACTAACACTTTGAAGTTTTGTTTTGATTCCATGAATTCACAAAACATTTGAGGAAAATGAAAATTGACTATTAACAAAACGGAACTGATTTTGACACATGTCACGAGTCAGCTTGGTATGTGCAGAAAATTGTGTACTAGACTTTTTAACACAGCGTCGATTTTTTTAGGCGTTTTCGTTTTGAAAATTTCCAAAACTGTTTATAGTTTATAGCACTCAATCTGACAGTAGATACTTAATGACTTGCAGTAGATATGCCGCTGAATAGGGTAGTTCAAAACAAGTCATAAATAGTCTAAAGCGTTCACCCGACAATCCATCCACTTTTGCATTTTTTCACTGCAACAAAGAACACGGCTATTTCTCTCGACAAAAACGTGACATTCTTCGTTTAAATAAAAACAAATATCTTATCTGAAGAGCTATGTGTCTGTGCCAACTCTGCTCGAAGGGAGGTGTGTTCCCTTGCATCATCATCATCAGCAATAGGAAATTTAGCGCGAAAATTAAATTAAATTTCTACACGATTGGCGTCATTTGTACATATACTTCAAGCTTGTCGTCCCTAGAATTGTTTTCTCTGCAAGTTGTTTGCGTACTTTTGACCTCAACAAATCACAACAGAAACTGCGAAATGATTTTGTTTTTCCCTTTCTAATTGATACCCAATGCCACACAGTGTATTGCTCGCACTTGCATCACTTGACGGGGAATACAATGTTTTATACAGAGCCACAAGTCGCGTTTCATGAAACTTCCTAATTGAAATCGATTGAGTTGGAAGGAAACTTTTCGGCCTGATCATATTTTGTTTGATTGAGTGCTTTCAAATGACCGGAGCGAAGTATGTGGTGTCTGATGATGGTGTGCCATTGGGAGTGTCTGATGTTAGCCAATTGGAACTGGAGTTCGCAATTGTCATTTGTCACAGCAGCGTTCAAAGTGCAAATTTGTTCGCACGATAGCGCAACACATACGTGCCAATACGCCAAATTGTCGAAGGTCATTTTAGTTTATGGTCGATCTAAACAAACGTAGAAACATAGTAATTAAGGGGCTTGTTTGCAAAACAATGTTTCGCGTGCTACATTAAAGTTAATAATTCCAACCTTGGTGGTGGATAGTAATTTTCATTTTCAAAGAGTTTGGTTTGGAGGTGTTGGTTTTGTTTCCCACTGACATTATAATTCATATCATCTCAAAATGTAGCTGTCAAGTGATTTTCAACGGACAACAACTTTCAATCAACGTACTTTCCTTGTTATAATCCATATCCTGAATTTTGTTCTCATTACAGATGCGTGCCTTCGATGTCAAGCTGAGAACAAACGTGAAGTGCTCGGCCGTCAGGATTGCGTTGTCGTTTGGGGTGAATGCAATCATTCCTTCCATCATTGTTGCATGTCCCTTTGGGTAAAACAAAACAATCGTTGCCCATTGTGCCAGCAAGAATGGTCCATTCAGCGGATGGGCAAATGAGAAGAAGCAGATTCCTATTGTCCAAAGGAATCTCAGCATAGGCAATACGGATGACGATTGCCCATGCTTACACCATTCTCATGCCAACTCTCCAATCTAAATAATATATTATATCAACCTTCTCAGATCCACGAATGAATTTTAAGAAAAAATAAAAACATGTGGCCGCTCGCGAATTGCCTTGTGCATTTGATATTTTCAATAAAGTACAATATATTTTTTATTTGAACGAAGATATGCAATAAAGAAAACAAAACTGATTGTGGTGAAATGTGATTGTGTCTGTTGTCCTTTTTGTATAACACATAGAATATTGAATAACCAACTGTGAAGAACCGACTTGGCAGCTACGTAAGACTTGAATTAGTGGATATCTGGAGTCTGCAAACATATTGAAAAGTGTGTCATTTGCCAAGTTGATGTTTGCTCAGGGATGTGATCAGCTGTGTCTAATAAAAGCTCATGATGCAGGACTAATCATTTAAATTATTCGTAATTCATTCGCTTTGAGTTCGCCGGAAGAAGATTTCATTCGCCGGCGAGCTTGTCCGATACATGTGTCTTGTGAAAATGGTTAATTGGTCGGGCGCAGCAAATTTTGATATAAAAACCCTCGCGAAAGAACAAAAAGCGAACACCAGCGAAGAATTTGATGCAAATTGGTAAATTTTGATTTGTTTGGGACTGTGGAAATTGTAACAAATTCATTAGTGCAATAAAAATGCTAAACATAAGTAATAATTTATTATGGATATACAAAGGGTTGTAAGTTTTGAGTTGACAAAAGTCGCTAAACCTCCACTCGTTCGGACCGGTTCGTTATTTAACTTCAAGTTTAATTGAACGCTCATTACCCTCTCGGAAACGGTTAAGCTCTACATCAAGCTAACAATTACAGCCGACGATTCCAGAAATTAGAACCTGAGTTTTTAATGCATTGAATGCTCTAAAATTGGAACTTGAGGTACTAATTTTTTTTCTTAGCTTTGTACACATCGGTGAATCCCTACTGAAAAAAGCTTGGGATGTGTTGCCACAAAGAGTGCTAACAAATTCTTGGTCCAAGTAGGTAAATTGGGACTCTGACCACTACGATAGCGACGTTGATTTGCCACTAGCACAATTGGTGCAAAAAAAATCACGATTGCAATGAAGTTCTTCGAATAAATCAAAATCTTTTAGCGGAAAATAATCCAAACGATTCCATCTGTATAGATAAAATCGAAGAATGGAATCAAGATGTTTTTGAAGGCGCATCTGAAGATGAACGATGATGAGGCTTCAGATAACAACGAAGACATTGTTGTCGATGTCACACCAGTTATTTCTCATTCTACAGCAATGGAAAACGTCAATAATTTATTCAAATGATGCAAAAAGAGTGAGTTGTCTTCCAATACGCACATGACTTTACCGAACTTTACCCACGTCAATCTTTTGGCCCTCTGTAACGATATCGTTGTATCAAGTCCAATTAAACCAAAAAAAAAAACAAACAAACATAACTGATTATATATTAAAAAAAAGATTAATTCTTAACTTATAAAAAGAATAATACATTTTGGAGTTAGTTTCACTATTTATAAGTGAATTGAAAAAAACGTCCAGAAATTAGAACAAAATGGTTATAATTTCTGAGCGTCCGCTGATGAATTGGATAGTGGAAGAAGTATTTTCTGTGTACAAATTAGGATTTACAAAATAGAACTTCCCCGTGACAATGTATCGCAACATTGCCGTGACCAGGATTCGAACCTGGGTTACTACGGCCACAACGTAGGGTCCTAACCACTAGACGATCACGGCTACCGAAGTCATGTTTGAGTTGGTGCAGAATGACTAATCTGAACGATAGGACAAGATTCTATGTGCAGAAGCCATAATCGATATAGTTTAAGCAACTTTAGCCAATGAAAAGCTAAAGCTTGAAGCTTTTTAGATTCATATGGAAACGGAGTTTCTAGGTGTTGTTTTCTTTGACGTACTCATCTCGTTCGGCTTCGCTTTTCAGTTCACACTAATATTCTGAAGTGATTTGTGAATGCAACGTGAATCTTTTTGTGGTCGCTGGTCGGTCATGATGCAAAGTGCTCCCTCGGCACGGCAACAATAACAATTTAATATTTACACCACGACAACACCCAATTACGTCACGTTGTATTTTCAGAAGTTCTGCATTCTGTCTGAGTGTGTGCTCACTTCTCAGTGCCGATATCTCTTGCTCTTCTCTGCCTATCATCGTTGTGGCTACAAACGATTTTTAATCAGCCGATGGTATTGTTGGACGAATAGTGAATTGAGTGCTCTGAGGTCTGACGCATCGAACTTTACAGGTTTGTAAGAATACCTAGATACATTTATTAGAATTAGCCAATAGCCAATCGTGAGCCAACTGATTAGTTTTCGCGAAGAATTGATTTGTTCATTCCAATTAGAAAGTACAAGCAACCCAAGACCCGACCCAACCCAACTAAACAATTCTGTCGTCAGTCGCATTTTATTCCCCGAATAAAGGTTTAATTTGATACGTAGTTGTCATCAGTAAGTATAGTTTCTTACTTAATTCAGATGCAGATGTGTAAATCAATGTTCTCATTTATAGTTGCTGATTGTAGAACGTAAATGGACGAAGACGAGACGGAAAAACTAATCGAATTAATTCGAAGCAAGCCGGGCTTGTATGACAAATCGTTAAAGGATTACAGAGATCGGATTCTGAATAAGACACTATGGAGAGAAGTGTGCGAGGAAATGTTTGACACGTGGAATGTAATGCCTATACAGGAGAAGAAATTGAAGGGTTAGAGCGTGCGATTTTTTTTTATAAAAATTTAACAAAAGCTGAAATTTGTGTCTCCACAGCTAAGGAAATACAACAACGCTGGCAAAATCTGCGGACCTGTTTCAAAAGAGAGTTGAACAAGATGAAATCCGTTGCGTTATCGAAGAAACGCCGGAAGTATATTCACTACAATCAACTGTCGTTTTTACTAACTACTATGTACAAGGAAGAGAAAGAAACACCAAGTGGTAGAGTAACAGAGAATATCGCGTCAAGAGATTCCGAAAGCAAAGTGGCCAAGAAAATGGTTGAGACCACCAATTTACCTCGAGCGCCAAATACTGTGTCAGGGCGGTCAAACATGGACAGCGTGTCATATGAGGACAGAGGACAGCCTGTACCCGTATGCAATAACGTGTTACGATTTGAGCATAAACATCATTCGAAAGTGTATAAAGACGATATTGATGAGGATAAATCGTTTTTGTTGTCTTTGGTGCCGTCGTTTCGAAAAATGACAGATGACCAAAAACTTGAAGCTAAAATCGAGTTTTTGTCGATAATAAAACGAATCTCACGGTCAAATAGTGGATGTGCGAATGCAGATCCAGCTAATTATTTAGTCGGAAGATTCCCTTCAAACAGCAGCCGAAATTTCACACACACACTTGGTTTTGATCCAGCAATGCATAGTGACGTTTCACAGAGCAGTTTCTTATCATCATGCAACACGAATCAACCGTCGGAATTTACGGACGTATGCCAAGTTAAAGTAGAAGAAGATATGTAGAGGTTTTTCTATTCTATATAAATAATTTATGTTGTTGCTTTTTCAGTAAATACAATTAATTTATGTTAATGTTCTTGAGAATTTGGTAAACGTAATGATTTTGTAAAAAGAACTCAAGAACTTAATTTAACGGACTTGGTTTGGTAGCACTTAACAGTGGGGACAGCTCTCTGACTAGATGTATCTCGGTTTTGATTGGGCGAAATCGGTCATGTGAACAGCTGTTTCAGTTGACGTTTATGGAGTGGTAGCCGACGAATATAGTCAAGAAATTCGTCACTGAAGCGTAGTACGCTGCTCGAGCTAAACTAAATTTTATCTGGTCTCCAACTTTTCTCTCCAAACATCAGCTAAAGTTCTAGCTAAATTTTGACATATAGCAGCCGTGGATAAGTGTCACAGAAAGCAGCTGTTCTTTGGAAAAACTTGAATGAAATTCTCTATTTCTGGTTCTAGGTACTTCTCGTCCATGTAATAATTAAAAAAGCTCATCCTTGCATACTTTTCCGGAACAGAGCAACAAATACACAACGATCTGCCACTATTTAGCTTAAGAAAATGTACCGACCCATTAAATGGGCACGCTAAATTTTGACAGACACATGAGGTACATTCTGAAACAAAAGTTTGATTATTTAGCTCGAGGTGCGTACCGCTCGGCTAAATGGGTTCGCTTAAGTTTAGCTCAGCTAAATTTTGGAGAGAATTTCGTATGGGAGCGAAAATTTAGCTCGAGCAGCGTACTAAGCTTAAGGCTTCGATTAAAATAAAAAGAATAGTGAAATCACATTGAAGTTCAATTCATGAACTCACATATACTAAAAAAGAAATGAGCATATGTGAGTGAGTTCATGAATTTTTCGAGAAAACAGCTTGTAGGCAGCCGGCCTTCCACTGGAAAGATATATATCTCTGCATTCCATTATCTTTGGTGGTAACTGAGCTGTTGTATATTTTTTTTTTTCAAAACGAAATTTTGGTTCCGGTATTTTTGTTATATCTTCGTTAGTTGTAGTTTTCAGCTCTTTTTCCTTCTGTATTTATTCTGTGCGCAAATAGTTCTATGAACGTGGATGGCGAAAAATTTTTATTTTTTAATTGAGACAAGAAGCCCTATCTACAGTTCTAGAGATAGGAGGTTGAGCAAGTTTCCATTTTGTTTTATTTAAACGCACGCCAGGCGAATCAAGAAAACAAAACGTTTTTTTGTTACATCCTTTTTTTTAAATAACAAAAAAAAAAAAAATGTTTACCTTTCGAATTAAAAAGGGTTTTTTTTTGATCCAGTGCGTTTTCGCCCTTAATAGTCAGGGGCAATCCGTTCACGCGTAGAGCAGATATTTCCAGCTCCAACAAGGGTTTAAGGTTAATGGACCGTTTGAGAACTCTTTATTTGTGGATCCTAAAATCTTTATAAAGCAAATGTCTACTAAAAATCTCAGCAAATATCTCTGGCCACAAGGCATAACCGCTTAAGTCTGTTTTACTCATTGTTCAGGAGAGCAGTTTAAAGTTTTTTTACTCCATTATTATATGCATTATTACAAGTTCTTTGAAAAACCATTTCACATAAGAACAGACCAAAAACTGTACGCACCCTGTTATAAATGTATTGGTAGGTACCTTAAACTGAAAACTTTCCTCAGGAGAGCCAAAAATCAATGCCCCGGGTGAGGCTTGAACTCACGACCTTAAGATTATGAGACTTACGCGCTGCCTACTGCGCCACCGAGGCTATGATGACGTGGCGATAAATTCTATATATCAGATTGCAATATTCTTTCAACAGAAAATATGTTTTAACATTTGGAAATTATTGTATGTGGGTATGAACAATTTATTGAACATAGTACATCCAATCCATATTCGAAACTGGCGCTACAAATATTAAAACATTTATCAATTAGCGTATATGTATTTGATATGAAGTTGCAACACAATTTTATATATAAAAATTGCTGTTTCAGTTACATATTGCGCCACCTTCCTAATTTGGTGTCACACAGTAATGCCAACCATTCTCACCCCACGCTTTCAAATATTCTATGAACCCGTTATTGTGTACTTTCAATCAACTGTTTGTTTAGCTGTTCCTAATCCGAATATGGATAAAATAAGATGTTCACTAAATCGATTGTTCTGGTTAAGGAAATCGGGCTTGTATTCTACAATAGCCTCCCGTCTATCACCTGTCCCTTTGGCGCAGAGGATAGCGCGTTGGACTTCTAATCCAAAGGTCGCGGGTTCGATCCCCGCAAGGGATGTCAACAGTTTTTTTGCTTATGTTTCTATAATATTAATATGTATATATATTTTGCATAGTTGCAATTATTATCAACACCCGGACTTGAACTCCCTGAGGTAAACCCAGACAACGATGCATGAATCCGTGAAGACAATCACAATTTATGTAAAATAGATCTAAGAAACAATCATTGTATACCGTTGGGCCCCTGTTGTTGAGCCAACACATATAAATATTAATTATTCACCATCATTTTTAACCTAGTTTAAGTCAAATTGTATATACAAAAAGTACAATAAAAGCAAATGTAAAATGTAAGTTGAAATTATGATTATGTCCCAGCACATGATTGCCGCTGAACTCATTGTGCGTTAATTTGAACCTAATCAGAATCACAATGCAATCGATCGATAGTATCTAGCATAGACAAATCATGCATTGTATTGTCTCTGGTATCTAGTTGGTCGTAGTTATCCCAACTTTAAAGCGGTTATAGGCTCTTCCAATTGAGCGCCGTCTAACTGCATTGAATTCTTTGGGATTAGAATATTTGACCTATTGCATTAAGGGAAACCTATGATGAGCTGTTTTCGATTGCTTAAAAAGCTTTCGCAGAAACGTAAGCAAAAGAGAACCCTGAATTTGTTTCTATATTTGTAATTCTGTAATTCCATTTGAATACTCGCACAAACTTAATGGTTGTTTGTGAGTAGGTATATTTAGAAAAAGCAATAAGTAAATGCAGCCTCATGGCAGCAGATGTTTTGACTGTCTGACGTTGAAGCTGAAATGTGATTGGACATGTACATAAGATCTTAATTAATCTTAAAATCTACCGAATGGTAAATGGCGTTGAATATATTACATGATATATTTGATAAAACCTGTTCAAATAGACGTTTTAATATTGAGAATACTTTTACACTGGGAAACAAATGAATTAAGCTTTAACTGCCTACTGCAGCTTAACTGATTTAGGACAAAATATCATCTGATAAAACGGTTACCCAGTGGGCTGAAATGGATATCCCGCTAGCGGCGAACGAAGAAGCCGATTACATCGCAAGAAATGGATACAAAATAAAAGCATCTTAAGTTCAATACGTTTTCAGGGCAGATTGGACAAGTTTAAAAGAACTTTTGCCATGTTTCTGATTCTGAGACTTATAAACAGCCGGTTTTATTTAGTCTCCATTAACGGTCGGATCACAATCTAATATGTTAGATCTGCAAACAAAAATAAAACACAGACACAACAATTTTTTCCCAACTTCCTAACTGGCAACAAAATTTGAAAAAAAAAATGTCTCTTTACCCCAGATGGGACTCGAACCCACAATCCCCGGCTTAGGAGGCCGATGCCTTATCCATTAGGCCACTGGGGCGGTTACATATGGTTGTTCAATATTTTACATAAACAAATAAATAGATTCATTACAACACAACACATCCGCATCATTTATTCCATTATCCATCGGTATCCTGTACAAATGAATTTTTACGCACTAGACTAAATTACATCAGAGTATAGATCACCATTGCCTATGCTTTCTCCTTCTTTTGTAGCGAAGGTGATAGGTTTCTTTCAAGTACGTTCTCACTTAACCTCAGTTTGTCCACTTTGATAGGGTTCTCTAACTCATCAGCTAAACGTTCTGCTCGATTCTCCTGAATTGATTCTGCAAATTTGTTATTATTATCTATGGATCTAATTTTTGCAGTGTAACAACTTACTGCTGTATGGAGTATATTTGTCTGAAAGTAGATTCTCCAAATTGTATCCAATGACTCCAACAATACCCGCAATTGGTAACGTGATGTATGCCACATTAGAGCGCAAAAGGTTCATAACTATTGGCCACATTCTATTTTACAAGGATTGTTGTATAAAGCTAAAAACAAATTTGAAACTGAATTGTGCAATATTTTGGATTTCTGAGCAAAATTTAAACGTATGAACTGCGGGCTGCGGTTGGAGATGAATTGTCAAATGCATATGTTTTTGACGTTTTCCCGGCCGCACGTTCTTCTATCCACAGCCAGGGAGAGTATGAGACACCAAGGGCGTACACTACTCACAAAAAATTAAAAAACTCCTTCCGTCATGTGTAGTCAAGTATTTAAAAAGTGGTGGATAATGCTTTTTAGTCTTGAATCAGAAAATGCGAGGAGTATCAATGAATCAGACAGTATTTTTCGCAGCACAACTTAATAATTTCGCCTTCGATGCACCCGATCATCATAATATGATTTCTGTCTCATTTCGTAGGTCTCACAAACTTGTTTACACATTTTTGATAGTTCACTTTGCCTTTTGTCTTTTTGCCGATGCTTCCAACACTGTAACGTCAACCATTCGTTACAACTATATAATTTAATTAATATATTAAGTAGTTTCTAATATTATACCTAACAATAAATATTATATTGGTATTATTTTGAAAGTGTGCCCTTACCCTTATGAAACGGAGACAGCAATTATTTGTCAGATTGACATTTAATTACCATTTTTTTTTTTTTGTTTTGACACAACTATTTCTAATTCTGCAGAAGAAATTGATTAATTCAATACATTCCGTGAACAATGAATGCTGTTGAGCCCACGGATCATTTGCTTGCTCTTAAAGGTAAGATATTCCCAAAATAATAACCATTTACCTCTAAAACGGTGGTTCTTTTTTCAGTGATGCGCTTGACTCGACCCACTTTGGTGAGTCCGCAAATCATAACTTCCGAATCGCGAGATCTTCCACAGAACAGTTTCCAAAAAGTCTTAGAAAATGATGGGGCAGCTGTAGCTGGTTCAGAAACACTTACAGCTGGCCAATTTATGCTATTGCCTCAGAGTTTTGGAAACATTTATTTGGGCGAGACTTTCTCCAGTTACATATGTGTTCACAATTGTACTACCCACCCAGTGGAGGGAGTGACTGTCAAAGCTGATTTACAATCAATTACAACAAGGATTAGTCTTCCTATGCATGACAAGCCGACCACCTTGAAAGCAGATGATACACTAGATGATGTAATTCACTATGAAGTCAAGGAGATCGGAGCTCATATGTATGGTAGACATTGTTTGAGACAAACATTTTACCACGTATTCCCATTTTAGATTGGTGTGCGAAGTTAGCTACTCGACTCCGGCTGGGTTCCAGCAATATTTCCGAAAATACTTCAAATTTCAAGTTCTTAAGCCACTGGATGTTAAGACAAAGTTCTACAATGTCGCCATGGATGAGATCTACCTGGAAGCACAGGTAGGACAAATGGATTTCTATGGAAGCCTATCTAAAGTTTTTATTTTCAGATACAAAACATAACCACAGGACCTTTCTGTCTGGAAAAGGTTGAACTGGACAGCTCCGAGCAGTATACTGTAACACCACTAAACACTCTTCCTAATGGTGAATCGGTGTTCTCCTCGAAAAATATGCTTCAGCCCACCAACAGCTGCCAGTTCCTCTACTGCATCAAGGTAATTTTAACTATTCTACGAGGCGATCAGTATTGACTTTTTACTCCGCAGCCAGTGCCTGAAATCGCGAAAGACATTAAGGCTCTACGAGCTGCGAACACAATCGGCAAACTGGACATTGTCTGGAGGTCTAATTTAGGTGAGAAGGGTCGCCTGCAGACTAGTCAGCTTCAGAGAATTGTAAGTTCTAGTTCCACCCATATCGGATCTCTTTACTACAACTTTGCTTCTTTGCAGCCATTCGAATATACCGATGTCCGAATGGACGTAGTTGAGGCCAAGAATATCGTTAAAATCGGTGAGCTATTCACATTCGTGTGCCGAGTAACCAACACATCAGATCGTCCAATGGAACTGAATGCAAAGTTGGACACGAAGACAAGCTTTGGTTGCGATTACACCGGATCGGCGGAATTCAATTTGGGAAACATTGACCTAGGACAATATAAAGAGTTTCCCCTGACTGTGTGTCCGGCGAAGTTGGGTCTCATCAAAATCACGAATCTAGTCCTTACGAACGTTGTGCTGAAACGAACCTATGAATACGAGGACGTTGTGCAGGTTTTCGTCGTAGATTCCGACTATCATGACGATGAGCCATTCCAAATGAACAAGTTCGTAAGGTACGATCTGGCTACTCAGATAGCTTAAGGCGATTCAATTTATTTATTATATTGTGTCATTGGCATTGTGCATTATTTATTTTTAATGGCGTAGGAATAAATTTGCAACCTGTTTGTGTTCGCCAAATATGTTGCTATTCATTTTTGTTTCTGTAGTTAGTTCATTGGTTCCGAGTAAGTCAACTTTGATGATTTGATACAAGATCCCCCGATTAGACGATGAATCGTTGAAGAAGGATTATTATCTGTCTCCTATTATGTTGCGTTCATAATAATTGTATTATTAGTTGTTACTTTTAGTTTTAATTGATTTTCTTTTTACTGGAATGAAAAAGGACAAGTAACAGCGATCTTCGCCTGAATAAGATTTCCTTTGACAATTTATGTCCTGAAATGATTGCTGAAAAAAAAATTAGAGGCCTATTCATATGAGAGCGACAAATTACCTACAAGCGAACGAACATTCGCAAACAGTCCTTTCACATAATAGGTCGCTAGTACCCGCGTTTTTTTCTACGGGGAACCCAACAAATTGCAATAGTATCTCGATTTTTTGGCTAAGTTCACTCGACACTTTTAACCCTTTCGCCCCGCAATTCGAATAGATAAGTTAGAAATAATTTTATGACACGCCAGAGAACAATGACAAATAAAGAGTCACAGCTGCAACGAAAATGTGAAGCACCGTTAGTTTTTGCTTCAGAGATAGTCAAGCACGATTTGGTACAAATCGGAACCAATTCTGGTGTAAATGAGAGATCCTAGGGTTCTTTGAACTTTTTCTGGTACATTTATGTACCATGCGGGGCGAAAGGGTTAAGAATATAGTTTAGTGCGTCTAAGACTTGGTGTGTCTCTGTTTTGATTGGCCAGATCAGTCATTTGAGCAGTTGATGGAGGAATATAGTCAATATAGTCAAGAATTTCGTGACTTAGCACTGAGATAGTTTATATTCTATGTGGCTGACGTAGGGTAAGTGGTGTTACCGATAAATCTCGTTCAAGGTACATCTAGTCCAGACCAATCTAGTCAATTGAGATAACTGCTGCTGCCAAGTCATTTCTATTTCGGATAATAATGCCTTCGGTGAATCTGTAAAGTGTCAAGTAGAGTTGATTTATAATTATTATTATTCTCAAAATTCACAAAATTCAACAACAAGGTTTCGATTTCATTATGGTTAATATTCAAAAGCCACAGTTTTACTTTCCATAAAAAGATTTTCAGTGTTCCAGTGATTCGAATGTCTTCAGGGAGTGTGTTAAATAATTTACAAGATACAATTGTGTAAAAGCTTCTTAAGCTAGAAGTGTGAAAAGTGGGTATGCTAACCAGAGAACTTGAGTTGCTTCGAAGGTTATGGTTATCATTGATGGGTCTCCGTAAGTACCCACAACTAGTAAAAAAAATTTAAAACTTTAAAATAGTTCAGATGTCTAACTGGCAGAATTTTCAGTTTATTAAAAAGGACAAAAGTGTGGGCTACGTGGGATGAAAAGCATATTTTCCTGATTACATATTTTTGTAGAACGTTTAGTTGTTGTATTTTATTAAAGTGGGTACCACCCCAGCAGCTTATATCATATTGTAATCTCGAATGGAATAATCCAAGGTAAATATTTTTTAAAATGCTTGTAGAGCAGCATATTTGAAGCCGAAGAAGTTTCGCAGAGTAGATAGAAAATATTGTTTCAAAATAAATATATGATCACACTAGCTTAGGTTTTGGTCAACTACGACACCTAAGTACTTAACAATTTCAATAGTAAAGCAATTTGTGTTACATGCAACATTTTCATTATATTGTATATTGCATCCACAATTCAGCAGGCTAAATCTGCGGCAACAAGCTGCCTGAAACACAATATTAATTTCGGGATGTTCCTTGGCAGTAAGGCTGAAGACCATGAGCTTCGTTTTACTGCTTACTATTAACTTATGTTCTGTAAACCTAGTCTTAAAAGATTATCTGTGCCATAGGCAAATGCGATGTCGTCAGCAAATGCCTTAAGCCTACCTACATACGGAAGACTGAAGGCCGAGTTAACAAATATTAAGAACAACAATGGGCCACGGGACCGGTCCTTGTGGTACCCCGAGGTTAATTAACCTAGATCCGCCAACATCGTTCCCAATTTTAAATTTTTGCGTCCCGTTCTTAAGGTAAGATGCAAACCAATCGCCGATAAAGCCTCGGAATCCTGCGCGGTACAGTTTACCCAAAAGAATTTCGTGATCCACCATGTCAAAAGCTTTGGCTATATCTACGAAGAGACCGGCGCAAGTTTTCTTGTCGTCAAGACCCTTTTAAATATACTGACAATAATCTAGTAGAGCATCTTCGGTAGAAAGGTTTTGTCTAAAACCAAATTGGTTTTCGCTAAAAAAGTTAATGTTAGAGAGAAATATTAAAACTCTATATTTTATCGCTTTCTCGAAAATTTTAGAAATTGCAGAAAGTAAGGAAATCGGTCTGTAATTCAATTTACCTTTTCTATTGCCCTTCTTGAAGATAGGAATCACATTAGCTCCAGGAAAGGTGCCCGATAAGATGCTTCAATTGAAAAGATGACCCGAAATATCAACCAAATTGAACGCGATTCCTTTTAGGGTGGAATTGGAAATTCCATCGTCACCAAAAGAACTTGCATTTTTTAAGGAATTGATAAGTTTTAATAACTCTAATTCCGAGATGGGATTAAAAACGAAGCTGTTACTATAAAATGTTCTATCAAAGAGGTGAGACGCTAAACAATTCCCACATGATACTAGAAAGTCATAAGACATAGACTGATGGGACACTGAGGCGAAGTAATTGTTAAACTCATTTGTCACGATACCGTGTAAAGGATACGTTCCAGTTAAAGGATACGTAAAGGTTTCTAGTTTTTCGACTTATTATGCAGTTTACTACTTCCCATTCTTTTTAATGGGAGCACTTCTTAGTTTGTATTCAAAGTATCTGTTTCGACAAACATGGATTTCTTTAATAATTTTTTTACATACGATGTTTTAAAGCGATAGTGGGTGTTTGCAGGTTTTACAACGCAGCTTGTGTTTCATTTTAATTTGTTTAAGAAGTGAATCAGTCATCCAGGATTTAAGTTTACCTCGAGATGCTTGAGCTATCAATGTGTTTTTTCTTTTTAAGTTTTATGGAATAATTCATAGGCCAGACAGGCATTTACTTTTGCATATGAATCATCCCAGTTGTCTCTCAAAAGTTTACGATTTAATAGGCTAAAGTTAATTTTCATTATTTTTTTTGGAAGTAATGTCAGAAAATTTTGTGTTTTTTAAGTAATTAAAGATTAAACCTGTCATACAGTGATCGGTTATATTTAAATCGAGGTTCAAACCCGCGCAATTATTAATTTCCACCTGGAAGCGACTTTGTCTTTGTGAGTACTGAAGATCGTGCTTTGCTTTTTGAAGTCCAATAAAACGCGCGTTATAACAATCACAAAAACAATAAACTTCATTACGAATATCATAATTACAGGTAACAGCAACCTTAGTAGTTTAGCGACCTCATTCCATCCGCCCCCCAAATTCAATTAAAACTCCAACCAGTACTTCTTTTGAATAAAAACATTTATTCTACTATTATAATAAAATAATAATAAAATATATATATATATAAAAAATATTTTGTTCGTCTTCATTACAATAGGTACGTTTAAACATTATACTTTCTTCTCTTTTTTTTTTCATTACGACACAATGTCCTTTTGTAAAAAAATGTATATATGTAAATGTGTATGGTTGTATATTGTTCGGCAAGATAAAAACGTTATTGTCCTTAAAAACTATAAAAAAATGTTAACTTACTAAGAAACATCAATTTCCGATTGTATCTAACAAAACTTTTAACATAGCAAATTTATTTGTTCTTTTTTTGTTTAGTATTAATAAAACAACATAGAAAAGTAATAACTAAACATATAAAAAATGTGATTCGTGGTAAAAAGTTGCAAAGTACAAAAAAGAAAACAAAATATGTATAATCAGGAAAAAAAGAAAAAAAAAATACTTAACCTCTACGGAGCTTAAAGACAAAAATATATATTTTTTTTTTAAATTAAGAAGAAGCACTACGTTCTAAGGAAAATTAATTCAAAAAATAATATTTTTTGCTTATTTTTTTTTGTAATTTTAAATTACGGAAGATGCGTTTTTTCGTTCTACTACAATTATATTCAGTTTTATTAGTTTGCCGTTGGAATGTTTTTCGAATTGGAATTTTGTTTCTTTCAAGTTTCTTGCTTTTTTTTATTTACAATTTTACTAAAATACCTAATTAGTTTGTTTTAGAATTTTCCTTTCCTTGTTTAATCACATAAAGTTTGTTTATATATTTATTTTTAATATTTTTCATCAACATCAAAAATATCTGTTGATGGTTGTGTTTGACAGCAACTCCACTTTAATCTCCATCTTCATCGCGTCCATATCATCATTAAATCTAAGTATTTAGAATTGTTATTGCTTTTTGTGTAAACTTTAACTTTAAATTAAAAATAAAACAAAAAAAAATAGGAGTACAAAAAAATATTAACCTTCACTTTATGACAGTTCTGTTCGTTATACAGTATTTCATTTTTATACTTTTTGTGAAATAGAGAATTTTGTTGAGATCTCTCGATTTGTAAGGGGGAAAAAAAAGAAGATTTTTTTTGAATTTATATTCGAAATTGTTAGGGATTTCATTTTATTCTTAAACAAAATTACACGCCAAACATAACATAATTAAACAAAAAAGATACAAGAGTTATAAAAACAGTTCAATTTTATGAGTATTTGAAAAAAATATAATATTGGTTTTGTGGCTGAAAATTAAATTACAGAAAAGTCTTAGCATACAGAATATACATAATATTTAACGGTTAACAATTTTGTTTCTCTTATGCCTTAAAACCTAATTTGTATTTTTAAAATTTCCTCTTTTTCTGTTTAATTTCAATCGGTTCGCTTTCGTTTTTACACTTATATCTAGGCACTAAACTTGTTAAGAATGTAATCTCTCGGAAAGTAATTTGTCTCAGAAATTTTCATCTTCTTCCTTAACACAATTAATTAAATAGAAACAAAGAAATGTAAGGAAAATAAAAACAAAAGTTTCAATCAACTTTTGTATCTAAACTTAAGAGTATATACGTTTATAATGTACTCGAACATCCACTTGAAGCGCAAAAAAATATATATTATTATTTATAAAAGAATATAATAATTATCGTGTGTGTGTGTGTTTTGTTTTTAAATTAAGTAAACATAGATATATAATATTTATAAACTTTTTTGTTTTCTTAACTAAAACTTTTCCTTTTGTTGCTGTTTGTGTATTGATTGTTTTAATCTTGTGATACGTCTGGGGGGAACAGAAAAACAAAGTCATGGCTTTTGCATCAATGATTGGGAAGCTCGGTCAGGGTTATGTCATATAGGTCATCTTCAACTTGCTGCACTTCTAGCAGGAATATGTCTTCGTTGCAGTAATACGAAAGCATGTCATCATCAATTTTCGCAGTAATCCTGAAATTATACAAAAGGCACACAAACTTCGTAAGTAAAAGAGAACGATTCTAATTAATTAACTTATGGATATAATATTGTTCTTTCTTAAATGAATTATTGGGATTTATTTGCTTCTTCCAAAAAAACTTGTTTAGAAAAAAATTAAAAAATATATATTTTGCATTAATGTGAGCAAAATGGATACTGGTACGTATTCCTTTTGAATTTGCATAAAATTCGCATATAGACTGAATGGCATTATTGGTCTTGCCCAGACAAACGAATTGATTGTGCAAAATGTTTGAATATTTGCTTACGGATGCGATTGTTAATAAATTCTATAAAGATATATTTAAACAGTAAAATATACCTGGAGAATTTATTATAGTGATTATTTTGGCCGATTTTAAATCCTAAACTTTTGGCGACAGGTGACAAACCGCCTAGCTTCTGCAGTATATATATCTTCTAATTTAACTTCATCTTTTATTTCGTCAAGTTTGTTTCGGGACAAGATCAAGAAAATGGAAATTACTTAAGGTCGTGGTAAATGCAAAACTGCTGCAAAGCTGGAAATATGCATTATGGTTGGGTGAAGTTGAGACTCAAAAGGAAATACAGGGCACTCATTCCGTAACTTTTCAGACGATTATCAATTTCGACAGACCTTAAAAACTAGCACATAAGTGCTCAAATTACAAGTTTGAGAGTTTCATCCAGTTAATTTTCCACAAATGTAATAAAAGCTGACGTTTGGAAAAAAAATTCGAGCAGAATATGAATTATTTTAATGATAATAGTTTCAAAAACGATATCGTTGATATACTGAATCTGCCCCTAGTTCATCTATAGAAAGATCTAACACCTGTTATTTGATCAATTATCAGATCGTCTAGTGGTATTTTTTGATGGCCGAGTCTATCACCCAACAAAACCCTCATTTGCTTTGAAATAAGATTTCAAATACACTGTCCTAAGTATTTTTATATCTCCAACAAATGACAGCAAGATTAGGGGGAAGCAGTTAAACTAAGACTGAAAATTGACAGAAACTTAGATTACTAGCGAAACGAACTCAGGTGAACCAGTATGCACTGCACGACATCCAGCTAGATAGCTTACAAAATTCTGAGAGTCTCTTCAAAGCTTTGATTGCTTCCCGAAATTTTACAAATTAATGAAATAAGTTGGCTTTGGCACCAGACAACTATTGTTCCGCTTCAAGATTTAATCTGTGCCAGTTAAAAATATTATTAGTCTTCGTTACATATGCGTTGAGATCATCTTAAGGGTTTTTATCCCAAACTGTCTCGCACGTTAAACATGACAGCAATCAATGGCCACAATTGTCCAGTGACAGAAGTAGATTCGTCCTAAATAAATTTATGTTTTTTTTTGGGGGGGTTCAAACCTCCGCTTTGAAGTCTGGCTCAATAAGCTAACGAAGACGACAGTCAACTCAAAAAAGATTGAAAATTAATATTCACTTGAGGTACTGTTTAAACACAAATAAAGGCATTGGCTGTCCACATTTTAATGTGAACCAATCAGGAGTAGAGTCTTAAAGTGATAAACAACTGCGGTCCTAAAAATGATCCTCATTCCGCAAATCCACCAAACCCGCCACTTCATTCGAAATGTGTAAAATTTAAATCCAGAAACTTGCAGCTCCAAGTTCAGTACAGCTTCATCGAAGTTCCAACCCCAAGGTTATTTTTTTTAAGCCAAGCTATACCTGGTTTACCTACAAAATCCACCACTGCATTTTTACCCAATTTTGAAAAATTCGAAACAGCTCTTTAGCTCTACAGTAATTATTCTATTCTTGTAATTATTCCGGAACATTTTCAGTTTTAACAAAATTTATTTTCAAAAATACCACCGACAAATAAAAACTTTGATGGTTCTCCTCGCTGCCTTACTTTAATGCACCGCTCTTTCTTGTTACATTGAAAAAACAAATAAAAAAAAATTAACCAAATTAATTACAATCCACCATTTGCCCAAACAAAAATAATCAAATTCCGTTTGTTTAAGGTTAATGCTGAAAATATGCTTACAAAAATAAAACGAAAGCATTTTACTGATGCGAGGATTGAGGGTTTTCATATTATACGTGCAGATGCATATGCGGTGTTCGGTGTTTGTGTCATTAAAAAAATTCATACGAGAATAAACATTTACTTCTTAAATTTGTATTTTTTTTTAATCTAAGACTTAGTATGTGTATCTGTATCGTTTGTTTTTCTTTTTCTTTTGTTAGTACTTACCCCTTTTTATTTGTACGATAAATATTATTTATACTTGTTGTGGAGATTTTGTATTTATTTTCGATCTGCAATTAAGATAAACATAATGTTGTTGTTTTCTGATTTTTCCCATTTACACAATTTAAGACAAAATTCTCATCTAATTGATTTTTGTTCATCATATTTACAAAAAAAAAAGTATTTATATAAAAATTTTGAAAATTCTCAACAAATTCTTCGTAAAAAAAAAACTTTTGTGCCAATAATATAGAAGATAAAAAAAATAATTATAACAACAAAATTTGCTACCTAACGAGTACACTTCGAGTTGCTTTTGTTTAACTCTTTTAATATTTTGTTCAGCTATATGAATGTATATACCTTTTGAAACATTTTGCTTTTCTTTGTTGCTTTTCGGCGGCTTGATTGCCTGCATTGTCACCTGTTCCGACAATGGTACAAAGCATTAATTATCCATCGATTGATGGAATTATATACATTCCGAGTTTTTTTTTTTTTTTTCTTAACTGACCCTCGTGTATACTGTGTCTGAATGAGTGTGTGTATATGAATAACGAATGACATTGAAAGGTAAAAATTCAAATGCAATGAAATGGGATTTTTTTCTTCTGTGATTTTGTTTCGCTTCAAGCGAAGATTACCAGAAATAGTTTGGTAAATGTCCCTGAAGTCAATTTTTTGTTTGAGTGGGAGATAAGGAACAAATGTGTTTGGTAAATGAATTCGACTTGATAAGGCAAAGTAGTTTGATGTCATTTTGGGAAGCGATTTGTTTTTGTTTTATATTTATATATCTCCGTAGATTATGTTAATTAAATGAGGGTGTGTTACAACAGGTTGATTTGAATAAGTATGCATTCGCAGGAGGACAATTTGGCGCTTCTTCTTTGAAGATAAATTTCGCGACGATATTAACACCTTTTGTTAAAAAAAATTAACGTCTTCCAGCGGCTGTGGAAAATGCTAAAATAGAAATCGAAAGCTATTTGTAAAACTAAAATAACAAAACGATCAATCGATTGATGGCTGTTTAAATCATGTATGGGTGCGCCTGAATCTCGGATATCTCCGATCTAGCGAATGGTTTTAAGTCCACACAATAGGTTGTCTAACCCATTTCGGAAGTAGAGCGTAAGAACGTTATGTTTTTAGAGGTAGGTATATCAGAAAGAGAGAATTTTTGTAAACATAAATGCCAAGAAAACGGAGGCGCCAGAGAGTACTGAGTTAGAAATGACTGGCAAACGACCATAAAGAAAAAGTGTTGAAAGCAAAAGAGAACCTTGTGGAACACCATATGGTGAATTGAACGCCTTAAGCCATCCAAAACCACTTGAAATCTACCAACGGTCAAGAAGGTAGTTTTTTGTCAATTGCACTAAATAAACTTCGATCCAAAAAAGGATGCATGTGCGACAAGAGAACTCAATGTAAAACTCTGCTAAATACTCTTCAAATACCAAGCGCAACGACTTTCGTTTGATCAGGATTGTCGAGAACTTGGGTCCACTTTTTAATGAAATATAAATTACAATAAATTTCTTTCCGATTGGAAAAGCTGCATGCCTAAAAGGCCTATAACCAAAGCATAATTTTGCTGCAATATTTGCCTCTTTTAGTTGATATGTCAACCTATTCCTAACTTTCGACGGCAAAACTATTGCTAGAGGAGGTGCTGCCATCTATAGATTGAAAAGAGAAGATTTATTGAAGATATTTATGGGAAATAATGAGGATATTATTTGAAGGAGGATTGAAGGTAGTGCATGAACTTTTTATTTCTTTGTGACATTACAAAAGGTATTCCTCAAATAGGATTTTTTTATAAATAATCTAAGTACTAAAACTTGTATGGCTTTTAATTTATTTTTGTAACGTTTTCTTGGCTAAGCAAGTTTTTTTAGTGGTTGTATAAAATGCAATTAAATTAAAAGTGTAGTGAAATATTTCGGTCGTATTTAAAACGAATTGGTTGCATATATTTTCGGAACAGGACATCTGTATTTAAGATTTGGTATAAGTATTAGATTGATGACATTTTCTGGCGTTAATCATCAGTAAAATTAAGTTTACCAATTAAGGGAGGACCTAAAGATCAGTCACAGTCAGCAACAAATTTATTATAAAAAGGAAAAAGTCGTGCACGATCCCTTTTTAGCTGCTTAATCCTCATAGAGTTTTGTTTTTCAATATCGGACTTTTAGTCAACGTTTTGTTTTTATTTAGGGGCGACCCAAAACCGGATAGTGCAGATATTTAAAAATTATTTCATGATCACTTCAATAAATTTAAAGATGCTGAATATTCTATCGTTAAAACTTTTCAGTGATTATTTTAACAAAAAGTTTTCAAGGTAAAATCAGAAGACCCCTTACACTGAGCCTGACACTTAAAAATGAATTTGCATACAGAAATTCCCTTAAAACATACACACACATAAATTATTATTTGTTATTACGAATTTGAAATGCTTACAACATTTTCTTAGTAGATATACAAAAAAAAAAATATGAATATATATTTTTATTTTTTATGATAACAGTTAGAGCGATTAGGACTTATTTTTCATTTGTTAATAATGCTACACCCGTTGTTTTTTCTTTTTGTTGTTTAAGGAAGTTAATTTATAAAATAAAACAACATATAAGTGGCAATATGAATGGTCTCGATCTGGTAGTGAATGGTGATGATTTTTATATATAATTAAAAAAATATTCCTTAATCATATTAAGCGTTATGTTTATTATTTTTAATTGTTGTTTGGTTTAATTGAAGCTCTAATTGCATTAATCACACACAGTACATTCCTCCCTTATTCATGCGGTTGTTGATCACAAGTCATAAAAAATGTAAATTCTTGGTTAATTTTTATTTTAAATCATTTCGTTGCGCTGCTTAATGCATTAAAACAATTTTCACACAATTTGCTTTTTTCTTTTTGTTCGCGCAGAAAGGAAATAATTAAAATTTTGTTGCATGATAAATCATTTCTGTTTAAAATAAATAATTTGTTGTCTATAGATATATGTAAAAAAATGCAGACAGTGTAGTAATATAAACATTTATTGTTATTGGCGCAGAAGTTTTTTTTTTTTTGATTTTTTTTGCATTGTAAACGTTTAATTAATATTAATTGTTTTTGTTGCTGATTCTTTTTTTTTAATTAATAATGGAACGTATTTGAACATTTTGGCTTTGTCCAATCAAATCATATAAGGAGAAAGATATATATTTTTTTTTAACCAAAATGAACAAAAAACAAAGTTAAATAGATGAAAATAATGTAAAATGATTTTTGTTTTATTTGGACTGGGAAATGGGGGAATGTGGGGCCAGTTGGGAGAAGGAGAATATTTGTGCGCAACTTACCGCATTTAAAAGTCCGATGGTTGTCGGTGGCACTACATGCAATGGCGTATAGACGTCTTCGTTCTCTTGTCGCACATATAGCATGACACGTTCACTAATGGGCGGTGACATACGGCCGCGTTTGATTGGTGGACCGAATTCAGACATTGAACCAGAAACTAAACTCTGTTCGAGAATGTGATCTTTTTTGTCACTAGGGAAATAGAAATGTCGAAACAAAAATAAGTTAATGATGTCCATTTGATTGGGTAAGAGGAGGGGCTATCTATTTCAACTTGGAATTTCGATTTTTACTACTCACGTCTGCACATCGGGTGGAAAGTGATTGTGGAATTTCAGTGTGGGGGTGCCAACTTTTTGTCCATGCAGTAGAAACGGTGATGCACCTTTCAAGTCGGGTGTACCAGACAATGAATCAGTCTCATGGCCATAGAAAGTCTGCTGGAAAGAAAAGAAGAGTTAGTAGTTTGATAAAAATAATATTTAAATTTAAAGGGGCATCGTTGAGTTGATATTTCGGTGAGTTCACAGATTGTCTAATGATATCTTTGATTTTTTTGTGTCAAAAAGGGTAGCAAAAAATATTCTTAAATGTGCCATAATCTTTTGAATTGCTTTAAGGGTTTGTATTTAAAAAAAAAATGCAGGATGAGACATTCATCATTGATCAGATCTACTGCCATCTATTGGTGAACTGAAGTTGCAGTAAAAATCAGTTTTGTGGTGTTTAAAAAGCAATTTTTTTGGCAATGCATTTGTATCTTTCAATCATTTATTTGGCATCTGAAGTCGATTATAAAAATATGACCTAAGAGCCAACGCCTCTTCCAACCAATTTTAAAATTCATCTACGAACCAACAATTATGATACTTTCTAAACACAGCCCGTTATTGTATATGCATTAAGTATAAGGTTAACATTAAAAATAATTTACAAGTGAGACGCAAAAGTGTGAAAGTAGAATCCGCAATTTTTTGGGGAATATTTTCAGCGGGACTAAATTAAAATTCTGTTTCTTTTGGACGTTTTTACTCACTTTTTCCATATCATCGGCGGGGGAGAATAGTACAGGTGGTTTACTAATATCTTGCATTGCGTAAAATTCTGAACGATCTGTAACAGGATGGTAGAGTTCATCGAGCTTTTTTCTGCCGGTAGCAGTCATTTTGCGCTTGGCCGCTCTTCGCTCTTCGTCGCGTGTTTTGCGTTCAGCACCCTGAAAAGAAATAAGCAAATTTATTATTAAATTTTGGAAAAAGAGTTTAGGTCGTTCATTGCTCCTATATAATTTTTTTTTAGAAAGAAAGGAGTGTATAGTTCGGTACTGTAGGTTTAATGAAAAAGTTCAGTGTTCGTTCATTTATTTGAAAAGTTGTTGATCTTATGCGCTTTTTCATGTATTGGCTTTAAATACATTTTGAGAGTAGTTTATAGGTCTTAAGTGTGATACTCTTTTTAATCTTCTAAATTAGCTTTGATAAGTGAAATAAAAAAGAAAGAAATAGAAGAGACAGGTTTGCTTTTGGAGAACAATTCGAAGCAAGGGCAGCACAGATATATTTCTATTTATATTCGACTATCGGTTAGTTTATTTTGCCCTAATATTTCTTTTCTCCTTGTGACTGAATATTTAGTATCATATGCAATTTGATCGCAAGCCACTAATTGTGTATTATATTCAACCAGCAACCAATTCTATCCGCCAGTCCAAGTTCTACCACCACCTCCATAATTACCCACACTCGCCTACCACTCACTTTTGATTATTATATCAACCGAAAACACTCGATCATGCCCTTGTTACCCATTGAGGAAAAGATTTTGTAATCAAATGTTGGATTATTGTCGCAGAAAAAAAAAAATAAAACACCAAAACCTAAAGCAAACAGAAGCTATTGTCCGCATTCGAATGATTGATTTTTTTCCTTCGCAATCTATTCATTCTTGTATAATTCCGCCAACAATTTGGTTTAGCTTTTCAAGGTCATGGTTAGAGTAAGAAAATCAGAAAAAAAGAAACAGACACAATTTTAAACGTATTTTTCTTTGTGCCCTACATTGGTGGTTTTTTACACGCTATGAAGTCATCAGGTTCGGTTAAAAAAAAAAAAAAAACACATCTCTTAGCCCCGGAATGACGAAAGTCATCATCAGCTAAATGCCAAACAACCGAGCGGCACACATTGAATTGGATGTGTTATTGCGCGCGTAAACAATTCATCAAATCTAATGACTTGCTACTTACAGAGATATTTATCGATATTTTTATGATTTTTATTTTTGTTTTCTCCTGTTAATTGATTGATTGGTCGACGCATTCATACAGCATATGGCTGTAAAGTACTACATAGGATGTTGCGTTTTAACAACGTTCCGATGGATATAGCCATATGGATGTGAAAAGCAGAACCATCTGATGATTGGAGCTTTTATCAGAAATGTTTATTGGATGGTAAAAGCTGGGGTTTTGCGTTTTCAGACTTTTCAAGTACTTCCGCAATTAAATAAACACTTGAGCGTGTAGTTTAGAGAGGTGTACGGACAGAGAGTTCATTGGGACAGTGATGAGCCTACTAAGTGGATATCGAATAAATGCCCTTGAGTTTTGACGAGTTTCTTTTTCGGTGGTGAATGGAGATAACAATTTTAAGGCAAATCTATCTCTATCTATCGTCGGAGGTTATGCGAAAACAATTTAATGTGAGCAGTAGGCGCCTTTTGAATAGAAAACTGATTTGTTCTGTGAAATCAATCTATACCCACGCGGTGTTTTTTTACAACGGCTTTATCGCTAACAGATTTGTTCCGTGAATAAAATCAACCCACGCAGTCAGAATATTCTTTTACTGCGGCTTTACCCCTCGGGCATCAAATGGCAGAGCATTTCGATGGAGCAGTTCTGCCAATTCTTTCGAAATGCCATCATCGTGTTCTTCGACATCCTTTATCATCAATTGAAATCTATGCGAACTCATTCGAGAGCAACAACAAGTCCAGTAGCAAAGTTAAATAAAATCAGTGCAGAAAACAAAAGAGTTCAACAGCGAACTGGAGATTTTAAATTTTATTTCTGAGAAAGGGAACTTACATCCTTCACCACTTAAGCATAATTTATAACGACACGCTTAGTAGATGAACAAATAGAGTGTCTAGAGTGCCTTTTCTTAAACATAACTCATGGACACCAGAGTGAGGTATGCGAATTCGAGTGGATGGTATGACCCCATCGGAAGACTTCAAAACCCTCTAGCTATGGACTAATCCTGATGCTGTTCCGATTGCGTAATTTCCTCAAAAGACTGACATTGGATTTGTTTTCGAAGCAAAGGTTAATAAAATAGACAAACATTGAAAAAGTGTTACCTTCTAGCGAACAAATGCTAAATCATGGCCAGGGCTATTAAAAATGTGAATAAACACAAAATCGCCGCTTGAAAATATTGCTCTACCATACCCAACTTCCCACCTATCTAAGGACACTCACGTAGGAACCTTAATAACTGTTTCCCATACAGTTCCCCAGCACACATTACACCATTACCATTTCCATTCGTCCTGCCAATCACTATTCAATATGCCGTGCACAAAACAATAGACAATCATCGCATCTCTCTGGCCAGTTCTGCTTTGGGGCTATTAGATGCTTTTCTCTGATTACTTAACCCCACCTAATCTGTGGCTCTTCGTGTTTTCTTCGTTTTGTGCAAATGTATAACATCTGTTGTGCGGAATTTCTTACACCAAACAGTTAGTACGACTGCCACTTACCACCGCCGCCGCTGCTGATGCTGCTTCTGCTAGTGATGATAATGTGGCAAGGCGCATGCATCCTTTCCATATATCGTTATCGCGCTCCGCAACGAAATTGACATGTTCCAGCACTGCCGCACATCGACTCTGGAACACAATTTCTTCTCTAATATGCCGGATAAAATGTTTAATGATAATCTGACACGTGATGGATATCCTCCGTACAAATCCATTGAAATAAATAATAATAGTGGAATAGATTTCATCTTCATCTACAGTCGTCGCGTTGGTCGTCTCTAGTTGACTGCGGGAGATGTGCGCTCTCCATAGAATAAAAGTGCAACACAGCCATGTGTTGTGTATGTGTAGCCGGGGATATTTTCCGCTTTTTATTGGCGATAATAAATAATTCAAAATTAGATTTATTATCCACGGTACATATAGTGGTATGCAGATGTGGATGTGCAGATTGTCTGCTCTAATTGCATTTAATTGAAGACACACACTCATACACCAGAGTCTGAAGGAGTCCACTCACATAAAGCCAATTGTTTGAAACGGATTGATGATGAGATGCAATCTTCGTCCAAACGTTAGATAGATAGACTTCCGTCTTGGCCATTTCGGTATCATTGCATCTAATTACAAGGATCCGTCTTAATCGCAGCATGATGGCATACACACTCCGCTACCTCTCTCTTCGAATGAAGATCAACAGCAGCAGCGGCAATAACAGTCCAGTGACAGTATAATTTGCACTCGAAGCCACAGCTCGCTAACATCTCTGTATCTATGGGTTGTTCTAGGAAGTTTTTTCTTTCCATCTGTTGTCCATTGCATGGTAATTACAAAGCATTGTCAATCAGTTGGCACGCGATCTACCAATTCGCCACACCGTGTCAAGTCCGATGGAATGCTGTGTGGAGATGGTTGTTGGCTAAATGGCCATTTGAACTTTGGCAGCAAATTGTTGCGTACGAGTATACTATCTGACCCCATGGCATTATGCAAACTGAAATATGTTGCAACGCCGCGTATGACTATATCATAGCTCATGGAATCGATTATAATAATTATTTCTACCCACCCCCCTTTCGGGAACTTTCCCATTTATGGCTGCCAATCTGCAGGCGAAATTGCAAAATCTACAGCGCAATGTGAATGCAGACACAACAAACAAATTTTTTGATGGATTGAAATTCCTATGCAAATCCGCTGTATCTGTGACTATTTGCGACTGAGTCAGAGTGAAATTTTCCACCATACACAGCCGCATGATGTATGAATATTCAATCGCTTCAATAATATTATTAGACAATTTATTACGTATTCATATAAATAATCGGCTCTCCTTCTTGCCGGTTAATTGAAATAGAAACGCCTTTTTTGCGTATACGAGTAGATAGATTCCCCGCCCGTTTGGCACTCTGTCGCCGATATCTAGAACAGGATATGAATCATCTGGGTGTCTACATCATGCTGTTACAGTTACACACTCTGTAGAAATGGTTAAATGGAATTTTCTTGCTATATATAGCGTCAAGTGTGGCGCGCGATGCGGAGGGTTACCATGTCGAACATGGTATTTAATACTTCAAAAGTCTTGCTCCTCTTTCTATGCGAATGTGTTTTTCTTAAGTGATATGCCCGCTTAAAGAAGTCCATCGAATCGTAATAAAATTGTCTATTCACGAGTATACACCTCTGCCGAGATGGAACATATCACGCCTCTCTCCCTCATCTGAATGGAGAGAGGAGCAGAGCACTGGTGGGTTATAATGTGGCAACCTGTCATTTATCATGTTTTACGTGGGCACATTAACATTATCGGCGTGTCCGTCTCTGCACAACAATTCATGGATTGGCGTTATTTTACCTTTTCTATAGTGTCCTCTACTTCCTTTACATTTGTGTTAGGTTCTTATTTTTCTTCTACTTTTTCTGAATGCAAAGTAGAGTGCGGGATGTTCTATGCAAATCCTGGATTTACTACAATTTCCATGGTGCTACAACGCATGCACTCGATTTATTCCACACACTTTCAACTTGGGTATTATTTCTTTACACTTTAATGCTAATGTTTATCGCATCAATTTCCTTCTTAATGAGATATAACTTAATCTTTCTCTGTCTGTTTGCGTAGCCCATCATCAATGGATTGTTTGCAGCTCTTTAATCCTTGCCTCCAATGAGATGGTTTTTACCTCGGCTAATGATGATGATGAGGATGCGGCAGTGTAACTAAGTATCTGCAATTTTCACTCGATTTTTAATTATACAAAGGCTTAGTGTAAAAGTGTAAATATTTCTTTCATCGTTGTGCAAATAGTGCGGGGTTTTTGTAATCAGTCATTTTGTCAGAAACTAAATAGTGCGGGGTTTTTGTAATCAGTCATTTTGTCAACACTAGTGGGTGGTCCTGCATCCTCAGCTTGCCATATATAATAAGCTTCGAAAATATTTAATTTGAACTGCATGTGTCTTCGAAATCAAACACTTTTAGGGGATTTTTACGATACGATTAAAAATATTAGAACGTTTCGATTCCTTGGGAAAGAGTTTTCCATCTCAGCGAAAATTAGTTCGGCCATTGCGGGTGCAATTCTGGTGGAATAAATGTCAGAGCTAATTTGTAAGAACACAAATAGCATGGGAATTATATTTCGCATAAGTATTGAACAAGAATTGCATCAGTGGAAGAATAAAATAAACTCGGCGACAAATGGTATTTGCCAGTTGTATACACAGAGCATTTTTGGCAGGGGACAGGATTTATTAAGCACATGCCTAATAATTTGGTTAGTAAAAGAAATATGGCTAACCTATACTGTAATTTCCAACTGAGCGAAAATTCATTGGGCAATTATTAGCGGAATTTTCTTGAAAGAAATTTCAGAGTACTTTAATAAGAACGTAAAATGTAGTGGAAATACGATTTTGCAGGAATTTGGAGCAAAAATCACATCTTTGTGGAATATGTTTTGACTTGGCGGAAACCGAAATCGATATAACTTTGAAACGAAGCAATGTTTTTAATAACTTTCTCTCTCTTTTAAACATCACGTGTGGAAATCGACAATTCTTTTCTCATGTGAATGATGCTTAAAGCACATACCACTGAGTACTAAACAGTCTTAAAATATGTATTTAAAAAAAGCAGTTTAGTTTTAGGAATATCTTCTTATCTGCAATTCATTTTCTGATTGCGGTTCGCTTTAAACATATATTTCATAGCCAACTATATAAAATGTAGACTCCACTAAAAATCAAGAACCGACACCTCAATCTGTCCTCCCGATTCGGAAACAAATCCAAAATGGGACTGACTCTTTTTACTTTCAATTTTTATTGCAATGATCGCGCATGGCTCATTAACATCAGCACCATCCAAGCATCCCAGTCAGGCAGTCATCATCATCTCTTACAATCCCCGATCTTATTATTATGAAATCGATACGATTGACTGCATTACAATGATGCTATAATACCGTCATCTTATACCCCCAATCGGCATTATAATGCGTAAGCGTGTATGCCGCATCGTATTATGCAAAACACCCTTGTGCACTTTGATGCTGCTGCTTTGTCGATAAGCAATGGGCTCTTTTCGCATGCTGATCGAACACTGTCAACAGGTATCTTGTTATTGTTTTACACATTCTACTTACACAGTTATTATTTTTTTTTTGTGAACTGCTTTTTATCCGGAGGTGTAAAAAAGGGTATGTGTCGCATAATACCTTCAACATTATTTTGCGTGTGCACAATCTTCTCTCTATTCAGTGTTATGAAAGAGGGATACGATGGTTGGTGTTTGTCTTGTTGTCATCTTCCTAGAGGGAAGCAGCTTGCAAGCAGGAGAACAGCAACAAAAAAAAAAACTGTCAAGATAAAGAGTATCTGCGCTGTGAAGGTATATGTGCGTACTACGTCGAAAGAAAACCAATCCACCGTAACATAATTCAAGACACATTACAAAAAAAAAAGTTTCGATTGCATCAAAGCCGCGCGCACTTGTTGTGTTCTGTTTTTTTTTTACTTGTCCTCCTCCTTCTGTCTCCCAAAGATGTCTTACTCGTGCGTATAGTATAAGTCGCGTTACAGCAGACAACAAAATAAAAAAATGAAGTAAAATTGAGAACCTCATTGATCTTATGTAAAATGATAGCGGGTTGGTGTTTTGCTCATAACTTTTTGCCTTGCAGTGTGCGCAATGCGTCTGTGTACAAAAGAGAAGCCTACACTACACCCTTGTGCCCTTGTTATATTGTATATTGGCATCACATGCATCACTGCCCTTCACTTTTACACTCACTTTTTCATTTGCAGTGCGAATTTTGCTCCCTCTGTTGTGTGTTTCTTGGAGAAAAATTTAAAACCGCGTTTAATAAATTATTTCGTGGGCATTTTATATCATTAAGTTTTTTTTTCCAGTTTCGTTTTTTCCTCATTTTTATTTTTTGCGTGGTATAGGATATCTCCACCCAATATTGTTGGTTTTCCATCAAGCGCGTTGGCCTCGTCCTATCCTTCTACGTTACAGGCGATTTTTGTTGAAGTAATGATAAATCGATCGGGAAAGTGATGCGAGAGGTTGTATTTAAACCGACGACGAAGAGGAGGAGAAAAATCCATTTTAAAATATAAACGTCGTAAAGCATACGATTCTCGATCTTAATCGCAAATTTTCGGTTCTGGTATAAAACAAAGTTTCGAATTTCCAATTCCAATCTGTAGCCTGGAATCCAATCAAAAGAAATTTATCAGATGGCTTTTTGTGAAGCATATCGAATTTCAATTGGTCAGCGGAGATTAACAGATATTTTCGCTGAGTTTCGATCGCGGTCGTCTTGATTTAATTAGAAAGTGCTGTTGATAGCGTGATGAGTGCGTGTTTTTTTGTCTGAAGAGGTAGCCTTATCGGTGGGCGAGTTTTAATTATGAAAATAAGGTGGCAGCAACAGGAGGTGGTGCAGGAGGCTGACACAATGTAATTGGAATGATTTTGGTGCAAGTTCATATTGAAATTTGGAAACGAAAGAGTTCGTATGCAAACTGGTTGGTTTTTTTATGGCATGAAATATTGCGTGCAGAAGATCAACACTAAGGACCTAAAAGGCCGCCACTTGATACGTGCGCCTCTCCTAAGTTAGACATGTACCTTTTCTATGCCTTTATAAATTTCATGAAATGAAATCGGTATCGTCGAAGGGTCTGAGGTATTCCAACCAATACGGGTGCGTAGAAAAGAATCCCTTTTGACAACCAATATCTGCAAATCGTTTGCAAACATGTTAATTTGATGTTGTTAATGAAATCATTGCTAGTTTTCGCCAAGAGAAACACTTTATCTGGTGACATTTTTTTTCGGCGAAAATTCATCGGTTATTTGTGGACACAATTCTGTCACGATAAATAGCAAGCAACACTTTGCAGATGAAGAGTTGAATGACAAACTCGATTTCGGAGGAATATTCAAGAGAACTTTAATTTTGTAGAACTTATGGCCACTTAGCGAAAAAAAAAGTAAAATAACCAAAAGTGTGTTTTTTTTTTTAAATCATATTGTTTTGAATAATTCCACTATTTCAATGCACATCATTTTTAGCCGTAAGCCCTGGCAGCTAGTGCTATTCTTAGTTATTAATTTTGTAATTTACTTACTAATTATTAAAGTTATAATAATAATAATAATAATGCACATCGTCGTTTGCCAAAGGCATATACTCTAGCAAATGATGCCGTGCATTACACTTGTTGTTTGATGTGGTAAAAATCCGACCAGCAAGCAAATGTATGACACTACATAATGTGAAGGATACATTAACAAACTGCTTGCCAAAACCTTCCGACTCACTCTTCAGCACACTTGAAGCTACCCATCCAAATATCTCTTATATCTGTAAATAAACGGCTCACCGGACGAAATCAGGAAAAAATCCAAAAAGAAATAACCACACAGCAACATTAATCTGCACGGCTCCCTCCAAGTTAATAACAGTTCATTAAGCAATCTTTTCACGACTACCTATATCGCGATGTGCAATTTCCCTCGCTTGAACTTTAACACCTCATGTATCTGCGAGTAATGCGAGAACAGAAATATTCCCACTCCCCCAAATCACACGACTCCTTCGACAAATCTAACTTCAATCGCGCAAAGATCAAAGCACTAACATCGCACTCTCTGGCTCTGTCTGTCCCATATCTGTGTAGATGTCTTAAATGTCTGAATCTCAATTCGGCAAAAGAAAGCCAATAACACATTAACCAATCGAAATATGATGCATCCTGTTGCATGTGTTGTGTGCTCTTCTAATCGTGCTCTCCTATGCAAACAAAATATCCGCACTGTATGTTTTGCTGCCACACTAGCTCATCCCACTCTGACCTCCATCGATCTTCTCAATATCTATCTGCTAGTGTTTCTTTTTCATTTTGACAATTTATTCTCTAGGCTAACGTGTCCCTAGCGCCCCAAACCGATAGGTGGAAAATAACCTCTTTTTCGTGTCGCTAATGGATTTATTATTTTTCAAATGATGGAAAACTTTCTAATAGGAAGTTGGCTCATGGCACGCCGGCCGAAAGGTGTCCGCCAGAGTGCACTGATGTTGCGGTATGGTCGTAAGTGTTTTGTGTGCTCAATGCCCTAGTCGCACATAAATTTGCGATTAAGCCAAAAGTAACAACATTGACTGCATACAACCGTCTGAAACCGAAAAGTCTTGTAACGATAGACTAGGGTGTATCTGTGCACAGAGAGTAAAGGAGACACTGAATGACTATCCGAATCGATGTTGATACATGCTGGCTACAACTTCTTTGCTTGTTTTCTTGCATTATAGTGTTTTGTTTTTGGGAAAAGGATCGGTTTATATTGTTCGAACGTGTGCTAGCAGAGAAAATGTTTCATAAAAGTTACATGAGATTAACATGGGCTTTCTGAGTGAGGTGGTTTTAATTTATCTGCCAACGTCCCAGCTGCTTTTTGGTAAGGAGTGTGCAAATTGATTTTTCAAGAGCTTGGAATTCAATGGTCGACTGAAAAATAATTAAGGAGTACAATAAGTGCCCTTCTTGGATGATTACGTTCTTTGAAGTTGTTGTGTTTCGTATTTTTTGACGAACGGCAAGTCAAGTTTGTTTTTTTCTCCAGACATCCCGCTCAGAGACCGGATAGATATAGACAGTGATTGTATACCTAACCATTTATGTATTCTAAAAGAGACCACCACATTGTGATGACTCAATGAACAATGAGTGGCTATGTGTCACGAAGAGAAGGCTTTTCATGAAATATGTGTTACTTTCAACTCAGCGAAAACGTATTAAACATTTTCAATCGTAAAAGAGAAGTAGTAAGTTTCAACTAATACCTACATATTTTCCAAAATGTTTTTTTTTAAGCGAATATGAATTTTTTAAAATTCAGTGAGTCTAATATTTGTAATCAGTGGAAATCCACTAAGCGAAAGAATTTTTGAACGAACCAATTTTATTAAAGTGTCAAAACTGCACTGATGAGGTTCTTTTAGCCCTTAAGTTGCTTAAGCGAAACCCTATTGCTGGGGCTGATGGCATCCCAACTTTACTTCTTAGGGAATGTTGTGCCTCTCTCTGTTTCCCCTTGCTCACTATTTTCAACCAGTCTCTTTCTGAGGGTAAATTCCTTCAGGAATGGAAGATTTCATTTCTCGTTCCAATTCACAAATCTGGACCTAAAAATAATGTCGAGAACTACAGGGGAATCTCTAAGTTATCCGCGATTCCAAAGCTTTTTGAAAGCATTATCAAAAACAAAATCGAATTTTTAACAAAAGAGTACTTATCAGTTGCTCAACACGGTTTCGTTTCCGGTAGATCCACTACTACTAACTTGACACTGTTCTCATCGTATGTTATTAAGGCTATTGAGAACAAAAATCAAGTTGATGCAGTTTATACAGACTTTAGTAAAGCCTTTGATTCTGTAAATCACTTAATTTTGAACTTTTTGGCTTCCATTCTAAGATTTTATCTTGGCTATCATCTTATCTTACTGACAGAACTCAAATCGTACGTGTAGGCAATGTCTGCTCCAGACCAATTAAATGTACCTCTGGGGTTCCCCAAGGTAGCCATTTAGGGCCATTGCTTTTCACAATTTTCTGCAATGACATTACATTGGCTATTAAACACTGCCAATGTCTGTTATACGCCGATGATCTAAAACTATTTTCAGCCATTAAAGGCCCAAAGGACTGCTACCTATTACAACCGGATCTAAATTCTATTGCAGAATGGTGTAACGTCAATGACTTAAAACTTAACATAAGTAAGTGTAATGTGATAACATTTTCAAGATTGACTTCACTTTCGCAATTTGATTGCGTCATTAACTCCAATCTTCTTTGTAGAATTGATAAAATCAAAGATTTAGGAGTTATTCTCGATTCTTAATTTTCTTTAAAAAGTCATATTGACTATATTGTTTTAAAAGCTAATTCTGCCATTGGATTTATTAACAGAAATTGTAAGGATTTTAGGGACCCATATGCCCTCTTATCTTTGTACATCTCTTTGGTAAGATCGCTTCTTGAGTATGCCGATATCATTTGGAGTCCCGCATTTAATACTCACTCTGATCGCATTGAAAAAATACAAAGGCGTTTTACAAGGATAATTTTTTCTAAAATGCGTTGGAATTTCCGCCCAGATTATTCAGCTAGATGCAAATTGCTTGGAATTAAATCGTTAAAGTCGAGACCAGCCATTCATGATGTAATATTTGTAAGAGATATATTAAGCTATAGCATTAAATGTCCACCCCTTCTTTCAATGGTACCTATCTATGTACCTGCTAGATCTTTAAGAACTAGACATTTTCTTTTTGAAAACATGCACAGAACTAAGTACGGTAGCAATTAACCTTTGTCTAGAGCAATTATGTCTTTCAATGAAGCTTGTTGTAATATTGATTTATGGCTCTCTAGAGAGAAATTTAAGGCAATGCTGTTGTATGTTTATTTTTTTTGAATTTATATACCTGAAATATCTGTATTTGTAGATTTATTAAATAAATAAATAAATAAAATTTTGCGACCTCTAAAAAAACACAGATTCCGTTGTTTAAGACGTCGTGGCCATTTCTTTTTTAAAAGCTCAGTGCTTTTCACATCTCATAGCTGAAGCTACGGACGAAGAGTCTATATTTGTTGACAGCTGGATGCTGTTCCAAAGTATTTAAAAAACTGCAAATCAATTGCTTAAGACTACGCTTGTAAAAAAACATTTTGTTTACTTGGCTCAGCGAAAATTCACTGGGCACTTGTCCCCTACAAATGGGGCAGCAAAAATCTACCATAATATGTTCTATTGCACATTTTTATGGGAAAGTAATTCCCGAAAGGACTTTGGTATAACTTCAACTTATATGAAAATTATACGAACTAAGCGAAAATGAGCGTAAAACTTCAAGTATAAATTAAATTGAAAATACATAAATTTTAAAGATAGTACCTATGGTAAATCTTCTGCCAAACAACAGAAATCGACAAATTACCTCATAGTTGCAAAAAGTATCTCTTAGAAGAGTAGGTATCTACCAAATTGTGAAGCAGTGTGGCATTAAATGACTTTTAACAGTTTGCTACCAGTTTTTAAATGTTATTACCAAAATGTGGATAAATTGTTCCTCGACAGTTATTGAGCTGTTACTGTTGTCAGTTGGGTGAATTGTCGTCACCCCATGTTTATGTGGCTATCGACAGTGGTCACCAATTGCTATTTTATGAAATGATCTCACCTTGTTCATTCATATCTCAATTGAAATACAAAATAATAGAAATAAATTCTCCAATATAATCTCTACCTGAATAACGCGGCCGACAAACAAAGCAAATATTATTTATAGAATTACATTTCTAACGGGATGCCATATATTTCCAGCAAACAAGAGATGCGGCTGTGCGACTAGTTAACGATCGTTCGGATCGGACCTGACAACCACTCAGATGCAATATAATTCAATGACAGATAGAAGAATAAGAAAACCAAATCAAAATTCAAAAATTTTAATTGAAAAATTAAAAGCAAATAGCCAGTGCACTTAAAGTCAGTTAGGATCTAGAGGTGTTGGGTGTGTGTGCCACTATGGTGTAATCCCCCATAAGCTGACAGTTGAAGATTGAAGTTGTTTTTTTTTTGTTTTTTTCTTTTCTTCAACTGCAACGCCAAAACCAATTTAATTTGTATTTTCTCTCCATTTTAAGTGCGAGTGTGTTGCTAATTAAGGATTCGCTAACACATTTGCCCGCATACACCTGGCTGTACGCTGATGGGCTCTTAAAGTAGGCTGTCATTGATTGACGCCTACCTCTATCTGGAAGTGCGTTTTATAATCCTTGTGTGCGGCGCGCGCGCGCGCGCAACAGCGGGAGGGGGCACGGTGAAAACTTTTTCTTAATTGCACGTTGGCTTTAATTGCAGCGGTGCATGAAATATAGTCGCATGCGTGTATTTGTATTTTGTATAGCACTTACCTTATCGCAGAAGACTTTTATTTGGCAATAGCCTCGATGGAAGATTTGTGTATCTCGTGGATCCTCAAATGTGTCGATTTGTACATGCAGCGGCAGACCCTGAAATGGAAATTAAAATTAAATTCAGTATATTATAAGGTTTCACTTAGACCCAATTAACCGATTAAAAGCTTAACAACACCAACAAGCCCCGGCCAAGCCAACAATCTCAATACGCAAATCGTTTCACTATTGGCTTGGAAAAATCCATTTCGCAAGTGCTGCGCGCAATGGCAGCAATTAACTTTGCGCCAACACTTAAATCAAACGCAACACAAAAAAAAAAAAACAAATTTAAATATGAAAGAAATCTTGACACACCGATCAGTGCAAATCAATTAAATGTTAATTTTCACTATAAATATCTTATAGAAGCACTTTGATTTTTTTTCTTTCTCAAAATTAGGTGTATTAACATTAATTGAACACTCAGACAGCGGCTGTGACACCGGGAGGGTTTATTCAGCTTGTGACGGTCGCGTTAGTCACACGAGAAAATATATATATATCTATGCCACCATTGAAATGTATCTTTTCGATCGGATAAGATGAAAATGGCCGAGCGACAGTCTCTAGCCGTATCCGTGGTATTGGACAATTATAAATTTTAATTAAATCACCATCCATCAATCATAGGGGAGATTGTGTCTCAAAATGCGTTGGCAGGATACTCTCTCTCGCGCGCGTCGCGCCATAGGATGTGTATCGTTTTGAAGAGGTGCGTGCGAAACAAAAATGAAAATTAATTTTATTCGCAAAACAACATGACAACGTGTCACCTCTATTGCGTGCATTAATCTCTTGCGAATTTATTTTTATTTTTCGTCTGTCCAGTGCGGCCACAGGCGAGAATTATGATGAATAATCAGCTCTAGGAAATGGACAACAAACTCTCTCGGAAATTGGCTCCAAATGCCAGATACTGTACTTCGTGTCTGTCGATCGACGAGGAGAAGTTTTTTTTTTTTCTTTTATTTTGTATTCACGCGACAAATGTTTTTCTGTTTCTTTAAGTTTTTTTTTCTGTCTTTTCAATTTTGCATGTCGGAACAGAGAGTGTTTGGAAAAAAAAAACAAATCTTATTATTATAATGAATAGGTAGTGGGTATCGAAGGCGACGCACTGGTCGTCGATGATTAGAGGCCGTCCTTCATGTGGGCGCGAGCTGTTAACACGGCTAATGTTAATGGTCAACTGTGTATCATAGATAATATGTTAATTACAATGGAACAGTTAAAGTGAGACAAAAGTGTCTCTCGGCCCACTCGGATGTAGATGCCTATAGTTTTTTTTTGGGCGTAAAAACGATCGTTTCTACTAACATGCTTCTAATTAAAGCACGCATTTTTTACCGTTTACGACAAAAGCTTTTTAAAATGTAAAACACAAGGGAAACATTTATATAATACACTGAGAGTAGGTATATTTTTTTTTGTTTATGCAAATGACAGTTTCGACAGTGGGAACAGATTTCATGGTGAACCGTGAAGATTCTGTAACAGGTGCGATCGTGATGCGAAGAAATCGTTGGATGGTTGTTATCGTTTTATTGCTTTTGTTTTTTTTCGTGTGATGTAGAAGGTAGGGTTTCTTGAGCAGTTATTGATGTTATTGTTAGTTTAACTCAAGCGAGCGCCCTCTTCGTTTGGGAGAATATGATGCTTCCTTTTGCACTGTTTCCACAACCTACTTAAGCCAACATTTTCCTAAGTCATGGTGTTTTTGCAGATTTTCAATTCAGCGAAGCTTCATTTCATGTGTATGGTTGCAAATAAGTAGATAGATTTCCAAGAAATTCCAAAGATATGCATAATCGTCTAACGAATTGTATTTCAAAATATTTTCAGCTACTTTTTTGCCATTTCGAAGCGAGATTCAGTTGGCGAAAAATTCCAAAAATAGAATATTATGTATGGAATTGGAAACCAACGTTAAGACCTGTTTTGTGTCATGAGGAAGAGGGAAACCAATGACGGGCCTCGTATATTAACGAAGTTCTTAATCCAATCTCCCTTAATTTCAGATCTCCCTCCTTTTTTCAACATTCCTTAATAAGCTTAGACCTTCGAATTGGTAGATGACTGCTTTGATGCACGAATTTTTGGGACCACTTTATCCGATATCTTGTATCAGAAAACACAAGACGCATGTTGAGCAAGATCTTTGGAAGCACTTTATCCGAAACTTGCCTTGCGTCAAACGACATAACAAATTCGTAAAAGCAGTCAATACTTGTTTCTAATCTTTAAATCCAGTTCATCAAATATCGAACCAATTGTATTTGAGTCGGACACTTAGAGGGATGAATAAAAAAAAATAAAAGCAGCGCCAACAAACAGCAACAGCTGATCGACTGGACGATTTCACTTAAATACCAACAAAACTGAGAGCAGCCACCACCCTTCAACGACTAAAACCATTTAAAACCGTACCTCCTAGAGCTGTCGGAATATTTTAGATGAATTGCTGTTTTCAGTTTACTGAATTCATCTTCACATTCTGCTGAAATAAATCGAACTGAAGAAAATTCCCTACAAAAAAAAAACAAAATTAGGGAAAGATATATGTACATACAAAAATAAGCGGCCTAAAGCGCGCATACAGGTGTTTACTTTCCGTCTGTTTTATTCAATCAAATAATTAGTTATACGCGCAGGGACTCATTTTTTATTCCCTGTGTTCCCATACCTGTGCAGGTTTCTGGTTATTGAAACACCAAACAGCACACAAGAAATAGAAGGACGGTATATTCATTTGATGGAAGGATACTGTTTTCTTAAATTTTATGATTTCCCTCCCCACTTGCATGGAGCGGTATAATGGAAAGTGACAATTACAATTTTTTCGATTGTCTGAATTGCCTTTTCAGATTCATCCTGGTATGGGATTGAATCTTTTTTTTTTTGTTGTTGGTGTGTAGAGATTACAAAAGTTAATTGAAAGGTCTTGAGTATTTTTATTTCTTCTCTTGTATCTTTGACTTACCTTTACACCTTTCTGGCTACTGAAATCCGTACTTAGGCACTGCACAGCAATATTTATCTGAAATTGGAAGAAGGAAACAATGGTTTTTAATGTTTCTTGTATTTGTAATGGAGGCGAAAATTAAAAAAGGAATTTCAATAAATTTAGTTCATTGGATCGTGCTATTTGAGTAAGAGATGTTGTGAGGCACCAATTATGCGGTGATTACGCTGGAGGGTGATAAGTAAAAAATGAAGATGATTTGTTAATTTTGACGAGATCACATCAACCAAACGAGTCGTAACAGAACCCAAACTCGGGTGGTAAACTTTTCAGTAATCCAGTTCGCAGGTGAACTCTTTCGTTTCGTATTCAAAAATGATTTTGTTCAGGAAACCCGAAAAGGTTCAACAGTGTACAACAACACTAACTAAAGAAAAGATATTGCTCTCAGAAAATGCACACAATACGTTCCAATACGAAAGTGCCCTGTGCCACAACATTTTTTTTGGAAGATGATGACAGTTTTGCATTGCTGAGGATGCACACTGCTATCCAGGCCTCAATTTTAGACGAGAACAATGTCTGGGGTATGCGAAATATGAAATCATGTTCCCTGTCTGCTTTCATTCCGCAGAATGGTTTTCTTCACTCGAATGTATTTCAAAAATCTCCCTCATTGTGCCCAAAGAAAGGCATTGCCTCAATGTAATGTCGCAAAGAAGCCACCACAGTAATGACCATTAATTTATGGCCGACAACCCATATAGAGCTGTTCAATCGATGATTTTCGCACTAGAAAGGTCATTAGATATGCGAAACATGGCATACGCTTTCGATGTTATACTCGACAAAGAATTCCCTTTCCATTACAAAAGAGTCGAAAGAATTTTAAGATAATCTGTAATTAACACGAAATCAAATCTCCTATTCCTCTCACAATCGATCACATTCCATTACAGCAAAAAGAATCAAACAGGGAAACACAACAATTGTCCATTTCTGAGAATCCTATGTACACACAAACTTGCATGGGCTGACGCGATGTGTCCATGGGATGATAATCACGCGCCCCACCACCGGACCATCGTTTTCGCAATGAAGGAAGTCCGCCACACACACCACACCTGTAGATGGGCAAAAGTCTTTTGTTTTAAATAATGCGAAACATATGTCTAATGGTGGTAGGCCATTGCAATGATATTGATGCTGCTGCAACTGCATTCGATTACAAAGAAATCAAAGACAACACACAAGCGAATGTGTATTCCAAGGGAGGAAAAGAAAAAAAAGAAAACTCTCCGAGGAATTCCAAGTTGACGACGACGTCGTCGTCGAATGGCTGTGCCAAATGGGAATAATGTTTAAGGCATTTGGTGCGCGCAATCTGCACAAAAATACCAACAAATACAAAGCTCTCTGATCGATGATGGTATAGTGCTGTGCGCAATGGCAACAGCATCTTGTGGTAATCAATTGCGTATAGATAAATATTTTATTCTACTTCTGGATGGTGTATAGCTGGTAAAAGCCAATCGATTTCTATCTATGTGAGATTTTTCAATCCAAAACGTTGAGCCTAGGTATTTAGGCAAATACAGTTTGGACTAAACTGAAGATGGAAGATTTACCATCGATGGAAATTGAAGCAGCCACCAAAGAGATACCACAGATAGATATATGCGAGTATATACGCACCACCACGCCACCAACAAAGAAAGAAAGAAACTCTGTATAAATTTCAACAGATTCTTATCAGTGGCTGCTGCTGCTGGTCCCACCTTCTCTGTGAGATAGTTTGCCCGAGTGCGTCTGCACAGCTATTAACGCAAAACCCCCTATAGCACTGACTGCAGATACCATTTCGAATTCTGAACCAAAGATGAAGAAGGTAGGTTTTTCTCTCTCTCTGACTGTGGAATAAAAATCACTTCCTCCATCGTGCGGTTCAGGTGCTAGAGCCATACGCACTGTTACTGTGGCTGGACCTTTCAGATTCCCATTTTCTCTTTGTCACAATTTATTGGAATTGAGTGTCTAATTTGAATACATCTCGTAGTATGACGATTATTCTCCCTCTTGTGTGCCAGGTGGATATTTATATACAACTAAGATGTGTTTTTGAATTTATTATAAAGAAATTTATTGGATTTTGTGTGAGTTGTTTCGACATTCGACAAGATTTGTTGTAGGTATAGGTATACTTTTTTTTGTTGTATACCTATACCTACCAATCTTCCACTGGCATGGAGTAGATTAGATAATGACTGCGTTAAGCGGTTTTCCCTATAATTTCAGATTTATGGCGATTCGATTTAAAACTAAGGTTCCATGAGAGTGTGCGTGTCGGTCTTAACTCTTAACGCCAACATCGGGATTTCTGTTTTTTTTTTGTTATTCTCTTTGTAATCTTTTTGTTTTTCTTTTTGGGGGAATATTTCTTTATTTGAATGAATAAAAATGCATACGCGGATTGTGAATTTATGGGTAGATGGTGAGAGCTAGTGTGCAACCGCTGTACGGCCTGCATTGTGGCAACACAAACATCTGTTGCACTCGACACTCTCATTCGGACCTGGAATCAATGTGGTAATTTATTGCAATAATTTCGTGATAAATTAGTGAAGGCGAACTCGATAAGGTGGGACATGTGGGCTAATAATGTTGTTTTGGGGGTTGTTGCAGTGTGAGTGTGTGTCGGTTGTTTGATATCGGGTGTTGGATCTGATGGTAATCAGCTGCGTTATGAAAGTACGATAAATTGGATCATATTTCAATGATGGGGGAACTGCATGTGTAGGAAAGTGAATGCGCTCGGTGTTGTTGGGACAACTTTTACAATTTGGTCATGGATTTGAAGAGAATTGTATTGAAGATTTAGCGGGAAATTCTTCTTAAAGGAACAAGCGGTAGTTAATTTTTACTCAGTGAAGTAGGACAGAGTTTACGATTGAACTCAAGAGATCCTTTCAACAAAAGTATTCCCTCAAAGCTAAAAAAAACCCGAGCGCTCTATATTTCCAATCTTTTATTACAATCGGCTAAAAGACTCATTGACTCATTTGTGTACAGACTAATTCCAGTTCGCAGGTCAACTCTTTCGTTTTATTTTATGTTTTATGTAAAAGCGAACATACCGGGCAAAGACAACCAATAAAACGACAAAAAGCGCAGTCCTACAGCACGATTTCTAAGGCTTTAATGGTGCTTTTGTTTTCATATTTTACCAATGCAAACTGCAGGATACAGACTTTCAAAAAACAATCAAACAATATTATATCTTATAGTTTGATGAAAAATGTGCACCGTAAGGCTTTTCCACTTCACCACCTCTTGCGCACGGCAGAGAAACATCGGAGTAAGTTTTCTAAGGAATCTTTAAAATTTAGCAGAAACAAAAATGAATGAATTGTTGTTAAAAGATAGAACTGAAGTCCAATATGGACGTGTTGCTAAAAGTATTTACTACTTCTTTGCTGAAAATGTTACAGCATCCAGATGATTTTCATGTGTAGCTTTAAAATCGAGTTCGCAGCTGGACTCTTTTGTTTTCAAATTGTTCTGTAATCATTTTGAATGGGCCGATACTTGAATGAATTATTCCTATTAAATGCATGAGCGCTATGAATCAAATAAAGACCCAGTCTTCTGGTGCTCTTGGTAAGGGATCTCTTCTCCAAAAAAAAGAGAAGTCACTCATTTTGATATTATCCACAACAGTGATTTCCACCAAAAGTCACTAGAAACCTAGCTGAATCGCAAATTAATTAAGCAAATTTAAAGAATCACGCTGAAGACAAGCCAGGAGGAAGATACATGTCAAAACCAACTCATTTGAAAAAAATACGCAGTAATTGGTAAGAGTAGAACGGTGACCATACTGATTCACCATAAAATGAATACAAAATACTTTGATGACTCAAATTAAATTGTTCCAACACAGTCAGATATAACAATTGACGCAAAGTTTGGCACTAAAATTTGAGGCAATTGGCAAGTGATCCACCAGATAAGCAACGATCTGCGACTGAAGCCCCTTTGGCCGGTGCGTGCGTAATTTAGCAGCCCACAGTAGAAGACACACAATTAGACAACAGCTGATTACAGAGTTAACTTTCTTTGAAAGCATATCTCTAGAGCGCATGATACAGACATTTGGCGCCATGACTAATTCGAGCTCCAACCTCCAAACACTGGTAAATAGTCCGCTTGTCGTCGGCCTATGTCTGTATTAGAAAAAAAAAACTACGAAAGTTGCTGCGAAGAACTTACAAAATGAAATTAGCTACCTTATACAAGCCTTTCTCCATTCAGCACAAGACATTTGACAACTGCGAGCAAAACTGCACCAAAGTCGATTTGATATATAAAATGTTTGATTTGCTCCTTGGAGAAACAGATTCAAAAGTTTCCTTTTTGCGAAAAAAAAAAATACGAGAGCAAAACTAACCAGCATACGAAGTACTCTCGAGGGAGCTAGGTACAGATTTAACAAAAACCAACCCTGAACCGTTTCATCCTTTGTTCCACTTACATGCGTGTGGTCATGCCCGACATATGCAAGACATACGATCCACACAAAAGTGAAAGCTTCAGGAAAAATCCGACCATCGTTGACAACTCAAGGACTATCTATATATTATATAGCATTCAACGGCCATAAAGTAGGTTGTTTACTTTGTTTATTGGGATGAAACAAAATACCCTCCCCTTTTAGCTACTCAATATGCAAATGAGAACACACATATTTTGTGCGCACAACTTTAAGTAATTAAAATCAACACGAAATAAAGAGAAAGAAAAACAACAAAAAATAATAAATAAGTCATTAAGTCCAATAGCAGATAAATAAATTAAATTTATATCATAAGACTTTGATATTTGCATTTAAAATTGAAATTAGAATTCTATCAGCCGTCATCGTTTGGAAAACAAACCCATACAGACATCAGCTTGACTCCAGTTTAGTCTGGTAGTTTGCGCGCCACCAACTGCGAGAGCCTGTGGGAAATACACCTTGCTCTTGGAAAATGATTTACAAACTGTTTGCGGATAATTTCATGCAACAGAGTGTACTCGAATGTCAATTTTTTTTTTCTGTCATATTTATAAAGTGCACACTGCAAAGCGACACCGGACAACCTGAGACGACTACTATGACAAAATGCAATTATTGACATCAGGTAGCAATTACACAGCAATTCGCAATTAATTTTCTGTTCACCATTAATTAATTAATTCTTGAATACGAACAAACACATGTGTGTATATTACTTTGGCCAGAGCTAATGGGTTAATAAGCAGCAACTCTAGCTGTTTTTAAGTACGTTTCCGGGCGTCTGCGCGCAGTCCAACTGACATGACACAATCATTATAAATGGATTATAATTGAAATGGTAACGCGTATCTCTGTAAAGGGTAACCAAGATCGCCGATTACCAACAAATGTACTTGCAGGGGGTTCAATGTCCTATCGACATAATATTTTTCGTCAATGGTAAAGTAGAGTGCTTTTAGAGTTACCCAAGAAACGCTTGTTCAATACCGATCAATCCATTTGATAGTGGTAACATAAAAGACTTCGTCCCGCCCCTTCATAGTAGGTGGGAGTATAAATATATTCATACCTTCCAGCGGTATATTGTGTGTCGTGTCGTTTCGTCTGAATGAATTCCGTTCTCAAGATGCGAAGGCAAATGAGTTCGTAATTGTAGTAGGTAGCCATAAGACAACTACTGGTAATGAATACATATCTCCTTCATTCAAAGGCATTGGCTAATTTTTCATCTAGATTCAGCGAAAAAAAACCTCCTTCGTGCCCACAAAAGATATGTTCTACATAAAAATGAAAAATGTGTTTTATAGACTCCAGGTGCACACTGAGTTGAAAATACCTTGCAGCTAGAAATAACAAAAACCGACTGCGCCGCTAAACTAGAGTCGCTACGTAATTCCAGAAACGGAAATTGAGATATTTTTCATAACTTAGGCGCACATGTGGGTATGCATAATAAATTTCCATCCGTTGATTTTTTTTTTCCTTCTATGATACCTACGATGCATATTTTGTCCGCCTTGGGGAGTGCACATGGAGCGAACGGGATGGCGATAGACTGCGTCGTCCTGGTCGTTTGCGAATTGCAATTAAGCTTGATTAGGTTTAATCGGTTTTTGATATTTATGACTTTTCATTATCATTATATTCATTGACTGTAAAGTGTATGCCAGGAATTAATCCACCTGATTGTTTGGTATGAGTTGCACATGAAGCAACTTTAATTAATCGGTTTGTATGCATCGATGACGGTTTTTTTTTCAATGAGGCAATCTAACAATGTTCCCCATCAGCGAGGAGCTGCTAGTTGCGAGAAATGGAGCAAGAGGATGTGAGGAAATATTGCTGCTTGGGGTCACCCTCAAGTCATAGTATTATGGAGGTTGATTTTTGTTTGCGGTAAAAAAAAAGATTTTTTTTTTAAAGGCACTGAAACACAGTTCGCAGATGCACTCGTTAGTTTTTCTTTGGCGCTGCTGGGGTGATTCTTTGGGAACATAAGAAGGATTTTGGAAGTTAAAAGAATGTGGCAAGGGCAAAAGGGAGCGCTTCTTTCATCCGATGCATGGGTGGGAGTGTGTGCCACTTAACATTTTCGATTGTATCAAAAGGTATCTCAGGCTATATAACAACACAGGCCGCGTCAAAATGCGCATGTAGCCAAATAAAGCAAAGAGATTAGCTTACTTATAAGAATAAAATGCTTATGGAAACATGTTCTAGAAAGAAGGTAACAAATCGTGAAAAAATCACCACATCAATACAAAATATGTATGCAGAACCAGTGTTGCTATGCCACTGGGATCATTTTTCCCTCGAATATATGTTTTTTACCCCCGCATTTGTGTCGCAATGCTATCTTTAATAAAAAAAAACTTATTCTTAAGTAGTTATCACTCTAAACGGTAATTTTTTAAACTCAAGATTTTTAAGAGGATTTCTAAAGCCGTTTTTTTCTTTTTAAGAACACAGATTTTAATTTTGATATTTTTTATATTCATTGATATGAAACGCTGTACATCAAGATAGACTTATGCTTAGTAATTCGTAATTCAAATATAATATAGAATTTGGAAGGCTATCTTCATGATGCCATTGGGGAGGCCCACTTTCTTGAGCGAAAGACTATAAATCGGACCGATTCACATAGTCAAAAATAGCCGTTCAGCTCATATACCCGTAATTGTGTTCGAACAAAAAAAATATCTTGTTGGTATCATTTATAAAAAGAGACGATTTATTGTTATTCACATATGTTACAAAACACAATTATCTACATGGGTCTAGTACAGATCAGAGATTGAAGTTCAATGGCTATTGGTTTTTTCCTAGTGTTAATAAAAGTTCCCACCCTTTTTCCACACGATGGGAAATGTGAATTTTCCCCGACTTACCAACACTGTGCCCATCATAGTATTTGTTAAGTCGTGGCTATACAAATATGACCAGCAACTTCGCATTTGAATTTGTGCACTCGAATCTTTTACGAGAACTACTCCTTCTGATTGATAACTTTCATGATCACTGATCTTTTCAAACATTCAAACAAGGTATACCGATTAAATTTCAACGTGAGATTCGAAATGTAGACTCGTTAATAAATCATAGCCCCTGCGACAACTAATGTACCCCTTTGCCGGAGAGCCAATATTTTAGTCAAATATTTGAACCACGATTGTGAGCACGAAAAGTTCGCAACTCTTTTGTTTAGCCACTTTGTTCAAACGCGCGCACATTCTAAATCGCTTAACACAAAATTGACTATGTAAAAATAACTTACCTTAGCAGAACTCTCCAGTGGATTCCAATAGACCGCGATAGCGTTGTGTGAAACCTCCTCAATGCATCCCACAAGGCCGACAGAATTTTTCGTATCTGCGAATGAAAAACAATTTTTTTTGTAATTTATAATTCTCCGTCAATTCGTTATCATTAATCAGAAAATTTATTCTGCCAATAAATTTAGATTTCCACCAATTCCATCGACCTGAAAATAGTATCAAATGTCCAAAGGAATTTTGTAACTAAACAGTACACACACACACCTGGTGTACACACATTTCGTCCAATAATTACAAGATAAATTGTCGTTTGATTTACAAAAAAAAAAAAAAATGAGCGAACAAGCAACCACCAACAAGCCAGTTCTCTGTCCTCGCCTATCGATAAAGAATTCTCTCCCCCTCAAGGTTCATTTGCATATTCAACGCGAGTTTGGATTTTTGTTTTGTCTCTCCATTTTTTCTGCGGCCATTTTTGCCGTTAAACACGACAACCAACTAATTACTTATCGCTTCGAATGTATCTCGTCTGTAGATTGAACATTAAATGTCCTTAAAGCTGGTGTGTGATTTTTTTGTTGTTTGCTCCTTCTCAGAAATGAGATGACCACGAATGAGTGTGTGCAATGTGCATCCCCAACAGGCAAACAGGTGAAATTGAAAAGGAGTTGCTTTTTTTGTTGTTGCTGTGGAGATAAAATTGTCGCATAGTTGCAAGAGCTGCTAGCATGTTGCGATGGTTATCGACAATTTGCAACATTCTGTCACATTACACGGTGGATACAAGTTAAATCCACTGGACAGGCGGTTATGCGCCATCGATTTTTCAAAGTCGGAAATCGCTCTAGTTTCCTTGAACTGCATTGGTATGCATATATGCATCTACAAGATGTAGTTTATTGTTACTGCGTTGGGTGTTGGATTTCGTTGGCCATTGAAATAATATTGTAACAAAAAGTAATTGTTAAAACAGTTTCATATTTCGATGTTGTGTGTATCTAGAGTGTCGGCAATAATTTGAAATTATGACTCGCAGACAATTTAATATCGCCACAGGCGATGCTCCTCGGATGCAGTTATTTCGATTGGTGAGAATTTCTCTTGATGCCCAAAATAGACGCCTATCTTCCGAGCGCAGTTGTGCGTCCGTTCGAAGGGCTCGACTGTGTAGAATGGCTGATAAATTAAATCGATATAATGGTCACCCGGCGATGGATGACAATTATGATACCACTCCGATGCTCAGCCATTAGTCGGGGGATAATGAAAAAGGCATTCTCAATGGACCGCGAGTCACTGCGTGACAGTTGGATTCTTAATTAGCGAGATTGACAGAATTAATTTGTGGACGGTCTTGCTGTTGCAAAAATAATATTGAACTTAGGTAATAAAAATAACTTACCAGCATCTAGTATTCTCTGTTTCACAGAATGTTGTCTACTATGCCAGAACTGCCAGGCTTTGATTTCATCTTCGGGACTCTTCTCCTCGCGGAACATTAGCATGATTACACTCTGCAAAAAAAAAAATAAAAAAATTTAAAACAAGTCCAAATGCTAATTCTAAATCTTTGCAAATATTTCCCTCAATAAAATACTATAACACATATATGCTTTTACTCTTATCTGGCGTACACAATTATTGGACTTGTATTGCGCTACCGAGCGGTGCAATTATAACCACTCGGTGCTGGCCGATGCTGCTGCTGCTGGGGTTTTTGTTGGCTCTTCCTAAGCGCCAATCATTTTGATCCATAGTAATGAGTTAAATAGCCGACCGGCGGACTGTACACAAAGTCAGCGAAAAACTCAATAAACAACAAAAAAAACAGACTCCATAGAAGATAAGGGTCATTTGGAGGAAATTACTTGAAACTCTTTGGTAGCGCAATTGCAGTCATTCATAATGTATTAGATTGAAAGAGAGGTGCCTACATGTGTGCGTGTGTGGGTAAATGGAATGAATAGCATTTTCGATACAAAGTGGTCAGGGTGCGCTGAAGAATGTGGCGAGAGTGAAGAGGATGGACTCTTGCAAAACGATGCGATTTTCAGCCTTGTTAACCATTGGTAACAATCTTAATTATTATTTACCAGGAAGTCAATTGGGTGACTAATTGAAGTGTGAAGAGAAATGAGCGCAGAAATGGAGTTGGAAAAAAAAATTGAAAGCTGCATGATTAGACGACGGATGGGTGCTACAGAGTATATAATAGATGCTTTAGCAGTTCATTGCAGGACAGTTTGGAACGATTTAAAATACATTAATGACCGCCCTGTTTAACGGAAATTGTTCTTCGCTTAATGACTTTCGAAGAGGGTACTTTTAAGCTTGGCAAGGGGGACTTTACTTGTCGATCATATCTGTAAGCTTTCACGTTGCATTTTTGTTTATTTATGCGTCAAATATGACCCAGGCTCCTTTACCACCATTATTGCCACAGGTACTTGTGAGGAAAAGAGTCTCTGCAACTGGCATAGAATTCACATTCCGATCTGCAATGTAATTCCGGTCTCTACTCATGTGGCGACTGCGAAAATATGTTCGCCCATAATCAAGATGAAGGTGTATGAATGGCAGATCAACGACAAAAAAGAAGATTTTGTGGGCTCCTTTACAACGATCTTACGATATCTAAATAAAAGTCCAAATCTACCAGTCTTTAGTAGGCAACTGTTGGGAGAAAATGTGAAGAAAATGTGTCTTTCAAGTTTGTAATGTTGAAAATTTGTCGAACCAGTCAAATAACAGCCTTACAAAAAAAAAACGATCTGACCTATCCCTCCGGATACTATGCACATCGAAATGAACCGAATACAATCTATTTAGAATAAGCGACAAGGTTGACGACTGCAGATCGCTTTAGATATAGTACAAGGTGGCGCAAAAGTTATCCTCCTATCAGAAAATGCTATAAATTTTGCGATTGGCCCCTAATGTCAGTTCTGTTTTGACATTTGTGTAGTAAACACATGCGAAATACACGTTAATAAACAATGTTACGCTACACTGCTCCAGAACGCGGAATATTGGTGACTATTTATTTGAGCAATAATCGGTCGGTGACTTTGGCACAATGTGAATTTCGTCGCAGATTTCCTAGCCGTCCAACGCCTACTGGTGAAACACTGCGACGTTTAGCCGCTCGCCTCGAAGAGACTGGCACAACACCAGATGCTGCCAGGCGTGGCAGACCCCGGAGTAGCCGTTCTGCAGAGAATATTGCTGCTGTAGCCGAAGATGTCATGGAAGCGCCGTCGACATTGACCAGACGACGTGCCACGCAAATGGGTATCAGTCGACGGTCTTTACAGCGAATTTTGGTACAAGATTTGAAGATGTTTCCGTACAAAGTCCAGACGGTGCATCAGCTGTTAGCTGCTGACCGCCAATCGCGTCTAACATACGCTCAAGCCATCCTTAATCACCACCAAGAGGAAGATGATTTTTCATCAAAAATAATCATGAGTGATGAGGCCCATTTCCATCCTAGCGGGTACGTAAATAAGCAAAATTTACGCTTCTGGGGCACTGAAAATCCGCGTGTAACCCACGAAGAGCCATTACACCCGCTCAAAGTCACTGTATGGTGTGCTGTTTTCGCTGGAGGAGTCATCGGCCCTTTTTTCTTCGAAGACGTCGCGGGCCAAACGGTTACTGTGAATGGTGAGCGCTACAGAGCAATGATCAACGAGTTCTTTTTGCCGCAACTTGATGAATTGGGATTGGAAAACATGTGGTTCCAACAGGACGGTGCAACGGCACACACTGCACTTGCCACAACCGATATGCTGAAGGATGCATTTCCCGGGCGCCTAATCTCCCGTTTTGGCGATTTGCACTGGCCAGCAAGATCGCCTGATTTGACCGCTCCAGACTTCTTTTTGTGGGGCTTTTTGAAGTCGCGGGTTTATGTCAACAAGCCTCAGACTCTTGCAGCTCTTAAAGGCAATATCCGTCAAGAATGTGAGGACCTATCGCCGGAAGTTTTGGCCAAAGTGATGGAAAACGCCATAAAAAGGGCTCAAATGATAATCAACTGTGGCGGCGGCCATTTACATGACATCATATTCTCGACTTGATGTAAAAAAAATTAAAAAAACCAAATAAAAATAATCCACAAGAAGAATCAAAGTTTTTCATTTTTTTTTAAATTACAGCCAAAAAACATCGGAAGGTTATTTTTGCGCCACCTTGTATATCGGGTGATCAGGCGGTGGTCGAGCCAACATCACTCAATAACACTTTCTGAATTTTAAAATAATTTTAACTATTTACTATTTACTAACCATTGTGTACTTACGTTACGTACGTTATCTCTTAATGTAGGCAACTGATTGCCTTATAAATTGGATTGATAATGATCTGCGCCATCAGTATAGGTTCTGCAAATATCGAGCAAACTTAATTACTTAGCTTCCAATATTAGCTGCCCGGTTTATGACTGCAGATCGGACCCAAGCTACGCACATCGATCGACGGAGCTGATCCAGCAATAGCTCTTTAAACAATTAAGACAAATTGGCTTCAAATATCAGCAAAGAGTAGATCTTTTAGCCGAGTAGAGGTATTTCTGAAAAGAAACCCCATTGCGCGGTCGTAGTGTTAAGTTGAGCCGCCTTTTCTTCAAAAACAAACTACAAAAAAAACTTTCCTCACTCCAATCATTTCAATTGTTTGCGACAATTATTTAATGAAATAGAAATGCCCCCTCCCCATCGGTCTCCATTCCGAGCACACATACATTCCGCAGACCCATCATTTTTAAGATGTTTTTCTCGATTTCTAGCCGAAGCAGTCTTATACGTTTTATCCATGCTTGGCCAGCAGCTTCTACTGGTAACAACCTTTAACGGTAAACGTTGACCATTTTAAGGCGCGCGCGAGAAATCCACACAATACACACCAACCATGGATGGGCTGATCGTTTTATAGGAACAAAAGGAATGCTATGCATTTATAATTTCTCTGCCACAGCGCAGCATGCCCCCTCCCTCTCTCTCTCACTCTGGAGTAATAGATCAGCACACACGCTCCAAAGTATTTGGTCTACCAACTGACTACGATGTTACGCTCTGCAATTTTAATTAAGATTTATATCGGCATTGAAACACCTTGTTAACATGTAAACCCATTTCTTGCGTTTCGGTGTATATACATCTTTTCGCATCATTTCTCTCGCTCGTGTTTGGCGCAGAAAAAAAGGAAAACCTGCTCCACTCGAAGGAACCAAGTCTCGGAGGAGCTCACTTATGGTATCACACTGGGCCGAGAGCAGAAATATTGCAACGAAAAAAAAAAAATGTAGCATAGGTACGCCTTTTAAAAATGTTTCTCTATGAAATTCTTTAAAAAGCTATTTTCTGCCGCGAGACTTTCTTTTTATTTTCTTTGCGCATCTCCCGTGTTCATATGTATCTCCCTCGAGATATATATTCCTAGACACAATGGCGAAGGAAGCTTGTTAACATAAAAATCCAATTAATTACACTATGATGCCGAAACTGTGTCAAGATTAATTTATATTTGTTTTCGGATGCGCCTTCTACACTGCACCGAACAAGGATCATCAACCTCGATGTGATCTTATTTTTTTGTTCCGCTTTTCCATTGCCATCCCTGATAATGTTCGTGATTCTGCATAAAGAACCCTTTTTTGGGTCGAATTTGCATAAATCATTGAACAGTAAGAAGCGGGAAAAAAAATGCAAAAAGGAATACCCAAGATGCCCAAGTACTCAAAGGCAAAGGATACATCCATGAGTAATGATGATGATGATGCTGTGAATCCTTTTCGTCTGGCTTGCGTGCTGCAGTTGGCGATGGTTCAAAGTCAAGCGAAAAAGGGCGTTGGACCATAAAACAGTCAAACGCGAGAACAGAGGGAACCCCATCTGACATTCAATAAATTAAAGTGGAACAGATACTGAGCTCTTCCGGCCACGAAGGATTTGTGACTTAATTTTTTTATTTTTCAAAATTTCTGTATAGGTACACACTAGAATCTACGACTCTCTGATCTCTGCTTTATGGTTTTTGGCAATTAAAACCAAAAAAAAAAAATAGTCTTTATAGTTCAATTCATAAAGTTGTGGAACAAAAAAATAAAGACAACCTTCACGGCGCTTTTAAGAGCCGTATCGCGTTATGAGTTACTCGTACTCGTAACGTAATTGTTACTGTCTGTATCTTATTGCAAGTGATTATGCGATTGTCCGTCATATTTTCGTTTATTTTAGTCATCTTCATGAGAATTTGTTTCGAAATGCGTTTCGCTTTTCGGTTGTGTTTGTTTTTTTTTTTCGTTATATCTCTTTTGCTTGCTTAATCGGAGTTTTTTTTAATGGGCACGCTGGCTTTTTATGGCCGCGCGGTATTTGCAACATGCAGAGAGGTTTGGCTTTAATTTTTATTGTTCTTTTATTAGATGTGGTATATGAGTGTCATTTCGGTGTAAAGTGGTGGAGATTTCAGATAAAACTGTTCACTCAGCGAGGGGTCAATTCATGTGCGCAGTTGCGAGTAGCTAAATGACCTTAGGTTAGTTCAGTTGATGTAAAAAAGCTTCATCAAATGCTGGAGAGGCAGCTGTCCATAAAGAAATTGTTGAGAATAGTTGTGTTTGCAATAAATTCGATATGGCAAGATTACCATGTCAGAGTTAAAGTCGGCTTCGGGCGATCTGCGTTTGCGAATTCTTTGCCCCATGGTTGGGAGTATGTAAATGAGTTGAATTGATATGTTGACTAGCTTCGTGGGCTCTGCAGATCGGTGGGGTTAATGTTGATGCTGATCGGGGTGGAATTGGGGATACTAGACACAACTACAAGCGACTTTGACCCCTTTTGTTTTTGATATGCTGTCACTTCTGAGCCAGTACTGACTACTCTGATCTACACTCAAGAAATTGGCAAACCGATACTGAAACTAGAATGGTTTACTCTGCTTGGGATGCCAAGGAGGCATATTTACCGTGCAGATCGGTTTACTAAGTGTGTTGATAAATACGCGATCATATGTTTGCATCGCTTGTCGAACAGTTCGTACCCATCGACAAGAGGTGCAGTATTCTTGTCGAAGGATGAAGGCGAACTTACTAGAGGTACATGCATCTGGACCAGCATTTTTGTAGGATCACTTTTATAATTTAAAATTTCTCCCGTTAACTCCTTTACCGAAGTTGAAGCCTTGTACAAGCTCACAAAGTTCCACTTGGCAAACTTACAAGCGAATTGCATTGTGTCCTCAGTCATGACGACTACCATAAGTCGCTTGCAGACATTTTTAGAATTCAGCCGAGTGCTTTTGACGCGATCCTCAAACAGATACTAATTAAAAGCACTTCATTTCCTTTCAATGTGTGTGTTCACGAGTACGAGAAATTTTCCCACCCGAATGAAAGAAATTTATTCATTGCGTCCTGCATGTGAAAATGGCAAAAGTAAACAAATCCGCGTTATATATTTGTTGAAATGATTATAAAATCGAAAATTAATTTGCATAGCAATGCTGCTGAAGCTCTTAGATCTTCCCTAAGGATATGCAAGATCGTTATCCAAACAGAGAAAAAAAAGATACAAACGAAATTCCTTTCCGTCTTATCTTTCATCACTCATCGCGTACTCCATTCTTCACATGTCATTTCCATTTTTTAGCACACACACAACAGAGGAAAATGCCACTGAAACGGGAGCACTACAAATCGAGAAACAATCAACGAATCCTTTGCCTCTCGAATTGAGGGTGAGTCGAATTACATGACAGCGAATATAGTGCCGTACACTCGTCAAGGAATCCCGGAAGGAAGGAACGACAATGTCCTGAGGGGTATTCTCGTACACATTCTACACGATGATGAGGATAAGAATGAAAGAAGAATGACATTGATGATCTTGTGACGATGATAAGTGCGTTTTGTCTTCTTTGATTATGCAAACGATTCATCAAAACGAAGAAAACCGATTTTTTTTTCCGTATGCCAGTTCGGGTATCTCTCTTCGAATATAATGATGAATGATTATAGCTGAGGCATATAATAAACACACACACAATTCGAAGGGGTTATATGAGCGAAAATCGTTGTTTGTCTTAGAGCATCTGCGCGCAAACGCAACGTATCTTTATATGCAAATTTTTGTCGGAACGAGGTGATTGATGAGTTTTGTAAAAGGACATATTATTATGCGAGAGCGTATCAAATTGTTGTAGATTTAATTTTGTTTAACAAATTCCTAGGACAAATTTTGTATTCACTTTGAAAGTACTCACCTTAACTGTGGTATTCTTGATGGGCTTATCTGGATCGGGAATGTACTCCAAGGTGATGCCGTAAAATTGTCCTTTATTGATGTATGTTATTCGATCGTCTTCTCGTCGTTGTGACGAACTAATTGGACTTTCTAGATGGTATCTAAAGCCTACATTTACGAATCTGCAAAGGAAATGAAAAAGAAAAACAAGTTAAAAAAAAAAAATACAGAAATTGTATCTTTATGGGACTTTGGTCATTAACGGCCACGTAAATATGTCGGTAGCTCGTATTTTATCGATTTTGAATCTCCAGGTAGTTGCGCCATCAAAGGCGAGTGGGTTTTTTTTTTTTTAAATATAAAAAAAAAATAGCACCAAGCTTTGCATATAGTTTTGGTTAAGTAGTATACGAAAACAAAATAAATAAAATGCTTTTGGTTATCTCACACCTAAACTTCAGCTATAAATGCCATAATTTCGATTGAAATGTTTTACTCAATAAAAGTACGAGAGCGAGGTGGTGCGCAGCGTTAGTCTGAATTGGAGTTTAAACATTTTTGATAGAAGCTGGGTTGGGGAATCAAATTTTTATTTAATCTGCAACTTGTGTCAAAAGGTAGTTTCTTAGGGAGGGCTACTGTGAGGCGGGTGTACACATTTTTTTTTTTGTATGTTAATCTGACGGTGCAAAATTGAGAACTCATTGACGCAAGCGCACATTTTTAGAGGTCCCATAATCCTATGATAACTTATGACTTAGTGGACTATTTTTGGATCCGGTTTTAGGCAAAAATTCTTTGAAATTAGGACTACTAATTTTGGATCAAATATTTCACAGCTCATCAACAAGTCGTTTGAAAATGCTCGAATATACTTACTTTGTCCATAATTTACGTAAGACATCTGGCACTACTTAGTTTCTTGCACAATTCTAATATTGTAAGTGAGTACGTTTACAGCAGAGAATGCGATTTTCAATACTGTGCCATTTGCAGGACATTTAAGAAAAATGTATTATTAAAAAAGTTGTTAAAACTCGCAGTCATTTATAAAGACGTTTGATCTCAGAACCAACTTTTTAACAACTTGTGGCAATTTAACGACTATTTTTTGAGCATTACAAGACAGGTACCAACAATTTAAGAAATACACTTGAAGCAAATATTTTTACGCATACAAATATGGACGCAAGATTTGCATACATTCGGCTTGTAGGTTAGGTTAGAGTGGCAGACCGCCTCAGGTGCAGCCTCACTTAGGCCAAAGAAGGCCCATTGTGATACCACAGGATGAGTGTTCTCACACTACCCTTCGAACCAGCCGGAGCTAAGAATGCAGCGTTGGAGGCAATTAATTCCTATATATGCAAGTTCGCTGAGATTGTCGAAGAAGTATTCTCCGAGGTACAGTTTTCTACGGACTGACAGTGCTGGGCACGTGCAAAGAAGGCTTGTAAGTTCTTCTTAAAAATCTGAAATACGAGTATGTTTCTTCTGTTTCACTGCCTCAAAATTTCCTATAAAAGTTGCCCAACATTGAAGCACTATTTAGCTTTCTTTTTTAATTCTACATTTTTCGAAATTAGTAAAGCAATTTATAAATTTGTTGGCGGTTTATATCAAAGAGGGGAAGTTTTTCATAAACTATAACTTACTGTTAATTGATAGTAAGTCACTGCTCACAATTGGGGGTATTTTGGAATACTTTTCTTATTTGAATGAAATTGTTTTCAATCGTCTGAACATCATTTCATAATCAAAATTACTACACCATTTAGCATTATGCTTTGCGCTGGTTAATGCAATTTTGATCACACTTCTTGTAGCAAATTGTATGTATATTAAGTCAAAATTTGGTACAAAAATGTTTCTAATTTCGGAACATTTCCTAGCTTCAATCAAATGCTTTTGTTAAACAATCAGGGGAATACTATTTATGTTCTGAAAACTAATTAGAATATGAACTGATCGATATCTTACAAAATTTGGTACTCAAAATTTGGTTCCGAAATCTTTGTACGTATTTGAGGATTAATTCAGAACCTTAAAAAAATAAAATATATACCGTTATGTTGAACACTGTATAAATATTTGTCCATGCACACAAATTTTGGGGAATTTTCGATGATTTTGTTTCCAACAGCGTGGCCACTTTGTGTAACTTTAATTCAGTTCAACCATTTACAATTTTTCGTTTTCTGGCGATGAAATCAAAACCAAACGGAGTACCTACATCTAGGGCTGTTAAATAAATTCGATGGGATACAATGCATTTTAGGTAAGCCTTTCTTAACCAAATACATTAAGTGCTTTAATCACCGGTCGGATACACTACCTAATTGTTTTCCAAATCTATATTTTTATTTAAAAAAAAATTTCTTAAAATGCAATTTACTTATTTTTTTATTTTTTTGAAACTGCCTTTAAAATTATATTTTTATTAAACTCTAAAATTAGCCGGTCATTAATTCAATCGCGTCGTAAGATCGAAATGAATCAAAAACCTGGACTACCCAGTTCGAACGTGGACTCTTTTGTTTCGCGCACAAAAACTGTGACAAATAGTGACGCAGCACTTCCTCGAATCAGCCATTTAACAAAATGCACAACATCCTGTCTACCATGGATGCTCTCCTCAACAGATGATACCCATACAATCCGTGATCTAAGCATTAGACTGACACAAATGTGTAAAAATCTATTCACTCTCCCGATGCCGATTCGCAACGGTAGAATTGTTGATCCCCATCTCGTTACATTCGTCTCCCCATCTATCAGTTGCAAAGATATACTCTCAATTTTTTTTCCTCTGCCTTCTTTTTTATGCAATTTGAAACTGATTTCCGGGACACAAATGACAGCCGAGTTTGTTGCAGAGATAACGTTCATCCTACTTGTTGTGTATAGTGGTCGTCCGTCGGTCGGTTGTTTGGTGCCTCCATCTACCTACTCGCGTCACATAAATTGAATTTTCTTTCTGGGCTGCTGCTGCTGCCTCTGCCCCATCGTTATCTGTTTCAGCACAAAAAAAAATAGCGTACGACATGTGACATGCATTATATTAATAATGTATATGATTCGATTTCCACTTCCAGCAACCTACCAGCATAATTCTGGTTTTTATTCATAATTCCGTAGAAAGGTGCTCTCTGGGGTTGTCACAGCCAGAGTGGCATCCACACCACACCTTTTCGATTAAGACTGAAACTCTCTATTGCAATTCTATTGTTTGTGTTTTTTTTACTTCGATTCCGCGAAGCCGAGTAATAAATCTATTTTCGAGAGGAAATCTATCTCAGCCTTGGCTTTGGCACTTCTTGTTTTTGGAGTTTAATAGCTCTCTGCTTGGTTTGTGTCTTGTCTTGCCATGTAACAATCTGGAAAGGAATTTTCGCATTTTTGTACACCAGCAGCAGCGAAGATAATTCACAATTACAATAATGGCTATTTTATGGAGGCAGAGGGGAGGGTGGATCGTGGTAAAGTAAACCGAACAGGTAAACAAAAACCAAACAGCCAACCACCACTTAATCACGTGTGGCGCTCGTTTTGTGTGCGATCGTAAACTTGATGTATAAATTACCAATAACATTCGAGACGAAAGCGCATGCGCATTTCCAACCAACCAGTCCCCACAGAACTGTCTTAAAATGTCTGCCTGCTCGTCTAACTGCGGCTATATATGCGCGACCAAGACGACGGAGAGACACGCGTGAACATGGCGGCGATTGAACAAAAAAAAAAAATCATATATGGGAGCGTGTGCACGCGTCGCACATCGCACGAGGGGGTGGAGGGGAAACACAAAAGCTATCAGAAAATAAAGAACCAACACATTTGTGGCACTAAGAGTCCATCAATTATGGGAAACTCTATTGAATTGTTTGGGGGGTATGCTGGCAGATAGGCCTTAAAGTCTCTGAAGTGAAACATGAGACTTCAATTGAAGTGTGATATATGGGCTCTATACACGAGGTAAACTGCTTGCAGTCAATACGGTGAGTAGAGTTCACTGAAGCATTCAAGAATTCTACACAACAGTCTTAGTGATAGTGATAGTTGCAGTCAGTGTACGCCGCGGAGTAGCAATGCCACACATTTTTGGTTTCAGTATATTCGAAGATGCTGTGCTACCTCACAGAATCGCTGAAAAGGAAGTGTCCCGTTGCGTTCTCTGAGTGGGAAAATCGAGTAATTGCTGGAAATTTATCAGAAAATCGCAGATACAATATGTACTGATGTAAAAAGTCACAGAAAGCAGAGGTCTTTTTTGTTTTTGCTCAACACATAGCATAAAGTGGAAAGTTGGTATGATAGTGTCGCCTCCCTTCCGAGGAGTTGCGTGACTTTTTGCATATGTTAAAAGGTGGACCCAGACATAGGTCAAATGACGGCTCCACGATTCCGACCCATGAGAAGATAAGACGGTTCGTTCTGGTTATGTAGACCTCTAATGGGAGCACTTATTCATTGCAGCAGAAAGGTTCCTAAAATTGGCAAATACGTTGGTAGAATATTTTCGATAACTTTTAGCATTTTTGGAGAACTTGTTGCTGTTTCTAGGTCAGAAAATTTTTCCAACAGAATAAATTTTAAATGGTGCACCCTTTCGCCGAACTATACCGAGAGCCATTTTTTAAGGACTTTTGCCAAAATGACGGCTAAAATAAAAGATTTTTTTTAATGCTTTTTTGGCTCCATTTTTATTAGTGTAGGTACTTTAAGCGTTTTCGGACAGTTTTTTTTTTTAAACACAAATGCAAAATGATTCCTAAATTGTTACAATTTTTAAAGGTATTATAATGGAATTCAAATTTGGGACATTTCATATTTTTCCAGTCAATCAGAGACTGACGAATAATTTAGGATTCAGAATTTGGATACACATTAGTCAAGAATTTCAAATAAATTTCTAGGATTTTCGGACAACTATTTGTATTCAAAATATTTCTCAAATTGTAACCTTACTCCCGGCATTTGTATTTCGAGCTCATTTTTGTACTTTTCAGACACTCAGAATTTACGAATACTACCTTACTTTTTTGTACCAAAATCAATAAAATGTATCAACAATTTATTAAAGTTTAAAATGGTTTTATAAGAATTTAAGAAAAAATTAAAATTCCCAAATTGTTGCAGGTTTTGTAGGAACTTGCACAAAATTCAAATTTGGTACTTTTTTTCTGAACAAATAATTGCGAAAACGCGGATATTTAACCTCAGCTCATGAAACTAAGGAATATTCAGCGGCTAGCCGTTCATTTTGACACTGAATGATCCATATATTAATCCATTCTGTAAGCCGTAAACGTTTTAGTGTGCACGAACAAATTTGCTTGCTTAACATAAGGCAAATCATCGCCTTACACAATCTGACCCCAGGTCACTAAATTTAAACAAATTCACAAATTATCTGACATTACGTCTAAAGTGCCAATTTGATAACATTTATTAGATAAAATTTGTTACAAAACAAAATCAACGTAGAATACTGATTTTCAGAACTAAAATTGGACACATTTCATTGGGTCAAAAAAATCTAAAAATTAACAAATCTCGTTGCAAATGGTTGACAATTAAGTCGGTGATGGAAAAATAATACAACCCGTTATTTTAGTTGTTCCAAAATCTGTCTGGAAATTGTTTATTTTCAGAAGTTTCTGGAAACTTGATAAGAAAGAAAGTCAAAAACTAGTTCTCCTTAATTTTGATTAAAAAAGGGCTTTTCCTTCTTGCTATTCTCTGCAAGGAGTTTTGACAGCAATTTGCCTTCAAGCGGTTCTGTGATTTTGTACAGAAGTTGCTTAATTTTTAAAATCATTTCAAATATTAGACTGAAGGAAGCTGTATGATTTATACAAAAAAAATCCAATTTTCAAAATATCTCATAATTTGATCGTGGAAAAATTGTCCCAAACTGTCCTTCTGCATAAGTTTGTGAAAAAAAAACGTTTCTAAACATTTTTTGAGAGCTACAATGAGCACTTTTGAGCAAAATACATTCAAAAAATTTTGTGGACATGTAAATACACGCAATTGAATATTTAAACTATGTACAACTAATGCCAAGATGCAGATCCTTTTAAGGACAAATTTCTATTCGGTCACCACTGTGTATTTACTTTTTTGTCTTCAGTAAAGTATCTTAAAAGTAGATAGCCAATCTCGGCTGTGCACCATACCCTTGACTTTGTGACGAAAATTTTCCCCGACGACATTGACATGGTAGTAGTAGTGTACTCACATTTTTGGTATTTGAATTTTATCCGCATCACTTTGTCGTCCAAAATCATGCCATGGCCTTGATCGTGTTGTTCCCGGTGTACCTGGTGTACCACTCAGCGATGTTGTTGGACTATTTTGACCACCATGGATACTTACAGCTCGTTGCATGCCACTAACTGAAACAGGTATTGCACCGCTGCTGTCTAACAGTGTACCAGGTTGGCATAATTCCGTGTAATCGAATGACTGTAAATAGAAAACAAAAACACACCAAAAACATTCAAAGATAACTATCAACACAGCAATTTTAGTACAAAAAAAAAAATAAAGCAGGAGGTATATCTAGTTAACTAATTGGCAACTAAGAGGAGGGTGTGGTCATCTACGAACAGATTCTCTCGTCAACGAGTACTACTATATACTCAGCATAGCATAAATTGGCACACACAAATCTCCAACAAATTTTCAATTGTATGAATAAGTGGTGAAATTTTGTTTCTCTTTGCGCCGCCAACTACAGTCTACTCGAATTTTGTTGTTGTTTTGTATTCAAACACAATTCAGCTTGAAATTAATTAATTATTTATTGGTTTGGTTAGCTACAATTTGTTTTTCTCAATTTAAATACTATCAGGATGGAGTGGGGGGTGTGGGGTTTGCTATTGTCACAATCTACTCTCAAAACACGCACCTGTTGGAGATTATTTTGATCCCTCGGCGTAATAGCATCAGCACCAATTCCCGAATCAGGACTTGGCAAATCCACTGTTAGACCGGCCGCTGTTACAGTTTTCGGATATACAGGTGTACCGTTCTTTGTGTGTGATGTGGTGAAACGTCCCTCATAGGTTGTACCCGGCTGCGGTCCATCACTGTCCCCATAGACGGTACGAGTTGCGGGTGCATAGCCACCCTGTCCATCGGCGGCAAAGTATTCGCGATAGTATGGCTCGGAGATGAAGGTTGACGTCGGTCCAGTGGCCAGACGTGTTGTGTACATTCCATAGCTGTCCGGTGTGATGTACGGCCCCGGACTGGGACTGTGTGTATTGACATTTGTGCCACCTGTTACAGAAGTGTTTGTCTGGTGTGGACCCTGCATATAGAGGAAGAATGGGAAAAGGAAAGGATTTTTGTTTGGCTCTATTAAAAACGTCACAATTCATCATTATACCCAATTAAACACATACAAAACGAGAATGAGGAAAAAAAAAGAAAGAGAGACAGACAGACAGAAACAGATACAGATATGAAGCTGAAATACATTTCCGGTTATTCCACTGGTAAAATAGAATTCAACCTCAATGAAAAGTGAAATGATTTACTAATGAGATGTTAAGTGATTTTTTGACACCCGATTGAAGGAGGAAAAAAAATTAATAAATATGTTGGTCAGCAAAATAACACCACCACATGTGTTTGTGTATCTCTCTTGTTTCTTTTTTTTTTTTTCTTGGATCTATTTATGTTGGATTCAAGATTCCTCCTTTGGGATTTTCTTTTTGTATGTGCAAATTTTGTGCGCGAGTAATAGATACAAAGCACTGTTAGAAGAAATGATTTTTGTCAGCTTACCTGGAGGTAAATTTGAGTGCCGCCGCTGGCAGCGTACATTGTTTCGTTTGTTGGACTTCCAGGACTGGGTGGTGGCTCTTTAATTTGTATTGATGGTGACGGTGATTGTACAACTAACACCTGGAATAAAATATTTTTATTTAAATGTGAACAGCTTTTGTTACGAATTGCTACAGAAATGTTATTCTATTAGACGTTCTATGGTTTGTTTACGTATTTGTACCATTCCGATGAGGTGTCGGTGCTTAACTGATGTACAAGCCCTCTCAAGTTCTGTTTTTTTATTTTTTTGTTTAAAAAATTCGGTTATATTCTTAGTCGTTAAGTGGACTCGATAGATTATGATCGCAACACGTGCCAATTGGAATTTGTTTAAATGATACTCTAGCTAAATTAAGAGTCGCTGCCGGATGTGGAAGGCAATTAATATTGCAATCGAATAAATAATTTATTTAAAGGCATTTTCAGCACTTCCTTGTGATAGATAGGTAGAAGCAAATAAAATTCATAAATTCATAAAAATTTCCTGCTGCCATTTCCTTATTTGAATTCGAATTGTAGGTCCTGTAAAATTCAGTACGTCACTCACTGATATATATATATATAAGAACAACAATTAGTATGCGAAAACAGAATGCCGTAAAATCTAGTCGAATGATTGACACTTTTATTTGATAGTCGTCTTCATCTAATAAATGAGTTTGACATTTTCGGACGATAATAAAATTCGGTGCAGGATTTCTAAATGTACGTCATAAAAACGTAGCGCGCACACATTTCTAAAAATAAGTACGTTTAAATGCCACAGCGTTTGTTGGATGGGTGGCCAGAAATGTGCTTACATAAAAAAATGAGAAAGTCTCTCATTTTAGTGATAAACTTTAATAAATCCCAGTAGCACACATTTTCGTCTTTTTATCGAAAAAATTTAATTGTTATTATTATATGGTGTTGGTAGGTTTTTTTTTTTTATTGTAAATTTCGTGTTAACAAACTCGTTCATTATCGTAAGTGTGTGAGAGAGCGTTTGTAATTGTTTTTTGTATAGCGGTTGAAAATTTATTTTGACTTTCATTTGAAGTTGGATTTTTTTCCTTTTTAATGAACCCCAAATGGCGATGTAGAAAAAGCTTAGCAATCTACCTGCATGACATTGAGAATGTCGGAAGTGACCTTTCCATGAGGTGTACCATAGCAACTTAAAATAAAACAGACCTCACCTAACCTCACAAGTCAGTTTAATTGATAAGGCTGCCGCAGAAGTCATTTATTTTTGATAGATTTAAATTTTCAGAATACTTGTCGATGAGCCAGGTGGTGAGAAGAAAAAAAAAAGCCAGCGGTGAGAAGAAAAAATGGCCCTGGCAAAGTATGTGCAGAACAGAAACCGCGATTGCTTGACGTCCTAGGACACTCGATCGTCCACCACCTTATCTAAGTCAACAGAAATTGTCTTCATTTGAGTAGAGAATAAATGTCGGACTTGATGCAACCACCTTACCCTTCGCTGGTCCATGGCTGTAAAGCCATTTTTAAGAGCCAAGTGGGATACATGCTGATTTCGTTCCTATGCGTAACATGGTTTTACTTAACCACTAGCTCAAATGCAATTGATATACCACATCAGATGACCTATTCAGCTTCTCATCATAACTTTGGAAAGAAAGTTGTAAGTACAATGTCCGTAGAAAACTCAAAATTATTATGTTGACTAAAAGGAAAAGCTGACGAAGATTTTAAATGAGTCAATGAAGCATCACAAATACCGCCCTAAATGCAGTAAATGAAAGCGCAAACACATACATCCTTCAAAAGTTTTCATTTCGAAATGTTATCGTTCTTTTCGTTTTCTTTTGCAAATGAGTTTCAAAATTAGTTTTACTGTTAAATGACATCAGGAATAATTTTATTACGAGGATTTACACAACAAAAGTAGTTATTCCTTTGGAGGTGCAGTTCTATTGATAACATTTGTAAGAATAATACGCGTGACTTAAGTAATAAGCGTAAAGCTATTTTTATGGTGTCGAACACTTTGGTGAAGGAGAGCCGCCGTGTGTTAGATGCTTAAGAAAAGAAGCCTAAGGTTGAGATTTGGTTTTTGTAACAACAATTGAATATTCTACGACCAATTTAAACATTTTTTCTTTAAATGTCTTTTGAAAAGGACATTAAAAAAACTAAAGCAATGTCTATGAATGAAAAGTATGAGTATACTGCTTTTCAGTAGGTAGACAGTCAATTAAATAAATGAAAACTTGGGGAAGCATGGTCATATCGCACCTATGGACATATAAACCCACTTCTTACAACCATTCATTTGTTTATTTTTTTGTAAACTGTGAGGAATGGAAGGACCCTACAAGTGTATACGCCAAATTTGAATGCCCGGGTTCAGAGGCTAGGACAAGTGAGCCTTCAAATGTTTCTATGAGCTATAGTGAGCCATTTATCGGGCGTTGAATCTGCGGTCTCTCACTAAGTAGTTCAGCCTACCGATCACTCCTCACGAGACATTTTAGACAGTCAATGTGCATATCATTGAATGCTGATGGGACATACATATGTATGCATTTACATCACATATGTACCATCAATTTGTGTTCAAAAAATACCACTCGCTGAGAGTTCGAAGGAAAAACTAAAGTCCCAACTACATTTCGATGCTAATAAGAGAATTTCACCCGACCCGAAATTCAGTTTATTGACACAAAATGATTGGGGCTGCGCATACGATTATTTTAGAATACTTAATTGTAACATTTAGAAGCGCAGTCAAGAAATTAATTAAAAAAATCAAAAAATGCATCCCAAGGTAACGGTAATCGATCGAATCAATTAGGCAAATTGGTTTTCCTGTAAAAATGTAACCCAGAAGTTTACAACGATTTTAACCGCTACTTCAAACTAAATTGCAGGCAGCTTTCAGTGAGACTAGTTTAGATTAACTGACAGTTGTTTGTAGGAAATGTCTCTGCTTCTATGTATAGTTTTTTTATAAGGTAAATGGTGAAGCGTTCTTCGTTTGGTTTTACTAAAGTCATATCTTCATTATTGGATGCACTCTGGCTTACCTCCAACAATGTTCTGGAATGAAAGATTTACAAACTCAAATAAGACCTCAGGAAAATACGTCCCCCATATAGCTAGTGCTTCATCTTTTTCTGAGTTAAAACTACACAAGACTCGCCTAAGCCGATTAAACGCATGAATGGCACTGCTAATTTTAATCACATTTTCAGTCGCCGCTCAATTAGCATATTTGGCATGTCTAGTCTATGCTTGGTGTTGACATAAACTGTCAAGTTCTTTCAAAGAAATGTTCGACTTCCAAGTCCACCTTCGCCATGCCAGGTGTCAAACAAAGAGCAAACGAAACAAAACTTAAATTAGTCACAGTGAAAATTATATTTAGCACGCCTGTGACTGTTTTATTATTGTAAATTATTGTCAGTCAATGATAATGAAGGCTCACGTCATAGCAGCTGAAAAATTATCATTAATGCGTTCATGGTTTAAGTTAGCACTTTCATTGACGTCAATTTTCGGTTCCTTTTTTTTGTACACCGTGAATGAGTACTATGGTCAGGAGGACGTCTCCTTTTCAGAGATTCAAATCACAGAAGTGACTTAAAGGACATTATAGGACTAGCTTCTCGAAACCATCGATTGTGGCATAGATTTTGTCATATTTGCCGCAAATAGACTGAGTTCCGTCCGAGACTGGATTGCTATTTTTAGATATCGTTCCGACGAATAAATTTTTCAAAGTTGAGCGAAAATAATTAGGAAATTTTATGAAATGGCTTTTCTAAAATATTTCTGTGTCAATGAACAAACAAGTTAGGTAGCTGTTCGTGCAACAATTTTTTCCGCGGGCATATTGCACTATAAACATGAGGCACGTAGATACGAGTACCACATTCACAACAAGTTTGGAGTGCACTTGAACAGCCCTCAAGTGGGTCTCGCGACAAACAATCTGGAACAGATGATAAGCAAAACGTAAGTAAAATGCAAGCACAATGTAAACCACATAGCCTGAGGTAAGGCATTTATATAAGACGCTGTCTAACCAGAAATAAGGCTATTCCGATTTCCAAAGGGCCAAGGCCACCAATGAGGGCGCAGATTATACGAAACCGCCAGTGGCAATGATAATACTCTCATACACAACGACAAGTTTGCATACGCTTCTGAGAAATTGTCATCAAAGCTGACTACCAACAATTAAATACCAATTATCGCAGACACGCCATTGCGTTAAGAAATACAGGAAATTAAGACATCGCCCTAGGAAAAACTGATACCCAAAGTTATTTGGTAATCGATTAACAGGCTGACCTCTAACTAAATCACTACAAAGATTATTCCACTTTAACATAAAATTAATCTCTGAAATGTATCTGAAGTTATTTTTGTATAAAGTACCTGCTTTTAGATTGATCTACGGGCCCAACATAAATTCCCTCGAATGATTAGGTCCACACAAGAAATGCTAATTAGTTTTAGCTACCATGCTGGTTGGTTGGTAACATCTCTACCAAATAAATTCATTAGGCAAATACCGACAGATGTTCACAACTGATCTTGGCTATCTTTGAGCAAACAAAATAAATTTGAATAGAGACACATCAGCAACGGTATTCGGTATACGTATATATGGATTGTACAAGATTTTGAACTTAGTGCATACCCATACCTACCACTAAGCAATCAACAATAAGCACTTAAAAAATATTGTCACTAATAAAAGAGACACAAAGAAGAAAAACAAAAAATGTCTTAAAATGTCAAAGTTTGGATTCCATTAAGAGAAGAAGAAGACGTCGTCGCAGAGGAAGAAAAGACAATAAAAACAACAATCAACAGCTAATTTTGTGTGTCAGACATTTTGGAACTCACACTGGCCGATAAAATATGTTATAAAAGATTCAAGTGGGCGCAATATGGATATTTCTATATACAGTCGCTGGTACATATGTGCATGGTAATTTTATTGAGAAACAGAGAGTGGAATCACAAACAAGAAAAAAAAAAAACCACCATCATCGCTGTTTTATTGATAAATGTGTTTTGTTATTTCTTTTTACGGGTTAAAAACAACAGCCAACCATCAATATATCGAAAAATGATCAAAAAGTGTAAATTAGTTAAATCAAATGGGGGTTTATTTTTTATTTTTTTCTGTGGATGGGGGAAGGATATGGAAGACGTGAGATATGGATATTTTGTGTCTTCTTACGGAGGGAATAAATTAACAAGATTTACGGAAATTTCTGCAGAGATACACTCTCGCTTTTAATTTTTACATGCTGAATGTCCTTGAGGTTTTTTTTTTCTGTTTTGTGTTTTATCTAGTGTTTATGTAAATTCAGTTGGTTTTTACAATTTGTTTGTCGCCAGTGTTGGATGAGACCCACCTGTTTAGAATTTCTGTTTTTCGTGAACATTAAAGTCCAAATAAGAAAACTTTCCGTCTGAAAGATACCAATGATAATCATCGATTGGCGAGACTATTTTTTTTTTCGGATTCCGGTTCAGATTCCGTATGCGTGTGAGGCAATTAGTTGGTCATTCTGTTTTGGAATCTGTTTGTAGTTTCTTTTGGAAACCTTCATTTTTGAAATTGTGTTTAAGCGAACTAGTTTTTACAGAAATCATTTTCGATCTTGCAATTCCACCCTAGAGGCGCAAATGACATACGGAATAGCATGCGGAGCTGTCAACTGGTTTCGGACAGCCAACAATGACGTGTGAAAATGGGTGACTTATTAAAAATAAATGAAACGAATTCTGCTAGCAGGTAATTAAGTCGTCATTTTTGTGGTGAAAATTGAGTTGTGACAGGAACATAGGCTGTGTCCATTAATTTTGAAATAATTATTATATTACGTGTCGTGCGTGGTGGATGTTGGGATGTATTGCGACTGCCGACAGGTTTGGTGGTTGTGCATGAGCTGGAGTGAAATTTGATCGAAGCGACATTCGGAAAGAGATCGAAACATGCAATGGAATGTTTGCAGTCATAACTGACAAGGTACTGTAATGTTGGATTCTTACAGTGACATGAAAGTGACAGCATGGAGTTTTATGCGAGCATTAAGGAGAGTGGATGTGGGTAACTTTCTCACATTAGTTGGAAATGTATAAACATTTGTTTCGTTCAAGAAAAATAAGCACAGATTGGAAAAAGTGTATAACTTTTATCTCATCTAAACAGGTTTGTGAAATTGAATACACATTGGAGTGGCGCCCAACGCAAGGCACAAATTTAAGAGCCGTCGGAGCATAAAGACGACCAAATGACTTGTTTTTTTTTTAGGAACCCTCTTCTTCTTTACTTCTACTTACTAATTTGGAAGAAGTTCTATAAGTATAAAACAAAATATTTACAATAAACGCAAGAGTTCTTTAAACTACGCCAACCCTAGCTAACACCTGATATACATCCCGAAAAACAAAATCGCACAAACGAATGATTGTGAGAGTACCATATAAACCTGTTGCGCCAACTAATTAGTTTTTCATTCATTTATAACTATTGGTTATTGTAATTGAATGTACATCTCGTAGTCCCACACTATTCATCAAATTGCACTGCTACCTATTTGCATATCTCTCCATCAGCGTTGATTTGTTGGCCATAAACTAATTAGAGAAAAATTCAATCCAGCCTCATATCAAAATTGACTTATAAACTTGGAATTCAGCATACATTTTGTTTACTTTGTTGGACATCCCAATCGTAAGTACATTCCATTTGTCGTCTATAAAAATGGTAACTTTTCGACCGGATTCGCATGCGACATGATGTAAGTCATCGTGACTCATGTAAATGTAATAAATTAACAAGAATTCATTTCCACTTTGTTTATTTCGCGCGAAAAGTGTAAACAAATGTAGGAAGTAGGAAAAAGTCTCTGATAGATTTTCTTCACACTTATTACCCCATTAGGCCTACTAACAAGGTTGCCAGTCGCTACGCGGCGATTTAAATATTTTTGTTTGCTAAATATTCGTACAACAAAAGCCCCCATAACATTCTTAATACCCAAGCCAATTGAGCTTATATCTTTCACAACACACGCGATTATTTTTTTTGTTGTCTGTCCACAGAGAAAAATGTGTTACTAAGTCAGAGTCGGGAGAAAAAAAAACTAATTTAACCCTCAGATTCTCCATTCATTAAACAATTCAATGAAACCAAATAAGCACAACAACAAAATAAGAATATTATTGAAGAAAAATGTTCTTTTTGATGGGAACAAGTGGCTAACAAAAAAATAATTCATTTGCATATTTCTTAATAAATAAAAACACGGCAGGTACCTAATTAAATGTTATAGTTCTCGAGATGTCTCTCGATGAGGAATTTAATTTTGCAATTCAAATGGTAACCAAAAATTTTAATAATCCCTGCGTCAGAGTTATATAAATTCAGGTGCAAAGATTTTTGTTAAAAAAGATGATCTTTATGGAAGTAGCTAGAAGTACTGTAGAATAATTTGTTCATTGGTGCATAATGGTGACGATTTAATGGATATAATTTTAAACAAAAATGAAATAAACATTTATTAAATGCCACTGACGTAGGCAGTTGTAAGAGTAGTTACTTACGCATACGCAGATTGATGCGATATATTTTTTTTCCGACTTAATTTCAGGTTTTAGATACACTCACTTCCAATTAATGTGTCACTCTTGTTTTGCCTTAAGCCAATTTATGCAGATAAACAGAAACACAAACAGCAACGATGACTAAGACTTGACTGGGGAAGATTACTTGGTAATCACATTGACAAAAAGTGATAGCCTTGTTTTTTTTCCCCAGACTTCCGATAGCTTCAAGACTCTGAAACAGATACAACTGTGCGCAATTTTCAATGGGGCTATCCAAAGAACGCACATTTGTGAGGTTTTTTAAATTTTTTTTAGGGTCTGAAAGTGTTGAAATAATGATAACTGTTAAACGTCTCAGGCAGAATAGAGAAAATTCTCAGTCAATTTTTATTTTAAGAAAACGAAGAAGTACCTATTGTTTTTTAATTTTTCTCATTTGAGCTTCAAAAATATTTAGAATGACATTTTATATGATATTGCAGATAGACAGTATGATTACGTATACGTATTTAACCTTTTTAACACGGTGTTCCTAACAAAAATGAGTTATTTGTTTTCGGCAGAGACTTAGTTAATATTAACCCATTTTTTTTAACAGAGCAAAAATTGCACTCGGTTGTGGTCAATTTTTCTGCGTGTAAGCTTAAGCTGGGGTCAAAAATTCAACACCATTTATTTATGCTCTGTATAAAGCTTTAAATTGGCTACTAATCCTATTATGTCCACGCTATATTTTCTATACTATCGTAAATTGGCTTAAGCTGGATTACTCCCATCCAATCTGAAGATTCCTCGTAATTGTAGTTTATATAGGGTATCTCAGGAGCATGTGATAAACTGAGGGGACTTTATTTCTTATGCTTGGGGATGATTAACTGTGATACCCTATTCTTAGCTTTTGAGTTTAAATAGTTGGTAGGTGGTTAAATATTAGTGCGGAGACCTATTTTCGACTTCTTTTTGGATTCAACAGAACCAAAACTTAGTTTTTATTTGTCGCTTCCACTAGCATTGTTGCAAATCGAACTTAAGAGTTGAGTAAGCCATTTTACTAAACCAGCAGCCTATTACACAAAGCGACAACTACTGGTAGTACCATTGAATTTTTACAAAAGTCTCAAGTTCACTATCACCATTTTGTAGACAAATTCAACTGATACTTACAAGACTCTCCGACTTGCATGGAGTTGTATTCTAAGCTTCATATTGGCCATGATTCATTGATCAGAAAAATTGCTGAAAGCTATATTTAAATAATTTAATTAAAAGTGAACCTTTTTTAGAACAACAATTATATTATTTTCGGTTTTGGTAAATGGCTGTTTAAGATGAAACAAAAAAGTTCCACTGTTATTTCAAGGCTTTCCTGGTCCAAATTATTTGAATACAAAAATTAGATTCTATTTGCTTTCGTAAAAAGGTTGTATCGTTCAACTTCTGTTTTGAAGGGGGTTTTTTCGTACCATTTTGCTGTGAAATTTTTCCCGATGCTTTCTTCATTGATTTTAAAGGGGATGGGTTAGTTTCGAAGGCTATTCGAAGGACCGCCTTTATGCAAATTTTTCTTGATTTTTACTAAATCGGCTCTTTTGGGTGTTTTTTACTGATTTATTTGTCTCTCGCGAACGTCTGACAAACTTCCGAGAGTGTAACTGTCATGAAAGAGCCGTTTGGACTCGGAATAAAATTGTAGATCCCTTCCATTCGTCCCGAAAATGAAAAACTCACACTAAACGAATGGTTGTGAAAAGCTAGGCCTACGGTCCCTACGGACCCGTTGCGCCAAATATTTATTTATTTTTTTTATCTGTTCAGTGAATTGTGGAACGCCATTTTTGGAGTTATTTTTTTATCAGATAAAACAAAAATATCTTTTGACGAACAACAATATCTATATGTTACTGCGTTAAATATATTGGTGGAATATTTTATATATACAGAAGTTTTGTCGAACAACCCTAAATTTAACGAAGCTTTTTGTGAGAGTTCAAAATCATATACACCCTCGAAGTCATATCTTAATCAGAACCAAAAACGTTTGGCAGTTTTTATTGCTTCACGGAAATTGATAGTTTGCAAGCCAACAGTTTCAAAGTATTTAAGAGACTGAGTTATGGGCAATAATCCATAGTTAATAAACGTCCAACAGTAGCCGTGTAAAAAGGTAGTTAAACAGTTTTTATTACTTAATATTTTTTTAACAAAAACTGTTGATGTTCATGATCGTTAAACAATACAGTAGCATATTGTTTAACTACTTCCTCAATAACTATGAATTTCTTACGTTCACTCGATAAATGTTGCAATGTCTAGTTAAACCTTTTGCACAAAAAATGAAAGGAAACTGATTAAACAAAATATTTGACACACTCAGAACAAAGGTTTAACTCCAGCAAATGTGAACTGTCAAGTTTTTATTGCTATGTGGTTGTGACTACAGCTAGAATTAACTGATAATGTGTTAGTTTAAGATAAGACTTTCAATTTACAAAGTAACAATTATTGCAATTGTAAACATTTTTGTAGAAAATAAAAACTATTTTGAATTTTGTTTAAACTAAACACTAGCAGTAAGGCCCCTTCACATATATATCATTGTCATATATACATATATTTCTATTTTCTCTGGTCTTCATATTCATTTCTAGTGGTTACTTCAAATTATTATAAGCACTGTGTGCATCTAAAGTCGTAACTTTTTACAGTGCGACACCTTTTAAACAACTTATGGACCCCGAAACTGCAAGAATAGACTACTATTATTTAGTAGTTCGTTTAATGCAAATATTATTTAAATTCCAACAAACAAGGAAAGGAGGTTCGCATTAAGGTTTCTACCTTTTAGCGATACAGACCGTAAATTAGGCTAAAGCATTGAGTGCAAGTTCAAGAACAGCTCAGAAAATTGAAGCGGACAGAAGTGGTATTGTTGCTTATATTAAATCAGCTAGTTCTGGTTGCTAAAGTTCATTGGCAGTCGACTTGAGAAATTGGACTTATAGTCACGAAACGTCTGATGGTTTATGATAAATACAAAATAATGTAGTTAGCTATTTTTAACCAAACAACATTTAGCAATTAAGTAAGCAGGCATCCCAAAATAGTTTTATATTTCTATGGTACATGACAGCTGGTTTGAGATTAAGGACAGCCAATTATTACTAAGACCTGTAGTTAATCTGTTACCAAATTTGTCATCTATCGACATATTCGGAAGGCGATATGCAATTTTCCATTAAGACAATCGCCCTAAAGCGCTGTAGCGACGACATACAAAGTAAGCATTTTATAATAATTGCAATGGTACTACATCTATAAGACAAAATTGTATTTCTGAAAAAGTTATGGCATACGTTCTTCACCCTGTTATGGAATAAATATTTCAAATCCGACTCAAAGGCAATGACAAAGTGCAAAAAGCGTTGCCTTTACCACCAATTGACTTACGTGCCTTAAGCTTATTACTGCCTAGGCAAAATAAGCCATTCCTTTGTAACTGAACTCAAAAAACACACCAACGGTTGTTGGTAATGAAATGTAATTAAGTTATAATTACAAGCCAACTTAAGTACATATTGCTAATTGGATTGCCCTTACTTATTTTTCTTTAGCCAAACATACACCAATGTTAATGATGACTAATCAAATGTTATGTTTAGCCAGTGATTCAGTAACCTTCTACAAAAATCGGTTAAACACTTTTAATCATTGGCATTTATGTTTTTTTTTTTTTTTTTTTGCAAGATATAAAACAAAATTTAACTGTTGGCATTCACTAATAACTCTTTTGGAATGAATGTCATTAGTCGAACACATTTTAAGTGAATTCAAATGTTGATTTAGCATTCAAATTAGAATACAAATGCGTCATTGAGTTTGGTTGTATTCGGTTTTGTTGTCAACTCTATGGGTCTCACACATCGATTCGTAGTTAATAGAACAATATTGATGTACTTCCCTATTGTCTAAGGTAGTCTTCAGAATAGCATCAGACAAAATTCGTAGAAAATCCTTGAGTAACCGCCAATTATAGCCATCGATTGAAAAAAAAAAAAAACATTTTATCTGCTCCCTGTCCATGTATTTCCATATCATTGTATTTCGGACAACAAAAAATAAATTACTCAACAATTCCTAATCACGAACATGTGTACATAAACTTATGTCCAAATAATTTACTAGCAAAATCAATCAATCAATTTTCGCAAAAAAAAATAAAAAATCTGCTTCCACAAAACAAAAGAGTTGAGGCACGAACTTGACATGTTAAGCACACCCACCACAAATGTTAAGCTGACATTTGTATTCCACTGTTTTTTGTTATTTTTTGTTTTCTTTTTTAACACTTTGACTAACCTCTTGTATATATCCTATAAATTTTGAGCGGTTTTTTTCAAGGCGCAGGTAATCCAGGGATATATGTTTTTTTTATTTTTTTTAGCACTTTATCCAAATTTTGTTGTCAGTTTTCACACTTAACTCGGTAGAACATTATTTCTCAAAAGAGATATTATGTACAAAAAAATATATTTTTCTTTTTGTTTAATGAGAAATTTATAAGTATCACTGTGAACTTTGCACTTGTTTTTGTTTTAGTAGCACCGCGAGTGGTTATTAAAAAAAAAAACAGAAGAAGAAACGCGCGCCAAAAAAATCAATTTAATCCCGATCGCGTACAAGTGAATAAATGAAGAAGTTAAGTTACAAGTGTTGTTGTATTTTTTTTTTTGGTAAAAGGCGCATATAATCTTTGGACGAATATAAATAATTATTATTATTTTTTTTTAAATCACAGTCGACTGATATTCGAAACTTCTAAAGACGCACTAGTCAGATATAGAAAACAAAATAATCTACATTTCCTCGTCTGGTTAACGACAGGAGGAGGGCACAACAAAACTCGTGTTTGTATGTTCTTTTGAGAATATACTCAGTCGACCGACCTTGTTCCGTCAGCGTTATGTGACAGACTAAAATCAGGTATGGAAATGTTTATGCTTGAGGTGTATACCACTTATTCCTTTTTTGTTGTTTCTGTCTGCCTGTGTGCAGTGAGTTTCATTCGAACGAACTTGATTGCGCACACAACTCAGGTAACCGTCTTGTACAGTAATCGACGAAGAGGGTTGCTTTTTTTTTGTGGTTGGACTCAAAGCTGGTCTCCGGGGAGCATTTCTAATAAGGTTTCGGTGGTAAAAGTCGCCAAATATCCGTAATCCGAAATCACCTTATCTATGCCGCTATCCGATAAGATGGTTTTCTATGCCGCACAAGTTGGACGCAACCGGGGTTAGCTCGAACCGCGTTCGATGTTGCACAACTACCAGAGCGAAACGGAGGAAAAAAACAAGGGAAGGTAGCGGCCAACCAACGAGATGTAATGAGACCCTCATTACCCGAGCGAGACAGAGCTAGCCACAGTAATGAGGTAAATAATTTCCAAGGTGCGCACACATACATTCAGTCGGTGTATAACAGTTAGTACAACCCAGCCGACCAATAGAAACCGCACTGCAACTCACACAATCACGTGGAGGCAATCTCAGGTACACTTACTTTCTATGCACTTTTCTATCTCTTGCCACACGGAGCCTTAGAGAGATGGTGCGCGCTTAATTAGAGGGAAACAAAAAGGCATTCGCCAGTCGCCACAACCCTCCGGATATGACAATTAGCTTTTTATTTTTGTTTTGCGCTGCCTTTTCTCTCTTTCTACGCGGAGTGGTGTGCTGTCTGTATGTGTAGTGTTTAGGAGGAGTATAGGAAAAGAAAAAAAAGATCAACTGATCGAACTTACCTTTTGACTGTGTCCACCACCGCCGTTGTTGGCATTGCTACTGTTGTTGTTACCCGCACCGTTATTGCCGCATTTGGGATCCTTTCGCAGATCCTCGGGTTCACGTTTAATGCTAATTGTTTGATGATGCTGTTGCTGCTGCTGTTGTTGACGATGTTGATCGGTGGTTACAACAACAGCTGTTGCTGCGCCAGCTACCGATGATTGTGATGTTGTCGTCGTTGACGCCGATGATGTTGATGATGGGTGTGAACCTAGCAATAGACCTTGTATTTCATTTTGCGATAGGCCAGATACATCTAGAGGTGTGGTCTGTCCGTTTAATTTGTTTGATGTAGTGGGGGCACTGTTCAAAGATACAAAAACAAAATTGTTATTAATGTTCGTGCATAGAGAACTGTTAAGAGCTTTTATATACATATATATATATATTGAATGTATGATTTTTGTCGAATGGAAATATTCAATTGGCAATTCAATTATGTATCGTGATCTCTGTAGCGCCAAACATGGGATGACCGCGTCCGTCGTGGTCGTCGCTTTGTCGACGTCGTCGTCGTCGATTGTCCAGCGTCCAGGGAAAGAATCAATTTGTTTGTTTGTGTTGCGCATAGAGAAATGCAATTTTGGGACGAAAAACTAATAAGTTTGCAACTCCAGTTCGTACGTCAACTCTTTTGTTTGTTTTGTTCGTTGCTTCTGTTTATTCCTGAAATGGATGAGGCAAAGAGGAGAAACAAAAAGCTGCAAAGCAAGAATTCAGCATCGGCAGCATACCATCATCACAACAGAGAGTAGAACAGTTAAGACCCGGTTGAATGGAGATAGAGCGAGGTGGTTTGTTTTCGTGGTAGTTGCTGGCATTAAATTGTTGACGCGTGCCTACAATTTTCTTTGGGATGATTGATTTTTTTTTCCGCTACCGCTTCTGTTGATCGTTGTCGGTGGTGTATGTAAATGTAAATGTAATTGTCTGGTTTGGTATAGTTGGGTTTTGTAAAACAAACTACAATCGGAGTGAGTGCGCGCGCTTGGGAATCGTGTGATACAAGATTTTGTGGTTAACCGCACTGATAGTTATGTGTGGTGGGTGCTTGCAGTGAATTTGTGTTCAATGAGGATAATGGTCGTGGATACAAAGAAATCTATAAAAATTGGCAATTTTTTGTTTGTTTCTATTTGTTTGCAATTGAAGAAGCAATTCGATTGTCGATGGCATGGAGTTGGAAGAAGGATGGAAGGCAGCAAGAGAGATCTTGAGCAATCTCAATTATGTTCCATGTCAATTGGGGTAAATCATTGCAATTTTTATGAAATTAAGGTGTGTAAATTACAATTATCTATCCCAATTGTACACATTGTACAAATTGTATACTCCGAAATTTATAGAATTTGTTTTTGCAATTGGCGTGCGTTTACGTATACATGGTTTTAGTTCCAATCACCAATTCACACTCAGTTTTATATTTTTGGACACTCGCATAGCGATTGGGCTATTAAATATCGCTAGGGTGTGATACAAATGCATAATCACAAGTTCAGAAAAAGTGCCTACATACAGTCTGGAGAGTCAGTAGATACATGCACAATACCTACAACCAAATAGAATATATTTCGGGAAAGCAATCTAGGGAGCACATGTTGACAGCTAGAAATTGTTCTGAGTTATTCAACTGTTTCCTTAAAAACCAATCCGGCATAAAATCATCACCAAATTTAACGAGAGAGTACTTAACGAGCGAATTACTTAACCAGTAGGTTATTTAAAAAATTACTTTTCAAAATTTCCAGTCAAATTGCGCACCAAAACCAAAACGTAAAACAAAATTTTCAATTGAGCAGAAAGAAATTTTATTACCGACCTACAACAAATTTTAATCGGTCACTCTAAGGTCGTTTAAACCGATTTTCATAACTTATGTATAAAACTGAACGTATATCTGCAGCTTCTCAACCGACGTAACAATTATTTAACTATGGCATCTAAAAAATGCAATCTTCACAAAATTTACAGATAATGTTATTCTCCACAGTTTGTTCATACAACGTGTTCAACGAGCCCACTTTTTGAGGGCGTTTCTGACCAAAACGGTGATGTTTACGAAAAATTTAACACAAATTGAAGACTTGCTTTTGCTAATGCAACAAATAAGCCTAAAGGGCAATTGAAACTCACGCTTTACTTACAGAGAGCGTATAAACGCACAAATGCAGTAGAGAATGTACTCGTCGACATATTTTTACCGATTTTGCAAGCTGGGAACAATGTTTTTTCTTTACTGATAAATATTATGTGGTTGGCAGAAATATATTTTTTAAATAATTCCTGTCAGAGGCATAAGTTAAGGTTATAGTTGAATCTTGCACAAATGTTTTATGCTGAGTTGAGAAAAAAATCCAAACGAAAATTTTGTGTACGAATTTTTGTGAGAGCACCCAAAATCGATCAAAGTGTTGACAAAATTATGGTCTGCGACTCGAGTTGGTAACTCTGCGTGAAGGTGTTCAACTTGTTGACAATATGTTTTTAATTGCTGGTCACAAAAATTCAAACTAATGGGTAGTTGGGGCCTGTTTAAATACATTACTGATCCGGTCTGAAGAATAACTTTAATTTAACAAAAGAAGGTCAACGCGGTAGGGAATGATTTCACCCCAGTTCTCAGTTCGGCATGCAACTGAAGGCAACTGGGGTCAGATCATCTGGATTTTATTTTAGTACAATAAACCAGCCTTTGAGTCTGAGCGTTCCATAGCTGCTAAATTTGTTTCTGATCCCGCAATAAGATCCACCCTTCGACATTTGAATACTTAATTGTGCTCCGTGTCTACTCGAATTACTCTCAACTTATCTTATGAGCAATCAATTTCAGGCAGCGAACTGATTTCCTGGTACTGCAAACAAAATTTTCCACGTGACTATTTCGAGAAACTCTCAACAAAAAATTGCCACAGGGATTCATGTCTTTTATATAGCTACTCCAAGTTTTCCTCAGAAAAAAGCTCTCAAACAATTACGACTTCAGATCGGATAGATCGCTCTCAACTCAGAATTACTGTCCACACCTCCATTCATGGTCTATGTCAACGATGAACAATTAAAAGTGATTATTTCGTAAAGTTGCCACATTTATGGAACAGCGTTCTGAATGCCTCTACGTGCGATATATGAATTTTGTATCTACCTCCTTCCGGAAACTAACCAAACGATATCTGCCGCGCAATCGTGCCTAAAAGAAGAACACAACATGAAGTGTGAACTTGACGTTATGATGGGGAAATGACATTTTATCTTTAAACACGAAGCGAATATATATACCTCTCTTATATCACATATAGGATAAGAGATACAAAGCACAACACACAAATAACACATTACGCAACCTTGAGATTTTTTTTTTTCGTTTTGTTTCTTCCCAGATCTTTGTTGTGGTAATAAATTTTTTTCGTAGAAATTTTTCGGATACAAATTTCATACAAAAATGTGCTTTTGAAGCAAGCTCTCCGAATGGAGTGCTTTCTGAGTGCAAATTGATTTTTTAAATATTTTATTTCGGGAATTGCCCGGTGAATCAGCGAGCATCCGCATCATCATCTGCATCATCCTTGGCATTATGTTCGCAGTTGCCAGTTCATGGTGAATCGATATTGAATTCACCCAATCAAAAGCACAATCAAAAGGTGTCAATTCCATTATAACGAGAAGAGAATACGACGAGTCCACAAAAGCGAAGTGAAAGTACGTATGTATCGCTGCAGTGTATCTCTCAAGCGATGTAAAGATCATGTCAATAAATTAAAGACTTACGCATGGATCGCTTTGGTATATTAATACCATTTTGTGTTTTGTGTGTTGCGTTGTGTTTTCCTTCGCAGCTCATGGTGCGTAGTAAGTTCTTTTTTTCATCTACCAAATATGATGATATACATACCTACCCCCTGCTTAGATCTGCACCTCTATCGTGAGTATGAGGAAATTTTAACAAAAGAAATACATATATATGGGTACATATGTGAAGTAGTAAAACGGAGAATAATGGGATAGCAATGGATAATCGGGATTTGAAACGATTGTCATAATTTCAGAATTTATTACAATCAAACATTGTGTTGACTATGAAGATATGGTATTGTTGTCTCTCCCATGATGATTGGGAATTTGTTCTTTTTTTGAAATTAAATATATGTCTCTATAAAGCAGGTGCGCAGTTGTGCAATTAAGATAGTACATGTATGTTTAATTTTTCTAGCTCATTCTGTGTTAACATCAAGCATTTGGCATTAAATTGAAATATAAAGCGCAGAGGAACCTGTTTTAATTTATGACAGAATTTGCATTCCCCGTGTATTATAATAAAACTCCAGTTATAGTCTCAATTAAAGTCGTTAAAGTACTTAGGAGTGAGTGCAGTTAATCCTGGACCATGTGCTTGTTGTTTGACAATCTCATATGATCAATTACGACATAGAAATAAAAATAAAAAATAAGCATTAACTGAGTTGTGCCTAAAAGCAGCTGTTAAAATGGTGGCACGCCTGGGTATCCTGACATAAATCACAGACACAAACTAACCACTGTAAAGGGAGAATGCAGTCGCAATAGCTCTAACACCAACCATCGAGTTGTATGTTGTTTCCAAAGAGTGGGGACTACCCCATAAAGCTCCTACTTCTTATCTATCTCTATGGGCGCTACTTTTTTTCGTATATTTTCACTAAAAACGATGTAAGCCAGCAATTCACATTAAATCAATTTTATTCAAAACGAAAGAGCCCAACAGCGAACTGGGCCTTGTCCGTGGAACACTTTGGTATGAAATATTCTCTGTTGTCCGTCAACTGCATATATTTGGGTGTTTCATGTTCCGAAATTATTCATTAATTTGGTTTACCTATCCGGGCTTAGTGGTCGAGCCAACACCCGGTGAAAGGATCAACAGGACAACTACATGTTTGGCATGGCCACCAACTCGAAAGATGACACGATCACTATAATACAAGTCGGGCTGAGTAACAGAGGATCAAATGCATTCTGGAACCCCCAGTAAATATTTGATCTTTAAAGAAACAAGGCAATATTCCCAAGGGGCACCAAAAACGTCCGGAGAGCTTATACATAAGTTGGATATAGGTTAGAGAGTTTTTCTGGCGAAATCAGTTTCAAACTAATGGCTAGTCCCAACAAACTGTTTTTTTTTTTTTTTATTTCAACCAGCTTCTAATAAATATATTATAATAAATAAATCAAAGAGTCCCTAAATAGACACATTTTTGGTGTCAAAAATTCTCTACCCACCAGCACAGTAAGCGGTTATTTGTGGACAATTTTAGTCCCACACAAGGGCATCGAATTAATTTTTCTTTCCTAGAGCATAAGACAACATCGACTGGCATCGCTGATTTTTTGAATCCATGACTAATTCGCTGAATATTTTAGAGTCCAATTAACCATCTCCTATATGGTTTCGCCGAAAACTAATTAATGCATTTACATATATACTTCAAAATCAATATACGATAAATAAATAACGAAAACTAAAACCTTCGCTAATATCCGTATAAGAACTTTCATCTCGCACTCCCTTCATCTAATGAGCGTTCATCTAAAATATAACGAATCTAATAGGGCGCTCACCGCTTGGCCCATACGCACGATATTAGCATAAGAAAAGAGAAACATCAATCGATAGCGAGCCCCACCTGTTTTTTGGACGTCCGAATCTCAACCCCCCCCCCCCCCCTCCTCAGAGTAGGAAGTTCATTTGAAATTCAAATCGAACGGACCTAGTATGCGTGCGTCATTTCATTAGCTATGCTAAAGTATATAAATGATACGAGATTTACATGCGATTATAGCCTCATTAGGTGTGATGATTCCTAGAATGGATCAAGAAAAAAATAATGTAAAATTGTCCACCAAATAATCGTGCAAATCGCATACCATAACCCACCCAGCCAATAGCTTACGCACGGTGTCAATGTCAATCCCTTGTTTCCTGTTGAGACACCCATTTGTCATTTGTGTTCCTTATTTGTGGTGGCCCATAGACCGCTGCCACACCCTAGTGATATGGTTGTTCGAACAAAAATTATCATTCCCTGTCAAGTGATTTGTTGTAATTGAGATCGGTGTGGTGTATTGACCACGTGCGACACCGTCCGCCATCGACAGAGGCGATTAGAAAATTAATTGAAAAAAAAAAAAAACAAAACCACCTCCTAAGGCGACCTTGGCAGGAAGCTGTTGATGTTGTTCGCGCGTATGGTATACTCTGTAATCAATCTCAATCAACTGTAGCTACTCGTACTTTGGCATATTGTTTTGCCCAATGAAAATCAATAATAATCGAGAGGAAAAGTACTTGATTATAGATGTTTATCGCCGAAACTCTATACCAGTCAAGCAATCCAATACAGTCGCAGGTCTGGGCCTTTTTAATTAAGTTTAAATTGTGCATGCAGAAATGCCAATTTGGTGAAGTTATTGGGAGCATGCACACAGCATGTAGTATGGCAGTCTTAATAGCCCAAAAAAAAAAAATAAAGCCGTTTCGCGTGAGATACTGGTCTAGTAGATCAGGTGGCGGTGATTTGGGAAACGTAAATTGAATAACTTCCCGGGGCAGTAGCCTCTCTTAGTGCCAGTGCCAGCTATTGATAAACAAAACACAATGGCCAACTGGAAATTGTTTTTCGCAAATTGAAAGGCATATTTCTCTTCGGTAAATAATTTTAATTAGCCAGAGATATAACATGGCAGATATTCGGGGTGAATGGTGCAGTCGGTGGTCTAAATAATTGCAAGAACCAACAGCAGGTATTGGCGTTCTGATACCGTATATTTGGTGTGCAAAGCGCGAGTATCATTTTGCGTTGCAATAGGTGGACATAATCTAGATTGAGTTCACAGCAGGTTTGAGCGAATAAGGTTGATATGAAAGAGATGTAGTCTGTTGGTGGACTTTACTTGCACACCCCAAAATGTGTCCTACGAATATAGAGGGCATCGTTAGTTGAATTTTTTTGGGGCGATATTGTATCAGTGAAAATATGCATATAGCTATCAATAAATGAAGGATCATGCAAGTTTCTGTCTAATAAAGAATCCACTGGTGACGAAGTATTTTTATTTTGCATTCAAAATACCTATTCATACTTGTTTATAAGGTGCTTACAAAATAGCTGCTCTAAAGGTAGGTAAAGGGGACTACAAGAAGACAATTGACAAGTGCCACGCCGTAACCCACAAACTGCTGCACCTATCTGGTGGACAATCAGGTAACATGATGATGTACTCGAACGGATTTCAGGGCCTTTGAAAAAGAATTCTCTTTACATAGCTAACGCCGCCAACATAAATCATAAACATTGAAAAATCAACCCATATCAACTCGTGCCATAGGAAACGCGCAACTTAGAGTGGACTTATATAAAGAAAGAGGTAAATAGGTCAATTTTTGAAAGTGCCCCCCTCAGCACAAACAAGGGGTTAGAATTGACTAAAATGTACATCGCAATCTGCAACGCACAACACACATTAACTTACCTCCGAAAGAGATATAAATATGTGTTATAGGGTCTTCCGAAAAGACTAGAAACAAACCCCCAATAATTTTTTTCCGTAACGAACCCCACAAGGAGGGGTCTATTCTATAATATTTCAATTAATTGCTGGAGTTCATATCAAATAGTTCTTCAACAAAATCTACGCTGTTTTCGTCTTCTAACAACAAATCCTCTTTTGTGTGGCAAACATCGGTATAGCCTTTGCAAAACAACTCTTTTGTAATCCAAACCATATAAATGTCGTCACAAGCCCACACTTACCCTATACGACACAAATGTTGTACAAGATGGCACAAATTAAAAACCAAAAACAAATTCCCAAACCCCACTCGTGGAAGAGATTTTCCATGTGACAAAACAGAAAAACAAAAAATAAGTAACACTGTTACTTCTGCTGATTCTTATCTTTAAGATTCATGTCGCCACATAGTATCATCGTTTGCCTTTGCTCTATACGACGACCCGTACTAAAAAAAAAAAAAAACAAAGAACACTCTTCCCAATCTAAATGATCTGATGAAGAGGCAATCTCTCTTATTCGGTTCTTTAGCTTTTTTTGATGTTTATCTTGCGACAAATTTGTTTAACGTCCGCTATACGAGATGTTGCCTCTTCTGAGGGTCTTTTGCATAAAATTCCCGTACACACTCTTGTACGTTTTCGTCATTTTCCACCGCAAAGATAGCATGTGCGACGACTATTATACGCGGGTAAGGAAAAACTTAATTCTCAGCGCAACAAGAAAAATCAGAACAAACAAACAGCCAGCGAGATACCGCTTTTTAATCCAAACTGACAGATTTATAATTTATTTCCGAATAAGGGTTGACACCGTCCTAATACGCACAAGTACACACAACACTCGCATACAGACGGCACAGCACATATAGCGGAACATGTAAAGAAGAATTTTATTACTTGACAACAGAAAAGAACCGAAACCGATTCGACGAGGAACACAAAATCCTTCTTGGTTTTGATTTTTATTTTCAAAATAACATCAGCTTCGTGTCTGTGTCACCGATCGGATTCGTTTTTTATAGTTTTTCCAGCCAGCAGGACAAGGGAACAAGAGTCGGAATCAATTTCATTAATCCGGGATTAAAGACGGAATGCATGTGTTGATAGTGTATACTCGTAGTATACATGAGAGTAGGTACGTCTGCCTTTTAAGGAAGAAAATTACCCAGATTTTTGTTTAGAGAGAGCAACAAAGTTGATATGAGATTGCTGGACTTAGCAACAAAGTCGAATTCAAGTATGCAAAACAGTGATTGGATCCAAATTGATTTTTAAGTGTAACGTAATGAGGTAGAGTCGACAGCGGTGCACAGCGAAATGAATCACAATTGTTAATGACGAAACGGCACAGACCGGGAGTCAGTTTGTGACTCTGGCAATTTATTGCTAATTGAAGTTTCAACTTGATTTTCACGGCACTGATTTAGGTACATATAGCTGTTGCAGGTGGAAACGAGTACTTTAAAGTTGCCACAGCAGAGCTGGAATTTGTAATTGGAGTAGACCGTGGATACTGGTATTTATCGGGTGTGTCAATTCCCCTAAACTTCTTTGCCTTTGAGAGAAGTTTGGAAATGAGAATTTGTGCAGACACAAAAAGTTAGACCACCGTCGGCCACTGCTGCCAAAGCATTATTTGAACTAGTTCCACTATCAAACTAATTTATTTCAATGTTAATCTTAGGTAGCTCAAAATAGTTGAATAAAAATTAAATTTAAGAAGAGCTAAATTCATAGGGCATATCATAGTAAGTGTGGTTACCAAATCCATGAGTTGACAAAAAATGTAACTACAAATATTTTTACACCAACCTGTAAGTACAGTTGTTGAGATAAGAGCTTTCTAAAAAATTTTAAGTAGATTCAAATTTGCAAATTGTAATTAGTCGATTTCGAAAAGACCTAACAAGACACTCTACTTAGCCCTCACGATGACTATATGAGTCGTATCGGAACTCGACCAATATTGTTAATGTTCGTGATAGTTTTGGCAGGTTGTTTGAAAAAGTAAAAGCGGCTTGTGTCGAGTCATTAATGTAGCAGAAGACCGCTATATATATAGGCCCATGATCAGTGATAAAACCTGTTGAGCCCGACTTCGGAAGCAATAATGAGTGAAAAGGGGAAGCAGGAGGAAATGTTGCAACTGTTGGACAAAGAGGCCGATCCGGGAATGACAAACTCAAGTGTTTCAAGGCTGATTCCGTCTACGAATACAGACGGAATGGTGGCTATGCTCGGTGTTGAAAATATATTAAAAAGTCTGTCACAAAAGATGATCGCCGGCATGGTAGGTACCTTATCTTGTTCTGCTGGGTAGAGTTGTCAGTCTTTCAATAGCTCTTTTCGTCGCTAGTTTAGTAGACTTCTGTGCGATGGGTCTCAGGTTCGATTCCCGGCAAAACACAAATTTCATCTTTGATCGCTATCTTCCCTGTTTCTAAGGCATCACTTAAACGTTAAAAAATAACCAACTGACTGTTAAACTTTTTGGTCAACGTAAACTACATCCAGCCACATATGCCCCTTTTTTAGGGGGTCATTTTAAATATCTTATATTCCTAATTAAATGTAGTAGTTTAGCTTATCCACTGAAGTGTCGAATTTTAAGTGCAGTAATCACACAGTTGTTCTGTTGTTTTTGTTTAAGCAAGCACTTCCAAATCTGACGACAAATTTCTCAACCATGCTTGGTATAGTGAATGATATCTGGGTCCTACATTTATATGCTTGGATTTTGTATGAGTGCGATCTTCAATGAAAACTTGTCAGCCAGTATCCGAATTTTAAAGTTTTAGCATGTCCGCAGACCGTAAGAGGGTAACGATCTTGTTTTTATTTTTAGTGACATTTTTTTAGAGGATCGCTTCGTATTTTTTAAATTTTGGTGTCAATAAGGTTTACCTTTACTTGGTCCCTCTTTTGTCTTATTTAAGGTATGTATTTTTCGAAAATGTACGTAGACTCTTGTACAATAGAAATATTTACCACTTAAGGTATAAATACCTACTAAAAGTATAAATACATTTCCTCTGTTCATTATATCCCTGTCCTTTGCAATATTTTTTCAGCGTTCGAAGGGTCGTATTTTTTGTTCAACGATTCCGTGAGAGTGTTTCAAAATTTCATTAGTGCTGCGTGCCGCTTTTAAAAACATACTTACAAAAAAAAAAAAAAACGCTGAACTGGACAAGCGTTTGATAAACTGAAGTATAAATTATTTAAATTTATTTACACCATTACTATGGCTGATAGTAGAATATTTGTCTGTGAGTTCAGTGTTATTATGTGATGGTAACGTTTTAGGTTCGTAAAGAACAATTTCTGAAGCTTGTATGACAATGTTTCGTAAACAATTATTTGTACCTAAGAACTCAAGCGGTTTAGCCAAAGGACTCACTTTCCATATGATCAGTCTGTTATCAACTCGTCTGGACGTAAGAAATACCTTGATGATGGTACTTGATCCCACCAGAACCAGAACAGTTTCCGTCGAGGTAATTTCGCAAGAAAACGTTTCGTCAGTCAAACGGCACCAGACGAACCATATAAATCACCCTCCGAACCCAGGAAACACTATAAAGCTGCCGGAAACGATAACGACGACCGACGCGCCTTGAACGTAGCGCTTTCTACAAAATCAAACTTACATTTGAAAGTACGCCTATACCTGCATCAGCCTAATGGCTAAACCTTGGTATTTAAACCTTACTATGCAAATAAGACCGCATATATGATATCGAAGAATAAAAATCCTGTCCACTTGCGCAATCACTTAAATGCAACTTGCATGTCAAGTCATATTTGCATGTGCAAAAAAATAAACTCACTGCAGACAATAAATTTATGCATACATGCCAATTTGAGCAATTTTTGTTATCATCGCACATCTCCTCTCACTCCCACTGCATAACACTTGTTCATTAAACGAACAAAAAAAAAACCGTCACTTGTGATTTCATAATTCGAAATCCATGCGGGCACGCTGGGATTTAATTGGAAACAAATTTACTTGCTGGTCTGACCCATAGCGCACCGATAAACACACACTCTCTCTCTAGCTCTATCTCTCTTTGTCATAAGTATTCAAACTCACCCCCAGTGCAATTCGTCATTGTCCTTGTCCGATACTTTGTAGTATTCATAAACGAACGACGTACTGCCATTCGCATTCTGCACCTGATGCACCTGGTGCGTGCTGGTTAGGGCACCTAAATTCACCGAATGCGGCGATGCCACCAAGTGATGATGCTGATGCTGATGCTGCTGCTGTTGCTGTTGTTGCTGTTGTTGCTGTTGTTGCTGGTGATGCTGGTGATGTTGCTGTTGCTGCTGTTGATGGTGGTGATCGTCGTCATTTTGAACAGTCTGGCCGGGGGAAATATTCAGCGGGTGTTCAAAGTATCGCGAAGCAGTCGACGTCGGAAGGTAGGCATGGTTTTGGATAATCACTTGATCGGGACTGCTAGATGTCGCCAGCGACATTGGCAGTGTCTCAGGTGCGGCAGGCAATGATGGTGGCGGCGAATCCGATTGACTTGTCAGCACCGTTCGTCTCCTAGTTAGACATTTTTTTTTTGTTTTTTTTTTGAAGAAAAATATAAAGAAAACAATATGTAAGGAGAAATTGTGCAAAAAATTGATGTGCGTTTCCTTTTAATTTGGCCAAATGCGCACTTGATCCTTCTGTCAGAGGTTAAGGTAGGTATTTCCTGTGTCGTTTTGTTATTTTTTAATTATCAATCAACACTCAAGTTTCAAAGGCGCATACAATTTTCTTTCACACGCTTAGACAGAGCGACCGACCCTAGAAATTTGAATATCAAAAAAAGGAAAAAGAAGAAAAAACCCTGGTGCCATAAATATCCGACAGCGCCATAAGTATCTGAGTAGGTAATAAGGAAAGGGAAGTGCACTTTGTGTATGCAAAATATATCCTTGAGATACAAGGAAGAGGAAATAGCCATAAAAAAGGATAACTCCTTGGAGTTCGACAAAAATGGGGTGAAATCCGATCCCAACAGCAGCAGGCAGCCTAACACTCAGTCAATGCGTTTGCATCTATCGACGGCACAGTCGAGCAAAGAATGGAACAGCATAACGCACATGTTACAATATTTTGGCTGCTGCTTAATCACCTGAATAAAATTTACCGACGACGACGTGAAGAATAACAGACCGCACCAGAGATGAAGCCAAACGAGAGATTCGAATAAATTACAGACTCACGACGGAGAGGTTATAATTAACTTGAATTCTTTTCCCTTATAATTTTCATAATTTCGTAATAAATTTTTATTGACTGGGCCGCTTTTGGATGAGGAAGTCTATTCGCTTCTGACATTTAGTGGGGTTTAATGTGGGCCTGCGGAGGGATTATGCGTAGCCTATGGGGATAGTGTTTTCAAAGGGCGATTTGTGAAGGTTCTTACTGGCAAACGAAAGAGTTCAACTCCGAAGTGCTATTTGACAATAATCGAAGAGAGAAAAGTATGTCGTATATATGACTTTTATTGCGGATTGTACAACTGTAACCTTTTACTATTTACGAGATAGTGGCGTTAGGTGGTGCGGCTGTAACATTACTGCATCGGGAAAACTGACAACAGATGAGCAACAGGCATCAAGAAGATTGGGACATTTCAAAAGAAATCGATTCCGTGAGAAGCATTTATATATAAGTTGGTTAGCATCCTAAAAAATCCCAAACCAAGCTATATGATGGAATTCAAGGACTTCGCAATGAAAAACCATAAGCTGCTGCTGTAAAATAAATTTTCCCGCAATCAGAGAACCATTTTCGTACCTCAGACCCCAATCTTATCTCCTCGCAATCGTTCATGTGAATAGCAGAAATAAAAGGAACCTACAATTTTATGGCTGATTTGAAAAGCTTACCTAGAGTCCACCATGACTTCTGCCTGGTGTTTGTCCAAACACAGAGGGAGGTATGGACAACACCGTCATATTATGTGAAGACTATGTGAAGGACAAGTAGCACATCTATGATTCTGAACCTACTCTTGATTCGCTGCTAAGAGATTTAACACTTTTAAACTGCTCTTATAGGATAAAAACTGCATAAGTTTGGTCGCAAGACAAAATACTCTAAGACCCGTTTTGGCGGCTTAAGGAGGTTATTCGGTGCCCTAAGGTAAATTTTTGCTTGCCTATAGTTTATGACTCTTGGCAGTGACGAAAGAACACGGATCCGCCACACATTCTACGAGAAGCTAGAGTCAATCCATCAAGTGTCTGCGGTTGACAACAATTAAAATTTGCAGAGCTTTCAAAGAGGTGAACTCAGGGTGTGCCTCTTAAACATTATGTTTAGACATACCATTGTCTGAGCCATCACAAAAGAAACATCAAACCTGACGCACAGATTTACGACAACACATCGAAGACTGTTTGCAGAGCCCCATCTGTCATACCACCACAACCACTTAATTTTCTTTGGGGCAAATTCGACGCAATCTTCTGACGATCTCTGTTATTAATCACTCGTCACAGCTTCCTCAAACACTGTCTGGTAGCAAATTTACACACATCATAACTTTACCTCATTCTACCCAATAAAGCCTACTGGCTAATACAAAAGAAAACTAATTGAAAAAAAAAAAATAAACCAGAACCCGCCAACCTTCAACCATTTGACTAAATAAATCATCCGTGCCATTTGCGATGACATATCTCACAAAAAAAAAAAAAACCGAAAACAAAGAAACAAATATGCTCCACACTGCAAGCTAATTGGTTTCTTTCCCAATTTCGAAAAACAAAGTCGTAATTTATTGTTTATTTTAAAAATTATTTAATGTCAACTACTAAAATTAAAACTGAATAAGCTAGGATTTGAAAATAATAAAAAAAAAATGTTAATGGCGGTACACGGTTGAATATTATTTATTTGTCAATCTTCAATAAATTTGGGTGTGTTTTATATAAAAAGTTGTTAGTCAATTTAATTTATGCTAATGTAGCATTTATAATATTTCTCCATGCAATTTGAGACAAAAAACAACTTTTGTTTTTTTTTTTTGAAATTGAAATTATCATAAACCACAAAACGAAATTGCATTCTAAATAAGAGATTTTAAAAACAATGTCTGTTGCCGCTTACGTAAGTGGTTAGGTTTCATATAATATGAAGGATGTCACTCCAAGTGATTGGATGAGAATTCAATAAAAGCGCGCACAGTTCTCTTGAATTTCGAATTTCCATCACACGCCGCATTAGCATTTGTTCCATACTGACCCTACGCAGCGTATCAGCTCGAGAATTAGCATACCAAACGAACCCACAACGAAAGGGAAACCCATTCACAGAGATTATAATTTAAATTGTTTTAATGTCTTTAGGCATGAAAAAAAAAAATCGAAAAAAATATAAAATCTAAAACAATTTTAATTTCAGATGCTGTAGTCATCATTACTGTTTTTTGTTTGTTTTTGTTTTAACGACTGCAATTAATTTGTGTACAGGGAAGAGCGACAAGATCTCGGTTAGCGTTTTTAATTTATGCAAAACTTCGGCGACACAACTAGTAGAAAAAAGGTCAAACAGTGAATCTCTGCCGCATTGTCATCCGGGACTGTTGTAATCATTTAAAACCAAACCGAAGTTGATTTAGTTCGAAGGACGTCCATTGACTGGGTAGAAAATATGGACACCGAACAGTGTAGTGTGTACGTGAAGAGCTCGCACTTAAACTGTCGATGACTTTTCATATTATTGAAATTATGTTTACTTTTTATATGGTGCAGTGTGCTTGTGCATTGGCATTTCCCTTCCTTGCTTGTTGGAAATTGTAATCTCATTTTATTGCCATTTACATGGATCTTAATAACGGCTGTGAGTACTGCCACTTTGATTTTATTACACTGAGTGGACACAAAAGAATATAAGAGGACAACAACAAACAAAGCTTTTGGACACAACACAACACAACACACAAGACGACCACTAAAGTCAAGTAGTGTATACCCTTGTGAATGTTTAAATTCCATTTCAGGGTTAAGTGAGACATATTCTCAGTTAGTATGGCTGACTGTGCGCCGCTAATCATCGTAAATTGTGAGAGGATATCATTGTCCTTGGGGTGTATGCGGTGAATAATTGCTGTTGCGTGGAAAATTTCGTGGCCTGGGAATTTTTTTTTACCCTCAAGTCGATGGAACATAACATAATTCTTACAATTAATACGATGAGATTGTACTCGTAGTGATATTAATTGATGTTGTGCTGCGTAAAAAGAGAGAGAGGAATAGGATGTGTCACGCAGAATGTTTAAAAATAAAATTGTTTTTTTTTTGATTAAAACGAAAGAGTTGGATAGTGAACTTCATTTTAATTGTGTGTTCTCGTGGTTGGCATATGTAACATTGTTTTGAAGGAATTTACACTGCTTCGGGGAATTACATTGCGAGTGGCGGGAGTGTAGAAAAGAATTTGAAAGTGACGCGTTCAAGGGGTTTACTAGGAAATTTTTACATGTAACGCTCTTGTGTAAAGGACTGAGGTGATGACTGAGTGAGTGAAGGATATTTTTGACCGCGAGTTTGATTTAATTTTCTTTACGAGATATATTTTCTTCTGAGAATTCGTAATATCTTGAACTACTTGTTTCTAGGAATAAATTGTGATGAAAATATATTTCTCTAAATATTGTGTTAATTTTTTTTAACAGTGCGCAACCCACAACAGCGCAGCGTCAAATAAAATTCAGTCCCTTCGAGGATTAAAATAGGAAAATTGTTTTCGAAATATTTCACGGAGCTACACTATCTTTTGCCTAGCAATTAATATTAATTATTTAAAAACACACAACTTGACAGAAATAATTCCTACTATTTCAGTTTTTCACTGTTCAATAAAGTGTGGACCTTCCTGAATGAAAACAGTAGTAGGAACAAAAGCGAACTTAATGCCGCATCAACAAATGGCCCTTAGTGTCTAAGCCCATTCTCTAAAAAATCTACCTTAAGGCCATATGTGGTAAACAATTTTTTGTGGTAAATTAAATGGTTTTTAACGGCTTAAAGAAATATCGCTGCCTGGTACAAAGTCTAAACTCTCATAGTAAAACTGCACCCGCTACTTGTCATTTGTCACTACTTGTCAAAAAAGTCGGACCAACGCAATGCCTTAGTTTCCTGGATTAGCTTATAGGTTTATTCAAATCGGCTTTTCACATTCTGGCGGTACATTTATGTGTACGTTATTGTTAAGCAGATTAACATGACAGCGATCAAGATGAATCACCTTTACCTTGGAGATGATTTCGCGCCAGCAAATCATTTTCTGTGATTTATTCAACACGCTTCCCAGAAGGTGTGTTCAATTTTTATTCTGCTTTGAAAATCATATATAAAACGCAGAAAATCGCTTCTACCTGTTGCTTCGACATCCGCCACAAGTGGTCGCATCGAATTTATGACTAAAAAACATCACAAATTAGCAAAAGAAAAGAACCAACAAAATAACGATCTCCATCATTAGACACAGTTTTTGTATCTCACCTATAAGTAGGTATATTCATTTTTGTTGAAGCAGAAGACATGAATTTGAATGTCAACCGTTAGCCGATTGTTTATCTCCAAGCGTTGCATTTATAACTGTTAATATTTTATTTGACATTTTCTGGCTGCAATCATTTGCATTTTTAATAGAATCAGAATCACCCTTTCTCTTGTTTTGAGTGTCGTCGTCGTCTTCGTCGTTTCGAGAAGAAAATAAATGAACAACCAACTTTATCAACAATTTTTATTGCCTCACTTAAAACCTACCAGCAGCAGAATGGATGTTTTTTTTTTCTGTTACCAAAAACGTCCTTGGTAATGAATTTAATTTCTCTGCTTATATGCTAATTAGATACATTTATATCCAAACAAAATATATACAAAATTAAATTCTGATATTATGACTGTTGTCTATGTGGTTTGGGTTTTGGTTGTGGTCCACCAGCATCTCCTTCTGGTGATCATCATCGAAGCCATTAACATAACAACATCTCTGAAATCGCCAGAGAATTATTTATCTCGCTCCCTGTGTGTGCCATATGCAACAGAAAGCAAACTTTTATGTGTGTGATTATTTTTGTTGTTTGGCTCTTTTTGGTCTTCATTTAAACAGAAAAAAAAAACAAAACAACGCAACACTCTTAAATTGTTCACCATAAATCACAGCGGAATGACCTTGAAGAAGACGATCATCTCTCTCTGTGGTTTGAGTGGTGTGTGTATTTTTGGAGGCGAATCTTAATCGCGCCACTTCGGAGAAAGGTGCACAACAGATCTTACTCGCCAAAGGATGCATTAACCTCGTCAACGTTGAGTCACAATTCAATTAGCGGCCAACTTAATTGGTCGCGAATAAGAAATTCAAAATATGCCAAGACACTCGGGACACACTTGGCAAAACAAAAGAGTTGACGCGCGAACTGGTACACGATGACAAGTTCGCGCGTCAAATGTTGCGCTTAATTCAAATCTATAGGCAATCAGTGTAAACATTTGTTCACTTGTCCGATGCGTGTGTAAGCCATGGGTGGTTGCGCAACACATCTGGGAAGCTGCGGCTAATTACCCACCTTATTGCAGTTCACAACAAATCTGACGATTTGCATACAACATTGTTGGCCCTGCAGCGGTTTGCCCATTTACAGAGGACAGTGTAAAATTTATGTATTCTTCTGTGAATGGTTAATTTGTGTTTCGGTTTTTTTTTTTTCACTCCAAAGAAGAAGACAGGCAACACGAAAACGAATCAATAATACCAGCCGACCACCAGCCGATAAATGCTGCCGCCGCCACCAACTTCCAATTCCAATTCCATTTTGAATTCTTCGCCGACAACGAAGACTCCGACTCTGACTCCAACTCTCGGCTACAACCAATACCGCTGTTCGCGGTAGTCGGTAGTCCGTACAGTCGGTGGCTGACGGCATGACAAATGTCAAATATTTAACATGAACGTGAGGTGCTAAGAACGTAAGCAAATATTGAAAGTGAAAGAGTCAAGTATGGCAGCGAAGAGATAGGCGCTGGATGTTGAATGTTGAGTTGAGATGAAGACGACGCCGAGCCGAGCATATTGTCGCGCGTATACGCCGCAGCATGGATACACCATACACCGAGTCACATGTGATGTGTGCACAGTTTATTTGAATTTGTTAAATTGTTTGATTAGTGTCATTAAAAAAGCTTTTGCCACCGTATTTAACACATTTTTTCCCCGCGACATCAGCCACACAGCTCTCTGTAGTAGCGCACAACACACACGGTAAATATTTAGTCGCGCGGACATTATTTTTATTTGTTAGTTTTCGATGGAAATTTCACACTCAACCCAAATTGCTAATTAAAATTTTCCCATCGATTAGCTTGAGAAATTGGCAGAGGACCGACTACCGACAACCTAAGATCGAAGGCATGCACAGATAATTATAGGTTGAGGAGAATTTGCATGGAACACTGCAGAGTGGCGGGCCACCAGTAGTTCTTGGCATTGTTTGTAGATTGTAAATCGTAATTTCTTGGTACTTGACCCCTATGATTACGTTATGGTTATACACTTCCGTCAACACCCTACGATAAGGGGAAGGCATTCGCTTATTTTTTTGCGGCACAATACCCTCAATTATATTTTTGTATGGGACGACTTGCAACAAGTAACATAATGTGCTACAGCTACGAGGGGTGGAAATGCGAAAATTAGTTGAATACGCACACTTGAGTGAGTGAATTGACGCTGTGCGTGAATGATGAAAGGACAACATTCTGCTTTTTTTTTGGGAACAGCTTCCGGCTATTGCATTTCGGTCACATATTGCGTGTCATGTGGTGCAGGTTTAGTATGGTGTGCAGGAAGAAAAATCACAGGTGGGATGTAAGAATTGTGAAAAATTTCCAAGAGACTTTGATGCAGATGTTGGCGGCCTGTGAAAATCAAAAGTGCTTTTAAAAATATGTAAAGCGGTACACGAATAAAGTGTGTTCAGAAATTGTTGAAGGAATCAGAAGAAGTCGTGATCTGGCTTGAGGAAATCAGTTTTAACATAAAAACTTGCATAACTACAGGCTGATTCGAAGCCACTCCCACTGTTTGTCTAATTAATTTTGAAATAAGATAAACGTTTAGTAAGAAGTTAATTCAATTTAAAATCCGCTTTAGCTCTTCCGCCGAACCGTGCCACAAACCACAAACTCATATAAACCGAGCTTCTTAGGTATTTTCGATCAATCATGAATAATTTCATGCAAACGCATTCAACAAAACTGCCTAATCCAATCGCCTTAAAAGAAAACAACAATCAATTCTCCCCCGCCACTAAAACAAACGCTCGAGTGTTGAAAACTTTGGCCCGCAAAGTGCGTGAAATCAATCAAGTAGGCGTGTGTGCATTTCATACAGCAGATTGCTTTCTTAAGCCGTTCGGCCATTCGAATTTGATTATAGATGTCACTAAATTATTTAAATTTTGTGTGTTTTTTTGTTTCTATGTGGCAATCTCTGTGACCACATGCATGGTCCATTATACGCTTTCCCAATCGAAGCTCGGAGCTGGCGTGAGAAAAATAAAATAAAAACAGAAACCTTTCAACACTGCGTGCATCTTCAGTATTTGCATCTGCATCTTTTCGACCGTTAAAATTGAAGACAGATGAATCTATTGCTCATCTTCGAGGCGACTGACTATCCTGCGGGCAATTACTTTACCCCCTTCCTATCTCTGCCCAGTGTCAGAGAGATATTCAAATCTGAAGACGGACTTAAGCAAACACAAAAAAAAAAAAATATATAATTATACAAGCGCTCCTAGAGAACACCCCTGTTTGTCGACGCATTTGAATAATGCTCTCCGTTCGGTATGTGTACGAGTATATGTACGCGCAGTCGCTATTGTGTCGCGCCATTCAAAGACGAACGTTAGAAGACCATTCTTTTGTTCGCATCTATTGTGCTGCGAGGTTGGACATCTCGCCTATTCCGCTGTCCAAATTAATGTGGTCATAATAGGGATACCCCTTTTGATATACACACATATACACTTTGATTGCGCAAGGATAAAAAAAGGGATTTGATTTGTTTTCAACTCCTTTACCTGCCCGCAATGATGGCCGATCGGACGCGGTGCTACCATCAAGGGGTAGAGATCTTTCAAATTGCTGGTGGTGCTGATGTCCGATGGTACACATAGCAGCACAATGCTGTTTACCCCTGTCCGAAGGATATTTATTTGGCTCTTCTTGTTTCTTCACAGCGAACCCTTACCAATAACATTATTGTCCTTTCAAAAGTGCCTTCTTTATCTTCAATGTCCATTTAAGAGGACGACGATGACGATGACGATGACGATGACGATGAAGAGCCGAACAAAATAGGGTCGTCCAAGAGATACGCATGTGGAAAATAAATATTCAGCCAAAGGGTATACACTCTCGGATAAGGATTAAAATGTCCAGAACAGAGAAAAACAAAAAGGAATCCGAGATGATGGACGCACGAAATGGTTCTTCGTATTCTTTTTCTTTCAATCAAACTTGCGTGTGTGTTAGATTTCATTTAGTGTGAGAAAAGGATTTCTTATGAGTAGGTAGACACAGCAACAACAACAACACATATCTCTCGCTCGGCACCGAAAAAAAGAAAGACCGATTGGGGTCATAAAACTGATGCATTTTTGGTGTTAAAACATTTCGAAGCACTTTGATTAGGCGCTGTGATGCTATGTTGCGTGGTCGCTTCGTATCAATAAATATAAGCAAACAGAAAGGGAGAACACACCAAACAATACACCTTGCTGAGATGAAATTCGTTTCTTTTTTTTTCTGTTGGACACTTTTATGGTTCGTTTTGAGATTCGGTTTTGGGTTGGTAATAAATTTCCCTCGTCCTATCATTTGTTAATTAAGAAAATGTTACTTATTTATGCATTTTTATACATTCACCTCGTAAAAGAGACGAGCATTTCCACATACGAGCCATCCGCCAGCTGTTCCTATCATTATCGATCAGCGGTAGTAAGAGAAACAATTTTTTTTTTTTAAATCAGCACTAAATATAATTGACACTGACAGAGGACAATCAACGTGAAAACACTGTTTATGTGTGTGTGTGTTTTATATCAAATCAATCCATCAAGTCAGTGAATTTTAAATTTCATGGCATTGAAATTTACACGCAATTATGTAGATTAATATGAAAAGGGTTTTCGGTATGGAGATGATGTCTGCAGACATCGAGACTTCTTCAAGATAGATCATGTGATTAAAATTGAACACTCCTACCTTTGGGGTTATAGCTAAATGAATAATTAACTTTTTCGGTTAAATGGGGAGGACTAGGCTTTGATGTGGGTATGTTTGGGGTCGCCAGGAAAACCGTTGAAGAGCATATCAAATCTGGCTGTCATTACGGTTCAGTGAAGTGTATATGCGCAGTTGGTGCCACTAATATATCTTTAAATATTTACACTACGACCGCTAATTAAAAAACTAAATGCAATACCTATCTGCGAGAGTTAACATGTAATTTTGATTTTGGGTTCTTAGACAAAAGTTTTCTACTGTCACAATATTTGCCGGTGAAGTCATCTGCAAAAAATGAAATAGAGTTGTCAATGGCCGACTGTTTTATCACCAATACTCCCTTGGTTGGTGGTATTTTTTGTTTAAAAAACATGAAAATTGCGGCACTCACTTTTAATGCGTTTGCGTCTTTATAAACCACGACTGCATCTCTTAAACTGTTCCTTATTATTTTATTAAAAGAATATCCAAAGCTGCTTGCATCTCCCTTCAGCAACATTTGAAAAACTATTGAAGGAAGTTTATCCAACAAGATAAATGAATTGACTTACATAGAAGGCAGTTTTTGCATGGAAGGTCATAGTCGCTAACCATAAGGTGTTTGACTTAAATTACCACGAGGCTGGATAAGCGTGACTTAAAAAGCCACTCTATGATTTGTTCCACACAAACGGATAAAAAATACACGCCTCGGCTAGAAGTGAAAAACGAATTATTAAATCAATGAATGAGCCATGAGTTCGAAACGAAAAAGGTACTATCGATTTTTTTGCCAATGAAAACTCTCAGAATATTAATGATAAGAAGCTAAGTTTTGATGATGCCATTGACTGCCTGAAGACTGCATGATCTGGGGGCAGATTCCGTATAACAATAATCGTCGGGACGATGTCGTTTTTGAAACTTTGATGATCATAAGAAGTTATATTCTGCCTAAATTTGTTTCACTATCGGCAGCTTTCATTACATTTATGGAAATTTAACTGAATTGGGGTCTCAAACTCGTAATTTTGGCACTTTGTGTGCTACTTTTGGTGGTCTATCGTTTCATCGATAATCGTCAGAAATATTACGGAATAAGTGCCCTGACTTTCTTTTGAGGCACTTGCTGAATTCGCAGCAAAAAACTGCTTTTTTGACACTTTCCACAAGACTGCTCTACCCAAAAATGACGTGTAGAAGATCGTGTGCAGTAAAGTACAGCATCATGAAAGGTTTCGGACAGCATTTCTATTCTACTCATAAAACACAAAAATCTGTACTTTTCTGTGGAACTCGGAGTCAATGAACACTCCTTATAGCAAAGGAAACCAATCCGTAGAGATACGCAAAGAATTTATTTTTCAGTCAATGAAACTCTTGCGACTGATTTAAGAACTCGTGTAGATATTTGAGTTCTAATGTGTAAATTTATTAATCTCAGTCTGATGCAAGGATAAATGCAAAACTACTGTGGTAACACACATCTATTTATAAAGAGCGTCAAAATTTAAATCAGAAATTACAGACACAGGGCCTTACCAATAAACATTTTTAATTTCGACTCTAAATTTTATTAGTTCACAGTGACTATATTTTCCCTACAGATTTCGCAATTGTGAGCCTCTGTAATTTTAAGGTCGATACTGAAATTTGTTATTGGTATCGCGCATAATCTTGTTGGCGGCGTTGAAATTTTTTTCAAAATGTTATTGCAAATAGACCAAGCATTCATTTTTATCGAATGAACTCACCTTAAGTTGGAATTTGGGAAAAAACCCACCTCTCGCGAACTTCTGACAAACATCCGAGAGTATAATTGTCATGAAAGAGCTTCTCAATTGGGCGTTTGGACTCGGCATAAAATTGTAGATCCCTTCCATTCGTCCCAAAAATAAAAACTCACACAAGACGAATGGTTGTGAGAAGCTAGGCCTAGGGTCCCTATGGAACTGTTGCGCCAATTATTATTTTTTCATTTTTTAGAACTCACACGATGGGAGCATGCTCTTCAGGACAAATGAAACACTTCCAACTCGCTCGGGAAAGTAATTCGCGAAAGGTAAAAGGTCTAGTTGTGTTTACAGATTTTAGTTTAATGCTCAAAACAATACTGAACTTACTAGAAATGATGTCTGTGCTAAGTAACTCAAGCTGAAAATTCGGCGTCGTGAAGATATCTCAGAGGCGTCTATTTTCGCCATTTCATCTGGTCTGGAGTATGAACATAAATACGACCTGCTTTGATCGAGAGAAGACTAAATATGTTTTAGGGCATATGCGACTATCCTGGTCCCTCATCAAAACACAAAAGAAAGTGTGCTATGTATTCATCTAATTTATATCAAGATATGAGTTACATGCTTTAAACACCTAGAGCCGTACTAATAACAAAGTTTAGTCTCGACTTTAAATTTACGAAAGCTCACAACTTCAAAATTTGTATGGAAAATATAGTCACTGTGAACTACTGAAATTTAGACTCGAAACTAAAAATATTTATTGGTAAGGCCGTCAGAAAATAAAAAAATATATCGGCGAGACAATTAAATGAATGAATGGCAATAGCTGATAAGGTGCAGCATAACTTCAAGACGAACTTCCTACGTGAATATTATAAAGACAATGGTTATAATAGAGCGCAATTAGTCATGAGTTCAACACCAGACAATAGGCCTTCTTTATAGATCATTGATTTTCACGGTTTACAACAACAGTACAAGATCCAACTTTTGTTGTATACCATGGAAATCAATGATCTATACAGATCATGTGAGCATAATAAAAAAAGGCCCAATGTGCTCAAGGTATGTTAAACGGCGGCTGAAATAGCGTTCACCGTTGCTAAAGAAGTATAAACTTAAATAAAACAAAGATCGTGTTTTGAAAGAATATGTTTAGATATTTAAATTAATTGCCCCGTATTTAAAACAAATTTTAGTTTCGACTTTAAATTTACGTAAGCTCACAATTGCAACAATATAGCAATTTTGAACTATGTACTAAAATTTAAAGTCGAAGCTAAAAATATTTATTGCTGATTATATCTGCGAATATAATTTGTAGAAGGGATTTTTTTTCATACTCTTTTCATATTATCAAATTCGATTTCCGTGGCTTTCACATTGAAAGTTAGTCAAGCGACGAAAGGCCGAAGGACGCATTAGAGTGCATAGAATATATAAAGTCGATTGGCCGAATAATACGAGCAGCTTAAAATAGTCGTCGAATCCTAATCCTCTAACAAGACTTAGGATGTATGTTGCTGTACAGGTCAACCTTTGAAAAGGAATCGTGGATACTACTGCTAGATAAAAAAAAATCGACTTTCTATTCCCACTTGGGCAGTACTACACAGGTAGTATTCCGAGTTTTATCAGAGAAAATGTTTTTAGAAGAATCCAATTGGAATTCGAAACTCCAAAGGTTGTGGCTGTTTTTATAGAAGAAAGCTCCAGCCGAACCAAATTCATTAGACACCAAATTCGGTAAATTTTTCAAAGACGGTACTTAAACCTACACAATTGTGTGATTAGATTAAGTTTATCAACTTAACCTATTTACCGGTTCTATGACTGGGAAAAATTGGTTTCCTGAAAATTAGTTATGTTTAAACAACATCTTTTACTTTTACTATTGAACCACAGTGGCTTACAAAATGGGCAACAATCTGTTTTAAAAGTCAGTCATGGTTTAGAATAGATACAACCATCACAAAGAAAATTTAAGGTGACCATTTTTTTATTTTTTCGAATCAAAATATACAACAATACAAAAGTCTGATTGCTTATAGGGGGTTCTAATAAGTTTTCTCATGAAATATTGTTTTTATGCAAGAAATGATCATTATTCGGGTGTACATTTTTCTTTTTTGTTTGTTAATAAAAAAAATAAATAATTGGCGCAACAGGTCCGTAGGGACCTTAGGCCTAGCTTCTCACAACCATTCGTCTGTGTGAGTTTTTATTTTTGGGACGAATGGAAGGGATCTACAATTTTATGCCGAGTCCAGACGGCTAATTGAGAAGCTCTTTCATGACAGTTATACTCTTGGATGTTTGTCAGACGTTCGCGGGTGAAAAAAACCTTAAGTTGGAATTTGGGTTTCTCGGGATTCGCACCTGGGACCCCCTGACTTAGTAGTCCAACACACTAACCAATAAGCCACTGCACCGAATGCGTTTGTTAATACTATCATTAAATTACAAAATATATTTGATTTGAATAAATAAAACATTCAGAACTATGTCTTCAAGTGCAGTTTTGTTCCGCATTATACAGAGTGGATGGTCACCTTAATTATGTCACTGTCAACGTCAATTCGAAAAATAAAGAAAGAAAGAAGAAAGAACGAACTAACATGGGTCATGTCATTTCAAAAACGAATTATTTTGTTTCAACAGTGGACCCCAAAATTATTGGTGGTCTTCAATCCAGTAGTTTTCGGTGCAAGAAGCTTTACACTTTGCTTATGTTTAGTTTTATAAACTGTTCCCAAATGAAGTGAAAGAACAGATTAAGATTTTGTTTAAACAGGGCCATCCAAACTTGAGGAAAAGACTCTTCTAAATTAAAGACTGTGTGCAGCGAGAATTTTCAGAACTCCGTCGGTATTGAAGTTCTGGCTAATAGCTTGGAAAACCCAAGTTTTTGAATTTAAGTTTTCTACATTGTGTCCAAAGCTTGCTTCAAAATATTCAATGTTTAAAATGAGAGTGGCAACTCATTCTTCGGTATAAATTTCAACCAAAAAACGGAAACAGCAACAGACCTCATTTTAAATCAGTAGATAGTTCAATTTCACTCAACACGGGCAGGTAGATTCAACTGGTTATTTTCAATATGAAATAGTTGCATTTGAAAATTCAAGCAAGAATTTATTAACAGGTAAGTGCCACAGTAATTATAAAAAGATACATCAAAGTAGCGACATTTCAATCTATTTTGATCGATAACATCGATTGGCCATGCATACACACTACACAGTGATGTGGAAGGTCATAAGTTTTTTCTTTTAATTAGAACACCTTTGACATAAAAGTAGCGCCACGCCACCGGCTGCGATTTAACGATTTAAATGTATAGCTAAATTTAAGCGTACAACTCGACCAATTTTCATGGGAACCAATGCGTTTCGTGAGCATACGAATTTAAAAAAAAAAGAGAACAAGATAACTAAACGCCTATTCGTTGTCTTTAATTACAATCCTTTCTTTCCCGAAAACCCAAACAAAAGACTCTTCCTAATTATCCACACTAACGGTCGGTAATCCGTGAGTCCTTTTCCATAATCTTCTTCTGACCTTCCATTCCACTGAAGAATGGAATATAATTTCGCGCCTAATGTCCGATGCGCATCAAAACAATAATACAGCTGACATTTAAAAAATTATTTACATGAATGCATGTGTGCGACCGGCCAAAAGGACAAGAGGGTAGTCGTCTGTATGCACGGCAAAATTCATCATCAAAATAGTCTAGCCTCATTACGCATTAATGCATCGTCCGTTGTGTTTGGTATACCTTAAGGACATAATGACCCAACAACGATTTGGATGGACGATCTTCACATGAAGTGAAATCCTTTATACCTGGTCATAGGTAGAAGCACATCAATTTCACATCAGTGAACTCGACTGCGGAGATGATCACATCACGGAGCAGACGCACAAAGCACACAGAGAGCGTCGACGGACTAAGAAAAAATAGGGTTGAATGCGTTAATATGCAAATCATTCGGCTGACCGTAGTCCTTTGGTCCATTGGTCGGATTATTGAGAAACCCTCTGCTCAAAGGGGTGTCAAAATGATCATCCATCATCACCATAGAGAGAAACCACCCAGAGATCGTCAATCTGCGCACGTATCCATGTGTCATTTCGCTGTTACGACACGATGGTTCAGAGCCACGACAGTGCTAACCAAAACGATGCAGGCATTAGCAAAATTTCACCGAAAGCTAATTTACACATAAAAATTAAATAAAGGGGAGAAAACGCGAATCTCACGAAAACGACAGAGGAAAATTACCATCAAACGACAAAGGCAAAGGTGCGGCGGCATTACACCATCAATTGGCCAAATTAAATAGAAATTATCTAGCTCGGAATATTTACCGTGGTTCGGTAAGCCAATCCGAGTAGGCTATCGAGAATGTTCCGCCCGTGTCCAGCTTGAGGCTGTACGATTATCCTTGGTCCCAAACGATGCGCGCGATCTCGCAATTAAATATCAATTTGACTCCTTCCTCGGTCGGGCAGTTTATTCCATTTCACTTGTATCTATGACACACCTGATGGAATGAAAACAATTTTTTGTTTCTTCCTTTTTAATGGCACCGGCACTTAACACTCCGAAATTAGGGCATATATGCCGCACTAGTGCAACTGGTTCTAAATCCAAGTGCCCTCGATACACCGGCGCACCATACAGACGATGATACCACCACAAAACAAAATAACACTCTTCCCGGGTTAATTCTCGTTAAACTTGATTGTTGGCCGTAACTAGTTTTCGGATTCAACCCTTTTTATTTTGGTTAACTTCTTCGCAGCTCCGTCAGAGTGTGATATCAACTTGTTTTCGATCGAGGTTTGGCTTTTGTTTATGTTATTCTTCTAAACACGACCGCAGCGCACGCATTCTTCACGTTCATTCATCAAAAACTTGACCAAAAGATACATTGGGGAAGAGATTTTTTTTTTTCTATTTTTGTAACTTTTCACTGCCGAAAATATATTTAATTTGATTTTTTCTATTTTGCACGACACAGTAACACGCACTTGATCGGGTAATTTGTTTTGGTGGTATGGGGTGGGGGGAGATACAATATCTGCGAATGACAAGTGGTAGGTATAGACGCAAACACACAAAACTTGTGCTTGTTGTTAGCCTTGTGAGTAGCCGATATCAACTGAAAACAACTTTAAAATTTCTATGGAACCGAAGTGATCGCGGAGGAGAATCACAGCGCGACGGCAGGTAGAGATACACACGAACGACGTGTGTTATTTGGTGAGCTGCGCAAAGTGCATGGGATACACGGTGCTAGTGTGTTTTTTTTCGTTGCTGTTGCTCGATTGGGATTTGTTCGATGTTGGGTGGGATAGTTCGATTGGAGTCTCCAGTTCAGTATGACGATGGACCATTCTCGAGCTCGGATTGGAATTGTGTGTTCGTTTTGAAATGGAGGGAAAACTGAGAGCACACAAAAAGACGAACATGAAGCGGAGAAGAAGAAAGCTGGTGGCAGTGGTAGTGGAGAGAAATGCATTCCCGATCATGACGAGTGCAACAGGTGAATAGGTAGGTATACGACGAGTGTGTTGGAGGAAAACCGTTTCCAATCTAAGTGGTATACATTTTGCAGAACAACAGTAATGCTGTGCTGCTGCATGGGAGAGGTAATCGCATTCTGGTTTGGGGTTAATGGGAAGACTAATCCTACGTCGACTTCACTTTGGTTGTATTTTTCTGATCGGAATTTCAGTTTGAATACGAACAGGCATAATCGATAGAGATTCCTTGGCGAGACTTTGTGAGCCATGAGTGAAGGTTGTGGTGACCTTCGAAGAAAAGTGTGTCAGATGGTTGGTGTGACCTTTTTTCGAAGAAGCGGGCATGTAGAACTTTGCTGAGCTATTTTAAGGTGGGCAGTTTTACCAGAATTACCACAGACATGACTGTTGTACAAATATTCATGATTTCTTAATTATTGAATTAATCAAGACACAACTACCATAGTCAATTAGACAGATATCGGCAGAGATGCAGATATTCAAAAGACCATCCACTTTTACGCATCAGTGATTGTTAAACTTCAGCTTGTTAAGAGTTGCGGTAGCATTGTGCTTGAGGCTGCTACTTCCTAATTAGTCGCACACATGCAAGATTCATCCTCAAATTCAGTCAGAATATTATAACAAATATGTATGTCTCTGGATCAGTAACTTATGCTGTTTATGAAAAGGTTAAACGTCACAACTTAGTCTGCGAGTGAGTGCATTAACACCCAAGTTCTGTATCGATTTTCAACGACAATTTGTACAGTTGGACCGCACTTTGTTCAAAATTCTTGAATTCCAATAAATTTAACTTTAAGCTGTCAAGAAATTTTATATTTATGACTGATCTTGCAGAAATGCCACCAAATTTAAAATTCAACCTCCTAGTGGAAACGCACGATTTACTCAAAACAAAAGACTTCATCAGCGAACTGGGGTTCGGTCGTTTGATTAGAAAATTCGATTAGTGCCTCTTCTGCACTTGGCAATGATGGGCGGTATATGATTTAAAATGGTAGTCTTATGACAGAAAATCACGATGAGAACTGATGTACAGGTGGTGATGTCTTCTGTCACAGAAGGGTTTGGTGGCGACCACTGTCAACCCATTTTCATTCGAGCTGAATAGGTTGAAGCTCAGAGCTCAGTTTATTCGCAACTACACCACAGAAAACGTTTTTGCTTGAATAGTATACTGGTCTAGTATTCGGAACTGACCAATGCTCCGCCTACTTCAACAAGAAGCCGTTCTTCGGCTGAAATATTATTGAAGCGACGCTGGCGAAACTTATATGGTACCTTCGGCTTTATTTCCAAAGAGAACTCATTTTTATGCTTGCCAAATGAAAGCCAGGCATTGGTGAGAGTGTGCATTTAATTTAAATAGAATACACCTGCAGTTGGGACCCTATGGAAAGGCTTACAATTTTCCTGCTCTCTCAGAGCTAATTTCCCTAGAGTTCCACTATTCACTCCCAAAAAATAATAAACCCCCGATCAATATTTAAGCCGAAGAGTTGAAAAATCCCATCTGTATCTGCGCGCACGAACCATGGTATATTGTTAATTGCTCAATATAGATCTAATGACCAGAAGGCGTATCTCTACCAAAATTACCATATTAATCCATCTCGCAAGGGAAACCTATAAGCATTCCCTTTCCCACTGTGCCGCAGTGTTTCGATGTAAACGCATCTATTAGAGATTCTAATTAACCTCGACAGGCAACATATCCCTTGATCTCTGAGCCTGGTGCACCATCAACCATGCAGTCGCGGTCCATTCTCTCAGCCTTAATTAAAACCAATCTCCATTCGATGGTGTCCCCCTTCCTCCGACTCAACACACTAAAGTGCATCGCTATAAATTCATTTTATTCGTTTTATTCGAAACGAAGGAAAAAATCACATCCTCCTTTTCCGTGGGCCCTTTATCTGTTCCAACCATTCCACCTTGCCGGACTTATATGCTCGCACGCCTTCCACATGATTCCTTATCACCATTCAAAACAATATACGCTGACCATGGATGATGATGGGGTTCACCAGGTCCGACAGCATACCTATCACAATGGCGGCGCGCTGTTGCACCGCTTAACCCGATTAACATATTTTCCACTTTTGGGGAATTATTTTGTTGTTGTTGCTGAAAGGCGATAAACGAAAAGGGTGCACGATACAATTTATTGCGGAACGGATTTTCGATTGTTTGTCATTCAGAGAGACGGCTGAACTAAAATGAAAGTTCAGCAGCACATCACAGAGTAAGAAATCCTTGAAAAAATCCCTTCCACTGGGAAAGTGAAAGTCAAATTAAAATCCTTCTCCTGGCAACCGACGCACAGTGACTGACGGAAGCGGGGCTTAAGGCGACCGGACGAAGGTGATCTTCATTTAATGGATGTGCGAGTTAAGAAGGTATTAAAGAAAAAAAAAAAAATTAAAACAGACATACCCACCATACGCAATGGATGTGGCTGTGTGTGAGCGTGTTTTGGTTTTTTCCACAATACTCATACCTTCACTGTTGTGTTGTCGCAATTTATCACCTTCTGCGGTGCTGCACAGTGTTTGGTTGTATTTTGACGGCACTGCAGGAGAAGATGATGGGCTCCCTGCTAATTGAGATCTTGTTAATAATGCGGTAATGATGTCGTGAATGATTACATTGTAAGGTGACTTCAAGGCTGCTGCTGACGACGATGACGACCACGACGCATATACAAGTGATAGGTAATTTCAATTTCGTTACCAGCATCGGTGGTACAGGGAAACCACAAAGTCATTGAGTGGAAATATCGAATTTTATACTCGTAAACCATCACAGCATGGGGAATTGCAATTTATCAGAAGTGACGGACAGAAGGATATTGGTGGCGGTTGTCTTTCGAGAAGCAGCCAAAATAAATTCATTGGCGTAGTGGAAATTTTGTTAAAATCTTCAATGGCTGCGATCACAGTCTAAGTTTTGTGATCGTTTACTTTATAGACGAAGGTCCCTCGTATATGGTCAATGACATCAAGAGCTATCTTCCTTCAATGCAAAAAAAAAAAAAATCGAACAAGGCATTCATGATATTTCAAAACTTCAAGCCTTTAAATCTAGGTCATAGTAAATAAGTGCATGTAGGTAAGGCGACTCATAACAGTTGCACTAGCAACTTAATATTTTAGCTGGAGGTTTATGTTGGCAGACGCTGTCAGAACCCACCAACCTTCAAACTATGACAAAGATTTAAAGAAATACCGGCATTGGCACCACTGCGGAAATAAGAACGAACTACAAAGCAGGGCCATAGACTCCTTGAACCCCCAGAGCTTTTCGTACATCAATTTGTTACAAACAGTGTGCCATTCGGCTAGGCTTGGCTATGAGGTGGTAAAACACAGAACGACGCGTTATGCGGAGGTCCCAAATAAATACACAAGCAGTAATGGTGGCACAGGCAAAACAAATCCCCGTCTAGACTTCGTAAGACCAATTTTTACTTGCTTCCCCTGTCACTGTTTTCCATCGGATAAAATATACGTATACCCATAAAGATATATACATCCCAAAATGGATGTAGTCAGAATTTTACTTCGGAATTCTTCGACTTGCCAGTTCACTCAGACTATATAAATCCTATATAAATTTGAGAGTCGGCAATTAAAGCTACCTTTCTTGTAGGATAAAATATAAATAAAAAAATAATCAAAGCTTGTACATCGCTTTTGGCCTATAAATCTTCAGTGTCAAGTGCTTGAATTATCCGTTTCTGATTCGCACCAGCTTTATCACTTGACTTCGTCAGGTGCCTTCAAGGACTTACATCTTCTTTAGAAAGTGATTCCACGCTGCAAGAAGGCTCTCAGCTGGTGCTAGTAATGTCCGACCCACAACTGTGGTCTAAATATCTCTTCCTAACCTTATCTAACTCAAGATTTACTGGGTGCTTGGCGCTAAACACAATGTGAGGGCGTAGTGAGACTCATAAATGTATTCGGAAATGAAAAAGGTGATAGCTGAACTAAACCAGGCCGAAACTAAAAAATCACTGTCCTCTCTTATGGCTTATGGATGCTTTAACTGGACACAAAATGATGACATACACACAAAGAGAATGAGAATCAGAGCTGAAGACCCGTGTAATCGATACTGTGATGTCGAGGTGCATGGTGGACCTTTCCACACAATCTTTGCCACTACCTACTACCTTCAGCCTTCAAGACTACACAGCTATCGATAGGAATGGGATACTGAGAAGTACTTTATCGAAGACTTTGCACAACTTACCGAGAAGGCTATAAATTACCTGCTTCAAATTTCTAAGCCCCTCAAGATAGTTGACCTAATTGTATAGGCTTTCATAGGTCTCCATAGTGCGTGGGTCATAAATCTCAAGGGTATTACAATGGATCTACATCGCTCTCTCGCCAACACACTAACTTATTGAGTGAGAAATACGCTGATCCGCTGGGGAACATTTTAAAAATCTTCATCTTCGAATCAAGCTCTGATTTTGAACCCAATTTTTCACAACGGGACCTTTAAAGAACAACTTGTGGAAGTGTACGTGAAATAAATGGCATCTTAAAATAACCAATGTTGTTGGACCGTCTGTTTTTATTGAAAAAGTAAGAAATTCTAATAAAAATCCTTTAAAAACTTCCCCTAGGCAGCAAACTTCCCTATACTTTACCACCTCTGATACCTCCTTCCAACCACACGCTGGCCAAACACAGAGCTCCAGCACAAATGCCCCTTCAGCTAATCGTTACTACTTAATTAGGAATGTACATCCTACTAAACACACGCACGCATACAGTGAATTGCTCAATCGTATCGTTTCAACAATCGAATTCGAAAAATTCACATAATCTCCTTAACTTCCAGAATACTTTCTTAATTACCCCCAACCGGACATCCAAACTTGGAGTACCATACATATCAGCTCTCATTAACGCTCTTCAAATTCTTCCTCTTCCCGTCGTACCCTTGGTCTCATTTTTGGTCATTTGCTAGATTTCCTTATGCACCCAATGAATATTCAACCAGCATCATCTGACCCATTCGTATATGTCGTCGAAGAGGTCATCTTCACCATCACCACCATCATCATCGTCATCAACTTCATCTTGCCATCAATAATCGGATTGCAGTGGCAGCAGCATTCATTATCAGTGTCCAACAATCAACGCGTCTTCATTCACTCCGCTCACACCACACACGCACACAGTCACACACCCGGTGTACATCTGACGGATGAACCAATGCAAGGAATGTCCATATAAACATACTTCTACCTAATTTGCTCGTCGGATGCTTGAATAATGAGACACTTTCCGCATAAGGTGCGATAGAGCAATCTAATTTGGTCAGTCACTCCAGCTGCTGGCAATCGATCGCACCATCTTCGTACCGACGAAACCATTTATAATGCCATCAACAATATCCATCAACTGGCGTATATACACACATCCGCAGCACAAACTGTGTGCAAGTACCCGCATCTAACACTCAAACAAGGCGAAGAAGCGCGCGCTGTATTTGTATCTTTCAATTAAATTGCACTTAGAGGAACGCGCACGTATCCAAACACAAAAAACATTCATTGCCTTGTCCCCAAAAATGGCCTTACTCGCGGCACGTGAAACTATTAGTCCTTATAGATGGATACCAGGCACACGCGAAAAAGCCTAGACACATGGACTGGACACAGAGACTGTTTTCCCCTGTTCACGTAAATATCAATCAGACATAGGGAGAGAGAGAGGGTGAATTTTTAAACTAATGCTAATCGATCGCCGATGAGATACTTGTATTTTTTGTTCGAATTATAATTGCTGATTCGATAAAAACGAAATGAGATGCACGACAGGGGCGTAAAGGCTATTAGTGGTTAGATACTAATTATGTAAATCTTTTTGTTTAAAAAATAAGTTGAAAATTGTTTCGTGTTTCATTGTTTTTTTTATATATATATATCTAATTTTGAAAAAAAAAAAAACACGTTTTGAAGCTAGTGTGCCGATCTTTATTCAGTTGTATTGTGTGCTGCGCCACGGGGAAGGGCTTGAGCTCATGAGGCGAAGCTAAACAGACCATTTGAATTGTCGCCGAGGTTTAATGCCAAAATATGTGGTACGTTTTGAAACCAAAGCGGAGTGGCCCTTAAAGTCGTAGGAAATTGGATGTACTTTGGTTGGCATGTTAGTAAGTAAGTTCAGCGTACCAGGCTATCTAAGGCACTTTAGTTGCATCTGAAAGTCGTTAATACTTGACCTATTATCAAGTCCGCTCTCATATAAGGCGAATATGGCAGTCGATTAGTCAATACATATACTTGGAGTGAAGCACAAGCTTGAAAGTCGACCGAAAAAGGGATATAAAAGTTGGAATCACCGATAGAAGAGCCCGCGTAAATGTCAGAAAAATGGCAAGCTCATGGAAACTTATGAAGTGTTTCATTCATTAAAATCCCTTGACCACAAATAAAGATCATATACTATTTATGGACCAGATGTTGCTGTGCTATCCTGTGAATAAATAAACGGATATCTGCAGCTTGTGGCCTAGTGGTTAGTGTGTTGGACTACTAAGCGAGGGATCCCAGGTTCGAATCCCGAGAAAACCCAAATTCCAACTTAAGGTTTTTTTCTCTGCGCCACCTCTCGCGAACGTCTGAAAAACATCCGAGGGTATAACTGTCATGAAAGAGCTTCTCAATTGGCCGTTTGGACTCGGCATAAAAATGTAGATCCCTTCCATTTGTCCCAAAAATAAAAACTCGCACAACACGAATGGTTGTGAGAAGCTAAGCCTAGAGTCCCTACGGACCTGTTGCGCCAACTATTTATTTAATTTATATCTGCAGCTTTTTATGATCGTTAACAAGTCAAGATTTTGCAACGAATGCCTTTATCAAAGAACGTAACAGAAGTCAGTAGCCACGACTGTCCATAGATGGAAGTGGCAGCAAACTGATCAACATACATTTAGGAGAGTCCTTAATTCCCGCCCTACCCATGCATTGCCATCGACAAGCGAAACGATTTTCACAGCTGTTCTACCGGAGACTTGCTGCATAGCCCACTTATGGATCTAGCCAATCGAACATCATGACTAATCCGGAGCCATAGTCTTCAAAATCTCAGAAGCTTTTGATGGGGTCTAGCGTAGAGCCCTACCAAGCAAATAAATCTGCTATGGGTTACCTCAAGGCACAAGATACGGACATATGCATAGATGGTAGTAAATGATGTCTCATTGAATTCCTTTGCTACAAACGCAGGAGTACCCTAAGGTTCTATACTTTCTACTACTCTATTTTCCCTCCACATCGATGACTTGGGTCGACGAAAAATAATATTTATAGCTCTGATGATGAAAGCACACGTAGAAAACTAAATGCCAGCCATATCTACGACTAAATGCCAGCTATATCTTTTTATTATATATGAACTGTTAAATTTTTGTCTATAAGACCTAAAGAAGACCCGAAATGAGTAATATGGAAGACACTACCTACCTAAAGCAGACCTAGGAGGACCAATTACAAAGAGAGTACTACTCACATACTTAGCCAACTCTTAAATGAAGTTCGTTACTCAAAACAGAGCTGTTACAGCTGTATAAGAAGTCTTAGGAAGCCACTGTTACCATAGATTCTAAAAAGATCTGCAAATGATCAGCTTAGCTGAACATAATATAGGGACCATAAAAATCTCGCATAGATTCCTAGAAAAATTGAATTAAAATTCTAAGCTGCTAGTAAAACTTCTTCGGAGACACGGAACGCGTTTTTCTTTTTTAGTTTAGAGCAGAACCTGATCTGTTATACAAAAAGTTCGTCTTTCTTTTTAGCTCAGACACATGAGAGCTCAGAATTTGTGTGTTCTTTTTTCATTCAGAGCGCGATCTATAACCTTAAAATAAATTGTCTGAGCAGGCTGAGTGAAAAGCTGATTATGCACTTACAGTCACATTTGACAGAAAAAAAAATACAGGATAAAGAAAATAGTTGAAATGGCGGTTAACCAATTTAATAAATAACAATTAATAAATATTCAAATTTATTACAAATGACAGCTATGTGCTCATTTGTGTTTCATGAATACATCAGATCGATCTGAGCACGCTCGGTTCAGAGCGCGATCATTATACTCGAGCTCAGTTCTGAAGTTAAAATGAAAAACGCCTATTGGAAGCTGTAGTTGCCTTTTAAAAGATCTGCATCGGAAGACCAGCCCGATCCATAGTAAGCAATCCAAGCACCTTCTTGGAGACACTTCCAATTTGGAAATATCATGGCAAGAAAACTTATTAAATATTCAAGGATCAGCGTCCTCAAAGATAGGTTACCTACTGCAGCCAAGTGGTTTCTTAGCCCAAAGCAGCTCCTCATTTTCTATAAAGCGCGGGTTGCACCAGGCCTTGAATATCGCTCACAGTTATGAAATAAACGGAGCTCAGCCAAAACAAGTTCACAGTCTCTTAAAGAACAAATGACTAATTGGCCTTAAGGACCCTAGGACGAACCAAGGCCGACACCCCTCGGTCAATAGTCCAACACATGCAGCAAACTTGTATTTATACGAAATTGCAGGTATCTACGACTCGATGCTGCATTGACGGTGAATGGAGGAGGAGATTCAACGACGAACTGTACACGAGCTGCACAGCCACATCGATCTAGTCAGAAGAGTGAAGGTCCAACGACTGAGGTGGCTGGGTCATGTAGAGCGTACGGACACGAATGCTCCGGCCCGAAAGGTCTTCGAATCCACATCCGAGGGAAGGCGCAGTAGAGGAAGACGGCAACTCAGGTGGAAGGGGACTTTAACCAACTTAGCGTGCGAAACTGGAGACAGCTAGCGGGAGACGCTTGTTGGTTGAGGCCCAGGTCCACCCCGGACTGTACCGCCACCTTCAGTAAGTAAGTATGACTCGATGCTTAGACTGAACGTCCTTGAGGGTCTCTGTATCTTAGCTCAGGGAATTTAAAGACAAAAAAATGCAAACCATCACAGGCTAATTTAGAAATATAAACCGCCAGAACAAATAATAAAACAACGCAATTATAGTGGAAAAATGTTATTAAAAAAACACTTTTATTCATTGACCTGCTTCTGCTCACCCAACATGTTTCGTTGGTTCCTGCTGGAAGACTGAGTTTTGTCATACAATGCTCAGAACCTTCTCGGTCTTTCGTTAAGATTATATAATCGCTCAATACATGGACAGCAGAGTTGCAATACTCATGCAGTTCGATACTGTCTCTTTAATTTTGTTATCACAAGTGGAGTATTCGTCAAGATTTTAGGTACTAGTTATCCCAAGTCGCCTATAATTTCTTTGGTCAAATCTTACTCTCCGATGTTGAGCAACTTATTCAGAAATATTGAATATCATTTGAGGATGCTGTCAATTTGTTTTCAAACTCATACCTTCCTTATATTTTGCTAAAGAATGTTCTCTAGTCGTACCACTTTCTCATAGTCACAAATGCTGGAACACCTCCTTCACCCAATTTAGAGCACCGATTCCCTTTGTCCACTCGTTACTTCTCCTTCGATCGTTCTGGGTGATTCCTCCGCAATTCATCGCCGCAATGTAACAGAGAGAATCAATTTTATATCGTCACGCTCCTGCGCCAACAACTTGCCAAAGCATTCCCATATTCAATCGCCTCCCTCGGCAGTCCTTAAATTGATTTTTTTTTAAAATACTATTTCGCTTCAGTTTTAGTGGAAATTAATTGGCCAAGTGCCACTGTTAAACGACTTTAGCCACGCGTATAGTTTACGTTCTTTTTGCTCGGCACATTTACACAACAAACTCAAGAAATCGTAAATAACAACAAAGAGGCGGCAAACAAAAAAAAAAAAGAAACAACAACATAACGTCCACAAATAATAATAAAAATCTGAAAAGACCAACAAATGCCGACTGTAAATCATGGACTCACTTACGAGTATACTCGAATACTCGTACAAGCGCCCAATGGATGGATGGATGGATGAATGTCAATAAATTTGATAAATGGCTCTTTAAGCTGTCCGCGCGAGTTAAGTATCCATAGCAAAACATATTGAGAAAAAAGATAACATTATTTGTATTCAATGATATCTTTAGTCTCTAGTACAGTCTTGCACACAACGCTACAATGATAACATATGTAAAAGAGATAATATCGTTTGTATACAATGTTGGAATATTATCTCTTCTTCATTATCAAGCAAGACGATTGTACGCTTGGGTCTCCTTGTAGATAGATAAGAAAAGTATATAAATACGACTGTATGATGAATTTATCGACAGTCTTATTGTAACTACATAGTAGCCTTAAGCTCCTTTTAGAATTAGTAAAAAGTATTTCAATAATAAAGGACATAGTTCCAAATAAATATTGTTTAATTTTAAAAGTAAGAACCAAGTGTTTTAATTGGCGATCCTGCCAGGAGGTTAAATATACTTTTTAACTTCAATCGAGCGGACCTCGGGAACAAGTAGTGAAATCTAGTATAAACAGAACACTCGCGTTACCGGTTACAAGAATTACCTAGCATAGCAGGTACAAATATAGCTCCTTCGTACGAAGCAGCAAAGCAATTCAGTGAAAGTGTATATGTGGAAAAAAAAACACACAAATTCGACGACAACAGACACGAGTTCAAAATGGAACAACTCGCAGTATTAATGGCAAGATTAGAAGCTTTAGAAACCAGGTGCAACACAGTAACACAAACCCTAGAGCACACACGCACAGAGAATGCAAGGTTAGCAGCAATAATAACTAACCAAAATCAAATAAACACTAATTTAGAAACAAAACTAAATGAAGTAAAATCTGGATTAGGCATAGTACCAAACATACCTGTGCTAGAGGAAATAAGAACCACATATACAGATGGTAGTGAAATACAGTTAGACGCATTTAAAAGCCTACCTATTTTCAACGGCGATCAATCAAATTATCGGTCGTGGCGCGAAGAAGCATCCAGATTAATGGACAGCATTAAAAACCTCAAAACACACAGTAAGTACGCAGCAGCATTGACTATAGTGAAAAGTAAAATACAGGGTGCAGCCGCGAATGTGTTAACTAATTATAACACAATTTTTAATTTTGAGGCGATACGTAACAGATTAGATTATACGTACTCTAATCAAGAACCTCTATACGTGCTACAAGACATGATGAAAGCCATCACGCAAAAAAGAAGCACACTGTCTGAATACCACGACGAGATAAATAAAAATCTCAATTTAATAATATCAAAAATCACTATGTCAGGTGATCCGCCGAATATAATCGACAGACTAATTAAAAATGCTAACGACGACGCAGTTCGTATATTCATTGATGGTATGAGTGACAACTTTACAAGAGGATCATTATATTCAGCTACAATAAATGATCTAGAACACGCATTCGCAATTGCTCGCAGAATAGAACATGATAATGTGCACAGGCATTTACATCTCACTCAAGATAAGCACCACAAAAATATGCCACATGAACACAGAAACGAAAGAAGACCAAATTATTCGAGCCAAACAACGAATTATCAACCCCAGAAGCAATACGATAATATGCAGCAACACAATCAAGGACCACGCCTAAACCCTTCCAAGAGAAATGACGGACCACAGCCGATGGAGATAAACTCGAGACAAATTGTACATGCACAGCGACAAAATTGGAATCAATACAAACCCGATGTATATAATCCACCAGCGAAACGTGAACACAGCGGGAGTTTCAACACACACAACAGACCGCAACGATCTTATCAGCAGAACTTCAAGCAGCAGAGAGTAAATAACTCCCGACAACAACGCAGAGACGATGTCAGCAGTACATATGCAGAAGCAGATGAAACGGAATGTATGGTAAATAATAACATAAGAATAGATCATTTAAACTAGTAGACGGGTTGCCCTGCTTAAATTTAACTAGTACTATTTCTAAGAAAATTTATAAAATTCTTATTGATACTGGTGCAACCCATAATTACATTAATAGAAAATGCGATTCTAGCGAAAAAATTAAAATTAAACCTATAAAAATAAAAACAATGCATGGTTATTCTATGGTAGATACAAAGAAAGTAGTTAGGATATTAAAGAAAAATATAACATTTTTTGAATTAGAGGATATTCAGTCTTTTGATATGATATTAGGATATGAAGGACTTAAAGTTCTAAACGCGGAAATAAATTTCAGTAATATGACTCTAACTACCATAAGCAGTGTCGAATCTATTCAGAAAATTAATTACATAATTGGGGAAAATAATATTTATAAAGCAGACATAGATAGACTGATGAAGATTAATAACAGCATAGGACCGTTACCCTTTACAGATACTATAGAAGCAAGCATTAGGACGACCAATGATAATCCGGTTTATGTTAAACAATATCCATATCCCATAGCAGATAACGAATTCGTAAACAAAGAAATACAGAAACTCTTACATGACAATATAATAGAAAAAAGCCATAGTCCTTATAACAGTCCCATATGGACAGTACCTAAAAAAGGTTTGGACGAAAAAGGAAAACCAAAACGGCGCATGGTTGTTGATTTCCAAAAACTTAACGCTCACACTGTAACAGACAGATACCCCATTCCGGATGTCAACATGACAATTCAAAATTTAGGTAAAGCCAAGTACTTTACAACGTTAGATTTGGAGTCAGGTTTCCACCAAATTAAAATCAAAACAGATGATAAAGAAAAAACAGCTTTTGCTATAAATGGCGCAAAATATCATTTTAAACGAATGCCTTTCGGGCTCAAAAATGCACCAAGCATATTTCAGAGATGCGTGGACGACATTTTGAGAGACTTTGTAGGTAAATTCGTACACGTTTACATTGATGACGTATTGATATATTCTTCATCTGAGGAAGAACATATACAGCACATAAGTCAAGTATTCGACGTACTCAATAAAGCCACATTAAAAATATCTGATGAGAAAAGTAAGTTTTTTCAAGAAGAAGTAGAATACTTAGGTCACATAATCAGACATGGTAGAATCACTACGAACCCTGAGAAAATAGCAGCTATAGAAAATTTTCCAGTCCCACAAACGGTAAAGGATTTGAGAGGATTTTTAGGTCTTACAGGTTACTATCGTAAGTTTATAAAAGGATACGCAAGCATAGCCAAGCCCCTGACATTATATTTACGAGGAGATAACGGTAAAGTAAACAAAAAACAAAGTAAAAATATTAAGTTAAATCTGAATGATTCAGCATTAGAAGCGATTAGAATTTTAAAAAATTATTTGAAAGAACAAGTCGAACTTTTTCAACCGGATTATAGTAAACCATTCGAGCTTACTACAGATGCATCCAACATAGCTATTGGAGCCGTACTAAGTCAGAATAAGCAACCTATACACTTCTTGTCAAGAACACTGAGTAAGACAGAAGAGAACTATAGCACAAACGAGAAAGAGCTATTAGCGATCATATGGTCCTTACAAAAACTCAGAAACTACATATATGGTATAGCAGACTTAACCATATATACCGATCACCAGAGCCTTATATATTCTGTATCAGAAAAAAATCCCAACACAAAGCTGAAACGTTGGAAGGGAATCATTGAAGACTTTGGAGCAAAATTAGTTTATAAACCAGGAAACCTAAATCTTGTAGCTGACGCATTATCACGTCAACGCATAAATACTTCTACCATAGAAACAGCACATTCAGCTGAAAGTTCTTCTAATGATATAATAAAAACTGTGAATCAGCCTTTTAATGCATACACTGCACAGTTCGAACTTATTGAAGATATAACAAATAATATCGAAACACAAATCTATTTTAGTAACAAAATAAGACTCATAATAAAGTTTAAGGACAAAGACTCTTTACTAAGGCAGATGAAAGAAGTTATACAACCCCAAAAGATTGTAGCTTTGCATACGAAATTTGAAAACATATACAAATATGGTGAAAACATAAAAAAAGAATTCCCACTAGTAAGATTTATATTCACACCAAGAAAACTTCAAGACGTGACAAATTTGGAGGAACAACTAAAACTTGTAAGGGTAACTCACGAAAGAGCACACCGAGGGTTACGTAACAATATACAAGAAATCTCAGAGAAATATTACTGGCCCGATCTAAATAAACAAGCAAAGAGTTTCAACAAAAAATGCATAGCATGTCTATTTGGAAAATATGAAAGAAAACCTATCAGAGAACCTCTGAATAATTCAGAAATACCAACACATGTGGGAACACACATTCATATGGACATATACTTCAACGACAAGTATACTTTCCTTGTAACAGTAGATAAGTATTCTAAATATACAATCCTTCGGGAAATCGAAACTCGAAACAGACTGTACGACGTTATGGAAGAGGTCTTATCTAATTATTTCCCAAAATGTGAACGACTCATGACAGATAACGAGAAGGGATTCAAAACAGAAATGGTGAACCAAATGTGTTTGAAATACAACATAACTAAAGTAGAAACTCCAGTATACAGATCGACAGCGAACGGTCAGGTAGAACGTGTAAACGGTACAATAACTGAACTGTCTAGAATATTCACAATTCAGAATAAAACAAGACTTATCGAAGAAATATTTAGAACAGTGCGTGAATTAAATAATTCTATACACTCAGTTACCGGTTTGAAACCTAGAGACATTTTCTTTAATCAAAATAAATATAGCAATAGTGAAATTATAATAAATAAACTAAACTCAGCATCCAAAAAAGTGATCGAACGTCTAAATAAAGGAACTCGACACAGAGAATATAAAAAAGGAGATAAGATAATGGTAAGAATCACAGGTCTTAGAAAGAAATCTAACGCCAGATACATAACAAGAATAGTAGAAGAAGATAAAGGAGACACTGTAATCTCTAAAGAGGGAATAAAAATTCACAAGGATAACATAAAGAATTATCATTTTTTAGATGACGAAAATATTAATATTCCTAACATTACTAGGAATTGTACAGAGTCAAGAAGGGCAAGGAAACGTTCAAATAACTGAGTTACTAAACAAGAAGTTTATACTTACGCAAACAGATGACGTGTATTTATTCAAAGAACAAACTTATTTGTTACATGCCACCAACCTGACTTCGATATTTCAACCTTACGTAAATATCGTAACTAGTAACTATCAACCTACACAAGAAGAAAAAATTTGGTTAAGTAAAATTAAGAATTTAGCAGACCAATTACAAGAACATACTAGGCATACTAGATCAATTAACTTTTTAGGAACAGCTTTCAAATATGTGTTTGGTAATCCTGACCATTATGACTTAGTTAACATAGAAACGAGTATAAATAATCTCATAGAAAACAATAATAAACAAAAAACTATAAATTCTAGATTCGAACAAATTTTGCAACAATTCGAAGGTCAGAGCCTTAAAGAACATTTAGTAATAGAACAAGTGTACGAACAATTATTATTATTGACCAGAACAATTAATGCAGCAAAAAATAATGAATATTTATCAGAAAGCCTAGACTTAGATGACATTAAAAATATTATTCAACATGAAATAATTCAAGTACCCATAATAAATATACTTGAGTACTCTAAAATATTATTAGCTAGAACTGATGAATTCTTCATCACAATATATAAATATCCAGTTCTAATTAAATCATGTAAATTGTATAAAGTAACACCCTTAAATTCAAAACATGGAAAAATCATTACAGATAAAACAATTGCCTTATGTAACCAAACTTATTTAAGAACAAGAAATTGTCAAAATCATCTAAGTAAAAACATTTGTGAAATTAACTTTGAAGAAGAAAATTGTCTTATTCCACTTTTAAAGAATATAACTTCAAAATGCAACATTAAACAAGAATACGATTACGACTTAGAAATTGAATCCGGTGTTATGTTATTAAGCGGTAAGCATAAGCTAAATAATCAAACAATTAATGGTATAAACTTAGTTACTTATGAAAATACTATAAATCTAGATGATAAAATATACAAAAACATGCATAAGCAAATTAAAGAAGTTATATTAAGAAATCATAATTCAGAGTCTTACATCGACCAAATAATTAAAGAAGATACAATGTACAAATTCGATAACATAGATACTTTAAAAAAACTAATTATTCCTTTTGAAGAAAAACCGATATTATCAACTATATACACAATTGTAACACTGATTGTTATTCTAGCATTTACGTACGTAATGATAAAAACTATACAATGTATAACAGATCGTCAAAAACAAAAAAAGATTGACGCATATAACAAAACTTATGAAAGAGAGATGTTAAAAATAGCGTCGAAAAATCGGGACGATTTCGTTTAACAAGGGGGGGAGTTAAGTATCCATAGCAAAACATATTGAGAAAAAAGATAACATTATTTGTATTCAATGATATCTTTAGTCTCTAGTACAGTCTTGCACACAACGCTACAATGATAACATATGTAAAAGAGATAATATCGTTTGTATACAATGTTGGAATATTATCTCTTCTTCATTATCAAGCAAGACGATTGTACGCTTGGGTCTCCTTGTAGATAGATAAGAAAAGTATATAAATACGACTGTATGATGAATTTATCGACAGTCTTATTGTAACTACATAGTAGCCTTAAGCTCCTTTTAGAATTAGTAAAAAGTATTTCAATAATAAAGGACATAGTTCCAAATAAATATTGTTTAATTTTAAAAGTAAGAACCAAGTGTTTTAATTCGCGCTCGCTGTCTGCACAGTCCTTTTGTGCGCGATGAGCGATGACTCGTTACTTCTTGCACCGTGCGCGAACGATTGGTATGGTGCTTAGGCCCATCCAGCTTCGAAAGTACTTAACATCTTTATGGGCGCTTTGCGTCTATTGTGTGCATGTGGCGCCCCCCCTACTTTAGTGGTGGCACGACTTAACAGAGCAAAATCGCAATGAATGTGAAATATGCCCAACAAGATAACACACACTTTACACTTTTCGATAATCTAGCGTCATTTTGTACGACTCGCACAGAGACACCACCTGTTGCTGGAGACCGCCGCGTCAAAGAGCGTGGGTAATGTGCTAATTGTGGCGGCCCGCAGCACTCGCTGTGTAATTATGGATCTATAAAACGATCGATTTGAAATGCATGCGAGTAGTTTAACATCACTTAGGCATTTAAAGCTGTGGTAAGTACCCCCGCGTCGATTAACTCACCCACCGAATTTAATCAGATACTCAGAGTCAGACTACTGCACGGCATTCATTTGAATTGGAATTTAAATGGCGCGCCATACACTACACTCGAATGAGGAGCATATGCAAAGTTAATTACTCGTAATCCGCATGTACGATTGTAGTCAACAGTGAAATGTCAAACGGCCAGCATTGTGCGCAGTGCGCCTGCTGCTGCTGCTGCTGCTGGTGTACATAGAAATTCTCATTAAAAAAAAATTTGACAAGTGCTTGGCAGCTCTTCGAGGATAAATCGTGTGTTCCAATGAAAGACATGTGTGTGACCTTTTCTCGAGCTGTATGCGCTTTGATAGATTGGCCATGTTACCGTGCTGTGCTGGACCGTGTGATCGGCTATTCCCTTACCGCAATTGGCCAAGTCATTAAGACGAATATTCAGGTTGTTAAAGTTATTTTACGTTAATTCAAATCGGCAACCGTCCATACCATAAGACACAGTTATCTGTGCCCGTTAAGACTTAAATCATAAAATATTGTAATTCACTCGAATTGAGGATGTTGCTGTGTGTGGCCGTAAAAATGTTTATGTCCACGTCATCATTTCAATTTGTTTTCAAAACGAATGGTGAATAAGAAAAAAAAAAACCGATACCACTACGAGATGTCATATAATGTGAATATTTTTATTTTAATAAGGTTCTCGATTATGAGTGGTGGAGGCTGTAAAATTTAAAATTAGTTATCTGCTGCATTATTTTTTATGACCCCTTATGGTGCTCCTATTGTTTATGGAGAAATTGCTGCAATTTGCATTTTGCATTTTGCAATTAAGCGGACGGTGACAGTGACAGTGTTGCGCCATAACATGGAATGTTGCCTGTTTTTTTTATAACTTTGGTTAAACCCACCTTACATAATGATGGGCTTGGTTCTTTGTCACTGGTGATATTTCGGGCAGCCATATGTATGTATCGAACTCATTGGAATGGGGAAAATTTGCTGTATATATCTTTCAAGAAAGGGTCGACATATGAACCTGATTTTAGTTACCCAAAAATGAAAACAAACCTAGTCTCTCTTTCTTAACAGACTCTAGCACCTTAAGTTGTTATAATGGATGGATCCTGCGTAAAACTAAATCGAACTTAAGAGTCGAATTGCAGCCACGGAGGCTATCGCTTATCTGCTGACATAAAAAAATTCACTCAATTTCAGTATGTTTCCATAATTTCGCTAAGTCACTCTAAACGACAAACTAACAGTAGCATCGCCTAACTTCCATGTTATTTAGATTTCCCATAAAATGCTGAAGATAAGAACCTGTTTTGAAACAGGTCACATCCCATTTGCTCTCACGAGGAAGCAGTGAATTTTCGCTCAGTATAAAATACCTGATTGCAGTGTCCCAGTCCCTCAGCGGTGAGTGTGTAATGGTAGCGAGAGGTCTCAGGTCCGATCCCAGGAAAAAAAAACACAAACTACATCTAAAGGTGTCTTCAAGTTTGTTAAATTCAGCCTCTCCTTCAATTTTGGTGGTTAAGACCCGTCTCACACCCAAACAATCATAGAAATTCAAATGCGTCAAGAGAAAAATAATATCACCGATATGGGAAGAGCTGAACGTTCACTTTATAAAGTTTAAATTAGGTTAAAAAGTGTATGTGATTAAACAAAAATCACAACGTCCTTCTATATACCTAGGAAGACCAATGGGAACCATTGGAACTGCAAAGATTGACTGCACACATGCGAGCAGACCAAAAACCCACCACTGCCCGGATGGGAAACAAGTTGGTGCTCTTGAAACAAAGTTTTCTGTTTCACATTAGAAGGCACATTCTCATGCACCCTGTCAACTTAATCGAACGTCAGATCCAATAGAGCCTCATGCAGAATAAATATTTACACTAGAGCCTTTGACTTAAGAATTTCGTATGTGCTTGGAAGGGTAACCTAGTCCGACTGTCACTAAATTCGAATAAAATACTCTCCTTAATGCATTCCTCAGATTAGGGTGCCCATTCCACAAGAATGATACCATCTTGACGCTCCAAAGGACACTCGAACATTACGTTTCAGATCGCTGGCCCAAACAAGTCGCAATCGTATACGACTAAGCTACTTCCCCCCAAGTCTAAAAAGCCAGCCATCTCATTCAAGATAGCCAAATTCGTATAACCATCCACGGCCCGCTGTTCATAGTTTACTAGGCCTTTGAAGATTTACAGCCGCAGATTTGCGCCGAATCTCGGTCAAAAAATTCGATCCGATCTTTGACGCTCAACCAAATTGAGTTATCGACTTTGGCGAATCTCACCATATGCGCCGGCCGCGTCCAGGCTTTTTTTTTTTCTCCACCCATTTAGGCGCAATGCAAACCGCGCTTTATCGCTCACACGTGATGCCAATATCTCAGGCCTTACACACATACTCGCATTTGTCGCGGCGGATAGTATACACTGCGCGCCACAACACCCGAGAAGGAAAAGCCACCACCACGAAAACCGACTTCATTTGACCTAGAGAGTGCGAGAGAGCCCGACTGCGGTTAAATGCCAGTCCTGGCACCTTATTCACACCGCCACAAATTCCAGATGCCAATCTCTCTCAGGGGGTTGCTGCTTTGCTGGCTGTACAACTGTTTTTTCATCGCACGAAAGATAATCACCGCCGATGCGATGGAAAATAGAAAAATCGTGATCGACGGTGAAATAATGTGATTCCGGTGCAAGTTTCTCCCTCTGATGTCGATTCAATGTTGCTCTAATGCACCACACTTCATCATTGGAAGCTCCTCAATGTAACATTGTTTGCAACCTCCTGCTCACTGCGACTGCGACTGTGTGGCAACCACCTCTAACTAGATAAACATATGCATCGTCAGATTATTGACGTTGATAAAATGTGCGATAGTAGTTCATGATCGTTGGCATTAGAAAGAGAGCACAGCCAACACCGCAGCGAATGAATCCGAGATCTGTCCGACTTTATGCGAAATTTATTGCAGCAATTTTCATTTGAATTGATACCGTATAGGAGGACAAGGAGGGGGGGGGGGGCAGATGCAGCCTCTACATGGCATGGAAAATGAAAAATCGATTTTCAAACATTTGAAGGTCTCTCTTAGGAGTCCGTATATATACATGCATATCGCTCTGACACTTGATGCTGGAGTCGATGATCGGCTCCAAGCTATATGGATGATGTTGGTGTTGCGCACTGTCAATTGTCTCGCGGGAATTGGTACGGCACGGAGCAGCAGCACAATGAACATTTAGGTCTTCTGAAATCGAAGATTGAAGATATATTGGCCTCCTCTGCGAATGATTCTCCATGTGGAAAAGTCAATTAATTGTGATCCAGTGCGTGGTCGATGTTGGAATGTGTTTCGTGTTTGTTTGTAGTCCGTGGGAGGTAGTCTGCATTCTCTGACTTCTATTATTCGGGATTGAGACATAATAATCGATTAACCAATATGATGGTGCAAAGGGTTTTGGGTGCGGATGTTAAAGAGGTTGTTGCAACGGAAAAGTTGAGAATTCGAATTTAGAACGTGACAGCATGACACTTGTATATCATGTGGCCTATCTGATGGCTTTTTAAGGGAGGTGTATACCCTCACCACAACTAATCGTATGGACAACAACCAACGGCAAAGTACCCAGCAAACCACTAAGCGAATGTATCCCCCTAGACGAATGTATCGCGAACGTATGGCATTTTATTTCAAAAAGAAAAAGGAATGTTAATATCGGAATAGTAACGGTTGGAACAGCTATGCCACTCCAAGAAACACCATCGCCGTCTGTCGAATAAAATGTGACTTTTTCTTTTGAAAATAACTGCTAAAAATACTGTCGTAAATTTCTTTCTTTGACGAATCACTTGTGATTCTTCCATTTAAATACGCCCGGACGCTAGTTTAACCATTTCACGAGATGTTATATGCATCGCCTGGTATTTATAAACAAACTTGCCGGGGAACTCGAGGCGAACGTAATGCAAATCGCCCGGTTTCTTGGGCTGGTGTGCTTTTTGCATGGATTTTGGTAAATCGCTGACGATTTTTGTATTGTCAATCATTCATATGCGTTGCTTGGTTAATTATTTAACACGATTTATATTCTTCGCTATATCTTCTACTCTACATCATGAAACGAATTAAATGCGAATCACCCGGTTTGATAGGAGTGACTTTGAAAAGGCATGTATTCACATTTTGTTCATCTGATAGGATTTTGACGATTCTCTGGCGATCCTTGTTACCACGATCGTCTGAGATTCGCAGATAAACTCGCTGGCGAACGATATCATCTTCTGAGAACTCGAATTCTCAATTATATCCATGCTTGGCCGCTGGTCACATTTTGATGCTCGCTAGTACAGAGCACGCTACCGTATCATTCGATTCGCATTTCGTTCGCTTAGAGTTCTCAGAAGATGATTTCGTTCGCCGGCGAGTTCATCTGTGAATCTCAGACGATCGCGGTAACAAGGATCGCAAGGAGTGTGAGAGCAATATCGCTCGGCACGAATTCATTGCGAAAATGCCCGAGTGCAGTCTAAGGGGTACTTATTGTGCTATTGTTGATGATATCTCTCGTTTGAAGAGGTCCTCCATCAACATACGCACTGAATAAGGAGTCGCATCGATTTGAATATCTGTTTGAAAAGACGTCCCCGCATGTACGGTGCCTTTTAAACAAATCGTACTCAAAGTCTTATCTAAGCCAATCTCCTTCGGTAGTACCGCCGCGGAGCAGATCATAACTTTCTGCTAAATACCATTTTTTTTTTTCATTAGAAGACAAAGAGCCCGCTTATTCGCGGAAAATCCGCACGCCTGCAGTGTTCCACAGCAGCAATGCCACACCCAAAAAGAGTTGGAATGGCACGGCCAAGTCCTTATAAAGCATAGCCCCATTACTGTACAATATATTGTCACTGTTAATTACACAGCAATTACACTGATTACCACTCATCCTCTTTCTCTTATTTATCGACTCAATGACACTATGTTCGATTAATTGCTTCCCCAGAGGACAGACAAAAATGGCTGCAAACCGCGACGCGAAACAACAGCAGAGACAGACAAATAGATAGACAAGTGCACCGGCATGGCAGAGAGCTGCGGAATCCCTTAATTTATGTAACCAATCTGCAATTTGCATAGCATTTCGCCGCACCCCTTCGCCCGGTGGTTTTGACATGAAAAATTGACATAATTGCCATGAAGATGACCACGACCACGACCGATCAATCGATCGACGAGAGAGTGGCAAAGACCCACCAAAAATATGCGCCGTCGAACAATGTATACCAAGCATGTAATTTCTGGTGCGCTCCTGCTGCAGCCGCCACAGATACAACGGGTACTTCATCTTCTTTGTGCGGTCGTCGTCGTCGTAGTCGCCGTCGATTTTGTTGCTGGTTGCTGTTGGTTATTAAGCCCTCTGATTACGATGATTATTTCATACATTCGACAAATTATTAGCGAGAGCGGTCCTTGGCACTGGCTGATCGCTGCGGCACAGATAGCGCTGGCGCGCATTGTGTTTTCCATACGCAAAAGGGGAGGTGCCCACCAAGAGATGCGATGCTCGTTGTGCACAGTGCACGCTGCAATTACCGAAAGGATATGCGTACTTTTCTGATGGCCAAAACAAAGGATTCTTCGCCTTGGCCATCTTCATCCACTTCCCCCGGAGGTATGAATTTTTGTATTTACTGCTAATTGCCCTGCTTTTGGGGGCAGCGCCAAGCACCGTTTCGTTTCCTGTGAAATTACACGTTCGTCCCCCAACAGAGCAACCAACCAACAAACGGTGGGAATGTGTGCAATTCGTGACATACATTCGAGAAGTATGCACATCTGCGCGGCGGCAACTGAACCTCTCTTCCGCTCTACTTGTCTCTGATTTGCGGCTCAAATTACCGCTGGCGAGGGGGCAAAAGTTCAACTCGATCGAGGTATGCATGCACTGGTGGCTGTGCTGAAGGTCCCTCTCTATCCATACCACGGTAATTACAAGTTGCACCCCAATTAATTGGCTAGGTAGCTCCGTCATTGTCGTTAACTTCGTCCTCCAAGTTGCAGTCTGGACGGAGAACGCCTCCTGCTTCTGTGCGGTGTCATAGGGCGATCACCGGCTCTCTCTCTCTCTGCATACTTAATGTAATAATTCGATCGCGGCCGCAGTTATAGATAATGTGCATAACAACGAGCTGCTGCCATCGATCAGAGCGCAATCTCGGCGCAACGATACGCATCTATAGGCACATGTGCGCCTTGATCGAAAGGGGACACTTTGCTCTGTGTCTGTCTCCGCTATTTCTCATTCATCAGGTGAGCGCGCGAGCACTTGCTGCGTGTATACTCTTGTATTGAGTATTCTGTATGTGCTCTCTCGCACCCGCTCGATATAAATCTGTCTATCTATGCAATCGATCTATGGCCGAGCTCGCTGCGCAACGGGTAACAAGCCCCAACAAAAGACCCACAAACGCGGAGCTGCTTCTTGAGATTGTTAACAAGATTGATTGCGCGACTAGCGTACACAAAGCAAAAACGCGCGCGCGCGCACACACACAATGCGATGCAGTAGTCGCGGCAGAGTTGCACCATTAGGGAATCGGTAGCAGACCTAAAAAAAAATTCTGAACACAGAATCCATGATATTGGAGCAGGAACAGAATTAATTGCCAATATCCAGGAGAATAATAATTATCCTAAATGCTGCTGCATAGTGCAGCAGAAGTTAGTTAGCTGTGCTCGTGGTCGTTGTATGGCTGATTCCACAGGAGCTAATGGGGAGGCGATGTCCGGAGGAAATTGCAAGCGGAAGGAGTGTATAACCACGGTGCAAACGGTTGGAAGGAAGATTTATGATTGCGGGTAGATCTAGCGATAGTTATCCCACGTATTTGAGAGAATGCGTGCCTAGACCCGCAGGGTGATAGTAAAGAATATTTCTGAAGAGATTGCTGCTGTTGCTACCGTTTTGGAGGAATGTTATACCATTTTTTTTCTAAATTGCACCATCTCGCCTGGGCTTAGTTCAGATCGAGAGCGCAATTGCTTCCGTTTTGCTACTATGTGCTATCACTGGCAAGATCTGGGCTTGCGAAGAAAGTGGCAGGTGATTGACATGCGAGAAAACGCTCAAATTGGAGGCATCTTCAGCTATAAGATCATTTCAAAACATCAATTCAATGAAAGTTATTATCCGAAATAGTGTACTGGACTGATCGAGAGGTTTCCGGTTCGATCTCCGGAAAAACACAAATTATATCTGAATATCGGACCAGCCGCTCGTACTCGACATAAAATTGTGGGTCTCTTCCATTCTACCCAAAAATAACAATTCGCATAAAAAGAATGGTTGCGAAAAGCTTTGTATTTATATACACCCGTTGGGCTATCAATTTTATTCAATTTGTTTTACAAAAATAAAGTGTCTTTCATTAAATACTTGACAACTTAAATTTTAAATAAAATGCAAACTACTATCTAAAAAAAAAAAAGTGCACGACTGGGTCGAACAAAACTTTCTCGTTCATCAAAAGTTTAGTTGACTCAATCGGAGGGTAGGTAAATATTTCAGAAGCAAGTATACATAAAATGTGAGAACAGGTAGCTCCTACATTTTACAAGATTTTTGATTACAAGGAGGGGTAGGAGGAGTTTATGTTTTCTGATCTGCTGGTTTAAGGTGATAGGGATTGGAATTGAAAGTAGGGTTTGCGATAAACTAATATCTTTGCATGGATATATTATGTAGAAATGCAGGGATTTGCTTTTGAACTTGCATTGGCAGTTATAAACTGAATACCTCGATGGACGCGTGTGGTGGTGCAAACGAAGTGGGATCTTCTGATTGTGTAAGCTCCAAGTGGTTGGAATTATTCTAAGATGTTTAATATCGTTGAAAATAAATTAGAAGTGGGAAATATTTGCTAAAAAAATTTTTTTTGTTGTTGTAAGATCAACTTTTACAATTAGAAGAGAAGAAATGGACACAAGAAATGCTTATCGGGTGATTTTTTAAGAGGTTTAGAACTTTTTAAAAAAAAAAAACACAAAAAATTCGAAAAAATGAATGAAATATTTATTTGAATCGATAGTTTGAACCTTGCAATTTAATGTTTAAAGATAATTTCATGCAAATGTTGACCGCGGCTGCGTCTCAGGTAGCCCATCCGCTGAGTCCAATTTTGGCATACTCTTTCACACATATCGGCCGGTATCTCACGAATGAATGCATGGATGTTGGCTTCCAGTGCGTCAATCGAAGCGGGCTTGTCCCTATACACATTAGCCTTGGCATACCCCCACAAAAAATAATCTAATGGTGTCAAATCGCACGATCTAGGCGGCCAATTGACCGGCCCGAAACGTGAAATTAACTGTTCACCAAACTCGCCTCGCAATTGCGCCATTGTTTCGCGTGCTGTGTGGCATGTGGCACCGTCTTGTTGAAACCACATATCATGCAAGTCAAGAACTTCCATTTCGGGCAAAAAAAAGTTTGTTATCATCGCTCGGTAGCGTTCACCATTGACAGTAACGCTGCGATTCGCATCATCTTTGAAGAAATATGGCCCAATAATGCCGCCGGCCCATAAACCGCACCAAACAGTGGCTTTTTCGGGATGCATTGGTAGCTGTTGCAATGCTTCTGGCTGATCTTCACTCCAAATGCGGCAATTTTGCTTATTTACGTACCCATTCAACCAAAAATGAGCCTCATCGCTGAACACAATTTTTCGATAAAAAAGCGGATCCTCGGCCAGCTTTCCAAGAGCCCATTCACCAAAAATTCGGCGTTGTGGTAGGTCGGCTGGCTTTAGTTCTTGCACCAGCTGTATCTTAAGAGGCTTTACGCCCAAATCCTTCCGCAAAATTTTCCACGTAGTGCTGTAACAAAGGCCTAACTGCTGGGAACGGCGCCGAATCGACATTTCGCGGTCTTCTGTCACACTAGCTGATCCGGCCGCAATATTTTCTTCACTACGCACAGTACGTAAACGTGTTGGTGGTTTAATGTCCAACAAAGTAAATTTGGTGCGAAATTTGGTCACAATCTTCCGAATAGACTGCTCAGAAGGTCGAGAATGCCGATCATAAAATGGAAGCAGCGCGCGATGAACATTTCGAACCGAGCACGAATTTTGATAGTAAAATTCAATAATTTGCAAGCGTTGTTCATTTGTAAGACGATCCATGGTTAAATTGCAAACCAAACTGAAGCTGTTTGACAGTGACACAAGGTACTAAACACACGTCAGCTGTCAAAACCGGTGTTGCCAAAACCAAACCAGCTAAAAAATCACCCTTATTTGCTTTTTTATTGACATTGAGTTTTAAAAAAATATTCCAAGACAGACCTGAATTTGAGAAATAATTAAAAAAACCTTTTTTTAATTTTTTTTTGTGAGAAAAACTAAGCGTGGGATCTTAATTAGAATTATTTTATTATCTTTCATATGTATTTTGATCAAAATCGTTAGAGCGGTTTTTGTACAATTTGGCAGACAAACAAGTAACAAAGTTTGAGAAATACTATTGCTTAACTATTTAGCTGAAAATCGAATATTAAATATTTTTCATTTGAATTTGAATTTTTTAAAGTTTTATCCAAATCGAAAATGGGGTTTTCGAGATATGAGCACTTTTTAAAATTATCGCTTTCGGTGATTCGAATTGAAAGTTAAGGAAACAATAATTTTGAAAACATCAATTTTACTCTAAGTTTGCATTTTGGTCAAAATCATTATTGCCGTTTTCAGATAAACTAAAGAAAACTAATTTTTGAAAAAACGACTTTTCTTCAAAAATCCATTTCACGATTATACAGAGAAAAACTGAGTTTATCATTAAGTTAGAATTTCATTTTTGTTACAACCGTATGGACCGTTTACGAGATATGTCCGAATTTTAAAAGTACCGTTATTCGATTTTTCAGCGGAAAAATGAGTTTGCAACACGACTGCAAACTACTTAAGCTTAAATATAAATTTTGGTTGAAATTCTTAGAGCCGTTTTCAGAAAAATCAAGCTGGTATACAAATTTTGTATGGGAAGTAGCATTAGTATTGAGGATACCGTGCAAAATATAAAACCGCTTCGAACTGTAAGCCCCCAAACTCCGAAACTGAAGTTTGAACGAAATTCGGGTAGCCGCTTAGACTGTAGACCATGGGACATACAGATATACAGACATACAGAATTTTGCCACCCACTTTTTTGAGTTCCTCTATCATCATATAATTAGAATTGATTACTCGAGTTAAAAATTTTGTACGAATACAATCCGCGATACTAATAATCATTTTTAGTGTCCAGGCTAAATTGTTCGAACAAACAATGGCGAACTTTACCATACAAAATTGCATATTGTGACCTACAAGGTATTAAGTGTGGAGGTTGAAAATGATCATTAGTAAGGCCCAATATCTTTCCCTTGCTACGTAATTGAGAAAGTTAAAAACTATGGGCCTTATTTACTATTGTAAGAAAACAGCGGCAACACCTTTTAATGTTATCAACTGCAACGTCCTAAATGAACAATTTATATATATATCTTACTTATGTCCTTATATACATTTTCGAGATTTTTAAATACGAGCTGTAAGACAGCGAGTTGCGCGACATACGAGGCAGTTCGATTTAAGCAGACATTCGGAGAAGTCTTTTCTTAAATAAATATTTTTATAACGATTAAATTTGTATAGTTGTTTTATTTCCGACCGTCCTTACAGTATCAAAACATTTATGAATGGAATTCGATTCCCACCTCTGGAACGTATGCAGCGGTCGATATGTTGAGCCCAATTATCGATGACGAGGCCGCACATTTCGACCTATACGGCCGCTATTTCAATATTGGCTCTAAACTCCTCTAACGCCGTCGGCTTTTTGGCATAAACCAATGATTTAATGTAGCCCCATAAAAAAGTCTAGAGGCGTTAAATCACACGCTTTCGGCGTCTGGTCCGTTTCTCGAGATAACACATTCACAAAACTGATATTTCAATAACTCGATTGTTGCACCCGCTGTATGGCTTGTGGCACCGTCTTGTTGGAACCACATATCACCGATGCCCAAATCATGCAATTCCTCAAAGAAATAACATTCCAACATGTATCTGTAGCGAATACAATATTTACCGTAACGTGACAGTCATTTTTATCGACGAAAAAAAGGCCCAATGACGCCAGCGGCATGAAAACCGCACCAAACAGTGAATATTTGCCGATGAAGTGCTGTTTCATGAAGCACATGAGGGTTCTCACCTGTCCAGTAATGCATATTTAATCCAAAATCCGCTCCATCGCTGAAGACGATTTTTTGATGAAATTCTTCATTTTCTTCCTTTTAAAGTTGCGACCGCACCGAATCGGAATTTCGGTAGTAAATTTTTATTGTTTCCAAACGTTGTTCCTTCGTGTACTTCACCAAATATTGATTTTACAGAATATTTTGACAGCGACAGTTCGGTAATCGGTTTAAGGATGCGTTCACACTGAAAGTTTGAAGTTGCCAAGTCGCTAATGAAAGGCCGTTTACAATGCCAACCACAGGAATAGAAATATGTATTAGAGGCTCTGTTGGTTCATTGCTTTAAGAAAAGACCAGTTAAACAAAAGAAGAGATCAGTTAAACAAAAGAAAACACCAGTTAAACAATTTTGGATTGATAGCTTGCAATAATAAATGGCGAATTGTTAAGTCTGGTTCTCCAGTAAGAAGGCAAAAAAAAAATGATCTTGGAGGAACTCAGTCAATAAGCGACCATTGAAGAAACCGAAGCAGAATCGAAGCTATTGGAACGAGCTTCTCTATGAACTTTTCGCGCTTCAGGCTATTTTTTACCCATAGCACTGTTCTCATACAGTTTTCCAGAGATCACCTCCAAAACAGGGTCTTACTTTTTCCCATACTTATTTTATCGACGGAAAAAAAATCATTTTACACCCAAACCACTTTAATAGTTATTCCTCCCGACGCCCTTGCCCACCCATTCATCAGAAAAGGTGTCAAGACCACATGCCACTGAACCTATCAACTATGACCTTGCTCATAACGTATTAAATCTTTCCATAACAAATGCAAACGTTTCGTAGAAAATCATTATAAATATATACGATCAAAAACGAAAGAGTTGATGTGCGAACTGATTTTCCTCAATGTTGCCGGCTGCTCCCTTAAGCACTTCATTGAGTGTATCTTTAATTGAAATCAGCTAGCAGCCATCATCAAGCACCATAATTAAAGTCGATTATATTTTTAATTGTTTCGCGCCGATGCTACCTTTAGCGCGTCATTGTCTCCTCATACAGTTACACCCAGCCACCGCATCGCAACACTCTGGATTGATTTGGTTCGGTGTGTCTGTGCTGGCATCTTGTTATCCAAATTGGACGTGAATTGCTACAATGTTTTCGTTTGTCTGTAGTCTGGTACACCATTTTTGACATTATCGAGGCGAAATTACACATAATGGAGGCGCGCATTAACTCGATTGAATACAATTAACAAAAACAACAGCGATAATTGAAGACGCTGTACCCATACGGATACAGCTGTGCCTCTTGAACTTTACTATCGGAGGGGAGTGTAAACAAATAAACGACTGTGAGGCAATATGGCATGCAGGCCAGGCACAGGTTGTGCCCGAACAAAGCAGCAATCAATATCTAGAAGCGAAAAGCTGTCAATTTGCTAACGGCTTCGATTAAGAGGAATGCAACAACATTGAGCGGCGTCGTGACTTAGAATTTAATCTAATATAAGAGATAATTAGATGGCTGAACGGTATGTGCCTGAGGGCAAATTGTCATAACCTCATCAGCTCCTATACGATCGTATGCGATGTAAGAATTACGAAATCAAAGTGAAATCGCTCGCCGCGAGGATGCTAATATGAAATTCCTCGAAATATGAGAACGCGTTGCGAATGGGACTCATCACCTAATTTGTCCTCATAAATCGCTGCCATGTCAGTCGCTGGGGTATGCCGTATGCGGCTAAGGGTAATACATTACCGAGTGGTAATGGTATGCACAAAGCACAACTCATCACCCCGCCGACATTCGAGATGAGTTGCGAATGCCGCGATAAATCTTGGCGCAGTTAATTCAAGAATTTGAATGCGATCCGTTCCCAGGATATGGGTCATAAGCTTTCGTCCTATCTGCAGACCTCATCGCAGAGTGCTTATTACCACTTTTTTCGGCACAAAAAGTACCGTAAAACCAATTAAGAGATTGACGATAACCACTCGGAGTTGTAGAGCAACCATGCATTTATGCACACGTAAAATGTACATGCACCGACGAAGACGAAGATGAAGCGCATCATTTTGTGTCTTTGATAAATCGATGCAATCAATAAATTTCAACAAAAATCGGTCAAGTGTTGCAGATGGCTAAAGTTGCGCGCAACCATCAACAGTATGGTTTTCATGCCACCACCGCACCACCGCTCGCTCGCTCAGTGGGGGGACGCAACACCCATAATTATTTTTGCGTTTTATTTCGTGGATTTTTGTTGAACAACAGAGAGAACAGAGTTTTATTGCCATTTTGAGCGCGGTGCGCAATCGCGCTGGGGTTAATTATAGGCCGCACCATTAAATGAAGGGTATCAGCGAGAGAGAGATAGGCTGGGCTGGGAATCAGTTGATATACGCTGCCGCGCAGAATGTGTTAATTATTTGTAATCTGTACAACAAAGAGCCATGGTATATGTGTGTGTGCGCCATTCCGATTGTGAGGAATGAGGTGAAATTTTGGGGCGTCCCTTTTGTGTGGTGTATTACAAGGAGGCACACAACATACAATTAATGTGTCCGTTTAAATGGCGAATTAAATGCTAAAATGGGTTGCGAAAATTGTGCTCGCCTGTTTTGCCGACGAGGGAGGTGTTGGTACTTACTCGCAGTGGGGTTTGTGTCAGGCAAATGAAAGCTCAATGGGCACTTACCTGAAAGAAGAGAAACGTTGATTTATTAGATTGTTTTTTTTTTTGCCAAATACTGAGAAGACTGTTGAAAGGTGTAGGCATTCCGAGAAGAAGTTTTTGTAAATGGTTAACAGAAAGCCTTTTTATGGTGGCCGCTACTGTTATTCTTCGCACTTTAAACAAAACCATATTTTTAGAGAATTCTACGTCAGGATCTGCGCAACTGAAGCTGATATCGAGGATGCGCAATCACCAATGACGGATATAAAATTTTATCTACGAGAATCTCAAGTTCTCAAATAGATGGGTTGTAAAAACGCAAAGTCTCCACAGCAATAGTACACACTAATTGTGCGCCAGACCTTGGTAAGCTGGTTTGAAATAAATAAAAGAAACAAGCTGTGTGTGAGGTATGAACGAAAACCTTTTTTTTTGCTTTGAAAGGCCCATGTATAATATATGCTGTATCATTTCAACGAATATTTGGCCAACCTACGATGATGCAAGAACTAATAACACCCTAGCCAGAACGCGCGTAGATGTCGCCAGGCTATCGGCAACTAGAACGGGTCATTGGTCCTTAGGAACTCACTCCCCCATAACACCCACTGCCGTAGCTCCGTTGACACAAACAAGAGTGTAACAGTGTTCCAGCCGGCCCTAGCCAAAACCAAACACTAGATAATCCCTTTTATGATGAAGTTTCGGCCATCCAAGGCATCCATTTCAATAACATCATCAAATCTCTCAACTCCACAGGCTGGTTTTGAGTTCGCTTAACATCCTTTGCCCTCTCTATCTTCAGGTTCCATTAGCTGTGGTCTCAAAACGGCGCTCAATGCGTTATTTTTGTTTTGCCCTTACCAGGCAACAGGGAATACAGCCACCTGAACCAACTAACCAACCAACCATCACGGTGGCACGGGTCCGAGGGGTACAATTTTTAAGATTCTGCCGCATAAATCCGGGTTTGAGCGATGACATTGGCTATGTTCACGTTGAACATTTTTTTCAATGACTTAATTGAGGACTGTTGCCTTAAATTTTACTAAGAAGAGTACAATGTACTGCCATCTCTTAGTAAACAAAAATAGAGAGTACATCATAGCGAAAAAGAGGACGAATGGGCACCAAAGTTATGTTCGCTTTAAGGGTTCGGTCGTTTGCGGCTTATTTGTATAGACCTCCGACTTCAGGAAACCCCACAGAAAAATTTCTAGAGGGTCAAATTGGGTCTTGTACATATTGCCCCGCCTACCTCCATATCGTTCAATTTGGGCCAAAACAAATCGGTTAGCAATGTTTTGTAGTGCTCTCCGTTGATGCTGATGGCAACGTGATTTAAAAAAAAGTACGGACCAATGACGCCCCCGCGGCGAAATCTGCACCAAATAGCCACCTTTTGTGGATGCTCTGGCACCTGGTGAACCTCGTTTCGATTTGCGTCGTCCCATATGCGACAATTTTGCTTGAAATTCATCAAAAAATGGGTATCGTCGTTGAAGATGATTTTATTGGCTAACAGTCAGCGAATTAACGGCGTTGCCTATGGTTATTGCCTTTGAGCTCCTGGATCAGTTGGATCTTGTATGACGCAAAATTCGCCGCTGACAACATCGACCACTCATAATTGAAAAGCCATTTAGTAGACAAAGAGGCATCGATCTGCATATGGAAAGTCACAGACAGAGCTACTTACAGTACAAACAGCTCTAGTTCAAGCAAAGACCAAATTTACTTTGAGAGAAGCCTTCATTGCCATTTGATCCTTAGACTTGCTTCCATTTTGTAACTCAAGACCCATTCGCTCACTCGAAATCGTTCTGTAATGTCGATTACTTGTCACGTTCTGAAATACCTTATACAATTCGTTTATTTACAACAACCCCAATCTATTGCATCGCATAAACGATTAGTCGTCGCGTCACTTTAAATAGAACAAAAAAAAAAAAAACAAAACAAAAGAGTTGACTAGCGAACGTGAAATCAGAGCACAACTGGGATTTTTGCATTTTTACTTGTTTCTCCAATAATTTCCAATAAAATACCGCACGACAAACAAATATGTTGTCTATTTTACAGGCGGTGGAAAAATCGTGCAAATCTCTTCCACAGAATGCGCGTTCCAGATATCGTGAATTCCTCTAAACTTCTCACTTAATCGTCTGATGCTGGTGCTTACGTCAAAGGCGAAGAAAACAAAATGAAAACTCTGTTTCTGCATAATTAATTCGAATAAATTACAAACGACACTCGATATTAAAATGATTTTACATCGCGCTCGGTGCACTGATTTTTTTTTTTGCTCGCCTTCGCATGAGCTCATGAGTAACTGAGTTTTTTTTATTTTTGTAATCAGCAATTCTGCCCGTGGCATGGTTATCACACACTAAATTAATTTCAGATAGCACAGATACACGGCAGCGAGGCAGCGTTTTCCCCGAGATGAACCACTTAACTCTCAGATTGGTGTGCTGTATACAAATGGAAAGCACACCACGCTACACAGAAATAAAAAAAAAGAAGCGCTCGCGTATACCTACTTACATCCGAGGTGATTATGATAACCATAATTTCGCAGCAATTTATGATTTTTTGGAGGCAGATCTGACCATAAAAATAAACCATTCCGCGCGAATGATGATTAACTTTGGCATCTGTGGCTCTTCTGGCACCAGCACGGGAAACCCAGATATATCTGACGATGGAAATCTTTCTTTTCTCTTAATGGACATGCAGGCTCGGGAGTGGATCGGATCGGATTGGATCGGCCCGGCATGGCGATTGCTTAATAATCATTCGATTAACCCGCAAGGTGAGTGCGAAGCGAGACAAAAGTTCCATGTTTTCACTTACATTTCGCTCCCCTCGCAGCCGACACCTTTGAGCTATAAATTGATCGCTTTAATATTAAGTTGTTAGAGAGGATTGTTGGCATTAACAGCGCACGCATCAAGTTGAAGTGCGAATTCGATTGAAATGAAATGGGACTGTGATCCCCGAGAAGAAGTACAATGCTGAAAATCAATTTGCCACCATAACAATGCGCAGCAGACTCGCGCAGGCGCAGTGTTAACCAATTTAACCCATTGATAGTGTTATTGTGCGCCTCGCGCACTGACCACAAAACTAATTCCGATAAGGCAAACTCGAACTGGATGATGTTGCGCGTGCGCTGCATGTACCATGCTTAACGATGTGGTTAAAACGCGAGTACTACTCCGTCGATAGAACACTGTACACTGTACATGGCGAAGCACTTATCTCGGGCGCTTGTGGCAGAGCGGTCTTGTTGTTGTCTTCTCTGACAACCTCGTTCGCTGCTGTCAGCAAGCGCGCACACAATGCATCTCGACTCAGTGGGCTATCGATCGGTTACATTTGTTCATCCACATACACTACTTGTCTTCGGGATGCTCCAACTTCCAAGAAGTGCTGCGATAATTTTTGCTGCACCACCACCACCACCACCTTCGCTACGATCGAGAGCAGGAGGCAGACACAAATCACAGTGTAATCAAAGGTAATCAACGAAATGGATTACACTAGTAGGCAAAAGGCTTCTGGTTATGTGTACTGAAGGAGATTTTGATTGATTGATAAATTTAAATGGACCAAGTGGTGCCTTCCTTGGTTCATGTATAGCTTTTGTTGGCACAAAGTGGTTAGATAGGTTGATTGCACTTGCTGCGCCACCGATGTTGATATGTGAATTAGAAAATCCCAAGAGTAAACATTGGTTGGGGGGCGCTTAATTTGGCTTAAGAGATGTTCGCAGATGGGTTTCTTTCGGGGGCTTAACTTAGCTTTTGTTTTGAATACCAAAGGCCAAGTTTGATCGATTGGAATAGCCAATTCATGAGACGAGGAATGTGTTCAAAGAGAGTGTTTGATGAAGCGATAAGCCAGGGGGGAAAAGAGGTTTGCTGAAGCCATGAGGGTTTCTTGTTAAATGCTGATCAACTAGGTGTGCTCTACTCGAAGTGGTGTCGGGGTCAATTAATTTGCAAATAAAAACCATCAATTCACTATCGGTTGTGATAAACAATTAAAAGTTTGAAGTACCTCAACCTTAACACCATCTTTCTCTACCTTTATGAAGTTTCTGTTGCAATATTCCCAAGTTACTGCCTCTTGCACTCTAAATTGAACAACCAGGAACAATGTGCAATAAGTTGGGCAACGCAAACTTGGCTAGACATGAAATATTTGCTGCGGTTCGAGAAAGTAGTACAAGATTTGTGCGGCCATATGCCGCTCTTAGGTGTGATAAAAAATGAAGACAGTCTGTCAACAGTGACACATTTGACTGCTACAACACTTCAAGTTCAGAATTAGTTTTACTATAAATTTTATCACCGGTGTGGATACCAAGTGGGGTACTAGGACTTCCCAATCGATGTGTCTGTAAATGTTTCCTGAGTGGTCATGGACACTGTCAAATCCGAACGAAAGTTCCCTTTTAGTAGTTAAGGAGACACCTCTTTGTAGCACATGATGACCAAGACCTCGATAACGAAACGAAGAACTGTACTATGAGCAAGATTGAACTGGTTTAACACACCATTACTTCACTGCGTCCTAGGCGGATATTCATTTAGAGCAGATAGACGGCAATGGTCCACCCCGAAGTGTCTGCAGGAAAGCCAGCCTCCATGGTCGGTGACCAGAACTTATGAAACTTAACGTCAACAAACTCCACACTATGCGCTCAAGTCAACAGTGTGACTTTCGATGAATGTCGGTTGAGACCCCATTAGAGCCATGACGGCCGAAAGGAGACCATCATCGAATCCCGAAGAATTTTTGAATGCAATTCTGACGGCCTTCGCAAGAAAGGCAAACCCTAAGACGGTAACAAACTTGCACTCAAAATGATTAGTAATTAATCGTGGGACCAGCGATTAACGTCGGTTGAGACCCCAAGTTGCCGCTCCGATACGAAATTGTGTTTTACAAATCCAAAATGAGTTTGTAACAACTTCATATCCAATCAATAAAAGCAGTGCTATAAATGGAGCTAGGTGTTGGTCTTCTGGTGTCCGGTTGAGCCCCCGACAAAAATTAAAATGTCATCCTTGTTCGACTACGTTCGAATTCGTCTCATTTGTTGGGTACAAAGAGCTGCCAGAGAGTAGATACAGAATACAGATAAATTGTTAAATATCTCTCTTTGTAAGAGAACACGCATCTTACATCTTACGCTTCGAAACAACTCATCCAATTGATGATTCATTCGGACTCAAATGGAGCGGGGTATTAGTCGCAATCGGCCGCCTCATTCAAATTTAAAGTTCTCTGATAGATGACAGTCCAGCTGCGCTTACTCTTTATGTCCAGCACTGGGCCGCTGTTTGTCACGTATGCTATTAAATTTTTGCAACAACATAACGTCTTGCTCATCCAATAAATCCACCATCCTCCTGCCGTCCATCAACAACCGACCCATAGTGATGGCTGCTCGCGCAATCTACCATCGCCAGATGAAATATGATACCGCACCCGAATGTTCACGCACAAGATGATGTGATTCGCTTCACATGAATTAGTGACAGGAATAGGTATGCCGGAGAGGCTCCTTTCTCCAGCTCAACAGAACATCTTCAATGGGATTTTCTAGTTCAATTCCATTTGATTGGCTTCTGCATGTATATATAGTATATTCGCTACGAGTGCTCTTTGCAAGTGGCCAAGTCTCGCTGCCACAGTGGAAAATGTAAATTTCCCGAAAAGACAGGTGGACTTAATGAAAATCGTTTATTGTGAAGCACCATCGCCAGCAGAAGCACTATAGCCACCACGGCTCTATAGCATAGACAGTAAGTTGTCGTGTTTGTTGGCCACTCGGCGATGAAATGCATTTGGCTCTGCGGAGGATGATGGTAATTTTAACAGTAGCAGCGGACACCACTCTTGAGCCCACTCCACTGAAAAATACTCCAAGTGAATTGCACATTAATTTTGCATTTGAAATTGAATCCTTAATGCTTTGGCCGGCTCTCTTCCGTTCGCAATGGTTAATTACATCAAATGTGCATTTCGACTCAAAGAGAATTTAATTAAGCCAAATGGACACACAGACACACACGCGCGCGCACTATACGAGTACTAATGCTGCCGCTTGGCCCATAAATAAAATCGAGACTGCGAAAGACAATATTTCTCAATGATAATGAATTTCGTAAATGAGTCGCGGTGACATCGGCCAAATGGGAAGTTATAGCCCAAAGCGGGCCGGCCGGCGCACAGCAACGACAGTTGCTAGGAGCTACCTGTTTGCAGTAGGCATCTATGTGTGTGTGTTGCAAGGAATGCATTAAGTCCGGACATTGTGACACTGCCTGTTGCAGTTGCGAAGAGCCTTTTGACAGCAGACGCTACAAAATGCATTTTAATGATATGCCGTGGAATTAATTAATACGACCATTAGCCACCGGCCACGCATGCTGCTGCCGCTGCATTTCGTAGACAATAGGGCGGGAGAGATGGATTCCCTTTTGGCTGCCGCTTTTTTGCGGGTGTGATCTTTATGCCCTTGTACCCAAGGTTGTGTTCAAGTTTATGGTCGCAACACACCCTCTCCCGGAATGGTCAGTAAAAGCCGAGAGCGGCCTACAAATTCCCATTTGATAGCTTCGGCCTAAGTTATTGTTATTGTTTGTTTAAGGCCGGTCGTCACCTCGCTCTCTCCCCTCCTGGCGAATGTGTAAAGTGCCGTGCGAGCGCGTTTATTCTTTACAACACAAAAGAATCCACAAACCTCAGTTTGTCGCTCAACTCTTTTGTTTTCGACGAACCTACAATTTTGTTTTTCGTTGCTTCTCTCGGCTTTTCGTTCTTGCGGCTCTTTCGGATTTTGTATCTTTTTGTTGCTGATGGTTGGTCATGGTGATTTGGATGCTGGAATAAATGGAGTGCCCCACCAACCCGAGAGTCGCCAAACCGCCCGTGGCAGCAGTGTGTTGCAGCACTTAAACCTCACTCTTTCGATTTACGATGCCTTTAACTGATTCCATTTAATAGGACATCATTATCTTATTTCTTTTTAATGATTATTGGTTTTAACATTTTCGTTTTGTATTGGATTACATATTTACACAATCGTGGCGTGGACCACCACAACTATATAAGAGACCGAGGGATTGGGTCGAGGTGGGTTTTTGGTATTTTTTTTTTTTTTAGGTCTCTTGGAATAAATTGGGCAATAAAGGAAGCAAATCAAAGATGCACAAGCAAACACACACACACAGATAGATAGATATAAAATATGAAGCAACAACAATAAGGAAAGAATCAAAAGGAAACGATTTCAATTGAAGAAGGTGTGGTGCTGATTGCTTGGAGAGATGACAACTCCCATTAAGCGCGGTGGACGACTTCTTTCAAGACTGTTATGAGGAAGCACTTGAGATAGGCGAATGTGTTTATGTTCAAGGGAATCCACTGAATAGTGTATTTAATTAAAAATAACCAAGATTTGGATGGCCTCTGGCAGGGTAAGTGCTTGTGGTGACGTACATTGGTTTGGGTTTGTGCCTGCACTCGTGTGTGAAAATCAAAAACTGCGGGTTTCAGATGAGTTGAAGCATCTTACTTCTTCACATGGATAGGCCAACTCTCGGCCGGGGATGAGGTGCAAGCGGTGGAGTTATCAGAAACTGACGCACGAACTGTCCAACTCACGTATGTACGACAGGTAGGTATGTAGGAACGAGTTGGAGATTTTTTGACTATATAACCAACTTTTTGGCATTTTGTAGGGAATCCAACGTAAACGTAGGTGTAGGGTACTTTCAGCTGAAAGCTATGGGTGGGAGCTTGGATTTTGTTTAAATTGTCAGCATCTACTGAAAGTCGGTACTAATTTCTCATTTCCCACAAATTAAATTTTTAAATTTGTGAAACGAACCTGATGACAAGCTGGCTCGCAGCAGTCAAGGCGAAAATCTGCTCTAAATTCTAATAAAGTCCAACCTTCGATGGGAAACTGTATGATTTGCTAACAAGATAAAAGCAACCCACCATTTAACCAAAAAGTGGTAGTCACAACAGCAACGATCAGCTCACTTGCCTACAGGGAACCATGAAGTCGAACTCGATACACCATAAAATACCCTCTTCCACAGTTGTTCTGACGCAATTAAAAAAGGAGCTAACATTCACTTTGTATACGTCTGTTCAGCACAAGCCAGGATCAAGCAGTGAACTCAGTGAAAATCCTTCTTCGAATCCCTTGAGGAAGTCTCGAAGGAAATAAAGCAAGAAAGACATTTCGGTTTATCAATAAGACCATCAGAATAATCGGACTTTTACATATCCATCCTCCTGCCTACAAGTCCGTTGGAACTGGCCTTCATTTCATTGAGAGGTTCGAAGAGCGGTTATCGCCCTTGCCACAGAGGATGCCTGTTACAACATTCGGTTACGATTTGTAATCCAAGCCTTGCACAGACTCAACGTTGGCTAACCAATATGACCCTTAATCAGCAACCTCATTGCCAATGAAATGGAGAAGGGCACACCTTTGGCTGTAGCTCATTTGAAAAACTAGTGCAACATGGAGGAGTGCTGCCCCGAATGCCATTCAATTCAGTTTTCAACGATCTTCCAATGTTGGAGCACTCTGAGTTCAAAGTCATATTCATGTCCTACGCGGATGACCGAAATGACCGGGAAATACTTCTTTAAAAGCTTAACATGTTGTCACAGTGTTCCTTCCTTTTTCGAAAAGCAAAGAAAGCCCACAGCATTACCATCCAACACCAAAGCACGTATTTGCGTCCAATTAGACACCCCAATGAGCTAAAAATGGAACCTTATAAAAGTGAGTTTACTGAGAATGTTGGGCCCTTAAAACTAACGGCCCAGCGCTTTACATTTCCAAAAGGCCGATCAATGTCCACACTTACTTCGTAAAATCGTTCCACTTGCTGTAACCGCCGCTTAATCCCCTTAAGCCCTTAGCAATTTGATTACAAACAGGTGTCGACGGGCCGGTACAATGTACAAATGTGTCCGACACCCTCTTAGATATACACTTCGCCTTGAGAATTCTCAATTTAAATTGACGTTCGCACTTCTATGCGCCAGTAGAAGCCGCTAGGCAATTTTATTCGTTTATTATCTAAATGGCGTGATTAGCTGCAGCACTCAAAGAAACCCCTATTGAACTGCCGCACCATCGCCATCATTGAATTGAATCCTTTGACGACAAAATACACTCACACACACGAACGGTGTATTCATTGGGAATGATAAACACGCGCGCCTCTTGTGCTGAACTGTGAAGTTTTATTGAAATGAAATTCGAATTTTAAATGCAGGTGAAGCGTTTAACGATAACCCCAAAGGTTTGGCGTCGATGTACTCCGCGTCCATTGAATGTGCTGCAATGTTGCGCGCATGGCCATTGCCATTCTTGTATGCAGATGGCACTTTGCGAGTGTGGTAGCAACAATGTTGCTGGATGCGCACTTCGACCACTTGATCTATATGACCCTGTGGTGGTTTTATAGCGCGGCGCTATTACTGGTCATGGGTTATCGGAAAACGGTGATAAACTTCCGCCAGCATGCGAGGCGAGTTTTTAATGATTCCAGAGTTGCAAGTGGGATTGCTTCCTAATTATGAATGGTATATAAACATTTGCCGGGGTTCCTGCTCAATAATTTGAAGGATATAAAATGTAAATTAAGCATTCGCAGCGGGCAGTGTTGCTCTTAATCCTTTGATGTATACAATGCACATGCTGCAGCGGGACACTTTTCTTCGGAGGGTCACAATTTGTGTGCTGCTGGCTCTTGCGCCGCAAGCGTAGGAAATATTACTACGCAAAGTTTTTCGGTAGTTACTTTGTCGTTGAACCTGGAGATTAACAAAACTGTTCAGACGAGGCTTCCTTTTTTACCAGGCAATTCCGAGAACTTATTGACGCTGCGTGTTCTCAGGAGAAGTATGTCGTTCGCATTGTAAGGTCTGCCGTCTGCGAGTTGGACTCATAACCTCTTGATGGTCAAACATACTTATTGAAGTTATTGATATGGGGAAGGTACATACGACATATAAATGTTTCCTATATGCGTGATTGCAGGACATACGGATCACAAAAAAATTTATCCAGCTGTTGTGGTTCTTTCAACAAAATTTCAAAGGAGACAGGTGGGTACCATATGTGCAGTTTTTAGTCAGAAAAGTAAACCCAACTCCGGAAAAACCTTTCGCCCGTCTTTTCCAAACTACCCTTCTTCCGATTTGCCATCTTTGCAGAGACCCCCCAAACATATGGGAAGCGGTCACTGTTGAAAAGTTGTACCCGGACATTTCCCAATGTCGGAGCGCTTGAAATCTATAACATCGCGCCCACCCTACCCACTCGTTGCCAGCCTTAGATTTCACTTAACCACTTTGTATTTCTTAATTAATGTGAATCCATTTTGCCACGGCAGCAGTGCGGGGGCACATACCACCGCACATAATGTGAACGTGTGCGGCTGACTCGCCAGCGAATAATTTACCCTCAGACCCGACCCCGTCCGTCACTTTGCCCATGGTTGCCATCGATAATGAAGCCCGCTCGGGCGTGAGTGATTCAATTTTTTCCACTTGCTTGGTGAAACCATGCAGCTACTGCAACATTGTCGCTCGAATGCAGCAGTGTTTGTCGCAGTGATCGCCATTTCGTTTTGATTAACAACCAATCGACTATTGTCAAATCTATACCTAGAGGTTTTAGAGGTTTTAGAGGTCCATGTGGCCAACCGCGTTATACACGTTGAGGTGTGTCCACTGTCCACGGTGTGCTCCATTATTTATTGTTTTGCAGGAATTTGTGCTTCGAATCTCCTGCGAAGTTGCGTAATGTCTTTTGTGACGGTGGCGCAGCTCGCATTGTAAGAAATTCCACGAGCACACCAATTAATTACACGGCTTCGTAAATCATTTCAATTTGAAACAGTAGTCCGGCAGAATGGTGAGTGGTCTGGCGGCGGTGTAGGTGAAACAAATCACTGGCCAGTGGGTCCAGAATGTTTACGTCATCAGAAACAACTGACATTCCGATCTTAATTGACATGATTGATGGTTGCAATTATGATTAATAGCAAACTGACATGCGGCAATCACAAGCTGGTTGCAAGCATCATGCAAGCCGTTTGGGCACCTGTCTTGTGCGCGAATGCTTCCGCTTGATTGAAGAGGTTCCGATGCAAATTGTCGCGTGAGACGGCACGTTCAATTGCCCCGGATGGCTGTTCAAACAGGTGCGATTAGTTGCGCAACCAAATGCGAACAGACCACCAGAGCCGGATGTACCCTCTTGACCATGGCCATACTTTGCACAAGGCAGGTTAATCCGAATTTATTGGAATCCCACCCCATAATCAGAGCCCACTCATTTTCGCCATAGTTCATGTAACGAGACGCCAAAGTTGCAATTGAATTCGCGCACATTCCGCGCGCAGTGCTCCATATTTGATTATTTTTGACGGGCGTTAAGATTGCCACCATTGCGGGCTCGACCGCCTCCTCCTCCTCCTCCCCTTTGTGCCCGACTGGATTTATGAACAGCAATTTATTCGCCTCTCTGACCATGCGATCGATAAAAGTTCAAAACGATTACCGAAGAACTCCTGGCCATTTTGGTGTGGAGCGCTGCCTGCCCCCTTGCATTTCATAATCGTAAATTTCTGTGAAAAGCCCCGAATCTATCGATCTGTGCGCATAGAAAGACCGGTAGACGGGCAGGTCGAGTTGTTCTTCGGACCAGTAACAGTGCCGGGCGTGCGCAACAAAAGCTGGTAGCCACAGCGATTTGAAGCAATAATGGCCTGAACAGTGGTAGCTGCCGCTGATAATTGGAATTGATTAATTAGCCATTGGTGTGATGTGTGCAGAGCACAAGGAGCCTCTGTGCTCACATTCGGTAGTCAAATGCAGGGCCAGTGTTGGCAGGGGTACACTGTACTTATCTGACCCAATCGATCATTTGACATTCCACAGCGGTACACACACTCTGGTGCACAGAAAATATGCCAATTAATCTCAAATTGTTCTCCAATTGATTCGGGAGCACAATAGTTAACAGCGACAGTCGACAGATAGCCAGACGGGCGCATTGTCTTGTGAATAACGAGAGACTGTTTGGTCGTAAATTTACTGAAAGACTCATGTAGTGCCAGACATTTTGGGCCTATGGTGTGACCAATTGACAACAAACGGCATAAAATAAATCACTAAACGCCTCGAGCGCGGTAAGAGGAAAGGTTGTGGTTATGGATATGTACTGGACGCATGAGCAGGAGCACATTAAAATGCGTATGGCGACTTAGTTTATTACAATCATTTCATATTGGAAGAATGAAATAGATAGGGTGACCGCATGTGTGGTTTTAATGGGTGTCTGGAGATAGGAAATGAATAGGCTCCCTGAGAGGCTTGCTTCTGCGAAAGATGCAAGCTTCCCCAAGTGGCGCACTTTTTTTCTAACTGCCTCCATAGTCTTACCAACTAAGGCGAGGTCTTCTGTTCACCGTTGCCACAATGTGCCCGATCGGGCGATTTGGCCCTCTGTTCTTTATTTTGGCCCTTGGCCCGGGCCCAACAGGAAATGGCCCGCATATCTTATTTTTGTATTCCTTAAATAAAATATTATAAAAAGCACACTTTCTTTATTCATCACAAAAATTAGCAATAACCAAGTTCACTTATTGAAAGCGACATTCATTCTGACTGACGTTTCATTTTTGACAGGTATTTTTTGTCTTGTACCTGTCACTTTATATTTATGTTGCCTTAGCTATTTTAATTTTTTTTTTAATTTTCTCTGAAGGGTAGTGGCCCGCACTTTTTGAAAATGGCCCTCAATACTTTTGTCCTTGTGGCAACGCTGCTTCCGTTACATCGTTGTACATTTGAGTTATATTCAAAGACTGTAAGGTAGGAGGTACCTACAAGTTATCTGCATATTCTTATCATGAACAGTGGATTTGTACTTTTTTTGACCAGATTGTTGTCACTCTACAGCCAGTATAGACATTCTCCATCAACGCAAGAGATGCCGTCCAACCGTACGTCCAAAACGGACAATTAACCTCTCTAGCTAGAGCCTAAACTACCGACGTTTTAATTGCATCTATTTTATAAATAAAAAACCGCTTTATGTGGCAGACAGAGCGGCTATTGCCTTCATAGCTCCGTAAGAAATTTTAGAAAACAAACAAAGCAACTTAAAGCTTGATTCCTTACAAAGTTATTTGCAACATCAATTAGTCAACACGCCGAAGAAGAAATTTTAGAAAACAACAGAGCAACTTTGCAACATCAATTAGTCAACACGCTGCAGCCTGGCGAATAACCTTATTATCAAATCGTATGCTTAATTTTTAAATGACTCATTTTTAGAGGTATTTCCTTGAATTGGCAACACTTTTTCCAGCGAAAATCTCTTAAACGATGTGCCACTTCACCAAGGGTATACCCTTAAGCAATATGGTGAAAATTTACAAGATCTTTTGTAAATTATTTCTTAAAAGATCTTAATTTAAAGTTTAAACTTTTTTTATTTTGTTTTTAGCTACGAATGACAAGACAATAAAAACGATTGCGATTGCCGTAATGGTTCAATCAAAACTGTCGATGAATTTATTTTCTTCCTATTTTTTCTTCTATCTTTCTATTTCTTGTTATTTTAACAAAGATGGCCGTCGCTCTGACGAAATTCAAATTTTATACCAATTATTTTTGGGTTAATTCACAATAGTTAAATTAACATATGCTTACTAATAATGATGATGATGATGATAAATTTGTTCTGACGAAACATATGGCCTAAGTTACCCGAAAAGCTGGTTGCAAATTTGACTTCAAGTCATTTTGAGTAGGCAAAGCTGGACCTAAATTTTCTAACTTTGGCGCTCAAATTTTCGCATTGTAAAAAGTTCGTTAAACCGGGATTTTCAATCAGGAAATAGGCCCTATTTTTGGGAGCATGTTTAAAATTAATTGAGGAATGGCCGTGTACCTCAAATTAAACAAGCGTGTTATGGTCGAAGTGGGTTAGTGGGCAGAACTACGGTTTTTATGTGTCTCACAAGCATCGGAGAGTTTGATTGTCCTGTGTGGAACCTTCCCAATAACAATCGGACGTGGCGTCCGTTTTTACAAAATGACACAGAACTACAAACCGCACTCGCAACGCTACATATCCGCATAAGTATGAGTCAACAAATCGCTCTGACTACTCCAGTTGACCAATTTGATGCCCACCATGACATCAAAGGGCCAGTCGCCCAACTCGAATATTCATGACGGAAAACCTACAAAACTAACGGTAGCCATGCTCACTTCGGCCATTTGCCCGCCTCTTTATTCTCAAAACCTATAACAAAACAGGTGTCTGCTAAAGTGGCTTAATCCCAAAAGAAAGTCGAGTCGATCTGCCTGAAAAGCTAAAAAAAAAACCATTTCCCACCTCATCTACCATGGAAACGCGCCACAAAACCCACCAATGCTAAACAAAACACTCGAACTCTTCTTTTTTTATGCTGTTTTGTCCGTGACGCCGCACTCCGCAAGCTGCAGTGTCGTAAAATTAGCAACCAAATCGATCAATTACTCCAAATAACATAATTTTCATTCCAACATCCAACCTCCCTTTTTTCTTCTAGTTTCGATCGCCATAAAAAAAAAGAGAGAACAGCACTGTGCGAGTATACGCGAGTGCGACACCCGACATCTCCAATGAAAATGTAAATTTTATGGAGATGTATCCGCACACACAGACCCGACGAGGAGGGAATCTGGAATCTCTTCCCATGGAGCGTCGTCGGCCGGGCGCACTGCACCGATTCGTGAAATGTGTCGCCCAACAATATCGGTTTAATTAATTCCTGTCAGATATGTAGCAATGATAAATTTATCACGGGATGCAAATTATGAATAAATTGAAGTCTCTGCGGTCAATTTGCATTCACACAGAGGCGCAGGAGTAGATATACGGAAAACGGCATGTGTTGCATCCTTTGAGCGAGAAAAGCGTGCGCAATCTGATCGACCGACGACGAGTGGATGCAACTCCTTCGTATGTGTCGTCGGCGTTGTCCAGGCGCTGAACTACAAAATGCACTTAGACGTGGTCGGGGTTTTCATTTTTTTTCTTCCATGATAGACATGCCAGAGTCGACTTTCCCTTCGGACCAGATACACACTGTTAATTATACAAATAAAATCGTTTTTCTCTTCACATGCGGAGACGTGTATATAGATTGAGTATCTATAGGTGTATCTGGTGGAACAAAAATTGAATAAATTGAATTGCAATAAAAGAAAGTCTCAGTGTTGACCTCGTTTCGTAAGAGCTGCGCTGCGCAGTTGCAACATCTGCATTTACAATGGCCAACATGCCGTTGACTATATCCTCCTCAATGCGTGCAAGGAGAATCGCAAAAGAAATCCCTCAAAGCTTATGCCCGACAACAATGGCCAGCGAGAGAGGAAATCAAAGCCGAAAATGTCAATTAATTATTTCACTCAATATGGTCAACGAACATCAGCGCGCCGAGACGAAAAAAAAAACAGCGATGACCGAAACAGCGCTCGAGGTGGACCAACGCTAAAAAAAAAGAGGATAAAAGAGAGAAAAACTGTCAACTGCGCCAGTCATTAAATTTGATAATGCATTCCTGCATTGTAAACGCACACGAAACGTACGAGTAGATACTTTCAGTATTTTTCATGACATTTAGCGTATTTATGTACCCTGCGGGTGCGCGAGCTCTTTACGCTCTGGAAATGGGTTGCCGCAGTCAGGCCGCCCGCCACTGAGACCGAACTCGTTAATAATGTTTCGACTTCGCGCAAGACTTTTCGGATCCGCCATCCGCGCGCACAAAAGGCTTCGGCCATCGAAATATGACTTCAAGTTGCGCGTCAAAATTGTTGACCGTCGTGCGTCGTCAAAGCTTAAATTGAATTCGCCCCTCCTCGTCCTCGTTGTCATAATCAATAACCATAAATAAAGTATCTCGTATGTATTCGTGTTCCCATTTTTGGATCTCGCGCAGAGGGTAACTCTTTTTTTTGACATTTTTTTTTTTGTGCAACTGTCAAAAATGTACATCGCTTGGGTGAAAATTTAAATTAAGTTTCGAATCAGTCCATCCATCAGAGCATACGCTTCGCGGTGGCTGTCCGTCAACCTACATTTTGTTCTCCTCTTAGTCCAGTTAATGGCCAAATACTTTAATGAGTATTTCACCTACCACGGGTGGTGGTGCTATGCCGCGGCAGAGTGGTGTTTGCCGGATTTCGGTGCAGAATGAACTTCATTATGTTTCGCATAACGTCAAATTTGGTTTTGTGCGCGCGGCAGACATCTGTGAAAAATTGAAATTGTTCTCTTTGGCTGGTGGTTTTTGTGTTTTGGGAAGAAACGTGCCAGACTAGAGTGCTTTTACATGCGACTTGGAGTCGAGCCTACACAGACAGACTGCATGTTGCGTGTCGGCTTGGAGGATGTGAAATGGTAACCGGTGCTGCTGCAGTGGTATCCTGTCACGCTTCTGGATTTTATTTTGACGGTGTGAAGGAGATTGTCAGGCGGAACTAATGGAATGCGACGTTCTTTTTTTTTTGTTAGCTGACATCAAAGAGAGTTTGTATTCAAATTTCGCTTTGCAATTGCAAAGTAGGTATATGACGGTGATTGGTTTGAAGAAGAGTAAGGAAAAGTAAGACGCAGCTCAATTTTGAAGACAAAGGGGGCAGAGATATGGCGTGACAGTCTCAGACTTGTGGATTGTAATGTAAATAAAGCTTTTAAAAAATAAAACTCAAATTTTAATTGGTTTGGTTGAGAAAGTCCACAAACAAGTAGGCGTGGCTGGAAGTATTTTTGCGGGAATAGTAGGGGGTAGTTCTCGTTACTGTTTTTTTATGGAAAGTTTTGTTACTTTTCGAAACGGCGATCGAAAACGTAGCAACAGAGCGGGTACCTACAGCGAGATATGTAGCGAAACGCCCCCGAAAAGTAGGCGTGGCTGAAGTATTTCTGCGATCAGTATAAATATTTTTTTTTATAACATATAGCGGACCCCCGCTTGCTTTGCCAAGCGTTTAAATGCGCAAAAACAGAATTTTCTTTTTTCATGATAAATGATATATATTTTTAACACAAAAGTAGACTGCACATATTTATTTCATAAACTTAAAAATAAGAAATGCGAAAATCTGAAAAATCTTGTAAAATGTAGGAGTTAACTATTCTCATATTTTATGCACAGTTGCTTCAGAACTATTAACCTTACCTATACCGTTTGAGTCAACTGAACTTTTGATGAACGAGGAAGTTTTGTTCGACCCAGTCGTGCACTTTACTTATATTTTGATTTTGATACTTTTTGATCAGCATCATCAAGGCAACTGCCATCGAAAACGTATCAGTTTCGTTGGGGCGAGTCTCCAAATTGTTGCCTCAATTTACTGACTTCCTAAGCTCGGCTTAATGAGAGCTGTCACTTTGTTGAGTTAAAGACCCTAAAGACCCCTATTTTAGGTTTAGCAGTGGCTACGCGAGACCAAATGAGGTATTACTTAGCGTCGTCGATCATGATCTAGACTTTTATCAAGCACCAGATTTAAGAGACGTAAAAAGACCCATTCGATGCCCTTTTTTGTCGCTTAAATGAACGATCAAAAAACTTCGTCATTTTAGCTTAATTGCTTTACAAACTTTACTCCATTCGGATGGCAGAGGGAGTCTAATGAGGTGTACCAAAGTCCTCTTTAAACCTATGTTTGTCAATAAATTTTATAACATTTCAGCTAAAATGCAAGGAACGAACCTTTACGATCAACCAAAAGTAGTGTCAAGTTCTGCAAAAAGACATCAAATGGAGCACAAAATATGGTTCCAATGTTAGGAATTTCCAATTTTATTCCAACCGACAGTTTTAGCTGTCAATTTGTGTGTACACATATCCTATATCTTGTTAAGCTTTATTCCATGGCCAAGTTCGAAGAAATTTTCAAGACATCGGCAGCATTAATCCCAAACTAGGAAGTATCTTTTTGGAGCTGTAAATGATGTTATACATGCGACCACGCGGTAATAAAACCCTTGCCAAGTGTTCTTTTATGTAGCGCAATTTCCTCACTACTAAAAAAATATGCTTTGAATTTACTTGGAATCATTTGTTGCAACGGCAAAGATCTATGCAACTGGCACTTGCAAGGACGCAGCTGTATCTGTTATGTTTTTATTTTATCTATACGCTTTATTGCATCTTAACTCCTAAGGCGTATTAATATAAGTATTAAGTAATAATGCTCCGTATTAGGCTTTGTGTTTTTACGATCAGTTCGTTCTAGTTAGCTGGCAAATTTATTGAGTTCATCGTAGGCATACGCTTGTTATACGGGATAGACGGATTATAAATTTTTCTTATGCAGATGAATGCTAGAGAAATTTATAAAGCCTCATTTGCATAGAGTCATCAAATTGAAGTTTGACTGCGATGCAGCTAGATCATAACGATTTAAGTTTTAGGTAGGTACTTCTCGTAAGGCATAGAAACTGCGTCAGAAGAGAGTTTTTGTGGAACAGAAGTTGAAGCTTTAAAATAATTTTGAGGGATATTTGGAGAAGGCTTGTAAAGCGTTTGGACCTCAGTTCATAAGAGATGTAACAAACGTGTATGCATTTTTTTACTTACTATCTAGATGACTCTTACTATATGTTTGTTGTAACTGTGTGGTTATGGTCAGTTTTGTACATACCTGAAAAAAAAGAGAAAACATGAAAATATTAGAGGAATTCAGGTGGGAGCACACGAAACGTTGCTTAAAATAAATTATTTATTAAAATTCAAGCTGGCAAGCAAGGTGGTATTGTTTAATAAATTCAAACGCAGTTTTTGCATAGAGTTCTAAAATGATTACGAAAGACAAATTCCCAACAATTAAGTTTGCTTAACTGAGCTAAGCAGTTTCTAAGAATTTTTTTTTTCATAACCCACGTTATAATAAAAGCTCAAAACCCTGTATCTACCACTAAGAGTACTGAGAGCTCTGTTCTTTTAATTCTAACATAATAGACTTCTATCGGAACTGTGCTTACTGTTAAAAGATTTTAGTTATTAATTTGTAAGACCAGTTCCCAAAAATCCTCAGACAATCTCTTCAGTCACTTGTAGTTGAGATGTTTAAGTTTCCCAAAAGGAAGGGTATTTTATTAAAAGAGACTGAACAAAAACCCAGCTTAGACCTACGCAAACCTATTGTGAGTATCGATCTGAATCGCTGGATAAATCAGTAAAATCAACTGGACTTTGACTGAGAAGAGTCTGCACCCCCATTGATTCTCTTTCCAATTTTTTTATTTATCTTTTCGCTGACATTATGAACCAGTGTTGTTATAAAGACATTTTGTCAAGATCTTAGAGCTTAACTCACCTGGAATGTCAACAAATGGTAAGACACTTAAAAGTGGACAAACTTTCATAAGCGAAAGTAAATAACTAAACCCACCCACGCGTGTCCATTTAATTAACATAATTATGAAACTAAATTTCTTTCTTTGAGACTGTCTGTTAGACCGCTTTTAACTTGAGAGTCCCTGATTTAATTTTGTAGTTTATTGATGCATTATTCTCCGGACAGGTTTCAGTAAATATTTAAGTACGTTGTGACATTTGGGCAACAATAATAAAGGTGATCGATAAAATAGTGAAATCCTCGAATGAGTTAGGTAAAGCGAGGAGTTATATTTTTTGTTTAAATTTGGAAGCAGCCCGTGGAATTTTTTTTTTGGGAAGCGCCTTGCGAACAATAAAATATAAATAAATGCATACAAATTAAGCCAGCTTCAAAGAAGAGCGCTCGAGTTTGAATTAATTTTTTTTAATCCATTTGCACACCGCATTTATTCCTAACTATCTGCAGCACTCGTATATGCATCTGAAAGACACCGGTGAACTGTTGTTTGGTATTTGATTCTCCGATTGACCTTGCACCGGAAACACAAATTGAAACGATGAATTCAAAGAAATGCGTGGCTATATTGTTTTTACTTTCTATTGCTCACATTTTTATTAGCACTACATTGCAAGTTGTCAAAAATGTCATTGAAATAAATGCCAAACGCAATCCAAAACCTAGGAGTGTGTTAATTTTGTATCGGAACAATGCTCCGAACAACTGTTCGGAAGAATACCTCGAAGCAAAAATCGTAAAAATCGGAGAATTCTCCATTCTGACGGGGACCTCTCTCGAGCCGATTGTCCGTAGGATCTCATGTGGATTGGTCTCAATTAAAATATACGTAGACATTTTTCTGAAGAGAAAAACCCGGCGAAACTACCCCGCATCGAGCGCTTTCGCAAATCGATTATCTATTTTGAAAGTAAATTGTTCTAGCGTTGCTAAAACATGTCAGACTTTTTTCGTCATGACAGCGGATTCTTCTTTTATTTTGTGGTCGAATTGGAAGGTATTTTTTAAGGGACTACCTTTCTTCATGGAGTCAGTGTTAAATATGTGCCATTCAACGACACGTACGACAGCAAGAACAAGGGGTGAAACTGGCGCCACAATTCCAATTTTTCAGCCTATTTCCAGCGTGGGTATTGGTGGCAATTTACTGTGTTGCTTCTTCTTTGAGCTGCTGGTTTTCTGGTGCACGCGCTTCTTCAATTTCCCACTGGAAGTGGCGGGAGTTTTTTCTCGATTTGTTTTGCAAAAGTTGGTTTTAAGACTATGATGGGAAGATCTCTACAGAAGTTATCTACAATTAGTCCTTTAAATTGTGCGCGGCAGGCGAAATCGTCCAAAAAGTATATTATCCTTTGAACTTACCCGATGTCATTACTTTTGAGAGTGCCAATAGTACGGGAAGACTTGACTCAACATTCCCCAAATATTTGCATGTTCTCACATTAATTTTTTTCGAAATAAAAATCAGTGCTGGCATATCTTTCTCGAGCTGACTTGACTTAAAAAAAACGACTTCATCGCACTAATGGTGTGCCTACACAGATTCCATCGGCTCATTGGCACAAATCACTTATGGGCAGTGATGCCAGATTACAAGAAATCTTATTTTTTTCTACATTTTTGAGCTCCAAAATATATACAAGACTTTTTACCTCAAATTCATCAAATTTCAAAATTTTTGATATCAGGAACTTTTTAAGTCTAACAAATTAAATGAACTTATTCTATTGGAAAAAAAAACATTTTTTTTATTTATTCCATTATTATGTATAATGTAAGTCAAATAGAGCCCATGCACAATTTCAGTTTCACTAACGTTTCCACCAACTCTAAAGAAACATGCAATTTAACGCATTTGATAAAATAACTGATGTTCCGTGTTTTTGGAAAAATGTTTTAGGAGAAAAAACGGCAGATGGAAACTTCTTATATCTAGATTTTATTTTCAATATTTTATCTCTTGCATATACTTCTCCAAATAATATTTTCTGGTGTACATTTAAATAAAACAAAATTCGAATTCGTTTGGGTACTGAAACAGTTTTTGTACTTTGTCGTGTTTTAAATGAACCGAAATTCTATGATCTTGATATAAGCAATAAAATTCGAAGTCAAATTTATTCAAATATGTTCGAAAATTTCAAAAAGCATTTAACTTTAAAAAACTTTGGTTATTTTTTTTCTCTTATAGATAATTAGTTGATTTATGTTTTAGTAGTCAGAATTGTATTTTGTATTCGCTCTTTTCATATTTTGAACAAAATCTTGAAAAAAATATTTTTTATTTCGGAAAAACAAGATTTTTCGATTTTTTATCTGGGAACACTGTTTATGTGTAACTTGTTGATGAACGAATCAGTTCGTTGTCGGCTCATATCTCATAGACAGTCTTCTGCTCCGCTTTCATTGGATCTGCCTAATTTCCCTCATTTTTGTGTTAATATTTTTGAATAATCTTTCCAGCCACTTCTCCAGGTATGCTTAGTATGGTCCATAACAAGAACTTGATTTACATTTGGTCTCCTTTTGATGTTATTTGCTTTTTGGATTTATTTTAATGCTCATCTGTTATAATCCCTGAATATAGCTTCATTTGAATCTCAAGTGGGCAGTTAAAACCGTCCCACTTCACTGAAACGATTTAGTTAGATGAGCTTAACACATATTTTTCTATTTGGTCGCCCCGTTTCGTGGGACACAACGTCTTAACTTGAACCCGTCTCCCTGTTTTTATTTTATTACCGCATCCGTTGTACATTTGCCACACTGGGTACTTGTGTTATATGTGCAAAAAAAAAAAGCTGTTTGCAATAATAACAACAACAAGCCTTTTTTTACAATCTGCGAAAGGCTATAATAAAATTTCCCATTTAATTAGACGCAAAGTCGTAAATTTCCCCCATAAATTCGATTAGTCGCGTCCGCATAACATTACAGCCATACGGCCTTTGAAGAATCTAACGGATGCTGGCTTCTGCCATTCCTCCATACGAGCACACAAAGTGCCTCGGCTTCTGTATAGTATGCGCTGCCCGGTGAATTGCAACATTTTGTTAATTTCATTCAAATTTCATTCAATTGAATTGAAAAGCTTGACGCTGGTTTATTGTCCGATGCCGGGCAATTTGTTCTTCTTTTAATTCGCTGCGAGATGCATCCTTAAGTTCGCATTTATGGCGATGGCAGTAAAATAATAATTAGGCGGTCTTTTCGCTTTTTATTGACCAAGCTGCATACTTTGTTATGCGACTGAAGCTACCTACCTGGTTTATGGCTGAAATTGCGCAATTTCACCAATAGATTGATACAGAGAGAGAGAGAGAGAGAGAGAGAGAGAGGGAGAGAAATCAATACCCAGTGAAAAGGATTCAAATCATAAACCAAACGAGGTCAATCCAAGGCGCTGCACTCGCAGTGGTATGCAAATACGGCGGATACCCTTTGCAGCATTTTTCCAATCAGCAATTTGCCTTTGTTCACAAATGGAAAAACAAAAATTCACCCAGATGAGAGGGAGGTTGGTGAAAATAATTCAAAATTGATTGGAAAGTTCGTGCGCCAACTCTTTTGTTTCCCCCATTGTTGTCGCTGCCATGGCAATGCCATTCAATCGCAAATTCTAATCAAATGTTTTCAATTATTTCGCAGAGCTTCTGCAGCAATTTCCCCAATCAGCTGCAGGAGTGCTATACACTGTCCCAGTGGCCAGTGCCTTTGCCATTCGCTCAACAGAACGAAAGAACGAAAAAGAAAACGGACAAACGGGCAACACGATTTCCATTTGAAAGAGCCTGTGCGAAGTTATGCAAGTGTGTACAAAATACGAGTATATCGAAGCTGACAGATTGAGGACATTCCCTTAATGTTGTAATGTTGACATTTAAGGGCAGGCCGCGTAAAAAAAAATTGACTTATCTTCCCGGGCATGGTGTGGTGAAAGACAGAAATCAGACACCAACTCACGGGCAACATGAAAGAATTTATTTATTTTTTGTTTTTTTTTTTCTGCATGTCTTGTTGAACCGCGCTGCCGCTGGGCAGACAAACAACAGACACAATCGGCGCGCGTTTTTCAACATTTTTGATTGTTTTGGACAACGCGGTCCACAGTCCACACCGTTGTTGTGCTGATGAGAATGATGATTATAATTCGCCTAAATGAAATGCCGCGTGATCGTGGACATCGATAACAGCAACAGGTAACGGTGCATGGTAACATTTTTTATTTCTCTCCTTACATGAGTACCTACCTCTCTCGTATATGGAAAATTATTATTGTTATTGATCGTCGATTGGATAGTCGTCGCGACCGATGGACCATGAAGTTCTTGCTCGCGGGTACGAATGGTAATGGCTGCATGTCGCCGGGTCTCTCTGTCTCTGAGGAGGGAAAATCTGCGCAAATCTCGGCGGCAGCATCAGTGAGGTATGTACGTTAACATATGCGTCGACCTTAAAATTAAATCCAACGATTCTTGAGGCAGAAGGACGGGGCGGACCACAAATGCAAAAGATGCATTTTCGACAGATAGTGACTATTTTTATTGGTTTTTAATGAATACTTTGTGTTTGGAACGCACGGGCCTGCTGGCGAAAGGACAGAGCCGAGATGCGTATATGAGTAGCATATGGACACCTGACACCTGACACATTTGTTGCTGTTGTTGTGTGTGCGACTGTTTTTGGGCATTGGCCATTGTGCATTTCCATCGACTGATGGAGATGGAAATTTGAGAGTGCGCAGACGGGCAGCAGCCACTCGTATGTGCACAGTTAAATGGAAGTTGGAGATTTCAGTTGCCGATGTGCTTTGGGAATTTGAAGAGATTACTCGCGGGACCACCTGTTAATGTAAACTTTTGATTGAGAGGCTGATGTTGAAATTGTCACTGTGAGTTTGGGGCCTAGAAATGGTCGGCGTTAAACCAGATCAATTGGGAAGACTAGGCGAGAGTTTTATGGTTAGGGGCTCTAAAAGATGCGCACTTTTTAACTGAAAATATGCTTCATTCGAATGAAGCATATACCAACAAGTGTAGGTAGGCACGGGAATTCAAGGTGGATGTACTCATTGCACGGGTTGTCTTTGACAATCTGACGTGAAGCAGTGAGGAACAGGTGCTTTTGTCAAAAGCCGAGTGTGGCTTGAAAAATAGCCCCATCAACACAGACTTTAAACCCCAATGCCATTGAATAGTAGAATCTGTGACAAACAGATGCATTTGTCGAAAGCCTTAGGAAGGCGAGTGTGGCTTGGAAACCCGCATATGCGTCGAGCTCAATGCCAGTGAGAGCTAGCCTCTACTCAAATACGTTATCCAAACCCCGAAATACCTGCAACGCTAAAAACAAGTCGCAGCCTCAATCCCAGACGAAAACAAGGTCAGCATGGAAGTAAGTTTCTAATAAAAGTCCACAGCTATTTAAGAAACAACACAAGTCCCGTAGAATTTATTATCACGTCAAAACAAATGCATCCTCAAGGCAAGTCCTCTTCATATTCGTAATCTTCATATTCGTCCTCTATGGTAGACTGAGCGTCCTCTTCACCAGCTACATCTGTGGTAGATTTAGCCTGCTCTTCACTTGGCACGTCAGTGGTTGGCTGAGACTCCTTTGCCCCTGCAGCCTTATTGCTAGACTCATCCGTGTTCGTGTTTTCAACTATTTGTTTGGCTACCTCTTCGTTTTCAGGAACAGCACTAGTCATCATTGATAAAGCACTCTGCTTATCATCATCGGAAGCCTTTGGTTCGCCATTCAACTGTTCCAGTGGCGACACTGATTCATGGATATTGCGTACAGATATTCTCGACACCAATTGCTCTTCCAGGACCGCAGTGGGAATGGAATCGTCCTCCATTTCGGTGATTTGTGATCTAGAAGCGACTTCAATTTGATCGCTGTTTTCACCATTTTCATCATTTTCACCATTTTCATCATTTTCGTAATTTTCGTAATTTTCGTAATTTTCATGATTTTCGTCATTTTCATCATTTTCATCAATTTCATCATTTTCATCAATTTCGTCATTTTCATAATTTTCATCATTTTCATCATCAAAATTCATGCCAAATTCTTGTGCCATTTTCGCTCCGGGCAAGAGCACATTTTTACCCTTCCGACTGAGCCGCTTACTTGTACGAAAGCGTTTTCTGGACTTTTCCCTGTCATCACCCGTCAAGGAGTTTTCACTCGCGACCCTCTTCCTTAAGTTGGGGTCCAAAGTGCTGCCTCCATGGTGTCGCTACGAGAGAACAGTGTTAGTTACCTTAAAAATACAAAGCATGCTCTTACAGTTGGTTGATATATGTCACCAAGACGCTTGATGCTTGATTGTCGGACAAAAAAATGACTCCCATCGGTATCGATTACTCCCAACTGGGCCATGTTGCGTAGCGAGTGACGCACAGCTCCGGGTAGATCTCTCACTGGGACGTTATTTCTCATGCTGTGACATACGAGGTGGTAGATATCGGAAAGGTCAGGCCTTTCAATACCAATATCCTGCATGTAGTAGAGCGCCTTGAGGATATGGCGGTTTAATTTCTTTGGCACACCAAAATCGTCCATTGTGTATTGTAAACGGCGAATTTTAGGTTCAAAGAAAATGTTCAATGAGATACAGAAAGTACGAGCGATAACGAGGAATTTTTATTATCGAATGACATTTTATAGGAGGGCTGCCTGGGGAAATTTAAAAAAATAAAAATAGTTTTAGGAAGTAGTTTCGTCAGTTTGTATAGAAGTCGTGAAATTTTCGAAGCTACTCAAGGTGGGTTTTTAAACGGCGGAAGAAATGATCATGGAGAAGAAAAGATTTTTTAGGCGATTTGTAGAAACAAGAAAAACGATAAACGGACAAAGCTTCACAGTTTTTGTTTTAATGAAGTCACATTTACTTTTGGCATTATGAACGTGTTAAGTGGACCATTCACGTTTGCAACAGTCGTAAGAACTGTCCATAGGTCCGTAGACATTTTTAACATTGATCGCACAAAATAGCTGACTTCAACTCGAATAGGTTTGGAGTGCGGGATTGAGTGAGTGGATTTAGTAGGAAATCTTTTTAAGATCGCACAAAATAGCTGACTTCAAACTCGAATAGGTTTGCAGTGTGGGATTGAGTGAGTGAATATAGTAACAAGTCTTCTTAAGGCCCGTCCACTTTGTTCATTTATACCGCCTTAACCAACCTTGTGGACCTCTATTCAAGCATGGATAGTCCGGCGTTGATTACTTTCTAAAATATTTGATCAACGGGTCAAGGAGATGACGAACTGTACAAGCTGACAGTTATCACTAAAAACACGGGATATATATAGCTAACACGAGTGAGTGGATGTCAAATCTTCGACTTGCAAAGTTTTTTAAATTTTTCCCTTGGTAAAGAGCAATTTATCGCTTAAGGCTGCTTTGTTAACCTGCAACTGATGGCAAAAAGCCAGTAAATGTACAAAATGAAAATATTTGTGAAAAAGCAATAATCTCAACACCAGGATTCGAAGCGCTGCACAACAAAATTTAATGAGGTTATGAGGCCCAGGTCCGCCCCGGACTGTAGCTTCACCTTAGGTTATGGTTGCCAAGAGATTGACGCATTCCTAGGATCCCAATGACGCATCACCCAAAGTTTTCTAATTCCTTTATTCTTTTGAATACCTTGGACATTTTTTCAAAATTGTCTACGTGTGCTCTCGTCTTACTAGCTAAAGGTAAAGTCATTTGTTCATATCTCTATAAGCGTTTCTGGATTTTTTTTTAAATGATTCCATCACTTCAGGAAGTCATAGGTGCAAGACAGGCCGCATGCCATGTATCACTAAAAAATGTTGCATACTTTTAGTCCACTTAATCGTACAAGTCGGTATTTAGAAGATTGAAATCGCATCCTTATCAAATGCTCTACCTCCTCTAGGGATTTAAAAAAAAGCTCGTTAGCTCTTTTGCTCATTTGATTGAGGCCTCTTCATACCATAACGTCAACCCTGAGAAACCCACTTACCCCTTTCATGGGTATCGAGATACATAGCTCAGTTACGTACCTGGTTCCGATCAAACAATTCGCCAATTGGGGTACTACTTACATCTATCGGACAGTTGAATATTGTAGTTCGCCTTAAGAGCTGCTATTGTTTGTTATGATCTACAATCTCCTCGCATTCTTGAAACTCCTTTAAATTAGGTTCATCAGCAATCAGGGTTATGTTGTTCAGAGTTTAGAGTTGTTGTACAAGTCTAAACTAACGAGCAGCGTTGCCACAAAGAAAAAAAATATTGAGGGCCATTTCTAAAAGGTGCGGGCCACTACCCTTCCGAGAAAATTAAAAACAAACAAGTAAACGTGTTATCATCGATGGCCGATGCTTTGATACCCTCCACTGCATACAAGTCGTGCAAAACTGGTTTTGTATGGGAGGTACCCGAACTACTTGACCGACATAGTCCAAATTTAATATAAACCTGACGACGATAAAAGTAAGTCCTCTCACAAAATTTCACTTGCCTAGGTAGATTTGTTTTGACGATATCCTGAGACAGAGAGACAAATAGGCTTAATATTGATTTTGTATGGGAGCTACCAGAGCTGCTTGACCGACTTAGCCCATTTTTAGTATCAACTTGACGACAATAAAAGAAAGTCCACTTACAAAATGTCACTTGCCTACGTGGATTCTTTTGGACTCTATCGTGTTTTCAACAGAAAGAGAGACATATGGGTCTAATATTGATTTTGTATGGGAGGTACCCGAACTACTTGACCGACATAGCCCATTTTCAATACCAACCTGACGACGATAAAAAAAAAGTCCTTTCACTAAATTTCATTTGTCAATTCCTTTGGGCTTTCAATAGACAGACGGACATGGCTAAATCGATTCAGAATGTGATCCTGATTCAGAATATCTACGAGGTCTCCGGTGACTCCTTCTTAGCGTTACAAATGTTATGACAAAGTTAATATACCTTCCTGTGGAGGTATAAAAACGAAAAGAGCTAAGGCAACATAAATATAAAGTGACAGGTACAAGAAAAAAATATGAATTTGAATTATTATGGCGGGAACAAACGAAAATGAAACTTAAGTCAGAATGAATGAATTCAGTCTCGTTTTCAATAACTGAACTTCGGTATTACTAATTTTTGTGATAAATAAAGAAAGTGTGCTTTTTAGAATAATTTGTTTAAGGAATACAAAAATAAGATATGCGGGCCATTTCCTGTTGGGCCCGGGCCAAGGGCCAAATGGCCCGATCGGGCACATTGTGGCAACGCTGCTAACGAGTCTTTTCTTCTAATATAATTGATCGTGCTATAAAAATATTTATACATGGCTCAGACTTTAGATAAAATAGAAGGCTTAAACTATTTGTGGAAGTATTGGCTAATAAAGGATTCTCTTATTTTTTGTGAATATATTTGAGTGAGGCTCAGCTAATATGAAGTCAGAAAGACAAAAATACATTTAAGTGCAAAATGTGCGGGCGTGGCAATGAAAAACATACTTTTCTCGGCGTCTAGAGAAATATTTTCAAAAAAGTTTCATCAAAATCTATCCAGGGCATACTCAGTTCGTAACTTTTCAGACGAATATCGTCGAAACGATAGACCTCAAAAATTAGCAACCCTTACAAGCCTCAGAACTTAATTGAGTTCATTTTAAGTATAATAAAAGCTGACGTTCGTCAAAAACATTCGAGCAGATTATGACTTATTTTGGTGATCAAAGTTTCAAACACGATATCGTTTACACGATCGTTGCTATACGGAATCTGCCCCCAGAATTTTTCACGTCACTAGGTAGCAGACATAAGACCCACTTCAAGTTTTTTTTTAACTGTACAGATGTTCAGGAGCTCGTCTTGGGTGACGTGTAGTTTTTTGAGGTTGCTCCGTTGGGGGTTTCTTAACGTATAAGCTTCGTCGTTGGGGTTTTTATTGCTTCCCTTAATTTCCAGTCAGAGACCTAATGAATAAACCACTTGAAGTAAATTTTTGATGGCAATTCCATTTCTCAATAACTCCTTTCTACAAGACTACATATTCTAGACAGGGAATATATTTCATTAAGACTGATCGCCCGATATTAAGCCTTTGGTACCGCCAAAGTCAAAACACAGTTAAAAAAAAGTTGTAAACCATTTCCCAAATCACCCGCCATTACTTGCTGTGCCATTCCAAACTTAAACAACAACAAATTACCTTTTACAAAAAAAAAAAAATAAAATAAAGAAAACCCTCGACGCTTGATTAATAACACACACATGCGCCGCAGTCACACCCAGAGTCAAAGATAGACAACCTGTCAAGTGCATGGGAATGTCCAGTCCATGTCCACTGTCCATTACACCAGAGCGCGTTGCATAAGAAACGAATTAGTTTAGGACTTGTTGACTTTTTTTCCGGGAAAAAGAAAAAAAAAAAAACAACCAAGACACAGCAACAGCAACAGAAACTTTACTAAATTGGTCATTAAGGCCGCCATGACAGGTATCATTTTACATTTAATGTGCCAACTTGAATGGTTCTCATTTTGGGCCGAAAAACGCTTCCTCCATCCGAGTGACGGGTTGCCACGGTCACAGTCGTATTCGTTAACCGAAACCTATCGAAGTGTACATGCATGGGTATATGACAACCGCAAACTGAAGACTGAAGGTTGCGTCCATTTCCAGAAAACGCTCACAACGCCTTCATATCAATCAATCACAAAGCGCAGATTTAATACATTTTTACGGTACTGTCGGATCTCTTGGGTCGCGTTTTTCTTTTAATCAAAAACACTCGCTTTGGTATCTGTATCTGAGACTAGAATTAAAACGCAGCCAGATTCACAATGACCAGACCCAGAAGTTACGTGATAACTTTCAGTTTTCCGTGTTTCGATCGCCCTTCGTTTGGGCGAGGCATGTGCTTGTGTGACTCTGCCTGTGCCTGTGCACTCGGACGGACATTTAAATTAAACGTCAATCATGATCGCCGAAAATTCGAGATTTCGTGTTTTTATTTTCTGTTTTTTTTTTGTGTCGTTTCTTTAATTTCTCTTGGCGAATGTGTGCAGAGATAAGAACTGCACCGAAGTATGGCCAGGTTATTGCAGTGCGATCAGTGATCGTTGGGCAACTGGTCCCGCAATTGCATAATGATGGTGTCTGGTGTCGTATTGCAGCAAGACTTGGAGCTTGGAACACACACTGTGATTTTTATATAAGAAGCGAAAATCGATAATTAGGGCTTTATCTGCGTTCAACAGTTTTTAACATTGGCTTCTGATTTGCGTTGTGGGTACGATTGGGCATGGCTTTAGGTAGCATCCGTAGTGAAAGGATGCATACTGGCTATCAAGTAATTTGCGAAACTTCGAGGCTTGCAATAAAAGTGTAACCTGTGACTCAGTAGGAAATGAGGTCTCTTACTGGTGATTCGAAGGCTATTTTGGACGATTGTTTCGAAACTCTGATCAGCGTATACGACGATAGGTTTTTATATTCCAAAGTGAAATGGTTTTTTTTTCTAGATACTTCCCAATATAACGATTATAGCATAAAGGAGCAAGTTGCGTGCGACCCAGTGGTGCACATGTATTTTTTTTTATTGAATCTGTAGGCTACCTCCCTTATGTCGTTTATAGAATTTGAGGTAGACAAATAATGAAGGACCCTTTTCTCTGATTAGCAACATACAATGGGCGTCATTAGTTTGGTAGGTCCTTGTCTGTCTGCCACCACTTTCGGACTTGAAGTTGGTTGAGTTTGCTTTCAACTTGTGCGCGCCACACCTAAGAAGAGGTCTTCCGCTGCTGCGTTGTTCATTCGGGTTTGGCAACAAAGACTACTCAAAGCCCATAGCCTTTGTAGCCCATTTGTCTATTTTTGTTGCATGATTGACGCTTTACTAATTCTGTGGTCACAAGGTAAAACCCCTTAAGTCTGTTTTACTCATTGTTCAGGAGAGCAGTTTAAAGTTTTTTTACTCCATTGACTCTAGTGACTTAAGCTGTTGTTTTTTTTTTTAATTGTGGCCACTTTTTTAAATATATAAAGCTGAAAAAAAATTAAAAAATAGATTTGGGTATACGCTGAATCTAATGGCATCAAAGTCGCAATTTCAAAAAGTCAAAAGTCGACTTAAGCGGTTATGCCCTGTGACCACAGAATTATGTCAGTGGACAACTCGTGTAGAGCTCGGTGTCGAATATCCTGCTTCAAAGCCTGTCAAGGCAAACAGGACCGGTATTTTTAAGAATTTTTCTTTAAAAACTTTACCAACGAAAACTATTCTAACTGCTCCATCTAAGAACAGGACTTTGGGGATGATAAGGGCTTTATATTGAGTCTCCTTAATGTTTGTAGAAGAGGCTCTTCTCTCTCACTGCCAATGAAAACGTCTTCCGGTTGCAACCTTAGACTATGATGGAATTCTAAGGACCACACTACTATCAGTGTATAAACCCGACTTAAAAGCTGTTTTTGATGAAAGCTAAAGCACCATGTACGAGAACGCACCTTAATTTTTGCAAAACAGTTGTGGGCTAAAAAGACCGGACCTTCCCTGACTTTTCTGTGGAGGTATAGGAGTGACTTCAATAAATCCATTCCAACTATTCCTTGTAGAGAATAGATTTCCAACTATACTTAAGCTCGGGAGGGTCTGATAACCTAGAGAAAAATCCGTGAAAAGCCAACCTCTCCCCTTTGGAATATAAACAGCTTTAAGTAAAACGGTCTTCATGGTAAGTTGTTGCACCTTTACGAGGAGCTGTCTTAAGGAGAAGCAGCGCAAATTTTGTGATGACAAAGTAGAGAATTTTTAGGCTATAAGCCTGCATCTTCACCGGTACTTGGTGGTAAGTATAGAGATCCAAAGCGACACGTGGGATTACCAAAGATCGTCCAAACACAGCCCGCGGACTGATGATGTAGGCGTCAACTTAGTACGGGGGCTTATGAGACAATGGGAGTTGAAGAAGTCAGAATTGCAAGAATACACTGCCCCGGAAGATGCCACAACTGGCAACCGATAACCAACGGTTGAAAGTAGAAAAGTTATAGCACCCGTCTATCCATATGTCTAACGCGCCAAAAAGTTTAAATTTTACTGACCTTTTGACAAAGCGACTACACAACGTTGCAAGACTAGGTTAGGTAGAAAGGATAAAGTACAAGTTTACTGAAAGTAATGACAGCCGGAACTTATCATAAATCCAATCTTCTGGGTGGCTTCTTCGAACAAAGCCATCATAAGTTGAGCCTTCTTCATAAATACAGACGATGTCAACAAACAACACCTAGGCAGAGGTCACCCAGCGACACCCCATACCACGAGCACCACCTCACAGGATTGTTGCACGAAACTTTCACCATCCACAGCGTCGATCTCTTGCAATTCGAAGCAAAAGCCGCTGATTCATCGGCCATGTCATAAGTCTCACTCATCTCTAAAGTTATGTTGATTACATATTCTCGACGGTCTCCCGCAACTCACAGCTTAACAATATCTAACAAACAATTAACTCGCAGCGCAACAACGAATGTTGGCAAATATTTCAAATTTCATCCAGGTCGTTGTTGTTTTTTTCAATTAGCATTGGAATCACGCCTCCGAAGCTGCGCGCTCTTCCCTATATAACAAACGTTCGGTCGGACATCCTTTAACCTTTTCATATGCGAGTACGAGTGAATGCTCCCTCTCACTGGACGGCCGTTTAATTTTCCGTCTTTTTAATTAAATCCCTGCTGGAATTTCTGTTTACCACCCGAGCCGAAACGAACGGAGCCGGGCTTGGTAATGAATTTTACGCGCGCGTACAGCTGAACGAGACGCCCCTTCGCCACTTTGGAGGTGGCGCGGTGCGATTAGCTTGCCGCCTGCGAATCGGAACACATGTTGCGGGGCATTTTGTAATTATTTGATTTGGCAAGACCCCCATTAACCCGCGCTCCCCATTATTAAGGGGTCAAACACGGGAATCGAACAAACAAAGCTCGCCCAAGTGGGGGCCATTGTGTTTGAACGATCGCAATTCGCCGCGAGCGCATTTGTTACGATTAAAATTACTCGCGCTGACAATTGTCCCGTCCGTTGGCCGTAGGTGTTGGGACAAAGTCTATCTAACTGCGAACTTACGCTTGCGCCAGAACCATAATGGCCTCCTAATTATTATTTATTGCTGCCACTTTCTGTGCGCCGGCCGTTTGCGTCCGGCCATCGTCCGAGTATCTATGTGTCTCTATCGTTCAATTGTCCGCGACCAATTTTCCCCGTAATAACACAGATCCGCGAAATCGATTAACAATCGGTGCGCATAAATGCCACTGTCCTATAGCGCGCTCTCAAAATGGCGTATCTGTGTGCGCTGGGGAGGAATGTTGCGCTCGCGACACCTGCATGTAGTGCACCTGAGTACGGTGGAGGGTTGTTGGCGGCGGCAGCGGTTGCACTGCTGTTGCGCATGCTCCGAATCAACAGCGCGAAAAAATGATTTATTAAGGTCGCGTTGGCTTAGATTGCGCTCATTTTGCCGTGCACTGTAACAGTGTGGCTTTGTTTGTGTTTGTCTTATCACAGGATCAGAGTGTGCGTGTGTGTGAATTCATGTGGAACAAAGGCGAGCGCGACGAACAAAGCGCTAGTCGGGGGCATAGGTTTAATTATAATTAATTTGAGCTACATATCGCGCTACTTGCTCGTTGGCAGGCTAATTGCATGCACCGCGATTTGTGGTCTAGGTGTGGCCACTTTGGAGCTAAAATAGAGGCTTAACACCTCCGTGTAGAATGAGAGATTAGAATGAACTGATATGCAGGGACGGTCTGAGGTTTCAAGGGGCCTGCGAGCAGAGGCGGATGCTGTATATTGGGAGGGATGTTTGTTGGGATAAAATTGGATGGTTACTTTGAGGTGGATGCGTGTTAAGCTGGGCATTGTTAATAAAAAGGCAAACGAGACTATAGTTGGGAGAGACGCCGATTATCTATAGTTTCGCAGAGATTTTCTTTAAAATTTCTTTAAATAAGCAGACAATAAGTCCATATAACACCATAGGGCCAGCCTTTCGACTGGCTTCGGTGAGTTCTTGTTTTTGCGAAGAATGGGAGGGGCATAATACAATTTTATGCGGAATCCAAACAGATTTGACAACCTTTCTCCGTTGAACTCTATGCATGTTTGTCTGAATTTGGCGCAGTGCAAGAAGACTTTTAACTTAAAACATAAACATAAACTTAAAACTTAAGTCTCGAGAACCACTTCTTTGAAGTTTTCTACAAGACTAAATATACTTTAGGTAAGCTTTGACGTCGCTATGCAATAAATAGGGGCTTGTATTATTATAATGGAGTTTTAACTAACCAATCCAATTGTTCCCTTATTACAAAGGATTCGAACAACCACACGGTTAAAAATAGGAGGGAGTTTTTTAATACCGCTACAGTATTACAGGTGTATGCAATACAGGAAAAAAATGAAATTTAATATTTTCAATTTATTACATTAAATTTTTAATATTTTTGGATTAAAATTCAATATTTCTTTCATTAAAATGCATATTTGAATAAAGTTTCTCGGAACTTTAATCTTGAAATATTAAATTTAATTATTTTAGTTCTCCAATCTAACCCCGAGAATATTAAAGTTACATTTCAAACAGTAACTTATTAGAATTAAATTACAGTTGACTTAAAATACAAAACTCAGACTGATTGTATTTTAATATGAAGTTATTATAATGCTTTTCGTTTCAATAAATAATTTGTGTTTGGTTACAAAACAAAAATATATTAAAATTTAATATTTTTGGTATTAAATTATATTCCATCTGTATTAGAATCAAATCTAAATTTCTAATAAAATATAACACTATTTTATTTTTTTTTCTAATATTCTACGGGTTTGAAAAATTAGTGCCATTATTTATAATACAAATGTAATAAAATCCTACATAAAATTTTAATATGAAAGGGTTTGATTTAAATACTTCTGATATAGAAACCAATGTTTTCTGTATTGAATTTAAATATTATGGGTATATTTTGTAATAGCAAATATTATTTCGTTTTAATAAATTTGTTATTGATTTTTCAAATTTAATATATCAGAAATATTAAATTCTAATATTTTTTTAGCGTTGACTTTTATGCAACCCCAAAAATAATAAATTTAACGCCAGTATTTTTAACCGTGCAAGGTTATGTCCCGAAAACATAAACGATATTATCTCTAGTGGATATTATGTGGATCGATTCAAAGGAGAATGTCCCTGTCTACAAGAGATGTGAAGCCAAGACTGGCAAGCTCTTCAGCCGCTCCAGGAAATTCCGCCGGAGGACATTATGGCAAAATTAATCTTTTCTTAAATGACAGAAGCTATTCAAAATCTATTTAAAACTCTGTGATCTCTTTCTAGGACAAAAGGCCAAAATTTTGAATATTAAACTTTCTGTCTTGACTTCCTCCGACATAATTTCTGGGAGCCCCTGAAGACCTTTCAGGCAAATGAATTGTACTTTTGACTGGTCCAAAGCCGCAACTGATCATCTCTAAATCTCAACTTGAACAAAGATCTGCAAGGTGTCTCCAATATCTTAGCAGGGTCTCTTCCGGGTAGCTTTAAAGCTGTATACCCTTATTTTTCAAGCTTTACCATTTATACCTATTTTAAAAATGTTATATAGCTACGCCAATTTGCCAATCGATAAATTTGTATGCTCATTTCTAAGTCTCTTGAATAACACGAAAGAGCATTATTACACTTCCTTTACAGTCTGCATCTAGTTCTCTGAGCATTTCTGTATGGCTCTTATTAACCCCGGCAGATTTGTCAATTTTTAGTGGTTTCATTGCGCCAAAAGTGACAAAAGTGATCTCAAAACAGCAGATCCACTATCATCAGCCTTGCTTTGACTAATCAATTCAGGAGCCTTGGGCTCCATCTAAGCAAGATCTTCAAACCCTGGGTTAAAAGATTGAAATTAAATAGTTTTGAAGTTTTCAAAAGAAGTTTTGTACAATTTTTAAAAAAACCCCGACATTTCATAACTTATTCAGTCTGGGCTGAGGGAGTTCTGTAGTTTTTCGATCTCTGATTAGAACTGTCTCAAGACAGAACCGTTTTTTTTTTGTAGCAGCTTAAAAATTTTTAATTTGTTTTTATAGCACATTTCAAGATTTTAACTCTGATTTCCAAATACTAAAGATGAGTTTCGAGTACTTTCCTAGAACTCAAGGGGAACTATAAAAAAACATTTTGCTACTTTTTGACAATGGGATCAGTTAAAAAAAACAATTGTAGAAGAACAGGGGGCAGATTCCGTATATCAACGATCGTCTAAACGATACCGTTTTTGAAACTTTGATCATCAAAATAATTCTGCTCGAATTTTGTTGAAAAACGTCAGCAACAAATATTATAATGAAAATTTGTAGAAAATGAACTGGATTAAGCCTTCAAACTTGTAATTTTAGCACTTATTTGCTAGTTTTGGAGGTCGAAATGACGAAAATCGCCTAAAAAGTTACGGAATGAGTGCCCTGGCTATATATATTGTTTTAATTTTTTCTACCAACGTTAATAACTGTCATACATCGCAGGCTACGGGTCTTTTTGTCGTGCCGACTATGGCGTTATTTTGAAACCGTTTGTTTCGAAATACAGACCAAATGAATCGTGATTTTCAATAGATGAATTCCAGCATGTATGGTTTTGCTAAAAAAGTGTTAGTAATCTGGCAACACCGAGATTAGACAGAAGGAAAAAAGGGAAAGAGACAAAGTTATTGTCAACGAGGAGTTGGATTTTTGCTGTAGTCGAAGTCGGTTAGTTTGGTGATTCATTTTTTTAAATAAACTTATTTTTTTTTTGGTATGAATAAAAACCAGTCGAGAGTTTTATTTCGGAGTTACTAAGAAGGAAACTGGAACATTGACTCGCTAACAAAAGTTCTCTTCAAAGTGGAACACATAATCATCTATCTAGACCAGACAAAATATAGGTCTCCAAGCACCCAAGCCGCTCTTGGGGAGCTTATAAAAAAACTCTCGCGCCCCTTTATCATCTCCTACTTGCAACCATTCCAGCCGCGGTTCTCAGAAAAAGAACAACCGCACGTATACTCCAGCTTCAAATCACGGAAGAAAGTATTAAAAGCTCCCCTCCGGTGATTTTGCCATACCATTCATCGTTCCCGCACACATATGCAGATACGAGTTAATTACCGCCACCATGGAGAACAGACGAGAACACAGGAAGTCATCGTCCTGCCAGTCCAAAGCATGCCTAGGGAATTATGCAAATAACACTCGTTAAGGTACACAAATTATACGGACAACTCGCAGCTTCAGTTGTATAGCCTTTGGCAAATATTAGGTTGTCACCTATTAAGAGGCCAACCCCAGTGAAAAAATGACAACCAAATGTGTGTACTTGTGCCCAGATAATGGCCCACTCTCTGCGTCCGCGCATCGGAATTCGGAATTCCAAATGAGCACTCACAAATCCCACACACACACACACAATGCAATTTGATTTGTTCTTCCTTAATATCTGTTATGAACATTCAGACGCAGCCAAACAGCAATCTCTCTCTGTGGCTGCCCGTTGGAAGGCATCTTATCTGCGCTAGCTGATCGGCCAGCGACATGCATTCATCGGGCCTAAAGATACACCCGAAATGGGCCGAACCGTAAGCCCCCCGAAAACGGAGATATGTTTTACACACACGCACACAGACGGCCATTTGCATAAAAATATGGCTTGGCAGGCATTTAAAGTGCGTTTTCCACTTAAAGAGCAGCCGGAGAGGTTCCCACTTCCCAGATCCCAGTGCGTATAGCGCATAATATCCCCCCCGAATATTTTACAATGGGAAATCTCCAATTCAAAATCAATCTCTGCTGTTTGTTGGTGCTTGGTGGTGCTGCGGCATGCGGCGGCGCTGGTGGCTGTGATTTTTTTTTCCGCTGTTCCCATCCTATGGCACACATGTGGCCGATGCGATCGATCGATGGATCGATCGATGGTGTAGTGTACTGTACACCAACCGCACAAAGCGAGGCGCAATGGTTCCGCAACGCACCAGTACTTTGGCTGCGAATGCAATTACCGTGATAAGCACCAATAAATGACTAATGTTGGCTTTATTGCTTTTATGTGCTCACCGAGTCGAAGGAATGTATCCCCCTTGGAGCGGCACAGCACCACCTAAGCGGATTCATAAACTGTACCGGCTAAAGTGGGTATATACATAGTAAATGTTCGCGGTGCCCCCTTGGGCAGAGCGTATATTCCTCCTAAGGCCCGGCCCCGCACAAAGAAGTGCCGTCTGTAATGAAGCTAACATCGATAATGTGTTATAGGTTAAGCCGGTGAGCCCGGTCAGCTAGTGAGCCAACTGAGCCAACTATCATCGGTAGGGATTGCTGATCCTAGCAAAAGCAAAACAAATACAGTTGATAATTAAAGATTTCCTTACAAGGAGACACATGGGCTCCCAGTGGAACAAGGCCTTTAGAATGATGGAGACTTCCTCAAAAAAGAGGCGCACAAAAACGTCCTTAGAGACGACAAAAGTGCCGGTTCGCACACTCCAAGGATGACTGCGGTAATGGTCGTGACACACATACGATGTGAGAGGTGCCGCCGAGTCGGATTAGTAATTAACAACAGTCTCGGGTTGAAGTTGTCGATAGAGTGATGGCCAAAGGTTTCCTCGAACTGAATATATCTCTACTCGGCCGATTAGGTGGCGCTAGCGGGTTCAGGGATATGGTAAAAATTGACCACATGTACTTGGACACTCTTGTGACAACCAATTCTTTAGTTTCCTTTCCATTAAAAGGTATACATCTATAACCCTTGCGGAATAATATACTACCTCTGTACACATACGGGGGCTTCAACGATTAAAAAACAGTTTAACCATTAAAAAGACCTATTGAAGAAGTTGCACCCTTCCACACTACCATACCACAGCATCAATGAACCTTCTTATGAGGGCCTCCAAGAAGAAGTACCTGGGCATCGTCATCAAGTCAAGGCTAGCTTTCAAACTTCACCTCATGTGACAAAGAACACGACGGAGCTGCTCTGGACAGAGGTCCCTTAATTTTTTTCTCATCACGGCAAGATACTTAAGAAGGCAAATTAGAACTTCCTATATAATGAAGACATTTGGTTATGCTCAGGCGCTTTTAGACTAAAATAAGCCAACTATACCAAAGGCTTTACAGAGTTTTTGACTCTGAAAAGCGGGTCTAGTCCTTGTTGTTTATAAGCAGCATTACCCTTCACTCGGCGGCCCTTATACGAGTGAGTTAAGTAAATTTCCGCACATCCGTTTCAAGACCATTTGGGATCCTCACAAAGCTGTCACTCTTCGACAGGGGTATGTTTTAGATAATAGACTCTTGACGACATATTTCGACATGACATAATACTTGCTACAAACAAATCATGATACAGGAAGCCTTTAGCTTGTGAGATGGGAGAAGACCATTGATTCGATCGCAGTATGATCAATTTTGTAAAAGGTAACTTTCTCTCTCGATTTAAGTGACAGGAAGCCATATAGCCTGGCTTTCTGTTACTTAAATCGAGATCTGGGCCCATGGTCTGTAACTCATACGTTCATTTTTCGCATTGCAAACTTAGAACCAAAGCTAAATTTAACAAGTAAAAGTTTTATCATCGGCCTGGCCGATGCTTTTATACCCTCCTGCATGCAAGTCATGCAAAACTGGTTTTGTATGGGAGGTACCAGAACTACTTGACCGACATAGTCCAAATTTAATATAAACCTGACGACGATAAAAAAAAAGTCCTTTCACTAAATTTCATTCGCCTATGTCAATTCCTTTGGGCGCTATCGTGCTTTTAACAGACAGACGGACAGACAGACAGACAGACAGACGGACGGACAGACAGACAGACGGACATGGCTAAATCGATTCGAGTCTCCGGTGACTCCTTCTTGGCGTTACAAATGTAATAACAAAGTGAATATACCTTCCTACGGAGGGTATAAAAATAAGGCTCACTCCTAAAGTCAAGAGCTTTCTGAGCCTGTTTACCAAACTGTTATAAGGTCATAACTTTTTTTAATATTTGTATCTTACACAGTTTGGCACGGTAATTCCGACAAAATTTTCTTCATAACTCAGTTGGATAAGCTCTTCATCAGTATCATCAACATTTTTCTTTTTCGGCGAATTGGACACAAATTTAGTCGGTAACTTGGCTGACAGGTTAAATGGAGCTCCACCTTCTGTACTGGAAGTTGGGCATGCAATGTTCAACTGTTGGGGCTTTGCAAAGGAAGGAGGCATATACTTAATATGTTGAGCTCATAAGGCGACTGGCCGGAGGTTCCTTTTTCCGTAGTCGAAAGGCTGAGAAGAAGACGCGAACTGACAGATGTAGACGAGATATGGGACAATTTGCTAACAAGTCCAATCGAAGGCTAGGAGAGTTGAAACTGAGTGCAGAGTTGTACTTTCATACAAAGGCGCTTGGCACCGGACTACTGGTATCTACGAAGGTTAAGAGCTTTTTAGATGACTTGTGGACAGTTCCCGTTCTTGCTTCCTCGGCAATTATCCCTAAAATTTGTTCGCCCCCATGCACAACGCTTTCGACAGAGGCTGGATTGGTTCATTATTCGCACTTGTATACATTTACAAAACATGCGACACGATGAGGATATTAAGCCAGCTCAATTGTGAACCATCAAGGCTACACTCTCTCACTTAACGAAGAGGCAACTCTGATGGCTTGGAGGTTGAATCAAAACAATAAATGCAGCTCTTGTCGTTACTTGCTGTCTTTTACGCTCTCCAAATGCGTTTCAATTTTCATTTTCTAAGACAGAGAAAAAAAAACTACCACTCGCTCCTCTACCCAAACAACCAACAAAAAGGATGTTCACCTCAATTTGCGGGACAACGTGAAAAAATCACGGAACTGCTTTCGCAACGTAATTGTCGTAAAACTTCTTCGCAGTTCGGACTTTGCCAAATGTAAATATGGATACAGCATCAATTGAAATTTCTTCGCACCAGAGAATCGAATCAATGTGAGTGTGCGCGCACAGCCAAATTGGCAAATTATGACGCGCTTGTGATTACACGTAAGTGGAAGTGGATGCCAATCAGTGTCCATAAAATGTTTCGCTCCCAACCTGAGGGTAGAAATGTGACTGTAACGGAACCGTCTATATGGTATGATTATTTGATTTGCGAATGGCTACATGCAAATGGAGATGTGCATAATTTTGGACGGGCTGAGGTGAAGACATCATCATTGATGGCATGGAGAAATTTCGTGATGAGTTTGGAAAAGAGGAAGCAGCGTCTTACCTGGAACGAGAGAAAGGAAATGTGTGTTGTAAATTAGACGGTGACGGAAGAAGAAATTGCCAAACAAATCTGTCAATCCAGTGGGGTGCCATAGGGGTCGCGTGTGGGGCCTGTATTATTCATGATAAACCACCACCAGTGTGCATGGCTTAGCACTTCTCCTGTATGAGATATCCGCCTGAGAAACGAACCATGACCGATCTAACTATCAAGGCTGAGGATGCAACAAATAATTACCGCGTCCAGTACCAATGAGCCGCCGCTACAGCCAAATGATATTCATCTTTTGTTCTATTGTTCGGCAGGGTTGGTCTTGGCGGAACCATTAGGATCCCACAACACGCTTGCACGCGCATTGTTCCAAGTTGCAAGCCACTTAGGAGTTAAGGCGTGCGCCAATTGACTTCATTTTGCGCTAAGCATATGCACCTCCGTCTGCGCGCTCAAAACATTGTTCGCTTGAGATGTTTATCTATCGATGTGGCTGCGCATTGTGTGTGCGAGCCGCGCACAATAGTAGTACTACTCCTCCTCTGTGAATGCAATCACCCTCCGCATCAGTAACACATCTCGCGGAGATCTTTCTCTCTCTCACCGTGAAACAGCAGCAGCAGCAGTAACACACGCACGGTATCAATGGAAGCCATACGATCGGAGCGCACAGGGGGAGCGCATTTAAATTTCTGCGCTGGGTTTGGCGTGAATTCCGCGCTGCGCCATACTCCGAAGTTCGAACTTCGCAGCACCGTAACCGTAAGTGGGAATAAAAGGGTGATTAGGCATCACAAAATGGGTAATTGGTCAGTGAGTGCGCGTCTCTCCGGTGATGGGAGTAGTGCTGTGACATGAGCGATGCATTAGGCACCCATCGATACAACAAGCTGCAAGACGCATCCGAAGGGGCGGTGGTGATGAGTGCGAAGCAACACACAAGACACAGCATTTGAATGGCATTTTGGGATTTGTGTCGAGTCATTTGCGCCATTAACGTCACGCTGTGCCCGAGTTGTGGGTGTATTAAGTGATGCAGAACATTTGAGTTGGTATGCGTATTAGAAGCGTTAGGTGGCTTGGATCTCTTTTGCATTCGAATCGATGGATTTGCCAAGGCGTGGGAAGTGTGCGATCGCTGGTGGTAGATATGTCTTTTGATGGATGCCTTCTGACAAAGCGATATCTTAACGCTTGTAGTTTCGGATTGAATTATGGGCAGATGATGTATGACAAACGGAAATTATGATTTCGCCAGCAAGCTTGTAGGTCTATTGTTGGGTGAGGGTGTTGCTATGTAAACTACGCGCTGCGGGTACGGTCTGTCTTGAGTTTGAGTGATACGAAGAGTGGCATTTTCGATTTAAAAAAATGATTCCAACGCTTTGCCACTATAGCAAAATATACCAAAAAGTTGACACCAGTCCTGTTTGTAGGGAGGTAGTACCATTTACATTATTGACCTCCTTCGTGTTTATTTTATTAAGTAGTGTTTCGAGTCGGCGCAGTGGCTTAGTGGTTGGTGTGTTGGACTACTAAACGAGGGGTCCCAGGTTCGAATCCCGAAAAAAAATCCCAAATTCCAACTTAGGGTCTTTTTCACTGCGCCACCTCCCGCGAAAATCTAACAAACATCCGAGAGTATAACTGCCATGAAAGAGCTCCTCAATTGGCCGTTTGGACTCGGCATAAAATTGTAGATATAAAATTGTAGATCCCTTTCATTCGTCCCAAAAATAAAAACTCACACAAGACGAATGGTTGTGAGAAGCTAGGCCTAGGGTCCCTACGGACCTGTTGCGCCAATTATTTATTTATTTATTAGTGTTTCGAGTTTCATTTTATATTGTTTGAAAAACGCTGCTGCTTTTATAGTCCTATAGGTGAACTCGCACTTTGCCACTAGGCGGAAACAGTAGGCTTCCAAGCTTCAGCTACCACCAAAGACTTCACTACTCGATAAAATATAAATATATGCCTCAATAAGTCTAACCTTAGGTAGGCATAGGGCTTCTTCCAAATTTCGTCTGTGAGATGTTTAATTGTTGGCACGAAGGAAAGGGACCCACGGCTGTTGTCGAAACTTCTGGCGATAAATTGTCCAATTCAGGAAAAAAGTTTTCCTTTCGGATTGCCCTTGTGGTTTCGACAAAAAAAAAACTTTAAGGAAAGATCTTCAGAGCGGCCAGTTAAAGTCGCTAAAAACAAGAAAATTTGGTAGATAAGAAAGCCTGCCGTAACTAGCCCTGCGTGTCCAGTTGCACAGACCCACATATGACCTAACCTCAATTCGCAGGAGGTTTTACTACGTGTCTTTGATCATGGTTCTGAAGTGGTTTCTAGTAACGGACGATGTTCTTGTCGACGATGTACTTTGGAACCAATCACTAGGCTTTCGTAAACCAGGGTTTAACAATCCCTAACTGTTATTTAAAAGAGCTTAGCGATCTACAGACAATTTACGATGCACTACTTCCACTTTTGTACAGGTAAATCTTCAAGTCGTCCTCCAAATTTTGCCGTCTATTGATGCCAATTGGCGTTGGGATAATCTGCACTCTACAGTCACCTATAGTGACGATATTTTCGACCAATGAGCTGGAAACTTCGGTTGCAGTACCGTACATTTTTTTGTCTCGATGCGACTCAATGCAGGTCAGTTGATGCAAAACGGCGACCAAGTTCGAGTCCACTTGGTAATTTATTTGCCAAAGTCTTTGCCACATTTATTTCGAATTTTTTAAAGACAATAGTTATCCATGGTTTGCTAAACAAATGTGGAAGACGCAGTTAAGTAAATTTCTGCACATCCGTTTCAAGACCATTTGTGATCCTCACAAAGCTGTCACTCTTCGACAGGGGTATGTTTTAGATAATAGAATCTTGACAACATATTTCGACATGACATAATACTTGCTACAAACAAATCATGATACAGGAAGCCTTTAGCTTGTGAGATGGGAGAAGATCATTGATTCGATCACAGTATGATCAATTTTGTAAAAGGTAACTTTCTCTCTCGATTTAAGTGACAGGAAGCCATATAGCCTGGCTTTCTGTTACTTAAATCGAGATCTGGGCCCATGGTCTGTAACTCATACGTTCATTTTTCGCATTGCAAACTTAGAACCAAAGCTAAATTTAACAAGTAAACGTTTTTTCATCGGCGCAGTGACATAAGACTCTCTTTGCCAAAACTATAGGATCTTTTGAAAGATCGACGAATTTTGAACCTCCTTGTACAAGATTGGGGTAATCTCAACATAAGGTTAGCTTAAGTCGCCATTTGCTTAAAATATAGCATGTTTCGCACAGTGATGAGGTTTGAGCCACCTTGTACGATTTTTAGACCTTCCAAAAATTTTGAAATTGCCGAGGAAAAACTGAGCCCCCGTTAAGCCAGACGAATTTAGACAAAGTACTTTTATAACTCAGGTAGGGCAACTGTATAATCTCAATTGATGTTCAAGGTGTTTATTGATATAGGTTAGGTGAGGATAGGCCAAAAAAGGGTGGGAGAGAGTACGGTACTAGCCCATCGTCTTTGGTAGGGGTCTTTTGCTTGCTCAAAAATGAAACTTTGCTCTATGAGGTCGAGAAAGTAGGTCGTAGTTCCCTAAAAATGTTTATGCACACATAAAGAGAACATCAAGCTTTGCCGCCCATTTCAATTATAATCTTTCTATAGATCTTTTAATTTCGGTCCGGACCGGTTTTTGCGGTAGGTTTTTGCGTCCCGCTTTTAAAGTAGCATGAAGAGCTCTTGACACTATCACTTTCCCTGCGCAAATACGTTATAGCTCCAGGATTTCAAAAGGATGCTTTGGATAAACCTAGACATATAGCAGACATTGTTATATGATGATCTCAGGGTATTTAAGGGCAAACGGTTGTATTTCGCGAGCTTCTTCACTGCATCAGATGTCCCTTTTGTGAGCCGGATGCTGTTTCAATCAACTCCTTAGCCGCCTTGGCGCTTCCCATAGACCTTTCCACTAAGTTCCTCTGCCGCTCAGTTCCCAGTCCCATTTACCACATGACCCCCTAATAGTCGTGGAATTTATCAAACGCCGAGTGCCTGCACTCAAATTGGATTCTCAGGATATGCCATCCAATCTCAGGATCGCTATGCACACAGCCGCCGGGAGAATGACGACGAGCCCACTCCTTTCCCTCGATTCCTATGCCAAATCAATCACAAAAATAAGCAAACTCACTACCCCAAACCGATTCACTTCACAGTTCACACACACACACACGACCGTCAGTAACTGTGGTCATGACCCAATCACCAGAGAGTTCATCCATCCATAACCAAACCATGGACACAACAGGCACCGTTCCCGAACTATACTCGCACATCTTCCGCATTTGTTATCTGGACTCGAAAATCTCACCTCATCAGTCGGCTGCGCAGAACCAAAAAGCTTATCGTGCGCCATCGCATCAGACTGCCATCTCCGCGCAATCTCTTTTAGGAAATGCATATAAACGCAAACTCACATCACTATGGCATCAGCCGGACCGCGCCGGACCGGCCAATTAATCAAGAAATTGCAAAGCGCCCTGCTGCGTAAGATTACCCGCGTGTATGGAGACGTCCAATCGCCTCACATTGCAAATGGAAATCGCCCCGAGACACATGGACCCGAGGTCAACTCTCCCAAATGGATGGCCATATTCGTCGAGTCATCATATATTCCCTAAGTGGCCAATGGCACAGATGGGATAATGGGGCCCGTCTCCTCTGCCTAGATAACAATGTGTGCACAATGACTCACTAACGCCGATCAATCAATCATTCAATTTATTAGCAAACGGTCAAGCTGAGCACTTGAACTTAATGAATTTCAAGTCGATATGCGAGAACACCTGGCCGTCATCGGTGTCCCGCACATGAACTGTAACACCTCGCTCTCTCTCTCTCGGGGGATGACACGGACGCTGATTTATGCCGTGCGACCGGCTTAGGTGTTGACAACGAACAATGTGGCGATAGGAAAGCTTTGTCTCTGATGGATGGTCATCCGCTCGGGACCTGCGCCGGGCTGTGTCACTGATCTAGGAGGCTGCGTATAGTCCGATGTGTATAGAGATGTCTCGTACACGCATCCAGTCGGTTGACAATGGATCGAGAGAGGCTCTCTGATGGACCCTCATGCACAATGGGGCCATCAGCTTCACATCCTCGTTCCGAGGCAGTAATCCGCACCTTGCTACACACAAGACTGGAGGCGATTAAGCGCTACCCAAGCCAGAGAAGTGCAAAAGAAGATCGTGCCCTCGTGGAGAGTGTATTGATTTATTGGCAGTTATTGTTCGTCTTTGTGCTGTTAGTGCGCACAGGCCGCCGCCGCCGCCGCCGATGACCAAGAAAAACTGGCCAAAATATATACAAAAGGAAACAGCATACAGCAGCCAAGCTGATGGAACTGGCACTGGCCGTGGAACCCCCATCAACACAATTCGTGACCAAGTGTTTTTCCTCGGCCGCTTTTTGTCGTCCTCTCATCACCGAAGGGGGCGCATATTGTTGGAGATGCCTATCTGCCCGCCAGGATGGGGCATTCAGCGCTCGCAAGAAATTACAATAATTTTGCAAATTTTTTTTACATTGTTACGGCGGCGGGTGCAGTGCAGCATCAGAAGCGAAATCGCTTCGGAATCGAGGTCAAAATTCCGCCGAATGTCGATTCGAATGATTTACACGATGATGGCTGTAAATTAGGCTTCGCCTCTCTGAAGGCTGTGGGAGTTTTACAGATTTGGGGCAATGAATCGATTTGGGTGCAGGTGAGCCCCGCCAAACTGATCATCAAGTGTAAGGGTCCTGCGAGGCCGCAGTCATTTTGCGGTAGTTTCTCGTGTAAGTGGAGTGCCGATCGGTAACGGCCGGCGAAGGATGTTTTTGGTAATGATGGAGGTTTTTACTGTTCAATGTTGAGTAGGAGATGGGGAATTTCCTTATGGCCGCACATTTCGTCTGATTGGTTCATATTGGTGGGTGAGGGTCTTGGCTGTTGTAAGGTTTGGGTCCGAGGTCAAACGAAGGTTTGACTTTTTATTACCAGCTTTCACGGCGATGAAGAACGTTATGGTGCTTGCCTTCATACCAAGTACCACAACGTCCTTCATCGGGTATACAAAAATATTAAAAGAGTCGAAATCGGCACACGACAAGGTCTTTGGCAAGCGAGAACCTGTTTGGAAACCGAGATCTGCATCAAAGTAAAATATCATGTGCAGAAACGGAGAACTCAAATCAGGGGAAATTTTGTGCCCATTTGGATTGTGATGCAAAAATCGAGTGCTTAGCGAAATGAGACAAGGAAGACGTTATCGGGAGGTAGAGCCGGCGATGTATCTACAACGTGGCACAAAAATTGATTTTCTTCAATGGTCAACCAGTGTTAAGCTGGCTTAAGTTATTTTCGTTGAAATTGGACGCACATGTCCACTCAAACACTTGCAGTGGTTACTGTAGTGGTCCAGACATACGATTCAAGACGCCTTGAGCTGGTGGCTAATGCCCACTCAATCGAATTTTACCTTAAAAATCGACTAAGCAGCTTGATCCATCCTCTGTTGGTCTAACCGCCTCCCAGTTCTAACAAGTTTTTCTCAGTAGCCGACTGCTCAAACACTCTGCCATTGACCGGCTTTTTGTGACCTTCCACTTTACATTCACTATCCAAAGTTGGTAAAAATCTGTCGACTTAGCATGGCATAGTTCGACAGTCACATTTACAATTGGCGATGAACCGAACAAGCGAAGATCGAGATAAATCACTCAAGAAATTATAAAGACTCCATTTGAAAGCTTATGAAAGTCGAAGTAGGCGATCGCTAAGAAGCTGGCTTTCTCAACTGGCAAGGTCCATTAAATTGGATGACATTTTTTTTCGTAACTGAAGTAGGCGCCCGCCTTAAAGCTTGGTCTACCCGGGCTAGAGGATTATAAATATCTGGCTGCCCAGATGGTTGTCTACATACCGAGCTAGGCTGGTTAGAAGAACATGGACAAATGGAAATGGAAATTTTATATCAACAGAGGTCACATATTTTGGGGAGGCATCGGCTTAAATATCCACAGTGAGTAGATAACTTCCAAAATTTATTGGTAGACATTAGCGAATGTTGAGAATGAACCAACTTGTCCTAAAAAAAAAAAGGAAATGGATATCCATGTACTAGAAATTTCACACATTTTTCAAAGTTGAGATATGGAATCGGTACTGCTTAGTTCGAGAGGCATTTTCGGAGCGTTAAAGGCGTTAGCAACCTGTAAAAGAAACTTTGGCTAGAATATGACAAAAGACTCTTACTCTGGCACTGCACAGAGTCTCTGTGATTAGCGGAGCAGAACACTTGAAGGCTACAATGCTTCCAAGACGTTCAAAAACTTTCAGATGTTGGACTATTTAATTTTTACAGATTTCTAGGGTGACCACAGCAAGAACGAGGTACACAAGACCATAGTTAATGCAGCTAACCGAGACTGAAGACAATGAACACAACGTAAACCTAAGTTTGGAAAAGTAGAGTCTTCACTTATTCTCCAAATCACTAACTTAACCTTACCCAGGTATTTTGGTTGGTTTTTTTTTTCAAGCTATATGCCACACGAGTAGCCGGCTAGCTTCAAGCCTTGATGGATGGCTGAGCGATCTTCAAAGATACTTCCATGTCCTGTATGAGGTATGAGGCAGGTTGAGAACCGTCTTCCAACCACTGTTGCCACTTTAGCGATTTTTTCGCTATTTCTAGCGTATTTTTAAAGCTCTCGGCGATTTTTAATAAAATGTTGTCGCTAAAAAAAAATTTGATGATTTCTAGCTACTTTTCATTACTACACCACCATGTACACGAATCCCGTACAAGTGGCATCTCCGACCCATTCGAACATAATTTTTCACATCGCGACCTACGCGTGGTTGGTTGGTGGTTGCACATGCAAAAGGCAGATGCTTATGCTTAGTAGGTGACGAGACAGAGTTTTTTGTTGGGGATTTTTATTTTTGTACTGTAACGGTATTCAAGATATGCCTTTCAGGTTTCAGCACGTTTCAAATCAAAAGAAATGTAAATGGGATTGAAGTACGCTGTAGTTTTATTTCATATGAAGTTTGTAGTTAGTGCCGTAAGTTGTTACTATCGTTTTTTTTTTTGTGTGTAATCTGTTGGTATTATTTGTATTCTTTAAAATGAATTTACCTCCAATGAAAAAAATATACGTTCAAAAATATAGAAGTGAATGGGAAAATCAGGAAGAGTTTAAAGAGTGGTTAAAGCCAGTTGTGAATGACGTTAAAAAAGCTTTTTGTTCGTTTTGCCATTGCGAAATATTGGCGAAATTAAATGACTTAAAGAAGCACAGTGCATCAAAAAAACATAAAACCAAGTGCGATCTAATTTCCAAAAATAATATAATTGACTTTTCGCCTGCACCCAAAGAATTTATTAAAAGTCGAAAAGCTGAAGGCATGCTTGCATTGTTCGTAGCTGAACACAGTTCGATATCCCATATTGACCACTTAAGTGACATTTGCAAGAAATGTTTTAGTGATTCAAAGTCTGCTATTGACTTGAAAATGCATAGAACCAAATGTACTGAGGTTATAAATAAAGTTTTAGCACCACTAAGGAAACACTTTTGAATGATATTGGAGCTAAGAAATTTAGTGTTATTATTGACGAATCAACAGATATAAGTGGAACCAAATTTATCGGTATTGTGATCAGATATTTTAGTTTGACGTATTACAGAGTTGTATCCTCGTTTTTGGCGTTAGAACCCGTAGAAAGTGCTACTGCAAATGGAATTGTTAGTTCGTTGGTCAAGTGTTTACAGTCTCATGGACTGAACATTAAAAATATGATTGGGATTGGCACTGACAACGCCTCGGTGATGACTGGGCGTAACAACAGCGTACATCAAATATTAAAAACCCAATTCGATTTACCAAATCTAATACTGATAAGATGTGTCTGTCACTCTCTTCAGTTAGCAGTAAGTCACGCTTCCAAAGATACCCTTCCCCAAAATATTGAGTTTCTTATAAGAGAAACATATAAATGGTTTTCCAATTCTCCAAAGCGCCTTAACGAGTACAAACAAATTTACGAAGTTATAAATTGCTGTGAAGCGCCCTTAAAAATTTTAAAATCTTGTGAGACTCGTTGGTTATCGATTGAACCTGCTGTTGAAAGAATTTTGTCACAATGGGATGAATTGAAGCTGCATTTTAATTTAAATAAAGAAAAATGTTACACAGCGGACCTACTTCATGCAATGTACAGTGATCATTGTAATCGGATTTATATGTGCTTTTTAAAAAGCATTTTGAGTGAAGTGCAAGTTGGACTGAAAATTTTTGAAGGCGAGGATTCTGATCCTGTAAAATTGTTAAACTCGTTAATGTCACTGCTTTATTCTATTTGTAATAGAATTTTGCTACCATCAGCTGTAAAATCTGGCAAAGACTATTTAACGGTGAAAATTGAAGATCATCTTATTCCAAATCCTTATTTGGGATATCTTTTCGAATCTCAAGTTGAAAAAAGTCAATTAGCCCCTGATGTGATAACCACTCTAAGAAACCGATGTATCAATTTTACTGTAAAGCTGGCAACAGAAATTCAACATAGATTACCCAGCAATTATTCAGTACTGGAGAAAATGACAATTTTAAGTGAAGAGAATACTCTTAAACAGGGCAAAGACAATAATTATATCATTGAACTGGCCAAAGAACTTGGATTTGATGATGACCAAATTGATAAAGTTGTACAGCAATGGCATAACATAAACTTTTTAAAATGGAATACCACAGGAGATACTACGAAGTTTTGGACCCAGGTTTTCAAGTACAAAAATGCTGCAGGTGTAAATAATTTGCAAGAACTGGCTGATTTGGCAATCACTGTACTATCTCTTCCCCACTCAAATGCTGAAGTTGAACGAATTTTTAGTGCAATGAACATTGTAAAAAACAAACTACGGAATCAACTTTCAACCCTGACGTTGAATTCCATAATATTGATTAGAAATCAATTAAAAGTGATGAACAGGAGTTGCTGTAACTACGATTTGCCAGACGAGGTTATTAAAAAAATAGGAAAAACCAAAAAATCGAAAACTGAAAGAAATACAGCCGACGCCTCTACTTCAAACTTGGAAGAAACGGACAGCCAAGAACTAGACGATTCCATTTTTGAGCTGGAATTTGATTTGTGAATTTCAATTTATTTATTTTTTTTTTCGTTTCGTTTTCGTTTTTTTCTTCCTTCAAATTATTATTTTTTGTTATCTTGATATATTGGTTGCTTTTTTTTAATTCGGTATTTAATTTGATAAAAAAAAAAATTTAAACGTTTTTCTTTCTTACTTCTTTTTTGCTACCTTGAATTTATTTATTATTTTGTAATTAACAATTTTTTAGAAATAAATACATATTTTTATGAACTTACATTCAAATTGATATTTTAGCGATTTCTAGCGGATTTTCGCAATTCAGAAACTAACATTTCTAGCGGATTTTAGGTTGTGGTCTAGCGACAATTTTTTTCCCTCAGCGGCAACACTGCTTCCAACTCTCAGTATACAAAGGTTGGTTTCACCTTGGGGGAAATTGTTTAAATATAAATGTGGTTTTACTGAAATCCTCAGCCAAGAAAGGACAGGACTATCAGCTCGATAAACATAAACTCTTATGTGACAGTTTATGCCCTGGAAAAAGTAGCCCATAACTATTTAAGTAGAACTTAAATCGTTAAGAGTCGTATGAGCAAACGGCCCTTTGACACCTACGAATATATTAAACAAAAATCACAAAACCTTATGTCGAAAAACAAAAAACATATTCAACGACTTTGAAGCCTCTTAACGACTATGAAGGTATACCAGACAAAGGCCGAATGAATTTGTGTTGAAGCCAGTTAAGACGAAAGGTGTATATTTTTAACCTATTTCTCCCGATGCCAATCGTAGGTGTCATCAGCGATGAATTTTTAACACAAAACTTTATATTTGGTCTTAAAGTAACAAAGTTGAAGAACCATGGAGTTAATTGTGGGGAAGCTAGAGCCCCAAACTCCGAAGATGAAATGCATGCGCTTAAAAATCAGCTAGAGGCTGAGTTTTCTAGGAATGCTTGGAAACTCCGACAATTCTTTGGTTCTTTACGTGGCAAAGGCGAATAGAGGTGGGGACATAACTGCGAAGCTATTGAACTGTATCACTACGCAGATGCAGTGCTAAAAGCCGACACAATTTAAAATTGGCTTTCCAAGAAGTCAGACCAGGCTATTAGTGATACCTCGTTTATTGGGTTAAACACGTCTAAGTTCGAGGAAACCTTCAAAACAAACATATATCTTGGTTTACAAAGTCCCACAGCTATTGATCTAAAAGCTTTTAGAAAGTATTTACATCGGCAGCATTCCCCTGGCCAGCGCAATCAAATCGATGATGCCTATCGGTGGTAAGCTCGACTTTGTCTGCGTCTTAAGACCCGGTAGAAAATCTGATGAAGCGAAAATACTATTACTACTTACACCCCCAAAGCTATACCCTCCGCGAGCTATTTGTGGAACAGTTTGCCCGCCTTGTCTGTCAGTCTTTTTCTCGTCAAAACTCATGGTCAAGGTTGAAGGGTCTTGAAAAAGACGCCTCCCCTTCGAATTGTCATTATTAATCGGCGCAGCAAGCATTCGATTAAACCAAAAATGACGCTGTCAGCACCCTCAAGCCCCCGACACACTTGCCGACTATTTTTAATCACAAAAGCATGTCCCGCTCAACGCACTTACTGTCAATACGCATGATGTATATGCCTCGCACTATCTACACCTGCGTCTCTCGCTCGCATTCAAATATTATGCGCACTTGCTGACACATGTAACTAGAATTCTCGCCGAATCGAAATCAATAAGCTCTGCCACCTTCGAATGACAACCTCTCCCTCTCGCGTCGCCGTCGGATTACATACAAATTGCCAAAGCCTATCCGTTCGTCTCACGCTCGATGGAGACGAAAAAAAGAAAGAAAGACATATTGAAATTGCGACATCTTACACAGATTTATCATTTACATGATTAATGAAGCAATGTTGCAAAATAATTGGAAAAACATTTTTGTGGCGAGACGCGAGACTCCGACACCGACAACCGACACCCAACCACGGCACACGGCAACAGCGACGGCAGATATAGGCGTGCGTCGGACGTGCAGCGACGCAACATTTGTCTTGGAACCCCAGGATTCTGCAATCTTCATCAAGATGCGAGTAGGTATGCGCCGGGCCGGGGCCGGGTATCACTTAATTTGTGCGGGGATAAATCCTTAATCGGTTTTGGTCGGGTCGCCAAAAATTCATCGTCACCAGCGGAATGTGTTCGCCTGCCTTACAGTTAATCGGTTCGGTCGATCGCCAGCTTAAAATAGGAGCACCTACCTTTGGCGAAGATGAATGTTCGGATGGGGAAAATCTCTCCGGTATGCGGAAAGAGAGCAAAACCAACAAGGCTCATTAGTAAACACCTCGCCCGTGTGCGCATGGGCATGTGATATGCCACCAACATGGATCCTCGAAGGCGGCGGCGGCGTGGATGCCGTTTGGCAGATAAATCAGACCGAGAGCGTTCGTTTTGGGGCCGGTAGCAGAGTGCAGAGTGATTTCTCAGAGAGAGAGAGAACGCAACATTTTAATTTATAATATCCTGCTAGCCCTAACACCAACAAGTAACTGAATGATAGAGAGCTCCCAACACAAAGGCGACTGATGGTGAATGGCCGGCTTGTTAGAGCAGCGCGCTGGTGTGAGATGAGAGCACTTCCTACATAGATTCAATAAAAGGCACACCTGCATCCTATGCAGCAGCACACGGCGGATCCTCATCATCATAATCTCTCGCGCATCACACACATTCACGGTGCGGCTGAAATTGGTTATTGGCCAACGGGCCAGCACCATCATCAATGAACGTATGCGAAGCACACAATTTTATACGCAATATCGACGACGGCGATGAAGGCGGCACGGGGTAGGCGGCGGGCACCGGGCACCGGGCGGTACAACGGTACAAAAATTGCTTAACGGATGGATAAATCGTCGTTCGGTTGTTTTCCATTTTTATGCGCAGTTATAATGGATGATGGCGCTGTATACAATTGCCTGCCGGCAGAGATTCATCGTGGACGGTTTGGTTGGATTGGAAAGATGGACACCGCCACCACCACCACCACCACCATTACCACACCGCTGCCGATGCCATATCACCGCAACAACAACGAGAAGAAGAAGGTCAGGTGAAAATGTCCACGCGAACATTTTCGGTGAAAGAAACGTTGGTTTTGGTTTCTCGGTTAAACTTTCATTGTTTCGTTGCAATTTTATTGCATCCGTGCTAAGCAGAGAGCGAGATGAAGATGTGGATTTGGATTCGGTTTTGTAGCCCCAGCATGGGGTGTACATGAGTCGGGTGGTATTCGCATATTGTGGGGCTTCTTTAACAGAAGCTGCGCCGAGTTGCTGTGTGCAATTGATATTGTTTTTGTGCCTCTGTGTATATATTGAGGGACATCCAGAACATGTAGATTTTGTATCAGCAAAGGATCTCTTCCTCTCTCTCTCTCTCTTTGGAGTTGAGACTGAAAGTGGGCGGATCAGCCTATAGCTAGAGATGGTCGTTGTACTTGGATTTATCTGGGGATCAAGACATCAGTTGGATTGTTTTGCGATCCTGTTTCCAGCGAGCCGAATGCTGCGCCCGAAATGAAGCCAGCGATAGAGGAATGAGTTATTACCTCCACCTATGGGGGCACATAGAGTTTGTTGCACAAGCACTTTGGATCTGTGGCATAAGTGTCAGCCGAGATATTTTTGCAATGTCCTCTTGAAGGTTAGTAAGTCGGTGGAACTATGAACGATACGGTGAGAACTTACTTTCCGATCAAGATAAGGGCGTTTCTTTCATTGTTTTGATTTTTCAGCGTGTATCAAACTGTCAAAAGTGACATTTGGTGTTTGACATGAAACGTGTAAGCTGGTGTCGAAAATAGACACTAAAGATCATTTAAACGCTTGAAATGAGCCACTTATGCGGTCACAACGTTCGATTTCAATGTAGGTACACTGGCTTAAGCTGGATTAAGCGTTCGATGTAGGAACGTAATCTGGCTTAAGATGGATTACGGAAAAGAAATTGTGTTTATGTCTTAAAACGACAGCAACCTGTCGAAATCGATTTAGAGCTTCATTTGGCAATGTTTAAGATGGCTTTCTCCGTTTCTTTGTTTACACAATTGGAAGCGCAATCTGACGTTTCGAATAGAGTATCATACTGAATTCACTCGTTGGGCTACCCAGCTATAACCCTTATTGAGAAATCGCATTTTGTAGCCTAAAAGTCGGTGCTGTACCACTGAAGAGGTAAATATGATTTGAGGCTCGGCTTCAACCTGGAAAGACTCTTACTAGCTAACAAGTATTGTAGAGCTTTGTGGATTAAAGCTTCAAAAACACAAGCGGTAGTAGAGGGTGGCTGTCAATGCTAGCCAAGCAAATTCGGTAGAACAAAGAAGCAAAGGGCTTAGGAGCTTCAGTTAGCATGGATTTTCGTAAGGCTAAAGGGTCTGTCAACAAGATTTGACCCATTTGGATCTTTTCATCATTCAAGAATGCATTATCCCCGAACATCCTCTCAGTATTGTCTTGAGTTTAAGGTTTACTTTCTTCGAACGCGATTCGCAAGCACGTTGAAATCAAATCCAGGCACGAACGCTTTCTGTTTATTTCTCCCAAGCACTCTTACTGGCACTTGCTCATATGTCAGCTCGGTGACGCGATCGAAAATAACCGGTGCATTTATGTATTTGCAAGTGAGACCACCTCGGACCATCGAACCGGTACATTCAGCATCATACCATTCGAAGGGGCATCGAAGCCATATTTAAAATAGACAATATGTACCGCTTTTGGGATTGTCAGTAGCTCTTTGATGTGTTTGGCCTGAGTTATGTACTCGCGGGTTTTAGACGGACAGTCTCGCATGCAAGAAAATGGATAAACAGGTTTTTTTTTTTTTCTTTTTTTTTTTTTCTTTTTATTTTATCATTATCTAGGGATGAGTTTTTGGGATGTGAATAACACTTAACGGTACACATATTAGAAGTTGTTGTGGTAATTTGTACCTGGGGTATGGTATAGCTTATGAGAGTTGGAAGGGTCCTGAAAAAAGAGGTAGGGCCAATTTTTTTTAGTGGATATATGTAAAGTGACTTTACTTGGGTTGCTTGCTAAAAACAGAATATTTAAGGTGCCACGAAAGAACACCACCTTGTGAAGGTTCCTCCTTGGACAGATGCTCAGGCAGATGTCCCGCACTGGGATTCGAGTTGGCAATGCTGATATTGAGTAACAAATTACTCAACTTACCAAGCGCGCTGCTTACATTCGGAGCTGAAAGTGCATAAGCTAGACGAGTTGCCATCTCTTGTACCCAGTAACGTAGACCATACTCGCTTTATGATAAAAGGCATCCTCGATGGTAAGTGAGTAAGCACAGCATGTTAAGCCGCAGATATATGTTTCGTAGCAAAGTTTCGGTGTAGATGGACTCCAATCAGTCGTTCTAAAGTTTTTAGAAGGTACGTTGGAAGACGTTTACCGGTTTGAGATCGTTCGGACTCTTGTTAACCTTTTGCTATGACTTTGAATTCTCTGCATATATATTTTTTTTAATTTTTTTATAATTTTTATCTAGACACTTCTTTAGATATCCGTTGGTCATGATCTACCTATATGTGATTTGAGCTTTGACAACTTCGGTGGTGCAGTAGGCAGCGCATAAGTCTCCTGTGTATTGGACTAAAGGTCCATAAAAGTCTTCCTGTGGGGGTATTTCTATATCACCCTTAATTGCCAGGGGAAAAAGTATGGGACCTAGATGGCTACCTTGAGGTACTCCAGAAAACCATTTATGGCCCCATTAACCGTGAATTTATTTAGAAGATCGAATAGCAGTCTTTTAAGTAGATTAGACCTACGACCAAGATCGAAAGAACAACTCCAGGAAATATTTTGTCAAATAAATTGCTGAAACCGGTGTCAATCACATTAACTTGGGATTCAAGTATATTTAACTTACTTATAGCCGCTTACCCAAAAAAGGTCAACGATAATGTTGTTTTCAAGCGTACCTCATATACAACTGGCAGATGTTTGTCTCAACAGGATCTGCCGATATGCATGTCAAACTAGGAAGTCATTGCGAGAGTTCCTCACCAGTCAATTTGTCACTGCGACTGGAAATTGGTTGCAGGACTGTGCTTAGTCGCTGACCAACAACTGTGCTCCAAAAGACACAGCGCCAACTAAGTAAATATTGGGTTAGGTTATGGTTATGACACAATTGTGTGCTTCATGGTTTTCCGGGCATATTGGAACACAAACAACACCACGTACCACGCTCGCAACAAAAAAATCAATTCACCTTCCATTTGAATTTGCTACAAAATTTGCCAGGCTCCATTTGAATCCGCACTTCCTAACTCATTTATCCGTCCACCTGGATAAGCACGCCCTGCACCATGCATAATCGCAGACCACAATCATCTCATCACTCACTGCAAATGCGCTGGCAGCCGACTGGTTTGCAAAATCAAAGGTAATTTCTGACCCTGAGCTACATCTAAACGGACATCAAAGTTATCCATTGGACTACGCGCATAGTCGTCTCCCGTCCGCACTGTACACACGAAATCGATCAAAAACCTAAACCTATCTGCCAGGTGATAAATTTTCCCTCAGGTTTAGACTACCTTAACTTCGTCCCTCTTATAGACCTACCCGACGCATCTAGAGGAAGTCCCATTCAATGCGCCCCTTCCAGCAATCGAATTGCATTGCCCATCGGTAACGGCAATTCGACAGACCACCATATATACCGGCCATGGTCCGCGATGCCAGTTTCTAGATTACACTCCAGAATTACCGTCAATCTATTAGAGGGCCAAGCGAAATAATTTTCACCAATGCAATGGATTGGCTGTGTATCGCTGATTGTTATTTGTCCCATGGCTAATACGTTTGACCGGAGGGGGTATTTGGCTCTTACCATTGCGCTGATCCCGCCACCGCCACCGCCACCGCCACGGCCACGGCTACGGCCACTATGGCAGTTCGTAATGACTGTGGTTTGTTTTGAGTGCGCGCAGATACACGGCCAACATAAAGCATGGGCGCAGATCCTGCTATCTCTACCTAATGCTGCGGCTCTTAATCACTTAACTGAGAAAGGATGTGCTGTGCACTGATTGTTCTGGATAATATCGGATGCAGATGCAGAGCGTTCATGCGATCTTGAGTAATTGCTGTAATAACGGGTGACATGTTCTTAGCTACAGTGTATAAAGTTTACAATGCGGTGGATATTTAGTGGTGCAACCGAATGAGTTGAGATTAGAAACACTGGCGACCCAAAAGCCGTGTGTATTGGTTGGAGGAGGACATTTATGAAGAGGCTTGTAATCGGGAGGGATTGACATTGTCAACCTGGCCTAGATAAGCATGGTTGTTCGGTGTCAGGAGGGAAGTTATAGGCATACCCACATTGGCAAATGTTGGGTTAAAGGAGAATAGGTAGTGCGGAACCTTGTGGCACCCCATATGCAAAAGTAATACTACGGCCGTTGGAGGAGGTTTGGGGAGGTAAATGTTAGAGTACTTAACTGAATTTCATAGAAGCGAATTTTTTAACCAATAGATATCAGCAGTCAAGGACAAAAGTGTCGCACATTTTGAAACTGAGCTGTGGATAGGGCGGTTTCAACGACGGATATCTGCATATCGATGCCTTAAGTTTGTGCACTATCCCACGCTACGAATAGACTAACTGGTGGCTTAGAAGGTCTTCTCGCATGCGTAATTGTATTCAAATACCTGACCAGGACTATATTGATCGGTTTTCCTTACTCAGAGGTGCCTGTACTCAGTCATTCCAAACGTCTCTTGAACCTTCTATACCAGGGGTCCCTAGTGTCCTGGTGCGCTGTAGAAATTAAAGAGGGGCGCCGCGCCGTCAGTTACTCACAAAAATACAAACTTATTTGAGCTTCACGCTGCTTGTTTGAATTTTTAAACATACCTCATCGATCTATTATTTCATTTGACTGTTTCTTTTTTAAATAGCTAGGGAAGGGCGTCATGACAAAATGCTAAACTCATAGGTGCGCAGCGGCCTGCAAAAGATTGGGAGCCATTGGTCTATAGTATAGAAAAAAATTCCACTTAATAAAATTGGCGCCCAACACAAGGCCACATTTTAACCACCATCATGATGACTCAAAAAAAAATACACACTCAATCCCATCGCGTAACATCTGGAATTTATTAAGCCCCGGCCAAGAGCTCCCCCCCTCCCCCCAAAATAGCTACAACACTCATGATTGGGTCCCATTGATTGGAAGACACTGCTGCATACAACTGCAAACGTTTCCCCAACACCGACAATAAAATGTCCAATTAAAGAACGAAATTAAAAGCAGCATCACTAGCCCAACACCAAATCGACAAACGTCACGCGTATTGTAGTGAGTTTCATGCGTGCGATAAAATTACTCAGAGGGATCTATCCAAAAGGCGGGTAGATTTCCGCAGAAGCTTTTCACCTGCGCAAAACGATCGCTATAAGAGGCAATAAAATTTCTATCAAACGGTTGGTCAGAGTACGCTCTTTTCCCCTCCCCATCAGGCGTGCTGTCGTCGTCGTCGTCTTTGGTCGTTAGTCCATGGAAATGATGAAGACGACGAAGACGACGGTTGCAGCACAATGAAATAGAGGGACACTCGGTCGATTAAAAAGAAATCCTTGAACGAATGAACTCTTTTATTCTAGCTAAGCCACACATACACATGTGTGTGATTGCCGAAGACTGTAAAGTTGCTGGATTTATGGATTTCTTATCGCTGACCTTTCGCCGGTGATCATAAAATTTACTTAAACCTAGGCTCCGCTCCGCTGTGCTGGGGATGGTCAATATCAGAATCTGAGAGACGTCCTCCGCCTCCATCCCAATGGATCGCTCGTAAAGTTATTAACTTTATGGATTAAATTATTATTAACTGTGTGGAGTTGGAAAAATGGACCTCAGGTCGGTGGAAAACAAACGTACCGCGTGTGCGCAATTGATCGGTGCAACGGCTTTGCCGACAGTTGAATTATAATTTCAAATTTAATCGAAACGCCAAGTGAAAGGAGCCCTCACTAATGGCACAGCCTGTACTGATTTACAAGGACTTTTAATTGCCGGCGAGAAGTCAGTGGCTGGTGGTAGCTACTGTAGGTGGTGGGTATGTGCGTTCCTACTGTGGTGGTCCTTTTGCGAATGTCATTAACGATTTTAGGGCAGAGCACGGGTTTTTTTTTTCTTACAACCTGAGCCGTACTGATGCTTTTTTTGGTAGTGACTTCTAAACTGTTGATTGACTTTGCAGCTCAGTCGTCGGTTTCATGCGACATATGTTGAAGCCAGGCCGAAGGAATGCGATTGGATGGAGGATGTACACCACAATCCGTATCCTCCTGCGGAAAATACTACAGGATACCCTAAAACATAAATTCCACCACGAAATTCGATAAAGATACAACCGAGCACTACTTTTGTGATTTTGAAGCCTACGCCCAGAAGTGGATTTACGGTGGATCTGTTCGGGTGGTTGGATGGGGCGCCATGTTCATAGGGGCCCATGTCGCTTTATCCCCGGAATCAGTTGCCCCTACCCTAAATCTGTTTAAACCTATCTCCAGTAATATTATCCACCAAGGATATAATAAAACCTTGCGGGGCGCCCTAATTTCAAAGGCCGGCGATGTCAGCGCCTTATATCGCCGCGCGGTCTCAATATACAAGGTGGCGCAAAAATAACCTTTCGATGTTTTTTGGCTGTAATTTAAAAAAAAAAATGAAAAACTTTGATTCTTCTTGTGGATTATTTTTATTTGGTCTTTTAATTTTTTTTACATCAAGTCGAGAATATGATGTCATGTAAATGGCCGCCGCCACAGTTGATTGTCATATGAGCCCTTTTTATGGCATTTTCCATCACTTTGGCCAAAACTTCCGGCGATAGGTCCTCACATTCTTGACGGATATTGTCTTTAAGAGCTGCAAGAGTCTGAAGCTTGTTGACATAAACCCGCGACTTCAAAAAGCCCCACAAAAAGAAGTCTCGAGCGGTCTCGTTGATCATTGCTCTGTAGCGCTCACCAGTCACAGTAACCGTTTGGCCCGCGACGTCTTCGAAGAAAAAAGGTCCGATGACTCCTCCAGCGAAAACAGCACACCATACAGTGACTTTGAGCGGGTGTAATGGCTCTTCGTGGGTTACACGCGGATTTGCAGTGCCCCAGAAGCGTAAATTTTGCTTATTTTCGTACCCGCTAAGATGGAAATGGGCCTCATCACTCATGATTATTTTTGATGAAAAATCATCTTCCTCTTGGTGGTGATTAAGGATGGCTTCAGCGTATGTTAGACGCGATTGGCGGTCAGCAGCTAACAGCTGATGCACCGTCTGGACTTTGTACGGAAACATCTTCAAATCTTCTACCAAAATTCGCTGTAAAGACCGTCGACTGATACCCATTTGCGTGGCACGTCGTCTGGTCGATGTCGACGGCGCTTCCATGACATCTTCGGCTACAGCAGCAATATTCTCTGCAGAACGGCTACTCCGGGGTCTGCCACGCCTGGCAGCATCTCGTGTTGTGCCAGTCTCTTCGAGGCGAGCGGCTAAACGTCGCAGTGTTTCACCAGTAGGCGTTGGACGGCTAGGAAATCTGCGACGAAATTCACGTTGTGCCAAAGTCACCGACCGATTATTGCTCAAATAAATAGTCAGCAATATTCCGCGTTCTGGAGCAGTGTATCGTAACATTGTTTATTAACGTGTATTTCGCATGTGTTTACTACACAAATGTCGAAACAGAACTGACATTAGGGGCCAATCGCAAAATTTATAGCATTTTCTGATAGGAGGATTACTTTTGCGCCACCTTGTACATTGAGGGTAGTTCCCGTGAACAAATTTTTCAGCCCGATGGACGATGTAAACCTGTGAAAAATCAGTAAGCTCACTTGTTATGCATTTATTGCCAAACTTAAAAGCAAACACCTCGTGACAGACTGCTTGAAGACAATTTCTGTCGCATTTGGCGTTACCCCCAGCTAACCATTACTCCCTCGACTGCCCTAGTTGTTCTTCCAACCGACAAGTTGTCCCAAATTCACTTCGAAAAAAACAAAAAACATCAGCTAAGTGCAAACAAATCTAATGCACATAATCCAAACACTTGTACGGGCACCTCCCGCCCGAGCCTCAAAATATGTCAACCACTTCGCCGTAATTTATCTTTTGTTTTGCTGCGAGAATATGTCCTCACAGCCATTTGTAATCTTGTTAACACAATGCACATTTACCATGCGACACCCAGCTCGCATTGCACTTGCCATTGGGAAAAACTGAGAAACGTCACTCTCTCACATACGCCACACCCATCCAAATGCACTTTGGCTGGGTCTCTGTGTCACCTCCACCGCAGCACCACTCGTTTGATCAATCAAACTGCAAAACGCGCTACAGATAGATACAAACAACATACCACTCCACGGTATGTGTGTACGCGTACTCACTTTACGTGTGACACTTTGTCGATAAATCACTTTAGGCCGGGCTTCCCCATGGGGGACGCTAATGCACGGAAAGCTTTCAACCGACACGCTAAGGCAGCACAAACATGCGCACGGGGTCCACATGCCTAGGAACGAACGGAAAATTCCTAAAAAAAACACCTCCAGGGTGGACGCCCACTTGCCGGCTAGAGTCTTTGTTGTCGCTGGCTGATGGCGGTGCACAAAAGGCAACAGATCTGGGCCATAAATCTGCGCGTTCGGGGTTTTTCGGGGGTAAACCTACGAACAAATTTGTGAAAACTTCATTGAGCGGCGACTGGAGTTTCTATACACTCATTGTGCGGGTGGTGCGGCTGCAGTCAGCCGTCAACGTGTCGACATCTTAAGCGAATGTCACCCGCCAACGTCATTCGCGGTGTGTTTCATTTTATTAAATGAACTTTTGCGCATGCCTGGAGAGTGAGTTCTGACGTTTGACAGTCACCCCCCTTGCACATCAATGTTGTTTCATTCGAAATCGATATCAGCAGTAAAATCCTCCCATCGCACTATAAACCGCTCACCCACTCTTGGGCACTTTCGCTGAGATTTTATGGCGACACCCCCTTAACGCCTTCTTGGCTTTAGCTGGGAGCTCCCATTGCCGGCTGAAAGTTTGACATTTAAATTTCTACCGAGCCATCAGACCTCCATCACGATGTGTGCGGTTGGATAGAGTTGAGAGTTCCTTTACTCGTGCGGCCGGTGGGTGTTGCAATGCAATGACCGTTACCCACCTCATACTTTGCCCATGTGCACTCGCATAGCAATCGCAGCTATCCGTGGGAACTTTCAAGAGTGGACTCGCAGATACGCAAACGCAAATTGTTGCACAGCATCGCGTCATTGTCATAAGGTTTTTTTTTTTTTTTTTTTTTTCAATAAACATTCCATGTATATCTGAGCGATTGCGCCATTAAAAGATACAAATACCCAGTTCGTGGGTGAAACGTTCGCACGTTCATGCGCTCGTCGTTATGCGAATGTTCGATTATGATAATCGGCGGCATACACAGTGTCAGATGACGATGACCCTGATTCGAGTGGTGGCCAAGCCATTTATGTCTCTCGGCGCGCTCTCGAAAATTCATTGTTTTGTGATTAATTAGGCTCCGACATGGTATCGTGCGCGCGAGGCTCGACGCTCGACGTCAATGGTAGCCGCACGGATACACTGCACAGCTGGCTCTGGCTGGCGTTATGGCTTCTATATATTCTCTAGGCCCGCATGATGGAGTCATTATTAATAGTGCTCGCGTGATCGCGGGTTCTAAGTTCCATGCGATCGTTCGCTCTGGCATGTCCCAGGGGTCAAATTGCTGTGAACCAATTTAATTGGCATTTGTAGCTCGTTACAACGAGGTGAGGCACTTCAAGGACGGCGCGCGGCGCTCTTGCACAGCCCACCGGCAGGAGAGGTGCAAATTTCCAAATGAAGATGTCATTAGAGACTATATATGCGGCGATCCCGGAAATCGTATTAAGCCCACAGCCGCGGATCGGCCATCACGGCGAGAATGGCGCACACAAATTTCACCTCGTAAACTTGCGGCCAATTTGGCTGGTGATGGCTTTGACGATGCCTCCTGATGATGATGTTAGTTTAAATACACATTCTGTGGTCCTCGGCGGGTACAGGCCTACACAAACTGTGAGCAGTCGTAAAAATCTCTTCGAGGAATAATAAGTGTCTCGTTGGGGAGATTTATGGATCCTTTCCCAATCATAAGGCCATCGTCGCTCGATGTGCAATCACATACGTTAATGTTGCACGTTGTTGTGGTGTGTTGCCTCCCCACGCCTCGCACCAGGCACTTGATGCGCGCGCGTCATTACATCGCATTTGCGTGGCAATAAAACTTTCTAAAAATCGCCTTTACGACATACTCGGCGTTTATTTTATGCCAGTACGACTAATCAGGGTTCAAGCCGACACACACGAACACACAAGCGCGCTCGGGCAGATTCATACTTGTCAGTTTATGAATGGATTACATTTTTAATTGTTCGATGGTAGGTTCGTTCTCAGGGGAGAAGATCTGTTATCGCGCGCGAGACATGTACGCCTGCCGTCTCGATGTCTTCTGGCAGATTAGCAAGCGCACTCTCAGCCGAAAAGAGAGGGGGGAGTTCCTGTTGTGGCGACAAGTGACACCTAACAAGAGTAGTCTGAGCTAGGGATCCTTTGGCATGCGGCCACCATAATAAATGGTATGCGGTGTGCGCGAACCTTCCGTTGGTCCTGTGTTCTCTTGCCGAACATAAATCTCAGAGATAGGGGGCCAAGACATTGCGGTTTGTGGTGAGTGGCCGTGTTGACAATCAACGAATGCGAGATGAGATACGAGTATTCATATATGGGCTAGGTGCAGAGCATACAATGTCGACCCGAAGTAGCGCGGTATAGATTTGCTGGCGCATTGTTTTCTGTTGGCCATCTCAGGTGTCGAGTATTTACGGGGCACGACAATCGGGTGGTGCTTACGAGGTGATAAGTGGAGGAAGATTGTGTCCCGTGAGGCTGAGAATTCATCTCGATTTATTGTGACATCAGGCGGAAATCTTGAGCCAGGTCAGAAGGATTGAATAGGTACGTCCGACATTTAGTGGTATTTGGGGCAGCTCTACAGCAAAAAATACCCAAAAACTTGAAGGCCATGGTGCGGCTCTGCTACCTCCTGTCTTGGAGGAACTTAAAATACCACCGAGGGAAACTTTTATTGTTCCATCGAAGCCACCTCTAAGCTCCGCACCACTTTTGATCTATCGAGAAGTCAGCAGAAGACCCAAACTCTGTCAGCAGACATAAAAAAAGTCCCGGCGACTCTCTGTTGTATTCAAAAACTGGTCTCTCGTCGTTTAACACGCGCAAGTGGTAGGCAAGGCACTTGGTCGGGGAAGCATTTCACTTCCGAGCGGGCGAGTAACAGACATTTTTTTCAACAGCAATATTTTCAGAGGGGTTTGATGATGTCGTCCAAAATAGCAACAAGTCGAGCCAAAGTGCCTGTCAAAAAGTTTTTGATCTATATAAACCAATAATTTTCACTTAGACCGGGTTTGTGCAGAAACGTCCAGCAAGAAGGATTTTACTTAAAGAAAGGACTGGCTTTGGGTCTATGTGGGAGCTACATCAATTCGTTTTGTCGGAGTTCTCACTTTTGGAACAAATGGAAGGTACCTACAATTCGATGGCGAACTCGCGCGACTGACTTGAGACAGTAATACTCTCGAATGTTTGTCAGATGTCTGCGAGAATGGCTTTAAAACTTCAAATCTGGACAACTCCCAAAAAGGCTGATGCCACTTAACCATGCTAAGTATATTTGGCCGTCCATTTAAAGGCCACCCGAAACAATCCACTCAATGACACCTACTAAAACAAAATTCCCCTCTAGTCGCAGGGACTTTGTCTGCATAATCCAATTTCCTAATCACCTCCAATTGGGACACGGACACGGAAAAACCGTTGCCAACACTGTATACCTAGCAAAACATAATTCAATCCAACGAATTGCATGTCCACAGATACAACACCCAAACACGAGAGATAGATATCATGCCATTCTTCCCGTACCAGTGTATGTATAGACGATAGGATTACCTTATGCCAAAGTGTCCTCCTCGCCCAGAGACAAATTCTCCGCTATGCATCTTTTATCAGAGCTTCAGCTCTCACTCTTCTGCGCCAAATGCGGAAATGCAAAGCCGTCATTATTTATGGCGCAGTGCAAACACTCACCTCACGGCCAGTGAGACACCGAATGTGTGCATTTTTGTCCCGCGCACATACACACCCCTCGAACTCTAGCTCACTATTTAGCTCCGTTTTTTTTTTCGGTTAACGGTTTGCCAGTAGATTAATTCCTTGAGAAATTATTAAAAGCCACCACCAACGAGATCTATAGAGCCTACTTTCTTTGCCGTGCGCACACGGATCATGTGACACTGCAAAATAATTAACACACATGCAAATCGCGGCGGATAATTACAAAATCCCTGGTCGTAGGCGACTGCGCGCCGACTCCTTGCGCGCACAAATTGGGGAGAAATGTGATTTATAGGATCGGCGTGTATCTGTGGGAAAATTAACACCACACTTGGTGAGACAAATGCTTGTTCGGGCGCACTCATAACAAATCAAATCGCCAGTCATAAACCCGATACCTTATGCGGTGCCGAGTACATTTATATATGGGACCCAACCCAAACCCACACGCCATGCGGAGAGCTGCTTCCCGCGCACCCCCTTCCGAAGCGTGAACACGACACGGATTAGTATTAATTGAAGTTTTTTATGACATGCCATGCCAGCGATCTTATCGCAGGGGCTATCTGTGACGGTGTGGTATCGCAACATAAACTCTTGATATTTAGCGCCTGGGGTGGAGCCAGCTTGCACAGCACACCACCTGATCCAGATATTAACGTTTTCAGTGCTTCTCTGCTCGATCGGGGTTCGGGGATACCCTCGCTTCCATTGAATTTGTTGCGCGTGCCTGACACCTGATGCACGTCCGTCCATTCATTTGCATTTAAAGTGGCCCTCGCCCTCACCCTATTAGCATTCAGCGAGTGCGATTGGCAGGGGGAATTGTCTTGTCCCCGCTGGAAGGTCGCGATTCTTCTGGGAAACAATTACCCGCTTCGGTGCGGTTCGTGTTAATACCGCTCCGACGACAGCGTAATTGAATGTTTCTGCCGAATTAATTGTCCGAAGTGTGTTGCATTTGTAATTTGATGAGCGTCAGGGTGAGGGTGGTTCCCGTGCGGATGTGAAATTTAGCACTGCTCTTGACAGGTGAAGTAAAATCGTTTTGCAGTAGCAAGTCACAGGCAGGAGTTTTACATGACGGCGTGCGGTAGCAAAACTGCGTTTGACAGCGAGTGTGTTGTGTAAGCTGCGTGACTGTTTGATGGATGTACATATAATTGCTGTGTAATGATGGTGTCGCACGGGGTGGGGAGATGTCTCGTGGGGAGTGCTAGTGCTTTGCATTCAATTTCAGGTGAAGGGGTGCTTGTGACACTTTTGTCTGCCAGAAACTGCTCAAACAGTGGCAGACAGTTCCCACTACTCTGAGAGGTGTTGTCCGTTTCCGTTTCGGTAATGGGGTGACCAGCATTTGAATGAACAAAAATTACAGTCATTTTGATGACAGCTTTGTCCGAAAAATAGTCGTCCGTGGAGGCGATGGTATTTAAGGTTTCGACGCCTAATGGCGGTATTGTGACAACAATGGCCTTAATCATGTTATTTCATGAAAATTATGGACTCTTAACAGTGACAATGGTGAGACGTAAGTAGATCTCCTCAATGCTATACTTTCATAGGTGGTACCCCAGATTTAAGCCCTTTATTTAAAACCTAGATCTGCGACAAAGGTAGCTCCATATCGACTGATAGACCTCATATCATTTCGACGACTTTTTGGTTAGCCGCATCAGCTGTAGAAGTAGTCTTGTGCGAAACACTAAAAGGGGACAGATACTGGGGGCACATTTCGTATAACAATAATCGTCGGGACGATATCGGTTGTGAAACTTTGATGACCATAAGAACTTATATTCTGCCCGAATTTGTTTCACTATCGTCAGCTTTCATCACATTTGTGGGAAATGAACTGGATTAAGGTCTCAAACTCGTAATTTTGCCACTTAGTTGCTAATTTTGGAGGTCTATCGTTTCGGCGATAATCGTCTGAAAAACTATACGGAATGGGTGCCCTGGCTGTCATTTAAAGCTGCTACGCCATCACTCAAAACCTCAGGTATCTCTACCATCAAAAGCTAGCGAAGACTTGTTCGCTCCTGTGCCGTTCTAAGTCTGAACCTCGTCGAGCAAAAGAATGGTTCGTGCTGAAGCTGGGGTGAAGGTAAAGAGATCTGGAGTGATGGTCGTATTCAGAAATCCGCCTCAGTAGCCTCTGCTTGTTATTGGAGACCCATTGAAACAGTCGGAGAAGTTCTCGAGTATCTTTGGGGTCTTCTACAAGCCTTCCGTCGAGCTTTGTGACTTTTCCTTGGAGAATGATAAAAACCGGGTTAATTTTGAGACAGCTGGGTAGGTCTGTTTTTTTGGAAGGGGGTCCGACTTTGGTGTCAAAGCAAAGAACTCGGTCTTTGATTCGAAGTCTGTTTGAACTTCGTATGCCATGAGACTTGGATACATTGACCGAAAGTGGGTAAAAGCTGTCGAAAAGGTTTATTCCTTGTGTTTGGATGACCGACAGCAGTACGTAAGACTCTCCAGGTCAATCAGCTATACATTTGTGAGCGGAGCAGTTCGTGAATCAACAGCGGTTTGGGATGTAGCTAACAAAGATTCCAAAATGCGCCTTGAAATCCACATCTTCGGATGTCAAGTGAGACATTTCGCTTGTGTGGGGTTCGACTATCTTGCGAAGGGCGTTGCAAAATGTGAGGACTGCTAAGTCCACTATTGTGCTGGAAATGCTGTTTTCGTGAGCTCTGCTGAATGTATTGTCGGTTGACCATGGAGAAGACGAACCGACGGATCGACGAACGAAACGAAATCAAAACTCGCATTGCAGCTATTCAAGCAGCAAGCTCAAGACCCTAAACTACATCAAGATAAAAGCCTGACAGCATAAGTCAAGACGAGACATGTAAACTCGAACTAACAGAAGACACAGCAAGAGGGTGCGGTTGCAAATCTGTTTACAGAATCACAAAAGTAGCTGACAAGTGGTATCAGCTTTAGTTCGGGTCCGTAAAAGACTTACAGGCTCAACGACTTGCATCGATTGAGGACTTCTTCAAGAGGTGGAAGGAACATTTTTCGTCGTAGAAACTTAAAGAGGTAAAAACGGCTCCGAATTCACACCGCAGCCCTTAATAACGACGGTGAATGGCAGCGGACATGGACAGGTCCTGTGATGTGAGTGGTGGCGACATTGTGATGATGATTCTTGGAATCGGTCTCAGCTTAGAGCTGCACACTAATATATGGATGAGATTCGATTGATGAGGTGTATCCTTAGACGAGTTGAAACCTTTGATTTAAGCACAGGTAGGTAGCACGGTTTATCGCGCCTTGAGGCGACTTTTCCATGCATTGTCAGAGATTTTTATTTGTACCACCTCGTTGAGCGAGCATGGAAGGCAGAGTGCTGCATCAACCTTGGAGAACTAAGACCCAAAACTGAAGAGCCATGCTACCTATACCTACTGTAGATCAGGTAGTACCAAACACCGCTTGAAGAAACCAATTGACAAGCAAACATGAAGAACTTTGTATCGTGGACCTTTCTATACATTTCGATAACAGGGGTCCCCTTTTGGACTTGTGACTTTGTGACAAACAAACGGAAATATAGAAGCAGACTTAATATCACTGATGATCACTCAAATGCTCAGCCTACCAACAAACTCACCGTCTCAAGCTCCAACTTCCCCCTCACGGAGTGTCTTCAACTGGGAAACAGTTTGGGTGGGCGTTGATGACACACCGACAACAAACCCGACATAAAAGTTCAGCCGAAAACATAGACAAACCGATGACTTTCCAAAGCGATAAAAGCAGCCAAACCAAGCCACTCTCAATCATGAACAAAAAAAGCCATCAAAGCTCTGAATGCCCATAAAAGCTGGCTCCATAAATTCAGTCCTTCCGGTACTCAATATATTTGTTTATAGCCCCGCAACACATTCCCAATGATTAACGTCCGCACGACGATGATTTATTTTCACGTTGCACTTAGCCAACACGGATCAATTAAAAAGTCACACCTAAGAGCCAGCTCCACTTAGCCTCCAAGAGTCTTATAGTTTCCTGACACAAAAGCCCAGTGCAAGGAACTATACAGATACACCCTCTGCGGCTGGCCCCAAGGACGCCCGTCGTATATGGCATTCTCTTACGCAACCACAGCGCAAACAAACTTTACGATCGGCTCGTAAATATATAGCCCACCGCGGCGAGCACCAGTAACGTTTCATGGCCTACTTTATCGCTGCGCACAATCACACATTAACCGGGAAACTAAATAGAGATACCCACGCCGCCCTCTCCACTTCGGCAGTGTTATGCTTCATAAATTCGCGCAATCATGGTTCTAGATCGGCAGGCACCCGCTGCCCCCCGCCGGCCAACTTGATTCTATTTATAAAGCAATTTGGTCTGTGAAATCTCAACAACCCACTTACCTTTGCAAATGGCCTTCAACTCCTGGCGGCAAACTGCCGTCCGCTACAATGTACACCGGCTGTCCGCCAGCTGTCCCAGCTGTCGTATACTGCAAGCCTCCCTGGACCACAACTTGTCCGTCGGCGGCGGCGACTAGGCCACTCAAATCACTGCCCGAGTAGATCTCGAGGCCCTTCTGGTCCGTGGTCGTGGTGTAGATGACAGTCTTGTTGCCGTCATTGTAGATCAGGTCGATGTGCTTGTTGTCGGGATACAGATCGCCGTCCAGTTTGACCGGCAAGTGTGCGGACATGGACTTGGAGTCGTCATGTGTGGTGTAGATGATCTGGCCTCCCTTCTTCGAGTCCTCGTACATTTCCACCTCGGTCTTGACCGGATCCGAGTCGTACTGCTGCAGAACGGACGCATCCAGCGGGGACGTCTGATAGACTCCATGGTCGTTGGTGAGCTTGTGGCCCTGCGAGATGAAGGCTGCCGCCACTGCACTGTCGTTCGGCAAGAGCTTGGACGGATCGCTGACGATGCGGGTGAGGATGTGCTCACCCGCTTGGTTGCGCGACAGGATGTGGTGTTCGCCGTTGATTATCTCACGGCTGATGATCTGTTGCTGCTCACCGTTCGGTCCGACGACACGAATGATCTGGTTCTCGTCGAACTCGATCTTGGCCAGGGGCTGGGGCACTGATCCCGATTGGTGCTGATTCAGCTGGGCCACCATGCGTGCGTCGATTACCTGATCCTCGACCTTTGGCGGCTCATAGATGAACACGGCGTCTTTATCGTAGAGCTTCGACGAATCTGTATGCAGATCCAGGACATTGACATTCGTCATGGTGGCCAGCTCTGGCTGGGGACTCTCTGGAGATCGATGTATGGCATTTGGCGAAATCAATGGCAAGCCGTTCGAATGAACGGAATTGGGCGATGCCGCCGTGGCATGCGGCGGCGATGGCGACGTCTGGTTTAGATGACTACGCTGGTTCTGTTGCTGATGAATGGCAGCGGACATGGACAGGTCCTGTGATGTGAGTGGTGACGACATTGTGATGATGATTCTTGGAATCGGTCTCAGCTTAGAGCTGCGATGAGATTGCACACTATTATATGGATGAGATTCGACTGATGAGGAGTATCCTTAGAGGTCCTTAAAACGGTGCCCTTAGCTTAGTTATGATTAAAATGGAAGAGTTATGGCTTTTCAAGTGACGGCACTTTGAATCTCAACAATTGGACGGAATTTGTTGCTCGAGGTCTAGATGCTCTGTCTTAGGACTTAAACATTTATGGCACTGGAATCGTACGACTTGTGTCCTCACAAGTGATTCCTTCTTCGTTTGGATTATATTTACACCGGCTTTTGCACACGATTCGTTGTACGGTCACATCACAATTGGTTGCATCTGAAATGGAAGAGAAAATTTGGTGTTAGACGCTGTTTGGTAAGAGGTAGAACTTTGCAGGATTGATGGCCACACTTTGGTTAAGCAAGACGGTGGCGATCATTTGAAAGAGTCAAGTCATAGGACGAATTATTGGCTTCGATGCAGGCAGGCTACAAATGCATACAGTTGTCTGGGATAGGTTGATTGTCGTTGCATGAGCTAAATGGTTTATGTACGTGATAATATATTTTTTTTTTGACTGATCTACAAACTACAAGCAGATCTCTGCCCTTTCATTGCTATAAGAGAGTCTGAAACTTAAAAAAAAATTAGTAAAAACTAGGTTAGGCAAGGTTAAAAATGGATAGGTAGGTTCGGTAGAGTAAGGTCTCATCAAGCAACAGAAGAGCTCATCGAGATGCACAAACTAACTGCCAGTTCTTGCCGCCTTAGGTAGCTCTACAGAAAGTAAACGATGAAACCTATGCCCAAGGAATATTAAGGGAAGGACAGACCACTTAAATAGGACCTAGGTTAAGTTGGGTTGGGCAGGGTTGTGAGATCGTCACAAAATTAACAGGTTTAAGTTGATTTAATGTTCAGGTTGATAGTGAATAGTTGTCACACAAGTGCCATCTAACAGTGGAAATGGGAAACTCTGTAGGTGGTAAGGTTTTGGTGTCCAAACCTTTTACGTTGTTGGAGAGGTCTCACATTTTCAATACGGACCGGCGACAACATGAAAAAATGTAAAAGCTTTAGACTCATGGATTTTCAATCGAAAGCTATCTTGTTTGAGAAAGTCTTTAAAACGACTGCAGGCCATTAAATAGCTAAAAAGTCTGCGGTAGGTACTGTGAAGTAAACTGATAAATTTTGAGAACTGCTGAAACAAACAAAATTAGCTTTTAATGCCATCAACTATTGATCCTTCTTGTGAGCTTAGAAGACATTTAATATTGAATTAGGTGTGAAACTTAAAACTTTCTACGACCTTATCTAGAAAACCTGTGTTTCAGGTAGGTCATAAAATCGTGACGGGACATTTGTTGAAACAGATTGATGCCGTGGAAACGTAAGCATAATTCAGATTGGGCTTGGACTGCGACTACGAACATCCGCAGAAGGCCGAACCTCTGTTTTAAAGACCAAGCCATCGTAGGTGCCAGAGACTTTGATCTGAATACGGGTCGGGAGCCCGTGAAGCTTAAGTAAGTTAGTACTGTAACTAAAACCGTTTTAAACACAATTCCAAGCTTAAAGACAGCCCACACCATAAAACTCTTAACTAGTACCTACCTACTTTCACATTTTAAGTCTAAATTTCTGTTGGTGCTTTTCTCAAAAGCAGATAGAGGCTCATTGAATCCAGGGTTGCCCCCAAAGAAACACTAAAATCAGGAGCCTTTTTCTTGAAAGAAACGCTGTAGAAAAAAAAGTTGCAGGGAATGCCAACAAATCTTACAATTCGTCACGAACTCCTGCACCTAGTTTCCACGGATTGGCAACATGTTTTCGAAATGCAATGGGTAAAAGAAAAACAAAGTGCACAACTGTTTCGGTCGGATCGGGAGAGAAGTTCGACTCAAGATTCCGACGTTCTTACTGCAATAAGTGCAACGATCAGATGACTTTACCTTTAAATAGGTAAAGTTGCTTCTTCCTTGCAAAACAGGGATCAAAACTACAATTCTAGCTCAATGCGTTCGAGACTGATGAGACGAATAAATTTTCACATGTGTCACATCTTGTCAAAGAAAATGGTAAATTCTCTTGAACTAGCAATTCCGCCGCACAAAGGTAACCTATCATGCAATCACCCAAATGCCACACAGATGATCGTTTAACACAAGCTAATAGTTTTCCAGGGAAACCATACTCAGCCTTGACAGCGAGAATTCCTTCTAGGAACGCACCTCAAACGACCGACTCCCGCCTCTTTTTCGTCGTTAATCATAACGACAATAAGCAAATGGACACGGGCATCCCATGCAACCGTGTAACCATGCACTTAATGCAACCCCCCACATGCACATGATATACTGGAGTGTTGTTCGGCAAAAATAAGAAAAAAACACCCAACCACACACCAATTCTATACCATAATGTGGGGGGCGTCGCATAAAAGTGAGAAATTTATGCCGCTGTGCCGGTCAAAATGCGAGAGTACTCCAAATTGTCGGGTTGCCCAACTGCGCTGCATCCTCCAACAGACCACGCCGCTGCCTGCTTCACACCCCACGAAAGAGAACACTGCGCGCGCTCACACTGCAAGGAAATTTTCATAATTTATTGGCCTTAATCATGGCCGCCATTGGTGTGTATAGTGGGATCAATTTTATCGGCGTGTACTGCGCGCAGTGTGTGCCCAACGATCACCCAATTGGTGCAAATTGCCAGTATGCGATCCATTATTATCTGAGGCAAAGCATCGCGAATGATTTAGAGTGCAGCAGACCCTCCAGCATGATGATGAACTGCGTATCCCATCGACCTCCGAGATGTTGCTTCCGATGCTGCAGCGCATGCACTGCACGGCGCATAAATCTTCCCAAGAATGCAGTTTGATTTAGCAGAAACAAAGCTCCACACAGAACCAGAGATAGAGAGAGAGCGAGCAATCAAATGATCGTTTACCATGAACCGTAATAGCTTGATTAATCGCGGATTGGCTTTGATTCAGTGTCAGCGTTCAAAAGGCGACCACAACCAGCGCGCATACTGTCATGCAGTCATTTTCGGAATGTCGCACGGTATAATGAAGAGTTTGTGCTACCATCAGCGCCTTCGCCACCATCACCATCATCGGCCATGGCCACCGTTTGCAAATAGAGAATGGATGGTCTTTCATTACCATACCACCGTCGTCGCGGTCGTCTCCGTATAGTCGTAGCGGCAGTAGAATCAGTGAATCAACTGCATCGTGCGGTTGATTGCCTCAAAGCGCCACTTAACAAGCAATTTAAACATTTCTTCTTGCATTCGACCGGATGCAAATCTTTTTGTTCGTCGCGAACATGCCGCACGTTCTCGGCAATGCGGGGCACTTTTGTTGAATTAAATAGAAAAAGTATGGCGCGCCTCCGTGCGCGCGCATACTTTCAAATGGATGTTATGGGGTTGCTGCGATTGCGGATGGCTTCCAGGTGTAATCACGGTATCGAATATTGATGCCACTTTTAGTTTGCGTGTGTGTAGGGAGAGTTTGCTTAGTCAAAGTACGAATTAAAGAAAATTGCCAGAGTGGTCCGGGTGCCAGGTGAGTGTTACCAAATCATCTGGGCGAAGCCAGTTGATTGAGGAGAGAGTGGATGTGGTGAGTTTTTTTCCCCCATATGTCCCATCTGGTGGAAGGCGTTCGATTTCAGGTGATGAATTCAATATTTAGGCATGGCTGCGATGGAAGCTTGCCACAGTAATGGCATGGCGGGGTTTTCTCGTCCTCCAAGATGCTTGTTTCAAGCATGAGATGAGCATGGAGTCAGAATGTAGATCCAGCCTTACTGGCAAAGTCGTGAGAATTGATGTTATTTATTGACTTAGAAAAAAGAAGATGGCGCCAAATATCACTCAACGGGAAAACCTACCTATTGGCCAAAAGATAGGAATAAAACCCCAGATCTTGTCGACTTTCTATCCGAAAATATATCTTCAAATAAAATAAGCATAGAGGAAGGACCTGATCTTCAAACAGACCATTCCCCCATACTTTTAACACTTGGCGATAAAATAACAATAAAAGACCAAGGCCCAAAACTGGTTAATAGACTGACTGATTGGAACTACTAAGTTGGAAGAAAATATCCAACTACCATCAGCTATTCAAACAGAAGATCAACTAGAAGAAGCAGTCCAAGTATTGACGATTGCTATACAAAATGCTGCGTGGGCTGCAACTCCCAAAACAACAAAAAAGATCAAACAAAACTCTTACCCTTGCGAAATGTGTGAAATTATTGCAGAAAAGAGGAAAGCTAGAAAACGCTGGCAACAGGCAAGACCACACTGAACAAAATAAATTATAAGCTCAGAAGATCGGTAAGAGAATTCAATGAGTCTTTGAAAACTTACCTCACAAGTCTTACCAATGATGCTAGTACCGACTACTAGCTCTGGAAGGCAACAAAGGAAATGAACAGGCCAATAGCTCACATTCCGACCGTAAAAACCAGAGAAGGTATATCGTAGATGGGCGAAAAGCAGCCAAGAAAAAGCAAATACTTTTGCAGAGTACCTTGAGAACGTCTTCAAACCTTATGAAGATAAAGATTATCAAGAAAACGAAGAAAGGTGCGAAGAAGTCAGACCTATTCGGCCGGTAACAGCTTAAGAACTTGCCAAAGAAATCAAAGAAGGCATAAACATGAAAAAAGCCCCAGGGTTCGATTTAATCACAGGGGGAATTTTAAAACAATATCCTCGAAAATGTTTAAAAAAAAACTAGCGCAGATTATAAATGCTGCATTTCAATTAAGATATGTGCCAAGCATGTGGAAAGTCGCTGAGGTAATAATGATACCAAAACCAGGCAAACCACCTAGCGAAGTTACCTCAGATCGCCCAATATCTATTCTACCAATGTTGCCCAAGTTATTCGAAAAAGTTCTGGCAAAACAAAAAATAATTGATGAAAAATCGCTACTTCCAATTCACCAATTTGGGTTTAGAAACAAGCACTCTACAATTGAGCAGGTGCATAGAATCACAGATAAAATCGAAAAAGCATTCCAAGAGAAAATGTGTGCTCTACAATATTGCTTGATATAGCACAAGCTTTCGATAAAGTCTGGCATAAGGGACTGATCCATAAATTACAAAGGCAACTGCCGACGCAGTATCCGACCATTCTGGAGTCTTATATATCAAACCGATTCTTCAGAATTGAGCAAGATACAGAGTACCCAACATTAAGAGAGATTAAAGCTGGTGTACCGCAAGGCAGTGTGCTAGGTCCAATTCTATACCTACTTTTCACTAGCGATCTGCCTGAAAGTGAAGAAACCACCAGCTAGTTTTGCAGATGACAAAGCTGTCCTTGCTGCAACTGTCGAAATGGCAACAATAAAGCTTCAAACAGCAATAAACAATATTTCTGAATGGACTAAGAAATGGCAGATTAGATTAAATGACCTTAAGTCAGTCCACATTAATTTTACGTATAAAAACGTACCACACATTCCAGTCTACATTAACAACAATGTAGTGGAATATTCAAACACAGCCAAATATTTAGGCATGACTCGAGATGCTAAACTGCGTTGGAAAGCGCATGTAAAGAAAAAAAGAGATGAGCTGAACATGCGATACAGTAAAATGTATTGGCTTATTGGGAAATAATCATCCCTGTCCAACTAAGGGATTTTCCAATAAGAGGTGTTTTTTTGGTACTAAAAGAAAAATGCCATTTTTTGAGATAAATGATCGGATGTTTATTTCATAATAAAGAGAAAGGTATGCCGTTAATAACGAAAAACAACATCAGCCAAATGGCCACCACGAGCACGCATACAGGACCATATCCTTTTCATGAAATTTTCAATAACCAAATCGCAAAGTGGCTGCCCCATGTCCTCACGAATCTTATCTTTGAGGTCTTGAATCGAAGCTGGGCTGTTGGCGTTTACCTTATTTTTCACGTGGCCCCAAAGGAAGAAGTCGCAAGGTGTTAAATCACAAGATCTCGGTGGCCAATTGTGATCACCTCTTCGAGAGATAACACGGGCCGCAAACTTTTCCCGTAAAAGATCAATGGTTTCGTTGCTTGTGTGCCATGTAGCGCCGTCTTGTTGAAAGTAAACGTTGTCCAGCCTTAAGACCCAAGTCGTTATGTAAAATACGGTGTAATGACGTTGCCCAATTCCAAAGAACGACGAGGAATGGACAAACATGGGTTTACTTCAACACTTTGGGCTACAGCAGCAATATTCTCAGTTGTTCTTGAGCGACGTGCACGGGTTTTATTCTTCACATCACTAACTTGTCCCAACAGCTCGAATTTTTCCCACCAATTTCTGTATTGCGGTCCGACAAGGTGCTTCACGACGACCAAAAAATGCTTTAGTTTTGCGAACTGTGACAAAACTGTTTGCAAAATTTTCACCATTTTTGTAGCGAATTTTAATAATTTCAATGCGTTGTTGAAGCGTGTATCGTTTCATTTTTAATAATGGCGTAGTTTCTACTTGTCAAATGCCAAAGAATAAAAGCTTGAAAAGTGACAGCTACCGAAATAGCGGGTCATTCACAATAACACCTCTTATTGGAAAACCCTTTATTTTTTTTAAATTTTATTTTCTCAAATCGATTTGTAATAGTGAAAATATGTTGTCTTATTAAGTCAATTGCAAACCTCTAAAATATATTTCGTTCAACTTTGTTGTTGTCCAAGAGAAAACAAGGTACCAAAAGAAGAGCAGGAGTTTTTGCTTGACCAAAGACATGAAAGGAAGATGCGGATTGGTGGAATAGACCAGATTCTTACAACTAAATTACAAAAAAAGGTGTCGCGAGCCTCTAAGACAAAAAAAAAAAACTAATTTGGATATTAACAAAAATCAAGACAATTATAATACTGAACAGCAGGAGTTGGTGTCATCTTCGAGTGATTCGGAAAGCAATATTTCTTCGCCTGATCGACTAAATTTACCTTCCTCATCACAACCAAGGAAGAAAACCACAAAGTCTGCAAAAACTTTGCCCATGTTGTCAAAAACCTGCGACCGTTTCGGTATTTCTGACAGAGCAGCCGCTGCGATTGTTTCTTCAGTATTGCACGATATATCTTCGGATATTGAAGTGATCGATAAATCAAAAATACGCCGTGAAAGGAAGAAAGAACGTAGTGTGTTATATAAACAACAAATGCAGCTTCACTTACCGGCTTTGTACTTTGATGGCCGAAAAGATAAGACGCTAAATATTGTAGAGAAAGGGGCCAAGAGGTACAGACAAACAGTGTTTGAGGAACATATATCTGTTATCAAGGAGCCTGATTCAATTTATATTGGTTATGCCACACCAGTTCAAGGTACTGCCAAAAGTATTGTAGAATCAATTAATACCCTTCTTTTGTCACAAAAAATTAAACTAGATGATTTGGTGGCTCTTGATTGTGATGGTACTGCCACTAACTCAGGAAAGTTCAACGGCGTGATTAGACTCTTCGAAAAAGGCTTCAACGTCCTTTGCAATGGATTATTTGCATGCTACATTTAAACGAATTGCCTTTGAGACATCTATTTAACAAATTAGATGGTGTTATAACTGACCCCTCCTCACATGCTGGCCCTATTGGAAAATCATTAGAAAATTGCGAAAAATTACCAATAACAAAGTATCAAAAAATACAAAGCGAGCTTCCGGAATTTAAATTTGAAAATTTAAGTACAGATCAAAAATGCTTATACAAAATAACAATGTCAGTTATTTCTGGAAAATGTTCTAAAGATTTGATTAACAGGTCCCCTGGAAAAATGTCCCATGCCCGATGGTTAACAAAAGCAAATAGAATATCGCGACTATATATTTCCACATCAAGTCCTTCAAATGAATTGAAAATATTAGCTGAATATTGTGCCAGAGTATATGCTCCAGTATGGTTTCAAATAAAAACAAATCCAACTTGCAAGGATGGGTCTAGGAATTTGTGGACATTAATTAAAAATTCTCGATACCTATCAGCAGAATTTAAACTAATCGTTGATCCCGTAATTCAACGTAACGCCTATTTTGCTCACCCTGTAAATTTGCTTCTGTCTATGTTGTCTGATGATAACAAAACAGTGAGGGAGCTCGCTGCCAGGAGGATACTAAAAGCACGAAATTCACCTCATATAGGAAAGTTACCTCGTGTGTTTGAAGTACCGAAAATCAATTTTAACGCTAATAGGTATATTGATCTCATAGATTGGCAAATAAACTTTTTCGATCCACCAATTCTTCGACGCATCACTAACCGAGAAATAAACGAAGTTGTTGAGTCTCAGGGCGACGAAAACTTAATATTTTTAAAGCTAACATGTCATACTCAAGCAGTCGAACGTTCTGTTAAAATAGTGACGGAAGCATCTATGTCCTTGTGCGATAAAAAATCAAGAGAAGGTCTAATACAAGCGAAACTTGCATCCAGAAAGCTTATGCCCCGATTTGAGAGTAAACAAGATTTTGCGGTTTAATCATAATAAATTGTTTTTTTTTTTTTAACTATATTTATATTTTCTATTATCAAATTTTTTAACTATGATGATAATTCAATTATTCATGCGTTTTAAGTAGTACTTTTTAATTTTCTATTAGCATATATTTGTTTCTAAATAAAATATAAATATTATCCCAAACACTGTTTTTTTCGAAGATTCCCGAAACTTTGAATCGCATGCGCGGGCTGAAGGTAAAAATTAATTTAGTTTTTTATACTCATTTATTATTTTGTTAGATCTAAGACAACATAATATCACTATTAGAATATGATCAAACAACTTTAATTTTTTCCCATACATTAGCGACCCACCCTACTGTACACGCAAGTTCTGAAACCAGTATGGACCTACGGGCTCCGGTTATGGGCATGCACATGCCAAACAAATTTACAAAAAATTCAGCTTTCCAAAATAAAGTACTAAGGACTGTAGTTAATGCACCTTGGTACATACGTAACGCTTATCTGCATAGAGATCTAAATGTTGAAATGGTTGAAGATGAAGCTAAGAAGGTTGCTCGAAAGCACAGAGGTAGGCTTCTCAACCACGTAAACACAGAAATAACAGAGCTTTTAAATAATGACCTGTAATCAGGGGATTGAGACGGATAAAACCTCTTGATCTAAAAGATTTAGCTAGGGCTAAGAAATCATTTTATTTTTTTAAACACAACAAGTTTAGAAAGCCGTCAAACGGCGGATTTTTATCTTAAATTCATAAAATAACTCAAAAATAAATTGCTGACTAGGTGCAATCTTATTTGGGATGGCGAATGTCAGTCCCCCGGGAGTTTTTTTTGGATGAGTTAAAGTCCATCGCTATTGCAGAAGCATCCCTCGCGTACTACCTCTGCAATGTCTTTCGATGATTTTTTACTTCCAGCGAATTCCCAAGACAAAACAAAAAAAAAGCAGTGCACTTCGGACGTCTGTCAAAAAACGTTCATAAGCTGATGACGTCGATAAAGTGGGCTACTCCCCGGGGAGGTTAAGCAGAAGTGGCGAAATATGAATTCAATAAAACAAAATAAAAGCTACCAACAAAAGGGATACCCATACTTGACGAAGGACTATAATGTGAGGTGGTAAACGACTTCGTCTACATCGGCTTTGCTGCAATATCTGAAAAAGGAACTCACTGAAAATCAACGGAGGAAAAATGTTGTTCCTTTTGTGAGCAATTGAGTAGTTTGTTCATGTCAACAACAACTGTGCCTATGCCCTCTTTATCCTATAGTCGAACTTGACCATGAACCCATCAGAAGCTTGCAATGTTTTGTCCCGCTTTCAGTGCTAAGCGTTTTACGAGAACTATGAATTGTGCGGGACATTGATTGTGTTTCAGAAACGTATGTATTTACCGTCGAAACCGTCCAAGGTGGGACATTGATTGTGTCAGCAACGTATGTATTTACTGTCCAAACCGTCCCAGATGGCTAGACCATGTTTAAAGCAAGTGGTCATAAGATTTCATTGAATTTAACGCAAATGGACAACTCCTTATAAGAAGATCTATGTGTAGATGACTCCCACAAATGTAAGTCCAAAAATTGAGCCCGTTTCGGCCCCATTCAGACTTACTGGCGAGATTCGCAGTTTGTCACGAACTGTGGCGCCACCTATGTAAGGAATGAATGAAGTGAACCATGGCCGAAGTGACTTCAACGATTGAGAGCTCAGTTAAACCACCGTTTTCGGCCCATTTTACCCTTCACCCATTTTGTATACGCCACGAGCTTAATCCCCCGATTAAGGCGCATCTACTAAGCTCTATCTGTTTCAGGAGATGTGTCGGAGTACAGTACTGCCACACGCTAGTGCTGGTCAACCGCAATATAAAATAAGTCGTAGGCATTCAGTATCTCTCTGATGATAAACCAATGGAAGACGCTAAACCTAACCTATCTGTCGAGTTTCTTCGAAGAAAAGCTCCAGTCATACTCGCCCTTCAACACTCAATCAACTTTGGCACAGAAATCTTTGTTTATGGGCACGTCCAACCCTACCACGGAGTTCGGCTCAAGTAAGCTTAAAAAGTTGAAAGGACATTTTATTGACAGACTGCGACCATCTTGAAGCCCTACTTATCGGTACGGGACTGTGCCGTATATCCCGTATTTCCCGGGACAGTCCCGTATTTCAATAGCCTGTCCCGTTTTTTTTTTTATAAATACGGAACATTCCAATACGAATTTTTGTGTTATTTTTGGGCATTGGTGTGCTGTTATATATTTTGCCTTTTTTGTCCCGGGTCTCGCTCTTAAAAATATGGTCACCGTGCTTAGCGGAGATTCTCGAGAGGATATTCATAAAACTGGTCATAGCTGCTTCATCCACCTAGCTGATCTTGCATTGATCCATGACTATATCTTGAACATAAGGGTACATGATCCATACCTTGGTTGTAAAGGTGCAAGTCAAGGTATAGATCTTGTGCTCATGGAAGATTGAACCAAAATGCAAGAAGAAAAAAATTCCCGAGCCAGTGGCAAATCTGGAACTGGTGACTTCAACAAAAATGCCTTGCAGTCGTCAATGGTTCAGTTGAAAGCTTATATCACTTGGGGTTACAGGAAGATCGCGTAACCATTCAAATGCTATACCTTAATTTTTGGGGGAATGCCAAGATTTGAAGTCTCTTATAAGGAGAAAGTATCGGTTGCTAGCTTACCCGACATAGCATATCCATGATCGTATTTCGATGTCGATAGCTCGCCTAAAAGACTTCTTAACAATGGTGGTCCAAAAATGAGAGAAATAAACCCCCTAGCGGTAAACAAATGATGAGAGTGAAACCATATTATGTTGGGTAACCAAACCAATAAAATTGATTCAATAAAATAGTGTCCATAGTCGATAGCCTAAAACGCACGTGTTTCCCTTCCCAGTCTACAGCTTTTCAACTTTGTCGTGAGTTCAGTCATTTTTTTGATTGACTTTAAAAACATGACAAGAACTGTCCTTCTATCGCAAAATTCTTCAACATCCACTGTAACAACGAAGAAGTGCTGCCACTGGTCATAGTTAACTCACACTTGACCAAAAGCTCAATAGACTTCAAAGACACTGGACGACCTCAGTTTATACCACCTACTTACCAGCTACATTGCATTCCACCACATCCCGCAGTCGTTTTTTTAAGTTTCGGATAAATCAGCGAAAACTCTCTTCCCAATGCCAAAAAGGCGCACGCGAGTGCCATTGCCTATATACCATCGACCAGCGACCTTCCCATGACCTAACTATGAGAAAAACTTGCCTGATGCTGGCTGACCCCCCGATGCAAATCACACCACGTGCATTTGCACATTTGCACAACCCGAGAGCATACCACCGCACCACAATAGGAGCGAGAGAAAACCTTTTGGCTAAACTTCCTTTTGGCTTTGGCCCAGCGTCGCATTTCACCTGGCCAAGCTGCGCGCACATGGACCTCGCGCACACATATGAATTTTGAATTCTGCAAGGCGCGTCTCTTAACCTTTTGACTTCGATTGTCGTCGTCTGCTGTATGCAGTGTACAGCGCAACGCACGGCGAAAGTTGCCATTTTGGCATTTGTCTTCGCCGTTAAGTTATATGTGTCTTCCGCCTCACGGCGGCATCACAGCATCACTTCTTCTCATTACAAGCGATTAGAGAAACTTAATTAAAACTACGTCGTCTAGGCTCGTACTCGGGCGAGTCAGAGCGAGAGAGAGAGAGAGAGACACACTATCTCGGCACATCCATTAGAAACTCCCAGACAAACGGTCAGTCTCGGTCCTTGGCAATTTCAGACCCAGCTTGACGTCCGAGTGTATTTCTCCTGTCTTTTGACAGCCAAGATGAATGCCTTCGCACGGCCAATGTGCCCATATGTGAGGTTATATTCGTCGGGGTGCTCGCGCATCCAACGCCACTAAATCCAGTGGATTTATCCAATCGAATGGGTCCAGCTGCAACGAGTTTACGGGTCCATTCGTGGACCGATTTAAATATTAATTATTGCAATTAAATGGCCGCTCCAAACAAGGAGTCGAGTGTATTAATGTCACAAATTATTGGCGAGCGCAATAAAATGCGCGCATATGCCCGCCCCGCCATTGAATTTATTATATTCGCCGTAGTGACCTAAGTCGGGTGGAATTCGATTCTACTGCTGCGGAAACAGCTTCAGGTGTCACTGCAGCGCAGCGGCCATAGCACGTGAGACAAATGATCCAGTCAACGATCGTCGCGGGCCACACGGTAATAAATCGATTAAAGTGGACTGCGGCGAATTGAGCCATTTGCGGAAATGCCTACAACATGCATGTGTAGTGTGTACTCCAATGACATGGTTTTGCAACATTTTCGGATCGGTACCGTTGGCGCCAATGGCGGAATACAGAACAGCTCCCACATGGTACACGGATGGCGCAGAACCCCATGGTAGAACAAAGCCAATTATGGGGTATGACCGGGAAGGCAATTTGCATTTGCATAATGCAATTACGTCTGTGCACTAGTATATGTTCGAGTATCTGTGGTCGATATTATTTATCTCGATTTTTTGTGGCTCGTTGAGAACCCACTCGATTGGATTGGATTCGTGTTGCATAGCGCCCCGGAACACAGTTCGTTTGCCAGCAGAATTTATGCTTTATTGGATTCAATTGTTCGGTAGATACGAGTACCTATATACTCGTAGCACAGTGGATGTTGAGTTCGCACAGAAAGACAATACGACACGACGTTAACAACTTCAAGCTCGGTTGAGCGCGGGCAATTTGAATTATTTCACGCATCTGGTATAGGGGGGGTTTGTGCGGGAACCACTTTGTGGTTTATAGTTTTTATTGAATGTACAATGAAAGAAGGCCACAGTTGGGGTAATAAATTTACTAACGAGCGGTGCTTTTGGAATTGGATTCGGAGCTAGGAATTTGAGCACTTTACGGAGAAATTTAGCAGATTTTCGCATCTATTTTAAATGAAAAGGCAGTTTCTATTTATTAGGAGCAACAACCTTCTTAACTTCTTTCAATCAACTTGCAGTTTGGTCAGTTTTTAAATCGTCATAAATGAGCGAATTTATCTACCAAAATTGATCGTTCAATTGGTTCACGTTTTACAGAAATCGCGCAATCAGTGCGACAAAAATCCGTAAAGTCTATAAATATTATGATCGGGCTATAGTACCTACTGAATTTTTCTGTAATGTTTCTTGCAAAGTTTGGTCTAGAAGTCGAGTTATAGACCGAACAGTTGTCTAATTCAAAATACTTATACTCATTTCCTTATGGATCTTGGGACACCCACCGTTTCTACGAATAGTTTACGATTTTCCCCCGAAAATTCCTGACACCTCTTCGACGTTCTTAATGCGTCAATGCAAGCCAGCTTAAGAAACGATCTCACAAGCCAACCTATCTAATCGCCATTGCTTGCTAAAAGAGAACCGTACATAGAAGGAGCTCGCTGACAAAAACGAAGAGCTTTTCTCTAGTTCCCCCAATAAGCACCTTAGCTGAAGTATCGTTCTACCTATTTACAAAGACGTTATCTTCTGCTATGCAAAATTGAAAGCAGCACGTTTATCTGATTGTTCTTCAAGAACCTTAATCAGATCTATCAATGCACTGTCGTCAATCCGTGGGTCTTTTGCTTAGTGGCCTTTTTAATGCTAATTGAATAACAAATTCATAAATTGGCGCCCAATGTTGGGACCCATCGTTCAATTTGAAATGCTTACAAATACATGAAAATTTCTGTAAGGGCTGACTACAAAGAGAAGCTTCAGTGCGGTGGTTACGTATTACACTCAAATCGGTGGAGGCTGCTCTGTGTTTTCTGTTGCTGAAATAAGGTGGGTAATAAGGTAACAAAACCAGCTTCCACCACGGGTTGTATAGTTATACATAAACATCGTTTCGGATCACAACTCATAAGTAACCACTCTATAACCACTTTACCACGGCCATCGCCTGAGCATGGCATGCTTGCCTATAAGATGAAAGCTGTAACGACACCAAAAAGTGTTTGGCCCTCCGTTGGGCGCCAGTTTCGGAATCATAAATAATGTGCCCAAAATAAAGATGAGATTTACACAATGGTAAAGCTGGTTAGCTAATTGCGTTCAGCTATAAAAACTCTTTTTAGTTAGGATATCCTTGTATTACCCCAAACTGACTTTTGTGTCAAAGTTCTTCGATCATCCCATGTAGAACTACATTCGCTTTTATAATGGAATACTGCAGACTGCTTGATTACCCGATAATAGATCAGAATATTCTGCAAAGTTAGTTAACTCGATCCCATTTGAATCATCAAAAATCTTCTGGATGATATGACAGAAACAAAATGTTCTTAAACTGGGCGCCAGTTTTGGAAAAAAAGCGAACTTTCAAGAGATTCCCGTGGTCTCTTTGATTTTTTTTTAGCTTATTGTGATCTGATTTGAACTATTGGTACCATCCACCTGTTTCTGGAATTGAGGCCGATGAAATTTATTTTGAATTCGAATTCTTTAAAAGAATATACTTTACAAGACCTTCCATCATCTATACTACCCTTCTGACTCAAAGCCACAGGACTCCTTGAGCCAGTCCGTGGAGTGAAATAGAAGGAAGTCCAGGCAACTGCAGCATCAGCTCACCCTAGTTCGTCGGAATAGGGGGTTCTTGCTGCTGCAAGGTGTTACATGAACTAGTTGATAAGAACTAAGTCGTTCCAATAGAATCATCCACACACTAGACTTGATTATATTCATAAAAGAATTAAAAAAATGCTTAATAAACTCAACTAACTGACTTCAGAAGGCTATAGACAAGGTTCAATCTACTTTTAGGAATATGGTAGATCGTGGGAGGGTTACGCAAGGGAAACCAACTACTTCTTAGGTTTCCTAACAATTCGTTTTTCAAGTTTTATGCCGAAGTAGGGTTTTATCTTAATTTTTTTTTTTTTATTCGTAAGACACGAATAGATTCGGTGCTTTTTGTATTTTCTTACTTTTTAGTCAGTTTAAGTCCATTATTTCAATTTAGAAATAAATAGGCGTGAAAAGTTTACGGTCATCCTGTAGATAGTGATAAGATCCCACGCCTACGGCGAGCTCTAGCTGCGCGTAAGCAAACATGCCAACTTACACTTCACTTATGACCCACTTACTTCAAGGCGAGTTCCTGTATTTCTCTAAAGGAGTGGGAATAGTAGAACATCGCAAATTCATAAGGTGGGACCATCAATCGTTATTTGGGCCTAACCACCCGTCACTGAGCTACACAAAAATCAACAAACTAGTCCAGAGAGCTTTTGAACTAAAGTGAACGCAGTGCGGTCTTGAAACTTGAAAGTTTGTTTCTATATGGTTGTTTGTAAACTGATTTTGAAAGACCAGTTTTGTGACTGTTCTCCTTATTTTGCCTGCACGTCGAAGAAGATTTTTTGTCGACAAATTAGAACGTCAGAATATTTGCGTTGCTCTCCAAGCGGCGAACTGCACTGAACTATCAAAATGACGTTCAATAAGTTCAGCTACAAGATTTCAATTGATCGAACCAAAATCAACGGCAGATGCTTTCATATATATTTGTAATTATGACAGCAAAATAAAATTTAAAAAAAAAAAATAAATACTCTCCCCTTTGACCTAACAGCCCCGTCATGATGACAGACTCCGTGCTCACATTACTAATTCTACTTGCAACGCAGTTGTCCTTCAAACGTACAATAAATAAAACCCCCAGCTAGTTACATCTTCATTTCAGCAACTTGTGTTCGTTGCATCTTTATTCTACTCGCACAACTAGTAACCAAGTATGTAAATTAATTAATCAAACGCCCGTTAGCGCGTATGAAGGCGGCACTTGGGTACATATTTCGCTGTTCCTTAGCAAAATAATTAAAATTCATTTTCGTGCAATGTGCATTCCTCCCCCACAATGGTACATAATAACAATGTTTAAGCGGCGGTGCGGCAGTTCGATCTAAACGTTTTTATCCCCAACTTGCGGTTGGTTTACATGGCCGCGGGTAATCACGGACTAATTACTGGCATCCAAAGCAAGCACCATGCCACAATAGCGCGGCAGAAGCAACAGTCGTCACACAGTGCTTTTCTCTGCACAACAATATTAAATTGTTTTAATAAATTTTTATTCCGTAGCGTTATTTAGTAACGTGTAAGAGCAATAGTCATCAAATCAAATGTTTACATCACCTACACTGCAGCGCTCACGTTCGCACACTAATTGTTTATTGTTTGTTTGTGTATAGTTGGGGTTCGTGTTATGGGCTGGCTGCATCCAACAACATGTCGATTTTATTTAGCTCATAAGTTTTAATGTTTTGGCCAATGTAGGTGATGCGGAGAGTACGCGCGTGCAGGCTCCACATATCGGTGGATCGGCTGATCATGGATTGTATACGAGTATGTGTGCTGTTTTGTATCCTGCGGGTTACTTCGATTGGCTCGGTTTGCAGATTTTGAATTTTTCTCTTAGAGCGGCGGACTGCATTTTAGTTGGATGCATATGGGGGAGCTGTGTTGCTTGGAAGTAAGGTGATGCCTTACCCTATGGTGTCGTCGATTCGGTGGGGTTTAACGTGTCAAACGTGATTTTTTAACTTATGCTATCAAATAGTTAGAGACAATTTGGATATCGATGAAGGAGAAATAGAGCTTCGCGGGTATTTTTTTATTTGCGTGTAGAGAACAGTAGCGGCGATGAAAATTTAGACCGGGGTTGTGCAAAGGGAAGCAGATAAAAAGGATTCACAAAACTTGGCAAAAATTCATTTCGGAATAAAAGGTTCCCAAAGGTTACCATAATTTCTTGGGTTTTGCGCAATTATCTCTTGAGATGAAGCTACTGCAGCTGCAGCTCTAAGGAGTTGTTTCTTATTCTGTCTCGGGACTGCTTTAAATTTGAAGTAAAGGGTATCCCATGATTTGAATTTTGCGCCATTTTATAGTACACTGATGCCAAGGGAACAAAAGATAACAATGTGACAGCTAGCAGTGCGGGGTTAGTAAAAATGGAGAATTATACGAAAGAACATCGCATTTTCATCGTTGAGCAATATTTAATAAGGTAATAAGCTACAGTCCGTAATTTTTAAAAAAAAATTCAGGCAGACTGGTTCACACGGTTAAAAATATGTGGGTGTTTTTTAATACATCCGAATATCTGTAATATAAGTTTATGCAGTACAAGAAAAAGTAATTCTTTAATTTTTCAATATAAATAAGGGTTGAATTTGAATACTTTTGCATTGAAACCCATCTCCATCTATATTTAAATTTAATATTTCGGACATATTTTGTAATAGCAGAAATTATTTAAAATTAATAAATCTTTTATTAGTACTTTAATTTGAATATACTTATACAAAATATTAAATTTTAATATTTTCTCGGCGTTGACCTATATACAAAATAAAATATTTAACGCCATGATTTTTAACCGTGCAATTAGTGATCACTCTGGGTGTCCTGTCACAAGTCGTTCAACAGAAAACATTCGAGAGTATTGCTGACAGTCCAGGAACATCAATTCGGCACCGTAGTCCAGAATTGGGCATTTCGAGAAGCTCTGTACAGCGAATTCTCACGAAAGACTTGAAACTTCATACTAACAAAGTTCAATTGACTCAAAAACTGAAGACTACTGACCATGCAGCGCGAAGAGTGTTCGTTGAATGCATTTTGAAACAATAGCAAGTGGGTGCTGATTTTTTCGAACAATATCATCTTCAGTGATGAAGCTCATTTTCATATTGACGGATTTGTTAATCGTCAAAATTGTCGCCATTGGACTTTTTTCTTTGCGATTTTTTTGAAGTCAAAGGTCTATGCAAACAAGCCCACGACCACCAATGCCTTGAGGAAATTGTGAGGTGTATAAATGAAAATCAGGCACATTTATGCGAAAAGGTCATAGAAAATTTCAATAAAAAAATACACACTATACCAGCAAAGCCGTCGCGGCCATTTATCCGCTATTCCATACATAACCCCAATCTGAATATTCTATGAATCAATCAAAAATGTAAGCTTTCAAATTTATATATTGCGTGAATTATGGGACACCCTTTAGTAATGGACTTTGAATACTATGGCTTTGGAATTTGATTTGAAAACGACATCCCATCAGATATATGAAGAAGCAGCTCTTGCTGGTAGCTTTTTGGGGCTTAATAGGTAAGGCCATATCCTGAGAAACAGCATAATGCCATGTTCCCATCAAACGAAACCGCGAAGTTTCGTACAATTTTTCCACACCTCCGAAGTTCTGCCATACATTTTTGAGATGTCGTAACCTAGGGTTTTCAGGGAACCCTTTTTAAAGCCCCTCTGAGTTCATCCGTCCGTGAGAGGTTAGCATTTGGCTGCAATCATTTCCTTAATTTTTTACAGAACTCATTTTTTGTAATTTTTCTTTCCAACAATATTATTTTCCGTCAACAACCAGCTGTTTTGCCAGCCACTTCAAAATTAACAGAATATGACTGAAGTTGGACTTTAACTCGGTGGGAACGACTTACAAGGTTTCGGTAAAAGTGCATCGAAACCTCGCGATTTCAGTTTGGTGGGAACATGGCATAAGACCGAAATAGTTTCAGTTCTGCTTTACAGATCTAAAGGGTGTCCTGTTTTAAAAGTGAATGCAACTATCCGTGGTTGTGACAAAGGAAAAATTCTTGGCATGACGTTTGGTCCCGTTTGCTTTGATGTGTTTTGGTGGAGACCAATCGACGACGAACTTGAAGATGGCTTCTTCATTATCATCGTAGTTGCGAGAAATTATTAAGCCGCTGCCGAGCTGACTCAAAATGTGATAGCAGTAGGGGAAGACATGTCGCCTATGATACAGAGCTAAACGTAACCATGTTCAAGACTTACATACGTAGCTGCAAAAAGTAAATTGAGCCAAAAATTGTAGAAATCAAAACGGATCTTATTTCGAAACTTGACTTAATTTTAGTTAAAAACAACATTTTTAATTTGACTTGGGAGATCAGACTTTGACACTATCACTGGTAGTCTTTTGGGACACTGTTTTCAGTCTTTCTTCAAACGATCAATAATAGAAAACTCTTCACCCTCGCACCAAGGAAGGAACATATATTTTGCAGCTTTTGACATGGACAAGTTCGACAAGTCCACGAATTTAACTGAATGAGGAAAACACTTTTCGAACTTAGTTTCAATCTTTCAATCTTTGTCTTTTTGAAACATTTTAGGAACTTTCCGGTATCTACATTTTGACCGACATGACGATGGTTCTTCGAGTACCTTGTGTTTGTTCAATCTGTAAGATTATACACTCGAGTCCTTTTTGTTCAGAGAGGACGACCTCCTCAAGGCACCGTTGGAAACGGACACCACCACCGTGTGCCTGTTTTTCAAGACGAGATACATTTTTCGAATTGGCAGCTTAAATCTCAGCATACAAAGTATTTTTGCACGTTGATTGCCTCTAAATATTTGCTGCACTTTAAACTAAATTAATTTTGAAGATTTCAATGCTACCAACATTTTCATCCTGGATTTAACAATTTTGCTCAACATTTGCTCAGCATGTTTTGTAAATATTTTTGCACATTTCCATATCTTGTCAAATATAAAAGAATTTGCGAATCTGATCTTTTAAATCTCTAACACCTTTCGGCAACAGAGCGCTCACCGAAAAGTGTTGCTTACTACAATAGCTTTTTTGCAGACTTCAGGTGTTTGCCCGGAATAGATTTAACAGCTACTGCATGAAATTGACTCCGGTTTTCACTCTTGCATTGCAAAATGTTGCTTTTAAAACATACGACGTGTGTTATTGCCATCCGTAGGCGGAGCTCGTATCTAAGCTGAGAGTACTTAACGAATGTCTTTAAGCTCCTACGTTTGAAATGCCTAAACCGAGAGGAATTTAATATTTTTAAATACAAAATTCAATCATGTATTGTTTAAACAGATATTGCTTTGCACGCCGGCAAACTTTAAGTCGGTTTGTATAATGTTGATTAGTGGCTTTTAAATTGAATTATTTATTAACTAAGGACCGTCATCAAAGTTAGCTTAAAATTCAGCATAACTGTGAATGTCTCGAAAATATCCCAAAGTGATCTTAGAGTAACTTTTGCTATACTTTTGGATGTGACAACTTATCCCAAGCCTAGTTGAAGTAAGAAATGTATCGATTTGCAAGCTTCCGCTGGATTGACCACACAATGCGCAACACACCCTATATACCGTACACCGTCAGGAACGCATTGGAAAAAGGATAGAAACTATCTGCACAATACCCTGCAACCAATATAAAGTGATCATGCATAAAGTCAATTCAAACTAATTGCCACATTTAATCCAGACTTTATTGGAATTGCCCGCGCACTCCGACTTCGTATGTGCAGCTCGGACACCCGAGCCACCTAGGTTTCCGTTCAATGCTGCTGCGCAGAAGAATTGTTCGCTGAGGCCAAAAATAAAAATCGCAAAATTGTGTAGATAAAGTGCAATAAACCATTTCGGATGGCGTTGCATCGCCGTAAAACGGCTGCTGTTACGAGCATATGCAGCCAGCCCCCAACCGCAGATATTTTTATGGTCAAGACTTATTTTTAATGTTTTACCGCCGCATCAACAACACTGTACTAGGTGTACGAGTATGAAATGTCAAAAGTATACACGCACGCTACGGTCGGCTTGTATCTTCCCAGATTGGCCAAGTGATACAAATTTAGATAAAATTTATTTATCTCCTGCAGATAGGCGAATGATTGTCGGGAGGGTACATGTGTGTATTGGAGACTACAAACATACAAAGTGATATCTCCTAATGAAGATGTCTTCGCAGCGCAGATTCTGGCAGAGAGGTGTCCTTAATTTATTTAGCGATTTCAATGTTTTGATAAGCTCGCAAGTGTTGGAAGCAGCGAGTGCACTTTCCGCAGTATTAATGACAGGATGTAATTTTGGTGGAATGCCAGTCATAATCGTTTAATGGAGCGCAGGAGCAATTTGTTGTTGCTGTTGGATTTGCTGATTGCGCGCTGCTGCAAAGTGCGCTCGATTATGCTGTAAGCATCAAGCGATGATCGTGCAATTGGATTTAATTAAATTGCACATGCTGTGCTTTGGGAGGTGCGCGTAATTTAAACAACAACAGTTTCCCCTAACTCGCGAGTTAATTTATTTATTAATATGGAAAATGGGAAAGGCTCCTTGGAGTGGCCAACGGAAATTGTATGGACTTGATCATGGGTATTTTATTTACTTAATTATATATAGGTACCTATGGGATTTATGGTCGCCCCGACAGTTTATGGGATTATTACGACAACGTATAGGCCGGATACAGTATTTAAAGCGAACTACGTCTGTGACTATTCACTTTAAATAGGTAGGTAAAAGTAGGTTAGGTTGCGGAGTTACGTTGATCTGCCAACTAAGTGGTGGCTATTTTTGTCTCGGCGTTTTTGAGCAGCGAAATATTTAAAAAAAAAATCTTTTCGACGGGGATTTGAATTTTTAATATTTTATTTTAACTGTCTACAAAAAGAAAATCAAACTTTTCTGCGATTATTTATGATTTCAATTAATTTTAATAGCAAAATTAGTGGAAATATTTGGACTTGTGCGTTAAAAAGACCAAGATCAAGCATAAAAGTAAAAAATTTGGTGACGCTACTGTAAGCTTTTAAAAATTCCAACTTTCAACGGACCCGTTGGTCTCACACAGACTGTCCGATGTACGAGACGCCCATTCACGTTAGGTTCACGTAGGGAGGCAAGCAGCGCGAAAAGCATACTTCGGCTCTTATATTTAGAGAGGTGTTGTATAGATTTGCTGTCTGCTAGATGACATAGCTTTTACTGTCGTAGAAATCGTAGGCGCTTCAAAATGCACTTACGTTTTTTTTATCCATTTACATCCTTTTTACCCGAACCCCACAACATTTATACAGAATCTGGAAAAGGCTTTTTAAGCCTTCATCGATCATGAAAAGGGTACCTTGGTCTAACTATGAAGCCATGCGAAATTTTTAGACGTTTATTCTCAATGTTGTTTGGCTAACTGTCATGCAGACTTATGGCGTTTTCGTTTGAAAAAAAAACAATTGCCCTTTCTATGAAAAGAGTGCTCTTACGATGTATTCTATGTTTCACTGAAAAAATGTGCACTTCTAGGTCAATTCTTAGCACGACAGAAGTGTCTGGAATATTCTTAGAGATTTGCCCTGGACCCACCAACACACACTAGCAAAATGTCAGATTGAAATGTTTGTTGTGTTATTAGAAACAAATTGTTCGCTTCTGATCCGAAAACATACAATTATGCGTGCAAAATGTAAACTAAAATTGAAATGTATTGATTTGGCCTATTAAAACATTAATTTTTACTGTAGAAAACAAAAGTAGCAACAGAAAACCAATTGTCACATTATGGTGTCCACCACTTTTAAAAAAGCGCTCCAACGAATTTCATTGAAAAGAGCAATTCTGTATTTATTACGAAAAATGTTGAAATGACCTCCTTCAGAATACGCAAACTTATCTGCAAATTTAAGATTAGATATATAGTGAAATCCCTGACAATCCTCTTATCAATCAATTAAATATTGAATACCACTTACTCCACTGATATTAACTAACGCAGTATTCAACCTTTTGTTAATTTAGTTGTAAATGTTTCTCTATTGTTATTCATTTATATGTATTTATGTATCTATATATTTATTTACTTATTTAGTCATTTGTTTATTTATTTATTTGTTTATTTATTAATTTATTTATTTATTTATATATTTATATTTTATTTATTTATTTATTTATCTACCAATTAATTAATTTATTTACTTATTTATATTATTTAATTATTTACGCTTTCATGTATATTTTATTTATTTATTTATAAGTCTATGTATATTGTATTCATTATTTATTTATTTTTTTTCCTAAATTTGAGGTTTTTTGTCGTTGTTTTTCCTCAAAAACAAAAATTTCTAGTTATAATTTTTTGTTTCTTTTTTTGTCACTTGTAAACTTTTTCCAGTAGAAAGACATAAATTTGTCATATCTCTGTACTGAAATTATGTGAATTGTGCTATAACAAACTGTAAATTCTAAACGAAATAAATATCTATCTATCTCTCGTACTTATTACGGGGCAATTCTCTCGGAGCTTCATTGAAAAACGCCATTAAAAAGATGGCTTCCGGGTCATGCAAATATGTGGTGACATTTTTTCTCCATTGGGTACTCATATTTCGTGACAAGCTTCGCATGGATCATTATTGGGTTTAGATTATGAAGATTATGAAGCTGTCAAGGGGCTCTGGCACTGCGGCTTCTTAGAGGAGCCTATTGTGCCTTTATTGGGTTATTGGGTTTGCGAAAAGGCAAAAATTTCATTCCTGGAGTTTAGTTTAAGTTTAAATTTATTTATAGAAACAAGCTATACATTAAGACTTGGTCTTTTATAGTACAGCTATGGTGGAAAGAATTATGTATGTAATGCAAAAAAAAAAAAAGAGTAATATACAAAAATTATCATGAGACATTTTATGAAAAAATTATAGAAAGAAACGATAGAAAAATATATTTTTAGAAAGTAGGTGATAGGAAAAAAGAAGAAAATATAGGAAAAAATAAAAAAAAAACAGAGACAGAAATGGAAGAAAGAAAGAAAAAAAAAACTAGTGTTGCAATGCGTAGTAATTTAAAAGTGAAGTTTTAAAGTTGTTTATATATAATATATGTTTAATGTGTGAAGGCGAGGAATTCCACAACTGAATTGCATGGATGAAAAATAATGAATAGGTCACGATGTTGAAGGCTCTAATTGAGTGGGTGAATTTGAGCTTGGATCAGAGGTAAGAAGGTGACTGGGTTCTAATAATTTTGTTTCTAATGTTTCGGTGCTGATGTAAAGTGCAACCTAAGACGCTCTTCACATACAAAGATATTCGTTGGTGCCTGCGTATCTGGTAAATGTATCTTACTGCATCATTAAAAGCCACCTGTAACTTGTGCAATGAGAGTGAGTCCAGGTTACTATAAACGACCTCAGAGTAGTCAATTATGGGCAAAATAAGGGTGAGTACTAGTCGACGCCGTGTATCAAGCGGCGTAAAACCAGCTGAAATTCATAACTTTCTCAGGCAGCCATATATTTTTCCTATTACTACGTTGATGTGATTGTAGCATGATAGGTTACGGTTTATTACAAAACCAAGGCTAAGCTACTTCGAGAAACTTCACCTGCGTAGCAGATAATAAGATATCAGGCTTAGAAGAAAGGTCGTAAATCTTGTTTGAAATAGGGATGATTTGGCATTTTGTTGGATTTAGGCCTAAACCATTTATCAATTAAGGATAAATCATCATTTAAGCACGTAGCGAGTTTCTCCAATCTACTAATATAGTTGTACATCATCAGCGTATAGGTGAATTGATGCCTGCCTGCAGACTGAGGGAAAGTCATTGATATACAGACAAAAAAGAATGGGGCCCAGGATTGAGCCCTGGGGAACGCCTGGAACAAGTGGCACAAAATCTGAGGAGTTGTCTATCACTTAGAAAGCTACCAATGAGTCTAATGGCCCTGTCGCTAAAACCAAAATAATTATGAAGCTTCCAACAGAGTATGGATTGATTAACCTTTGAAAAGTCAGGGGCCTTTGAAAAGTCGAAAAGGCAAAGGAAGGTAAGGAATCCCTTGTCAAACTCTTGTCGTATATCATCTAAGACATGCACCATTGCAGATGAACAGCTATGAAACCCCGATTGCAGTGGGCTTAGCAGGGAATACATAGATAGATGATTTCGTATTTATCTCTCCAAAACTCTTTCGAGGACCCTAGACAGACAGGGCAGAATTCTTATCGGTCGATAATCATTCGCTGTTGCTGCACTAGGTTTCTTAGCTAATGGTATAACTTTAGCAAGTTTCCAGGACAAGGGAAATGTTGAAGTAATAATGCATGAATTTATCACGTGCGTCGCATGGAGTGCGACAAATCAACAAGAGAAACATGCTATCGACTGCACCGACGAGATGGCGCTTTTTCGGTCACATTTTCAAAAATAAAATAATAAAAATATGGAAGACATTTTATCATTCCAGGTGGATGGAGCTACTGGCTATACTGCCTATAAAACCAATGACTCAGTGAAGACATAAGGACCGGAGTCAATGACAAATTTGTATCGCAAACTGTAGCAGTGAATGGGTCAGCGATATCCCGCGATTTGGGTCCACTCTATTACTTCCTATAAATGTAAATCCAACGGTGCCCACATTCAGAGCGTTATTGTCGAAATAGAGAAATTAGACGGGCAGGACGCATTTACTTAAAAACATGTACATGGGGACCGAATGCCCTAAGACCGGTGGTTTGCAATTTGCCTACAAAAAAGCTGGCCTATCGGGTAAATGCTTTGGGAAAGTTTTTATTTTTGGAACAAATGGCAGGAAACTGCAACTTTATATCAAGTCCGAAAGGCTGAATAGAGCAGCTCTTTCATGACAGTTATACTCATGAATTTCTTTATCAAATGTTGTGGCGAGTGAAAACAATTCTAAGATGTCATTTTGAGTTTTCCATGGATTGAACCTGAAACCCTTAGCTCAGTAGTTAAACACACTTAACACTAAGCAACTGTGCCCACTTTGCAATGATGCAAGCATTAAGAAACATGAACGATGTTTGAGCTCTTAGCCCTTAACGATTGACTTTGTTTTTTTTTTTTGACATCTTTACCTTGGATGGCTGCTGAATGAACCATTTTCTACGCAAACAAAAAAAAACTATCTCTCGGTCAAGTTCCGTTTTTATTGTATGCAGGTTCGGAAGTATGTATGTATGTCTAAAGTTTATTTTCACTAGTAATAAAGTTACAAATTAATTCGAACTATTCTTCGTTCATTATACAATAAATATTATTAACTAGGGAAAATGAGAGACATTTTATATTTCTTAATCAGAAATAGTATTAAATGCCACTTCAAGAGTTAAATAACAATAATGTAAATAGATGGGCGGGGTGACCCTTTCCGATAAAGCAGATTTTACAATTTCACAAATTATATAAGAAGTTCATTAAACGTTAAGTAGGAAAATATATTATGTCATTGAAGAAAAATGAAACATAGGCAAAATCCAAATCGGATAACAAAATTAAATTTTGGAGAACAAAACTACATTTTATAAAAAGGAAAACAAAACACCAAAACATAAAAAAAAATCAGTAATCAGACTACGAATGAGAACTCAAAACGGACTCTAAACGATTAATATCATGGGATAGAAGCCAATGTCTTACATGATTCATAAATTTATTAATATGACTAAGAGTCCTAATCCATAAAGGAAGCTTATTAAAAAGGCTGCGCGATGAAACCGTGTAAAAATTTCTAAATGCTGTGGTTCGAAATTGAGGAACAGCTACTAGATTCAAATGATTACGACGTATATTATAATTTTCAAGAACTCTAATATTCAAGTTACCAGATCTATAGAAAAAAGACTTAGGAACCTTAAAACAGTATAAATGTCGTACAGGAAGGATTTTCAAATCGTAAAATAATGAATAGCTTGGATGTAACCGGTTTTTTCCGCATATTTTTCTTACAATAAATTTCTGTAAAACAAGAAGTGGTTGGACTCTGTTAAAACATGATCCCCCCCAACAATTAATGCCATATTGTAGTTTTGATTGGAAAATACCAAAGTAAATTATCTTAAGAAGGTTTCTTGAGCAGACATTCTTCAGATAAAAAAAATTCCTAAGCGTCATACGAAAATATTGCCTTAAGTTATCAATGTGATAATTAAAACGCATTTTAGAGTCAATAATTAGCCCCAAGTATTTAAATTCTGTGACGCTATGGCTGGTGCCACAGAAGCAACTCGGCAGTTTAAACTTTAGGCACTCTGGTGCATGAAAATAAACATTAGCGTCAAATGAATTTTGAGATGCTAGACTGTAAAACATTATTTTTGTTTTAAAACTAATCATGAGCCTGTTCGAAGCAAACCATGTTCTAAACAGTTCTAAATCTGAATTGATATCCGCAATTAAATTTAAAGGGCTTACTGAACCATAGGTTAAACCAACATCATCGGCAAATGCAGTGATAAGGCCTTTGAAATTTTGCTCAAACAAAGAGTTGATATATATCAGGAATAGAATTGGTCCCAAAACAGAGCCTTGTGGTACGCCTAGATTTAAAAATTTTATTTGACTTCTAGTCCCTTCAATCCTTACTCTTTGAGATCTATTTTCCAGATATGATTTAAACCACTCAAGAATAAAGCCTCGAAAACCAGCATTTTCTATTTTCCGCAACAAAATAGAATGGTTAACCATATCAAATGCTTTGGTAATGTCGACGAACAGACCTGCAGTAAACTTTTTTTTGTCTAAGCTATTAAAAATTTGGGAGCAAAAGTTATGTAGTGCATCGTCCGTACTTTTACCTATTTGAAATCCATATTGAAGAGAACTGAAAAGACTTGTTTTATTCAGAAAACTTAAAGTCCTTTTTTTCACAACTTTTTCAAAAACTTTGCTTACTGAAGGAAGGAGCGAAATAGGTCTGTAGTTGCTTACATTGTTTGTGGCACCTTTCTTAAAAAGTGGAACTACATCCTCAGATTTAAGAGCTACGGGAAAAATTCCAGATAAAACACTTTTATTAAAAATATGCGCTAAGCCGACAAAACATGCAATATTCTTCAACATCCCATTTGAAATGCCATCAATGCCACAGGACTTTGAGTTTTTCAGAGAACCTATAGTCTTTAACAACTCTATGCCTGTGATTGGCTGAAAGAAAAAAGTACATCTCTGAGCAGTTTCATAAAGGGTACAAACAAAACTGGAATTCTTACAAAAGGAACTACTAAAATTCGGATGGCTAATGTTGGCAAAATAATTATTGAAAATGTCTGCAATTTCAAGCCTATCAGTGACGATGCGTTCATTAAAAAGAATCGTAGTAGGACTTTTAAAGGAAGAGGGCTTATTAAGGATGCTATTAACAATTTTCCATTCTGCTCTTATAATTCCTCTGTTTATGTTAAATTGATTTTTGTAAAAGGTATCACGGCAAATAGGAACTTTATTTTTTACCTCCAAGCATAACCTTTTGTAAATATTTTTCAGATTTGTTCTACCAGGGTGTTTATAACATTTCTGTCGCAGTCTGTTTTTCTTATTGATTAATTGTACTAACTCTGTAGTTATCCAAGGTTTGAGTCTTTTGGACGACCTTTTAATATTCTTTGTAAAACTACAATCATGTATATGATTAGTAAGGCATTTTAAAAAGAGATCATACGATATAGATGCATCTGGTTCTGTAAAAACACATTCCCATGACTCAAAGCTAAGAATAGACTTTAAGTTTGAAAAATCACTTTTGGTTACCACATTGTGTGAACTAGGCTTATGGCTAGTGATAATATCTGACTTAAAAATGCCGATGTTGACACAAAGTGGAGAACTTGTGTTGTTGTGGCTCTGTTCGCTGAGAACGTTTAGTGTTGGATCGACACAGTAGTATTTTTATTCGCGTCTAGATGGCGCAATCAAACGATATTATCCGATCGATACTTTTGGTTTCATAACTCCCTTGTACTCTAACTAAGCATTTTTGAAAATGTTGGCAGATTGGGAAATTTCTGAGTTTAAGGAGATGTTCTTCGAAGCTTATATATACCGTAAATTGTCAATACTCTCTACAGTGCTCTGTACATGAATGGTTAGCCCATCTTTCATTTATGAATTTATTTCATTGTTGTCGACAGGTGGTCCTATTGCGATGCATTTCGTATTTTTTTTTTCTTTTTTAACTCTGCAAAATATTTGCAGCAAATCAACAACGTTCTTGAATTTTTATCATAAGTAGCTTTCTTTCTGGATGCTTAGATAGCCCCTGAAAACTGCTTAAAACCGTGCCTTGGAAATATGGTCAACACAAAACATGCATAAAATGTTTTACACTCTTTCATTTAAGCCCAGATTCACATTCCAAAAGATCAACAAGATAAAAAGGGTGGAAGATCTCACAACAGATCTACCAAGGGTCTATGTGGGCTGGCAGCCGCTTTAGCCTAACGTAAACTAACATCGCCTTTCCATCATATATCAAGTTCATGCTTCATTACCATTATTTTCAGAGGTCCCATCTAAACAATTCAAGGGTTGGTAGTGTAAGACACTCAAGTGGACCCCCCCTTACTCCGAATTGACCCCACCGAGTCTAAATACTCAAAAGCAAAGAGATATGGGGATTGACCCAACCATTTCATTATGAGCCTATATACCTCCGAAAGATGCCATTCAAAGGAAGGTATTAGCAACACACTCGCGAATATTTATAAAAAAAAAAAAAAAAAACCGCCAGCTTCGCTGAAATTTCACCACATATTGCACAAAAAAAATAAATAATTGGCGCAACAGGTCCGTATGGACCCAAGCCTAGCTTCTCACAACCATTCGTCTTGTGTGAGTTTTTTTTTTATTTTTGGGACGAATGGAAGGGATCTACAATTTTATGCCGAGTCCAAACGGCCAATTGAGAAGCTCTTTCATGACAGTTATACTCTCGTACATGACAGTTATACATATTGCACAAAGCTCCATTAAAAACCGACAGTCCCAATTAATCGACAAAGTCACAAACTACACGAATTAACGTCCTAAACCGCTGTACCGCATCACCATATCTGCCGGGCAGTCGAAAATCCCCCAGGGACTACAACAATTTAGCGATACCTACACATATCACTTACAACTTACAAGCCAGCACAGTTCACCCAATTAATTTCAAATAAATGTCCGTTTCAGACCACCAAACCATATATAGCCGCCCAATGACACATTGAACACAATCACAAATCAAAGAACCGCTGCCTGTCGCTATACATCCAAATCAAAGCAACTCTCATCCCTAATCTGCGAGCCTCTCGCCCAGCCTGTCTGTCTGCTCAAACTCAACTGCTCCCAATTGGACTAATCTGCAACTCATGTCTTGTTCCACCCATTTTAGGCGGCAAAGAATCACGCCGAACAACAAACATCACTCTTGTCACTTGTTTCGTGTTGTTATAGTTTCTACACGCTCTTGTTGTTGCCCCAATCAGGGCTGGCACCGCTAATAGACATAGTGACGACCGCCGGCAGACAGAAAACACAAAAAAAAAAAAAACAAGAATATCAACACCCATAACACAACGCGGTTCATTGCACTGGGCACAGGGCGGTTAAAGCCGACACTTGCTAAGTACGGCTATAACCAGCCAAGTGTGCTGTCAATAACAATGAACCGACCGAAGATGGCAGCTGATGCGGACCCGACCACAACGGGTATTTAAAACTAATAAATCATAACCTATCTCAATGCGAAATCAGATGTGCATCTCACCATCCAGCAGCACAGACACCGACGACAAACGATGTGGCAACATTCCGGCGACCGGTCGTCAACTACCACATGCCAATACCAGTTTCCACCTTTTTCCCGTATTTAACAAAAGCAGGTTTTCTCGCTGCCTCATTATTTAGCTCAACACGTTGTCGTCTCGTCCATTTTCAAATCTCCATCATCATCATCGTGATCGTTGTGTACCTACCTACCGACAGTGCTCCTCTTTCAGAAGTAAAAAAAAGAAACGGTAGCTCACTTCTAATAACCCCAACCGGCGTGGTGTCGGTGAACATCTTCATCGGCGCAAAAAAAATAAAAAATCTGTCAAAACAATCCGTGGTCCGAAAAAGATACACGATCCATCGGCCGAGATACAAAAACAAACCAAAACTGGCCAAAAAACCACAATCTCTTTGTAGGTGGCGACCGGCGATTGTGTGAGCGCCGCCATAGCCAAAATTGGATTTTCCTGTTTAGCAGCACCACTGACAAAGGCCTATGTATCTATGGTGAGGATGAACCAGATACTGACTGAGTGAAGCCCACCTGTCACTATACGTATCGTATCGACACAGTAGCCACCGCAGTTTGGCCAGACGAGAGAGCTCCAAGGTTCTCTCGCCCGCATCGATCAGGTTTAGTCTCGTGTGACTTTACACCTTAAATGACGTCTAATGAGATTTTATTTTTCCATCCGTCCGCGCCGTAGAATTGGCGGCAAAAGCCGACCAACTCCTACCGGGTGGAAGGGTACACTGCATCTAGACAAGATTGTTGTCGGGTCGAGTTTTTCACATCGCTCACGACAGACTCAAACGCACATTGTTGTCAATCAGGTTCAGAAGTTCAATCAACTATACCTACTTGCTCTAGCGCGCGGATAATCTAGTTGCGCTGTTTATATTGTTTGTTTACATCTCGGCGAGTCTTCAAATAAACAAAGTCTCTATAACCAAAAACGAAAAAAAACCGACAAAAAAAAACCAAAACAAAATGAAAGAGTTCACGAAGAAGCCCCACACAACAATGCGCGCGAGTGCTTGAAATATGAATCCAAACAGAGGAGGCAGCGAAACCAAACAGGATTTAACCGCCGATGACAACAACGATGATGATGGTGATGATACCTAGCAGTGTTTTGTACTGGAATCGCAGTGCAATCCTGTTTGTTGCTCTGTGGTGAGGATCAATTGACATCGGAAAACACAAAACAGGTGAACACACAGGACCTGTACTGTGCGGTTTCTATTTTTGTGCGTTTCTGGTGGAACATGTTTTGTTCTGAACTCATGGGAATCGGGTTAGTAGAGTATGGATGCGAACAGGAATTACCTACGAAACTGACAAACGGCACACACCCAAGCTATTCAAATTTTATGCGAGACGCTGTCAGGGCACACCCTGCTTACATTTTTTGTGTAGCGATTTCCGAGAACTGTTTGAAGGCGCACTTCCTTATGAGCGAGTGCGATCGAATCTGCGATTTGTATGATCACTGATTTAGTGATCAGTGGGCGGGTAGCCAGGTGGATTATGGCAGCGGAGGAATGTGGGTAATGATTGATGGCAACCACTTGAGAATGCTTTGTATGTAAGATTTGCGGTTGTAAAGTAAATTTTAGAACTGAGCAGTCTTATATACCTGAAATTTTTCGGTGGGAGACTATTTCTGGTGAGAAGAGGAGACGCAATTTTTTAGCCTACTCTGACAGCTACAAGGGGTTTTAAAAGCGGATAAAGTCAGCTGGTATTAGCATCAAGGACCACGTGGATACTTCGGGAAAGGAGAAAACGAATGAACTTGTCAGAAATAAGATCCAGATGCATACAACTATTTGACTTACGTCTGATAAAGATTGCGCAGAAGATTGATAAACGAGGCTCCTTACAGACAAAGCTGGGTTTAGATCAACTTTGAAACTTGATGACATAACTCTGGCGAGCGGTCAGTGACAACTGATTCAATTTGGTAATGGAATCAACTAGGAGTTACAGGACAGTCGCGTGCTGGCTGTAAGCCTTTTAACAGCTGCGAGATAGCTCTACATTCGCAGCTGCTGTCCAACCTGCATAACGACTACCGTATAGAAGCTTTAGCGTCGTTGAAGAGAGTGAATCTTTCATTCAGTTACTATTTAACTGTCCAGCCTTAAAAACAGCAACTCGTAGCATCACCTTTGATGAACTAGAGATCCGGACAACCTAGAGCTTAAAAGATAGCCATAGAATTCATACACACGTCTGGGTGGTTCGAAAAAAAAGTAATAAAAGTGCAATGAACCAGAAATTGTTGGTCGACTTTATCTACCTATCCGCAGAAGTTTGTTTTAGGTACAGGAGAGCGAATTTTTGGGCAGTTGTGTAATGTCACTTACTCAGGCTCCCATAAGTAAATGTGAAGTGCATTAATTTCTCTCGCAAACGTCTGACAAACATTCGAGAGTAAAACTGTCACGAAAGAGCTTCTCAATTGGCATCAAATTGTAGATCCGCTCCATTTGTCCCAAAAAAAAAAAACTGGAACAAAACTGAATGGTTGTGAGAAGGTAAGCCTAGGGTCCGTATACAGACCTGTTGCGACAACTATTTCTTAGTCCCTTAATTTCGAAAATGCGCCCCAAATTTACTGCTGTAAAGCCGCCTTCGGAAGCACTAATGCAGAAAAACATCTAAATTCGAACTACTTTTGTCGGCCCCAAGGTCTTAACAAGTCCTCTTTCTAACTAAGCTTTTGCCTCAATTTAATATTCTACAATTTAAGTACAGCACGTTGCGCGGAGAGGCACCACACTGAGTGGGTGGTTTGAACTGCTAAGCGAAAAATGTAAGCGACATGCAAAGCTGTCTACGCTACTACACCTTTTAGGAATTTCTGACATACAAGACCCTATCTGTCCTTAGCCAGCTCTGCCGTTCATCTGATCGGAAGCGAGATAAAATTGCAGGTCCCTTGACATGGACTCATTGGTCCAACTACATTTTTTTTTACAGCAAGCTTTAAATTTGCCTAGTTAGGGTTATTAATTAATTGCCCTTCGACGAAATTTACGATTTTACGACTTTACTTTCACTTGTTTCGTCAAAATATTCGCGGAATTGTCAACTTCAAGAAGTACACTTGCAACAGAGAGTCCCTGGTCTTCGGCTATATTTTAGGTAGAGTCAAAGTTACTCCATATTTACAGTCGCTTTGAAGCCGACCTTAAAAGGTATACAGAGGCCGCTTTTTATGAACTTGGCTTTGTATCTCGCTAGCCCAGCAAACCAGTCTGTCAGTAATGCGAAGGCTTTCCATAATTTCAACGGGGAAGGCTCTAAATTCAGTGAATAAATATTGAAAAGGCGTCTCTTTAAACGCTAGACAACTTGACAAAGTCTCTCTTTTGTGAACCTTATGGGCCCAAATTCTAGTGCTACTCTCGCATTTTACGTAAATAAGTTCGAGTTAGTTATTAAGTTGAAGTAATGTAGCCCTTAGCAGCGCTTGAAATAAAAGCCGTGCTACACTTAAAGTAGTTTGGAAGGTTCTTTAAGTAACAACCAGTTCATTCATTTGACACCTGTCAAGAACCATCATTCGCAAATCAATCTGGCCAGCCAATCGATTTCCTTTGGTGACTCCGTGTTCATATAACATTTCCGCATGTCTCCAGACATCTTCGATCTCCGACTTCTTCCCATTCGCAGCCGCATGTCACTCTATTATCACGATCGCAACAACCCAACCCCAAACATTTATGCAAATTTCCCCGATGACATCCATATCGACAGTCGAATCCAATTGACAATCGATCAGTCGAAATCAATTTCGTAGTCAACACCGTTTCCTAGACCAGTGTCCCTGTCCATTCTAACATCCTTTCAAATGTTGTCAACAAAAAAAAAAACAAAAACCAAAACCTACGACAACATTCACATTTCATCAGGTCCGCACAAAAATATCCCCTCAAACAAATCTCGCCACAGTTTGATTGAAATATCAAGATTTTTGCATAAGGATCTCGAAGAATCAACAATCAGTTGGCTTATCTGCAAGCGCTACATGCAGAACACATTCTCCGGCCGTTGTTGCAGCTACCAGATAAATTTTCCCTGTACCATGTTTGATTGTAGATAATCCACCATTCAGAGGGAACAAAATGATGTCTCCGTACGAAGAAGGAAGAAACTTGCGATGGAGATGGAACGGCCAGCATTCATTGTGTGACCGCAGGATAGAGCGCTGCGGATATGCGTAGGATGACGTTTGGATGTTGCGCTGATCCCTCGACATTTTTGTGGCGCGGACTTCGGTTTATTTTTCATTACACCTTAAATCCGGCTGTCCTTTGCGCGTAGTATTCAAACATCTCGCCGCGATGTGACATTTTAATCTTGACATTCTGTGAATGGTGTACCTCGGTCGGTCGGTCGTCGGTCGTCGGTGTGTAGCTATAGGCTGCTGTCGCCATCTTCGTACTCGTCGTCGTCGTCGTCGGAGCGTTTTTAATTAGATTGATTGATCGGATTACATTGGTGTAGTTGAGCGGAGCCCCGCCGAATAACATCGAATCGGATGGATGAATGGACGGACTGAAAGGACCGGCTTGGTTCTTGACAGCGAGTGATCGGTTCATTGTTGCGACTATAGAAGTACCAACTGCCTATATAATACACTGGACCGTTGTTTTTATGTGATGTTAAAATAATTGGGCGATTCTTCCGGTGGACACTAATTTAAGAGGACAGTCCGCCTGTGCGGATTTGCGTACGCAAGTACAACTTCATTATTCTGAGCCAGCGAAGAGAAATTTCACAAGGAACTCATTAAATTCGATCGATGGATGCCGCAAAATAATGAAAGTCGGCGAGCTAAACAAAGAAGATAAATTTCTGAGTTTGAGTCGCTGATGGAGTTGTTACATTTGCACAATAAAGGGATTCGTTGCGAGGTATCAACAGCGGTCTCAAAAGACGAATGCATTTCAGATGAGGGTATCGGGACATAAGTCAGTCATTGGAAGTGGTTTGCAGTCGGTTTATAAGGTCGTTGAGGTTGAGGAGTAAATTTTCAGCAGACAATTTGAAGCATCCAATGCTCGTTGGAGGAGTGCTTCTAGCTCTCCACAAATCAAGCTGCAGAAATTTAAGTTCAAAGGTTCAGAGTATAGAAATTTATTTAAACTGTCAACTTTCTTTGCGTTGGCAGTCATTGATTTGGGGAGGAATCTATTTCAAAGTGGTTTATTCTAAGACGAGGACTAGCCTTACGTTCATGCTTTGCGGTGAAACACGATGTTGTTTTTGTCAGAATAGCATAGCTCAGAGACGGGGTATACCTACTAGAACCCCCAACTCGCAGTCTCTTAGCTGCTGGTCCACAATTTTTTTTTAAATCCACCAATTTGCTATAAAGGTTTTTTTTTGAAACCGTTTGACGTACAAAAGCGTCGGCCATCTTGCTGAAATTTAAGATGTTCGAGGTTAGCATTCAAGGGATATACAGTAGAAATCGGTTATAACAATATCGAAGGGACCTTAGAATTTCATCGTTATAGCCGATTCATCGTTATATCCGGTACAATGAAAATAAAATTAAAAAAAAGAAAATTTTATTTAAAAAAATCGCTTCTAATGCTTAAGAAAATATTTGAGGAAAGAAATCACTAATTTGTGTTTGTTTTGTACATTTAGCCGAGTAAAATATTTTTCGAAGAGAGTTGTCCAATGTTTGGATTCCAACGTTTGGATTTGAATTCGAAGTGGCCCATACAGGATTCAGGAGCATGAAGCGGTTTAGTGTTGCCACTGCAGAAAGTGCTTCGTTTACAGATGGAACGTGTATTTCTTCGGTCTCCTCATCTTCAGTGTCATTATCGTCATCCTCGTCATCAGCATTATTCAATTGAATATCTGACACAATATTCTCATCTGTAAGAAACTGTACAAATTTACTTTAGATTTGAAAATTATTCTCAATAGTGTAAACATACCTCAGATGTTACCAGCTCATTCTCATTATCTATCAATAAGTCCCAATCTACTTCTAACTTTGAGAACATTTGTATTTGCCGAGCCCATTCTGCTAGTGGAATTTCATCTTCATCTTCGTATTCATCCTGACTTATACAATTATTGAAACCAGCGTGTCGAAAGCAGTTATTTATAGTGCACATTGACACTTCATCCCATGCCTTGGCTATCATTAAGATGGCATCAAGAACTGTAATTTTATAATCCTGTTTGGATTCAACGTGTTTCACGATTTCTAAAATCTGCAATTTCCTGAACTGAGTCTTCAGTGATTTAATGACACCTTGATCCATAGGTTGCAGTACAGATGTGGTATTCGGGGGCAGAAATGCGAGTTTGATAGCTTTTAAGGCTTGGATGTGTGGATGTGCCGCACAATTATCAACCAAAAGTAAAATTTTCCTTTTTTGTGTTAAAAGCTCTCTGTCCCATTCTCGTAATACTTTTTCGAAAATAATAGACGTCATCCGAGCTCTTTTATTATTTTCATATAAAACTGGAAGGCTTGTAACATTTTTGAAACAGCGTGGGGTTTTAGATTTGCCAATAACCAAAAGCTTTTTTTTTCTGTTCCCGTCATATTAGCAGATACTAAGACTGTCAAACGTTCCTTAGACATTTTTCCACCGACGCATTTTTCTCCCCTGAATTTAAAAGTCTTGTCGGGGGTCATTTTATAAAAGAATCCAGTTTCATCGGCGTTAAAAATATCGTCGTCATTAAATCCCTCCCGAAGCTTGGGGAATACTGTGGTCAACCAATCTTCGCAAACAAGTTGTGACACGTCAGCAGCTTCCCCGCTTATTTTTCCGAAAACGATATTATGACGTACCCGAAACCTTTGTATCCAACTCATAGAACAAACGAAATCTTTTATACCCAATAACTTCCCGAAATCGTTAGCCTTTTGCTGAAGTATTGGCCCGCTTATGGGAACGTTCATACTTCTCTTGTCCTTAAACCAATTTAATAAGGCATTTTCAATGTCTACAAACTTTCCACTTCGCACTTTTTTTAATTTAGTAGAGTTCACCTCAAATTGTTCTTTTATTTTTTGTTTATTTTTTAAAATTGTTGACACAGTTGGTTGAGATATTTCAAATTCTTTACACAAATCAGAAATTCTTACGCCACTTTCAAATCTTGAAATAATGTCATATTTTTGGGCAATGGAAAATGATTTTCGCTTATTTATTGTCACCATCTTAACACTCAACTTGTTTTAAAGAAAAATTAAAACTATGAACTCTTCAGAAATGTGAAAATCGAACAAGGCATGCCATGAAATTATATTCACAGACCAGTCACTGCAGTGGCTACAGGAAATTTATCAATAATTGTCTATATGTACATACATATATAAAGTATGTGCATACGTGCATACATAATATCGATACACATTTAAGCAGAATGAAAATAGCAGGCGGTAGGCATGTAGGAACACGTTTTTTTCCATCGCTATAAACAGTGTTTAGACTAAAATATTGTAAATTTTCATCGCTATAACCGATTTCATTGTTATATCCGGTATCGTTATAACCGATTGCAAATTACCTTGAGTTAAACGGAGTTTTGCCGGGACTTTGAAAATATATTGTTATATCTGGTTCATCGTTATATCAGGTATTGTTATAACCGATTTCTACTGTACTTGCGCTTGCCCAAAGTATATAGAAGAGCTCTCCCAGATGAGTGGTTATGAGAACCCAGGCTTAGGATATACATTATATCGATCACTTACGCAAAAAACATTTATATATATTTTTTACGACCTCTACCTATACCTCAATGAAAGCCAAAGCTAGGCTTTTATCTATATTGACGGGCCATTAGATCCGGGGGTCGAATCGTCTCTTCCGTTAACGAGCAATAAGTGACGCAATTTATTTTTGTTTCGTGTGTAAAACCGGCATAATTCCGTGAACGTATAGCTTGTTCACGGATGTGGCGATTCGACCCCTGATCTCTAAAAATCTTAACTCAAGTGCAGAAGGAACATGTTCGCCTGTATAAAAGAGCGCAAAATTGGACTTGCTTTGCCTCATAATTCCCAATCCTTAACCCTTTCTAAGGAGACAAAATATTCATTATTCAACGTTACGGTCTCGCAAGATGTCATAAATGTAACCGATTACTCTATGAATGGCAGACGACAGTATGGTCTTCGGCACAAGCGTTCGATCACAATCTCAAAGACCATTCTAGGTGAAAAATAGATCAAAAATATTCACAAGAGATTGGGAGCAGTAGCTTCATAACTTTTCGCATGACCATGGCAGTCGTGAAAAAAAAAACAATGGTTGGCTTATACAAAATGGTCGCAAATGGCATTAAAATACTTAGAATGCTATTGCTGCGGACTGTTAAACGAGGTCCGATTCATCCACTTTTTGATATGTTGAATCAGCAGGATGACCAATGACTACAAGTGCCGGCGCCTAGCTTTTCACAAGGGATGGAGCCAGCTCTGGTTCCGGCGATTGAAACCTAGGTACCATATACGTTCTCATTATGGTCCACTGTTTTTTTAAATTTAAGAGAAGTTAAGTCCAAGTTTATAGATTTACAATAGCTAGGTAGGTATACAAATGAGCTCAACATCTACCATAGTACAAGGTGGGCCAAAAGAAGTCATCCGATGTTGGTTGTCTGTCATTTTTTTTCCTAAATGAAAAACTTCGATTCTGTTTATTTGAACCATTAGAATTTTATTGATCAAGTAGAGAAGATGATATCGGTCAAATGGGCGCCGTCACAATTGATTGCCATACGGGCTCGTTTTATAGCATTTTTCAACACTTCGGCGAGAACTTCGGGCGACAGGTTCTCGCCCTCGTGTCGAATGTTTTCCTTGAGGGCTTCTAGGGTCTCGGGATTTTTTTCACGTAAACACGGGACTTCAGAAAACCCCACAAAAAAAAACTCTGGAACGGTTAAATCGGGCGATCTTGCGGCCCAGTGCAAATAGAGAAGAGGCGACCCGGGAACGCCGCCTTCAGAATATCGGTTATGGCTCGCGCAGTGTGTGCCGTTGCTCCGTCCTGTTGGAACCACATGTCCTCCAGTCCTAATTCATCCAATTGCGGCAGAAAAAAGTCGGTTAACATGGCCCTATAGGGCGCAACGTCCACTGTTGTCGTTTGACCAGCGGCGTTCTCGAAAAAAAATGGCCCGATGACTCCTCCAGCGTGAACAGCGCACCATGCAGTAAATTTAAGCTTAGAAGGTGGAAATGAGCCTCATCGCTTATTATGATTTTGGTCGAAAAATCGTCCACTTCGTCCTCGAGATTTAGGATGGCTTGGGCGTAGGTTACACGCGTTTGGCGGTCGACAGGCAGTAGCTGATGCACGGACTGGACTTTGTACGGGAACATGCGCAAGTCTTTGACCAAAACTCACCTTAGGGACGACCGGCTGATGGCTAATTGCGAGTCACGGCGTCTGGTCGATGTTTCCGGCGACAGCTCGACATCCTCGTCAACAGCGGCGATATTCCCGGGCGCTCCGGGGCCGGCCACTCTTGGCAACGTCTCGTGTGGTCCCATACTCTTCAAGGTTGGTGGCCAAACGGTGCAGTGTTTGCGCAGTCGGTGTCGGACGGCCGTGGAATCGGCGACGGAATTCGCGCTGCGCCAACACTTCAGACGAATTGTTACGCAAAAAAATAGACACAATTATTCCTGGGGAGTGTATCGCTCCATGGCTTGTTCACTTGTATTCTACATCTGTCTAGTCCACAAATGTCAAAACAGATTTGACATTGGCGGCCATTGGCAAAAATAAAAGCATCTTCCAATAGGGTGATCTCTTTTGGCCCACCTTATACTTTAAGATACGAGTTAAGGGGAACTTGGGCAGAAAAAGCACGGTTTGCCATTAAAAATACGTTTTCTTTTACAACGGGTCGATTACTTCAAAGTAGCATCGCTGGTAAAATTCAGACACAACAATTCTAGACGTCAAAATAAAGGGACGGGCTTACTCCCACCACCAAGTGGTATAGGCCGTCTGAAAATTGAGTATAAAATCGATTCCCGTGCAGAAAATCGGCATTGCAGTCTCAGAGCCTTAAAAAATCGCCGACGGGTAAGAAAAAGCCTAAAATTCCAAATCGACACTCACCATCGTTTCGAGGTTTAAAACGCACTGCTTGGGCGTATAATAATTTAGAATGCTCGCAGTGCCGACGCCTTCAATTCAATAATAAGGATTAAGATAGGCAACGCGCTGTCGTTCAGTTTCATCAAAATCGAGATCGAGCCTAGGACAAAAAAATCTGTGCAACTTCTTGTATACGCGAACAAAATTGACAAAATAATCAGACCAAGGCTATAGTAGTCATCGGTCCCCTTGCGAAAGTCGACTTCAAAAATGACAAAATCGCCATGATTCGAAAAAGAACTCAATGCATGTAGAAAATACGCAGAAGATGAAGATCTCACCTTCGATGGTGCGTGCAAGTGGACGACGACCCAAAATGAACGCAACAACTCGGCGTTCGCAATGGGAGACAGTTTTTGTTTTGTAAAAATGATCTATCCAATTTTAAGCGCTTTGCTGGAGCAGACTCTGTAATTTTGTCCGGCGATAAATTACGTTAAAAATTCCGCAACTCTTTAAACAAATGGCTTCAAAACTTTTCTTCAACAAATTTTTTGTTAAGCCTTCCGCGAATAGAGAAGGTTCAACCTTTGAGCTGTATACCAAGAAGTGGATGTAGTTGAAAAATCCAATACATATCGATTACATGGAGTGATATCGCGCTCCGACCCAAGAGTACCTAAATTCGAATTCCAGTTCCCATGTCCCTGAGACCGAACCTCTGACCTAAATCCTATAGCGATTTAAATGCAATAAAATGGAAGGCTGCAGTGTAGCTCGCGGATAGATTTAAAAATTTCAACATGAGGTTATTGATTTTTCGTATTTTGTATTTGGTTGCGTGATGCAATCATAAAATCGGTCGAAAGAAGCAGCTTCCAGTTTAACCATCCGTCGGAACAAAGCCTCATCGATAAGATGTCGAATTTTCTTGTAATCCGCTCATCTGTCTCTAAGTTCGCATATATATTGCAACAGTAGCTTTGGCTGATGTAACCGATTGGCTTCATGTTAACCGGAACCGAAGTAGTTATGCGCATCACCAATATGTTGAAACTTTAATTTGACACTCAAATTAATCTCGAAACGATCGTGGAGTAGCTGCGGTTAATTATCGGATAGGTAATGGGATGAACATCGGTCATGTTGCAAGATCGCTGGGATATTGATGGCTTTGATGTTTTAAGTGTCGTTCTACTTAACGCGGGTGATTTATTTTTTGACCATGTGTACCTATAATTATCGTTGCGTTTTGAGGTTCGCTGTTATCTCACAGAGATGTGACAGAGTGGGTCACAAATTTCCAGATGAGGAGTGTGAGTTTGAAAGAATGAAATCCAATTAAAATAAGGATCTCATCGCCCTACAATAAGAAACTGAAAACTTTCCCCCCTGTGACATGACGACCCACTCCCACGACCGTTTTACTCGTATCGACAGGCAAACCACTTCGCTCGTCATCACTACATCAAACCAGAAGCAATGCAGTTGTGATCATGAATATCAAGTTCTTCCCTCTAACAAGGATATCCAGCAACTTGTCACACCGGATTCGGCTCGAAAATCAAAACAAATCTCCACGAGGATATACGTCATGGCACAAAAATGCTGAGTTGAGGAAAAAATTGTAAGGAACAAACTCGTTTCATGCGATCAACAACAATCATCGGAAGGATATCGCACTTTTGTACCACATTCTCGATACGTAAAGTTGTCCAAAGAGCCACCCGCCATCCATCTATCGAAACAGGATAACAAACAACTTATCGACTCGTCGTTGTCTCCTCACAACCACATGGTTGACCAACAAGTTTGACTCCTCTTCGGCCAGTTTTTGTTTCTGTTTTTTTTTCTTTTTTTGTTGTTGTTTTTGTGTCTGTGGGGATACCTCTCGATTTGGGTGACTCCTGTTTGGAATCCTCCCGAGGATGATTCATTCCATTCAAAGCTCTTCAATATTTCGATCGAACTCAGGGGGATCTGTTGTAAACTTCTATACAGATCAAGGCGCGCCAAGACGTAAACATGCTCTTCAAATGCAAAACCCGATGAAAACAAAAACCTACCAATCCAGTTGTATGTGCCGGGTGGTGGTGGTGGTGGTGATGGTGGTAGCACTTCTGGTGCCTTATGAATGAATTGAGAGCCAGAATGGAAGCGTGTACCTCTGGAGGAGCAAAAGCCTGTTTGGTGTAAAGGTTGTTTTATGCTGTCGTCGTCGTTGTTGCTGTTGTTGTGATGGTGGCGCTTAAGCTCATAATCCAGTTTTTCAACAGCAAGTGTCTATTTTTGTGATGCTGCTCTTGCTCTCTGGGCACAGACGTAGGTATAGCAGATGTTGTGGTTTCTTGTGTTTCATGTTATTAGGAAGCAAACAGAAAAAAAATATCCGAGTCGCCTAACATGTGCAACCTACAACAGCCCTGACCCGATCACAGTTCAGCTTCGACTTCAGCCAGACTGGATGGCTGCACATGGCGGTTATAAGTGGATGTCGTCTCGGTATGGTATTTGAACCGAAACTCGTTCCTCACACACGAGATGCGATTATTGTGGGTGAGGTCAGTGATTTGCCGAGCGCGAGTATATCGACATACCAACAAGTTCCGTTTTGGCATACTGCCGTATGATGATTTATTTGATCGCAAAGCAAGGCAATTTCCACAGCCAATCTTGACCTTGTCCATTTGAAACGGATCAATACAGCTCCGGCGAGGTGATTTATTGAACTGGCATTAATTGGTTTTTATTGTTGTCGAAATGCGGCTAGGTATGTCATGGTTTCTTGTCTCCGAACCTAAAAGCTATTAATCGTTTCTATTGTGTGATGGATTCTGTGAAATTAATTAAGACCCGAAGAGCTCGAGGTGGGCATAACTACCTATACTTTACCGCTGGAGAAGTGCCAAACGCTGGTGCAGCGTGATTCATGATGACGTGAGAGGAGTACAGTTCTGCTAGGGTAGGGCTGCGCCCGATTACTCATTACGCACACTCGAGGCTTGTGTGCTTAAGTATAGGTATGTCATTTGTGGTGAATGTGGCGTTAATGAGATTGAACTTCGATTGGCTTCGCCATAGGCTATTCGTGGAAAGTACGCTGCCGACGTGGTGGTGTACCTGTCTATTGTGTGGAATGTCATTAAGGTTATTTTTCATTTTTTTCTTGTTATTCCTTTCACCATTTAGAATGGAGAGCTTTTTGATAGATCGAAATTGGATTAAGTGGTCGTTATATCGGATTAAGGGGATTTTTGTTGCGGATTGTCACTTAAGTGAGACGGATCGTGGGGCGGATGTGGCCGATTGCGTGAGTTTATATTATTAGCTGGTGCTTTGCTGGTAATAAAGCGAGAATTGCAAAAAAATCTTGATTTGGACGTCTGATGGGAATAGTGCAAAACGAAAGAGTCCGAGTGCGAACTGGGGTTTGGATTGCACTCTTGGCGATGGGGGGAAAGATCCAGTTTCACCTAGTGGGAGCATCAGTGTTAAGAAAGTGGAGTTCCAAATAGCGTTGGGCATAGATGAACTAGGTTCAACAGAAAGGTGACTCTCTGAGTGCCAGCTTTTAATGAAAAAAAATAAATATCTGTCGGAAACTATGTCGAATATGTTGCTCAATATTTTTGAGACCATATTTTCAAGATAACCGGACAAACCTCTTGACAGTAAATTGCCGTGGAGAGGGCGGGCAGTTCACATAAGAAAATCGGAGGAGCTACCTAAAGCTCAGAACAGATTTAACAACGAAACGGCCACTGGAATGGATGTCTTCCCTTTAAGCAGCAGTTAGGGATGGACTCGAGAAGCTTACCAATGATTACAGTACATTTTTTGAATGAGCTAGTCAAAAACAAAACTAGAATGAAAAATAAAAGCCGCTTCAGAACCTAAGTCTTGCAGTCTGATTGAACTGGCAACGTTATTAAAAGCTGACAAGTTCGTAATCCACATGTAAGGCAGACAGTGTCAGCCAAAGCACTTTGAGACCGACGAGCGACAGCGTGACTGAGTGACATCGTTGTGCCTATAACAAATTCGTTAATCGCTTGGGGTTACGTGGCCAACGCCATACGATTTCATATGTTTAAATTTTTTTCAGACGGACGTCGCTCAATCGCTCTGTCGCAGTCGCTCACTGCGTAGCCGAAGGCATAGGTGTCTGGGTTAGACAACCTTTTATGGTTCAGTGAGATCAGAAACCATTTTTGGTAACTTGTGGCAACTAAGGTCGCACAAAATTGATGCATCATGGCGTCAATCTAGGGCTGTACTTGGTAAGTTTTTCAACAATAATGGAATTTTAGTATGAAAACAACCATTTTCCAGAGAGACTCTTTCGTAAAAGGCTGGTTTTTAGTTGCAAGAACCTTTGCTTTATATTTCATTCAACGACTGCTGGACCTAGAGTCTAAAATAAATTATTGAGAGCATGGAGAAGGTACGGAATTTACTACAGTTGGATAACCTTTCAGATAATGATGATAATGTGAGTTCAGAAAAACTGGATCTTCTCTGATAGGACTTCCCGCTTATCTACTGGGCTCTACATACCACTTTAGCATCGTCATATAAGTCATGAATGTTTGAATACTGGTGACGACCTTTTAAGTTACTTATCTAAGTCGCTGCTAAAAATTTATAAATGAAGATCCTTCCACAAATTCCGACAATGTGGTAGCTCTTTGCCTACTTGAGCCTCATTTTCATTTATTTACGAAGTGGGCTCTGGTTGGGGTGACACTGCAAACACGCCAAATCAGTCGTCGAATTCTTCTGCCAAGTTTCTTCTTGCTTGGCACACAATTGCCAATTTTTAAGGCTCTCATGAAGAACCCTACCTACAGTACATTGATCCCTTACAGAGTCGGATTACAAACGTCAGGACCATGCAGAGCTTTCAAAACATTTCAGTTATGAGTGGGTTACCCCACTTTCTCTGTCGGCCCTGCCAAAGCCTTCAAGGTTACATCATTACAGTTTGAGGGTCACAATACCTGTGCCGAAAATTACCACAACACCGTGTCAATAAATCATCACCCCAAATGATGGGCACCCAACCGTTTCCCCATGACCATCGACCACCAGCTAATTGATTAAAGCAGTATACTCCTCGCTCGGCTTTACAAAGTCTTCGCCGACCGCCCTAATAGCTCAATCATTACGGCAGAGAGAAAATTTTCGAAACGAAAATGACGAAATCGTGTCTAATGGGTGAAAAGTTTGATTTACAAAAATATTCTCCCAATCCCTGTGCTTTGTTTTCCTCTGGGTTTATTGCAAATTCGCACGAAGCCAAGTGTAACCGAAACGGCTTGAATAATTGATCACGACTTTGGTGTTTATAATGTCTGCCGCCATACCATATGTGAGTGCGGTTTTTGAAAATAAATCCCGCGCCGTCTGTTGTCTGTCGATCGGGCCAAACAAAACACTCATCATCGCCGTCGACGTGAGCATCATAAGTTGGTGTTCTTCTAAACCACTTCCCATGGTCGTGTGAGTTCATTATGGTCTGCATCTCTGCGCCGAGAATATCCACATTTGACATTTGCGCCCCAGCTAAAAAAAAGTAGAGAATTTCATTTGTGTAATGAATTTCGCATGAACTATGGCATCCGTGATGTGAGTTGCAAGTGAGACTACCAACTTGACCTTTCACGGCCACTCCACGGCTGCAGTGATTTTAATCGCCAATCTGCTGCTAAGTTACACTTTTACCAGTCTAGTGCACACAGCGTGGTGAATCATGAAAAAATTAAAAATCAAGAGTACTTGCACTTTCGTTCGCGCTACAGTCGTTAGCCGGTGTCTTCGCTGTTTAGTATTCTAATCCGTGGCTGGGGCCGTTTAACATTTTCTAAAACAAAAGAAGCAGCAGAACGAATGTATCTCGCTCTGGGCCGACTTGTGGGGCGTTAGATACTAAAGAAGTTTACACACGTCGGACTTGTGTGTGTTTTCATTTTTTTTTTTTTGCTCACCTATGCGCATTGTGCTTGCCCAAGAGGCTGAATGACAAAGAAGCGTCGACGACGACGACGACGACGACGTCGACTCGACTTTGACGATGATGATGGCGCAAATGGTGTTTTTTTTTTCGGTTTTTTGTTGTTGTTTCGTGTCCCCCGTCCACCAAGCACAACTTATTTGTTATTCATCTTCAGTCGAAGGAACGTGAAGAGCTTCACTTTTTTGTTCGCTGGAACCGTGTGTACATGTTTGTCTTTGGAGATGCTTACGCCATGCCATGAATGTGTGTGATTATTGAGCACATGTTTTCCGAACACTGGTGTATATTTGTGTAGTAATAAAAAAAAAAAAAAGTCGTGCCCAAGTGGCAAACAAGGCACACAACTGCGTGATTCATTTTCGAATTTCGAAGATTTCTGTGTGAGATCGTCTTCCTTGTATCCCTGAAGTTATCGACTGCCACTAATACACCGACAGCGCTTTATTGCTATCAATTTTGGGCCACAACACATGATGGCCTGGTGGAATCAAAATTTTTGACGGTTGAAAGATACTTAATTTCGATTCTTATGCGCGGAGGGCTGTGTGGTCAGGACAAACACTCCACCAGTCTTGTGGTTATGTGATGAGATGATTTGAGATGAGATGAGGGGTTTTTTTTTTTTGTGACTTTGATATTTCGTCGATGATTGCCACTAATGATGGTCGCCCGTATAGCTCTGTGATGGGATCGAGAGGGCTGGCTGTGGTCGTTCGGGTCGTTAGTGGATATCGATTGTATTGAGTTTGTAATTTTGACTTTTTATTTGGAGATACTTAATTTGGGAAGTTGGCATTTTCTAATGTGTTCTTGGAAATGCTCATGGATTTGAGCGCCAAAATTGGGCTTTTGAAAAGTATATGCAAACACAGTTCGCTGGTGAACTCTTTTGTTTTTCTTCCAATTATTGGTTTGAGATTTTCAAGGTTTTAAGAAATTTTTCAAAGTTTTTGTTTGCAGGTGTGTTTCGACAATTATTCACATTTCGTCTTAAGAAACCTGAACCGTCTTCTCCTTCAAATAAATACTTAGCCTTATTTTGGCACGAAGGGCCATAAAAAACTTTATTAAAAACGAAAATGAATTATGGTAGGTACATAATTGTTGCGAAAAGAAATTTACATTTGGTATCCCACTTGGTTGTCCATCAATTCAAATATAACTCAAATTTTGTGCGTCTTATTTCTTATGCAAAAAACGCCAAGGCACATTTAAAAATAATTCAATTTGGGAACTGTCCGAGTGTGTTAAAAAGGCAGGCCTTGACAACGTAATAGAGTTTTAACATGTGGCTGTGGTTTTAGCAGCGAGTATTCTTTAGTGTTTTTCGCTTTCGGAAAATTTATAATGTTGCCTAAGGCAAGATCGAATTTTGTTTGAGCCACTATAATTTTTGGGAGAGTATAACTACTTGCGAGAAAAAACAAATAGGTGGCACAATAGGTCCACATCGGACCCTATACCTAACTTCTCACAACGATTCGTTTCTCTGGACTGTTATTTTTTTACTGGGCTTACGTAAAGGAATTCTTACAAGGTGGACATTACTTATTCTGGATATACCATACCAATATCGGTGCCTGATATACCAATGTAACATCAGTGGATATACCTCTGTCAGTACGGTAACACAGATTTCCCGAACTTTGTCAGAGGTCAACGAGGTATGGTTCAGTTACAAAAAAAAAAAAAAAAAAACTAATTGAGTCATTTGTTTTCGTCGGGGGATTGAACCTGAGACAATTTGCTCAGTAATACGGCATAATAAACACGGAGCCCCTGCGACCAATTTAAATATACAGATTTCTTAAAACTACTCCACAAAACGTGGGACAATCTTTGCCAAAGGGATGCGGTTTTAAGTGATCTATTCAAATCAGAGTTAGACTAGAGTTGTTTTTATGGTGTTGAACTAGTACCATTCCACAAGGGACCTCAGTGGACGTCACTGGCGTAAGGCTTACAGAGGCAATACTGGGGGCTGATTCCGTATAACAATAATCGTTGGGACGATATCGTATTTGAAACTTTGATGACCATAAGAAGTTATATTCTGCCCGAATTTGTTTCACTATCGTCAGCTTTCATTACATTTGCGGAAAATGAATTGGATTAAGGTCTCCAACTGGTAATTTTGGCAGTAGCTACTTTTGGACGTCTATCGTTTCGACGATAATCGTCTGAAAAAATACGGAATGAGTGCCCTGGTGTCAGATGACGTTTCTTGCATAAATGTAGAAAAAGACCTTCCTACATAGAACTATTTGAAAGGTTGCTACTTCAATAGCTCTCGGGTCTCCCTTGATTTTAGTTGATCAGTCTTAAAGATGAAAAACATAAAGCTAGGTCTACCGAAAATAACATGCTAGCGATCAGGAGAAAGGTTCAATTATATAGAGAACAGATTCTTCGAATATTCGGCTTATTTTTATTTTTAAGGGGGAGTTTAAAGCTGGAAAACCAATAAGCACAGCCCTGATCTTTCAAAAGCGGTTGAACATATACCTGTGGTCTGGCAAGTACGAAATAGGTCTTAAAGTTTTTAAGAGTTTTAGAGGAATGGATCTTCATGTTCATTTTATGTTCCTTAACTATAAGGTTAGGCTCAGTATGAGTATGATGCACATGTAAACGCTCAAGAGCTCTTAATTTTCCACCACCACATCGGAGCTAGATGGTGGTATAGAGTGGGAATGTTAGTTTGGTTAAAAAACTGCGGTAAACACGTTGAAGATGATGAAGACATGAAAAGTGAATCGATACCCGCAAAGATTTTGACCTCAAACCACTAGAAAGCCACCAACAGGCAATTGGCTAGGGACTAGACTGTCTTGAGGCATTTTTTGGTGGACTAAGATGAACTAAGACGACAAATATTAATGAATCTAGAAAGCAGTAGGCAAGTTTTAAGAAGCTGTCGGTTGTCAATCGACAATGAGGTCGATTGTGCGGCGCGTACTTGACCACTGTACAAGTATGCGAGTATATTAAAATCTGGAAGATAGAAACCGAGTAAACGACGAAGAAGACAGCAATCACTCAAAATGCAGATCTGGAAAAAGTACTTGCTCTTGGTTATCAATCGACACTTGGACCGTAAGTCATGCACTTGACCACTGCGTAGGAAAATCATAATTTGATAGCATAATAGATTACCTACGATGAAGAAGTGAGGTGCCTCACCAAAGTAAATCGGATCTAGTGTTGCGCAGCAGAAGCTATGTACACTTCCCATCCCAGTCGACACTTAGGTCGTGAGTCGTGCTCTTGACTACTGTACATGCGGACCGCTGTCTGATAGTTTAGTAGATCGCGTTAAAGGCGGGTATACTTTAACTGAAATGAATTCCCTATGGAATTTTATTTTATCTGGCGACCAGGTCATCATGATCACAGTTTTACTTGACAGAAACTCCAGCCACAAACTCTCATCAAGCTAGTTGATCGATCTTACTATTCAGCTCCGGTGTACCGCCACAATGCCAAGCGATAATTGCAGGTAAGTGTGTATCAACAATTGAACAAAGAGATCGTCTAGACTATAGATCGTGGTGACAAAGGCACAGCCTGCTACTGTGCAGGCGATTAAGCAACCACTTCAACAACTAATCTCGCCATCAGAATGATTCATACCAAGTGAGTTGCAGATTGCCAGCCACACCGATAGACGTCACTGATTTGTGGCAAGACATGCACAACAAAGCAGCCTCTGTCTCTGATATATTAATAACTTCGAATTAGACCCAATAACAATTATGTCAGTTCGAACTGTAGGTATATCTCGTAGTGTCGGACTGTCGGGCGAAAAAAAAAAAACAAAAGATTTGGTGTGCGAACTGAATCACATAATCGAACATTTTATTTGTTGCGGACTCTCTAAAGCCTCTGAGATCAGGAAAAAATAATAATAAAAAAAAAGGAAAGCCTTCGTCGACCTCTAATGGATTTCACTTGCAATTGGAATGTACAGTGTTTATCTCGCCCGTATCGTGCCAAATGGGAAATACACTTAATTGTAACGTATTTCTGAATTACAATTGCAAAACATTGTTTAATTATTTTTTTATATACGTTTGCCCACTCTCCGTTCAATTAACTGGGAATGGGGGGGAATGTATATTTTTGCTTCTTATGAAATCTCCGCCTGTGTAATTTGGTTTTTGAATGCCTCGCTACACCTCACTGGCGCGGCGGACTCGCTGAGAGGTTTGCAAATTTTGTTTTCACATTTTCCTTTGCTCGTTTGCTTCTCCGTATTATAATGCCTATAAATCGTGAAACTTATCAAACGGCCATTACTAAAAAACAGAAAAAAAAAAAAAAATTACGAAAGACTCAACAAGAGAGATGATGTAGATGTAGATGACGACGACGACCATGATGATGAAGCTGATGACGACCGAACGTAGAAGCAGAGAGCAAGAGCCACAATGTGTATCTCGTACGTTTCATCTCTGTGCTGCTTCTTGTGGCTCGACGACGACGACGACGATGATAATGATGACGACGGCGAACTATACACCAGCGCAGCACACAAGACACAACACAAGACAGGCGAAAGGAAAGGTAAAATCCAAGGCACACTCGCACTCGTACATATTTAATTTTGTTCCCTCGACCCGTACGGCCAGCGATTTCCTTCTTGGTTACTATACGAATTGGAAATTCAATTCAAAACATAAAATAAGAAAATAATAATAACAACACAATAAAAAATTGTTTTAGCCATAAAGAAAGACCCCAACAGCTCCGAGCACAGACACATGCACATGCGACTTACAACACCTACGTGTTGTTGTTTACCACAAGTGGCGCAGGAGAATGCTCGCTCCGCTCGTATGGATGGAGCGTGCACACGCTCAGCGGTGGTACGAGGAGTTAAGGCAAAGTCTGCATTCCTACCATCCACCACCAGCAGGGTGCGGACAAAGGGGGGCCACAGCCTGTACATGGGTAAAAGAATATATCCAAGAGGTTGGTGGCTTTCGATTTAAGCCTTTCGTAGGATTTGTCCGTGTGTATATACACAATCTAGTATATATATAAAACGTTGGAAAAGGGGACACTAGTCCCTGGTCCACTGGGGGATTTAATTCGAAGTGTACCCATGGTCTCATGGCTCTGACCAAAATGTCCGCTTCGTTGCGAAACATTTGATGGGTCAAATGTTTTGGTTAACGATTTTACGCGCCTAAACTCAAAAGACAACATCAACAAAACATCTTCAACACTTGTCAAACAACTAAGCAACTTGTTTTTTTTTTCCTGCACTGCTTTTGTTTTGATATTTGTTTCGTGAATGTACTTACGTAATTTCCACAGTTTGGCGCTGTTTCTGCTGTGCTCTCCTCTAATCCTTAGACGGAGGGATCATGCTCCATTTCATTTGGCACTCGATGCAATTATTTCCACACACGACGCCGCGCACAGGAAAAGTTAACAGAAACAACAAAAATTTCCTAACAATTTTCAATTGAATAACACAAAACAATAAAAAAAAAAAAATACCACGGCACACACATACACCCGACGAAACGAAACACAACGAAAGATGGAAATAAAAAAAAATGGCTGTTCGTACACAACTTATGCACATATACACGCGCAACTACACCACACACACTGAGACACTCTCCAACGATCGTGGACAGCGGCGCAAAATACGATTTATTATTTTCAACAAATTTTTAAACAATTTTCCTCAACAATTTATTTCATTTTTCTCACAAGAGCTTATGGCGAACTGCTCGCTGCATAGTTGGAAACACTTTCGAACGAGCAATGACTCTGCATAGATACAGCCTTCTGGCTACGACTATAATACAAACTGTTGCGCAGCACACTCACTACAACTGTGTGTTTCGTGAAATTCAAAGCAATTCCCGCAGTTTGATTTGAAAAATTCGCGACATTTCATTTCACCACTTGGTAGCGTTTGAACAAAAATCTATCCACGAATTAAAAATCTAACCTGAAGTTGAATACTATGGGTACAGAGTACACTCCCCCGGTCCACGGTGGTTGCGGGGACGCACGATCACAATTTAACGCACTTTCGATGATGAAAACCACGATTTTCCATTGATTTCGATTAGAATGAACACTTGTTGAGCGATTGTGTTGCTTTTGCGTAATTAATTTGGCACTTTTCATAAGAAAATTCGAAAGACAATCTCCCTGACAGATTCGTTAAATGTCGGTTCGGGGGAAAATTTTTTCGTCGTTTGGCAAAAGGTTTGTTCGACGACGGTGCGGTTCGGTACGAAAAACTCTCGAGAGAGGTTTTTTATTTTCCTTTTTCTGTTGTATTTTTTGTTCCTCTTTCTTTCTACTCGTTTATGTTTCTTCTTCTTCTACTTCTTCGTTGTTACTTAAACCACACAAACAACACTGTCTGATCTGATCACCTAGTGCGGTTGGGTGTAGGAGAGAGAGATACACACAATACAGTCGTTAGTCGTACCTGGGCATCGATTTACCGATCGCAGGTGTGTGTGCGATCCGCGCAGAAGAGACCAAATATAGCGAGAGTTGCAGTTCTCTCGCTTGCCTGTGGGACAAAGAAGAATTGAACGGAGGAAAAAACAGAGTTTACCTGTACCACTAGCGCTGGCACAGGTGAATTTGTATTGATTTGGAGTCAGAGTAGAGTTGGTCTGGAAGTGTGTGTGCATGGAAGCTTCGCACATAAGAAAAGGGTAGAATGGCAGTTGAAGATATAGAAAGGCGAACCAAGTAACGAAGGTGCTGTTGGATGCGAGTGTATTGCATATACAGTTTACAGTGTTACCTGTATTCACCTCAGAAAATTTTAAATCTCTTTCGAGATGTGTATCTGCTCTGAGCGCAGTGAGCATGGATGCTGTGGAGTGTGTTGATGCTTGGGGGAATGCACTGAGAGAAAATTTATTGCCCTTTATTGGGCGATTGAAGTCGTAAAGCGGTCATTGCGCTCGGCGGTAGGAAAATCAGAGTTATCGATGGAGACGAGGTAGATCAGATATTTAATGAAGAGAAGGAAATTTGGTGACCCAAGATATGAGTATGAAAGCGGATCCCTTTCGAACTGTCGAATAATTTGTGACCAAGAACACGTTGGAAGTCATAAATGAATTTTGTTTATGATGTTAACCACAAACAGACACAAAAATTAAAGTTTAAGTAAAACCGACACTCTAAACCTGTGGCATCACACAAATGTGTTTGTAAATTTTAAGAACACGTATTTTAGGTGGCTTCATCATTTTGTGACGCTGAATTGGACTGCAGGGGTGGCATTATTACGTGACAATAAATCTGACTCTTTAATTGCAGGAATGGACTGAAGCTCATTTCCAAAGCTTTAGATAATATTCCACAATTTCATTCACTTAATAAGAAAAGTTCTGTGACTAACAGAAAGATGAACACATTAACAAACCTTGCTTATTGCTTTCTGATGGCATTTGCATTCTTTAATGAATTTAGAATTCCAATGAAAAATGTACTTCTTGCGGCAAAAAATCAGCAGATCGCAATGCCACAAAATTACTTTAAATCGCATTTTTTTAATAAAATATTTGTCCGTAAACGTGCATTGTTATTTTTATGGATATCAATTTAATTGTGAAATTTTCTGTACCGAAAGAAAGACGAAGAGCATTTTAAAACAAAAGAGTTCGATACCGAACTGGGGTTTGATGGGACGTGCAATAAAATTTACTGGGGTTTTAAGCAAAATTTGACTGAAGTACAAGGAACGCTTTCAATTCAATTCAAAGCAATTCAATTTCGTCTGTATTCAAATATATATACAAAGTATGAAAATTGAGTTGTTTGCTTTGTGAAAATATTTGTTAAAATTTTTGTTTTAAGTTGAGCCAACAAATTTTATCGCTCTGTTTATTTGGGCAAGAAAATTTAGATTCATTGAGTAAATGCTAACACAGTAAGAGTACATTACTTATAATTCTGTGCTAGTTAAACAGTATAATTACATTGATAATAAAATAAAAAAAAAATAAAAATAAAAATGAAATAAAATAAAATAAAATTCGAAAGTAAATAAGTCTTGTAAAATAACTTTATTAATATTTATATGTTCGTAATAGTTTTGATTAAAATAAGAAAAGAATTAAAATAAAAAAAGAATTAAAGTAAGAAATAAAATTAACTTGAATTCTTCAGAAGATGGAAAGGGAGCCCGATACGCCGCACTATTCGATGTCCTCATTTGATCTGCACTGATGCGATATCGTCTTTCATGCTTTTTCCTGGCTGCAATAAATTTCACCGGTGTACTTGGGGAGTGAGCGAAAAATTCGCTGATAACAGCAGGGCTTACTACGCTCACTGCTCGATCGACTTTGTCTGCGCCCAGACCATGAACTGGTATATATTTTCACATACATACTTGACTACTTGCCGATACGTATTTACTCAGAATTACCTTCTACTTCCACCAATATATCCGCCTCCATATCTGAATGACTCTCTCCGTCTTCTCTGTACAAGAGTTGAATTGTGATTCTTAGGGAGCATTTACTATACACCTCTTTTACCGGGTTTATTTTTCACACTTCCTCAGTAGTAGCTTTAATTGTTATCAGAGCAGCAATAGCATTTGCATGAACGGCAAAAATGGTGTCCCAGAAGATTCCCATATCGAAAACTGAACGTAAGCGATGTTTTACAAGTCTGGTCACCATAGTGAGCTTTAAGCTGAGAAAGCTACAAAATCTGTCCGTGGCTGTCATTTTGCTCTGTTCTGTGCCTCTAAGACAGCCATTTGCCATCAGTCTGCACAAGGTAGCCGTGATAGTGTTTGCTCGGGATCTTACTATATGACAACGTCTGAGAGAAATACAGTTGCCGTATGACTATGTTTACAACAACGAATCATTTTTAAGTCACTGGAACGGCGTAAAAACGTTCGTCAATGATCCTGTTTAACGGCGATTTATTCAAAATCCATGCAACTATGGGTTTGATTGCCGACCCTCTTGCATTTGGCAAAATTCTAGCCTTGCATATTGAACCGATTCCTCTTTTAAGCCCACTCAACAATACTCACTTGCTGATGAGTATGAGTTGTTGCTTCCTAACATTTTAATATAGTAGATCCCAATTTCTAAGCAGCTGTCAATATTTTTAAAACTATAGCGATAGCAATCCATCAGCATCTGTAAGAGCTTAGCTCGTATTCCTTGGGTTCTTGGGGTGATTTATTTGTTCGTATACGATTTGGATTTAAATTATTTCCGAGTGTTCACGATATTGACAATTTTTTTCGCGCATTTATGCTTTTAAGGTCTGCTAAGTGGCTTGCGCATAAGTTCTGTGTCGCAATTACTATTTCATTGGGAAATTTACAGAACAAATATAAAACTACCACGCATACTTTTTTCAAATAGTCCACGCCAGTGAATTCGAATATCAATTCCCTGTAAGTTTGAATAGTGTTCCTCTGGATGTTCGCAGTTTGGTCTTCCGTGTGGGTTTCGGCGAACAGCAGCCGATTCCTTTTGTAATATTCTTTGTGTCCCTTAGTTAACTATTTTGTGCGGCATATCGTTTAAGACTCTCCACTTAAATCGCCGCTGAACGAAATATTCGTCTCTCAAACACGAAGCGAATGAAGTGCTAATTGCCTGAAGAAGGACAATGATTGTTATCAGTTATCACCTATTTGATACTCAACCGCCTAAGCAGTCAATGTTTGTTTTTTTTTTATTTAAGGAACGCTTTTTAAACTCCAACTTTTTCCGCCTCTTCAGCGGTAATGGTTCTTTTTTTCACAGTTAACTGTTTCAAGTTGCGGGCATCTTCTTCGTGCAAATATTTCATGTTTCCAACAACGTAAAGTGAGAGAGTGCGGATTACTCGCAAATCCTATTTCAGACTTTATTCAGACTAGTAGAAGCATTCGCTTGCAGTCGTGGTTTGGTGTGTAGTTACCTCGTTGGAGAATCTCATTTCATTCTTTAAAGATACAAATGGCGATCCTGGACCGGGCAATAGCGACGAGTGTAAAGCTCGCAAGTTTTTTATATACGCAACTCCGTAACGTCGTAACGTGAGCAGCAAACATGTTCGCCAGCTGCTTCCCGACGGCGATAAGACTTCATTTAAAGTTTGACCAATTTTTCTCGGTGTACCACTCGTTTGCCTTTTATTTCGCCATTCTACCAGCGAACAACGAAACAGTTGCCAACCGTTCGTTAAGTGGCTCTCAGCTTCTTTTCTGCCATTTTCGTCAAATCGATGCTGTTCTCTGCTTCGCTTTGCTTCGCGAAAAAATGCGATTGGAAAATTCTTCGCGAAAAACGCAAGGCAAAAAGAGACAAACCACTGCAACAGTCGTGTGGGGTGTGTGACACGTATTATAAGGTCAAATGTACTGTCTTTCTTCTTTGGCCTTCTGAAGACATTCTCTGCGAATATATTTCAAGGCTTACGCAGCCACAACTACTCGTACGTGTTCTTGTTCGGTTGTAGACATCCTGTTAGGGGATGAAAGGGCACTTAAACAGCCCATAGCCGATATGTATGGTATATATTTTGTTGTCTGACAAATCTACCGTGACAATGTGCAATAACCATACTGCTGCGAGTCCCCATTGCAGCCATGCTTTTGCAGCGGCCTCTTAGGTTTCCGTGTCAACGCTAAGGCATAAACACACGCCAAAACGTTTTGGTGCATAGAATTTGTCGTGGTCCATGATCGCTGGAAATGAAATCCTCGGTCGAGCCGGGAGAGGGGAACAACAACGACACGGAATTATTATAGGATCAGATGTAATTAATTTATACCGTCCTGGATCAGGGCGATTCTCTGCACACCGGGTGAATGTGTACCTGTTATATAGGAATAGCGTAACAGCGGAGCATACCGCTCAAGACGAATAGCCCCATTCGAAGGTTAATGGCAAAAATGAGAAGGAAGCATCGCGCGTCGCCGCCGCCGCTGCAGCCGCATGCACATTACCTGTGTACATGGTTGCGCGGTCCTAATTGTAAATTGCAGCTAAATTTACACCGCATGGTAGGGTATCAACAACAGCAGCATGATGATGAAAATCAATGAGAGTCAAAGAGGTACCAACAGCAGCACAGCAGTGTAAAAACCGACCGATGATACACAAACAAGGAAGCTTTTTTTGCTTCATTACACTGCCCCAAGGTAGTTGTATGCATCGACTGCGATTAACAAGTCGAATGGGCGCGCTGCTTCATCTTTTCGGGTGATGCTGGTGGTTTGAGTACGCGGTTTATGTGTCATAGCCGTCACACTCGCGTCCAATGTCCAGTGAAAGGATGACGTGTAGGTTGGTTGCATCAAAATTTGAAAGTTTTCATTGGGATGTAAAGAATACAAAAAAAAAAAAACAAAAGAGTCCAACTGCGAACTGGGAATTTTCATAACTTTCCCACCAGCCGACGATGCACTCCTGTTCCGACCACCTCCACACACAGCACAGGCCGACAAGTAAACCTAAAAATGTCCTCTAACTCCCTTTGATTGCATGTCGCATGGCCGACGACGACGACAACGCTGGCACACAGTTACATGCAGCGCACAAAAGATGCAAAGCACATCCTACACGAACCCATTTTCCATCCGAAAAAAGTACTCATTCGTGTGCGACAAATGTGATGACGCGCGGCTGGGAAGATCAATGCAGCTTCGCTAATGTAATCGGCTTTTGGATGCAATTTCTTCCCCCATCTCGGGATGTATCACAACCCACCACGCTACAGAAGAACGGTCTTCGGTAAAAAAAACCCAAATCCGAGCAAAAGGGTATCAGTGGCAGTGCATGCTGCTGCTGCTGCTGCTGCTGCACCAGCGAAAAGAGCATTTCGTTGTACCAGGGATAATGTAAATGAATCCCTTGTGCAAAAAACGAAACAATAACAAAAAAAAAAAACACGACTCCTCATCCAACAACGATCAGGAGAACCGAGCGAAATTCTATTCTCCTTTGGGGGAGAATGGTGTTGCACATGATGAACGAACCACTCTGCAATCAAAAATGAAAAGTGATCTTGTATCGTGATATGGAAGCGAATGAGCTGCGCAGAGAATACGTTACGTATACTCGGACGCGAGTATGTGGACATTGAGAAGCCCGAATGATTTACACATTGGGCGCACTCGCGCCCGCAAAAAGGTATAAACGAGAAACAGCAACAAGGCTCCGCATATTACAACCGAATAATTTCAGCGACATTCATTATTCGTGCAGGGCGTTCTTGTTTTTTTTTTTATTTTTTATCTGGCAATTTTTGCAAGTTCGCAAGTGATGTCCTTTGTGGGGAGCATTATGTTGGTATTTGGACATATAATACAGACCGACGAAAGTCAGATAAGGGGTTAGCTTGTTCTTGTTCGCTTTTTGGTGCACAGCAAGATCGTGAAGAATTTTTTGAGGAGATCTTGTCATTCAGCGGGTACACGAGATCTTTTCGCGTTGATAACATGCGAGGTGTCGCTTTCTCCGAATGTGCAATTACAATGAAAAGGCGGATTCTTTTTCGGCAAGGATGACTCACCGCGGCGAAATGAGTTGAAGGGTTTCCTGCAGGCACAAAAATTTCCAACTAGGGGGAATATTAATTAACTAGGTCCGTGTAAAACAGAAAAACACATTGAAAGGATTTGCATGCGAAGCGGGATTGCTGCTGGGTGTTTTTTTTTTTTGCGAGTGTAGTCAATATTGGTTTTATTGCTGACAACATCTGAAGGAGCTGAAGTTTGTCTGAAATTAAACTCGAAATACAGTTGAACTGGACATAATTAAGACGATTGGAGTTATACGAGCACTTCGCGACGCCGATGGAAATTTCAATGAAAGCAATCTATGCTTGTTTACAACAACCATTTATCAACCCTTTAGTCGTTACGGGACAACACTACTAAGGTGATCTAAACGATCTAAAAACACGGACATTGGAGGTCTGCTGCGCTTCATTAGAAGCTGCAACTGGTTCAGCGAGTAGGAAGAATAACTATTATATTTTTGTGGTATCATAAGGGACCCTATAATGGTCCAAGTCCAGCGGATAGTCGACAGCCATTTCAACCTAACCTAACCTAATGTCATCCGTCTGTGATAGCTCTTTTTTGTATTGTTTTGTTCAGGTTGAGTTGCTTTAGCGGATACAAAAGACAACTGTGTTGTTTCTATTTATAACAACTGACTTTCAGCTACGAGATCTCTGTATTGGTCAAAGTATCCTTTCTATTGTTATTAGTATCGAAGAAATCGTGACGTTCTTATTTTCTAAAGTTCCAAAGTTAAAGATGCAAATAGTGAAAAAGATATAGGTACTAATAAAACTTTTTGACTATTTTTTTTTCGGATAATATTTCTCTTAGATCCCTGAAATTCCGTAGATAGCTGTTACACCTAAAGAGGTAGGTATTAACAGCGCCTTAAGAGAATATGGCGCCTGTGAGCTTACTAGATTTCTAAAATGGTTTTACATGATAAGTGTAAGGGTTTTATAAAGCTTTTAAAAGGCTAGAAGATCAACCAAGGTAGGCTCTTTCTTTAAAATCATAAGAATACTTTGACTAAGTTATGTCAGCTTCCGATTTGGGTTCAGAACCTCTCAATGAGGTCTATATATGGGTACAACCAATTTTTGAGAGGCTGTGACAGCCATTCAAGAGGTTCTTACTCACTTCGATGTCGTCAAATATATTTTGGTGGTTCCCGCAGCTCTGTTTAATATGCTGTACCCATTCACTGAAGGAATCACGCCTTTATTTTGTTTATATCAGCCACAAGGTTGCCACTTGGTGCAGATGCCTATATAAAACAGAGGTTGCGCATTTAGTAGGGCTATCGTACCTCTGTAGTTTACCGAGTGTTGATAAAGCGCGAATAAGCCATACCATACCGAACATTGCGGTCCACAATATAGGGCCTAGCACTGAACCTTGTGGAACGTCGCCAGTGACTTTTATACTTCATTGCCCATTTATTCTTCCGGGCGAAGCTGTTACTTAAAAATGTTGTAGGCGAACTGCTCATCCTAATATATATGGTGTCAAGTAGTAAAGGTTTCGAGGCCAAACTCCATAATTGGGAGCAATATTTGAGGACTGGTTTAACCTGCGCTGAAGGTGTAGCGAATAAGAAGCTGCTTCGAGCTACAGTACCTCGTTTAAGAAACTCGGATATTCCCGAATCGACTGTGACTCCAAGAAGCTGACATCACTATACTGCCAAGATGCACCTAATAAGTGCAAAGTAAAATTAGCCAAATAACCTCTTGACAATCTGTGCCTTTTTCTAAATCGTCTTATATTACTGAAAAATATCACCACCACCAAGAACACCAGAAGTTCGTAAAAGAAGCAGTGGAGCGAACTTTATTGAGAACTCATCAGATCTATACAATTCCGAGCTACTCGTAGGTCCTAGATTTACAACCAAGCGAGCACAAGTCACCAACACTCGACTCAATTAATGTCACAACCATTAACAATAAATTTCCGACAGTCAACTTCCTCATAAATCAATACCGCAGCCAAGGCAAATGACCAAAACCATTCCATCCATAACCATGCATCCATATACTAAAAGTTCCCGCCAAAGTCTATACACATACATCGTGTGTCGGTCGGAAATGAATCCTCGAGATTCACTGCACAGCTGGAACAACAATGGCCGTTGATCAGTTTTTCTCTGCGTTGCCTGTAATTAACTTAGTTATCCTGTTCCCGCTCCTTTGACCATTACACATGGTAGATGGAATTATAATTTATTCAGAACGGACACGAACGAACCAAAGAATGAGAAAATCCTGTTTCTCCTTTGAATTAGTCAAAGTGCCACACATAACGAAGCAGTTCTCACGGATTTACAGTGCGATTTTTTTTCCTCCATATTTCTCCAGAGAATTGGTTATAATTTCTTCAAGCAAAAAGGACACTCTGTTGTTCACCCAAGTCCAACGAGGAGCTACCTATAAGAAGAAACAAAGTTGTCAGACAAGTTTGACCAGAAGATGACCATTTGGATATATGATAGCAAGGAATAACGGAAGATATATTTAACAACATGTCCCCTTTAAGAAGATCCCCTAAGGATGATGTCCATTGAATCCTTTTGGGACGTTTTTCGCATGAATTATCCGGGAAAAAATGATATTTATGTCCCTAGAATCTCGGTAAGCGCACCCCTTTTACGTCCAGATATAGAAAGATCATGTGCAACCCCTTTTTTTTCTGTGCCGTTGGTGGTAAGCTGGACATACGTTACACATCCTTTTGTGTATGCAAATTAAATTCGATTACACACAAGGGGGATGATGGATGGTGGTGGTTGGATTCGTTTTTTCTCGCCATGAAATCCGAGAATAATTGTCCTTGTGAGGAGAGATACTGGTGGGTAGGGTTTTTGTGTCGGACGGTACCTATTCAAGATGATCGTGTCAAGATTAAAAGCAAACATTTGGGGAAAAATCAGCTAAAAAAGCGGCAAAAGTTGGCATCTGCTTCGTGATGGGAAAAGTATTCTCGGAGAGTAGGTCCGTTTTGTTGTTGAATTTTCTTTGAATTAGAAAAATAAATAAAATTCCTAGAGCTTTGTAAAGTACACGGAAATGTCCGTTTATTGTGGGATTGTTTTTCTAGGGCTCTAGGCGATGTTGTGGAAATATTACACTTCGTCAATTAAAAAGGTTTCTCACAAAACATATTTATACACTGCGAACTTTTTTAACGGCTTTCAATATTTTTTTTCAGTGATCTGCGATGTTCTGGTATATACTAGTCTGAAACCATCGAACTTAATGTTTTGACTTTAGCCTTGTTGATGGCTGACACCGTCACAAAGACGTTTAAAAAAAATATTCCCCACTTGTTCTGTATGCCTCTTCAGCATTTCGAAACCAAATCTGAATGTCATGTTTAAACGTACGACAGAGGAAATTTACGAGACCAAGAAGTCGTGGACTTCAACTGCCAGCGCAGAGGTATTATTAGGAAAATTCAAAGAGACATACATCAAAAGGCACCTAGTTGGTACTGCAAGGATGAGTCATCATAATAAAGCTTTCTTATAAATTTTGTAGGTATTGCTGCTATGTGATTCCTGCCCAGTGATCTGAGTTTAGTGGGTGTCGCTACAGAGTCATTCCTGTGGGTATTGCTGCTGAAAGATTCGTTCCCAATCAGTGATCTCAGATTGGTCGGTGTCGTTAGTATGTGAATCCTGCCCAGTGTTACAATATCAAGGAAAATATATTTCAGTACGCATATGTTAAGCAAACGCGCCTCGTTTTGAGCTCTGCTTAAATTCTTCAGAAAGATTCCTCCCTGCTAAAAGATTCCTTCCCACCCAGTGCTCTGAGATTTGTCGTTGTCGTTACTATGTGAGTCCTGCCCAGTGTTACAATAACAAAGAAAATATATTTCAGTAGGCATATGTTATACAGACGCGCCTTTTGTTGAGCTTCGCTTATATTCTGCACAGAGCTTCTGGATTGAGCACAAATGCATCATCGCACCTAAGTCTAAACCGGACTTCTTTTGTGACGAAATCAATACCCAAGTATATTTCTACCATTCTGCGGCCCCATAGTAAGTGTCACTTCATTGGAATTGCATGGAGCGGAGCCTAACTTTTCAGTCACGTCTAACCCATAAAACTACAAAGCTACTTTTGCAACTTCTTTGGAACCGCAAACAAGAGTCATCATACTACCTCCGGCCGCCACCTTGTATTCCCATTTGCTTTCTTCGAAAAACCGCACAATCTCCTATTAATATGTACACGTAACATACCCACACTTGTGACTGCTGTGGAGTGGACCTTTTCCAATTAATTAAGTCATCAGGTATGCAATCTAATGGCGCTTGGTGTTTTCCCCGCCGCCGTCAGTACAGTGTGCAAGAAAATGTACAAATTATGAATCATAACCGTAGTGAATGGAGCACCTGTCCAACGATTAGCGTGTGATTACCAATGCACTTAACATCCCGAACGCAATAGCACTTCCATCAGTGTAGTCAGCAGCAATGAGCAAACTTAAGGCACACTCTCGTCGCCAGCCGCCTGACTAGGTGTTAGGTAAACATCTTCAATCTTCGAGACCAATTCGCGTCATGTGAACCTATTCGCCGAACGAATTTATGCTCGGCTCGAATAGTTTCGGATCGAATTTCGTCCGTCAGCTCGTATATACCTATAGGCCCACGACAACGCAGAGTGAGAAAGCCGATCCGCAAACGGCCGTCCCACGCAAGTTCGTGATGCCAATCGATAGGTCGCCTCAATGTATATCTCAACCTTGAAGCAAATACTAATTTATTGACCATAAAATAAACTTCTATGCATAAATTGTTTCAATCGCCATCATCATCTACACCATCAGCAGTCCCGCTCTCGAAAAGTTGTCTTTCGTCTGTAGTAGGTGGCCGTTGGATTTTTTTTTCTGTGTTTTTTTTTTTTTTGTCAGTTTTGTGACTCGAGCGTGAGTCGCTCGGATCGGATCACATTTCGTGGGTCCGGAGAGACGTTCTGACATTTGAGATACGAGTAGTGATGCAATCACTCCTCTCTGGCGGTATGGACCTGTGGACGTGACTCAGGCCGCTCCGAGGTGATTATAAAATTAACATCACACGATAGCCATAATCTGGCATAATCGGAGGTGCATTAAGTCCAGCGGCCCACTGGAGAGAGGTTTTTGCGTTTCAGATACTTTTTTCTCCTCGTGTTTTTGCGTTATATCAATGAACTGGGCAGCACGAAACTGATTGGATGGGGTGACGTGAAACGCTCGAGACACCCTGCAACGCAAGAGACGAGATTTTAATCGATCGCAGTTAATGGCTTTTAAAAGCTTCTCGCCGAATGGTCAGCGAGATTGGTGTTAATTGTTCGAGCAGCGCTAAGAGATTTATTCAACTGACGATCAAACACTGCTGTGCAGTTATAAGGTTGATTAATAGAACGATTAATGTGGGACGGTTTTGAAACTGCTTATGCGTTCTTTTGTGAAATTTGTTTTTGTGGTATTTATCAGAAATAGCAGAAACCGTTATTTCGTTATAAATATTGTACATTTATGACAAAAAGTATCAAGCTGGCAGCCAGTTGTATCGCAATCGCCGACGGTATAGGATACAGCTCTGATTATGAACTGATGCTAGGAGGTTGTGGTAATACTTCTGATGGTGGTAGTTTCTTCATGAAATTGCATATTTTCGACAAATGCACAGTTTGTCCCTGTTAATGGCTCTATTTACGTTTTGTAACCTACCACGCTTAGCGCTTCTATCGTTGGCTACTTGAGCAATCTCTGTATAATACAACTGTAGGCGGTCTGTTATCATTCTTCATGATAAATACTGAACAGATTTCGATGGAACTTTCTTTGAAATACTTATTAGATTCAGGGAAGGCTGTAGCCTATGTCGTTCATTGCCACGCCTACTTTATGGGACCGGTCAAAATGTATTTTTATATTTTTCCTCATGGAGCACTAGAAAAGGACCTCAACCAACTTGATGGGTTTGTAACTAACGGGAGCTGTTTGGGGTCCGAAATGTCTGGACATCGCCACCAGAAACTCGGGCTCCAGAAGCAATCTATGGTCAAATTTGGGCTGTTAGCGCTGTCTGAAGTGAGATCAACGAGCTTGACAAACGACTATATTTGAACTAAATTTTAAAAAAATTTAAAGCATTGTTTAGCGACGTAAAGAAAATTTGCCACCAACTTTGGTGAAAATTGTTCGCCTATTAGAAAACTCAACATCAAACAGCTTTCAAAGGGCTGTAGCACTTACTTCGTCGTCAAAAGGTGGAACTCTGATTGGCGTTTAAAGAGTTTTGGTCGGAGGCACGAGTCGTCTTATCACGCGAAAGTACTAGTTTATTGCGACCTTTCAAGCTAATATTTTTACTGGCCACGAACTTGCAACACTTGATACGGTCTCAGAGTTCTAAAAGGCTCACTAGTCTGCGGTCTTGTTAGCTTCATTTCTTCCACCACCAGCAGATCTAAATAGACCATCACTTTGGAAGAGCTCTTTTTAGATCGTTCCTTCTTTACAATTTCAAGATAGAGTTTTCCATTCTTGTAGAAGCTTCTGAAGCCTTCTATCACCTTCTATATGAAGGCTTTTAAAACCACAAAGTTCATAGTATCCAAATAAATTTACCGTCATTATTGCCGTGCAGTCGATCCTACCCAGGCCCCGGTTCACAACGAACTGTAGCGCCACTTTAAGTCGGCCCTACCCAGAGTAGTTCGAAACTTAAGCTGGCCGGGAAATAAATGAACGGCTATTGCCTTGAAAAGTATAACAACTCCATTTAAAGAGGGTCATAAAAAAAAAGTCAGCTGAATAAGAACAGACGCCGGGCAGTCAAACTTTAAGTCACGAAATCTGCTGCTCCTCCCTGTGTACATATTATCGACAGATTTGTGTAAACTTAGAACTCAAGATCCTTCAGGAAACAGTACACATACAGGGGTAGGTACTACGAATCTACCCCAGGTCGCAGTAAGTAGAGCCAAAGTAGATATCATCCTTGGTCGAACTCCATACAAACAAGGAAGTACGCATTTTTCTCTAAAATTCATCAACTGCTGCACCCGTAGCTCAATAGTCTCCCATCCAGAAAAATCGCCCATAGCGTGCATCCTCCTTAATGGACAAACTGACTGCGACTCGAAATTCCTAAACATCAATATTGCCTACAAATTTTCTATTACCTCGACGGTTTGCGCATAGATTAATTGCCACAAGTTTTTAAACGCCAATTACACTCAGCGCATTATTCATGCCGGTCGTAGATCTTCGGCCAAATGGGATACGTTCCTTAGGAGCATCCACCATATTCACCATACAGCTGCAGTTAATTACCTCGGCGAAAATGTATACCTACTCTCGTCTCGAGATCGATCATGCTCCATAGTCTGAGTAAACACTCGCTGACAGTAACGTATCCCTTTTGTCAAAAGCTATAGCAAAACAATTATCCTCGCGCGCATCGCCCGTGCTCATTCTCCTACAGTACCGTTCGCACAGAGTCAATTATCACTCGCGAATACCGCATGCAGCCTACTCCGCCAGCGAAAGGAGAAATTCAATTACAATTTCATTAGACCGCCAGGAGCTAGAAGTTGCAGGCCAAAAGGCGCATCAGTGTGTTTCGCACACCGCCACCAGTCCCTGTATATACGATCCCACAGAGGTAACGGATGTGTGTGCGCGCACACAAACCGAACCCGTAATTATCTAAACTGTGTTTCCATTTATCACTCACAAAGCGAACACAAAAGTCAGCGTTGCGGCCCAGAGTCGGCTGGACCGATGGGTCTGGCGTGCAACATCCATCCAACCGACAAAACGGATCTCTGTCTCGCTCTCGCGGCTGCCATAAATAGAATTATAATTGCGATCAATTAATCATCGTAATTAGATGAGATGCGAGCATCACTTGGAGCCGAGATGCTGAGCGTGGAATTCTCTCTCTCCAACAGATGGCTGGACCGAGTCAAGAGGAATGATCTTCAAACAAAGATAAGCGAGTGCGCTCGGCGCAAACGCACTGCACTGCACAGTGCGCAGCGCATGCTTCAAGCCAGCTTTCATGCAACCAATCGATCTTGTGTCCTCCTCCTGCTCCGAGAGTCATTTTTTGCAGCAGCACCACCACCATCAGCAGCACGGATCATCGCCGATCACACTGAGGCTGAGCCTTGTTGTACAGGACCGATCTTTTGTTTTAATAGATTTATGTAGATGCGGCCGATTATCTTACCATATTTGCATTTAATTGATTTGCGACAGGAGGAGGCTAGGCATGGGCATATCCTGGACAAGTGGACGCACAGTCCCTCCCTCGTATTATATGAACAATGGCACTAGGAATTCAGATGTCGTTAGTGTCTCTGTGGTCTGATTTTATTATGCGCGGACATACAAAACAAAACAAAGAAAAAACTATAAGCTGCTGCAGAATGGCCCAGAGCGGCCATTTGAATTTGGTACGCTTGTTGCACGTCAGCTCACCGTCGAATGACATAATTGCCCCAGTGTGCGGTGTGTGCGCGCCCGTCTCCGAGTGACTCTGTTCTTGGTCCGCTTTTGGGTTCTCAAACATTTCTCCAAATTGACATAATGACAGATGTACAAAAACAACTTGCAAAACGGTTTTCTGTCCATAGTACCGACTAGACTGCACACAGAAGTTATTCCTCGTGGATTGAACTTGTTTGCTGGTGCACTCTCGCCATCGCCATTGCGATTCAATGGGAAATTGGAAAATCTAAGGTTATGCGCGGCTACCATTCGTCCGGCGACATGCGGAGACGACGGCGCGCGGTCACTTGTTGGCAGTTGGCGCGGTGGTTGGTCGAATGGACGGACGGTTGGTTCATTAGTCTAATTAGATCGCGCTCATTGGGTATGCAACAGCGACGGACGAGACAGCGCAGGCATACTGGATAGACCCGGAAAGACCCAACCAACCAACCAACCAACTAACCAAACCACCCCCTTGCGACTGTTTTACATTGAAACTGAAATGAATGGCAACGAAGTCGAGGGCAGCAGGACTGCTTGATTCTAATGCTGGCGCATTGTCGGTGCGTATAGATGCATGGAACCATATTTGGAGTGATAAGTTCAAGAGGACGTCGGCTCTAGTGGATCAGTTTTTGAACGCGTAATGTGGGAGGTGTGGGGCTAATATGGACCTTTTCACGTCGACATTGAAACAAAATGTTCCCAAGATTTCGATGAGTCACAGAAAACGGGCCCAGAATTAGGTGGCGATTTTTCACAATAGCCTCTAATTTGGCTTTGAGGAGAGTTCTTTCATTATATTTAGAGATTAGATTAGAGGTTCTCTTTGTCAGATTTGTTGAAGACCAGCTGCACCAGCAGAATTCAATTAGGACCTCCAGGATGATGGTCTAGATGAAGGATAGCTTAAAATAGGTACTTCAAAAGTTGGTGGCTCCCTTAAGCGTTCTTGTCATTTTAGAATTTATTTGGAATTATTTGAGCAATGGCAAGTTACAGGCAATGAAATCAGAAAAAATGCTTTTTGGTGGAACATGACTCTAAAAAGTAGGCGTGGCAGTGAGCGATATAGCCTGTAGTGTTATCAAAGTCTTAAAAAAAAAACGAGCGCAGATTTATCAAAGCCTGTCCTGTGGTTTTCACGTAAACCTGTAAAAAAATATCCTCCCGCACTTTTATTTTGCATTATAATGCGCATTCGTTGTCCCTTAGAGTTTTTGCATTGCCACAGACAACGTGACCGTTGTGCGACTAAAGATGCAATCTTGCACTTTTTTCGAGAGCCTGCCACAATTTTTTTTTTTTGCTATTTTGGCCTTTTTTTTAGTTGGAAAAGGCGCTTCACAAAATTGTCAAATGCTGTTATTTCCAAACAAAAACCTTTAAAATGTAACGCAGTTTCCTATCACAATTATAGTGTCTGTAAACTCAGTGCTTATTAAATAGCTTTCGAAAATTCTAAACTTGCCGAATGGCTTCAGAAATGACACTTTTTTTCTCATTGGTCCTTTTACTTGCGACTTTTTAGAATTCTGCAGCGATCACCCTGACCACAAGGCACTCGTTTTGAATGGAATTTAACAGCATTTTTTAAATGCAAAAGGCTGAAAATAAAAGCCGGTAGAATTGGTTTTAATTTGAGGTGGGTAGCTCGCTTCGCTCCTGACAAAGGTTCTCAGAGCAAGGCCTGAGTTTCTATGTATCTATGTACCTAAGTTTCTATGTATTGGCGACCGAATAATGGCGGGTAGATCGCTTCGCTCCCGGCAAAGGAAGATCAAGGCCCAACCTGTTCCTTAAGTCTCTATGTATTGGCGACCGAATAATGGGGGGTAGCTCGCTTCGCTCCCGGCAAAGGAAGATCAAGGCCCAACCTTTTCCTTAAGTTTCTATGTATTGGCGACCGAATAATGGCGGGTAGCTCGCTTCGCTCCCGGCAAAGGAAGATCAAGGCCCAACCTTTTCCTTAAGTTTCTATGTATTGGCGACCGAATAATGGCGGGTAGCTCGCTTCGCTCCCGGCAAAGGAAGATCAAGGCCCAACCTTTTCCTTAAATTTCGTTGTATTGGCGACCAAATATTATCGACCCTAAAGCCAAATAGCCCGAAAAACGTTCGACTTTTGCACGTTACTCGTCTTGCCAATATCATATTTTTTTAAACCCTGTTTCATGCCGTTAACACTTTCCTCGCATATAATGTAGGTACTTCAGACTTCGCACTGTAAAATTGTCCAGTTCGGTGTGGAACTCTTTCGTTTTAAAAAAATTGTATTTCCCAAAAATCTACGCACAAATTTGAGGACAACCCTAAAACGGTATGGCTTCAAGCAATCCTTGCTCTTTTACGTATGCACAGGTCTAATAAACCGCACAAAGGCAGGCCCTCGGTCCTTCTCATGAGTACCTACCTATCCCAGGCAAATTTGGAAATACCTATTAAAGTAACGGGGTAGATGAGCTATAATTTGGATGAACGACGCACGTGGCGTTGATCGATGGACATAGCTATTTGAAAATACATTCGCTTATTTTTATCACTGAAATGCTTAACAAGAATTTGTTCAGCCTTACTCCGGGTTGCATATTTTCTTAACCAATTTTTGATACGAATACCAAAGAGGGATGGACTGGACAGTAATAGGTGATGTTAGCGAGTGTTTTTATGGTGCAATCTCTTGTCATATAGTATATGGAGGGAAGGACAGCCCTCTGTTATTATTAACAGTGCAAGCGGGATGTTTTTGTGGAGGTGAAAGCATCATTAACTAACTAAATGGAAAACGAGAAAACAGCCCCGCAGCTGTGTTAGTGTCTCTGCTGCCAGATCGGCAATAAATATGCAGTATTACTTACAAAGCACTTTTGATACAATAGATCTTTCAGCTCGCAGTTTCTCCCATTGGGCATGGAATTTAAAAGAAAACTTCGTTTCTTTAGTAAAACATCATTCACCCGTACCTACCGCATTATAAATTTCTGTCAGTTAACATTGAATCACAATTCACTTCAAAGACACTTGGAAGCCATTTTTGTATTGTCAGTTCAGCACCACCCATCACAAAGCGGAGGAAGTTCCAAGAGAAAATCATCCGAAATCCAACATCTAAATTAAAAGCAAATGTGCCTTGAAGACCTCCTTCCAAATTGCACTGAAAAGCTTACTATCCCTGCTCTTTGTCTATTACAGGGTCAACCACTTTTCGGCAGCCTTAATCTCGATATTAGAACTACTACAATACGTCAAATTTTTGCAGTTACTTAAAAAAAAAAAATGAAATTCCCTGTCAGTCCCACTCTCCGTCATGTATGACAGCTGCCACGCCCCCTTTAACCATATAGGAACCAAAATCCAATAGACTCAAAATGCCCACCATCAGCTACCCCAGGATGTAAGGTCACCGCCGGGATCCCGAGTGATTTCGCCGAACCGAATTCCATTGAAAAGGCTATCAAAACACCATCTAAACCCATCGTCGTCTATCTCGTAACTAAAACACCGTTGCACACCGGGAAAAATTCAATTTGTAGCCGTTGCCCATTAATGTCACGTAGAAGAATATTTATCGCCTCAACCACTTAGCGACACGGGCAAAAATGTCTAACAAATTATTATTGCAAGCTTCCAGCCAAGCAGCCAAGCCAAGCAACGATCCTTCCTCTTGACTACCATCGCACGCACACTCAGGGTGATAACAAATTTATATATTTTCCGCGTAACGAAACCATCATAATTGCAAAGTACTTTTGGCCGACGGTGTTTGGTGTACCGCAACAGCCGCCGCTGAGAGGAGTCTCTCCCATATACACAACGTGCTGTATAGGAAAAAGCGATCCACGCTAATTACGCTCCACTTTCGGCAGACTATGCTGTTAGTTAGATTCAGGCTCATACGTACAGCTATAGCTACGGGCTGTATATAGCCGCTGCCTATCAACGATGTCGATCAGGTCTACCTACATGGCCCCCCAGGACTTTGGTTCGCGCATATATTCAGTGACGGTTCCCCTGCGATATCAACACACCGGCTACTGTGTACTGCCAGTGGAATCCGCTCGGCGGATGCGAGATGAACTCTCTATCTGGCGGCCGCGGCCATCCCCCTCCCTGCCTGGGTAGCGTGTTATAAATTATTATGAAAATATTTGAGACCATGTCGACCTGGATTTGTGTGAACCGCACCGCACGACCAACTGAGACGGGGCGCGCGCCCATTTGCATACTTTGTGTGTGCGTTAGCGACGCGTTGCCTCTCCGCACGCCGTTGGTTCGAGTCCCGCCGCAATCGAAGTTGTATCTCGCTTGTTAGCTATCAAATGGGCATGCCATGCGCGTGGTGAACTGGACAACACCGCACGCACCATGCCCAGTGTGTCCTGTGCCCGGCCAGTGTCCAGTGTCCAGTGTCCAATGCGCCAGGGGACAGTTCATGGGGCTTATTAATTTGTAAAAATCCCAACTACATGAAGGCAGTTCATTCGCCCGCAACGGATCAACGTTTGTGCAATGCAAATCCACGCAATCGAACGCTCAGTTCCGCCATGCACAACAATGAGAGAGTTCAATCGATGTAGCTGCTGCAAAATCACAGCGCCCCGCTGTCTAAGCCAAAGGATACGCCGAAATGTGTTCTACAACATTAGAAAGCCCGCAGTGTGTGTAGGTATATAGTGTATCTGCGCACAGCAGCGACCGGGGACCGGGAATCAATTTTCGCGAAATTATTTCGTTTTGGGCAATTTATCAAAATGGACAAGCGCGCGTTGCGTGCCAGCGCTCAATTAATTTCTGATTTGACCAATACTTACCAGCGAGGACACAAGACCGCGCGCCGCACCGCACCGCGCATCTACCCGTACAAGATCGATGGATGTGTTGTATCTGCTTGTACAATGTGGGCAGCAGCAGCAACAGTTGCAGTACCATAGTGAAAATGCATACTCTGCTCCCGGTATATATACGGGAGAGAGAGCAGCCGAGTGTACACGGTGCCAAGCATTCCGCTTCATTATAATGGACGAACTCTCTCGTTCTCGGGTGTGCGTAGGTCTTAAGCCGGGCGAAAAGCATTCCTCCGCGCACTACGACTCTATTCAGGCGGCACATTTCGCATTTCGTTCCCATTTGCATGTTAAACTGTCACATTGGGGTGATTCATTGTGGTCAGCCGCCTGGGACAAGACATCCTGCGGGGTCACAATATACACAGGTATATGCGCGCGGATACAATGCCAGCGTCGACTAATCCTAGCGGCGCGATGGCTCCGCCAGAATCTCCCTGAATCTGAATGACAAATGCAAATAGAGCTATCTGGCTGCAGCCGCGCACTAAACGGTGAATTTCTGCCTCACGGGTGTTAAGTACATCTTTCTCGCGCCGCGCACACATTCTGTGTGAGCGCTGTCCGTACATATGTGAGTGCGCGACACTCACTTCCTCGTCGTGATCTAGAGAGAGCGGTGGCCCATTAATCACAACTCTTTGTTCGTGCAGAAATGTACCTTCCATTGATTAACCGGGCAATGAAATGGATTGACGCATATATCACATACCGACGCGTATAGTGTTATTGTGCGCAAGGATTACGCGAAATCCAGCTTTATTCGGTGATCGTACATCGATCTTGTGCGAGGTCGCTGTTGCTGCGGCCGCAAAAGGTGCTATTGCGCTGTATCGTGTGCGGAATGCCCGAGTCGGTGTTGATCTCACGAGAGATGATTTGCACGCATAACAGATAACGGCAGCGTTTTCGGCTGTTGCCAAAGTGGCAACATTAGGCAGCGGTGCGGCGGCAAACGGAGGGCGACGGCCAACACTCTAATCGGACGTAAATCGAATGAAAAATGTTTTGAATCTGCGGACATAGATACATGCCAAACCAATGGAGATAGGTGTAGTTTTTTGTTTGATAGGGAGCAGGGGGGGGGGGGGGGGGGGCGGAGTTTGTACGAGTAGTACTGATAGCCAGAAATGAGGATACAATAGGCGAGTTATTCGGGGATGCATACGTGGTAGCTGGGGTTTTTTCCGGAATGCCTCTCTCCCTTTGTTAATGCCTTTGGGCAGTAGATTTCACTTTGAGTGCAGCGGTTTCTTTTTATATAAGGTGTTGCATAAATTAGGGGTGCATCAAAAAAGTTATGACGTATGTGACAACAATTAAGAAGCTTTTTTTATAAACGCAAGTTTAGACAGATACATCTAAGCTCGCTTCGTCCTTCTCCCCTTTATTTTTTGCTTCGTCCTTCTCCCCCTTTATTTTTCAGGTTTCCGTGAGTTGTGGTCTCAAAACGTTATTTGTGTTTTTCCCTCGCACGGGATATACAGCCACTTAAACCAACCAACCAACTAACCAGAACAGACACAGATTGCGGGGGATGATACCGATACTTTTGAAGTGATCGGTTGTGTTTTTATTTCCTCTCATAAGTTGTGATCCCATTTTTGGTGAAAAGCGTATTTATTTATCTCGAATTTCAGAATAAACCATAGTGTGCCAAAGACAGTGACTTTTTATACCTTTTTCCTATATAAAAAAAAAAAAAAATCATAAGCCCTTGTTAAAGCAGTGAAAGAATAAATTTCTTTTCCCCCTCAAATCACATTAACAGCAATTTCTCTCCCATTTGCTTATTTTAACTTTATTTCCCGCAAACACCCATACTACAATACCCATGTACAATATGGATCCATGCAGCGAATGCCTCTCCGACCTCCCCGCCGATGGAGATTTCGTAACATGCCACAGATGTGACCGCAAAATGCACTACGGATGTACCTCAATTTCTGAAAAATCCTACAGGAAAATGAGCATTGCTAGGAAGGAGGAATGGAGATGTTCAACCTGCAGAAAGGAACTTGCAGACCTCTCTGTACCCAAAGCAACAGCTGAAATAACTTCGATTCAACCCCAATCGAAAAGAATGCGAAGCGTTAGTTCCCCTGAAGTTGTGCAGCAAACCGAATATCCAACAACAAGAACTATAGCAGGACCACAAGGAACTAACAACGACACACTTCTATATGAAATGCGCAAAATGCGAAAAGAGATGTCCGACATCAATATAAGTTGTGAATTCATGGCTAACAAATATGAAGAGATAAAGCAGCACATGACACTAAACAATGAAGCTTTAAAAAAACTTTCCAACGAAATAAAAGATCTTAAGGAAAGCAACCAAAAAAAGGACCAACAAATTTACCTAATGGAAACTAAAATTAACGGCCTCGAACAACAATTATTAAAAAACAACATAGAAATTAAAAATATTCCGCCAACACAAAACGAAAATCTAGTCGAAGTTGTCCAAGCACTCGGCAAAACATTAGACCAAAACATAAGCAACTCAGATATCACTGACATTTACAGAACTAACAAAAGAAACCCAAACAAATCAACTATCATCGTCACTTTCGCAAGCCACTTATGCAAAACAAATTTGATTAAAAATGCAAAAACAATGCGAAGTATTCCTCTGAAGAAGATCAGAGAAAATACTTGCAATGGCCATGCACCCAGTACAACACCCGAAATCGAAGCATTAGTTTACGTAAACAATCATCTCACACCTACTAATAAGCACCTTCTTTGGCTAGCAAAAAACAAAGCCAGAGAGTGCAATTGGAGGTTTGTGTGGGAAACAGCTGGCAAAATATTAGCAAAAAAAAACGAAAACGGTGAATCCATACATATCGGGTCTTGCGAAGATGTAAACAAGATGAACAATTAAACATTGTCGTTGTACGTATTACTACTACATATAATACAAAAAAAAAAAAAATGGAAAACACATATAGTGAAGCTGATGTTGACTTCAGGGTGATACATGGTTTTAGCGCCATCGAAAAAAAATTTTTGGAGAAAATGAATTTTTGTTGTGTCAGTTTTAATATTAGATCGATCACAAAAACTTGGGATGTATTTATAGCGGAAATTGAAAATGTGCTATGCTACGTCGATATTATAGTATTGAATGAAATTAATATACCGAAGAGAAAAAATGATTTTTATAGCATTGACGGTTTTTATCCTGAATTCTTTAACCGTGATGCGACGAAAGGAGGAGGAGTTGCAATATTTATAAAAAAAAATATAACTTACACAATATTACCAGCTAATCCAATAAACTACGAGGGCTTGCACCTAGAAATATACCATAACGGTGAACAAAAGCATGTACATGCAATATACAGGCGACCTAGTTCGAGTGTTGGAAGGTTTATTGAAGAATTAGATGGAATTTTAAAGGGGAATAATGAAAATATCGTGTTGGGAGATATGAATATCAACATCCGAGATGAGAATAACTCACTTGTTTTAAAATACATGGAGTTGATGGCTTCCAAAGGGTTAACAAATGTGATTAAATGTCCCACGCGTATTGATGTATTAAATAACACAGCGACGATAATTGATCACGTATATGTTAGTATAACTAAGCGTGAAATATTCTCAGCAGTAATCGAAACCGATCTATCTGACCATTACGCTGTTTTATATGCAACGAAAAGTCTAAATAGCTCTGAAACACATTGTGAAACCGATGTTAAAAACATTAATCAACAAAAAGTTAACGAGCTTATTCAAAGTACAAACTGGCAACTTATACTCCAGGAAAATGACGTTGAGGCACTCTACAATAAATTCGTAGGAGAAATGAATAAGATTTATGCTGAAGCAAGTAAAATAACCACGAGGAAAAGAACCCGGAAGCATAAGCCATGGACCACTCCAGAAATAGTTCCAATGTGCAAAAAAAGGGATGAGTTATATAGGAGGTGGAAAAACAGCCCCAGATGTAAGACGTTTGAAGACGAATACAAAAGGTATCGAAACACAGTTACTAAGAACATTCAACTTATAAAAGCCAATTACTACAAACAAAAATTCTCAAATGCCAATAACGACCCGAGGAAAACGTGGAATATTGTGAGTGAACTACTTGGAAGAAAGAAACGCTCTATAGACGAAACAATTAAAAGCAATTTTCCAAATGCTGCCGAAGGCTTAAAAGACATTGTTGAGGAATTTGCGGAGCAGTTTTCGACACAAGCAGCAAACATCATTCATGCCTGTGATACGAAAACCTCAAACCACAGGAACTGGCAACTTCAACAAAGTATCTACATAGAGGAAGCAACTGAGCCAGAAGTTTACAAGATATTGTGTCAACTGAGTAATAATAAAGGTCCTGGAGCAGACAACATTAGACCAGTTGATCTCAAATTAAATGCTATGTGTCTCACCTCCATAATCACGAAGATCGTAAACTGTAGTCTATGTCAGTCCTGTGTGCCAAAGCTAATGAAAACTTCAATAATTCGGCCAATATACAAGGGAGGAATAAAAAAAAAATACAGAGAATTATAGACCGATTTCAATTCTACCTGCGGTTGAAAAATGTTTAGAAGAGGTAGTTGTTAATCGCGTTAATTGTTTTATGTCAAAGCACAAAGTGATTCATCCAAACCAATTTGGTTTTCAAAAGTACAAGAGCACTCAATCGTTACTGGGGGAATTTACCAATGTCGTAAATGCTGGACTGAATAAAAACCACCACGTACTTGTGCTTTTTATAGATTTCAGTAAAGCGTTTGATACCCTGACACCCGAAAAACTTGTGGAGAGTGTCAACAGATTAGGACTGAGAGGAGTATTGGCAGACTGGCTTAAAAGCTATTTGAGTGATAGAGTAATTCAAGTAAAGGTGTCTGATACATTAAGCAAAAAAAGGACAAGTAAATATGGTGTGCCACAAGGTTCCAAACTGGGTCCTATCTTATTTATACTTTTCACAAATGAACTCTTAAGAACGTTTAAAAAAGCTACTGCGTATGCCTACGCTGATGACATCGCAATCGTCGTGAAACACAAGGACTTGCACTTAGCCATAAGGATACTTCAAGATGAGTTCAACAAGGTATCTGAATGGTGTCATGACAACGGCCTGGTGATCAACGCAAATAAAACCAAGTTGATGCATATTCGGACTCCATCGAAGCCAACGGACGTTATTGAAATCTTCCATCGAAATGATTGTTGTCCATTACTGAGAAGCAGCAGCACAATTGAGGTAGTTAAAACCATTAAGTACCTCGGAGTTACCATCGACGAGAATTTCCTGTGGCGTGAGCACATCAACGTCCTGCGTCTTCAACTTAAGAGCACTATATTCGCAATGGTGTATCTTAAGCGTTACTCACATATGGAGGTACAAAAGCAAGTATACTACTCGTTGGCAGAATCACGCATTAGATACGGGATTCTGGCCTGGGGAAATGCAGCAAAAACCCACCTGGAGAAGATATCTAACCTACAACATCGTCTTGTTAAGATAATTAGACAAACTAATTCAAGTTTTAAAGTTTTAGATGTAAAGGCAATCTTCAAGATGACAACACTCCTAAGCTATATGGACGACCGGCGGTTTCTTCAACCCATCAGTCACACGCTAAACACCCGAAGACGAGCCCAAGGGATGCTAGAAGTTCCGACAGCTTACAACTCGTACGGAGACAGAGAATTACGATGCACTGTTCCTAAATTGTTAAATTCGCTCCCACCGTTACTGAAAATGATTCCAAATTTCAAAACAAGAAAAAAAGAGATTAAAAAACATTTTATTGAATTTCATCATGTAATTTAAGAAAACATTAGTAAATCTTAAACTCACTAAAATACTTTCAACTTCAGAAATTAATTAATTGTATTTAAACTTAACGTTCTTAATTTCAAATCACTTCAAAACTAAACTCAATGTTATGTCCAACCACCTGCAGATAAGCACTTTGCTTTGCAGGTAAAACAATGTAAACGAAAATTTGTGTGCAAATAAACAAACCTTTTGAACCTTGAACCTTGGTTGTTAACACGGGATAGAGCTGCATAGAGTTAGCCGCGCGAAGAGTTTTTGACACTGCGGTCTGCTCCAGTGTCAAATGTTCTTGAAAGCATAAAAAAAACATGTGCCTAGCCCTACATCCATTAGTCAACAAAAAGAACCTAATTTAAAGCATAATCCACAATTTCCCTCTTAAACGTGGACGAAAATACAGCAACACACGAACTGAAAAATACGCCACACACGATTACGGCAGTTCATACAAATTTTTCGATGCAAAACAACTGGCGTCTGACATCTAATGGACTTTTCAGATGAGAGCAAGCGAACGAATTGCTGACATGCGACAAACCACTTTTGATGCAATTATGAGCAGAAAATTGGACATTTCACTATTCAAAGAGGAGGATAATTAATTATCCCATCAAAATGTATTAAGAAAACAAGTTAATAAACAGTTTAAATAACGAAATTTCAAATTCCATACTTTGTGCCGCGAACGAATACACCATTGGCGCGAATTTTCAAAGTTTATTCACAATCCACATCATTCAATTCGCGTTCCACAAACTAGCGAATAAAACATTCGTTCGAACTTAACCTCAAACTTGAAATGTCATTGGCATTTTTGTTTTGTACATATTTCATTTTGTGGTGTTGTTGTTTTGTTTTGGTCCGAATGAAAAATAAAAGAAATATGACTGAATCAACAGATCAATATAATTTATTTGTTTATTGATGTTATTAGTTGATGTACATGCATTAATTGCTGTAACAATATTCTTTTTTTTTTGCTTAATAGAATGTCGCTACCTCCGATTTTCGAGTTTTTTTTTTATTTAAAAAAATAGAAACAAATGACGGCGACTGTCATTAGAATCGCGGGTATCTGCGACCAAATAAAATGTATCATGTGAATGGACCGTCAAAATTTGCAAATATTTGGTCCTTAAAACTGGAAAGATTGTCTGAGATCAAAGTAAGCTTAGATCCATCTGACCAGTGTGACCATCAGCTTCTCTCAAAAATATTCCACTTACTCTGAAAAGTTGAACATTTGTGTAATTTTATATTCATTTTTTTTTTTTTTGTAATACAAATAAATAAAACGAATTTTAAGACGTGAATACAAAACGAATAAACTTTGTTCGGTTCGGTAACAGCTTCTTCGCGGTGATATGGAACAGACAGAGAAACGGATTATGAGCAAAAAAGCATTAGTGTTACCAGAGCTCAAAACTTCGTGAATTTTAAGATTTCGAAGTAATAAGATCAATTTTAGTTAAAAATTGAATTCTAATTTATGGAGAATATTTTGTTATCGAAAAATTCCGTTTGAAGAACAAAATATTCCACTTTTATATTGTTATATAACTTTCACTATTTACTCTAACAACATATTTTCTATCTTGCTACTCTTGTCGTTTTCTAAACAAACAACAAGAGTGCAACATCAAATTTGACTCAACTATCTCTCTCTAACGTTTTCTCCTGGAAAGATAATGTTAGAGAGTTCTTTGGAAAGCCTTTGTCGAGAGCAGACCTATTCATAATTTATAAGAAAGTGTACAAGTATTATTAAACAATTAAAATAAATAAATAAAATTATAAAACTTGTAGAAATAGAGAGTGCGGACAATGTGTTTTTTTTTCCCTCTTATTAATAAAAGATAATAGATTAAAATATATAACTAACTATATGCTAAAAAAACTTCTGGGGCAATACAACCGGAAAGATTCCAAGCTTGCATTGGCATGAGTAAAAATAACCTCCATATCTCAACGGGCTTCTTAACGGGTCATTGTAGACTCAAGGAACACCTCAGGAAGCTGGGTATATCTGAAGAAGGTTTCTCCAGCTTCTGCGATGAGTCCAGTGAAATCCCAGAACACATGCTAGGATCGTGTGGGGTATTGACCCACAAAAGACTGAAATACTTGGGCAAGTACCAACTATCTGATGAGCAAATACGGTCACTGGAGCCAGCTCTCATCCTAAGATCCTTAAAGGAAACTGGACTAGAGAGAGTGCTATAGGACGGATTTTTTCCGCCAAGGAGAAACGAGAGTATAAGAACCTCTAAAATGTTTCCGAAAGGAATTATAATGTGAGGGGAACTCGTATGAGGGCATATACCTCACGCAGGCGTTAGCAGGGGATACAATAGACCAAAAGGTCGCACTACAACAACCCCTCTCACATAATAATAATAATGCTTTTATTTTGGAAAAAAATATATTCTTTGCAGCTTAGAAATATTCCACAAATGGAATATTATATTCCACACTGCCCCCTCTCAAAAAACATTGAATTCGATTTCGAATATCCTCTGAATGAGTTGGCTGAATGCTAAAAATAAAAACCAAATGCTGCTCCATGTTAAAGCCCGTATGACACTACATTTCTGTGGTCAAAAGGCAAAACCACTTAAGTCTGTTTTACTCATTGTTCAGGAGAGCAGTTTAAATTTTTTTTTATTCTATTGACTCTAGTGACTTAAGCTGTTGTTTTTTTTTTAAATTGTGGCCATTTTTTTAAAGATATAAAGGTGAAAAAAATTTACAAAATTGATTTGGGTACGCTGAATCTAATGGCTTCAAAATGTCGTCTAAAGTCGACTTAAGAGGTTTTGCCTTTTGAACAGAGATTTTTTCCTCAGTTTTACCATGTTGAAAAGTCAGCGGTGTGTAAAAGAGACTGAAAGAGTATTACGAAAGGGATAGCAATTATTTTCAAATCAACCACACATTTTCAAACGAATTTATTTTCAAAAAATGTTGAAATGTCAAAAAAAAAAACTTCAAAAATGTAATTTGAATACATTTTTAATGCATTTTTTTGACGTTTCTATATTAACAAAGTTCTGGTGTACGCAGTCTCTCCTATCGCGAATTTTCATTCTAATTTTTCATACTGCTCTAGTTTCATTTTAAAAGCAGAAAGAAATGTAGTGTCAGATGGGCTTAAGCCCCATTTCTTTTTGTTGACAAAAACACATGCGGATTAGTTGAGTTGTTTAAAGGCGATGCGTGTTCAAAGTTAACTTTTCAAATTTTGCTATACCTACCTATAGATTGGGAAAATTTGTTGACTGCATATAATCCTCTGCTTAATTCAATTGTATGGATAAGTATATCGATAACTTTGTTTTTAATTTAATAATTTGGGACTACAACCAACTTTCCAAAGGAACCTTCCGATCTTCAACATATAATTCAATTCAATTTAATTTATTTGCAATAATTTTAACACAGGAAGATACAGTATCTTTTAACCCGCCAATGGTGACCTATTGATCTGTGAGACCGGGTGCGTTAAAAAAATCGAATAACTTTACTCTCCGTTATTGTTTTTTTGTTGCAATTTCGAGTAGCTGCCACATTGCACGTACCCCACCATCAGTTCATGTCGAACCTGGCTAGTGAGCACAAGTTGTGTATTTTTTTTACTAACCCGGTTCGTGAGACCGTGTGTCAGCGTATTTGTAAGTAAAATAATAATCGATGAGATTAAGGCTGTCGGAGTTTTTACATATAGATGATGTACCTGGAACATCGGGTCCTTCAAGAACTGGCCGGTGCTATGAGTGTGGATGGAAAAAAAAAATAGAAAAACCAAGTACGCTTGCCATAAATGTCAACAATATTTTTGTCTTGAAAACGTAGTGAAAACGTAGCAGCTTTTTACCTAAAGAAATGTACTTTCTGAGATGTATTTTTTTATTATTTTTTGTTTGAAAGGATACCAATATTTGTTTATTTTGTACAAGTTCCGAATGTCGAAAGACTAAAAAACGCTAATTTGCTCAAGGGACATGTGATTTTTTTAGTTTTTTCTTAATTTTAAAAACAGAACTACTAAAAACTGTGTTATTTTGAATGCTCCTATTAAAAACTTGTTTGTGGATCTAATTATTGAAATAAAAGAGGTTAAATAGATTAAATATCTCTGTTTTATTGTCAAAGACCATAAGATTAACAAACAGATATGAACTATTAGTAACACGTTTCGAAAAATCTTCAGTTGAAAACCCCGGTGCGTGAGACCGGCGTCACCATTGATCAAAGTCAAATTTGCGTCACCATTGGCGGGTTAAAGTTGTGCAAGCTTCAATAATGTATATATTATATGTTACTGTTTGGAAAAAAACAAGAGAGAACAAAGAAACTAAGTTCAGTAGATAGAATTTACCATTATAATATGTTCCTAAGACTAATTTAAAATAGAAAGATAGAAAAGAAAAAAAAAGAAAAAGAAAATTACAATGAAATAATGAAAAGTAATCGACATTATTGAAATTAATCTTATAATTAATACTTCAACGAACTATGGAGCAACTGAAGAATGTGGATCACTCAAATCTGACTCCCATCTCAACAGATTCTTCTAGAACGAACTGGAGGCTCTATATGTAATGGAGCTTTATGCACTGCTAAAATAAGAATTTAAATGGTTTCCATAAGAAGACCGGAGATCTGTTAGATCGGCGGTTTCATATTGTTTTTCAACAGGAATGGTAATGGTTCCAGTGAAGCCGCCCCAATTTTACCTACCTACTTGTCGTTTGTGACAAAATTCAGTACAATACATGGGGAAATTCACCTACAGAAGTTCACCTTTCGCTTAGTAAATCTATTTAAATGTACATAAAACTGTAAGTCTGCAAAAATCTTACGAACTATTGCACCGATTTACAAATTTCCTTTTTTAAAAGGTATGAAATAGAAATTTGGAGGTTTTGGGCTTTTTTCATTTAGCAAAATTATGTTTTCGCGCATTCAAATGCCTAGAAAGCCAGGCGGGTGTCCACTAGTGTCTCATAAAAATCGCTCCTGAAATAACTCCGTAATCTTGTTGCACAGTAACTACGTCTAGCCTATTAAACTTAAGGGTGCGATGTCAAATTGGGAGGTACGCCAATCAAACCCCAATAGGTAAATGGGACCTTTTCGTCTCTCTAAATAGCTCTTCTAAAAGCTAGAAAACCTCGACGGATTTCTTCAAAGGCCCTCCCGTATCCAGATTAAGGGTTAAATTCCTAAAATTCCAATCATCTAAAGTCCAATAACGTTGGTAAGTGCCGGGCAGTCTCCAAGTCTCTAAGGCATAGTCTGTAGGCGTCAACCATTATCGCTACTATCCGTCTGAGTGCGCTTCACTTCCTGCTCTAAAGTTAGAACTGGAAATTTCCCCACTGACACTTCTAACCGCTCTTAGGTTGGGCTACATTTTTCCACTTCTTATGGACTCTTAAATTCAGTCAATGGGCTAAATATCGCTCGAGCTGTTCAATATTCCTACCAAGTGCATCAGTAAATTCTGAGTGATTTCGGTTTAAGAAATTTCAGGTCTGACCTCTATTTCCCATGGAGACGAGTGCCTTTTCATTTCCATCAATCCTTGAGTGTTATTTTAGTCAAATGAATGAAATTTTAAATCGTATATTTTTTTTAATTTATCGACGTATGCCGCCCGATGCTCCACCACTTCAGGACCAAGCTTGCCTTGTACCTGGACGCTGTTTTAACTGATCCAGCCCATGCAAACGAGCTATAAGCTGCAAAGATGAAATATGCAAACCAAATGCTATATTCCAATAAATGGAAAAGTACCTCAGCCTCGCGTTCACAAGACCGCTCATATATCGCAGCTTATTGGACTGTCAAAACAGGAACTTACTTCATGTCGACAAGCACTTCGAATCAAGTCGTACTTCCTACAGCAGCGACCTAAGGAGAAGGACTCCAGCTGGGTTTTGTTTGCCTAACAACTACATTCGACTGCCGGCAGCCACCTCATGACTTGCTACTTAGTGTTCAACAACAAACTACAGTAGAGATACCATTTATTTGGCAAATTAGTTCACCCTGTGACTTGTTTATTATCTGCTCAACAAGTTGACTTCCACAATTACAAATTAGGACCACAAGCCGAGGTAATTGCACAAGACAATCTATGACCACACGCCGAGCAATCTACCTCATTGCAACATTGTGCCCCCATGTGGAAGCGAACTCTTTTGTCCGCCAAATATGAGTGCCGGTGCAACTTATCTGGTGCACTGTATGGGAAATGTAAACGTTTTATCGCAATTCGTCGTGCACCCCTAATCAGAAGTAGATTTCACGCTACGATGCGTTTCCGCCAAAACTGAGTACAGTACCAGTTGAAAAGTAAACTCCAGCCGGGGCAAAGCTCCACCATCAACAGCGGGGTTAATAAGTCTTGTACCGCGAGCGCACACACTCGAAACACAGACATTACCTGTCACAGGGATATATGAACCCATAGTCTGAGGGGGGGGGGGGGGGGTAAGATTTCCAGATCAGCATCTCGAGATTGCATGTGCACAAGACACACAAACACACACACATTGCATCTGAAAGATATTTTATGTGATTTCGAAATATGTTCGAAAGGATTAATCGGGGAGAAACGGGGGGCAGCATACATACGGGAAGGAGACACCACCACCGCCAGGGTCACTGGCGAAGGAACACCATACAACGGCTCGCCGCCGCTGATATATATCTGCACCTCTATGCTCCGTTATAACAATGTTCGGATTTTGATCTATTCGCGGAGCCTTTATCCTCGACAAGACACACCACCACCATCCAGCGGACTGCGCGCGGCAGCAACAACGGCTCAGCCGAACATAAAAGATAGATTTACATACGGCCGATGATAAGATCGCGCTGCTCTGCGCGCTGCTGATGCTGATGCCCGTGATCGCTGCGAGGGGATCATTTATTTATTAACACATTACGAATTGGAGTGGATTGTGCGGCGATCAGGGACCCGTGGGGGGGGGGGGAGACCAGTGCAACCACTTGAAATATTGCCGCACGCATTTTCCGCCGATAGACAAACAGCGAACACCTATGCATGACTGTGAGTCTGGCCAACGCACTATCTAAGGCTTCGGCGGCGGTGGTGGTGTTGATGCTGGTGAGGGATACTGTACACACCCAAGCGTTGCTCTGATGGTGCTTCGCGCGCAGCTGTCATACAATTCGTTTTCACTGCGATAAGATCTGTAATAGTTTTCGAAGAGCGAAAGAGCGCGAGGGACATCCGACGAAGGGGATTTATCGATCGGATTAGAGGTCCGGCTCGTATGCACAACTCAGCAATTAGGGTGGCAATTAACGCAACTTTCTCCAAATGAGTTGAGTTGCGCGTTGCTAGTTTCGATGTGGAAAGCGGACGCAAAGGAAATTAGTTCGATCGGCATTTGCATTTCGAAATTTATTGCGCCTTTAGATACATTTGAAAGTACCTTTAACACGAGCGTGCGTAAATCAGCATTAATCTGTTGGAAATCAAATTAAATGATAAGGCCGCCTCATACAATCGAATGGGCACATCTTACGCAATCGATACGTGACTAAATGCGTACGAAACGTGGTAATTAACGAAACAAATTGTGAGCCAATTTATGCAATAGTTGGATGGGGAAGAAGTGTGCACCTAACGGTTGGTCTTTCTGTCAGATCCTGATAAGGCTAGTGCATGGAAATTGGACAGTTGCTTCAGCTTAAGGATGGAGTCAAAATTGAGAAGGTGACGGATGGTCGGCGCAGTGGCTTAGTGGTTAGTGTGTTGGACTACTAAGCGAGGGGTCCCAGGTTCGAATCCCGAGAAAAACCCAAATTCCAACTTAAGGTTTTTTTCGCTGCGCCACCTCTCGCGAACGTCTGACAAACATCCGAGAGTATAACTGTCATGAAAGAGCTTCTCAATTGGCCGTTTGGACTCGGCCTAAAATTGTAGATGCCTTCCATTCGTCCCAAAAATAAAAAAACTCACACAAGACGAATGGTTGTGAGAAGCTAGGCTTGGGTCCATACGGACCTGTTCCGCCAATTATTTATTTGACGGATGGTTTTGGGGAATCTTTTGGTACTTAGATCGGTGATCTACTTAGATCGGTGAAATATTCAGAGAGCTGGGGTCGAATTACCGCATCCGTGACACTGAATTTTGTGGATTTTACATGCAAAACAATAACAAATTTAGTCACGGAGTGCTTGATCATGGATGAGGTAATTCAGCTCATACTAGGTGGCTAGGATACGAGGAGCGTAGAGGAAGCAACACACCATTCCCACGAGTCGTTCTTTATATCCACCTCTGAGAGTCAAGGAGACAGAGAAAGACGATTGACGAACGAACTCAAACAACTTGGTGTGCATAACTGGGGGTAGAAAGCTAGTTGCGCTTTTTTTTTGGCCAACCCTCTGCTGCCCGAATTATTGTTTAAAACTTTATGGAAGAATAAATGTCTCAATGGAAGAAATCCAAGACTGGTTTAGGTCCCCTTCTACTTGCACACGCCATTTTAGGCGAGGTCTTCTTCTAGCGCTTGGTACCTCCGGGTTAAACTTGAAGACTATACGGGCCAAAGAATTCCCGCCCACACGCCCTACATGCCGAAGCTATTTCAAGCGACTGATGTGCAATTTTTAGACAGGTGCGTCTCGCTGTACAACTTTTACAGTTCGTCGTTGAATCTTCTCCTCAAAAGCCCATTTAACAAACAGGCCCGTCGATTTTACGAAGAACCTTTCTCTGGAAACGACAAAAGATGGATTCATCCGCCTTAGATAGTTTAGTTTCTTGGTTTAGCGGCATAAAGCAGGTCTTATGCATTTACTGCCACCCTTAGCTAGTTTGCAGCTTTAGGGCGGCAGCTTATTTGACAGTAGAAACTTGTCAACCGACAAATATTTCCTCCTTCTTATGTAAGCTGGACACATTTAAGAGAGTAGGCCTACTCAGGCGTCGCGATGAACTTTACGATCTAAAGTCGATCCAACGTCTCTGAAGTTGTATTTTATGTGGCAGCATTGTTTCTACATAATCTGTCAACGCGACATTGTGAATTGGGCATTAGACCAGGTGAAGGTTTTACATCCTCCTCGCACACATTAAGAGATTTTGACTGACAACCTCTCTAACGCCGTTTGAACCCATACCGACTCCTCTTCTACGGACATTTCTCCCCAGAGCGTAGATAACAAATAAATTTGACACTTTGTCGATTTGAAATTCTCCTCAGACCTTCTGTCAGTGTCATTTCAGTGTCACGCTAACGAATCCCCAACCGAATCCATTATGCCCACCTCATTAGGCCGGCATCACCTCCTAATAGGCCCATCAAGTGTTTTCATTAAGAAAAATAAAAACGAAACAATTTTCAGGAAATCTGATTGACAATTGCCATCGCAGACCGAGCGCGCACAGGCGGCGACGAATCTCTCGCCAGCTGGGTTGAAGGAAACCCTGCTTATCGCACCTAGATGGATATAGAAATTTTCACATTTTTCGTTCTGCACTTGTGCGCGCGATGATAATTGCGTTTAATTGCCAACAGGCTGTTGCTGGCTGCTGCTGTGTGTTGATTATTTCATTGGATCGCGGGCTCCTTTGAGCCGCGATCGTATAGTGCCACAGCATGGTCAACTTGAAGCCGCTTGACAGCCTGACTGATTTTTATTGACCGTGCAAAAAGCTGTGCGTGGTTCAGTTTTTTTTTTTTCTTTTTTTTTTTTGTGTTCCTTGCACCGATAAATTGACGCGTGAGAGCGTGTCTCCACGCTAAATGGCCTGCCTGAGACGATTCGTAGCCAATCCTAATCAAATGCACTGCCTAGTGGTAGAAAAGGAAAATAAGAAAAAAAGGAAACCAGAAACATTAAAAACACGACACTGGCTAATAAAAAAAAAAAAAAAAAACGGCGCGCACGAAAATTAAAATAAAAATCGCGCGCAGGCGGTGAGCTCGTAAAAATGTTAAAATTACAGCGAGAAAACGCAGTCGTAATATGCGAAACGTTAACGCCTCCCGTTTGTTAATTGCACTCGCGGTCTAACAATCTCTGGCCCAGGCAAAGTAGTCAGGTACACCTGAGAGGTGATTTTAGATAGATCTTGTTGGGGTTTGTTTCTATTTTTGCGTTCGTTTCACCGATTTGTTGCGCCCGATGAGTGTAGAACAGGCCAATTATATTGACAGCAATGATTGTTAATTATTGAGCGATTGGTTGGGAGAGCTGCTGCGACACCTTGGCAGCGAGAAGGGCGTGGGTTGTGGCCATCAATGGGTTGACTTCAAGTTAAGTCCGCTGTAAAGATGGCGATGGGCTGATAGTCAAGTAAATGAGGACACTCCTGCTTAATAATTCGAGACATTTTACACTGGCTTTTAATGCGGTCGAGCCAGGTTTTTCCTGCCACCTTAACGTATCTGTTATCCCTGCACTGACGTTTACAGATAACAGATGCTGTGTACCGATATGATAAAAGGCGGGCTTTAGTAAGAGGTCTTGAGATTTCGACTCATTGAATAATTTATGAAAACTTCTATACCCGAAATCACTTCTCTATCTCTTCCATTCTTCTCTATATACATAAAACAAAGTGGCAAAAAGTGTATGTTTCACTCTCTCGCCCGTAATTTTCAACCAATTTCGTTGATTTTTTTTTAAAATGTCGCTAATTACGGTGATCAATTGATAGGCTAAAAAAATAAAGAAAAAATAAAATTTAAAAAAAGCAAAAAATAAATCACTTAATTTCTGTCAGTTTAACAACAAAAAGCTCTTTTTTGCTTCAAAAATGTCCTTCCAAATTTTACGAGGAATTCTTTAAAAAACTATAGATAAATATTCCTATTCATTAGTTTTTTATTAGTTTTTAAATCGTATGTACTCAAACGAACATACTTAAACTATTTTTACACACAATTTTTCAAAGCAGACGACTTTTTTTATCAATATGCTTATGAACAGATATAGCATAGCAAGTGAGCTTAATCTTGCAGTTCCCATAACGCTTCGGGACACGTTTTAATAATGAAAAGGTTCTTTCAACACTATAGCTGTAGTCACTGGAAGCACGGCCAAAACCGTAAGCAAGAAGTTTATAACTCTAATATTTCAAAACTTCGGTAAAAGGATCACTCGACGATATTTTTTCGCACCAAAGAATGTACTCAGCATTCACAGCTGACAAATTGCATTATCTTGCTCGCTCAATTGCAGCAAAACCTGGCACTAGAGCTTGAAAAGATAGTATAACGTCTTCGTTGACCATGAATTTATGCAAGGAATCAGTATAGACACTATAAAATGGGCATCATTAGAAGAGGTTTCTGGATTGGAACGCGTTGTTTATTTCAATGAAGTTCTTGGAGCTCTTAATTCAACTTGAAATATGTCCCCGGCAAGTTGGGATGCGGTTTGAAAAGCATCTCTGAAAAAATCGTCGGCATTTTCTCCGATGTTCTTAAGAGAATTCAGAACTTCTTTTGCGAGTCGAATTATTCGCGTAAATCGAGTTAGTTGTCGATTATGGTCGGCGAATTAATTCTAGAAATCAAAGGCTACTTAAATAATAAAAACGAAAATGACAGCACCAAAACATCAATTCGAACATTTATGGCAACAAAAAAATAATTCAAAATAAAATATGTCAGTGACTTAAGAATGATCAGCAATAGGTCTGTTTTTTGAGCTTCGTTCTCAGCAAGGCAAAGTAAAGTAGGAGCAAACTGTTAGGTTTGGAGCTCTCGGTAAGAGCCAGTAAGCTAGAATAAGATGGAAGTTAGTTTTGTAAGGACGGTCGGAAAAAAAAAACAAACAACTACACAAATTTAGTCGGTATAAAACATTTATTTAAGAAAAGACTTCTCAGAATGTCTGCTTAAATCGAACTGACTCGTATGTCACGCAACTCACAGCTCGTATTTAAAAATCTCAAAAATATCTATAAAGACATAAGTAAGATTTATATTTAAATGTTCATATGGAGGTTTTCTTACAGTTTTGAATAAGATTTAATTGTTTTTGTCTAATCGATAAGTTAAATAAAGAATTAGTAAAAATTAATTTCAAATGATGGGCTTCCCTCCCGATTTCATGGCTAAAATAGGAAAGCAGGACACCTATGGTACAATCGGAAACCAAAGCTGGCACGATAAGCGCATTCGAACTTGTTGCATACACGGTTCTCTAACTTCAGCATTCCAAGGCTGTCATTAAATCCTTAAACAGTCAAATAAATTTATCATGTTACTATCGACGTAAGGCACTCACGCCTACAGTATCCTCTAACGTCCGAACTTGCTCTTCCCTAAGTACAAGGTGGGCCAAAAGAGATCACCCTATTGGAAGATGCTTTTATTTTTGCAAATGGCCGCCAATTTGTGAACTAGACAGATGTAGAATACAAGTGAACAAGCCATGGAGCGATACACTCCCCAAGAAGGCGGAATAATTGTGTCTATTTTTTTGCGTAACAATTCGTCTGAAGTGTTTGCAAAAAAATAGCCGTCGCCGATTCCATGGCCGTTTGGCCACCAACCTTGAAGAGTATGGGACCACAAGTTGCCAAGAGTGGCCGGCCCCGGAGCGCCCATTGTGCCGGGAATGTCGCCCCTGTAGACGAGGACGTGGAGCTGTCGCCGGAAACATCGACCAGACGCCGTGCCTCGCAATTAGCCATCAGCCGGTCGTCCCTAAGGCGAGTTTTGGTCAAAGACTTGCGCATGTTCCCGTACAAAGTCCAGTCCGTGCAACAGCTACTGCCTGTCGACCGCCAAACGCGTGTAACCTACGCCCAAGCCATCCTCAATCTCGAGGACGAATTGGACGATTTTTCGACCAAAATCATAATGAGCGATGAGGCTCATTTCCACCTCAGCGGGTACGTGAACAAGCAAAACTATCGCTTCTGGGGCACCGAAAATCCACGAGTAATGCACGAGGAGCCATTACACCCGCTCAAATTTACTGCATAGTGCGCTGTTCACACTGGAGGAGTCATCGGGCCATTTTTTTTCGAGAACGACGCTGGTCAAACGACAACAGTGGACGGTGCGCCCTATAGGGCCATGTTAATCGACTTTTTTCTGCCGCAATTAGACGAACTAGGACTGGAGGACATGTGGTTCCAACAGCACGGAGCAACGGCACACACTGCGCGAGCCATAACCGATATTCTGAAGGCGGTGTTCCCGGGTCGCCTCTTCTCTATTTGCACTGGGCCGCAAGATCGCCCGATTTAACCGTTCCAGAGTTTTTTTTTGTGGGGTTTTTTGAATTCCCGTGTTTACGTGAAAAAAAGCCCGAGACCCTAGAAGCCCTCAAGGACAACATTCGACACGAGTGCGAGAATCTGTCGCCCGAAGTTCTCGCCGAAGTGTTGAAAAATGCCATAAAACGAGCCCGTATGGCAATCAATTGTGACGGCGCCCATTTGGCCGATATCATCTTCTCTACTTGATCAATAAAATTCTAAAGGTTCAAATGAACACAATCAAAAAACAGAATCGAAGTTTTTCATTTAGAAAAAAAATGAGAAGAAAACAACATCGGATAACTTGTTTTGGCCCACCTTGTACGATTGCGAACATTTAGACCACACATTCAAAGATGAACGGCTCCAATCTACAAAAGCCCGACAGAACCTATGTTGATCCCGTTTATCCCTCAATATACCAAGTATCAAAGACCTTGTTATGTTATGCGATGTTACTTGTTATGCGATGGGTTACACCCTCTCAGCTCGTTGACACCTTTGGTTTAATGAGGAATGGGTGCAAGCACTTGCAGCCTGAAAACTCGCGGTGTTGCAATGGAGAACGACTGCGGATTGAAAGCTCTCCAAACAGAAGTACATTAGCTTTCCCGGGGGAAAAAAAACCGCGATAGAGGTTAAATAGAGCTGCTACTCCAGAATGGGTGTCAAAGAAACAAGACCCAAACACAGACTTGTCCAAATACAAGTTTCTTTTTGAAAATGCTATAAAATGAACAATATTGAACTTTTTTCCATATATTGTGGCTTTATTAGGTAGTAAGAGCAAACATTCCCATTAATTATGGAACACAGTGTCGTTCAAGTGGCTGCCTCAGCTGGCTTCGTAGTATCGCAATCTGTCACTCCAATTTTCCAACACCTTGTTGATGATCTCGGGCTGTAGCTCACCGATTGCTTGCATGTTATTGGTGCTTGAATTGTTGGCGTAACATCGGTCCTACAAAGTCCAAATGGGTCAAATCGCAGCTCCGAGGCGGCCAGTTGACATCGCCAAGACCGCTGATAACACGAATTGGGAATTTGGTGCGCAAAAGATCGGTTGTGGCATGGCGCGCCATCCTGCATGAACTAGAGATCGTCCATGTCCATGTCTTCAATTTCAGTAACAAAAAAAAATCGGTAACGCCCACAGTTGACCAAAACATTGTTTCGAAAATGGTCCAATCATGCCACCACTCCACACTCGGCTACAGCAGCCACATTCTCGTCTGTGCGAACCGTACGACGACGGGGACCATGAGTGTTACCCACTAGCATATCAGTCTCACGAACTTTTAGCACAAATTTGCGTGCCTCCGGTGGGTGCTTCATTTCGGCCAAAACTTCTATTCAAAAAATGCACTGTTTGGGCTACACAGCAACAGCACTTACTTTGGAAAAAAGTTTCCCATATTTCTCAACGTTGTTCAAGCGCAAAGCGACTCATTTTGTTCCGCGGTGTGATACTGACTTTGTGTCAAGATTTCGAGCGGAAAACCGCTGTCAGTGTTAAAATAACCTATGATTTAAAAAGAGACCACTAGATGGTGAACCCTTTATAAGTAAGGTAACCTTGCATACTCGTACTCACAGAATAGAAACGGATAAGCCACTTCGGCTGTTAGGTTAGGTTAAGGTTGGGCCAGTTGACTGACTGAAAAGGCACACTTATACCAGACTTGTAGGTCTATTGTGATACCACATTGAGTGGGAAAGTAATACTTCATGAGAAAGAAAGAAAGCTCTGGGCATGCTATTGTCAGACTGGAAAAATGGAGTGAACGGCCTATCTGCCTAGACACATGAAGTATGCAGAGACGTCTTGGTAGAGGGCATCCGCTAACCCACTTTCAAGATTTGGTCGGAGAAAGTATAATTCATAATCCGAAATAAAGGAAACCATCCAAAATTTTCCAACTTTCCAACTTTAGGTTTCAGTCTTCTCAACATTGAAACCATTTGTCAGCGAACTGATTCGACTCTTGGAACAATGTCAAAGCACGAAGACCTCAACAAAAGAACAATAACCGAGAAACCTTGTATAAAGTCACAGTCGACGTGTCGTGTCCTGTCAAAAAGCCTACTGCGTCTAGGTCGGTACGCGCTATATGTTTATCAATTTAAGAGCCACAAACGGCAGCATTTCTACAGAGGCGTTATATAGAGCTCGTCAAATTGTACAGAATGACGATATCGGAGCCTTCCTCATCCATTAAGGTCGGCAAGAGGCTCTCCGAGAATGTTTTGTCATGTGGCTTCGTCAATGAAATACCTGAGAGATTCCTGTGCGAATTGGTGACATTTAAATCATAATCTAAAGTTAAAGCACATATTGGGACACCATGGAAAGTGTGATAGAACTTAATAATAGCCCGCTTGTTCAAAGCCTACTGGTACAAAATGAAGAACGGACCTGCCGTTCGAGATTGCATCTGGCCGACTGGAGCCTTTACTCGGTTATAGGCTTTTCAAACCTTCATACGATTTGAAAAGGCGCTCAACTACGACTACGAATGTGTGCACTCATTACTGCCAATTCAAATGTTACCCCATTTCATGCTCTGCAGTCAAAAAAGGCCAGCCTCAACTAGGAGGCTCTAATTTATTCCGAAAATCCCATAAGGAAGTGCCATAAACTCGGCCTCGCACCAAACCCCCCATTCATGGCAGCAAAACGCAAGATTAATTAAAAATGGACAACATCCTCCGTTGGCATTGCTCGCAGATAAACACGACTCAGTATTATCATCGTCGTAAATCACCTTCCTCTTGTAATGGTAAACAAGGATGTCGCTGCTGCTGCTGGTGCGCCATCTCCTCCCAAGGTCCCGCACTGTACATTTAATTGCCGGTGATTGATGTAGCCAATGCAGTCGCAACCGACATCGAAATATTCCCAACTGTCATTAGGATCACACTGAAACACACACACAAACAGCCACGACGAAGGTGATCCTCTGGCATAGCTCCCCTGCAATCATTCAAATTGGAAATTAGCAATCCGGCTGCCATGGCAGGCATCGCATTAAAACGCGCGAGTGTCGTCGAAAAGTTCGCGCGCTCGGTCTGGATTCGAAGTCCCCGCCCGGCAAGGAGTACGTGTGCATATAATTCCATTACACAACCTGCTGCTGCGTATACATGGTTACCTATACCGCAACTCCGCCGGATCCACCAGAGAAGCGATAATTACTTCGCGAATGACAGACGTACGCTCAACTCGGCTGACAGTGATGAGCCTTTGATTGCCTCATCTTGCCATTTTACAGCGGGTCCGAGCACATAATGCCTTCCTGTCAATGGACAGAGTGCGCAGCCCTCAATCTGTCCTTCCATTTGTGTATACACAGAGCGCACTGTGTGTTGCAATGATTTTAATAGAAATGTCAATGGATCGTCGTAATCGTAATCCCGCGGTGCGTACTGCGTAGTCGTCATCGTCGCGGTGATGTGTTGCGTTCCGTTTTTTATGACAACCCCAGAGTCGCGAGGTGAGGTTGAGGTGCAACTTTTACGACACTAGGAGGTATGTTTGTTTGCGGTACAGTTACTGAATGGACACCCGTTGGCGCTGGGTGTCATTCACCTGGCCGGCACCGAAATTTGTTGCAAAAGTCGCCGCTTGCCGCATTAGATTTACACACATTCGCTGGGTTAATTGCTTCAATTGACTCGACTCGACACTCTCGACTGTGTGGCATGATTCCCATCGGAGAGGTCCGTTTCTAATGCTCTGAGTAAGCGACCGATAAAAATTCGTTCATAGAACGAGCGCGTGAAATAATGGCCACTCTTTCACAGACAAAGTACCTATATAGATGCGGTGCCGTTGGGAAGTCGGGTTAAGAGTGCAAACGTGAAGACATTATGTGACTTGGAGTTCTTCCGAATTCGAGACTGTGACAATGATCATATTTTACGATTACGCCTCTGTGAGCGCTGTGTGCAGTGTGACTGCGCGGAAGGTATTATGCGGTCGTGTTTATCGTCCATGAGATAGAGGTCTTTGCGTGTGTGTGGCTTTTGGAAGTTTTATGACTGCCATTCGGGGAATTGGGCACGCAAAATGGCCATTTGGGTATTTAGTGGACATCTTCATTCATATTCCCTTTGGCGGGTTCGGCGATCTAACAGTGGCTATGAATGTTAAACGGATTGGAGACCAGCTCCGGGGGTAATCGTCTAAGAGAATCTCCTAACTTATGTCCTCTGGAGGACGAGATCTGGAATGGCCACAAAAGGACGCAGTAAAAATGTCGGGGTATTAGAGTCACGGGGTTCAAGTATATAGAACCATGGATTGTGTACCTTTTGATTTACGGGTATCGTTTGCCAGCTCTGTCGGATTTGGATAAGTTTGTGAATGGACGATGGATGGCGGTGGCATCTACAAAATTTCTGAAAGTTGCAATTAAAAGGGTTTTGAATGAGCTCCTATGTTAATTACGCTTTTAGACGGTTTTTATTTTTAACCTAGTCCAGCTGCAACCTTGCGAAAGTGTGACTGTTGAAGAAGGTTAAATCTATAAAGGTCCCATTGTTGGCGCCCAAGATTTGAATGTTGGCGCCTAAGATTTAAATCGTCCCAAACATTAAAGATGTCCATTGTCCCACTACATTGTAAACCATTCCCCATATTCACCACACACCCAAATTCTACCTTTCCTCTCAAATGAAATAAAGTTGAAAAAGCATTCGGCAGTTGAATTTCAAACCGTACGGAGCGACTTGCTCAAGCCAATAAAGTGAAGTTAATAGTAATTATAACGTAAAGAAAGTTGGTGTTTCATTTATGTATAAGAAGGAACTTTAATATCAAAGCATTAGGCTTTTTCACCCATAGCCCATTGTGGTGGCTGCATGGGACCAAGTACAGGGTGAACCAAAAGTCTTCTTTCACTCCTAAGATGGGGATTTGTCTGCCCCAAAATCTGCAACTATAAAGAAACACCTGTAGGTCGTGATTAAATTTCCAATCTTGGTGATTTCTAGGACGGCCAAGCGTGTTGCTGGGTCACCACGATTAAGCTCTTGGACCAACGGAAATTTATATGCACAGGAACGACCAATCGCGCAATGATCTATAGGAATCCAACTGTATTTAAAGTCGGCGTGTCGATGCTTTAGAAATATCTGAAACTCTCTGACGAACGAGTTGGGCACTTTCGACTGATTGTACAAAAGGAGGTCTGCCCTTACACCTTAGATTCTCTAATGTTACCATATTGATCGCTCAAACTGTGGAAACTGTATTTAGCATTTTTAAATCTTGAAAACTCTCTGGCATGCACATGTAAATAAATAAATAAATAATTGGCGCAACAGGTCCGTATGGACTCAAGCCTAGCTTTTCACAACCATTCGTCTTGTGTGAGTTTTTTATTTTTGGGACGAATGGAAGGGATCTACAATTTTATGCCGAGTCCAAACGGACAATTGAGAAGCTCTTTCATGACAGTTATACTCTCGGATGTTTGTCAGACGTTCGCGAGAGGTGGCGCAGCGAAAAAAACCTTAAGTTGGAATTTGGGTTTTTCTCGGGATTCGAACCTGGGACCCCTCGCTTAGTAGTCCAACCCACTAACCACTAAGCCACTGCATCAAAATTTCACATTAACCATTTTCCAAAAATTTAGTTTTACGAAGAAAATAAACCGCTGACCCACCCTGTAGTTACTCAGTACAGAAAGCACAAAAACCGCCAAGGAGTACTTTTACTTTGAGTGCTGAGAACAGTCGTTTAGGAAGGCTGCAATCTGCTGAGACAGTCTTTAGTAAGCTTGAGGAACCTGCATGACCTCAGAATCCCGCAGCTTCAAATTTTCACTCGTATTTTTTGGATGTACAACTTATTTGTTGTTTATATTCTTCCTCTTCCTCAGAGGGCATACCTATAGCTCTGCAAACTATTTGTATTTCAAAGCAGACTTGCATCGGCTTGAGGGATGGTTGGAGTTTGTGAAGCTATCTGCAGGGTGGCCCAAAATTTACGCATGAAATAATTTGTATTCTTAATTGAAAACAGTACCAAACTAAACATTAAACCAGCTGAAATGGTTATCTCAGTAAAACAAAAAAAAATCACTAAAAACTTCAGCCCCACTCAGTCTGAATTGTTTGATTGAGCGTTCGTCTACTTTATTCCCAAAACAGGCTTCTTACAGGGCATGAGTAAAATAGCATCCAAGGCATATCTGGCACATGCGAACTATTTTGACGACATTTTCCATAACCATAAAACTTTGACACGTCATGGATTTGGGACCTAACAATAACTGGGAACTCTGAACCCAAAGTTTGACAGTTTTGGCGACTAACAGAGCCCTCAAGATGAAGCTTAGACTTTTTGTGAAGTGCTGCCAGGCCATAATTTTTTCTTAAACACCACTTTAACAAACAAATGAGGCCAATATTTTAATTTTGAATGAGCTTTGGAAGAACTCAGACAATGACACCAGCGCTGAGATTAGACGTAGAATAACTCTTGCCAATCGCTGTTTCTTTGGGCTAAGAAGGCCATTGAGTAGCAAAGCCCTCTCTCGAACAACTAAAGTGACCCTTTATAAGACCCTAATCGTTCCAGTCCTGCTATATGGCGCAGAGGCATGGACTCTATCAAAAGCGGATGAGGTAGAAAGAAAAATTCTTCGAGTGATTTTTGGTCCCGTCTGCATTGACGGTGAATGGAGGAGGAGATTCAACGACGAACTGTACGGCCTGTACAGCGACATCGACCTAGTCAGAAGAGTGAAGGTCCAACGACTGAGGTGGCTGGGTCAAGTAGAGCGCAGTACACGAATGCGCCGGCCCGGAAGATCTTCGAATCCACACCCGATGGAAGGCGCAGTAGAGGAAGACCGCGACTTACGTGGCGCACGCAAGTGGAAGGGGACCTTAACCAACTTAGCGTGCGAAACTGGACACAGCTAGCTGAAGATCGCGCTGGCTGGAGACGCTTGTTGGTTGAGGCCCAGGTCCACCCCGGACTGTAGCGCCACCTTAAGAAGAAGAAGAAGAGCTTTGGAAGACCCTTTACGCAATAGAATGGATTTTTCGTCATATCTGATAATATTTCAGCTCATATGCAGCTCTTCTTTTAAGTGTCTTAAACTAAGAGATAAAAACCGCCAACAAGTTCAAAGGAGATTGGATGAGCTCTTAAGTCGTGAGGTTTATTTTCTATTAGATTGTTGTCGGCGCAGTGGCTTAGTGGTTAGTGTGTTGGACTACTAAGCGAGGGGTCCCAGGTTCGAATCGCGAAAAAAAAAATTCCAACTTAAGGTTTTTTTCACTGCGGCACCTCTCGCGAACGTCTGGCAAACATCCAAGAGTATAGCTGTCATGAAAGAGCTTCCCAATTGTCCGTTTGGATTCGGCATAAAATTCTAGATCCCTTCCATTCGTCCCAAAAATAAAAACTCACACAAGACGAATGGTTGTGAGAAGCTAGGCCTAGGGTCCCTACCGAACTGTTGCGCCAACTATCTCAAATAAATATTTTAGATTGTTGAAAAGCTATTTAGTAAAACAGATGCCTACTTAATTTTCGAATCACATCTGGCTTCATATTGCATAAAAAGAGGTTCTCCTATTATTCGACGGACGTAGGAATTCCTCCAATAGCTCCGGCAGTGCTGAGTTCGCTTGATTAACTTTTGAAGAACTTTAGTAAACAACATCAGTTTTGCATCTTCTTGTAAATATATCCATCTATTTTGTGACTTCGTCACCAAGATCTGTAGAATCTTCAGTTCGAGGTTTGGATAGTCTGAGATACCATATTACGACAGAGGGCCGAATATCCTGTTCGTTTATGTCAGGCCAGTCACTTTCTCGTGGGACAGCTGCTTCTAAGCTGCATTTACGAAACGCAGAAGTTTCGTTTCAAAGGCATAGTTACCGCGTTTGTCAGAGTGTTTCTATGGGTAAGTGAGACAACGAGTTGGAAGGTTGTAGTGTCTCAGGCAGAAATTCCTCACGAACTAGAAGACTGTAGTAGTTTGAGATCGGTGTCGCAAAGCCAACCTTATTTAGGGATAATGTACGACGCCGTGCCCACGTTGAGAATATCAAGTTCCTAAATATCGGACAAGCTGAAGTAGCTGACTTGATTGCAAGGGTTTTTTTTTTTCAAATTTCAAAAATGACTACTCAGTAAGCCGTTGATGGACTTCCATGTGAGTTAAGATAAGTCTCAGGAACATACACGCGGAGACAAATTTTAAAGTTACGCCTTAGGTTTTGACACGGAGATATTGCAGCTGATAAGCGGGGGAAGTTCCAAGTATTTACCTTATTGAACTTCTCGTTTTTATACCGTAGAGAGCAATACAAGCTAACGTTGGAAAAGGTTCACCGACGGCTTTGCTTTTTAAAGGGTTGAGCAAATTTTATCTAAGGCAAGAGGTTGATTCATCGCGGTTGTCAAGTATTTGTCTAAACAATGTGTTTGTTAAATTAATGGGACTACATTTGAAAGAGCTTGAACTTATGTAGAAGTTGTATTGCCAAAAACAATTCCGAACAAACTAAACAAGCGAGTTTTCTAAACGGTAAGCTACTTGGAAGTATGAGACTAAATACTGTAATACCTCATGTGGAACTTCCTTTAATGAAAGCATGCTACCTACGGCTGCAGAGGTGTCAATGCCGAGGCTTTCTATCTGGGTTTGGTATCAATCAATCACCTTTGACGAAATCTCAGAAGCTTTTAGCCTCTTCTATCCGTCATTACCGCATTTTTTCAGTATGCCTCTCCCATCTTAACATACCAAATAGTGCAGAACACAAATAAATCTCTCATTCTACGCGCTATGCAAATACGCTGTCACCCATTGGAACCATAATTCCTACAAAGTATACACACCATACCATGTGACAAGGGATTAGTGTCACTTAGAGCTACAAAGTTGCCCGACACTTGTAGCACACTTCATTGATCAGAATTAAATAATTTTGATAAATGTGCAGCAGAATTATAACTGCCTCACAACAGACCAGTGAACACGATAAGCAATTAATAAAAGTCATTCTTATCGGCCCATATCTGGCTATCTGCGCAACTGTCATCTCGGATGAATTTATCAATTGTTCGTCCACAAGAACAGTACTGATGTTGCTGTTGCCCCGGAAATGCCTACTGACGTCGCATATCCAACATTGCCAGTTGCTACTTTCACCGTCTCCGGCGTTCGTGATGAAACCGAAGGTCAACTGCAATTAATCAACCCCTAGGCGCTTGCAGTTTAGGTGAACCGCTAGCCGCTCGCAGGGAAAACTGTTTTGCATTTAAATTACCTATCGATGGACATTAGCATAAGACTGCTCGTTCCATGCGCCGCGCGCTACCGCCACACCCACTGCAAGGTGTTTACCTTTTTTTCTTGCACTTTGCACCGCAAGGTGGCAAATCTCTAATTGCCCCGGGCACACGTTGTTGAATGTGTAAGCAATGTCAGCGCTTGTAAGAAGTCTTCCGTGGGATTCTATGAACTCATAGCAATGCTGCAGCCCATAGCCCCGGCGCAGCATTATTCATCAGACTGTGTCAAGAGTGCAGCACATCTAACCAGAGTCGGGTTCAAGAAGCTATCTACATCGGGCGAAGACGGTGCGTTTGACCGTGTCGTCGCCGTCGGTAAAACGGCTCAGAAGAGGTAGCCTCCCCACAATCAGTGGGATCGGCGGCGCTGCGACCAATTTTGAGTTATTGTCCGACGAGTACTCCGAATTCTTGGCAGCGTCATCGCGCCGGAGATTTTTATTGTGTTTCCCAGAAATGCAATCTCCTCGGCCAAGCGAGGAACAAACGCAATTACAGGACGACGACGACGACCAGATACGGCCGTTATGTGAGTAATTGCGCGCATACAGGATCGCCTTCGGAGGAGATTGCCAACAATAGATACGAGCTGGCGATGAAAAATGCATTTGACTTCCAAAAGTCCGTTCTATTGTGTGTGCGCGCACTCCACCTCGTGCATATGTGAGATGTTTTGGTGAGATTTCACTTTTGGTGTGTCGCCAAATGGCCAGCCGACCCGAGGACCTGCATCTGTACGATGTGTATGTGTGTGTGGATAATTGATTTATAGAAAATAAATCATACTGCGGTTTCGCGGTGCAGAGTTCGGGCCGACCAAAGCCAGTGACAGTTGAAGAGGAATGGCCGTGGCATGTCCTTTCATAATTTCTGTGATCGCCAGCCTGAGTGCGAGGAAAATCATTGTTATGGACAGTTCTCTCTCTTCCCGATGATGATGTGTGTTGCCTTTGTTATTGTAATTATACTTGAGATATTTCTGATTTTGTCAGCTACTGTCCTTGTGTGCTGGAAAATAAAGACGATGGATGACAGCGAACATTTCCCATTGTTTGGTGGAGATTCCGAGGTTGGAGGCTGCACTAAAGTTATGCAATCGAGGGCTTCAGCTGTCGGATGAACTGTGGGCGAATCGATGAAAAAGTGTCCTATGGCAAGCGGAAGACTCAAGAGCTTCCCAAATCAGGCGTTGGGGCTCGGAATTAATTTTGAGATTCCTTTTATTAAAAAACAAAACATAAGCTAGACCTAGTAGCGTTCTATATGGACCTTAAAGATTTTTGTTTACCCATTTAAATATAAGAGAGATGTAGCTTGCAATACGAATTAAGACGTTTCGACTTGACCTGTGTCTTCTCTCAAACAAGTTCCGTGACTCCTCCAACTGATCAACGCATTTTGTTTCCCGATTGACCCGCTAGTCTTCGGTCTTGTCTCAGTCAATGGGTTCCATCGCCGAGTGGATAATCGAAGTATTCCTCTGGCAGGGCGTAAAATATTTCTTTAGCAATAAAAACCTGTCTCCAGTTTTAATTGGGAGGAATCTTTACAAGAGTTTAGTTTTTTTATATCTCTACTCACATCCACTCTCCGCAGTTGTTAAGTTCCGCTGATTTTGTTGGCCCAGAAGATGAATGGTTGGTTTCATTTTAACTGACTGACTTCAGTCTCAAATGGGCTGAATTAAAAAGCCATTCCAGGAAGGGTCGATTCCTCGCACTCTTTGCGCAGAAATTTAACTATGCCCAGGCCGTAGGTGGTATTACCATTTAATGGCAGCAACACTTAAGAGATGTAGCTCTGCCATTGTAGAATTCAAGTCCCCCGTTGCAGGACAACAGATCAGTTCGACGAGGATTTGTGATTGGCACTCGACTAAAACGAAAATAAATCAGTTTCATGCAAATTGGTAAAGTTGAACCAACTGGTGTAGGCATCCCTTCGGCAGATATACTGATTCTTTTTCTCACTGTCCAATCATCATCATAATCATCGTGGCCATCATCATCGGCAAAAACAATGCAAAAAGGAATCAAGCAACCGACCAACATCCAACAAGGCAATCGGACCAACGGAATGTTGTCATTTCTTGACATTGCTGCCAATAATGTATCGTACCCTTTTTTGCGCGCTCACCAAGTCCTATACACTCGTATTCTTTGTCCAAGAGTCCATCCAAATCCATCTGAGTCACACAGCCAACAAAAGCGCACAGCGCACAGTAGCCGATGCGTATACAACAACAGCACCGATTGTGTGTTGTGCTCTGTGTTCATAACTTTGACGATCCTTTTTAGGTAGCCAAGTGATTTCTGAGATGTTTGTTAATTGCTTCTCGGTCATTCTGGGCACTCTACTCCATACAGCTCCATAAGCCAAGCAGTGCGTGTACGGCCCCTTCACTGCCAGTTGTTGCAGATGCGTTATTACGGATGCGATTAAATGATCTATACTCTGACGACGACGACGACAACGACAACAAGCAAAGGCACAGCAGTTCATATAGGTGGCATATAGGAGTTTCCCTCCAAAAGGGAAGTGTATCTCATTGTTCTGCGCTGGTACCATGGATGGATGTGCACGACGGCGACCAGCGCGCAGACATTACCTACTTCGAATTCCATCAGAGTTGACGATTTTTTTCCACCGTCCATCGCACAGTGAAAAATGGCAAATCTTTGGAATGTCTTCTCCACCAAGATGCAGTTAGGGTTTCTCCACTTCTTTCCTGTATAGGATCTCGCGTAATTAAGCAGGGAAAAAAGGAAAAAAAAAAACTCAAACATCGAGCAGCCATAACTGCAACAAGCGTCAAACACTCGAAAGACGGGGGCTGTCGCTGCTTTTTGCCTCTTGCCTCGAAATATTCTCGCGTAATTTCGCATAGCTGACTTCCGGGAATATTGCTTGCATGTTGTTTGTGTTTGGCTGACTGGTGTAGTGGTGTTCTGCCAGCCATTGTCCCCGCAGCACCCTTCGTCGCCTACCCGGGCGACACAAAGTTTCAATTTGTCGTGTTGTGCGCATTGTCTTTGCCGGGCTGGAATTTTTGTGAGAACATGACATTTTGATCGGTCGCAAAACGGACACAAAAACACACGGACAACGGACGACGATGTCGTCGACAATGACAAAACATTTATTGTCGCCTCGAATCGTCGTCGTATTGTGCTCGCTGTGTGCTGGAATGCCATTTTGGCAAACTGTTAAACAGTTGCGGGAATGCACATAGCGCACAGCTGTCCTGAACGTCATTCGCGCACGAAATTAATTCACAAAAAAGTTAACTACCACTTCGCAGAAGAGTGCTAAGTAGGCAGCATTTTGACTGCGCGGGACTTGCATTTATATTTATGCAATACAATGTTGTAACACGCGAATGACAGCCGCGAAAGGATGAAGAATTTCCACCAGAGGGTCTGAGTTGTGTTTCGGATGTTTGTCAGAAGAGAAAAACAAAATGCTGACCTAGAAGTGTCTAGAATCGGACAAGATGGGAATGCGATTTTTCGGATTCAGTTCAACAGAATGGTCGCGGTTGACGTTTTCAACCCATGGAAGGATGTTGCGGTTCTTCGAATGTAGGTCAAGTGCTGGTGCGATGTGGGGGATACTCAAAGCGACTTGAATAAATTTAAAAACAGATTCATCACTGCATAATGTGCACGTAGAAGGTCATATTCCGACCGAAAGTATTAGCCCCGGGAATTGGATTTAAATTAATTTCATTTAATTAAATTGCTTAATACAAGAGTAAACACTTTGGTACGCAATTTAGAAAACGTAAGACTAATACAAGGTCTACAACTGACCAAGAATCTATCTAACCATAGATCCGCGATAAATTCCAATAGGATGCCGAAATCGAATAGAAGCAAAAGAGTTTTCCAATACGCACGGGTCGATGTTGAAAATAAACAAGCTGTGATTTTAGATTTTTAACTTTCTCAAAAAAGTGGGTGGAAAAATGCTGTCCGTCTGTCTGGGTTTCCCCCCCAGATCTACGGTTTTTATTTGACCGACACGGGGGGGAAATGTGGGGACTTTTGGAATGACAAATGCCAATTCATTACCCTATCACGCAAGCGCAACAAGTCCCCTAGCCGACGTTACCTTCTCCTTGGTCAACCAATTTCTCTCGTTCATTCTCTTCGCGACCTTGGCATATTGTATGATAGGGAGCTAAATTTTCATTCGCATATTGACGAAATAATTTGTAAGGCCAACTCATCACTCGGCTTTGTTAAACGTTGGTCTAAAGAATTCTCCGACCCTTACGTGACTAGATCTCTCTACATCTCTTTAGTTCGCCCCCTCCTTGAATACGCTAGTCAAGTGTGGTCTCCTTTTCATAGAGTTCATGTAGACAGAATTGAGAACGTCCAACGTCGCTTTCTTCGATTCGCCCTTCGAGGTCTGCCTTGGGATGATCCTTTTATCTTGCCACCCTATATTGACCGGCTCAATCTCATTAACCTGAATACCCTAGAGGAACGCAGAGACGCTGCAGACATTCTTTTCATTTTTCGTCTTTTCTCCGGCTCCGTCGACTGCGCCTCTCTTTACAACTCTATTTTCTTCAACACTAACCCCCGCAATTTACGTTGCCCTCGGCTCATTTACCCACCACACCATCGTACCTCATATGGCTCCAATGAACCGATATCCCGTATGCTGCGAAAGGTAAATTCCAACCTTTCAGTTTTCGATTTTAACCGCAGCGCTGCCCACCTGAAACTCGATCTCCTTCACCACTCTCCTTATCTTTAAGTCTTTTCATGTCTTATTTTAAAGTGTCTTAGATTTAAGCTGTTACCTTAAGCCTAAATGTTAATTTTAGTGTTTAGAAATGAATTTACATTTAACTAAATTTACTTTGTCTATTTTAAATATTCCATTCAATAATTAACCTTTCTTTCGACCAAACATTGTGTAGCTTACCCTAATTTGACTACATGAGCAAAGATGTGCAGCTGTACCATTTTATATAATTATCGCCTCATGTAACTTATAACTATATATGTATGTACATTGTACACTTGTGCATTTGTCCCGACGATTTCCCATAGCACAGCGCAAAAGCTAGCGGGTTGGTCAGCTTGCTTATGTAAGGCATATGCATTTTGGTTTTGTTGTTTGCACTTGCTGTGCTGTGTGATAAGCGGGACTTTCGGTTTAGTTTTTTTTTGGTTGGTGAGCCGACACTTCTTTTGCTCGATCTTTTTTCTTTTCTTTCTTCTTGCTAGCAACCACCGCCGCGGAAACATCTTTGCTCGCGCTAGTCACGGGACTTGTAATTTTGCCCAAATAAAATAAAATCATTATTATAACGTGTTTGAAATCTCGGGTTTTATTTTATCATTGATTTGCTACAGTCTCATTCAAAGTTGGTCCTTCGAGCCGGATAATTCGTAAACTTTTTGTTCGTTTGCTTCGAAACTGGTGGTTGCTATCGTTTTGATATCTCCTTTGGATACAGTCCACAGAATCCTCATTGCACCAGAGGATAGGTAATAAATTTATATCACAATTAATTTTGGTATTGGCTGCTGTTGCTGGTTTCTGCATTGAGTTTTGTTGCTGTAGAACTGTTGCTGGTTGGGTGTCCTGAGGCGTAAGAGAACTGTCTTCAATAGTAGGCTTCGTTGAGCTTGTGATTCTTCTTCGTTCGGGCTTTAGTGCATTGACATGGACACTTTATTGCAATCGCGAGGTCATATCAAAGCTTCCATTGACCGCGTATATAATTTCGCGCAATCGATTCCCGAAGACACTTTACTCGAGGCTCTGGAAGTGCGTGTAGATCGGTTAGAGGAGGCTTGGAAAGATTTCAGCGGAAATCAATATGACCTCCACCAATACCATGCCGAGGAAGGATACGTTGATCCGGAAGAAGAGTTTGCGAAATTTGAAACCAAATTTGTTACGGCAAAAGCATTGCTTCTTAGGGCCCTCCGAGGCAGAATTCCCGCTCGCGATTCATTAAGCGGGAGAGTTACCGCTCGTGATTCTAATGTTGGAATCCGAAATGATCGCGACTTCGTCGAACGTAGTAACCCGGTTTCCAATGAAAAAGCTTCAGCTCGGGAGGATGCACCTGCGTTTAGTGCTGACTTAGAAAATGTTCCCTCTACTTCGAACAATATTAAATTCTCCGAAATTGAATTACCGTCGTTTAAAATAACACCCTTTGCTGGTGATTATCGGGAGTGGCCGTGCTTTCGCGATATGTTCCTAGGTAGCATAGATTGTAGAAAGCATTTATCCGGGTCGCAAAAGTTTCGGTACCTCAAATCCTTTTTGCGGGATGAACCTGCTAGTTTATTAAACGGTATTTATATATCCGATGCGAATTATGAGCCCGCATGGGAAAGGCTGGAACGTCGATATCATAGGCCGCTATATATCATTAACCAATTTATCGAGACATTTTTGAATATGCCGTTGGTGACTAGTGCAGATAGTGGTCAGTTGCGCAAATTAGTGGATACTGCCGATGAGGTTGTTCGTGGTTTAAAGGCAATGGAGTCTGAAAGTAGGGATCCATGGCTGATATACCTCTTAATAAATAAAACTGACATTGAAACTCGTAAATCTTGGGCATTGTTGAACCCAAATTCTGAGGTCGCTACCATTAATGAATTGTTAGATTTCCTTGAAAATAGATGTAGTGCCTTAGAGACAAGTGAGACTAAGTTTCGCGTGAATAAAACCGGTTCGCGTTCGTCAAACCTTTCGGGAAGGGTAAGAAGCTTAGCTGTTGCAAATTCAACTTGCCCAAAATGCAAGGGTAGCCATCCCTTATACCAGTGTTCGGACTTTATCGCTTTGTCTATTGAAGATCGTCGTCGGTTTGCTAGAGACCAAAGACTTTGCTACAACTGCCTAGGAACACAACATTCGTCGTCGCGTTGTCATACGAGGAGTCGATGCTCCCATTGTCGGTCGCGGCACCATTCGTTGGTGCATCTGGATAGTTCTGGGTCCCCTCGCCCGAATAACGTTAGCGATTCTGCAAATGAGTCAGCTCTAGTTTCTTCCCCATCGCCATCGATTGTGAGCCATCACACCAAACCCGGTAACCCAGCCTCTGGGATTTTGCCAACAGTCGTCGTGGAAGTGTTGGATGCTGCAGGATTTCCTCAACGTTGTCGCGCTCTTTTGGACACGGGTTCGCAGGTGTCCTTTGTAACAGATCGAGTGGTTAGGATGCTAGGGCTTTCTCGTCGTCATTCTCGTTTGCCCATCTCTGGGATCTCTGCTGTTGATGCTGGTGTTACGCAAGGAGTCGTAAATCTGCAATTGAAACCTCGCTTTGATACTTCCATAATGAATGTGGAAGCCTTTGTATTGAAAACCATTACCTCCATTACACCCACACTCTCTTTTGATTTTGATGGCCCTCTTCCTTTGACCGATCTGCCGTTAGCAGATCCTGGATTCAACACCCCGGCTCCGATTGATATTTTGCTTGGTTCGGACAGGGTATGGAGTAGTTTGCGAGATGGTCATCGTTCAGATAGTGTTGGAAATATTATTGCACACAACACTGTTTTTGGCTGGGTAGTTGCGGGAAACATACCCAATAATCAAGTTATTTCCTTGCACGTTGGTATGGATATAGATATGCTTTTAAAATCCTTTTGGGAGATAGAAGAGGTCGGGTCTCATACTCCTTCGGTCGGCAGTGAAGATGATGCGGATCAGCATTTTGAAGAAACCTTTTCTAGAGCTCCCGATAACAAGTTTATTGTGAATCTGCCATTTCGCCGGGCTGATGTTAGTTTTGGAAACACTCTTTCTGGTGCCATGTCGAGGTTGTTTAGTTTGGAACGTCGCTTTTCTCGCGATGAAAACCTTCGTGCAGAGTACTGCAAATTCATGAAGGTATACGAAGATCTGGGCCATATGAAGCGCATTCCAGACAGAGAAGTTGAACCTACATCGGGAAGGACCTTTTACTTGCCTCACCATGCCGTCGTAACAACCAAAATGAGGGTAGTTTTCGATGGTTCACACAAGGATTCGACAGGTCTGAGTTTAAATGAAGTTCTCCACATCGGACCTCCCCTGCAGAAAAATCTGCTTAATGTTTACATGCAGTTTCGGTTGTATAGATATGTCTTTTGCGCGGACATTGTAAAAATGTTCCGGCAGATTTGGGTCAGCCCTCAAGATCGCGATTTCCAGCGTATTGTTTGGAGAGAATCTCCCAATGACCCCATTGCTCATTTTCGTCTTAGTACGGTCACCTATGGTACTGCACCTGCCCCATTCTTGGCCATAAGAGTCCTAAGGCAGTTGGCTAAGGACTACAAGCAGCAGTTTCCAATGGCTTCCTACGCGATTCTGCACAACTCTTATGTGGATGATTTTGCGGCTGGGTCGGATTCGTTATCTGGTGTTTTGGAGCTAAAGGAACAGTTGGTAGGACTTCTCTCTTGTGGCGGATTAGAGCTAAGCAAATGGGCATCAAATTGTTGGGGGATTCTCAGTACAATGGATGAGAGTCAGACTGTTTCATTGGACCCAGAAACTGATTGGAAAAAGGTTCTTGGAATTGTCTGGAACCCTTACCACGACGCGTTCACGTTCAGGATAACATTGGACGATTCTACAGCGCCCACCAAGCGAAATTTGCTTTCAGAAGTGTCGAAAATCTTTGATCCTATGGGGTTCTTAGCCCCTTCCATTATCCTTTTCAAGATGTTGTTCCAGGAGCTTTGGTTAGTTAAGAAGGACTGGGACGATCTGTTGCCTCCAGAAATAGCGAAAAAATGGCTTTCATATCGTCAGGAACTAAAGCATTTTGACCAGCTAAGGATTCCTCGAAGGTACACGTTAGATGCAAAGGCCTTTGATTTGATAGGATTCTCCGATGCATCGGAAAAGGCCTACTCCGCTGTAGTCTATGCTCGCAGTGTTTCGGAAAATGGTGTCGTTGAGGTTCATCTTGTGGCTGCTAAAACTCGAGTCGCTCCTGTCAAGCAGATTTCGATTCCCCGCCTTGAATTATGTGGGGCTGTTCTTCTTAGTCGCATTATGAAGCTTGTTTGCTCGTCGTTGGATGTCACACCAAGGAAACTCTTCGCTTTCACTGATTCGACAATTGTTTTGGCTTGGCTTTCTTCTCTTCCTCGTAGATGGGGCACATTCGTAGCTAACCGTACAGCTGAAATTCTGGATAACCTGCCTCGTTCCGTCTGGAGTCACGTTCGTTCCGAGGAGAATCCGGCTGATAGCGCCTCTAGAGGAGTTGCACCAAGCAAGCTACTAGATTTGGATTTGTGGTGGAAGGGCCCTGCTTGGATCGCATCAGAACTCAGCCAATGGCCGGTGACAGATATCCAGGAAGTGCACAAGGTTCCTGAAGAAAGGAAACTCCCAGCTGCTGTACTAACTTCACAACCGGAAGAGCATTTTTTTGATGCACTGCTTGGTAAGGTCTCTTCTTGGCCCAAGTTAATTCGCATTGTTGCATATGTCCTACGTTTTGTGCGGAGTAGCAAGCTTTCACTTGAGGAGCGTAATTTCGACTTTTTAATCTTCTCTGAGCTTCGTACCTCTAAGGAAACTTGTCTTCGGTTTGGTCAAAGAGAGTTCAAGGAAGAAATTCACATGTTGAAGCAGCATAACAAGGTTTCACAACGGTCGAAATTATCTTCGCTATCTCCGTTTGTGGATGAGGTAGGGTTGCTGCGAGTTGGAGGACGGATTTCGAATGCTCCATATGTTTCTTTTAGCATTAAACACCCAATAATTCTGCCAAAAAACCATCGCATTTCGCAGCTTATACTTTTGGATGCCCACGATAAGTTTCTTCATGCTGGTGTGTCGGAGTTGTTCTCTGTGGTTCGACAGGAGTTCTGGATACTCGGAGCCAGAAACCTCATACGTAAGGTGGTACACGACTGTCTGGATTGTTTTCGCTTACGTTCTTCAACCTCCTCGCAGCTGATGGGAAATTTGCCTTTGTCTCGTCTTTCGCCATCGTTTGCCTTTGATCAAACCGGTGTTGACTATGCGGGTCCAATTACGCTTCGGGCATCCAAACTTCGAAAAGCAAAGCTGATAAAGGGGTACTTTGCTCTCTTCGTTTGCATGGCGACCAAGGCGCTGCATTTGGAAGTCGTCAGCGACTTATCTACGGATGCCTTTATTGCTGCCCTACGGAGATTCATCGCTAGAAGGGGAAAGTGCGCTGTTATCCATTCGGATAATGGCACCAATTTTCAAGGAGCGGCTAGAAAATTGTCGGAGGTGTACGAGTTGGTGCGGTCTTCTAAGCATAACGAGTTGGTGTCAACGGCTTTGGCAGCCGAGAATATCCGATGGGAATTCATTCCGCCCCATGCTCCCCATTTCGGAGGGCTGTGGGAAGCGGGCGTCAAATGCGTTAAGCGGCATCTCCATCGCATTGTTGGCAGCAATCTCCTCACCTTTGAAGAAATGGGCACCTTGCTAGCCCAGATAGAAGCTCTGCTGAACTCTCGACCCTTATGCGCCATTTCCGATACCGATTTGAACCCATTAACCCCCTCTCATTTCGTTATAGGTCGCCCTTATACAGCCATACCGGAGCCTAGTTGTTTGGAGGTTCCAACAAATCGATTGGGACGTTGGGAACTGGTGCAGAATATGCTACAAGGCTTTTGGCAGCGATGGCAGTGCGACTATATAACCTCGCTTCAGCAACGTCCAAAATGGAAACAGGCCAAACGAGACTTCAAACTGGGTGATCTCGTTGTTGTTAAAGAGTCTAATTTGCTTCCTTCCCAATGGGCTTTGGGTCGTGTCGAAGAGCTACACTCCGGCAAGGATGGACATATACGTGTAGTTACCCTTCGCACCAAGAACGGGCTGTTCAAGAGACCCATTACCAGGCTGGCTCTGTTACCAACCTCCTGAAGTGCCCTTCAGGGGTGGCGGCGTGTTTAGAAATGAATTTACATTTAACTAAATTTACTTTGTCTATTTTAAATATTCCATTCAATAATTAACCTTTCTTTCGACCAAACATTGTGTAGCTTACCCTAATTTGACTACATGAGCAAAGATGTGCAGCTGTACCATTTTATATAATTATCGCCTCATGTAACTTATAACTATATATGTATGTACATTGTACACTTGTGCATTTGTCCCGACGATTTCCCATAGCACAGCGCAAAAGCTAGCGGGTTGGTCAGCTTGCTTATGTAAGGCATATGCATTTTGGTTTTGTTGTTTGCACTTGCTGTGCTGTGTGATAAGCGGGACTTTCGGTTTAGTTTTTTTTTGGTTGGTGAGCCGACACTTCTTTTGCTCGATCTTTTTTCTTTTCTTTCTTCTTGCTAGCAACCACCGCCGCGGAAACATCTTTGCTCGCGCTAGTCACGGGACTTGTAATTTTGCCCAAATAAAATAAAATCATTATTATAACGTGTTTGAAATCTCGGGTTTTATTTTATCATTGATTTGCTACAGTCTCATTCATTTAGCTTGTATTAAGCCAAATATATGGGGGTATTGCCCCCACTAAAACTGTACACATTTGTTTTTCTCACTAAATAGGATCGTTTTTTTTTTAGAAAATATCTAAATCTGGGGGTTTTTCAGATTTGAAATATTTGAACCATCTGGCAACGCTGGTCGGCATGTCCCGAGGCGTACAGCCCAAACGGCTACCCGTATTTCATTCAAACTTCGGATTTGGAGTTTTGGGGACTTACAGTTCGGGGCCGTTTTTTTTTTGCACCGTAGCCTCAATATTATTTTTACTTCCCGTATAAAATGTTCATACCAGTTAGATTTGTTCGAGAACGGCTCTAACGATTTCAACCAAAACTGATATTTACGCTTAAGTAGGTGAGGTTAACATGACTGCATACTCAGTTTTCCGCTGAAAAATCGAATAACGGTACTTTTGAAATTTGGACATATCTCGAAAACGGTCTATACGATTGTAACAAAAGTTTATTTCTATTGGTAATATGATCATTTCTTCATTTCTTTCAACTTAATGGCAAACTCAGTTTTTCTCTGTATTATCGTAAACTGGATTTTTGAAAAGAGTCAAGTTTTTTAAATTTAGTTTTCTTTAGTTTATTTGAAAACGGCACCATCGATTTCAACCAAAATGTAAACTTAGAGTAAAATTGATGTTTTCAAAATTATTGCGTCCTTAATTTTCAATTCAATTCACCGGAAACGCTAATTTTAAAAATTGCTCATAACTCGAAAACCCCATTTTCGATTTCGATAAAATTTTAAAAACCAAATAATGGTTACATCCCGAACAACTACTTGTATTCGGTTTTCAGCTAAATAATTAAGCAATAGTATTTTTTCAAAACATTATCCTTTTTTCAACCTTTTTTGAATATGCACCTTAACATAATTGCAACCACTTCCTTACAATCAGAAACCCCCACTTCATTGGTCGCCTTTTTTGGTAGTCTATCTGTCTATTCTGGCATTTTAGGCACTTAAACTAGGTAGTCCGCATGTGCCTTGAGCGATTTTATAAACAGCGCTGACAAGCTCGTTTCAATGATGATCATATTATTTGGGGTATTTGTTGGTAAGTAGCTGAAAATTTCTCTTGACAATCGTTTTTCGACCTTTTCATATCGCTGATATCCCCAGGCTTGTGCTGCATACATCAATATGGATTCTGACACAGTTTCAAGACACGATGAGTTATAAATTTGTTGGCGAAACATTGTTTCCATGTAGCACTTACCGCACCTTTCGCCTTTAACAGCTTCTCTCGCTGGCAAGTTTCCATATTTAAAGAGCTGCTTATTGTTATTCTGAGATATTTATATGTGTTTACTATTTCAATGGGCTCTCAGTTATAAAAGCACTTGTCGTTTCACGAATTTCTACCCCCACCAAACAACAAATATTATCTATTGTTGAATAAACAAGCTTTAAAACAAGCTGTGTGTGAGGTACCTTCGTAAGGCTTTTCCTTATTTGAAAGGTCCTTGTATACCATTATGTACCATTATGCCACCGTTCAAAGGTCCGCTACGACTTCTCTCAGTGGCACGGATCCGAGTGGTACAATTTTTAATGATTCTGCTCCATAGATCCGACAAATTTGCGCGATTATGATGACTTTAAGGCATCGTCCGATTGCGGCTTATTGGCAAAGACCTGCGACTTTAGGAAACCACATAAAAAAAAAGTTAGCGGGGTCGAATCGTACAATCTTGGTGGGCAATTCACGTCACCTCTGGCGATAGATAACCAAACCCCCAGTCAGCAAACAAACGGCGGTGTCTATGGTCATTGACTTTGAGCTCCTGGGTCAGTTGGATCTTGTATGGTTGTAGGCCCAAGTCCAAGTCCCGAGGCAAAATTCCGACTTGTTATGCACGGCGATAAATTGACTGCCACGGGTTCTCGGGAACACTTTCACGGATTGGGCAATGGTCTATGGTTGTTGGCTGGTTGTTTACCGAACCGTTTGTCTCCAATTTGGCGACCAAACGTTGCTGAGACGACGTTGAAGAGTCACCGCGTCTGCCGTAAAATGGGCGAAACGATTGCACTGACAAACACTCATTTCGATAAAAAGATGTTATCGTATGGACAGAACAACTGTATTTGGCCAGTGACTGTATAATAATAAATATCTGTATAGAGAGAGACGTCACAAAAACAACATGGCCGCCACAGGTTGTAAATGTCGACCCTCTAAAAGGATTTAGGATTCCCCGTTCAGCTTTTAACGCGTCCCAATTCACCTTCAAGAAGCCGTAAACCTTCTCACCTTGCACCCAACTACAGGACAGTGCAGGCCCAAGTTACATACTTGTGCGAACAATAACTTACACCGCCGAACCATCTACGATGCAAATCTCCGTCAGATAAGATGCCAAACACAATTTCTAGGTAGGTGCACCCAGTGCACTTTGCACCTGAATGTTGAAAAATCCCGTCTCTTCCGGCTCGCAGACTTGTATCATATTTTGAACCAAACATACGTCCAGCAGTCCCAATTGATTATCAGCTTGGATTTGGGTTTCCTCGGCGGCGCACACCACCATCCAAATAAACTACCAGCCTACGTAAGACTCACGGCAAGTCGCCGTGTACTTGTCTGGTTGCATCGTTGTTGTCCCTCCCCGGCCTCTGTCTCTCTCTCTCCATATGCACAACACCAGACGAGTGTGGCGTTTTGTTCACCCAACAGAGAAGACCGAGCTGTAAGCCAGAAGTTGTTACAATCAGGATCAAGTTCAAATGTGACTGAACGATATTTAGTGGCACGTTGTCGCATTTCTGTCGTCATCATAGTGGTATTCGCTGCTGCTGCTGCCATAGATGGCCATACCGGCAGCAGTATTGCACACATCTGACTCTGACTCTGACTCTGACATGTTGTCTACCTTAGCGATCGCAGTCACGTGCACCCTCTCTGCGCTCGGAAAGTGTCACTTGGCAGCTACTGCAAGTCGCTCGTTTGCGCATACTGATTACTGAACACCGAACCAGGGTGGAAATCGCGCAATGACGAAGAAATTTTGTCATTCATGTCGCGCGGCGATCGTCTGCACACAGACTGATTGGCCAGCAACGACCGATATAGTAACCGGTCAATTATGGGCCGGCCTGACAGTCTGATTGGCAGAGAGGCGAACTCATTTACTTGATGCTTACAAGCAGATACACTGGTCACTTTGGGAAAAGCTGCGCGCAAAGTTGGGCTGATGATTTAGATGACAGCGCCAAAAAAAACCCCAATGATTTCAATAATTTTCCCTCTGGAGAAATGACTGCCACTTACACAGCACTCACTAAGTCAATCCGCTCGTCAGTGCGGCCACGGTAATGATGATGACAAAATAACGTGCTCATAATCCATCTCCGCCGCAGAGACTGCGACTACGACGACGCGCACGCAAAAAGTGCAAGACCATCAGCGAGATGAACAAGTAACGAGTTTGCCAACTGCAATTGCAACCAAACAACTGCGAGATGGTCCATTACGATCCAATTGCGGTTCAGATAGATGATGTTGGTTGGTTTGAGGTTTTTTCTTTGCTGCCAAAGATAAAAACTAAATGTGCTGCGTCTTTTTTTCGTGGTGGGTATTTGTCTGAAGTCGTATATGCTGTTGTTTGATGTGCCCTTAAAAGTGCACGCACAAATCACTGCAGTAGGCTGGCAGTCCAATTTGTTGGGGATAGAAAGTTGAGTGGTACCCTCAAGAGAGTTGCGAGTTCGACAATTGGACAGCTCGCTGTGATGGGCAATTTTCCATTTCACAAGAATGCACTGGAATGTATGTATGTGCTGGGTCTATCAGGCAGACAGCATTTTCGTGAAGGAGTTACCACCCATAAAAAGGACGAAAACTGCGCGGTGGAACATTGACATTAACTAAACAATGCGGCGGTGGCTAAACTATACAGGAATCGTTGTTGATAACAAAAGGAACAGTTCAAATGGTTTGTATCTATTTTTTGTCGGTTTTTTTAGGCCAGCACACGGAGGCTCGAAGAGACCCAAGAACGCAGTCTGAAAGAAGCTCGACGAAAAGTTCGACCACGAGCATAGATCTGCAAATAACGTGTTCAGGCAGACTATCTTAGGGGAATCAAGTGGAATATCGGTGAACGAGTCAAATCAGAAGGTGGAGCCCTTCTCTCCAGTGAAAGGAAGATCCACTGTGAGCAGATTTTTTTAGTTTTTCCTTTGGCAATTGTAACGAAATATCCATTTTACGGAAAAGTGTAGAAAAGGTCACTTTATTAATCAAATCAACAGAAGTTGTCATCACAGAAGGAAGATATGAGAATCGACTAGAAGCACTCAAGGCCTCAGTGTGGAGATGTCTCTCTATAGTCATTTAAGTTCACAGAAAGCTATTTATGCGACGAGAAACACTACGATTGCCTAACAGAGGCGATTTCACCAATTGTCGCATTGAATGACAGTAGTATGCATTGGCGGTTTCTGGCGCAGAGGAGCAAGAAAGACCTTTTGTCATTCAGTATGGCTGTATTCCAGGAAAATATTCAAAAGTTCATAGTGCCAACAGAAAAAAAACATTGCAGGATATCTCCAACACAAAATTTAGCACTTAGTATTCAATAACTCGCAGTGGGCTAGTGAATGATCTATCTGCTTACTTAGCACAAACATCCAACCATATGTGCATAAGCCATAGATAGTTTATATTTGTATGACGAGGCGCCAAAATCAGCTTGACAACTTAACAGTTTGTACAGTCCTATTAGCATAACCATAACCCTATCATCAACCACACGATATACTTAAGCGATCGACTGCACAACGTCTAAATATATTTGTGCCAGAAGCCCCCAACTCTATCTACTGGTGAACTAAGTCGCTTGTTGTTTGGTGATGACCTATGGTTATACTTGTATTATTTCAGAGCGCAGCAAAAGTTTTTGTCTGTGCTGAAGCATATATGAGGGAGGGAGGCTAGCGTGAAAAATTAGGTACGATTGAAGTCGGACGGTTAATGCAGCCCTGTACAAAAAATAACATTTTATGATCTTATTCACGATCGATGGAAAAATCAAAGCTGAGATGTTTTTTTGAAGGTTTGTTCAGTTTTGATACAGATAAATCAACTTGGTTTTAAATCAAAATAATCTAAAGACCGATCACTCAGCTTTCAAACCAAAAAAATCTCTAGATTTGGGTACTGTCCGAGATAAAATGATCGCGGACACAAGCTGCCGAAATGGAATGCTTCGCAGAGAAGGCTAGAATATCCGACGGACTCAATATGGAAGCGGTCCAGGTCTGCATTATTTCGAAATGTTAACCGCAAGTCACCAACTCCGTTAACTATGGATTGCTGGCCATCAGACATATCAGTGCAAATTCTAAAAACCGCACTGCCATCCTCTGGTCATAAAATTTTTGGTGTAAATTCCGTCCCATCCTAAACAAAGATTCTGATGTCTGTACACTCCTTTGGAAGAGGATTCACTGCAAGCATTTTCGAAATACTTCATCATTTAAGCCGGATAAGCAGTCAATCAAGACACTCCTTCACTGATTGTTGTAGAAAAACGAGGACGACATTGTTTAATTTCCAGCCTTTGCTATTCTGTATATTTTTTTTTGGGGGGGGGAAGGCATATTTAGACAGATTTAAATTCATTATTAACAATTACTTCTTTCAGGTCGATTTGGCAGTCTGAATCCATTTTCTTCGATACCGAATGATGATATCAATGATATTTAATTCCAGTATCTCAGTATTTTAAGAATTTATTGACTGACTGGAAGCTAAAGAGTGGAAGGTTTATCGGCCGAAATTATCCACATAAATAAATAAATAGTTGGCGCAACAGGTCCGTAGAGACCCTAGGCCTAGCTTCTCACGACCATTCGTCTTGTGTGAGTTTTCAATTTTTGGGACGAATGGAAGGGATCTACAATTTTATGGCGAGTCCAAACAGAGTTATACTCTCGGATGTTTGTCAGACGTTCGCGAGAGGTGGCGCAGTGAAAAAAACCTAAAGTTGGAATTTGGGTTTTTTCGGGATTTGAACCTGGGACCCCTCGCTTAGTAGTCCAACACACTAACCAGTAAGCCACTGCGCCGACTTTTTATTATAAAATATTGATCGCATCAGCCCTTCTATCTTTTTGTGCAGAGAAAATACAATTGGTCTTACAACGCAACCTTGTGGAACCCCAGTTTCTCTTGAGAAATGTGAAATTCATTGAAAATGATAATAAACGAATTTATAGAAGAGCGATTGGAGACCATCAATGAACTAAGGAGGATATAGGTACGTTTTTACAAGGTAGACCGGAAAACCCCCTAAAACAACTCAAAATGAGCAGTCCAGTTTTGAAGAAGAGGTTTCGTCGATTCTATCCCTAAAATATCACAGCTCTAAGATTTTTTTTCACTACCTGCCTCGAAAACAAAATCACACCGATATACGCTTAATCTATCAGCAATACTAACCGCAACTGTCATTCAAATGCACCGCCGTCATATAAAAATGTTGCCACATTTCTAATCCCTCGTATTATTCGTGCGTGTGTTACCTACACTAAAGGATTCCAATGGGTACATATATAAATCCTGTTTCGCCGCAGTGCTCCAATTAAAATGAAATTTATGACATTTCAACGATTTATGTTATCTCGCCACAATCACTCAATCAGCGCCATAAACATTGTAGGTGCACAGCAGGAACAGCATCTGGTCCCGACCGCTATCTCTATTGCTGGCTTTCGTTCCACTTTATCCGACTGATCGTACAGCCATTACGAATCCTCCTCTCTCGCGTAGATAATTTTCCCATCTGGAAATGTTTTAATTCTCTGTTTTTCTGCGCCGCGATTATTTATTAATTTTCTTTTTTTTTGTTACTCCCCTCCGACTTTATTCGATTTGATTTCTAATGAAAATCCATTTTGATTGCATCGCTGTCGTCTGCAAAAGAAAAACCCCTGCCTACATTCACTTTGGATTTCTAATGCATAACATGGCGGCGGCAATTGCCACCTAACATTGTCCCATCATCTGGACGGCCATAACTCATCGCCCAACACCCAGCATCGATCCCAGTCCCGTGCAGAGATCAACCGCCCAACACAGATCACAACGACACACGATAACGATGCGAACGCGTCGAGCAGATGTCTCTGCCGTGCTTTGATTTACTTTAATTTCACTTGGTCGACAAAATACAAAAAAAAAATTTAATAACTTTCGCAATTGGAAATTCATTGATGAAAATGCTGCCCGGTGGGGTTTTTCATCTTTCCATTTTTTTGTGTCATTTTCCTGCACTCAATTAAAAAATTAAAATTTATGCGATGACAAGAAGGCACGGCGCACCAGCAGCAGCACCGCAGACAGATCATAAAGTAGAATGGGGGCAGTCGAGTTTGAGATGCGAACTGAAAAAAAATATATTGTCATGCGATATAATGCGACATGCGAAGCATTTTCGCCATTAAGATGGACAATAACAAGCGATTGTGATGACGATGGATTGTGGCAGTCCGTTCATATCTCATCGTCATCATAACCGGCGTTGTTCCGCGTGGCAGGGTGGAGCCGGACACAGTTGGAGAAAAATAATTCTAGAGACTGTGGCGCCATCTTGAGGCGGAGATGTGAAATTAAACCAAGTCGAATGATACAAGTGTAGCTGCTGATTTATTGCAGTCCGATATTTCCTGTAACGAATCAATTTGAATGGTAACTATGTTTGGTATTATGATCGCAACTAAAGAGTGGCTACGAGAGGATAAGGACCAAATAGAGGATGTAGATCACCGAGAGAGAAGGAGCCGCTCCCAAACAATTTGTACATACAATGGTCGGTAGATTATAAGGCAAGTGGCCAAAATCTATCGAGAGAACAAAAGTGGGTATGATCAGCACGAGGTGTCGATCTCCGATCATTTTGAAATCATAAGTAAAAAAATATTTAATACAAAGGAATTCATTCCCTAAACTAAATTGTTTACTAGCAGATTCACAATATCGTTTGCTTGCTTATACAAAATCGAGCGTTCCTTAAAAAACCTAGGAATACTGATTTCGTTAGAAAATCCTTGACGCTAAACATTTAAGCCACAGTTAATAAATTCTTAATATTTTTTTAAAATAAAAGTAGTTATCTTAACATAATGTTAAATTTCTTTTTAATATTTATTTTAATTTAATTTTGTTGAAATCAATCACATGATTGAACTTCTTCAAATCATTCCATACCTTTTCCATAGTTACATCGAGACGTTCTTTGATATAAAAATTTTGGATTCCTTGTTGCCCTTGGTCTAGTGGGACTAAGAATATAGATGGAGTTGATGTTGCCAGTCAGGACGCTAAATAAAAACAAAGCATTTGATTTTTTTTCTTAGTTTTTCCAAGGTCTGCATATTGAGCAACTTTAATCGACTTGTGTAGGTGGTTAGACAAACTTTGTGTAAATCACGAAATGCAAAAAGAAGAAATTGTTTTTGAAAGCTTTCAATTCTTGATATTCCAGATTGGTAGCTCGGAGACCAAACAGGACTACAATATTCCAAAACAGGTTGGACTAGAGAACAGTATGGAAGTTTGGTGATATAGGGGACCTTAAATTCTTTTGAAAAACGTTTTATGAGTCCCAATCGGCTTCTTGCCTTACTGACAATGGAAGTTGAGTTTCTTGTCAAAGATAACTCCAAGATCATTAAACTGATACACACTTTCCCGTCACACTATTATATAAAGAGGTAATGTTTGTTTGTAAGAAATAATTTCCGGAACTACTGAACCGATTACAAAAAAAAGCTAAGGGATAGAGTATTGTGATAGGATACCCTATTTTTTGGATTTTCCATTTTTTGAAACACTGCGAAACAGCTACAGCTCATTTCGGCAATATAAAATGACATTCGAAATGTTGTTTAATCAAAATTCGTTTGACAAGCGACTCGGTAAGATTTTCGAATACTCTAAGACGATTTTCCTAGGAGGGTCGTTGTCATTACTGTTACGCTGTTGATGGTTTGGTTTACAGACAAGGACTTTTTGTCTGTCTTCATATAAACTATCAATAACAGTGTCGCTTCTTTTGTTAACTTTCGTATTTCTATAGTAAAAATAAAATAAAATTGTATTTTTACAAAATACCCAGGAGGAAATAAAAGGCTACAAATAAAAATTCAGAAAAGAGGACTTAAAATTACAAAATAAAAAAAAACAAATTATAAATCCTTCTCTGCTTTACAAAAGCAGAAATTCTTTTTTTATTGTTTGCAGAATTTTGAAAACGCGCCAAAAAACGCGTAAAAACTTGCGTAAAAAACGCGCGAAAAAATGCTTAAAAAAAATGCATCAAAAACCGCGCGAAAAAACGAGTCAATAAACGCGCGAAAAAATGCGTCAAAAACGCGCGAAAAAATGCGTCAAAAACGCGCGAAAAAAATGCGTCAAAAACAGCGAGAACAAACGCGTCAAAAAACGCTCGAAAAACGAGTCAAAAAACGGGTAAGAAACCGCTAGAAAAAACCCGTCAAAAACGTCCGAAAAAAATGAGTCAAAAACGCCCGAAAAAAAAAACGAGTCAAAAAAAGCGGCAAAAACGGGTCAAAAACCGCTCGAAAAAAACGCGCCAAAAAATGCGTCAAAAAACGAGCGAAAAAACGCGGGAACAAACGCGTCAAAAATGCGGGAAAAATGCGTCAAAAAACCCGTCAAAAAATGCGGGAAAAACGCGAAAAAACGAGAATAAACGCGCGAAAAAAATTCTTAAAAAAAAACGACCGAAAAAATGCGTAAAAAAAAACACGTCAAAAAACGGCTCTAACATTTTTGTTTATTCTTTCAACTTAATTTTTGAAGTGACTACAAAATTTTAACGCCTAGCAAAGCAGCCGAGGGTCCGCTACTCGCTAATAAAATAAATAGGTGCAGTTGGATTTTGACGCCTTGTAAAGGACACACATTTACATTTCTTCAGGTTCAGCTGCATATAAACATGTACTATTTTCTTACGTTCCGGGTCCAATAGAGAAAACAACCCAAAGTGCTTTCGATGAGCGGCCACAACCCACTTCCTCAATGCAACTTTGCCGTTTGGCCTCTTTTTGAGGCTTACGACCCAGGGCCTACATCGCAGCTAAGCCTCTAGCCCATTCAGCCCTTTACAAATAACCTGGCAGCCAAAAAACCCCTCCGACTTGGATATATAAAATTTTGAAAAAGTGAAAAACTTGACAACTTGAATCGAAGCCTCGGAGGGGACTTTCTAGGCCGTCTGACAAAATGAAGCCAAGATATTACTTCAGTAAGGTCGTTTTATCTGATTGACAGACTAGGGTAATGTCATCAAGGATATACCTAACTTTAAAGATAGTTCCAAGATGAAAACAAAAACATAAGCCATCGTCTTCGTGGGAGGACTGAGCATCAACAAGTTCTCCAAGACCAGATCTATGCCCTTAAAGCTGCACAAACCAATAAATAATAGACTCAGAATTACGGGCACAACTCGTATCTCATTATCGAGTTTTCCAAAAACCTATAGCTCATCAGGCGGGCACGATTTATTAACACCTTAGGTATTCTGCTAAAAAAACCCGCAAGCTTAAAAGATCATTCAAAGAATACGAGTTATAGTCTCTTCGCGCGGGTCTTTGTTTATGATGACACTGCTCTGTCTATTGGGCTACCATCCGCGACCGAGAATGATGCCTCTTCAAAACCTGTTGGGTTCCAATCACGGGCCAAACAATTCTCATGGCATGAAATTGTACAGCCCTTCAAGTCTTCCCATAAATAAGGGGGCAGATTCCGTATAACAATAATCGTCGGAACGATATCGTTTTTGATCATCAAAATAATTCATATTCTGCTCGAATTTTTTTTGAAAAACGTCAACTTTCATTACATTTGTGAAAAATGAATTAGATTAAGGTCTCAAAATCGTAATTTTGGCACTTAGTTGCTACTTTCGTTTCGACGATAATCGTCTGAAAAATTATGGAATGAGTGCCAAGGCTTCTACAAACTCATGCTTGTGGGAAGCTAAGCCTAGGTCCATTTTTCTTATTATTTTTCCATGGCTGAGTAAAGTCATGACACACTGACATCGTCGGCATTTTATGTATAACCATGTAAAACCGACTGGCAGAACAATAATCATTTTTAACCTTCCCACTAAATAAAGGTTCCAATATGCAATTTTGAATGGAAAAGTATGCCACTGTGAGTTGGAAAAATTTAGCCTGGACACTAAAAATGATTATTAGTATCGCGGAATATATTATGACTCACCAGAAACTTGTAACACTCGGTGCTATTCCACCATATTTACAAAAGGCGGATGTAAGCTGTAGTCGCAAAAGAATCTAACTAAAACCTATTCTTGTAGATGATTCACTGCGCTCAAGACTTCAAGCTAATATAAGATGTGCAAAACTTATTTCTGTACTCAATGGACAAGAGCAAGAAAATCTGCGACCATCCAAATACTCGCCCAACTAAAGTACCCATTTCAGTTGGGCTCTCCATTCAATAAAACGTCAACGGAAATGAAACTGATAACCTCGGTTATCGCAGGTATGTATGGCTGCCTTAAATCAATCCCTCACTCCATCTATCTTTGTGTACACTCCTAATGAGCCCTCACATCGCAAAGGCCCATACCAACAGCCAAGCCACTTTTTATCACTCGCGGTTGCCATTTAAATCCTAGAGACAGTCTCCATCTATAATAAAGGTAAAGGTACATGCAAATTACATTCGACCATAAAATTCCCATCGAAGGCGCATTTAGCATTATCCTGCACCCCATACACAACCGCATCTGTGGGCAAGTGTGCGCAAATAAAACCGTAATCATTGCGAATTCTCCGACTTAAGCTTCAAGCCGATTCCTCCATCTTAGGATCCATTAAATTGAGCAATTACCAGCCCCCACAATCACACAATAACACAACCAACCGTACGCGTCGGCGAGTTAACATCATAATCTAACTTTAATGCACGCGCCGCTCAAAGGATGTATTTGTTGTTGGCGGGCTGTTCGGGGGTCCGGCGCGGTCCAGCTGATGACGACTGCTCGCCGCACAAGTGCGCCTACAGCGCGGCAGTGTGCTCCATAAAACGTGTAGAAGGTAAAAAGAAAAATCCATCTTCCTCTTCGCGGCGGTAGATAAATCTTCGACTTAGATCAGTCAATTAAACCTCACTTAATCCATGAAATTCAGTACAGAGAGCGGTTAGCCTTTGCGACCGGCCGGAGCGCTCAGTGTGCAGATATACATGCATGCTTGTGCTGTAATCTAGGGAGGTAAAAAAATGCACTTATGGCCGCTCCCTCGCACCCTCTGGGGCACAGTTGGCTGTCTTAAAAGCCATCAAGCTCGTGGTCCCGCACCAGACAGATAAAGAACGGACATTGGTAGCCGGTGTGTCAATCAAATTGTCGTTAGGGCTGGGGTTGGGAGTGCTCTCTCTCTCTGTCTCTTTCTGTTGGCGTCTATCTACACCTGACATCCTAATCAGGTTGGCCGAATTCATCGCCCCAGTCGGATAGAGTGTACAAATTTCCTTCTGCGTATATCACGCATTTTAACTTAACGATGAAGGACGTGCGAGTTTAAATGCAAATTTAAACGCAATCGGAACACGGCCTGCGTGATGTGCCAGTGGCGAATCCTTTCAATTGAGCACTGATCCCATTAGGGGCCCGACCGATCGCAAAGCACGAGTCTTCCCTTTTTGGTGGCGCGTCTCATTTGGGACTTGCGTTGGTTGTTCGCCAGTTTGGTGGATGTCATCAATGAATGGCTCACTTTGTGTATGCGAGGAGCGGTCTATATACGATATGGCTGTGTACCAGTATAGTGGTCTCATAATGGACTTTCGAATTGACTTTGTAGCTGTACATGAAAGATGTTCCAGAGATGGAGTTACTGAATTTGAGATGAATTTCAATTGAAGTGCTTATGCTGGAGATTCACTTGCCAGATTCAGATAGACACCAGTCATTCTGAATGGAGTTAGTATGTTATCAGCTTGAAATGCTATAAGAAACTGAAGAAAAGTTGAAGTGAAACGCAAAGGAAACTGGGCGGAGACGCAGATGCTGGTGTGACCGGGTTAATATCGAGTGCAGACCTGATAAGCACTGAGATGGGATACCCAATTCAACTTGTACGATAGATTGGAAGAAATAAAAACAAGATACATCTGATACCCCGAAGCAACTAATATGAAATTCATAGGAAACTTTAGTGAGACTCCAACGAGACTAAAAAGTTCGGTCGACACTATGTTTGAACAGGAGTGAGATATTAAGTGCGATGATACCAACACTTGATACACAGAACTGCTTTTAGATTCAGGTAACTACAAAAAAAATCACGTGTAACTCATGGTTGACGTCCGACCTTTATAACTACCTAAAAGACGATGTATATGCGGTGTGGCGGTTGTAGAAACCTAAAATACTCTGTTCTTAATGAGTTTTAGCTTTTAGCTTTCAAAGAACTTGGTAACTAGCAACTGAGATTATACTATTCAGCGACCAAAATTAAAAGACGAAAACAACGCTAAGACTGTTTTAAGAGTAGGCCATGATTAACGCGAAAGTAATGCAGTGACTACACTGACTTCGGTGAAGCTATTTTGAGAGAAAACTACGATGAAACTGATGAGGAACTGATTTTCGACTAAAAGAAAACTTAACTTGGACTGCGACAAACAGAAATTCCAACTCTGGACATGAGAAAGAAGGTAATAGGCGTGAACAAAAGGCATTCCTAACATTAGATTGACACTATCAAGTGGGGTAACTGTCAGGGAACTGAGCTACGATTCAGATTGATTTTGGATGAGGCTGATGAGAGTCTATAGCCCATTATGGGTCTGAATAAAAATTGAGCCCATCCGTAGGAGTTTGAGGCAGTTATACACCTATGAGGTGATTGATACAATACTGAAAGTTGACTAGAAAGTAACTGAAAAGCGACTGCAATGACACTGAATGAAAGGAGTAAAAACTACCTTAAAATTTCAACGCAACTGAAATCTGAATGTGATGAAAGTGAAGCGAGGAATTTGGGGTCAAACTACCGTAAAGTTCTATTGAGGTTATGGCGAAGCCACTGCAACTCAAATGAAACTGTGATGTGTCTCAGAAATGAATGAAAATTCGAATAGAAGTTACCTTAAAATGAAAGAAATTCAGTTTGAAGCTGAGTTACTCGCAACTTAAGCGAAACGGAAATCTGACCGTGATGAAACTCAATCGAAATTTTTGAGATCAAACTACCGTAAAGTTCTATTGAGGTTATGGCGAAGCCACTGCAACTCAAATGAAACTGTGATGTGTCTCAGAAATGAATGAAAATTCGAATAGAAGTTACCTTAAAATGAAAGAAATTCAGTTTGAAGCTGAGTTACTCGCAACTTAAGCGAAACGGAAATCTGACCGTGATGAAACTCAATCGAAATTTTTGAGATCAAACTACCGTAAAGTTTTATTGAGGTTATGGCGAAGCCACTGCAACTCAAATGAAACTGTGATGTGTCTCAGAAATGAATGAAAATTCGAATAGAAGTTACCTTAAAATGAAAGAAATTCAGTTTGAAGCTGAGTTACTCGCAACTTAAGCGAAACGGAAATCTGACCGTGATGAAACTCAATCGAAATTTTTGCGGTCAAACTACCGTAAAGTTTTATTGAGGTTATGGCGAAGCCACTGCAACTCAAATGAAACTGCGATGTGTCTCAGAAGTGAATGAAAATTCGAATAAAATTTCGGAGCGAAGACTGCGACCCTCGCTTCCTATTATCTACCACACCTTGGTTGGGGGTAGATGATAGGAAGTCACAGGATGGTTTTCAAGAACTAAGTGAAGACTTGCAGTATCATTTCAGTCGCCCAACACTTTCCTTTGGATCCAGCGCCTCTATGCGGATCCCAATTCCAAGCTCAGCTAGCAGCAACATGCGTTCCATGCAAATGTGGGCCTCCCCCTCCCCATGTCTGGCTGGTGGAGAGCTCAGCTTGAATTTAATTAATTCGTATCATGGCCATTCCGAATGGGGCCACGAGAAAAAAAAAAAAATAACCACACACCCATTAACCAGAGTATTAGTTGACCATACAGCATCCTAGTGTCTAGCGAGAATGCAACTGCAATTAAACCCAGGATTAGGTGGACGTTTCTTTTTTTTCTCTCCCCTCGTTCTCTTTACATTTGAGCACTTGGATGTTGGATCTCCGTATGGTTAGTCAAACAACAGTATACAGTGTCCATCGTGTAATGATAGATTGTCGAGGCAAGCGGATCTAATAGAGTTGATGTCTCAAAGCCGTGCACTCGCAAATGCTAGTTATTTGCGGGTCCTCTCTCTTTCTCTGTTAGCTGACACTTAGATAAGACACCCAGGCTATGGCAGATGAACATGGTGGCGGCGGCGGCGGCGGCGGCAACGACGATGACGGTGGTGAAGGTGGTGGTGGTGATGCCCGCAAATGGGATTGACCGCATCTTGTGGCATAGCAATTGGATGCGTGCGTGCATGCATTCATCCAATGGCGTGGCAGCATGTTTGGTGTTTGGACACTTTGGAGAGCTAAATCGGATTTGTAATTCACCTCAGCTCTCTTGCACACTAACACACGCACACCGAGTCACATGCTAATGAAAATTAACTTTTAATAGAAAATTTATGAGTGCTGCTGTTTGTATGGGCAGCGCCACATGCCATGTCATGCGACAGCATGGACATTGATAGTTTGCGGTATGATGGTGATGGCATGGAATCATTCTCCATCTTCCGTAAGCTTGGTTATACTAAAAGACGTGCCACTTGTCGTTCACTTTGTATGCATAAAATGCTGATTGCTTTTGCGAGGACCTGCACATGCACGCCAGCCAAGTTGGGGTTAGTGTAGCGCGAGTCGGCGAGCATGAGTACGAGTCCGAATACGAGTATGTTAAGTCATCACTCAATAAAATATGGATTTCATTAAGATTAGAAATTCGGAATGCGCTCGGTGTCCTAAGTGAATATAGACATGGAATCCTTTTTTGCCTCGCTCATGATAACTGGTATGCAGATTAATTATGAGAGCAAATGTATGCACGAACTCAAACAAGCCATGTGACAGCTTGTTCTTCGTCTGTCTGACGTTGACATGGACACGATAAGGCTATACATAGTACTGATGTATCAAGCGAAAGTTGACACACCATCAGTTAAGGTCAATACGGCTGTCATGATATAGTTGGTTGGAGTGTTTCCTAAACAGCAAAAAAAAAAGGAAGCAATGTATTTAACGGAAGTGAGATAAAGTTCATTCGAGTCGTACCTCGTACATTGTGTGCCGATTTGATGGGCGCACATCTGCTGCAAAATGGACGTACTGGGGGATCTTGAGTTAGAAATTCCTTCGAGTTTGACTTATAGAAAATGTTTTCACAGTTCTTCCCCTTCGTTGTGGAGGTAACAATTTTGAAACTATAGCCGACCCTCTAGACGGTATAGGGTGCCGACATTGTCATAGAAAAAGACGCTTTCTGAAAATCCAGGTCTTAGTTCTACTAGGAGAAAGACCTTCTTCAAAAAGTAACATTCTTCTGAATGGTGAAATTCACCTACCCTGCCGGTAGTATAAACTTTCTTAAGAAAGTGGAGAATAAGTATTTTCTGGCGGAATATTTAAGATAGAGCTGCCTTTTGTGACTTCCTACCTACCAATGCAGATGCCGTCTGGCGAAATTTATTTGCCAAAATGCGACAGTTGAGCGCCCTACCAGACTACCAGATTGAACTTATATTGCGTAAAGTTGTGACTTTGTTGCCCAAATGATATTTTATTTCTCCACAGGAAGGTATATTCACTTTATCCATACATTTGTAACGCCAAGAAGGAGTCACCGGAGACCTCATAGAGTATATATATTCCGAATCAGGATCACATTCTGAATCGACTTGGACATTCCTGTCTGCCTGTCTATCTGTTGAAAGCACCATAGCGCCCAAAGGGATTGACATAGACGAATGAAATTTGGTGAAAGGACTTCTTTTTATCGTCGTCAGGTTGGTATTGAAAATGGGCTATGTCGGTCAAGTAGTGCGAGTATCTCCCATACAAAATCAATATTAGACCCATGTGTCTCTCTGTCTGTTGATAACAGGATATCGTCAAAATAATTCAACCTAGGCAAGTGAAATTTTGTGAGAGGACTTACTTTTATCATCGTCAGGTTGATATTAAAATTGGGCTAAGTCGGTCAAGTAGTGCGGGTACCTCCCATACAAAATCAATTTTGCATGACTTGTATGCAGTGGATGGTATCAAAGCATCGGCCAGGAAAACACTTTTTAACACTTGTTTTAAAGTGGCATCGATAGTTGAAACTTGCTGCGTGGAAATATATTTATACTCCTAGACACGATTTAGCACTTGAAAACTTGATAACTTTTACGCAGCCTTTATAAATACGGAGCCTAGTCTAAGACTAACAACTGAGAGAAATGCTTAAGGTTCGCCTATTTGGGTTTGGACACGTAATTAAAATAAAAATAAAAAGAGGAAATAAGAAGCTTAACAATAATAAACCTATTGCTGTCATTTCTAATTTGTTTATATTTTTGGTTTAATTTTTAAAAACTTGCAAGACTTTAAGAATGGGAAAAAAAATTTCAGAAAAAACAGCCTCGTTTGAGTTGACTTTGTAAGAAAATTTCCACCTTCGTCATATTTGGCATGACCCCAAATGTAGGCAGGTGTGTAACAATGCGCAGTCTCAAGTATACAGAAAATAATTTGTACTAGAAGAACCAAGTTTATTACTTTGTGACAAAACACTTGATAATGGGAATAATTCATCTAAGGAAATTCCTTTTCACTCCGTAATCAGTACGACAAAAATCCTAAATCCAGTTGATATTATGTTTACAAAATTCCCTGTAAGTGCTGGTTGAAAATGTCATGATTCGAAACTTGAGTGATATTTGGGGGAGCTCTTATCCAAGTGGTTGGTTGATAAAGATTGCATTTTCTTTTCTTTCTTTCGTGCTTAATTTACAGTAATTCTCCAATTTTGCCTTCTATCCTTTTTTTCTTTTATCCACCTTTGTACACCCCACAAAGTTAATTATATCTAATGTGACATCATCTCTATTTTCTCAAATACAGATGTCACTAACTTTTGTACTAGCTATATTTAAAATTTTGCTTTGTATTTTAGTAATTTTTCATGCTTGTACTTATTTGAATAAGGAATTAATTGAATTGAATTGAATTGAATACCTTTTCCGTCTTTCGTTTGTTATGAAATGTTTGACAATATGGAATCCAGCGGAGAATTTTTCACAGCTCTCTGAGCTGTACGGCTAGCAGCCACTTGTTAACGCCATCTATTAACCGTAGCGAAAGCACCGGATAAAAATCTAGTACTTTTGGTACGTTTTTTATACACGTTCATGGATGGCAAACCCCAACCAACTTCAGTTTTGTTGAATTTCCGGCATCTTCGATTCGGTCTCGTGCTCACTGTCTCTTTTTTTGTCGTTCTTCTTGTGATGACCAGCACGGCGAGTGGCCGACATTTGTTAAACTTTTAAAAAATCTTAAAATAGAAAAGCGTGGTACAAAAGTAATTGAGTTTCCTTTCCTTTGGAATGACTCCAACCCAACGTGACTGGTAGCCAGCCCATTATCAATCGAAACACCACTGACCTTTCCTATACTTCAAGCAACTTGTAAGACCTCTCTACCGAAAAAGGCTCCGATATATATTCTGAATATTTGGCAACAAAGTTTCCTCATACAAATTGGCAGAGCAGATCGTTTGCCAACCCATTCGGGTTCACTATCGGCAGTCTGGGGTTCACAAATATGTACACTCAGGAACAACACTTCTCGTTGGACCTCTTTCTTATATTTACAAGGAACCAATTAATAAGTGTTTTATAGGGAGCAAGCTCACGGTATAAATAGGCTTTCGGAGTCTTTAACATTTGTACCTTGGGACTTTCATTGCGAATGTCACGCAACATATTCACAAAATGAATTTGGAAAATATTAAGTGAGGATTTAGTTCCAAAATGTTGAATAATTATGTTATACCCCTCATTAAAGAACAGATTTTTTTGGAAGGGCATGGATCCACAGAACTACAACTATACCTCAGCATTTTTTGTCACCTTACGGGTTGTTGGCTATTCTGTAAGTGTCTGCGTGAACCCTCAACGTCAACGATGATCGTCTTCAAATCAGCCGCAATGTGATGGATCTTCAAGGTTAAAAAACAAATATGGCCATTATCGACTTAGAGAGTGGACTAAATACTTTGGATGGCAGACAAAATTTTACAACAGCTTTTTAAGAGACTTATGATGGACAGAGAATGATCACACCAACAGCAACTTTGGCAGCTACCTTTACCACGGCACGGATCTATATCATCAAATTTCTATATTATTTTAAGAATGCTGCCAACCTTTCTCAATTACCTACTTAGGCGGCTCTGTAGTTCAGGGGGAATTGAGGCCTCAACTAGCAAGCCATTAATGTTACCCCGTAATTAGCTAACAGCCTCCAGTTGCCAAGTCAATTCAGGTCGACTTCTACCTTGTGCCCGCGCACAACCCAAGTCCAACTGTTCTTCCACTGCGTTGTCACTTTGGGTTGGACTCGTAAACTCATCTCTTCTACGAGTACATTTACTTGCCATCTTCGACAACTGGTGGTCAATTTTCTGACTAGGTCGATGTGCAGCTTGTATATTTCTTAATTGAATCTCCTACTTTTGAAGTTTGTGCATACAAACGGGACAAACACTTTAATGGGAAATCTTTCTCTCGAAACGAACGTAAATATATTCACTCACTTACAAGAGCACACCAAGGCAGTGGTACCAGATCTTGGGTAATTACCCATTTCGTGGGCATTTTGCATTTCAAAATAAGCTTTAAGGGCGAACAAAGGCCATTTTGTATATATCTAGAACAAACAAAAAGGCATAAGAAATACTGAATCTGAATAATTCAATAAAAAGAGAAGATTGTTCTTGTTTCTTTTGTTAATTGTTGTGTTTATTTCCGTGGGAAATATCGTGTGGATTTTCTTACAACGGCATGGGCAAAATGGGTATTTATTTTTGATAATCAGAGTGGGCAAGTCAGTCCGAAAAGTCTGGCACGAATGCAGCAAGTTTTTCAGTTCTTCCAACCTTCAAGTACTCAGATGTTTCTGTCAGCTAAAAAGCAATCTTTTGTAGATTTTAGAGCACTTTTGCGAATCTGGATTTTTTCTCAGTTTGACAACTTTTGGAGTTTGTTTACGTTTTCGTGAAATTTGTAACTGCAAAGAAATGCATTGCACCGGGTGGATCTATTTTTGTTAATTATTTGTATACAAATGTTTAGAAATCATTTAATGTTGAAATGTTTTAATATAAAATTTAAGCAGTGAATGCAAAGTGCTTAGAAAAGTGTCGAAGGCTACATATATTCGAACCCATCAACACAAAAAAGAGCAAGTGACGTTTTTATGTTCGATTAGACAGGCGAGATCTGAAATGTGAGAGCAAATCTGAAACCAATCGAAAACCACATTAAATTGCAACTTTACCAGTAGAATCAACTCCAACAGCAAGGTTCCTTCCTTCGATAAAGTTGCTGTTGATGTTTTTAAACGGTTTCTTGCTACTTTTGCTGTTGCAGTTGGTTCTACTGTCAAAGTAGCAGTGTAAATCTGTTTCTGGCAGTGAGTTTTTTTTTCTGGTGGATTGTCCTTTCCGATCCGATGAATAAAAAAAAAAAAACTCCCTTCCTCCGTTGCAGCTCCCACTGTACCCAAAGCGTCACCGACTTCCATTTGGTGATGGTCATATAAAATTCGCTCCGTTTGGAGCCCCCATTGGGCTGGCACAGATTACCACATACATACCGCTTCCCTGAGACACTTTTGCGACAACTTTCCGATGGAATTCCAATCGACGCAACGCATCGACCCACCGAACAGATAATGTCAGTTTCCCCCTTTTTCTAATCATCTCAAAAGACCCAGCCTATGCCTGCGGCCATGTCGCAGATGTGCCTCGGCCAGATATACAAACAAAGTAGTGGAAAACTGCATTATTAGCTGCAGGAGCAGCCCGAAGGCTGCGCGAAGAATAGTCGTGCACAACTAAATTGGTAGCAAAAACGAAGGCACTAGCTGCGGGCAGCACTGCGCTCAGACGGGAGACACATTCAGAGGCCACTTAAAAACACTGACATGCTCTTGATGCACATATTAAGTACCTAAGAGCTGCCGTCTCTGCTGGCCACTGTGCTTGGTGACCACAACGCAATGAATTATTAATCATATTCGCTCATCATTCCCATAATGTTTTATTGATAGGTGGCCGGGCCGGGTAGCAGAGCAGCGAGGAGCCAGAGGTGAGTGTGATTAGATGAGGTCTACGAGCCCCCATCCACTGCGTGGACAATTAAATTTCTTTTCTTCGTTTTTTCCGCATCTTTTTTTTTTTTTTGCCATTTTCCATAGAGAAATGATAGACAAGCACGATGGTAGGACGGAACGATGACGATGTAACGACAGAGTCACCATTGGCGAAAACCCCCGATTGAATTCCCCCACGGGCCGGCCTAATTAAATTTCAAGTCATGTCCAGATCTGGGATTTATGCGGCAGTTTTCCTCTTTTGTTTTCCTCCTTTTTGCGGAATTTTTCTCACATGGATCCAACATGGCAATCCATCATAACTTTTAATGGGAAAGTAATTAATAATAATACCTTGGGTCGGGATTTGAGAGTCTGACGACTGGCGGCTGATGGTGGTGCTGTTCGGTCCGATGTCGATTGCGCTTCCTGCAATCAGTGACGGATCTGTGTGGTTCAGCAGGCGAGTAACTCGGTTTGTTTTCCTTTGGCAATTAATGGATCACTCGGACTGTGAATGAAGCGGACCGACCATGGAGATGGATGTAGGATATAGGGCTGTGCGGTTGTCTTTCTGTGTTTACTTTTTTATTGTGGTTTTTGAGAGGCGTTTTATTGATTTGCAATTAATCGAAGGTTTCGTTTTTAATTAATTAATTTATGAACACCGACAGGGAGCGACTATGGGTACTGCATTCAAAGTGGTTGAAGGATTTTTTTTCGAATGGATTAATAGGAGTGCTGCAAAACGACTGCGTCAGTGACATGAGTGACTGCTGACTGGATGAAGTTGGAAATAAACAGCGCTTCCGCTGGATCGCATTCTTAAGGGTTTTCAGTAGAAAACATCTGGCACTGGGAACAATTTCAAGTGCAGTTTGATCAACTTGTTGGCGAGTGTGCACGAAACCGAATTACACCCGATGTGGTTGTGTTCTTGGCGATGATTTGTGTCCGAACTAAAGGTGTTTTCGTGTTGCCAGTGGAAAAGGGATTTTTTTTTTAGAAAGTGAAGGGAATCTATTGAACTCCAGAAATGAGTGGATTGACCGGAAGTGACCAGTCAGACAGTCCCGGATCATAACGATTTTTGACAGTTTTTCTGACGATATGAAGCACGTAAAAGCAACAGTATTTTTGTCAGTGAACCTCTATCTGATTATCGACTTGCATCATTGATCAAATTAACTGAAAAATCTGAGGGACTCGCCAAACAATCACCCAAGTCGGCCCTTCCTTTTTGTGGATAATGGTGGAATTCATTACAACTTATAAGAAAGGTTCACTAAAAAGCTGTACATTGTATTCTCGTGGTTTGATCTAGATCGGGTTTTATCAAGAACTCCCATCAAAAATTGGTAACCAATACAATTTTACATCTGCATCAACTTCCTACGTCGAACTTAAAGATCTTACTACCTGACTACAAATGACAAAATCGGTAAAACAGCGCTTGATATATCTACATAAATCCGGATTGGATCAAAATCAGACATCATTGTGTAAAATTGATGTAACGAAAGGCAAAGATGGAATATTTAAAAACTCTACTGGCATTTGCCGTATACTGCTGCAGTTTTTTTATTATATCATTCATTAGTGTATCAATTAAGTGCATAATTTATAAAAAAAAAATTGCATTCCATTCAATGTCGTAATCAGAAAGCTAATACATTTCCTTTCAAATTTAATATTAAAATGTTATAAAACTGAATAATTTTGAATAGCTCTGTAAAAGTAACCAGTTTTAAGCTGTATTACACATCAATGATAGTAATAACAATGTAGGTGCATTCAAATTTGATTAAAATCTATTGTAACACAAAAGTTACGATTGTAAAACGTTTTTCATCCCTGACACTCGTGGTACAGAATGTTGTTTGTCCGGACTAAGTTCGATTTGGTTGCTGTATTCGGTTATGTGCAGAAGTAAGTCTACCATTGGACAGATGGCGGTACAATGTAGTTCAAATCGTCATTGCCATCAAATCCTGAATTTCATATTTTGTTCAAAGGTTCACGGGATTTGGTAGTCTGATTTGGTTCATATCATATCACACGAATAACCCATTGAATGGACAAATAGATTCACTTAATCACTTGCGACTTACCTGACACCCACTTTAGGTCTTTTTTATACAGCTTAAGTGCCGCAGCCGATGAAGAAACGCGTCACTTGCGCATTGTTTTCCTCCTTCGGTCTGCGACTGTAGGTAACTTAAATAAAATGCATTTTGTACTTGCTCTGCATTTTACACAAATATTATATGAGACACCACCTGCAAAGCAAAACTCTGTAAACAAATCGTGACCTGTCACCGGTCAAGGCGGAAGCAGCATGCACAAGCACATACTAAAGGAAACAACTTCACTGACAATCTCCGAACGACTTCACATTTTTCTCTTGTTGGAGGTACACATTTGGAAAGGTCCACTGTTACTATTGCAACAAAACACCTGTTTTTTTTTTAATTTAACACCGCATTTCTATAACACATCTCTTTCGAAGAACTACACCACGATCTCAGTCTAATGGAAACATAATTCACGTGACAACATTGTAAACAAACATCAGTGAAGAGAAAAGTTGGAGACCAGATAAAATTTAGTTTAGCTCGAGCAGCGTACTAAGCTTTAGTAATGGCGTAGTTTCTTCTTGACAAATGTCAAAGAATAAAAGCTTCGGAAGTGACAGCTACCGAAATAGCGGGTCATTCACAATAACACCTCTTATTGGAAAACCCTTTAGTTTTAATGAAATACAGAACAAATAATGAACAACTTGTCGTAGGTATAGCATAGTACGCTGCTCGAGCTAAACTCAATTTTATCTGGTCTCGAACTTTTCTCTCCAAGCATCAGCTTCAGTCCTAGTTAAATTTTGACATAGAGTACGATGTGGATAAGTGTCACAGAAAACAGCTGTTCTTTGAAAAAACTTCCTTCAAAAATTTAATTGTCGCTTATTTCAAATATTTCTGATTCTAGGTGCTTCTCGTCCATGTAATTATTAAAAAAGCTCATCCTTGTATACTTTTCCGCAACAGAACAACAAATACACAACGATCTGACACAATTTAGCTTGAGAAAATGTGCCGACCCATTAAATGGGCACGCTTAATTTTGACAGACACATGAAGTACATTCTGAAACAAAAGTGTGATTATTTAGCTCGAGGTGCGTACCGCTCAGCTAAATGGGTTCGCTTAAGTTTAGCTCAGCTAAATTTTGGAGAGAATTTCGTATGGGAGCGAAAATTTAGCTCGAGCAGCGTACTAAGCTTATATGTATAAAATAATTAATAGTGAACATCGTCTTCAAATACAGAACCATTCGTTATTATACTGCACAGATGGTCAGCGTACTTAGATGAACTCGTCTGCTAACTCTAACGGCCATATTATTCACTCCGGGTGTAACTCAGGTTTAAGTTAATTTTACACCCGATCAATAATCCGCATTTTTTGAACCCGATAATTTAAAAATTATGTCCATATTATTCACTGAAAAACATGCATTAAGCCCGCTGGATTAAAAATGGATTTAAATGCGGATTTAAAACACTTTAAATAGTTTTTAATCCGTTTTAAGCCCACGTAATGTCAAATTTCACAAATAGTGTTTTTTTTTTTTTTGTTATTTGTCACTTGGAAATTTATTTCATTTGTTGTGGGTCCAGCTATATTTTAAGGTGCATTAATTATGCCGAAATTTCTATCGAATGTGGCCTCCAAAACGCCTCTTTTTCGGCCGGAAATATTTCCGAAAATATACCACATCACAATCGTCGACGCAGGCCGCTTGTGCATTCGATATATTCGACGACAAGGACGACGTTGATTTACCATCAGCAGCTGTTTCATCAGCTCTTCGGCAAAGTCGTCTTCTGACGACATCAACATTAATTTCGTCCATTTCACGAATGAATATTATGAAATTGAGTTTTAACCCGAGTTAAAGTACATAAACTGGTCTCCGGATTGTGTTTAAATCCAATCGGGTTAAATGCTGTCAAGTTTGGAAAAAATGGGTTTATGTTCGAGTTTAACGACTGAATATTATGGACTTGGGTTTAGTTTTTGGGTTAAACTCACTTAAACCGGGATGTAATCTTCAACCCGGATTAAAGTGAGTGAATAATAAGGCCGTAAGTGTGGTCTTGTAAGAGTTTTATTTCTGCTTTTTATAATTAAGTAATTTCACTTCAAAATGCTCAGACGCAGGTCAAGTGCGTCACGTATATGAAAATCATTGCAACAACAATCCAGCAATAATATTTTAATTGGGTTTCACCTACCGAAGAATGAAATAATAATTAAAAGAAAAAAAAATTCGCCCAACCTTACAGTTGCAGGTGTGGAATAGAAAAAATATTTGCGACGTGACATTATAATCAAAAAATGTGTTAGCGGGACATGTGCAACATCATTCTGAATGCTATTTTAAACATTAATAAAAAAAATTCTAACTAAACTATCTACCTCGGTTAAACGCTTCATTATTCCTCAACGATTTAAGTGAACTTCTGAATAGTAACTGCAGATGGTTACGTTCCTCATCATTCATATCTACAATCTGCATAATGTCACGTAGTTGAACTACTCCCCATGCGACCGAAAATCAAATGCAATAGACTAAATTAATTATTTCTCTCTTTATTTATACTATTAATCATTTTATATAGTATCATCTTCATATATATAAATGGTCAAAGTTATTTTGTTTTCCTTATTAATATTAAGTTGCATTTCTCTGCTGCTGTTGTTAAATTTAGTTATTTAAGTTCCCTTTAACTTTGTAACTTTATTTTGTTTTTTTTTTTGTTTTTAGTTTTGGTATTAATCTTAAATGAAAACTTATTCATTTATATATAATACGTTTGTGCTTTGTGGATTTTCTTTGTTGTGTTATTTTTTGTTAAAAGTTTAAATTTAGTGAAACGATATACTTTGTATACTGATTTTTTTTTAAATTTGTTTTAATATATATTTCTTTCAAAATATTTTAAGTTGGTTTCTCTTAAACAATTATTTTATTTGGTTGCCTACTTACATATTATTTTCTTTTCTTCTTATTACTTAACATCATTTTACAATTCTAGAACATGTAGGGTTTAAGTTTTTTTGGTTTTTAATAACTACAATCGTTACACTTTTGTTTTTTTTTTTATAAATAATATATGTATATATAAATGTAACAATTTGTGATGTACATAATTTAAAATGTTAAGGTTTTTTCTATACATTGTCGAAACTGAAGGAGATTGCTGTTAAACTATTTTATTTTTTACTATTCGCGATTATTGCACGATATTGTGTTTTGTGTATGATTTTATTTTACAATGTTTACTCTTATAAATATGTTTATATTTAAGGGATGTATAAAAGTTTAAAAGATTTTTTTTGTTTGTTACTTGCATTTATTTTTTTATTTTTTTATTTGTAAAACATATAAAAACAACTTAATTGTCAACACTTAAAGGGCAACTTAAAAAGTTAATCAACAAGAGAACTACGATTTTTTATTTATATATACTTTTTTAAACATCTTTTTAATTATTTTTTAATTATCACGTGAATTAATGATTACTATATTCTTGTTTTTATTTTGTTTGTGTGTCACTTATGAAATGTAATAAATTTTACTTATTAAACACGACATCTATACACATAAATATATATAACTATATATATATATTTTTCGGATTTTATTTTTTTGTTCCGAATTTGAATACTTTCTCACACTTTGTTTGGTTTATTTGGAATTTTACTTCTAAAGTTTCTTTATTTTGTGGTATATGCATCAGCATTTTGGTTTATTAATTAAGTGTTCTCTATTTGGTGTGAAGATAGATGTCTAACAAAGTTTGTAGGTGTAATTTTTTTGGTCGGTAAAATAAGGAGAAGAAAAGTAATTGGAAAGAAAATTGAAAGGGCCTTGAGGAGATGAAAGAGCTGCAGACCTAAGAAATGGATTTCATTTCAAATATTCGAGTTCTGAATTTAATGAGTTTTGAGTAACAGTTTTTTTTCAACGACGGCTTCTCTGCATGTGTGGCAGGCAGCCACCAACACCACCACCCACAAAAGATCAACCTCTGCTTAGCATTACAATAGATCGTTGTTATAGTCGGAGTGCTTCAGAATTGGCAATCCCATTTAAAAACTGCCAATGACCAAACTTAAGTGGTTACATTCGCTGAGTGGAACTTTCTTCTTTTTGTAGAGCTTTTCGGATGTGTCATACAGTTAGATCAAATACAGCCTAGGAGGCGCAGAAATTTATACAAAGGTTAGCCAAGTGTCAAAAAATCACTCTTTACCACCTTTGTTTTGAGAGAGACCTACAGTTTTGTTAGACCCCAAAGAGCAGAGGTACAACAGAAGTCCATTTTAACTTTGAGTCACTCAAAGGTTTATAAAATTTTAAGAATCGTTCAGGCAATCGTTTTTTTGAGTTCTATTTTTGAGACTGACCTACAGTTTGACATATCCGCATTGGGAATACTTCTCACCGCAGCTACAAGAATGGCTTTGAATTGTTATCAGATATTTGAAGAAGGTGTCAAAATTGGCAAAAAAAAACCCTTGACGTTGATTTTAAGTTTTTTTAGAGCTTGCCTTGGGAATGCTCTCCTGGTGCGTCCAAACGGCTGATCACATATGGCTCCGATTATTATGGCCACTAAAATGGAGGCTGCTGAGAAAGTTGTAATTTCACAAGGGAATTGCCAGCTTTCGAGGTCTTGTTAGACACAGCTGAGTAACCACTGAGTTTTTACAGTTGATTGAAAAATCGCATCGCATTCCTATAAATAATCCGTTAAGAAAAATGGCATAAGGCGATGACTAGAAGAAATTTCCGCTCATGAGATCCTCAATTTAATAGATTTACACAGATGAGTAAGAACCCCAGCTAACGTTTACAAATCTGGCGGATATGAAAACGTCTTAGGGAAGCCATTCAGTTTTTTTGTAAATTTTTGACATAACACAACTTTGGAGTTTGGGATAGGGATCAGCACGCTTCTTTATTTATTAGCATTCCTATATAAAAGCCTCACTGTGACAATAAACAGGGTTTATAAATTGCCTATGAAATCCATTTTTGAGGACTTTAGCTCAGAAAGAAGGAGCAGTAATTCAGTATGGCACTATAATACACTACTTAATACAATTCATACATATGTTCACATCCGTAATGGCAACTCTCTACCGAAGCTACCAACTGAACTTACAGTTTCGCTTAGTTCATCTATTCGCATTACCTTTTTGTTTTAACTTATAACTTTTAGTAAATTATACTTTTTTGTTTAAAATGTATTTTTTAAACTTCTGTGTGTTTTTTTTTTCTGGCAGTGTTTTTCTTTTTTTTAAATATTAAGTTTAATTCATATTTTTTATTATATTCTTTACAAGTAGAAAGAAACAATTTTTGATTATATATTAAGGATTTATTTTTTAGGGTTTTTTTTTTTGTTAAACTTTGATAGATTTTCGTTTCGTAAATTAATTTAGAGAAAGAGAAAATAGAAGGAAATGCAAAAAGTTTGTTTGTTCACTAAATATATATATATAAATATTTTTTTTTTTTATTCATTAATTTTGTTTTGTTTATTTTCTAAGCACCAATTATTCAGAAATGTCGTTGAACCGGGAATGAAAAAATGCAAGAATACAAAAGAGAACACAACATTTTATAAGAAGAATAAATTATTAAAAATTAAATAAGAATATAACGTATTATTTACAAAAATACTTCGATGTGTCTCATATTTATCATATATCATTTTTTAATGCAAGTTCAATTTAAATTTGTTTTCTTTTGTATAAACCATGTGCGAATTGCAGGACGCATATAGTTTTGTTAATTTGTGGAAAATATTATATCTTTATTAATTTTTTTCTATACATTACTAAAATAAATTAAGTGACAAAGGAAAGAAGAGCAAAACAATTATACATCACCAGTCAATATGACTGTCAAATCACATGAAAAATACGAAAACCTAGGTAAAATTAATTTATTTTATATATGCGTAAAATTTTTGGTATAACGTTCTTATTTTTGTTTTTTTTTTTTATTTATTTGACTAGAAAAATTATAGTTAATAATGGACTTAAAAAAAGCGAACAATAATAATTGCTAAAAATATATTTCGTTTATTGTTTGGTGCGCTTATTTGGTGATTTGTTTTTACATCTTGATTGTAAGTTTTACAAAAGAACGGTTTTAGCTACTCTATTCGATTTTTTTTAATTTTTAAAGTAATAGAAAAATGCGGTTTCTTTTTGTTAGAGTTTAATTTTAACATTTTCACAAATTTAATATTGCTTTGTTTTTTTTTTATATATAATTAAATGATAGCTTTGTTAAATGTTTATTCTAGATTTAATTTTAGCCAATCACTAACTAAAGTATGGGGAGTTTTTGTTATTTTTTTTTTATGAAATGTTTCTATTTAGTTTTTGTTTTAGAATTATTTATGTTGAAGTTGATTTGGTTGCTATGAAGTTGAAAATCAATCTTAGCTTAGTTAGTAGTTGTTGTAGAGAGATTTGTGTTTTGGTGATTTTGGTTTGCTGTTTGGTTTTAATTCGAATTGTCTTAGTTTCCAAGGCTTTGGTGCTCCTAGGTCGGACTCTCTGTCATGGATCCGGATGCTGACATACCTTCGGGCAGTTGCGCAAGTGATTTGAAGAGTTGCGAGTTAATAAACCTGCAAAACAAGTTTAGTTGAATCAACACAATACATATTACAGCTAGGAGTTGCTGACAAAAACTAAGTGGATCCCATTGTACTAAAAAGTTTGGATTCACTTTGGGACTTGGCAGAAATGTTAAAGAATTTAAATTGGGCTCTATTTGCTCTGGAACGTACTTAGTTTAATTTAAAAAAAAAAAACACTCAACTCACCTTGGATAGGAATCACGATGCATTAACGTGTATATCTGTATTTGAGCTTCGTCGAATGTGTGCGTTGTTGGTTCGACCATATTCCGATTGACGATCTCTCTCACACGCGAGTCCAGTGATACTTCTTTCGGCGACAATATCGAAATGTAGTCTTCATAGATTTTCCGTGCTTTGGTTTCTACCGTTTCCGGACTGTTTTCCTTTTTCAGTTCTTCGCAGGCCAACCAAAAAAGGATATTCTCTTCGCTATATTCGCAGCGAAGAAAGTCACGAAACACCTTGCGACCGCCTGTAATTATCAAATAAAAAATTACGTCCACTCATTTAAAAAAAAATCATAGTTCTCAGCATAAATACAACCCTCCATGATGTTTTATTAAAACATAAAAATAATTGTATAGCATTTGCGTGTGGAGAACTGAAAATTGCATGATGTAAATGTCATAAAACCCTGCACAATGTCGCGGGTAATTGAATACGGAGGTGGGACTTGGAGACTGTTTTCTTTCTGCACGACATATTTGACCTCGTCGAAAAGTAAATGACGTAGGAGTGTATGGTTCTTATTGATTTTTAAATAAAAAAAATGTGTTCAAATCTATTTGCGACTCACATAGACGTCAGCACTTGTACCGTGAATCCGCCTTTGGTAATAAATCATTCACAAGCGTGTATCCCACTTCATACGTGTATACACAAGCGTGTATACAACTTCATACTCTTCGCGAAGAGTATGAAGTTTTAAATAATTTGACAAAGTGCACGTGGACATATGTGCACGAAATTTTCTCCTGTACTAAGTGGGCAATGTGAAATGATCGAAGAGACTGCAATTAAGAATCATTTCTCAACTGTTTTTAGCAGCAGATTCCCTAAAATAGTCATCCAATAAAGTATAGTGAAATTTTTTCGTAATCGCACACATTTCAGGTAAGCGCACACTTATGTGCGCAAACGATTTTTTTATGGAAAACGATTCTAAACATACATAAATTATATTTCACGTCATTTTAAGTTTTGTTTTTAGCGCATGCCAATAGTTTAGGGGTAGAACTCACCTGGACTCTTCATTAGTTTATCGAAACTTTTACCCCAACCTCGAATTTCATCCAACGTTGGTCTGAAATTTGTGGATTATTTGTTATGCCCTGAGAAAATATTTTTTTTTACTTACTGTTCACCCTCTAACAGTAGATCCGAACTCGCTGGATCTCGTTTTGTTGGTCCATTGTCCTCTGCATTTTTAATCGCTAAGCTGTCAATAAAAAACAAAAACACAGACATCTTGTGTAAAAAAAGTTAGAACAAAAATATATTTCAAAGGAAAACTTTGTGCAAACACGAAAATGCAAAAAAACTAAAGTGCCTCTGTCGAGTATTGAATAATTTAATTTATACACACTGTTACACACCCCTTTCACAATAAGACCCATGGCATTGGAAATTCGTCCCGCTCCGATACCAAAACCAACTAATCAATCTCAATATTGCCAAAGTGAATACTGTTAATTATGCAAATTCAAACAAAACAACATCCATTAAAATGGTTTCCGAGAGCTGAATAAAACATTGAATCGAGTGCGATGAGAGGTCCTTTGTGATTTTGTGCCCTTTCAAGCGATGATGCTGGGTAGTGCAAACCCAAATCAATAAATCAGTTTACGAAAGTTCTGATATTGAGCCGTGTACTCGAATAGTTGTTATTCGATGGAGGAGGAGCGGGAGGGAAACAAATTCAAGTGTTTACCACTTGATCAATTTAATGGGGATTTTCGAATTTTAGTTTGTTTGTATCGATTTTGGGTTGATGATGTTGGAATTTATTAGAGAAATTGATGGAATTTCACTGCACTAATAAAATTTTATCTGTCAAAATTTAGAATTTCTAATAGAGGAACTTTTCGTGTCGCTGACATTTGCCTTATTTATTGCACGTTGCTCTGATGCTCTCCCAAAAAGTTCACATTACGAGTATGCTGTTTTTAAAGGTCGTATGAATCATAGGTCGGCGCAGTGGCTTAGTGGTTAGTGTGCTGGACTACTAAGCGAGGGGTCCCAGGTTCGAATCCCGAGAAAAACCCAAAATTCCAACTTAAGGTTTTTTTCGCTGCGCCACCTCTCGCGAACGTCTGACAAACATCCGAGAGTATAACTGTCATGAAAGAGCTTCTCAATTGGCCGTTTGGACTCGGCATAAAATTGTAGATCCCTTCCATTCGTCCCAAAAATAAAAACTCACACAAGAAGAATGGTTGTGAGAAGCTAGGCTTGGGTCCATACGGACCTGTTCCGCCAATTATTTTTTTTTTTATGAATCATAGGAAGACTTTCATTTGTGTGACTTCTTTTTCAATAGTACCGCAGAAATTTGCCCTGAAATTTATAGTATAAAAATCATTTCCGTTCAGTTTACTAAGTTTACTTAATTCATTCAGACCCGTTCAATATACGACAACTCGGAAATTAAAACGACATCTGTGAGGTTCATTGCCTATAGCGCGCGGACAAAAACGGTCCTTCAAACCCAAAAAAAGAAGCAGCTTCAATTTATTCAGTTCATTCTATTCCTATTCAGTGCGATAATAATCCATTCATTTGTTTCAATGCAGTTATATTCATTAAAAATAATATAAATGTCTATCCGACGTCGATGGACCTTAATTTGAAAACAAAAATCCCCAATCCAGCAGCAAAATAAGTTACTCATGTGTGAGTACGAACAGTAAACAAATCCAGCTATTAATTCATTTGTGGTTTACAATGTTTGACTGTACAAACAACAAACCAGAAATTGTTGCCATGGATAATAAAAAATGGAGAAAGAAACAAAGGACGACCATGAACTCCCTATAAATTCAACAACAGCAATAATATATACATACCTTTACCTATATGGTCGCAACATAACCGTTCTCGAATAGGTACGAGTACACTTATCTAAATCACGTGTACACACTGCACGTCACTATTATTATAGTCTGCCAGTGAAATACGAAAACAAAGAATTTTTTTTCCCATGACGATGACGTTCCATTCCGATACGATAATATCTCTTGCAAAAATATTTATGCTTCCTTTTCAACCCCTATCCAAACAAACACCTTTATGGAACAATAAAAGCTTCATCAAAAATCTGGTTTTATTCTAGCAGTTCTGATTTATTATTCCTTTGTGTACGTGTTCGTATGGGAATGGTTTTAGTTGGATGTCTGCATTTCAACTATATAGGAATGTTAGGTTTTCGAGGTTCTACATAATACTGAGGGTAAATTTATTTCTGCACTGTAATGATTTAATTGGCTTTGCAACAATTGAAGGAATACACCTGTCACAAAACTGTCAAAATTAATTTTATAAATGTGCTGTTTCAGTTTCATTACCTGTAGAAGTGTTTTTTTCTGAAGAGGGAACAATTTTCGAAATTTTCTTTGCCGGCTTTGGATCTTAAAAGACCCTTCCGTACAGGAAGCGAGTATTTTTTTAATTTTGGCTGTCAAAGTGAGAACCCATCACGTAGTTACAGATTAAAAAGTTTGCTTCGCTTTCATTCCCGTAGTTTTGTACAGGTTGTTAGCAGAAAGTGTTGTTATATCGTGGGACTTTTTTCTTTTCATTACAACTTTTGTGGTAAAAATTTAAATAATAACAAATAATGTTTATACTGGGCGAGGCATTTTAAACTTAACAGAGATATTTAAACAGCTTGAAGCAGACTTATGCACCTGGGTTAAGAATTTTAACATTCAATTTATGACATTCCCTTTCAAGTGAAAGTAAAAATTCAGCTTCGCACTTATATCCCAAATATGTCGAAAAAAACTTGGACAGAATATGCAAGTATTTATTAAGGATACAGGTATTTTAAAGGAAAGCTTTAAATACGGGACTAGTTTGATATTCTAGGAAAAATTTAAATTTACTAGACTTTAGTTTTTGCACAGAGATGGTGGGAAAAAAAGGGAAACGAATAAATTTGCTAAGGGAAATTTTTTGAAATACACAAATCACCACTGGTTGTATAAAAATTTAGCCTAGATGCGGTTTTTATCCATAGCGACAACAGTGAGCTTGATTTTATAATATCATCTTCAAAAATTAGGCTTGCAACTTTCACATTGATGGGTATTAGTGTTGTCCAACAGGCAACCTGAGTTATTTTAAGGCGCTTGGTATATCTCCTTCATATCCGAAAAAATACAAAAGCCAATAAATTGCCTCTTTTGCAGCTTTCTTGTATATGAATGATAGGTTATTTCTTTGTCGTCTTTTCTAATCCGCATATGAAAGATGACAATGACAATTGCTTTACGGAACTTTAAGGAACTGGTTACATTTGTCACTTAGTTCAACAGTCGATGGTATGGAAGCATGATATTTTGACGAACGGAGTTGAACGCTCCACAGAAAATATTGTAGAAACTTGGTACAGTATCTTTTGGTTAGGTGAAGGCTATTGCACGAGTTCGGTCATCAATGAGGTAATTGGTGATGGTTCATATTTCTTGCGACTTGGAATGATTCCGAAAACCAGTGGGATAGTTTAGCCAAACTGAGGAATGAATCCTTCTACGCACTGAATGTGTTGGGGTTTTTAAGCCAATCCACTGGACAATCGTTCGAAGCTTTTGATTATTTTGAAATATTACTAAATATTTACGTGTTTTAATAGATACTGCAAAATCATATGCAAATCAAAATCGCAACCTCGTCCTTGCCATCATAACCGATATTTTGGCCACCTCCCTCTGCCATCTAGCTAAACAATTAAATAAAAGCTACTTAATATCAATCAATCGCAGTATCTACAACAACAAACAGCTAAAGCGTCCATCAATACTTGACAAAAAAAAAAAAACATCCACCTGAAGGTCGCCGCCGTTGTCGCCACAACCATAGATAACACGCACGCAACATGACACCACATCCGAAGGAGAGAGAGTCAACATGCCATCAATGCCATGATGGTTATCGATCACACGCAACTCTATTAAGACCGCTCGCTATCTACCAAGAGTATTCAAATGAATCTTATCGATGAAATGTTTACACAAAATCACAGTAAACAATCCATCCACACACAGAGTGTGGGGAGAGCTTTCCTGACCTCACAGCACCGACAGGAATCAGGAAAACAAAACAACAAAAAAGAGAAAAATCCGTTTCACAATTTAATGGGCGATTAATATCCGGCAAAAAGAAATGAGCAACGATAATAAAAAGTTATTTCGGTTAAAAGATACAAAAAATAGAGGAGCAGCAGCACTTTTCCCATTTCTGTAAGTTAACATACCTCTTCCTCAGCTTGGCCATCGCAGTCTTCCATCGCTCAGCCATCGCAGATTTGGTTTGATGTCGTTCGTATTGGGTGTTGGCTGCCAATGCTGTAAATCGTATTTAAGCGTTTCGTGCATTTGCAGTGCTAAATCGAAAGAAATGGTGCAGGTGATAAAATAAAACATTGGTACTCCTTTGAGGATTTGGCACTTTTGAATACTCCCCAGTGAGTTTATTTACACGAAATGTGAAGAGGCGAAAAAATGTCGAAAAATATTACTCATACGCCCCAGTGGCTGTGTGTAAGAACGTGTATCTCGATTGTCTATTCAACGCCGAACAATGACTTGTCATTGTGTTTACATCTAACGCTTGGCGTTTTTTTTTTTGTTTGTTTTTTATTTATTTATTTTTGGAACAACAGGTGAAGGTATGCGGAGAAGCCTGATGTCTGCCATCGGCTCGGAAACCCACCGCCGCGCGCCGCCGTCTCCTGTGCAGATAATTTTTGTTTATCTTTCGCCAATAATTGCTTTCGATAGTGTTTTGGTTTTGTTTTTCGCTCGTTTGAAAGTCTTCCAAAGTAAGAAGAAGGAAACCGAAATAAAACATTTTTTTCGGTTGCCTTTTTTTTTGTTGGCATTTGAAAATCGCTTGCCATGAAAGAAATACATCTTCGGAGTATGGAGTAGCTATTGGGGCGGCTATTTTCAGTATATATCCAAAGTGAAGCGTTAATTGGAAAGTGAAACACGAGGTCTGGTGAGAAATTACATGTGGCTGGACGCTGGGATTGTCCATTTGGCTGTGAACGATAAATTAAGAGGTGTACCTGTAGGTGAATCGGAACTAAATGCGGGTCTAGATGATGATGTGGTTGGAATAGTTTAGAACTTTTTTCTTATGAGGTGTAGGTTAGGCGAGGCATGTGTTCATGAAGATGCTTACGAAAGTCGAATGCGGTATATGAAGGGGCGATATAATCGACGATGCGACTAAGTCGCATTTTTGCACACAGATTGGTTTTAGCTCTCATACAGGAAATTTACAAAACTTGCAAAACGAAAAACCTTCCACGCCCTTCAAACTTTTTGTTCATTTCCTTGTCCTCAAGGTTTTACAATTGCGACGGTTCGATGTGGCCTCCGAAGTCGACACTCCAACGTTTGGTGACCAAATTCGAGACAACCGGTTGGGAAATCAATTAGCCAAGATCCGTACGTCAAAGAAACGCCAGATCGACCGAAAACATTACTGTGGGCTGTGAAAGCTTACAGGAGAATCCGAGGGAATCTAATCCTTGGCATGCACAAGAAGTCGGCTTCGTACAGACTTCAACTTGGCAAATTTTGCATTGGGACTTTATCTTATATCCGCACCAGATTCAACTGACCCAAGTGCTCAAGTAGACGATGCTAACACTTCGCAGCTTTTGGAAAAGGACCGAAATTTTGACCAGAAAAAAAAAACATATTCAGAGACCAGGCACATTTTTGTGATGGCTATGTTAACAAACAAAATTTGCACAAATATAGGACGACGACAGCCCATATGAGGTTGCCGAGTTGGCAATGCATGAACAAAAAGTTAGTGATTGGTGCGGATTTTGGGCCGGCGGTGTTACTAGTCCGCATTTTTTTGAAAACGTCTTTATTTAAGCCTTCAACAGCGAGTGCGATTTATTTTGGCTCAGATTTAACGATTTGGAGTTAGGCGACTCGTGGACGAAGCCACGTGCCACATGCCGACCCCTCGGTGGACATTCTGCGTGAACGATCTAAGAGTATGGCTATCTCTCACAGAGGCGACGTGAATTGGTTACCAAAATCTTGTGATTTGACCCGGCAAGGATTTTTCTTGTGAGGTATTCCGAGGTTGCAGGTCTTTGACAATAACCTGAAACCAAAAAAACTTATGCCATCTCTCAAATTCAGGCAGAGTCTTCAAGAACCCTCGGATTCGTGCCACAGTAAGAAGCACCGGCAGACATCTGCATTTATCGTATTTCATAAATAATGACATTCCTGGGCCATACAAATAAAAAATGAACTTAGTTCATACTCAGACAAAGCTGGTTCTATTCCATTCCAACGACGACCCGTCCTTATTGGAAAAGCCTGTACCAATTTCGAATACATTTTTACGTGTAGTTAGCAATTGGGTGACGGCCATATTTATACAGTTATCGCTCCAGGGGCAACTTATTTTTGTATCCAATTTCACAAAATGCACATGCGGAACCCTACATATGAAGGCAGTTATAGTCATTGAGACCTTATGGAAATACCCGCGCGATTCTGTGTACAAAAATCATAAGTACCACAGCTCTACCCCCAGCATACCTCCCTAGGAATTGTCATGTAAATTTGCACTTGGTGATCTGTTAAAATTCCTCCCATTATCGGTATTATTCACCACAATTACCACCAGCCTCCAGCGATGGCATTCTGCACAAAAAAAAAAACAAAAGCTAAACACTTTACTCGCAGCCCCGCCGAAGTCACTACCCCATCCAAAGGGGGGGAATAATTTCCATTTCCAATCACCGCTAACCCATCACTTAATTTTTTTATTGATTCGCCCGATAACCATGCCATTGGCATACCCCACCATGGCGCTCACATATCGAAAACAATAAAGTCGAACCACCTTTGGCTAAAAATATGACATCGTAAATATCCTCCCCCCGACAAATAGCTAATAATTAGTTTTTAGATTCGATTTTGTGTTTGCACGTATTTTGTTGGTGGGAAATTATTTTTTTTTTTAATTTCGAGACCTATTGCCTCGGCTAAGTTATAATTTATTGGCCGCACTGTGCCTGCAATTTGAATAAAGTTCGAATATTCTCATTGTGAATATGGACTGTTGGCATGCTATGCCACGAGGCAACTCCTGCCAATAGAATGGAGTATGCGGGTTGGGTGTACATATCAATAGGGTGCGGCGCAGAGAGAGAGCAGCTGGTATACGGAGAAGGCTCATTAAATAAAAACAAAAAAATCAGCATGGAGTTGATGGCTGCTGCTGACTAGGACGACGACAACAACGACGACTGGGTCATTTGTAAGTGACTTTAATTTGTACGATTTCTAGCGGCAAACAATGGGGGGCTGGGGTGGTTTTGTGTTATTCAACATGAACATGACGTTCACCTGTTCTGACAAGGTTGTTAATTACTTCGGGATTGTTGGAATATAAATTACCGAGAGGACTGCTCTTGTTTCTTGTTGCTATAGAAGTGATTAAATGTGGAAGTGCATTTAGCGATTTATTTCACTTGGAATGGGTGCGCAGCGCAGTGATAATGGAACGTTTATAGGACTCGCTAGAGGGGGCAGGAATTGTGGTCTGCAAATGTAGTACAGTGTGGTGTGGTTTGTGATTAGCTAGTAGATTACAAAGAGAAGTTTAACTCGTTGTGGCCAATTGATATTTTTTTGTACAACTTGTTGTATAAGTAAATCAACTGAATGAAAATTCATACAGGGCCACCTGGGGTCAAAAGTGTGAGAAAACTGCAAGTGGCGTTGGTAAAAGTGAATTCTAAAAATTGGGCAACTGTTCCATAATCCAAATTTGGAACGCCAATTATGAGCTTACTGCGGTGAAACTGCGTTACATTCGTACGAGGGAGGGAATTGTTTTGAATAGTTCTGACAGCTGTTACACTAAATGTCACCTTCATTGGAAAGCGAATGGATATGGCTTGGAAAAAGATGGTTTTTTGAAAAATATTTACAGGACAATTTGCCTATTCCTGCTACAGTCGAGTTTCATAAAATCAGAAAAAGGGGTAAAAATATGTTCGAAAATTGGCATCCAATTCGGCACAAATATATGAAGTTCCTTCACGCAAAACACAAAAGCTTGCGCAAGATGGAAAAGGAATTACGTACTTGACTGACGGTATTCGTTTGTTCAAAACAATCGCTTAAAGGAGTCTGGTGAGGAATGAGCGGTTTAGTTCGCAATAAACTACATTTTTGAGCAAAATTTGGGCCTGTAGCTCAATGAAGCAGCAAGCTAATCGATAACTTAAAATACTTAGAAAGGTGTTGGTTCCCTTAAATGTTTTCAATTTCTTTATTTATAAAGAAGAAAAAACAATAAATAAATATTTGAGTAATATTAGTAAAAATATACTAAAATATAATAAAGTTTAAGTAAAGAAATACAATTTGTTTAAAAATGCCCACAAAAATTGCCGTTAAAGCTAAGTATGCTGCTCGCGCTAAATTTTATCTCCCATACAAAAAAGTCTACAAAGATAAAATTTAGCGAGGCAGTTTAGCAAAGCAGTATCCTGTTCGCACGCTAAATTCTTAACTTCATATAGATGGGCCGATGAAAAGTCTCCACTCATTTAGCTCGCGAAATAAATGTCCGGTACATTAAATCAAAGGTAAATTTTGACATAAAAAAGGAGGGAACAATTTGTGTTGTGTTTACTTTTGGTTTTTTTTCAGAGGAAACCGCAGAAAACATTTGTGCGATAAATAAAAGAGAACGCAAAACCAAAAATTCCGTTTCATGCGATAAGAAAACATAAAAAAATTGCAGGGATTGTAGAGGAACAATGCAAATAGGGATTTACCCGATACAGAGGAACGTGTCGTATTCTGCTTACTATTATAGAACTTATTTGAGCTGCTGCAGCAATGATAATATATTCTTCAATTTTGCTTATATCTATTGTTTTGGAACGATTCAAACAATGCATTGTCTTTAAAGTTTGAAATTCAAAAATTGTATGTACGCGAATAATAAAAATAACGTTTACTGTCATGATCAAATGGTTTTTGTCCCATCTATATGATGTTCAATTATTTAGCGAGCATTTATCTTTGGTGTGGAGAAATGAAGTGGTTTCTAGCGACGCTAAAATTTAGCGCGAGCAGGATACTAGGCTTAACCAATAAACGACATAGCTTATATTGTTATTATTATTATATATTAACCAATAAACATAAATGTATAGGTTAATCTTAAAAAAAGACTAACAGCACTAGCTCCAAGGCTTAAGGCTGGCGACATAGCTTATAGTCTTCTCGAAGTCTGAGGAAACATTTAACTAAAACTTTCTTCGAAAACTGTTTCGTAGTTTTCACGCCAACTGGTAACAAACGCGACACCATTTAGAGTCGTATTATATGTATGGATAGTTTCTCGAGAAGACACGGTTTCGTGTCAAACAGACAGATGAATGTTCATGAGTAAAGGTGGCAGGTGTTGGGCGTAGTGGCTCAGTGGTTAGCGAGCTGAACTACTGAGTGAGTCTGACATACATCAGACAGAGAGTGTTTTTAAAAGAGCTTTTCAATTCAATCATTAAAATTGTAGGCCAGAAAAATGAAAATTCCTAGGGTATTTGTATAGATATGTTACGCCGAGAATTTTTTTTTTTTTTCTTATTATTTAGAAAACCCAGATGTATGGCATGGAGGCATCCTTTTGGACCGCTCTTATACCTTCTATTTTTAGAAGTGAAAATTCACAAGATTTTTTGTAAATTATAGAAACTATAATTTTCTGCCACGTGCAACTGCTAAGATGGTTCAACTCCAACTGTCGATGAATTTATTTCCTTTCTAATTTTCTTTCTATTAAAAAAGATGCCGCCAGAGCGGCAAATTCAAATTTTATATCAATTTTTTGTTAGGGTTAATTCACAATCGTTAACAATTAATTCATATTTTTATTTTTGCTTATATTATGTAATTATTACTGAAGATGATGCTTTCTCTTCTGACGAAACAATAAGTGATACCCTGCACACAGATGACACTACTAACGTCACATTTTCTGAAACAGATTTACTTGCTTTGGTGCTGGTTTTAGGAGTAAAAGTCTCAAATAACCATGGACATCCTCATACAACCTTTGCACAAAATGTCAACCTGCACAGGGGGCAACAAAATCAGATAAAAATAAGCTGGTAAAAGACTTAATTCTTGCACCACTTCCTCTGGCTTAGAAGCCCAAAGAGCCTACCTGGTTGCTTTTTATACCTAATTCCTCGTCATCACTCCAGCGAAGATTTCTGTTTGGGATATTATTCGATGTTCAACTGAACCTCACCGGAGAAAAGAATCAGAAATAGAACAATTGACTGATAGATGAACATTTCGCCTCAGTAAGTCAAAGTAAATCACTGATAAGGTGAACTAGGTTCTCCTTCGTAGTAGAAGTGACTTTAGGATCAGCCGAATTCTGAGAAGTAAAGCAAATCCTTAGTTCATATTCTAAGCCTTTCTTGTAGGATGAATTCATTTCAGTTTACTGCATTCACTTTCAGCGCGCAAAATTCCAAAATACCCAATTTACAGCATTTAACTACAAATGCTTGCAGGGTCAGAGTAAGTAACCCTGGGTCGGCATACTGTAAAGCGAAACGTTGTAATGTTTTCGTGTGCATAGAGCGAATCATTCGTGCGCCTAAATTTGTTTAACGAGTGTTTGTCACTTCGCTTTGCTGAGGTAGATGTTCAATAAAAGGACATTAAATCGGTAGCATAAAAAGGTTGCAAGAGAAAAAATGTGATAATTGGTCGACTAGCCCAAATAATCAACACTTAAAAACTGATTAGGGCATAGGTCAAACAAATTTCCTCCCTTCTAAGGACCAAACAAAAATGAGTTGCCCCTGTCAAAGACTGCTACCTGACTAACTTACTGTTGGCACTTCCTCAAACCGAAACCAATTAAACTCCGCTCTCCTTCGCATTTACTAATTACACGTGCGGTGTTTATAGCTCAGGTCATGAGCATCCGGCAAAATATTTATACACCCGTAAACTACAAGAATCGCGTGTGCTGTGATAAAATGCTAATGGAAATATAATGTCTTTAATTGTACCGCAAAATAACTCGAGTCCTGCTAATTAAAAATGTACTTCGCTATTCCGCACGAAAATGGTCTGCGAAAGGTTTGCAAACGGCTGTTACATTTTCACAAAAGTCATAGAAGGTTGACTCATGACTAAATGATGAGGCAGTGTATTCAATAAACCTGCCAGGTTCTAATTTTAGGCAAGCAAAAGTTACCAAAAGTTAAGTTGTTACCATGGAACTTGTCACCATGCATAACCAACAACAACGATCACATGCAATTCGTATCGTCCTTGTGGAAGTTCGCATACACATATTGGGAAATGAATACAAATGACATTGTAAATAACTCCATTTAGCGCGGAGCCAATCCAACATGCAAATCGCGGGACCAGAAGATATTCATTTTGTTCCGTAAATTGTCTGAATGTAATTATTATCCGTTAGGACAGTGTCTGGAGGTCCCCGAAGGCAGATGAAGACAAACGACAACGTCAACGTCAGCGACCATGGAGGGCATTCAATTATTCTAGCAGGTTGTTAAAATCTTAACTCCATAAATGCAAATGGAAACGAACTACTCTTGGTCCTTATTAATTAAGCGATGACTGTAGGACGAAAGTCCGCTCATAAATTCCTCCATCAGAGAAATAGCGCTTGCCAATCCGCATCCATGCACACAGATGGACGAGGACGCGAGACAAGGAAGCCAAGAAATAACCAAGGACACCCAATTAACAGTGATTTATTAATTTTTTAAGAGCCCGGCTACAGTAAACAGAGGTTGTGTCCTTGCTCCGATCAGCGGTCAAGGGATTATGATGTCACTGCACCAGAGGCGCATCATTTAAACAGTCAACCGCAATTGTTGCCAAAATTTGATGGTTTAGTGAACAGCTTGGTGTATTCAAAAGTGCCGCATCCTGTGCGGTTCTACTAGTTTACCCCATTTTCTTGCCAATGTAATGCGTCAACGTGTGCAAATTTGGATTCATCTTCGTTCCATAAAGACACCGTATATCCAGAATGCGATTGATCAATCGCGCACTTTGATCGATTAATTTGTTTGTTTGCAATCAAAATACACTCCAATCACGTCCACTTAAAATATCACTTGGCCACACACACACACACATGCACACACGCCAAAGAAAATCAATCGCGGCGCGCTAATTTAAAGAACGCAACATCCCGCACTAACAACCTTCAGATACAAATCTAGCTGAGTTAGAATCGATTGCAGTTTTGTATCCACACCACACATCCGCGCTGGCCGAGGTAAATTTTTGCACTAGTGGGTTTGGGCACAGCCGACAACCGAAAACAGAACCGTCCTCCGCATTTGTTCTGTTTCATTCGTACAACGCTATATGGAGACTTTTTTTGTTGTTGTTTCAATTTTGACATAGAGGAAATTTTATGAAGAAAAAAAACAACAAAAAAAAAAAAAGAAAAACTTTCGGATTTCTCTTAGGAGCTGGATATGGATTTTCATTGAGGAAAATTGCGGTTCAATTGTCGGTCGGGAGCAGTAGCAGAGCTTTACACCGACACGACAGCCAGTGAGCTTTTACTATGCGAGGGCAAACAATGGCTGGTCTGGTCATGTGGTTTATTGTTGCCAGATAGACCTAAAGTAGATGGAATGTATTTCGAGAAAGTTTTCCACAAAACCGTACTCGGGGGTGGTTGGGCGGGGTTTGTCTGCTTGTCTATGACGTTTGATGTGGAATGTTAACCGGAAAATAATATGCGGAAGTTGGTTAGATAAATAGTTCGGATTCGGATGACTATGACTCTGGCCTTTTGAGTGGCCCTTTGTTGGGGTTTAACTTGGACAAATTTTTTTTTGTATCGCGATGAAGGTGGGAGAAAGGCCGGTGAAGAGATATGGTAGGCTGACAGTCGTTGGACAAAGCAAGGAGGATATGAATTTGTGACAAAAACTGCATGACTGCTGCAAGGAATATAAGGAGCTACTATGTTCTGCGCTGTGGATTTGTTTTAGGTGGCAAGAATAAGTCTTGAGGATTCGGGGTGTCTTGTGAAAATTCGGTCACGCCCCAATAGAAGAAAATCTCGATAAATTCTATGCGCATCTCGGCAAAATATATCAGTGGTGTCACTTCGAAATCGTGGGACAAACTCTAAAGTATACAGGGACCTCTTAACAGGTTATACCTAAGAGCACATCTGCAAACAGACTTAGGCTTCTTGACTTTGATTCGGAACGTGATGTTCTTCGAATTTGCTTAAGGTTGCTGCTTCGGTCAGCTGCTGATTAGCAACCAGATGGAGCATGGGAAGATAGAAGAATACTTAGTAACATTCTTCGACGGATGTAGATCTCTAAACATTTCAACTGGCCAACATGGATCCGGAGCGTACTTCCTTCAGTTGTGGACGTATTGTGCTTCAAAATCCGAGTAGATCTCGACTTCAATCCGAGACTTTGTCGATTGCGTATCCATCGACGACTCGAAAATTCCATTATACAGCCAAGTCAGTCAATTGTTTTTTGCATCGTTGATTAGAAGCCAACCGCAGCTAACCCCTCAGGCCATTCCAAATAAAATGCTTGATTTTGTTGAAAGCTTGCTAACTAATGTAAGAAGGAAACAAGTGAAGTGGCTTAGTGTTTAGTGTGTTGGACTACTAAGCGAGGGGTCCCGGGTTCGAATCCCGAGAAAAACCCAAATTCCAACTTAAGGTTTTTTTCACTGCGCCAGCTCTCGCGAACGTCTGACAAACATCCGAGAGTATAACTGTCATGAAAGAGCTTCTCAATTGGCCGTTTGGACTCGGCATAAAATTGTAGATCCCTTCCATTCGTACCAAAAATAAAAACTCACACAAGACGAATGGTTGTGAGAAGCTAGGCTTGGGTCCATACGGACCTGTTGCGCCAATTATTTATTTATTTATTTAACCTAGGTCTAAGGGTCCCTAAGGGACCTGTTGTGCCAACTACTTATTTTATTTAGAAGAACCACTTTCGCAGGCTGTTAAGGGGGGAAAATATAACTAAAATGAGCACTCTACTAGGTTTCAACCAAATTATCAACCAAACGAATAAAATGACAAAATAAGCTGCAAATGCCAATAGCCCAGCGTACGTCGAATAAGGCTGTTGAACTATTAAGCGTGCCTGTCGAATTAATTAATTCTGCGGGGTATAGATTGTGTTATTGAAGAGCTTAAAACAACTCATTTGCAAGATTTAGAAGAAAAGAATGCCTGTTGGTTAGCAGGGCGCCTTAGCCTGATCTATACACAGAAAGGAGACCCTCGAATCTGCACCCACTTCTTAACAAGCTACCATATGCCATAGAGTTGCAACTTCATCAAAGAAGGACCTAACTGAATAGTTCTATGCATTATGGTCCTAGGCCCGTCATGTCAACAAATGACGGAACATACATACTGTACAGTAAATCATGAAGAACTTCGGCTCTGCACCTTTTATGGACTTGACTGCATTGTAGCATCACAAAAGACCTGCCTACGTTTAATTAAGTTATAAATGCCCTGCATTGACAGCCGTCAAATATAAGGCGTTCAGCAAAGGGCCTAACAACTAACCTAATGAAGACCTGGGGCCTATAACACAGAACAACAAGTCAACAGGCACTCGTAGAATTATGTTTGTTTGACAAGTGGAAATTAAAGCTGTAACACAACAACAACCGTGACAATTGTTAAAATTGAAAATTTCCCTCGATTTCTTGGAAAATTAGTAAAGAAAAAAAGATAATAGAAAGATATAAATAAAATTGGTGTAGTTCTGTTCGACTAACATTGAATTTGACGGCATGTCCTTAAATGCAAAAATCTTAAAAACTGTTCAATATATTCTGATGCATTTTGATATTCAGAGGCCTGTAGAGGATACCTAGGCCTACAATCTCTACTTTGTTTCAACTCTCTATCTCTATAAATTCCGGAAAAAATTGGACAAGAGTAATTTATTTTTTCGTTTCGTTTTGCTTTTTTCTTTGTCACGCTTTCCGTTCGAAAATACTGAGAGCATTTAAATATAGTTAACAGCATCTTATAGAGGACATCTGCAGGTACAACTTAGGATCTCCAAAAACTCGATAACTTAAAAGGTTTTTAAACAAAATGGCAAAATTTGAAACATTTCTACGATTTTCACCTGAGTGAGTAGATATGACCTTCATTCTCAAATCAAACCGCATTATATTTTGACAACTCTTGTAACCTTATTTTACTCCTGTGATGGAGAGGGAGACAGACAGAGGCAGTACGCTGTGTGGTTTGCTAAGAAAAAAAAGCCATAGAAGAAATGTCAAATGTCAAATATGTAGGAAAGGTTTGTTTATCTTTGTTTTGCTTACAAAAAAAATGTATCTAGAAAGAAATGTCAAATAGGTATAGGTATCAGTGATACCAGATCGTGCTATTATTATTAGTAAATTACCCGGTCGAGTTTTTAAATAGCATTACAGTCCATGGCCTTCTTGTTCATAAAATTGAATTAATATTTGGAGTTCCCATTATGTTGCTTCGCAATTTGAATCCCCCAAGCTTCGTAATGGTACCATAATGTGAGTGATTTCGTTACAGAAAAACGTTATAGATGCGTTAATTTTAACTGGGTGCGGTAAAGGAGATACGGTGTTTATACCAAGAATACAAATAATTCCCAGCAATTATCGATTTCAGTTTAAACGGTTTCAATTTCCTATTGATGTTTGTTCTGCCATGACAATCAATAAGTCACAGGGTCAAACTTTAAGAAAAGCGGGATTTGAATTCACGGGCACTTATAGATTATTATGTAGCGTGCTCCAGGGTAAATACTAAATAATGCAGGAAATATCACTATCTCAGCCGATAGAGACAAAACTTCTAATATAGCATACAAAGAAGCGTTACATTAATAAAAAAGTGAGTTAAATACCTATTATAAAGTTATTTTCTTTCATTTTCATTGTACAAAGAATATTGAAAAATTGAAAAAAACATTCCTTCTTTGGAAATATAAAATTAATAATGACAGATGATAAGAAAAAAAATAAAGGAACTATTTTTTCTTTGCGCAAAATCCAAAAAAGTCAAGTCGATGTTGACAAATTCCAATATTGCATTTAAAAATATAAATAAAAATATAAATATTGTTTTTACCTACCGGAAACAACCGTCTTTCGCAAGAACGGATCTGAGTTAAATGTTGAGCATAAGTTACTATGTGCCCGCGGTGAAAAGAGGCAGGAAAATTAAGAATGCGACGTCGTCGAATCGACGAACATTAGCTTTCTAGGGTTAAGCGCTTGTTGTTTGCAGTTACAGAAACAGTAGAATTATCAAATTTCCCACTTGATAAATTGCTCTAACACAATTGTTGAAGTGCTCGCAGACGTGTTACACAAATTTTCAACACTTGTTGAATTTCACTTGTTTAACAAGTACAGGGTGGCGCACGAATCGTGCTACAAAAATAAAACGTAATAACTTTTTTTCTGTGTGAGTAATCGGCTTATTTTTTTTTTATTTTGTAGGTTACTATTTAGATTTATAAAAATGGATGCTTGGGATACGGAGAAAAGAATTTGGATAGTGCAACGGTACCATGCTTTGCAGTCCGTCATTTCCGTCCAAAGGGAATTTAGGCGGGAGTTTGGCGGTAATCCCCCGAGTAGATGGACCATTATGAGGTTTGTAAACATGTTTGCCGAATCTGGAAGCATCGCACGAAGGCCGTACCATCGAGATGCCAATGTTCGGGTTCAGGATACAATCGCAGCAGTAGCATCTGCAATACAGGCCAATCCGAGCGTTTCGACCCGAAACTTATCGGGGCAAATTGGAGTTAGTAGACGGTCATTACAACGGATACTTCATGACGATTTAAACTTGTTTCCGTACAAAGTCCAAATTACTAGCAAGTTAAACCCTCAGGATTTGCCTGTTCGCCTGGAATTTTGCCAAAAAATGATATCAATGGCCGAAGAAGACAACACATTGATCAATTGTTTGTCCATGTCTGATGAGGCCCATTTTGATCTTAACGGCAATGTAAACAAGCAAAACTGCCGTAGATGGAAAGAGTCTAATCCAGAAATGCTCCATGAGACGGAACTGCACCCAGAACGAGTCACTGTGTGGTGCGCAGTTTCATCAAGGTGTATTGTTGGGCCGTACTTCTTTGAAGAAAACGGTGTAACCGTTACTGTCAATGGGGACCGTTATTTAAAGATGTTGAAGGAGTTTTTTTACCCAGAACTGCGCCGAAGACGTATACCATTCAACAGCGTTTGGTTTCAGCAAGATGGAGCAACTGCACATATAGCCAGACCAGTTATGGCGGAGCTAAACAAAAAATTCGCAAACAAATTAATTTCTAGGAACTCCACTCTTCGCTGGCCCCCAAGGTCACCTGACCTGACTGCACCAGACTTCTTTTTATGGGGTTATGTCAAGCAAGAGGTGTATAAAACGAAGCCCAGGAATTTAACTGAATTAAAGCAGTCCATAACGACAATAATTGAGGCGATCCCAACTTCAACTCTTCAGGCCGCAATGAATAGTTTTTTGATCAGGTGCCGCATATGCGTGGGAGAGCATGGAGGTCATTTGCGATCTATAATCTTTAAAAACAACTAACTATTTAAAATAAAATTTAATTTTCTAACCAATAAAAAAAAATAAATGAAATACATCGATTAAAAAAAAAGTTATTTGAATTTCTTATTGTAGCGCCACCCTGTACTTGTTGTATTGTGTTATAGGCCCCAGGGGGCAGATTCTGTATAAAAATAATCGTTGGGACGATATCGTTTCTGAAACTTTGATGAACATAACAAGTTATATTCTGGCCGAATTTGTTTCACTATCGTCAGCTTTCATTACATTTGTTGATAATGAATTGGATTAAGGTGTCAAACTCGTAATTTTGGCAGTTATCGGATACTTTTGGACGTCTATCGTTTCGACGATAATCGCCTGGAAAATTACGGAATTAGTGTCCACGTTTACAGTGTCATATCTAGCTTTGTTTTCGGTCCTTAAATAGATTTTGATTTTAAAGAAAGAACACAGAAAAGTTGAGGCGCTGATCTACGAATTGGCTTAGAATGTAATCGAAGACTCTACATAAGACTGAGCATTGAGTGTTAGCAAAGGCGGGGCATTGGAAATAGTCTTTGATACAAAAGATTGTTCTACTACATTAACCTAGTTCGGTGTCCACCTTTTCGATGAGTTCATAAAGTTGAGGCTTTCAAGCTCTGATGGTATTCAAAATCCAGACCTATTACAACTTGGTAACTGCATACAGATTTTAAACTACTTCTCCGAATATCATTTGCATACCCATGCAGAAGTGTGTTTCTTTAAATAAATAGCACATCTATCAAAAGTACATTTAGGGCATTCAATGTGACTATAGACTGCTCTTGGTCGATAGTAGACTATTAAAAAAGCCTTTAAATTTGATACCGCCCATTACTTCCGAACGGTACCGTGATGGCGATCGTATCCTTGAACAAGTTAACTTGTACATCGACTATGATGTCTATTTACTAATGCTGTTGAAAACCACTTGCTGAGATACTATTTAGAGCGAATGCCTACAAAGCTATTGAGTGACTGTAGTCAAAACGAGCACACGTGGTTGATTTTGTAGTATGCCGAAAATGCCACCCACTCAATTATAAGGGTCGATGTAGAGTCGAAAACGGAACGTCAATTGTGTGCTCTCGATTTCATGTTCAAAGATGTCCCGCTCATCTGTCTAGCTCTAAGCATAAATCAGCACATCTGGCTGGCTTAATATTAAATTTGACATTCCCCGTCAAATAAACAAGTTTCTTATGGGTAGAACACAGTTTAATTTAAATTGCGACTAAACCCACACCATCTTCAACCCAACTCTGTTTCAGACCTCCGATGACATCTGGATATCCTATACCGCAGCAGGACATGCTGCCTACGCAATGACCTCTTCACTCGAATTGCATTATCTCGCCTACAACATCACGCACGCTAGATCTAATGAAAGTAGATGGGCGTTGAAATACCCATTAAGAATACGGAAATTCTATTTAACCCGCATTGAATTACAGCATCAACCCACCGAAGAAGCGCCCATGACACCACGCTAAAGCACAAACAAAAAATAAAAAGGAACAAACGCAAACAAAGCATGAATTGGAATTCCGCATTCGCGTATAGCTACCCAGCCATTCATCTATCCAAGCCACTATACCCGTCCCAACGACAAAATCTTAAAACGGAACTTGCTTAGTATGCATTATTCCTCCGCCTCAAATTGAGGTATATATGCGTATAATCCAAACGTGTAAGCGAGATCAAAACAAAACCGAAGACAGAGAGGAACAGACCTAAGGCGACGTCGAAGGCTAAAAATGGCATCCACCTACCCGATAAAGTTTATTAATGACGTTGGATTTATTTGCCAATTCCCAGCATTAACGTGTATCATTCCAATGTCCTCCTCATTGTCGCCCTCTTCCTGTTGGTTTTCTTTCCTCTCGATGCCTGATACCGATATAGGTACACAAGAACGAGTACAAGTACAAGTACGTGTACCAATGTCGACGATGATAATCGTAACGAAGTTGTTGTTATGTTAGTCCTTTGTGAGAATGATGCGGTTGGAAGAAGAAAAAAAAAAAAAACTGATACTTTGCCGGGCCTGGTGACGGAGGACCAAAGCATCGAGCTAACACCCACGTTCTTACTTGGATGCACCGTGTCTGGAATAGAAATGTTTTAACACACTGGACCCACCATTGCATAGGCGCTCTCAAGATTCCGCTCCGCTTCCAAAGAGAAAGTATAAGGGGCGGCATGGAAGAGCTTGCCAAAGTTGGAGAAATTCCAAGCATGAGCAGTTGATGCAGGGGAAATTTCGAACTTCCAGGAATGCGTACGCTTACACATCACTTCCAGTTGGTTTCGCTGTGTTCCAAATAGAGAAAGAAATACCAGCACCCCCCCCCCCCCCCCAGCCCCTCTGCGGGAATTTGCTTGTAGGTTCTGTCTTGGGGGTGTACGGAAGAAGGACGAATATGATTTCTTGCGTAAATGTGTGTGCGTAGTCCTCTTAGAGATTTACGAATTGATTTTCTATTGCGAGAGAAGATGTGCGTGCAAAATGCCCTCCACCTGTCCGCCGCCCCCCTCTTTGCCAACTGAAAACTGAATGAAATTAGGTTTATTTTTTTTTTCGCCTCACAAATACACATGCATTTGGCGAGGAACTACACTGTACCCTCGATCGAAGCATCATCGCGAAAAATTCGCCATCGATGTTCTGTTCGGTTTTATTGCGTTTCGCTCCCGAAAACAGAAGAACCAGCATCTCGCAGAAGATGAAGAAGAAGAAGGCGAAACTTAATGAATGAGGAAAACAACCCCATGAGGTTGTGGGATGTTGTTCTGTATGCGGTACACACAAAAGAATCCATGCAATGTAATGGCTTCCGTTTTGTTAAAGGCTCTCGTTCCTTTCTATTCTTTTTTACTTTTTCACCTGACTCATCAGTTCGTATATGATCGGGGTTTTCGGTTTTTTTTTTACGACTTTTTGAGTTCGTTTCTTTTTATGTATTTTTGGGCGATTTTTCGTCTTTCGTCTTCTTTGTTATAAATTTCACGTGCGTATCCTAAAAATGACTGGGGGGAGGGTGGGCGAAGTTAGAAAAAAAAAATAAATAAATAAAGGACCACGGAAGGGTTTATAGAGCTATACACAGTGGGATACTGAGGTAATTACAAGAGAAAATGTAAAAGATGATTTACAGATGGCTACAATTGAATCCAAAGTGTTCCAATTTCGTATACACTCTTTCCTTTTGTTGGGCCTGCAGTTGATGGGTTATTTGTGTCCTGGGAGAAATGCTGTAATCATAAAAGAGGTAGTTCTCTTTATTGTGAGTGCCGGAGAAGCGAATGCCACGTAATAAAATGAAGGATTTGCTGATTACCTACGGTTGGTGTTTGTGCAATTTATGTCGCCGATAACAAAACGTCGTAATGACCGGATGGATGACAATGGGTAGTGATTTTTTTTCCTACTAAAGAATAGTCGGTTCATCTTTAAAAAAAAAAATGTAAAAATAAATTTTTTTGCCACTAGTGCTCTGAGTCTTGGGAAGTTTCGGTCAAAAAAATGCAATTACTGCATGCAATTTTATGGGAATCTTTTGCCAACATTTTGTAGAAAAATTCTCAGAAATTACAACCTTAAATGTTACTAAATGTATGTACTTAATTTTTTTGTCAAATATGCATATGAAAGAAAATGATTTCGAATTTGGCAGTTTGACCACTTCCTTCGAACACAATGTCCTTTTCGTCGGTCTAAAATGAAGCCAGAGTTTGGAGTTTTATCTCACCTAAAGCACGCTTAATATAGAGACCGTTCGAAGCTCAATTTTTATTCTATTTTATGCATTCTTCCCGCTGGCAGTAGCATTCATGATAATCAATCCATTTTTCAAAAATAATACATTTATAAAATAAAATAAAACAAAATAATTGTAAAACCACAAAAGATTCCTTGAAAGTCCTCTTTAAAAATCGTAGATTTGAGACAAGTCCATCTTGAGTGGCAGCTATTGAAAAAAATATCTTTTCAAATCAAAAATAATTTTGTTTGGAAATTTTTACAATATCCGAAGGGAAAAACCATCACAATTGTATACTAACACTAGGTGCCTTTGCTAAAAATGATTGCCTAGTTCTAGGGTGAAAATATTTCCATTCAATTACCAACAATAACGGAACAGAAAAAGAATATTAAAGTGAATTGTTATGGTACCTCTTCTTTCACCAAAAACCAAAAAATTAAGTCAATTTCCAAGTCGAATGTTTTTCATAAACCACAAGTCCAGAGATATCCTGCAATAAAATGTTAATTGAGCGTGTACACTGAAAAATACGTTTCGCACAGCTGTTGAAGAGGAAACCCCAATTATTATAGCAAAAGGGGATATATATGATCTTTCAACTCTACCTACAATTCCGTCTTTTTTTCATTATTTCAGCGGTTCTAGAGCGAAAAAATAAGGCTAACTTAAATCAATTGATACTATTCGTGACAAAACTTAGAGCTTAATCCCAGGAGATGAGCTGGGAGGATATTTTGATGGGTATGTATAAATTTCTCAGTTTGATACATAAGCGCCGCCTGATTTTTTAGTTATGCTCCGCTAACAGAACTATCATCCCGGTTTGGTATATACTAAGGTTTTTGTAGCTAAACTCAGGGTTTTCTACATCAGATATAGGCTAGACCAGGTGCTTAAGAAAAGACACATGATCAACTTTACCATCCACTAAGTACCCGTCCGTGAAGATGGTAATTTAGTCCTTACGTCTCAAGGAAGCCGATACCTCGGTTCAAAGCAATTTTTCCTCGATCCATAATCATGTTAAAATTGGTTTTTTTAAGCCCTTTTGACAGATAGTCAAGAAATTATTGTGATCTCTGAAAGTTTTGAGGCGGTTGCTGAGGACACAAATGAGTTAAAAATTAAGCCAGACCAATGTAAACAGAGTTGTCGAGCAGAAAACTGTTCTCTTCGTCAGTTTAGTGTTTGATTTGATCGCCCTGAAGCTTTGAAAAAATCACTACTTCCCCGTTTCTACCTTCCTTAAGAAATCGACATTGTTGCTTCGATCTCTTTTCAAGTAGAGTCTGCAAATAATTTTTTTTTCTTGTAAAGATCGCAACATTTTTGCAGGTATATGCAAAAAAATATTTTAGCATAGCGAACTCCAATTGATGTACTTTTGACTTAAAAAAAAATATGAATAGTTGGCGCAACAGGCCCGTAGGACTAGCTTCTCATAACCATTAGTCTTGTGTGAGTTTTTCATTTTTAAAACAAAAAGTTCTACAATTTTATGCCGAGTCGAAAGGGCCATCTTTTATGACAATTATACTCGCGGAAGTTTGTCAGACGTTCGCGAAAGGTGGCGCAGTGGGAAAAACCTGCAGTTGGAGTTGGTTTTTTTTTTCGGGGTTCGAACCTGTGACCCCTCGCTTAGTAGGCCGACACACTATCCACTAAGCCTCTTATGACTTAAGGGTACAGAAAAATGCATCAAGTACAATATTTTCTGAAAGGAGCTCATTGTCGTACATTCAGCAGGAATTTTGTATAAAATATTGTTCTCTTAGGTTTTGACAAACAGCAAAAGATGATGAGCTTGTGCGGTGACCGGTGACTACCAAAGTTCAACGCAATCCATCATTCTATGTAGTGGCACAGCGCACCATTATTGAAACCTATCGACCACCAATTAGCGAACATCTTTCGCTCCACTATAGAGAGCGGGGTTCCTGGTAACAAGCAAAGCATCCGCAATCCTTTAGAACACCACTTGAGAACCCTTCTCAACCATTTAACCGCGCTATCCAATAACCTCATTGTTAATCACTCGGATATGAATCCGACGAGTGTATCCAAACTTTCGTCATGACATCCCCGGCAGAAGTTTCAAATTAAAATAATGATGATGTAAAACAACGACTCTCCCTCCGGGGGAGGAATAAATATTATTCGCTGCAAGGATACCTAACCGCAGAAAGTTCGAAAGCACCTGCTGTGCTCCACCGCATTTCGCAATTTAATTACTAATTATTCGCAAACCTCAGCTACTATGCAATCTGAGGAATCCTACACTCTCAGAGGAGGAAATCCTCTTTCTGTTATGTGCGGTGTGACTGTTGGTACTACTCTCTCAAGTCCGGACATAGGACTCGAAAGACAAACATCGTTAATTGATGGTGAATTGTTTGTTGTTCCTTTTTTTCTGTGTGTCCTTTGCACAAAGTTTTCCATTTGAACTTTTCCATTTTCGATTCCCTGCCTTCAGGGACAGCTTACAACTTATTTATATGTACTCACCACTTCGCCCTGGATTTTTTTTTTTTGTTGTTCCATCCGAAGAAGATGCGACCACGAATTTTCCACCGGAGCCATAAAGAAAGAGAACGGAAACCCAAAAACAGATGAATTAATTAACTTTTCGGACAGAAAGGATAGGTGGATGCAATTCAATTAGCCGAAGCATTATTGGCATCATAATACAGGCAGAAACATACCATGAACACGAACAGCAACAACACCAACAGAAGCAGCATGGTTTCTGGGACTGTTGCCGCTGCAGTGGAGCCTCTTGCAGGGCGTTGTTATTGCCCGAGCCCAGGGCACTTGTGGTGGTTAGAATGCCACCTACGTGAATGCCTCCGGGAGCAACAACTGTGGTGGTTCCGCTACCGCTGCCGTTGCCTCCACTGACGCCGCCACCACCACCGCTGACACTACCGCCTCCAGACAGTGGAACATTGCTTGTAGCTTGTGATGCAGAGCCCATACCACGGAGACGGCACCCCGATGGCAGCTCTGAAACCGTACAGGACATCCTACGAAAAACACAAATTATATACAGTTTATGAAATGAAATGTATACGAAATTGGAGCAAGTTCTTAAACAAGGAGAAAGTTCAAATGGAAGATGAAGACTTACTGAGTTCTGTTGCCAGAATTTGTGTTTGGTGCTTGGTCTATGAAACAGGTTTGCTGGAGTTGCTGTTGATGAGTGAAGCACTTGAGTGGACTTCGAACGTCCCGACCTGCTTACTGGCCATAACACCGGTGCATGTTAGACTCTGGAATGGAAAAGAAATTTATTTTAAGCTAAGTTTGGTAAGAGTAGGATAAAAAAAATGCTTGAATAAGCTTTGAAATGTGGAAACTTTGAAAATAACCATCAATCTGGGTTAAGTACTAAAGGGTTTTGGCAGCTTTTTAAAGAAAGCTCAAATCCAAGACTCATGAACTTTGTGTCGGTTCGCTGCGATTTTTCTGTGGGCATATAACTGAAATGCACTGAGGAATATCGGCTTAAAAAGACCTCAGCAAGTACGGCAGGCACCTGGAGCCGCATCAAAGAGCGAATAAAGGTCTACAATCTATCAAAGACTTTGGTCCGCTCAGTTCTAATTTCAAATATAATGTCAGCTCTGCAATATTTGCACCGTTTCTAAGCCAGTAGCTCACCATCAGCCATCTTCGAAACGAAAATAAATAAGTAAATAGTTGGCGCAACAGATCCGTGGGGACCAGCTTCTTACAGTCATTCGCTTTGTGGGAGTTTTTAAATTTTGAGACGAACAATTTTACGCCATATCCAAATGGCTTGTTAAAAATCTCTTTCATGACAGTTATATTCTCAGGTGTTTGTCGACTTTCTCGAGGGGTGACGCAGTGGAAAAATCACATTAAGTTGCAATTTGGCGATTTTCGATAATCGAACCTGATAGGCTCAGTGTCCTAGTGGTTATTGTGTTGGACTGCTAAGCGAAAGGTCCTAGGTCTTCGAAACTACCTATACCAAACATACAGCAAAGTGGTAGCAGCCTCCTGTGGAAACAAAGTGATTGGCGTCTTTAGAATTTATTTAAACGTGTTTTTCACAAACCGTGACAATCCGATCGTAAAGAAATTTAAAATGTCAGACTTAGTGCTGTTTGCTGATACGACTCATGGCGAGTTTAAGCGCCACATAAATTCTTATGTGACTGTTTATGCCCCAAAAAAAGTAGCCTATAAGTATTTAAGTAGAACTTAAATCGTTAAGAGTCGTATGAGCAAACGGCCCTTAGCGTTCTGAAAATTAAGTTTACTGTGGTGCTAATGTTTTATATTAATTCTGGATGCACCGACAAGTTACATCATCTAGCTCAATATAGGGTTTATCAATCAATCGTTAGCGTGGTCTTTCCAAGCAGTTACGGTGAGAAACTATTAGCTTAGTTGATTCCATTAAAAGAGCGTGGAAGTGAAGATATGCTTTCAAATATTAACGCCAGGGTATTGTGTATGTGTTTGGATCAACTTTGAATACCATTCTCCGAGGGAGGCATTTCTCCTCAACTTTTCTCCAACGTTTACTTAGGGTGGTCCACTCTTCCAGATGTTATTGACGAACTATACTCCACGAGGAGTGACAGCACCTAATCAATCAACTCAATCATTGAGTTCCTTGGGCTATAAATCACTGTTTGCCACTAGATTTTGAACAATGTCTTCTTTTAACTCTGGACGAAGCTTTCTATGCATCACATGATGAGAGCACAATCTGTGCCTATTTGAACGGAATTCAAATCAATATTACTGCGACAGCCGCAAGCTACTTAATGGCTGCAGGATAGTAGTCGCTGACCTGAATTTGTTCTGATTTTTTGTAAAGTTCTTAACTTTCTTAATTTTGTTTGCCATCATCTTCCTTTTTATATACAGTTTAAAGACCGAGTCTGTACCTAGATTTTTGTCAAGTTTGGTGTCCATGTCCACCATTTAAGAAATACATTTTAGAACTCGTTTTTAAAAGGGTAGCAAGGCTCTAAAGTGACAGAATTCACGGAACCGAGATTCACGCGAACAAATATGATTTCAAATAATTTTCAAAACCATCTACCGAAATAAAAAAAAATAAAAACAATGGCACTCTGGGAGTGCCGCCAGAAGTGAAAATTAAAACAATTTTAAATTGTCAGGAAATCTTTTAATGTGCAGTAAATTCTGTTAAATGGAGTGCTTTCTGATGTATTATTATAAATATAATATGTGCTACAAATTTTATACTATAATCTTTAATTTCCTTTAATGCGCTACATGAAAAATAATGCATACTTGTTGGTACCCGCGACTTCGTCTGCGTATAATTAGTACTTCGAGTAAATATTTATATCAATCGGGTTAAAAACTATTCGATCTTTCAAGCCAACCAATTAGCCGTACATATTTTAATTCATGGTTAAAATACGCAGCAAATGCATTTATTTCTTACCAAATATAAATACCTATGATGAATTTTATTATCCCTAACTTGAGAAATAATTGGTAGATACTTCAACCACTTCCCTCGCACCAACCAGATTGCCCCAGCAAATTTTGAAAATAAAATTCTCTCTTAAATTACTTTACCATAGCAAACACAATTTCCCATTCCCATCCCATCCCACATTAACAGGGAAAACAGCTTGTAGTAGGAAAATTCTCTTAAGTTTTCTGAGCTTGCGGCACCGGTGCCAACCACTTTTATCGGAAAAATAAATAAATTAAAAAAAAAGGATGCCATTTTCAATAAAATAATACAAAAAATAATATTTTTAAGTGGAACAATAAATCAAAGATTAAGGTCATATATAAAAAATAAATAAACAGCTATCGAAAACTTATTGTAAGTGGAAGCTGGAACTGTTTTTAAAGATTGACCGATAAATTGTTCGTAAAATGGGCAGAGTTTAAAATTGGAAACACATTCTTTAAGACCGAGATTACATATAAAATTCTTTTTTGGGCATATTTTTTAAGAATGTTTAAAAATATAAAAAAAAAAAAAACAAAAAATATAAAAAAAGTGTCCTTTTTGAAAAAAAAAAAAACAAGCCTTTATGCCTTAGTTGGCATGGCTGGCTGGCGGTGTATTTAATACTTAGTTTATGGTAGCAGCACTCCTGAAAGCATTCCCTTTTTCTAACTCTTGTTAAACCACGATTCCCATAGCCATTCAATTCAATATAATTTTTTTTGATTCAATTTTTTAATTTTTTAAACATTTTTAAAAAATCTTTGCCATACAAAAAAATTAAATCTAACATCGGTCTTAAAGAATGTCTTTCCACCTTCAAACTCTGTCCATTGTTCGAACACTCTATCTGTCATTCCTTAAAAATAATTCCAGCTTCCACTTCCGGTAAGTGGAATGAAATTGGAAACAAATCTTAAAGCTGTACAAAATACAAAATGTTTTGTTTATTTTTTTATATTTATGTTTTATTTTTGATTTATTGTCGCACTTTACCAAAAAATATATTTGAGCACAACATTTGTGCTGCGAGTTCAACTCATTTCCTGCACTTAGGGACATCTACATCTCAGCTCTGCAACTGGACACTTACCTTCTCAAATTCGCGCGATTTTTTTACTTTTATTTTTATCAAATTCTCTGAAGCTTAAAAAAGTTAATTTATTTTCTCAACAAACTCTAAAGTTAAAGAGAATAAAAAAATTATTCCGCAAAGATATTCAGCCATTCATGTGTGCAACTATGAATATAACCTGCGTTTGTAGCTCCTACTCTTATTTCACAAAATGGTTCCCAAAACAATAACACAAAATGTCTTGTAATACGGTAACACTTATTTCCCACATTAAATATCATAGACTACAATCGAAACGATAAAGTGAACAGGTAAGTTTCCGGTGACACCATTAATGGCGTCTGTTGTCTTCTTTGAGATATGATAGGGCTATTATCTGCTAGGTGTCGCTGTTTCATTAGCTGGCAGTTGGTACATCTATCTTCTCCATCATTGTATATAAACATTTCTCTATATACAATGACTCTATATACCCTCTCAACTTCCGTTCCAATTCCACGAATACTGGTGTCGCAACATTGGTAACGCAACATTGATGTCGCGAGTTCAATGATTTTACCCCATATCAAAAATGCCCTCGCGCCTAAAGAAGTTATCACCTCAAAAAACAGAAATTACCCCGACTAACAAAAATGTTTACATACAAAAACCAACCAAAATAAATATGGCTACTTATTAGCCCCCCAAATATTCACAAGCAGTGCGGCAACGCAGGAACAGCAAACTCTCTGTCGGTCTGTGGCTGCCGCCAGGATGGGTGGCAGACGACAAAACATTCAAAAGGTGAACACCTATAATATAAATACATATCCTTAACATAAATACCGACAGAATACAATCAGCCCCCAAACAAAAACGACTCAAAGGAGGCCAACGTGAATGCACTTTTTCACGCTGTGAAATGCTTTAATCCTAGACAACCACTGAATTTCCCAGGCTATACACTGCGAGCACTTTGCTTTCCGTTGAGGATTTTCCCTCGTTAAATTAAGCCGCCGCTCTACGTACGTACTTTTCGAGCTCCTTTATTGGTGTTGTTGCAGTTTTCCTTTTCTTCGTTTATTTGTTTCCCGTTTCTGCACTTTGTAATCCCTGTTGCCATCCTGTGTGTGGCTATGTCGGTGTACTCGAAAAAAAATACCAGGACAAAACTGCAGCAAAAAATAAAAGAAAATAAGCTTAACACCGCCGCTGCTTGGTGATAGCTCCTGCTGCACTTGGGACCAGGGCAAGGGCTCCAGGGGAATATTCCATTTAACACAGATGGCGGAATAAATTTGTAATGTAAACGCTACAAATGACACACAGAGGGGGGCGTTGTAGTTATTATTTTTATTAAGACTTTGTCTTGCCTTAGAAAGTAAGAATTGACGGGTCGCTGCGGAGGGACAGCATCCACGGCAGATGCCCGAAGTGAACTTCGTTATACTGATGCTATCTGTCATTGTATTATTTATATCATCGCAAATCAATGAAAGTGTGAGGGAGTCCTCAGTTTTGGGGATAATTGCATCAAAGTCGAAATGGCGTCGCTGCGGAAGTATTGGGACCAATTTAAAGGAAATCGAGCCACCCTACCTCAACCATTAGCCTAATTGTGCTCTTCAATCGCAATTATGAGACGAGAAATCCTTTTCCCAGTTCGGTAGTCCTTTTCAATTAGAAGACAAAAGTCGAAGGAGAAGGAGAATAAAAAATAAACCTACCGATCTCGGCTGCGGTGGGCGGTGGAAGGATCAAATTCGTGCAGTCTGATAGTAATTAAGATGGACTGATGGCAGCGATAAAGTTATAGGCGTTACTTAGTTACTTAACGCTTTCTCCTTTCTTTAAAGGAGCGCCCCCACGCTTTTCGAGGGCAGCACAAAAATGTAATCTAACCGGAGAAGCACACCAGTCCGCCGCGCCATCGGGTGCAAATCGATTTTAATGCTATCGAGGAGCATCGAAATCAATTACATACCCTTTCACCAACCATAGATACTGGATAGGGAACAAAATGTTTTTTTAATTGGATTTCATGCTTCGGCAGATGAATGTGCCATTGAACCGAACACGCCTTCTTTTTTGTTTGTTGTTATTGTATAGGCAAGGTATAGGTAGGTAAGGTACCCTGTGTCGTTGTTCGTTAATGGTTTCTGTGTTTATAGCCCGCTATCGTTCGGCATGTGGACTTAGTTGAATACAGTTTGTCATGCACTTGATGGAGTCGTATATAGATGCCTTGACTAGCTGTACCACATTTATGTATATGAGTTCCATGAGTGGACGCAGTCATCCGCAAGACAGGGCTTCATTTTAAAGACCAACATTATTCTAGTTAGTTGGATTAAAATAATTCGGTGACGCGATGTGGAATGCCAACTGATAGTATGTGCCCGTTGCAGGCAAAGTTAAGCCATGGCTTTTTTTATTTTTTTTTTTGCTTTTCCTTTGTAATGTGAGTGATTGTCACTGACTTGCAGAACTTTTCATCAGGGAATAAGAGCAAATTTGAAAAGTTGTCCTAGAAATTTTATACGTATGGCCTAGAGACTTTGTTCGTGTATTTGCACACTGTGTCTGACTGTAGGGAGAGCTCCGGCCTGAGATTGGTGATGCCATCAGCGGGAACCACATCAAACGGTGGCTTTGTTTTCGTGGGAATGGGTTTCATGCATGCACTCATAAAAATTCTAGTCCGATCAGGCTTATTCTCAATGTTCTTCATTCTTACGTGCTCAATCTCAAAATAAGTCAAATGATTTTTAAGACAATAGCAAAAATCTAAAATCAAGCTTTTTAATTTTAAATCAAGCCTATGCAATATTAAAATCTGAACCATATCACGTGAATTATGTTTTTTGCACTCAAATACAGGATCGAATAAGAATATACTCTCCAATCAGGCCGAAATAATCTTAAACTTACATGATGGAATAATGTTTGTTCAAAACCGACAAGTAATAATTATACACAAAATTCACTATACTATTTTAAAAGTATCAACTCTGCCGATAATATGTTTTCCAAGTTATATTTTATATTCTGAATCTTAAAACGAGAGAGCAATAAAAAAAGATATTGTTAAGAAAATTTATTGGAAAATATTCAAGCCCTCAACTCTAGTAAGTATGAACAGTTCACCAGTTAGCATGGTCCATCGACTGCCGGATATTGAACCAGTAAATCAGCTTTGGTATTATGTTGAGATCGGAAGTTAAGAAAAATTCTTTAACAATTATTAACAGTTTTCATAAAATATTTTAGATAAACATATTTTTGAGCAGTCCTTTAGCAAAATTGCTGGTCCGAGAAGCGCATGAGCGGACGTTACACGGCGGTCAGCGTCAAATGAAAGCATTACTTCGACAAAAATTCTGGATCACCAATTGCGCCGTTTAATTCGATTAAACAATAATCGACGCATCAGCTGTGTACGTCAGCGCCAAGAAGGAGTACAACAAATGATGAGCGACCTACCGGCTGATAGGGTGCAGCCCTGCCGGGCATTTAAGCCCTCTGGAGTAGATTAAGCCGGTCCCTTTTTTGCTAAAACGTCACAGCGGTCGTTGTGTCTCATTCCAAAAGAAATATGTGGCCGTTTTTGTGTGTATGGTGACCAAAGCTGTTCATCTGGAGTTGGTGGAGGATCTATCAACAGTCGAATTTATTCAAGCTTTTTTACGCTTCACTAGTCTGCGTGGTAACTGTACGAGGTTATGGAGTGATAACGGCAAGAATTTCGTCGGTGCAGAAAAGGAATTAGCGAAAATGTTGCGCAGCTGGCGTAGGGCAATCTACTTACATATGGAATGGAGTTTCGATTCATTACACCAAATGCCCCGCACCAAGGGGGTTTATGGGAAGCTGCGGTAAAATCAATGAAGTACCATCTTCGCAGGGTAATTGGACCGCACAAGCTTTCAAGTAGCGCATTCCAAACAGTGTTGGCACAAACGAGTGCGATAATAAATTCGCGTCCTTTGTCAGCTTTATCGGACGATCCGGAGGATCTGACCTTTCTAACACCAGCGCATCTAATAAATGGAGAGGCAATCGCGTTGCCATTTGGCTCAAATTTGCAAAACGTACCAGACAATCGACTAAAACAAGCAAAGTGTGGCGTTGACAAAAAATTTGACAAATAAAACTGAGTAATCTTAAATTTTGATTAAATTTCTTGAAGCATTCCAAACAAATTAATATAAGGATAACTTGTTCTTATTTAAATTTTTGAAAGTTTATTTCAAGAGATTTGGGCTTTAGGGAGCATGATTTTAACTGAGAATTTGGTGAAAAATAAGGTGATTTTGAGTTTAATCAAAGCTCACACATTCTTCATTGCGTTATGTTAAGAATAAATAAGCTTATTTTAAGTTTACAAAGATTTGAATTCATTCTTAGAATTAAGCTTACATGTTCTTAATACTGTTATAGAACAATCTTAAAATAAGAATTAACGGTTAATCAAAGCAAGATTTTTGCACTTGGATTAAGAACTTCCGAACAGACTTTCGTCAACGGATAGACTTGATTTGACACTGATTATCTTGATTTTATCTCGTTTTTTCCCTGAGTGTGTGCTCACTCCAGATATGGCAGTTCTTGGTTATTCACCCAGAAGTGAGCCTTACAACTAAGTTCGATATTTTAAATATAACAATAAAACTAACTTCGTTCCGTCCAGAATCGTTGATGTAATGAACGTAATAATTCCGAGTATGCACATGCTGCTTCATGTAGTTCGGGCAATTCAAGTTCTTTAATCAAAAGTTAAACTGAAGTACATAAATTATAACAATGTCGATGTTTTTAAATCAAATCCGCAATGACTGACGTGTCAGCCAACATTTCACTTTTTCATTTACAAAGCGGAATGTTTGCCAACACGTGAGCTAGCTACATACATTTAATCATGAGAATTCAAGATTGATACCACAAACATACAGCGATTGTCTCTGCGAGTTATTAATTATTGTCAAGGCGAAAGCGAGGCTTTTAAATACATATCAAATCGTACGGAATATACAGAATCCGAGGAATGGTATCCTTACTATAATAAAACTGTAACTTTTTTTCCGGCCGTAAGGTGTTTGCCCGCAATAGAGTAAAAAAGTACTGCACGAAATTGATTCCCGTTTTCACAGTTGCATTGAAAATTGTCAAGATTAAAAGATAGGATATGTTTTATCATTGTCCGCTGTGCGGAAGCGGAGATCTAAGCTGATGTCTAAGAAAAGTTATAATTCTCGAATGCCTTCTAGCTCCTAGCTTTAGAATGACTCATCCAAATGAAATAGGATTTTTTTTAAAGTAAACTTTAATTACATACAAAGATTTTAAGACATAAATCATCAGGATAACGTACATCCTGAAGTTGAACAATAAGCATTAAACTATAAATTTTATACAATTCAAAAAAGTAAAATGTTCGATTGAGCAAAATTGAGTTAGATTTTCCCAGCGTTGAGTGGAGGAAATTTTGTGTGTGTGTGCGACAAGTCTTTTACCCAGAACTTTGTAAAAGGCGACATTCTTGCGACCGAAGCAGAATTATCTTTCTCTCACAGCGCCGTCCTTACGTAAGTATTTTACACTATCGCGATAGGAATCAATGACCCGCTTCTGTCGACGACGAACAATCATCTACAGACACTCTTATATCTTCCGTTTTCTAACAATGAATGCAGCTATACAATTCTTCTCCTTCTTTCAATGAAGGCCTAAGTAAAATCTTGGATTTGGTTGGATAAAACTAGGCTTACTGCACAAAAGACACAGCACAGAGTTTCTTAAGAAAAAATCAATCAACTGTACCTCGTTAGATGGAAGACCATCCCATTCATCCATCCCAAAGAGCCCACATCCACCTTCTTCACACAGTCGCAGTCAATTCGAACGACTTGTGCAATATTGCATGACCATCGCCATCAAAGTTGAATAACTTACTTAGAATAGATAGATACAGAAGCTTGGAGAACCTCTTTATCTTCTGTTAAACAGGGCTCGAGTATTACTCCCATACATAGGCGAACAGTTCGACTAATAGGAGACCCTTTGAACTAAAATTTAATCCACAGCCGCAGGGCATACAGAAGACTAACAGATGTTTCGAGGACATTAACGAATTTACACGCTCAAAAATTGGATCTCACCGAGTGCAATTCTTGCTCAGTTAAAAAAATGGGTTAAAATTAACTAAGTCTTCTTAAAAACAGTATTCGTTGCTTAAAGCTACTAGTCAGTTAAAAAAATTGGTTAAAATTAACTAAGTCTTCTTAAAAACAGTATTCGTTGCTTAAAGCTACATATAAAAAAATGCATACAGTTTAAAAAAAAAACACTTTATCAGTTGTTTCCAAGTTTCCTATCAAAAAGTTGGTTAAAAGAAAGAGTTGGTTGGTTATTATTACGACCGAGAAATTTTGGACGAAATTGATAAATTAGTTCTTTTTAATCGAGTTCCCTTGATTCGGTGATTTTTAATCTAGTAGGAGCTATATAAACAGTATTACTTGGTAGATTTTAACCGAAAGTTGGTTGTTTTCTTAAATAAGTGAAGTTTTGCGTCTGTTTAGGGAAATACAAAATATGAACCCTAAAAGAGAGATAACTAATGTTTTAGTCAACTTGACATAACCGCAGGGTTATCATGTTTTCAAAACCTCTTTAGCTTCAGGATTTTAGAGCTCGCTTGAATTTCACATGTTTTAAAGGTATAAGTTATGGATAAAAATATAACCATAGCCATAACATAACCACTTTCATTCAGACTTAGCTACCTGCTTGCCTATATACACGGTTTATTTATTTTGCTCTTCATTTAAAACTAAACTAAACTCTCTCTAAAAATAAAGCGGTGCTTTTCTATTTAAACTCAGCGGAGCTCGCGCTTATGTAAAGTAAAGCGGAACTTTGTCCTTGAATTTTATAATAATGATCTCGCAGCGACTAGTCTCTTTTTGACCGCGTCGTGAGCAGATAGCATTACTATTAAAGTTCCTCATAGAGGAAAATAATCTATAGTTTCTCATAGAGAAAGCAATATAAAAAGATTCTAATAAATTTCGTTTAAACATTGTTAAAAGTGTGTTTCATTATAAATTATTTGGCGCCCAACTTGCAGTGACGTGATTAACAAATGCTTGAATGCGCATAGTAAAAAAATTCGCGTTGCTCAGAACTAAGAACTCACAGAAATTTTCATTTTGTCCGGTGCTGTACCTATTTCAAGTCACTTAATCATTAAACATAGTGGGAAATACCTTAACTACATCATTTAAAGAAATGGACTTATGAAATCGCAGTTGCCACACACAATTAGTTAATAAATGCTTAAATGTGGAATATTTTAAGACGATAAGCTTGTCAAAAATAGTGAAGACGATATAAATCGACAAAAAGACATTGAAGAGAAAATAGGAAGCTGGATTATTTTTTTTTTTTCTCAACATTGCCTTTATGAGATCATCAATTCTTGGAGGAGTACACAAAATCTTACCACGTAGAGAAAGCAGAACATATTTTTTTTTTTGTGGTTATTAAAGCTGAGTATTACTAATAATGTTATACATTTCTTTATATTACTAACCTATATATTTGAATTGCACATAAATTGATTATTTTTTTTCTTATTCATTCATAAAATTGGTATATATTTTTGAGTTGTTGATTAAATTAAGTTAAATATTAAAACAGGCAGAACAATTAGGTAGTTTAAAAGCATATAAATAATTGTTACTTATAATTAGATTTCTTTCAAACTTTATTTAATTTAAAATTTTTGTTTCTCTACATATTTAATTGTTTATTTGATTAAAATATTACTTATTCCTATTAAAAGGAGTGTTTTGAAATTATTATCAATTCCAAATCTCTATATTTCTTTGTAAATGATGGACGCAGAACAGGTTAGCGCAATAATTAATGCTGCGGTTCTAGCTGCAACTCAGCAAACCAAACAATCATTTGAAAATACGATTGAAGAACTGACAACTCGACTAAGAGCACTAGAGACCCCTACGGCTGTTGAAGAATACCGACCTGTTACCATTGAGCCTGGCAGAATCTGTGAAGAGTCACTAGATTTAGTGAAATCATTGCCCGAGTTTGGTGGCGAACAGGTGCGATACATATCGTGGCGTCAAGCTGCCTTTGCCGCTTATAAATTATTTGAATGTTATGAGGGAAGTTCGAAACATTACCAGGCAGTGGCCATAATTAGGAATAAAGTCGTCGATTCTGCGGATCAGGTCTTGTCTTCGTTTAACACAGTTCTCAACTTCAAAGCAATTATAGCCAGACTTGATTTTACATATTCCGATAAGAGGCCCATTTACCTTATTGAACAAGAAATGTCTACACTCCGCCAAGGTAGGTTATCAATTGTAGAGTTTTATGATGAAGTTGAGAAAAAATTGACCCTATTAGTAAACAAAACAATAATGCTTCACGAAGGTAACAAAGGCCTTATCGACTCTCTTTCTCAAAAATATAGGCAGGATGCATTGAGGGTTTTTATCTCTGGCCTTCAAAAACCTATGTGCGATATTTTATTTTCGTCCCGACCAACTGACATGCCATGCGCACTTGCTCTCGCGCAGGAGCTTGAAGCTAACCAGGCTCGATACAATTTCGCAAACTCTTTTTTCAGTAGAAATGATCACCAGACATCTAAACAGATTCACAACTATAACCAGTTCAATCCATATCATTCACCGCATTACAAACAAGTTTCTGCAGATCAAATACGATTTAGGCCAATCCAAATGGAATTAGATCCCTCCCTTTCTCAATTTAGAAATCCAACAAAATTCCAAAACTCCGTACAAAATCCCAACAAACCCCACATGCCTATAGCATCAAATTCTGAGAATTTCCAGGGCTTGGCGCAGCAAACCGAATCCAGAGCAGATTTGTTCCAAAGACGAATGCAGAACTATAATAACTATCAAGGTCAATCTAATAACCTTACTCAACTCAAACGTCATCGTGAGTCTGATCGACAAACACTTCCTAAAATGCAGAGAATTAACCAATTGAGTCAGACTCCATTAACATCAGAAAACCAACGCTATGATTATCAATGTGATCATTATGATGCGAATCAGGTTTATAGAGATAGGGAAGAACAATATGTAGAAAATGAAAATAATCAGATCGAACTGACAAATGCAAGTTTTAATGACATACCAGAGACATATGATGAAGTTAATTTTTTAGAGGTAAATCCCTCCTGCCATATGTAAGTCGAACCTTGGAAGGTAGGGAAATAAAACTTCTAGTGGACACAGGTGCCGCAAAAAATTACATAAAGAACTTATGCACCCTTAAGAGCATCAAGCCTATTCAACCATTTTCTGTTAAATCTATAAACGGAACAAATATCATTAAATCTAAGTGCGTTATAAACATATTTAATAGAAACACTACATTCTTTTTGCTTCCAAGTCTCGAAACGTTTGATGGAATCATTGGTTTTGATTTTTTGAAGGAAATAGGTGCAACGTTAGATCTCAAAAAAGGAATCTTAATCTTTAATGAGGGTGTCGAAAAACTATTCTATTTTTTTTGTAGAAACGTTAACACTTTTTCACAAGGAAACAAAACAATCCCTTTAGATATAGAAAAACATATTTTGTCAATAATGGAACGTTACAGTGGAGTTTTTGCTGACCCTAATGAGGCACTTCCATTCAATACAAAAGTAGTTGCAACTATAAGGACTACAGACAACGACCCGGTTTATTCCAGAGCTTACCCATATCCCATGTCCGCAATTGATTTTGTTAACAATGAAATAACCAATTTACTCGAAAACGGAATCATAAGACCTTCACGATCTCCCTACAATAACCCTATTTGGATTGTTGACAAAAAAGGTATTGATGAAGCGGGAAAAAGAAAAATGCGCCTTGTCATAGATTTCCGAAAGTTAAATCTCAAAACTATTAGTGACAAGTATCCCATTCCAGACACTAGCGTTATACTTGCTAATCTTGGAAAAGCTTCTATTTTTACAACACTGGATCTAAAATCTGGATTTCACCAAATAAAATTATCTGAGCGGGATAGGGAGAAGACCGCATTTTCAATAAACAATGGAAAGTTTGAATTCTGCAGACTTCCATTTGGGTTGAAAAATGCACCTAGCATTTTTCAACGGGCTTTAGATGATGTCCTTAGAGAGGAGATAGGAAGATGCTGTTATGTGTACATTGACGACGTCATTATTTTTTCAGAGACAAATGAAAAACATCTAGAAGACGTACAGAAAATATTACAGCTGCTCTTTGAAGCTAATATGCGGGTTGAACCAGCAAAATCAAAATTTTTTAAAGAAGAAGTGGAGTATTTAGGCTTTGTCGTATCCAGTAATGGAGTAAGAACCTGTCCAGATAAAGTTAAAGATATAGTGGGCTATGAGATACCTATGACTCTACGAAATTTGCGATCTTTCCTTGGTTTGTCTGGATACTACAGACGGTTTGTTAGAGATTACGCTCAAATTGCAAAACCTCTCACCCAGTATTTGCGTGGCGAAAATGGTAAAGTAGGGACAGTTACGTCCAAAAATATTAAAATTAATTTGGATGATAGAGCGATTGAGGCATTTAATAGAATTAAAAAAATTCTTGCTTCAGAAGATGTTCTGCTTCTTTACCCAGATTATGGTAAACCATTTGACCTTACAACAGACGCTTCGTCTCATGCGCTTGGTGCTGTCCTTTCACAGGAAGGCAGGCCAATAACAATGATTTCGCGTACCTTGTCCCCAACTGAAGAAAATTACGCCACGAATGAGCGGGAATTGTTGGCCATAGTTTGGGCATTGCAGAAGTTAAGAAACTATTTATATGGAGTCCATAGATTAAATATTTTTACAGACCACCAACCTTTAACTTTTGCAATTTCAGACAAGAATCCCAATGCAAAAATGAAAAGATGGCGAGCTTTCGTAGAGGAATTTTCACCAAGATTCTTTTACAAGCCAGGCAAAGAAAACTTTGTTGCCGATGCTTTATCTAGGCAACATATAAACGCCCTGGAACAATCTGTAGATTTAGACTCTACGACGGTTCATAGTGAAGTTTCCTTGACAAATGCAATACTCAGTGTTCAAAATCCGCTTAACTGCTTTAGGAATCAAATTCATCTTAACCAGGGAATAGAGCCTCTGAAAAAAACTAAGATTATTTTCATGAAGCAGGTGAGACACATGATCACATTTAGTGACATAAATAGCCTTTTCCCAGTTTTTAATGAAGTTGTGAATCCCCACGTCGTTAACGCAATATTTTGCGATCTATCCCTGTTAGCGAAAATTCAAAACAAACTCATCACCCTGTTTCCTTCGGTGAAGTTTTGTCACACCGGAAAGTTTGTCACAGACATTTTTAATCCGAACGATCAATTGGAAATTCTTGTAACCGAGCATAATAGAGCTCATCGATCTGCTGGGGAGAACACACAACAAGTCTTAAAAGATTATTATTTCCCTAAAATTAGGAAAAAATTAAAAGAAATCGTGGTTAATTGTAGGGTTTGTAATGAAGCCAAGTATCAACGACATCCACCCAGGGCTGAGATTGGTGAAACACCTATACCACGTCATCCAGGTGAGATACTTCACATCGACATTTACTCAACGGCTGGAGCTTATTTTTTAACGTGTGTGGATAAGTTCTCCAAATTTGCAGTTGTGAAGCCCATCAGATCACGAGCAATTGTCGATATAAAAGAACCACTTTTAGAAGTACTTAATTTTTTCAAAGATACAAAAACAGTGGTCTCCGACAATGAGAAATCTTTTGTCTCGGAAAGCATAAAGTCAATGCTCAGAGATAACTTTGATATAACTATGTTTACTACACCACCCTTTCACAGTGTAACAAATGGACAGGTCGAAAGGTTCCACAGCACTCTCTCCGAGATAGCAAGGTGTATTAGACTTGAAAAAAATATCTCTGAAACTGCGGAACTCCTTTTACTTGCTACAGCCAAGTACAACAGGACGATTCACTCAGTTACTAACCACAGACCTATTGATGTTATCCAATCGATTCCAAACACTTTGGAGGACGAAATTAAAAGAAAGATTGCTAACAACCAAAAAATTTATTTAGAACATCATAATAGAAACAGACAAACACGTATATTTAACCCTGGTGAAAAAGTCTTTGTAAAAACAAATAAGCGCATTGGCAATAAATTTCGGAAGCTATATGTCGAAAAAATTGTGCAGAAAGACCTTGGCACTACAGTTTTAATAGACAGTAAGAAAGTTCACAAAAACAACTTAAGGTAAATTTAGTGACTAGACGACTGACTATCTTATTCTCGAACATTGTTTGGAAAATTGACAAAACAATTATTTGCTCAGAATTTAATGAAATAATGAAAAACCATTTTTTTTTTTACGTGTTCTGTATCTGAATTCAAAACACTTCTTCTATTATAAGCAAAATTTATTATATCTGACGTTAGTTATGTTAATGTTGTGTTTTTTTTCTCACTGTATTATAATATTCGATTGCATTATGTTGATTTGTTATTTATTGTTACCTAAGTAAAAGGAAAAAGAAATGTAAGCTATATGTGTTTAACAAAATAGTTGAATGTATAGTACATACAAGTACTGGAAAATAATAATCGTAAATATCTACAAAATAATAATTTGGCCAGTTCATAAATTTGTAAAACATAAATTCAGATTTGAGAAATTTGAAAATGATTTGTACTATGTATAGACCTAAAGAAATACGTTTTTTATTGTTAAAATATCATAGTCATGTAAAACTGAAGCCGGGACGACTTCGCTTAAAGAGGGGAGTAGTTATGGATAAAAATATAACCATAGCCATAACATAACCACTTTCATTCAGACTTAGCTACCTGCTTGCCTATATACACGGTTTATTTATTTTGCTCTTCATTTAAAACTAAACTAAACTCTCTCTAAAAATAAAGCGGTGCTTTTCTATTTAAACTCAGCGGAGCTCGCGCTTATGTAAAGTAAAGCGGAACTTTGTCCTTGAATTTTATAATAATGATCTCGCAGCGACTAGTCTCTTTTTGACCGCGTCGTGAGCAGATAGCATTACTATTAAAGTTCCTCATAGAGGAAAATAATCTATAGTTTCTCATAGAGAAAGCAATATAAAAAGATTCTAATAAATTTCGTTTAAACATTGTTAAAAGTGTGTTTCATTATAAATTATTTTATACAACTCACAACAATTTTGTTGAAAAGTACGAGTAAGACCTTTCTGCAAGTAAGTATATTCGGGGCGCTGTTGAAGCGTTAAAATGAAAAATTATAAAAACCCAATCTTTTGTGAATTGCAGAGACTTTTTCAAAATAAGCTTGAATGGTGAGAAAGCACTCTATTGGTTTTTTGTCAAACAAAGGTTTATAAAAATGTCAAAGAGCTGTCGAAAATTATGGCAGAGTTTCTGAAGTTTTCCCTATTCAATGATCTTTAGGTTTAAACAAAAACCCTTTACGTGTAGTTCAGTTCTGGATAGAGTTCAGTTCTGTATCAAGTTCAAAGCCTCAGATTGCTTGTAGCGGTCGAAAAATGGAGAACAGTCGTAGATTTTTTAGACTTTTCTAGCAATTGCTTTCGAACTTGAACTAAAAGGCGACACATTTGACGAATTGTTTTGATTATTGTTGTCTATTAGCTTCTGCATATTTTGCTTCCTAGTTTTTACGGATGTCCAGCGGAGTCCCTCAAAAATGCTAACCAAAGATTCATCTCTTCGTGGTATAGACTGAATGTAAAAAGAGATTTTTCTTTAATTTAACGTCCCTCAAAAACATTTACTGAAGATTCGCTGATTTACTTTTTCGGATATCCAGCAACATTCCTCAAAAATGTTTTCCAAAAATTGATTTCTTCGTGGTATAGGCTGAATGTAAAAAGAGATTTTTCTTTAATTTTTGAAAATCAACAGATTTTGTACGAATTTACTACCTGTGACTCCAACCAACTGCACTTTCGACAACATACGGCTTGCTGAAGTGTTTCGTAAATACCGCCCTCCCCCATCCACTGAAACTCTTACTCTAACCCGTTATGAAAACTCCCAATACCCGATTTACATACGTTAACAAAACGAACAAGCCATCTTTCACTCTGGTGAGTTATTCTCATGTTTTTTGTTTTTTTTTTTTTAAACCCAAACAAGGATTACGTCAACTTGACAGTCACTGTCCATCTCATGTCACTCGTACACCCATAAACTTGGAGCCATGCACTATACAGTTTTCCCGGAATCAGGGAATTAGGTTTCTAACTAATTGCCCGTAGTCAGTTGATGTCCGTTTAGGTTCTATGCTATAAAAATTGTGACATGAAATGTGCTGTTGCTGTTACTGTGCCATCGTCTATGGTCTATCCCTTTATCGTTCACTCCACCATGCCACGCTGTGCTGCGCTATGCCAGTGTAGCAATACGAGGATGTGTGGTGTAAATACATTTTTAATTAATTCCACAATCCTATATAGTTATGTCACAGAGGGGCCAAAATAAATGGCGATTTGCGTGTTAGTCGGCTTTTCGGGGGCATCTCACTAGGATAATAATTTCAAGTACTTATGTCCAGAATAAACTGCCGTCTGATGGTTTGCCTGGTGACCATCATCAATTCCCTTGGGCACTAAAAAACCTAAAATGTGTTTGGGGGTTACTTTATATTTTTTTTTTGTATTTGTATTAGTATGGTATAGCTGGAGGTACTTTCATTTTTTATTTGAAAAGTTTCGTCCATAGCTATGTTTTGAGTCGGTGTCTGCAAGAAGACACTTTCGGTAAAAACGAGCGACGTGCTTCTGTGCTTTATGGAAGCAATTCTGTATTCGACGAAGAAGTTTAAATACTTAGTTCCGCTTGTTACTTACGAACGAAGAAAGTTTAATACGGCAATTTGGAGTCATGGTGAACAATCTTAAATAGAACGAAAAAAGTAGAAGAGTATCTGCTTTATGGCAGGGAAGGGGACAATTTTCGAAAACTTGACTAATTACTGAATGTCTCGCGTAAGTGTGGCCATGGCCAGATGGGTTGTTTTTGTAGTTTTTCCTACATTTGTAAGGCTTTAAGGTTGTTACAATTTGCAGCAAAATCGGTACTAGGAGGTTGCCAAAATGGGTAGTTTAGCGAACATAACTCATGCATACCCTTCCGAGTATTTTTCGATAGGTATGGTTCAAGGCATTTACCATATACCTAGATGAATATTTGGACACGTGTATTTCTTTAATTTTAGTGACACCTGACACCTCATATCATCGGAAACACGTTCTTGTTATATAGAAACATTAGATTTACTCAGCGGACTTATTTTTGTCACTTAGAAAAGACTACTGAGTTTACCTCTGCAGCAGGGTGTGATCTCACATTGATAAAAACGCACTTAAAAAGACACCGATTGAGCCCTCACTGTTGACAGAGAAGAATCTGCCACAAGTTTGGTGTTGTATAAAGTCCAGTAGTCTATAGAATATATTTGAGCCGTATTTCGTCACGCTGAATAATTTCTACAAAGCATATAAATAAAATTGGTGTAGTTCTGTTCGACTAAAATTGAATTTGACTGCATGTATTTAAATGCAAAAATCTTAGAAACTGCTCAGTATATTCTAGTGCATTTTTCACAGGCCTTAAGAGGATACCTAGGCCTTTGTCTCAACTCTATATCTCTATAAATTCCAGAAGAAATTGGACAAGAGTAATTTATTTTTTCGTTTCGTTTTGATTTTCTCTTTGTCACTCTTTCCGTTCGAAAATACTGGGAGCATTTAAATATAGTTAACAGCAGCTTATAGAGGACATCTGCAGGTACAACTTAGGACATCCAATAACTCGATAACTTTAAAGGTTTTTAAATAGAAAGGCAAAATTTGAAACATTTCTACGATTTTCACCTGCATGAGTAGATATGCACTTCATTCTCAAATCAAACCGCATTATATTTTGACAACTCTTGTAACCTTATTTTACTCCTGTGATGGAGAGGGAGACAGACAGAGGCAGTACGCTGTGTGGTTTGCTAAGAAAAAAAAAAACAAAAGAAGTGACAAATATGTAGGAAAGGTTTGTTTGTTCTGTTTCTAGAAAGAAATGTCAAATAGGTATAGGTATCAGTGATACCAGATCGTGGTATTATTACATTTCGGAAAATTCCTGATGATATATGTCGTACCTGTTTATAAATGTTATTTGCAATCAAGATGAGGCAGTTAATTACCCGGTCGACTTTTTAAATAGAATTACAGTCCATGGCCTGGAATTAAAAGTTGGAGTTCCCATTATATTGCTTCGCAATTTGAATCCCCTAAGCTTTGTAATGGAACCAGATTGACAGTGATTTCGTTGCAGAAAAACGTTATTGAGGCGTTAATTTTAACTGGGTCTGGTAAAGGAGATACGGTGTTTATAACAAGAATACAAATAATTCCCAGCAATTATCCATTTCAGTTTAAACGGATTCAATTTCCTATTAATGTTTGTTCTGCCATGACAATCAATAAGTTAGAGGGAACTTTAAGAAAAGCGGGAGTTGAATTAATCAAGAATTGCTTCAGCCACGGACAGTTATATCTTATATGTAGCGTGCTCGAGGGTAAGTAATGCAGCAAATATCGCTATCTTAGCCGATTGAACTGCTAATAAAGTATACAAAGAAGTGTTACATTAATAAAAAAAAAGTGAGCTAAATACTATAAAATTATTTTCATTGTCCAATGAATATTAAATTATTGCCGATTAGTCCAACGAGCATGTGCAATGCCATGAAGATAAAGGCAGACTGGGCCCAGTCTACGGGAGGTTTTTTAGTACGGGTTCAAGTCCCCCACTTTTGCAGAAGGCTCTTTCTAAAAAAATGTTCCATCAATTGTTCTGAAACCACATTTTGCACGTGCGAAGCCAGGCGGGTACAGCTAGTAAATAATAAAACCATACGGAATTTTATACACTGAACAGATCTGCATAAAATTTATTCGTTTAATTTAAGACTCCCAAAAAGTCTATAGCTTATATTGCTCATTGACACGCCTCCTTTTTGTCGGCGTTTTTTATTCAAAATATATTTTCTCTTGAATTAACTTGCCACTAGTCAAATAAGTCTTAGAAATAAAGCACGGTTAGGAGAGTCGGCACTGTTAGAAATCATTTTAGCTATCAAACAGCATCCTGCTGCACCCAGAGCTACTCACCAAAATCTAACATGGGCGAGTCCAATTCATTTCATTAAAGCAACGATTATTTTTGACCGTGGTTCTGCTTTGCGGTGACTTGTGACGTATGAGACGTGTTTCGTCACATCGATAAATTACCACAAATTACTCTCTAGTTATATTAAAAGACTGTAGGAGATTTTATGCCTAAACTACTGAACAGATTCGATGAAACTGATTTTGAAATGTTTCTACAGTCCCCAAAAAGCTATAGGTTATGTGGTTCATTGCCACGCCTACTTTTTCTAGAAAATTGAGGTTGCAGGTGACTCCATCTGTATACATTCCCATAATTATCTACTGTAATATGTATCTAACTTCGCTTGGTTTTATTCCATAGAAAAACCGCCCTGAAAGCACCGATTCCATAAAATGGGTCACAGCAAAATACATAACCCATTTAACGACACTAATTGGACATACATCCCAGATCCACTCGCTCTTCAAATAGTTTATCCCACTATTTATGTCCCCACAGCATTTTCCAAATGGCTAGACTGTACACAAAGGCGCATATAAAACGCAATATACCCTCGAAAACTAATTTGCTATAACCTAAATGAATTAAGGATATATCAGAAATTATCTCAGTGGTTTGTGTACACTCGCCCCATGCTTTCATCCATCTGTGAGCCAGCAGCACCGCACTCGCCATGGATACACTTTCCGCATGGACTGTCATTTTTGAAATACCCCACCGTGTACGACCCACAAGATCTTAAGCACTCACTGGTGTGCAATTTGTGAGCTCATTCGAGATTTGATATCCGTTTCGCTTCAATCTAATAGAGTCCTATTCGGCAGACTTCTTCTTGTGTGTATGGCACCCTCTGCTTCGCCGCCGTTCGAATGTGTTCAAAAACACTTCACCTGGAAACACACACGTGTGTAAAGGTGAGTGTTTTTTTTTTACTTTTTTCACCCCCCAAAAACATCACATCACTCAAACGTCACCGGGAAACACGTTTCGCAAAAGATCACCCATCAGCGTCGCATAATTCAACGCGCGCGTACAAATTGGATTTCGCCTCAAAAAATCACAAAAAAAAAAAAAAAAAACAGTGGGAAAACCACACGTTGTCTACACAAGCAAATCCTTACGTCCATTGTCAATAAATGCTGCGCGCATTTACGTTCATATTTGGAGCGTTAAGGAAAGGCAAAAGGAAAAATGTTCTTCTTGCTATTTTATTCATCTAGTTTCCCGCCCGGTATACATGTGTGCATGCGGATGAAATGCGGGTGAGTATTTCCGCTGTTATTGACGTGTGCAGTTCTGCGGAATACGAAAACGTGGCGTACACAAACGGAAATGAAACCCTTTCGCCGCTGCTGATGCATTTGCTCGGCCATCCAGGTGAAAGTGCGGTATATGGCGGCGGGCATTAATGTGCCATCAGAATTGATGAGGTGTCTTGTGGCAGGAAATGACAGTCTTTGGCTTATACATTAATATTGGAGTAGCGAGTAGTCCCCATCAGTTGAACGGAATTCATCGGGGGTGCATAGATAGCGTGCACTCTACAAGGGGTAGATATCCATCTCCAGAGATGTGTTTTCGCTTTTATTTATTTGCTCGTTAGATGTCCTGATATTGAGTTTGCTTTTGAATTTCATGCAAACTAACTAAAGATACGGATGGTGGTTACAACTTGTATAGGGGGAGTGTGCATCCAAGCTTGGGTTATAATACCGTAAGCCGATTAGTGAACTCAGTCGTGAATAGTTGGAACTGGTTATATCAGTGCACCGTGTTGTTCTTTTCAACGGATCTATTGGAAGCTGCTGCAAAATGTTGGCTCTCCGATCAGAAAATTAGTGGCAACAGGGACCATACGTGTGTGTGTGTATATGTGGTGTTTGGGAGAAAAAAAAAACTTGGTTTCAAACACTTTAATTGGATTATAAACATTAGTCCACTGAATCGATGTTGGACTCTTTTAACTGACTGTTTGAACAGTTGAAATCTGACGGTCAAGAGGGTGGGAAACATTTGGAACGCGCTACCTCGACACCTCTAAAATTGTAAGTACAGAAAGTAACATCTGTTTGCAAGCATTTTGGGTAAAGTGAATGGAACTTAGGCAAAGGCAGAACAGTTACAGAGAAAAGGGTCCACAAGTGTCATTTTTTACAGGCATTGCAAATGAGTCCCAAGTTTGATGCACATAACAGAAGCGTCAGGACATCCTTAGGTCGCCTGTATCCTTTTCTCCGAACCAAGAGTTTTATTTGGGGGTCTGCAACCCATGCAAGACTGCCTCTACTTACTACCGAGTCATCAATGAAATTTAGTTAGAAATAAAACACTCGCAGACACAACATGGGCACAGGTTCATTTATTTATTTATTTATTATTTCATCGACAAGCTTAACTTACAGATTACGAATTTATATATATATAATACATTAATTTTAATGGAAATTGCATGTAGTATGGACAGGAGTAGGCAGCTGCACTACGCAAGAAAGTTATTTCACTAAGACGGTGATTTACCGACGATATGGAGATGCCCCGAATCATGTGACAAGTGGATCGGCCAAAAACGATGGTGACAATCGAGCAACACTTGTTGTGGAAGGACTCGTCGCCTGAATGTATTGGTTATATTAGTTATTCCGACATATTGGACGCCCGGTCCTCGGTACCGCCATCTTGAAGAGGGTGCCTCAGTTTCAGCTATGAACAATCCCTTCAACAATTAAAAAAATTCATGGTTCGCTTGTGTGCATTTTTATTCGACTCTCGGTCGTTTTAAAGAAAAAGTTTTCGCCGATTCAAAATTTCTTGAACAAAAGATCGCCGTCTTCAGAAAAGGCTATCCCAAGGATGTGCTGTCGCAAAACATATTTAAATGATCAGCTATGCTGTCTTCACCGCAATCAAAAAGGATTCTAACCTTTTATTCTTGTGACGTCAAAAAGAACATCATCTGTGTCCCATTTGCTGATGTATGCATGATCGTTTGCGGTGTCAACGGAGGCCTTCATTCAATTACTGAAAGTTGTTTCCAAATCCAGTTGAAATACCAACTCGGTCTAGGTCTTCCATGGTAACTTTGACACAAAGTGACTACCGTACCTAGAACTACCACTCAAAAATAGTGTCGATCTATCCGGCTCGAAGGACCATTTACTTGGTTTTTATTTTGTCGTCGATTCACAGCGGTTTGACTTTGAAACCAATGTCTCATCGCCGTCCTTTTTTTGATGAAAAGGAGATCGATCCACAAGACAGAAGATGCTACTGGGTACGAACTTTAATTTTCACTCATAGATTTAGAAATGAAATTGCATCCAAACTCTCATATATCGTCGGTGAAACCAGAAAACTGTGTAACTCCATTTTAAGACTTTTTCAGGAGAGCATTAAAACATCATATTTTTAAGATAGCTAACGTTATATGGCTGATATTTTCAGATATTGTTATAATGTATTATTTCTATTGTATGAAAAGGATTTCAGGTCAACGTGGTGTGTAATTTCAACTTTTTAGTGGAGATACACAATTCAAGGCCCATTTTCACTCAATATGGAGTTACACACTTTTCTGGTTTCATCGACGATATGCGATTTTCATAATTCCATTGTGTCTTGGAACACCGAAATGCTTATTAAAATCCGTGGTTCCAATGGTGGTTCCTATGGAATTCCGAGAGCTCCGGAATAGTCGCAATTGTATACAGTTGCACGGAAAGAATAGAAAATCACCAATTGCAAAATTTTGAGTTGCAATTCACGAATTATATCTTTGTCGCAAATTACAACGTTTTTTTCTTGGATTCATATAAAAATTCGTAATTCGACATTGAAAACGGCGTAGAATACAAAATTCTGCTTGTTGAATTTTGCGATTAGAAGTATTAATTCGAGCTTCTTTTATTTGTAGTGATTTGCGATATTGTTTGGCGCAATTTACCACTTCAATGGGTCAATTTCTCAAGCACTACTTCACAATCGGAAATTGCAAAAAGTATTTGCTGATTTACAAACACTGAGTGATGAATCAATGAAATCTTATAATAATTTAACACATGTAAATTGAAAACGTAAAATGACGTAGAGAAATCGTGAATTACAAAATATTTTCCATGGAATTAACTACCCGATGTGTGAAATTTTTGTGCGCACAGGCAGCTGACAAAAACGAAACGTCATAGCATGTCCATGGTCCATGTAAAGAAATCCTTTTGAGTCCTTTCATTTTCGGCATGGACAGCTCCAACCATGCGCATTTGGCTTCATTGGAGTCAGACAGTCGGTATTCAATCTTTGCTTAAAGCAGTTCTTGTCGGGTCAAAGTTATTTATAAGTATAACTCATTCGTAGTGATAGTGAGTGTACTAACCAACAAATTGTAAAGAATTTTGGAATATCTCTTGTAAGTACATATTGAATAATACAAAAACAACTGAAGTAGGTATATAAATTCGTATTTTTTCCAGAAGGTACATCTTGCTATAAGAAAGAAGTATAAATTGGAATGGATTCTAAAATATGTAATCGAAAACGATTGTAAAGGTTCGTAACAATATGGCAACTTATTCTAAATAATTTGTTTGTATTTTAAATTTTAGCATATACCGATAAACCACCCCAGACAAATCCCGTTGTCTCTGGACGATGTGGCGCCGTATGCTTTTCATGGATATCAGGAGGAAACAAATTATAAAATGTGACTTTATCATCATAAGATATAAGTTGTAAATTGAGAATAAAGTTTTCTAAATTCACGATAAGACAATTTCAATTTAATACGGTGATGCCCCAAATCACTACTCAAGAATCGTAAATTGCAAAATATGAAATGCAAATTGATAAAAAAAGATTCAATTTACAATTACGAATTCGTAAATTGCAACTACTGAAGTGGTAAATCTACCCCTTTTGTTCGAAAATCAACACTTTTGACTTGCAATTCAAGACTAAATGGTTGCAATTTGTTAAGGGAGGAAATCCGAATTAACAACACAAAAGTGGTAGCAAATTAATAACTATTTGTGTCAAATTGCGATTGGTTATTGCAATATGTGTTCCTCATTTGATCGCATCATTGACAATAAAAAGTAGCGATTCGCGACTTTTGAGGGTCAATATCTTCACTTCGTACAATTTATAGAATGGCGAATAAAAAGTCGTGAATTAGTAAATCCTGAGCTAAGCTCTAAAACTAGACAAACTTTTCGTGATTCTGCGCTCATTTTTCTTGATTTGATCTTAAAATTTTTTCCGTGTGGTTTGTGACTTAGCTGTACTTTAAGCAGAGTCACAGAGATGCAGAAACCCTGACACTATATGTATAGTTGGCGCAACAGGTTCGTAGGGACCCTAAGCCTAGCTTCGCACAACCATTCGTCTTGTGTGAGTTTGTATTTTTGGGACGAATGGAAGGGATCTACAATTTTATGGCGAGTCCAAATGGCCAATTGAGAAGCTTTATATTGACAATTATACTCTCGGATGTTTGTCAGAGGTGGCGCAGTGAACGAAAACCTTAAGTTGGAACTTGGGTGTTTTTTTTCGGGATTTGAACCTGGGACCCCTCGCTTAGTAGTCCAACACACTAACCACTAAGCCACTGCGCCAACCCGTGACATTATTCCGAGTAAATATGCGAAGGAATTGTGATCCTTATTGCACAAGGCCTTTTTTAGATGCCCCGTATTTAGAAACACATTTGCAGAAGTTACTCCTGCCAGAAAGCATTTGAAAATGTTTTGGGTTATGACTTTTGCGCTCTTAACGCACACGAAATTTCCAAGGCATTTTATTTGGAACCTTACATGGACATGATTTATTTTGCGTCCATATATTACGCATTTTGCGTCGTGCTACACTTAAAAAAAAACCTCCGTCCAATCGAAACTAGTTCATCGTCCTTTCTATCGTATGGAATCTCCCCAACTCGCAAGGAAGACTGCCTTCATAAATCTCGAATACAATTTGATTGATAAGAATCGTACTATGTACCCGCAACCAACAATACCTATAGGGGGTATGAGTTGATTGAACTTTGATTGATTGACGTGAACCTTGGCATAGAGCGCGTCGAACACTCACCCCAGTTCACCTGCACTCGTCTGACCAGACACAGGCTCCGTCTGTCTCATCTCAATCGAGATTCTTGAAGAAGCCCAAGTCCTCACATATCCTTGAGATTAATGCAAACATAATGTCGTGTGGTATGGCAATTCAATCTTAAAGAGCAACTGCCACATACGACATCGTCATACACATGCTCAAGTGGTGCTCTGTGCTGTGCTCAAAGACAAAAGTCAAATAAACAAAGCCGAGCCGAGCAGTGAGCACCTTGTCTGCGGGCAGTCACCATCGCACCGCACATGCAACATGCGGCACATTGTTTGAGGAAAAATCCGCAGACAAACACAAAGAGGCCATCACAAAACACAGTCGTCCTTCACCAAAATCCTTCCGGCGGCCCAGTATATTATAGCTGCTGACATGGATATGGCGTGACCCGAACTTTTAATTACTCCCCTGGAATGCAAATTACCGAAGAATGATGGCGATGGTCGATTTTGGCGGCGGCGGTGGTGCTGATGGGTGGTTTTGTCATTGACTTGGAAATTTACGACAACTCCTCAAAATGATTGCATTTGAATGGCCTATTATTACGTTTCCGGTTTCGCTATTGTGACCCGTCGCGTGTCTCGTTCGTCGCCGCCGCGTGCAGTCATAAATTAATTGGTCCTCGTAACGTTGGCAGCTCTGACGGAGAACAACTCGAAATGCGAATTATCCTTGCATGCCGGCCACATATAGACGCAGACACATAGTGAGAGCGATTAGCTTTGAGGACATTTTGCCAGGATAGTGGCACTCGTAACTCACTGTGTTGTGTATCCTTAGCCTAGATTGCGACCACAAAACACAGTTGAACACGAAATTAAGCAAAAAGGGGGAGAAAAATCCGCCCTTTGGAGGTTGACGCAGGAGGACAAAGCATACACACTCGCTTGACACGATTGTTACACGATACACGTGCAGCTTGGTATGTTCAAACACGGCAACGACCCAGTTTCGCCCCGAACCCACAATGCTTGTGTTTGTGCAACGTATCCTCAATCCCCCGATGTGGGCCCACACCCTGCCGCTTTCGTGGTGAGCTATCCATGAAAATGCTAGAGAGTCAACCCCCTTGGGAGTGAACACTGGCGTTAGCTAAGCAGGGTGCCCCTCTCACACATGGGTGGCTATGGTAGTGGCACTGGCTAACGCAAAAGAGGGAATCATTGGCCTTTGAGTCCCCCACTGGTTTGATATTTGTGTTTGCTTTGGTCCTCGGCCCGTTTTCTGTTCTCGGTTTTATTGTTGTTGTTCGAAAGTTCCCATTTTTTATTCGTTGTCAACGTGTGTGTGTCACTGTCGTGTGGCGACTACTACACCCGACGCATGGCACGTCACAATCGCAAGGGGTTGACGCAGACGACCGACGGACGTCTGAACTGATGTACACATTATAGTGATTGTATGCTGTGTGATGCGTTGCGTGTGATATCATTTTCGATAACAATTGGGTGGCTCCCACAAGTCCAGGCGTTGTGTGTCATATCGATTCGATGTCAGGCTGTGTGTGTGTGTTGGTGTTTGATGACAATAGAACGAACACCCGCCGACGACGCCATGATAGACGATTTGAGATTTGAATAGCCGGCAATGATTTGTCCTAATAACTGCGGAAAAAAGTTATTACTCCTGTGTTCGTTTCGAATTGGACGTTTCTGATCAATCGTTTGTCACTGTTCCTTTTGAAAGGTATATATATAGCAATTTAATCGATATTCGATTGAGTATGCCTACGGTATTTGGGGTATTGTCCTTTGCATGCACTTGACTGATGGCTATCCGTTGATTTATGTCAGTACAGTACTGTCAGTGCACAGTTGTACGGAGTTGTGTGATTATACTGTTACTGTAGTTGCACGTGTGCAAACAAGTATTTGTCGGTTAATCGAAAGGTTGTGGTAGAGTGGCACAGACCTTTTTCAGTATATACATTTGAAGGCATGTGGGTGGGACCACTTGCTGTCCAAAGTTAGCTCAGTCCTACAGAAGAACTGTCATTGGGAATTGACAATTTTGAAAATCAAAGGAAATAGTTCTATACTTTTTTTTAGATGGGAATTTAACTCAGCATTTACAATACTAGGATGTAGCTTTGACTTATGGCAAACAAATGAATCATATGACAGTCATTTCTCGGTGTGTACTCCTCTTGGAGAGACATTGTTGATTTTCTTCTGTCAGGCAGTGAACCTTATACTTCGCTTTGGTGTCATTAGGTCTGTTCCTTTACTTTTGTAGTAACAACGAAAAGACTGTCAAGGGCAGTGGTGGGGATAAATTCTCTCACAGAGAGAAACACTAACGTAAAAGTTAGGGAATGCTTTTATAGTAATCTATGAAAATGACAGATGCATAATTCAAAAGTTCAAAAAAGTCGTTAATATCGTACAAACTCGAAGAATTTTCTAATTTACGAACAAAATTATTCGATTCATCTACCTTGTGATGAAAGTGATTCGGAGCTACTCGAACATCTTCTCCATAGATCCGAGTATGTATATGGAAGAGTTTGTACTGATTGAACTACAAGCATTCGAAAAGAGCAAAAGCGACACGGTATTAAAAATTATGGCGATTGTCCTTTCATACTCCTTACAACAAGGACGAATTTCGTCGCCACATTCGAAAAGAATCTAAGGGGAACATTCAATTTTATTTTCTACCATTTTAATACGCAGAAAATCAAAACAAATGCACTCATATGTCAAAAATAGGACAACAAATTTCAAATCGACTGTTAAATGTACGTTGACTGACAGCTTTGACAATTCTTACTCCAAGAAATTTGTTGAGTAAAAATTCGTGAGATTCTCAGTGGAGGGGTAATATCTTGCTCTCTCGATGACGCTCTATTTTACGATTTTTTCGGGTTAGGCAACGGCATTGAGTAAAAATTCGTTAAATTTAAAAGTAAAGGAACAGACCTGTTAAGTATGCGCATTTTTGTTTTCTGATTTTTGCAGGATCTACATCAAATATCCACATTAATGGCAATTCAGCAAATCATTCACTTAATCAAAAATAGAAGGAATTTTTTTTAAGGGGAAATTCTGCATTATTTGAGGGAAAAATTATAAGTTGTATTTATTTTATGTACATACAATTTTTAATTTTAGTATACTTGTGCACTTGAGAGTTTGTAATGTATGTATCTATTATAAATTTATTTGTGGAATTAGCTATGCTTGGTCACAGGAAGGGTTAGGAGTACGGGGAGCAATATATAGGAGTGTGTTCAGTGGGTATTTGTTATAAATGGATGGATGCATTGCTAAACTTCTACTCGATTGGTTCATTCTACTTTTTACATGAAAATAGTTTCCTAGAAGTGGCTCGAACTTTGACACATCACCACATATCGATAGTTATTTATGCTACTAATGGAGTAGTGTTGCCGTCGTTTTAAAATGCTTTTCAAATATACCTCTGCAGTGAACACTACTGGAAAAAAATTACCTGATTTTAACGTTCAATTTGTGAGTGCTATATTGAACATTTTTAATAGTTAACTAAAATTTAAGCTAAATTCGTACTAATTCTGGAAGAAGCTGATTATCAGAAACTTCGTTACTAAAAGAAGGATGCATTTCACACAGTCCTGAACGCAATAAAATGCTTAGCAAATTCTATAGGTACCACTCTAGCTAGTTTTGCACACTTTTTCTACCTAGCTTTAGAAAATATTTAATTTCTCCTGCCTGAGTTTGGGATGCCTCGTTACGAAATGCACAACAGCAATAAAGCAAATCCACGTGGAAAAAAAACAAAAGTAGGAACATACCAGCTTCCTATCCAGGTGAAGGAAATAATCGTTTTCCTGCGGTAATTGCCCAATTATTAGATACCTGGATATGGATAGATGTAAGACAGATTTAAGCACTTATTGATTACCTCGGCTTAGGTCTTTATAATTCGATTTAGAGTAGCTATCCTTTTCAAATACTCGTACGAACGTATTTTTGCTAAAATGTGTAGCTCTTCTATGTCACTATAAACGCGAAGAACATATTTTACCTACTCGTACTTAAATTGTTTTTGTTTTGAATTTGGTCTGTACGGAAGTGCTTAAATTTGGGAATGATTGTGGTCGTGTGTGACCGACCGATTAAAGTGCGTGATGTGACAGTGGAAAGCGCAATACATTTGGTTTCCGGAGAAGCACCGGTTCAAATCGTTACCACAACTCTTAAAAACACTTTGGAACTAAAATCAAATTTAATTTAATTTAATTTTAATACATTTTTTTAAAGTTCATAACTGAAGGAAATTTTTCAAAATTTGTTGAAAAGTCGATTTTTACAACGGACTTGATAGATCACAGCACAAGTTCTACTATATTATTCGACAGGGAACTTAATTTCCGCTCGCATATGGATGAGATAATTCTTAAGGCAAACTCATCACTTGGCTTTGTTAAAAGATGGTCCAAAGAATTCTCCGACCCGTACGTGACCAGATCTCTTTACGTCACATTTGTTCGCCCCTTGCTCGAATACGCTAGCCATGTATGGTCTCCCTTTCAACGTGTCCATATAGACAGAATCAAGAGCATCCAACGTCGTTTTCTTCGATTTTCTCTTCGGGGACTATCTTGGAATGATCCCCTAATCTTACCTCCCTATCAAGATCGTCTCAAACTTATTAACCTCAATACCCTTGAGGAACGCAGGGACGTAGCTGACATTCTCTTCATCTATCGTCTGCTGTCAGACTTCATCGACTGTACGTCTCTTTACAACTCTATCTCCTTTAACCCTCGTAACCTTCGTTGTCCTCATCTCTTCTATTTACCAATTCACCGCACCTCATATGGTTCAAACGAACCAATTTCCCGAATGCTGCGAAAGGTTAATTCAAACCTTACTGTCTTTGATTTTAACCGCAGTAGTTCCTCCCTTAAAACTGACCTCCTTCACCTTCCTTAGTTTTAAGCCCTAATTATTAGTCCTAGTTTTAAGTTAGAATAAGTCACTGCCATAGCTTGTAATAATATGGGGGTTTTGCCCGCACCAAAATTTAATTAAATTAAATAATTCTTCTTGTCCAAATCAAAGTTATTTTTAAGCACAAATATAATTGCTACATGTTTATAAAAAATAAATAAATAAGCGTTCTACGCATAGTTTGGCATCGGAGACCAGTGTTGCCAGATTGGGTGCTTTGGCGCATTTTATGTGTTTGAATTTGTATGCTCATTCTAGATCTCTTAGATCAAGACCACTTTTATTTGAAAGTAGCCACACTACATTGTATGGTCAACGTGAGCCTATGGCAATTTGTATTAAATTGTTTCATCTGTTCTATTACGAGTTGGATATATTTTTGCCCAGAAATATTTTTAAGGATAAATTAATTTTGCTTATAACCAATGAAATTCATATTTAACTTATTTTTATATAACTTATTGTATTGTTTTACGAAATCTGTGGATTATAAATCGTAGATTGAATAAATAAATGAAATGAAAATGCCTCTGAAGCTAATTGATTCGCCAGTGTTAACAGTTCGTGGGAGTTTTCATCATTGGAATAATATGTCAAAAAATGAGCCAAATGTTTTAGAGGAAATTTTAATTTCATGAAATCTTAACTCATATTGGACTGGTCTTGCATTTGTGTGTGCGAAAAAGGAAATATTTTAACACGTTTCTTTATATTTGTTCCACAATGAGCAATTTGTTTATACCTACTCGTACTCATTTTAAAATGTACCACCTTTTTTGATACTCTTTACAAGTTTTGTATTTCATTATAGGTACCAGAGGTTTTTTTGAAAATCTTGTGATATGACGATGTCCACCAAATTTGTTCGTGTCACCAAATGATCTATACCTTTTATCCAATTTTATAGTACAACAGTGTTATCATACCGTGGGAATTTTTCTGGTTATAAAATCTCTTAAGTCTTGTGGGTAAAGTTAAAAAATTCATATAGTAGTTGTTAACGTTGCAAGAGCTATATTTATAGTTGACCGGATCGGTGTGCACTCACAAACCACACAAACTCTGTAAAAATTAAACACTTTGAAAATGTCACATTCATGTGCCAGATGTATCCCCTCGCTTTTTCATTCATTCCTATGGAAAATTCCGCATAAGCTATCACCGGAAAAAAACCGCTTAATATATTTGTAATAAAGGAGAGGACAAAATTTTTTTTTTGCGGTATCGCTATCGCATTGTAAGGACCAAAGTCGGGTAAATCATATTTTTCCACATGTGTATTGTATACGCAAAAGTTCATTCCTTGAGTGAAAAAAAAAATAAAATGTAAATAGAACCAACTGCTGTTGGTATTTTATCGAGCGCATTACGTCTTTTCTGTGAACATACCCCAGTCAATTGAACGCTGCTAATATTTATTTGTTGTGCCTGAACAATTACTCTCTGACTCTGAACTGAACTGGCATTCCAAACGAAACTGCACGTGTTCAAATATAAAACTCTTGCGTACGTTTATGCAGTTACGTTCTGTGTTTGTCATGATTTATCTCGTGTGTATTCAACATTGGACCGTTGTGGAGTCCATTGTGTTCAGGCAATTGACATGCATACGAGTAATCCCTCAAAAATTACATTTTAAAATGTATTTTTTTTAAACAGTTTTTTCAACTGCTATAGGTAGGTACATACGTAAAGTATTAGATGCACTAAAAGTATTCAACGCAACTTGTATCAGTTCAAACCAGACTAACACGTGTACAAGTTGACCGCTCTGGAAAAGGTTGGGTGGGTGCGGCATAGCTAGCCCCGCAGCAGCCCCCTTAAGTCCATGTGGACCCATTGTGTTGTAATATACGTACTAGCAAGTACCTACAAGTACAAGTAAATTTTAACAACTGTCCATTGACCTAAATCACCGAATTTCAGCACAAATAAATAGCAAAGAGATCTCAAGTCGATGCAAATACCTCAACTTAAACACCGAATTCACATCGTCAGCCCCGTAATAAGCTTACCTATAGAGATTCAACTTGTCTGCAGACGTATCCACTGCTAGTCAGAGCAAAAATAATCCTTGTTTGCGCACACGAACAACTTCAATTGATGGCAGGAACAGGAAACAACTTCTGTTGGATTTGAATAGATTCTTCTTTCTTTCTGCTTTTGCAAATATACTATCACAGACAATAAGCTATCATATGACTTATTTCCATTTGCTCAAATCACTTCACTAATTCGAATTTCTCTTCCGATTAGCACTTTCATTGATTTTATTTTTAGGCTTAAGAATTCACTACACAATTAAAAAAATATTGTTAACACTCTCTCAGATGACATGTGTGCTGCGTTGTTTTTGAGTTTCCATGACACCACCGTAAAAAGCCACCCTTAAGAAAGGTTACTAACAACAACTCAAATAAATAGTTTTGCGAAACGGAAAATAAAAGAATTTGTATTTTCACCAAACAATCGAACACACAATTACCTTCCGATTGGTTTGTTATCTCTCCACCAACCGACAATCCCACAGATACACGTTATGTGATGTTAGAGATTTAAAACTACTGCTGTTTCCTTATCAACCCTCAATGAAAAACAAAACAACAAAAAAAACAAATTCCGATAGCAGCTGGCTGTAGCGAAATGCTCTACAACTTCCTGCTTTGTAAAGTGAGGAGAGATCTGTTTGGCATTCCTGAACAAACAGATAACCTTTGGGACTTCTTCTTTTTTGTTTTTTTGTGGAGAGATTTTGAAATCCTACATACAATCGTCGCACATTTTTCAAAGGAGGAGAACTAAATATCCGAAACCACGCGAAATAAAAGTGACACGACGTCTACTGCGAACGATAACGAATTTGAGTGGTGTTCTTTCGAAAGGCGCACACTCTCAACTGGGAACGGCATAATCTCGGTGTTTAGATGGCAATGACAAGCGAAAAAAAAAACGTCACGGAAACCAATTTGATGATAAGAATAAATTCCCTTCCAAGAGAAGAAAAATATTTTAGTTACTCATTCGGAAGTTCTGTTGTTAACCTGGTGCTGGTGCCTGGTCGACCGGCGAGCTAAGTGTGTTAACAGTGAGTCACAGCTGCAAATGCGATAAATGTTGAGCGACAACGTGTAATTCTTGGTACAAGTTAAACAATCTGTCAAGTGTATTGGATTCGACTCACTTTGGGTGACCCCTTCAGTATGACAGAGGGTTGAACAATAAACATCCATCTTTGCCATATCGGTGGAAGTGGAAGTACAATGGACCGACAAAGAAATCGCTGTCCGCACAATAATGCACGTCAGGCAGATGATGATATCATTATTTAGCTTAAAATCTCGAAAAGTGGTTTTCGCTTTCAGTTATGATTCAGACATAGGAAAGCATCTTCTTCTGGCTTTGTGTGTAGTTACATATTGAAGAATGCTTGCGGTTATTGGGATTGATTTTGTTTGTCAGTGTAGGTCCGGTGTATACCCTGACATCAGGGATTGGTTGGTGCTTATTTGTCTGTTCCCCAGATAGGTGTAGGTGCGTCAATCTTAGATTTTAGTCACTCCGATATAAATGACCAAACAGGGAAAGCTACGAGTATTTGATTCAAGATCACACCATAACACAAACACACCATTTATATGGTCTTCCCAATAGATGTTTAATTTTATTGCAGAAAACTTACAGCCTCATTGACAAGTTCGTACTAGTTCGCTAGGTACTGTACTGTGTAGTACTATTAATACTTTTTTTAACATGTTGTACATTCACGCATCTATCGTCCTTAGAATATGGAACTTATATCTGGCATTAAAAAAAAAATAATTGGCGCAACAGGTCCTTATGGACCCAAGCCTAGCTTCTCACAACCATTCGTCTTGTGTGAGTTTTTATTTTTGGGACGAATGGAAGGGATCTACAATTTTATGCCGAGTCAAAACGGCCAATTGAGAAGCTCTTTCATGACAGTTATACTCTCGGATGTTTGTCAGACGTTCGCGAGAGGTGGCGCAGTGAAAAAACCTTAAGTTGGGATTTGGGTTTTTCTCGGGATTCGAACCTGGGACCCCTCGCTTAGTAGTCCAACACACTAACCACTAAGCCACTGCGCCGACATTAACTAAGTATTAAATAGACTGTCAGCTACCATGCACCTACCCAATTCTCCGAGCAAAGTTTGGAAATAAAATGCTCTCTTAAATTCCCTATCTTTGAATACGTGTGAAGCAAAACAAAAATTACGAGAGGTGTATTAAAAGAAAATAACAGAATGAACTGTCACTGTTGAACTGTTAAATCTTTCGCCTTTTACTATGCGTAAGTGTATGCGTGCGGCTAATTTAACTTTAACATGGTGGACATACTTTCCCAAATAGTAACACGGAAAACAGTTTGATAACCGTCTTTTAAATACTTAGATTATGATATCTGGAGATATTCACTAGTTATATCCCTTCCAGTGTATTTTCCAACAACGAAAAAGACTTAAAAAAGCGGGTAAAGCGCTTACTTTGAATGGTGAAAAACCTTTGTTATAATAATTACTAGATGTCTACTGATTTTGGCATTGTAAGTGACTTAAAAAATGAAATTTCGAGCTCGAAAACCCTATGCGATGACACTTGGACATAATACCGCCGCCATCTAGTGGAATATTTATTATTCGTTCATTAGTAATTAACAACTGGGGACATTTTTTTTTTTTGACATGACATTATAAAAAATATTTTCTATAATTTAGCAAAAGATGTCAATAGAAATTGCAATAAAAAAAAAAAGAGTTTATGAATAATTATAACAGAAATGACAAGCAAGAAAAAGAAACTACGTTAATTGTGTATCTGGCATCATTATTAATTATTATTAATATTAATGATGCCATTATTCTCAAATAATAAAAACATGAATTTAATTTTGACTGGCAGCACTGATTTATGTCAAAATAAATTGTGCTTCGGTTAAAGACTTTACCCAGAGTAAAAAGTATTTTAATAAACTTCAATACTTTTCCATAAATATCTGCGACATCCAACTGGTTTCGTGTTTTACACCAAAGATAATGGAATACAGAGATATATAACTTTCCAGTGGAAAGGCGGCTGCCTACAAGCTGTTTTCCCGAAAAAGTCATGAAGTCACGCTCCCATGCTCATTTCATTTCTAGTATGTGTGAGTTTATGAATTGGACTTTAATGCAAAGAATTCGCTATGCCGAAATGTGTATTTAACTATTTCTTTTATTTTAATCGAAGCCTTAACAAAAATCAAATAAGTTCAATACCAAACACAAAACAATTGAACAGAGTGATGCCCATTAAAGCTTAAGGAATGTTGGCCGGCCATTATCAACGTGGTTTTTTGTAGCTCACACGTATTCACAGACGGGGGTTGAAATTACAAAAACAACAATGTAAACAAATGGGTTTTGGGGGGGATAGACGTACGAAAGATAGCCATCTCTTTTATTTATTCATCTCTGCTTTAAACTTTGCAGAGCACCAATTTTACAAATTGTAACTAACTTCACTCTATTAGGAGAACACACATCATCTTGCGACCAGCTTTGGCAAGTGTAATGGCACATCTCGGACACTCCTCTGAGCGCAAACAAATTTTAAAAATTAGTAAACCCTTTTATATGTTGAATGTTACATTTGCCAAATTTTTCCGTTTTGATACTTTCTTATTTTTTTAATTGCAGGATCTTCGTGTTATAATAGATTGGAAAGTTGGTTTTTGATTGAGTCAAGAAAGCAATGTCTGCATCGACAATAAATCTACTCATTCGCAGTTGCAGCAAACCAACAGTTCTTAGCCTTCAAAATAGGAGACATTCCAGCAAAATGTTGGCAAAATAAGTTAGGTGAATTAATTGGGGAAAATTGGTATCGAACTGTCAAAAAGTAGTTACAAAATTAGATATGTGGAAAACATCAAAATTGGCAACCTTGTCACAGGCCAGAAATTTAGCAACAACTCTTTGATCATACCAAAAATGTTACAGAATTTTTTTTCAAATGATTTAATGCCCCCGCATAGTTCAAATGTGTGTTGTATTCTGAATAATTACTGATCTCTCTGTTTGTCGTTTTTACGTTTGCTGTCTTTTTTAATCTGATCTCACATACATGGACTGTCGTACCTCCGTAGGTCTCTGGAGGATGACATAAGCACTATGCGAGCAGTCAAGTTTTGGCGACCTGTGTATCGTGTGTGCTTTTGCACTCTTGGTAGTTAAAAGAGTTGAAAATGCCTTATCTTGGCTTTAATAGAATCTTTATTTTTCGAATTCCGTACGTAGATGTAAAGAGTTTGTACGAAGCTTCTTTTTTTTTAAATGTGGATGAATTTGCAGAGTGAGGCGTGGCATCTTTCATATGACAAAAAATATTTAAAACGCTGTAGACTTGTGAAGCAAAACTGTAGATCAACATGGCTAAGCTTTGCGAGCTTGTTATTCCTATACAGCTAAAACCCAGTATGTCGGATTCGAAATTTTGAAAATAAAATCCAAGAAAAAACGGAATTTTGATACAACTTGATTTTTAATACCGATTCGACAATTTTCGAAATTTTTTGTTCAACATTTTTCGTTTTCAAGATGATCTTTCGACATTTTGCGACCCTGTATTCTTTTCGAAGATATGCTCCGTTATTTCAAAACACCAAACTGGACAGTCACTTTTCCTCAATTCAGAAACAGGAACTCCAATATATTGAGAACCCGACTGGACGGTTTAAAAACGCATTTCTGTTTGATAAAAAAAATAGTTAGACTTGATTTTGATTTTTAAATTAGTAACAATAGGTACATACTTTCGATATAAATCAAAAACTCTTTGAAAGAGTCAATTGATTTAGTTAAATCTTCAAGGCCCATAATACCTAATACCTACTTCTTTTAAAATCTTTTGGTAGTTCAACAAAACATTCGAACAAGACTGATCAACTTAATGGACGACAGCTGGTTTTGTTTGGATTTGCAGCATTGAATTGAAAAGTTTTGATTTTTCGAGGAATCACCGAGAAAAATTCAGAAAACAACAACTGTAAATAAATTTCTGGAAAGTCCTTAAACATGTTTATGAACTGAGCTTCCGCTTTCGAGTTTCTATTTCCGCTTTCGAGTTTCTATTTCTGCTTTTGAATTTGTGTAGATACCTAACGGAAGGCAACAAAGAGCATCTTCAAATAAAATGGAGAAAACGGAGTGATACGTGCAAAAGTTGGGACACACAATTTTCTATCGAAATACTAGAAAGTGGCACACCTTTGAAAAATCATTTTGGCGATACCAACCTATGGACAAATGGCGTAGGTTGTTGGAAGTGAGTTTTAGTCATGATTTCGCCCGTTTAGATTAGCCACTGAATCGGCATTCCGACCAATCATTTACAAAGGTACAAATCAGAAGCTAAAAATCGCCATTAAGTAAAATCAAACCATACCCTTTAGGACATTAAATAATATGGTCAACTTGTCCTTAGTTTTAATAGGTACCCTCTAAACTCTGATCTGACAATTTTCAGCTCTGTTCTTTATCCGCGCAATAGAACTCATCAAACTCACGCCCATTCACCTGGATTGTTTTGCCATTCGAATTAGTAGGTGTAAAATGTTGGGTCAAAAACCGCGTGATGCTTGACGTAATTATTCCCGAAGAAAAACGTACAACAATTCCCCACCACCTATCAAAGCCCAAGGTGTATTTTCAAAACAGATGACTCACCCCCACACCAAAACAGCATTTCTTTTCTGCACACCGATTATGATGAGAAAAGTCCAATTTTTCCTCAACATCATTTGAATAGCTCTCCACCTTCGAATTATTTATTTCCAACTCAATAGCTATTGCCAATCTTCTTCCTTTTCAATAACCCAAATAGAAGACATCACAGCACAGACAAAATAAGAAAGAAAAAAAAGTCAACGACACAAGCGCATTCAAATACAGAACACACAAAATTCCAATTCCAATTCCAATTCCCATTCCGTTTTTATGGAATCTCAAAAATTGAGTTCAAGATCGATGGTGATGACCTTCTCACTTTACACCCCCATCCCGGCTCACCCTTCTCCATCGCCGTCCACAGACAACCCAAAACATAAGCAATTCCATGCCGTTCGTCGATTTCGAAATTAAACAAAAATTTTGAAATTCCACAGCAAAGAGACACCAATCTTCGACAATCACTCTTGGATTCTACGATACCATGAGATAGATAGAAAAAAAAAGGTGGAAAACCGTTCTCGTGTGTATGCGTATGTTTGTGTATATTTTGTTTAGCACACTGTGCTCCATATCCATTTATCATTTGCAGTACACACAAACACACCCCATACGGCGAGTGTTCCTGCTCTTTGGTATGAGTATCTAAGTACTTTGGCCATGTTATCACCATCAGGCATTTTTTCGATTTAATTCTCGAGTGCTGAGTTTTCCACTTATTCGGTCGTCTTTCCTACTGTAAGCCCCCGCTCTGGTCACCGCCCGCCACCCCTTGGGCATGTGAAAATTGGAAAAACATCAAAATCCATTATACTACAGCGACGCTTTCCCCGCGCCAAAGCACCAGCAGCCTCTCTCGGGTTCATTCATTGCAATGCGCCGCTCTTCTCGCTCGATGGCAGCTGTGTGTTGGTAATATAGGAAAATAGTTTGGTATACCTACACTTGGGACGGAGGAAAGTTTTCCCGATTTGTTTTCCCAGCGTGAGCAAAGATATATACAAACAAAAAATGGGGCAATCCAACAACAACGACGCACACATGTCAGAGCTGCAAACCACGACGGATGGTTTGATTTTTCCAATGGAAAGCTTCTTTTCGAAAAACCCCGTGTACATCTTCTTTTTTTTTGTTAAGAATTTTCCTCTTTTTCCACATACAACACACGGACACGAGTCTCCTACATTTCTGTGATGTGTGTGTGTGTGGCATGTGAATTTTCTTTTCAATTAAATTTTCCCTGCTGTATACCTTTTCACACTGAGAATTTTTCAAATATTTCCTTTTTTTCGAAATTTTACCGAACTACACAGATTTGGATGCAGCTATGCGAAGACTCACTTTCAAAAAACCCGTTTCTGACCCGTTTTTGAGATGGATTTTCCAAAGGAAAATCGTCGAATCAACCACCAACTCTGTGGTTGTCCGAAATACACACAATTTGGAACATACACGCACGCACTCTGTAGACACTGCCGCCCGAATTTTGAAAAGATCTCTTTTGCTTTGTATGGCGAGATTTCCGAATATTTTTTCACGCACCTCGAAAACGGTCGTTTTTGGCCCGAATAACAGTTTTTTCTCACTACAAACTGTTTCACTTAAGGGATTTCACTTCTCTTGAATGGGTTAGATTTTGTGTGTTGGTTTTTTGTTGTAATTATTTTGGCGAAAAAAAAACTACTACACTCCGCGGGCCAGTTGCCGTTGTGGCGTCAGAGGAGAATTTGTATTTGCGAGCCCGAGCGTTCGAGACAAGATGTACCTAGAGAGACGGAGAATGTGTGCACTAGCACACAATATGGCGTCTTCCAATCTGAGCGAGAAAATCGAGAGACAGAGTAAGAGTGACGATGGAGCTGGGGAGCACCGTTTTCCAGTGTCGAAATATTTTTTGTGTATATTTTCGTGAAAAGCTTGGTCGAGTGTATCTACTGAAATCGTGCAACCACCCCGGGCTTCCTCCGATACGAGTCTATTCTGTGTATGTGTGTGTCAGCTTTTTGGCAACCCTTGTGGATTGCAGTTGCGGGGAAAGCTAAAGGCACAGAAAGGATTGTAATTAGGGGTTGGTTGTGAAGGGGAAATTTGAACTTGTATGATTTGGAATTCACCCGAAAGGAATAAAGAATGTGGGCCAAGTGGAGTCGGCACAAGAGGTGGCGGATGTGATTAGCATAAAAGCTCATATTTCTGCCAGATGGGAAGGCACTCACCCGCTTATGCTAATGTCAACGAGTGTATATGGAGTTGCACTTTCTATTTTCACTTAACTTAATACTGAGATGAGGTCGCGTTCGCTTGTCAGGAGCAATGCATTGTTCATACATTCATTTTGAAACAAAAATAGTACGTATTTTGAAAATGTTTTCCTCCAAAGCGTATAGGTAATGTGCAAGTTCGCAAGTTCAAACCCCAAAATTGATCAAAATTCAAACAATAAGCAAAAAACGCGTCAAAAAATGCGCGTAAAACGTGTGAAAAAACGCGTCAAAAAACGCCTCAAAAAATGCGTCAAAAAACGCGCCAAAGAACGCGTCAAAAAACGCGTCAAAAAACGCGCCAAAAAACGCGCGAAAAAACGCGTCAAAAAACGTGTCAAAAAACGCGTCAAAATACGCGTCAAAAAATCGCGTCAAACAATGCGTCAAAAAACGAGCCAAAAAAACGCGCGAAAAAACGAGTCAAAAAACGCGCAAAAAACTCGTCAAAAAACGCGGGAAAAAGGCGTAAAAAAACGCGCGAAAAAACGAGTCAAAAAAAGGATTAAAAAAACGCGGGAAAAAAGGCGTCAAAAAACACGCCAAAAAAAGCGTCAAAAAACGCGCCAAAAAGAGTCAAAAAACGCGTCAAAAAACGCATCAAAAAACGCGCCAAAAACGCGTAAAAAAACGCGGCAAAAAACGCGCCAAAAAAACGCGTCAAAAAACTCGTCACAAAACGCGTCAAAAAACGCCTCAAAAAAACGGACGAACAAACGCGCGAAAAAACGCGTCCAAAAACGCGCCAAAAAACGCGTCAAAAAACGTATCAAAAAACGTGTCAAAAAACGCGCAAAAAAAACGCGCAAAAAACGCGCCAAAAAACGAGTCCAAAAACGCGCGAAATAACGCGGCAAAAAAACCGTCAAAAAACGCGCCAAAAAACGCGTCAAAAAACGGGCCAAAAAACGCACGAAAAAACGCCTCAAAAACACGTTAAAATACGCGTCAAAAAACCGCCAAAATAAGTGTCAAAAAACGCGTCGAAAACCGCGTCAAAAAAACGCGTCAAAAAACGCGTCAGAAAACGAGTCAAAAAACGCCTCAAAAAAACGGACGAACAAACGCGCGAAATAACGCGCCAAAAAACCATCAAAAAACGCGTCAAAAAACGCGCCAAAAACGCACGAAAAAACGCTTCAAAAAACGCGTCAAAAAACGCGCGAAAAAACACGCCAAAAAACGCTCGAAAAAACTCGTCAAAAACGCGTCGAAAAAACGCACCAAAAAACGCGTGAATAAACGCGCGAAAAAACGCGTCAAAAACGCGTCAAGAAACGCGCCAAAAAACGCTCGAAAAAACGCGCCAAAAAACCTATAGGAGGCGCTGTTGTCAAGACAAACAAATTTTTTTTTTTTTAACTTAATTTTTGAAGTGAATACTATGAACCTGCGGAGTGAACTGGTAAATGTGTTATGAGAATTATGATGTGGCGAGGAAACGGGAGTGAATTCTGTCGAATTTTAATTCATGAAATTTAAAAATTTCAGTTGCAACCAGGAAATAAACCTGAGACTGCGAAATTCATTCAAATTGGTTGTTTCAATACAAATTCAAAGTGATCACAAAGATGAAAATGGAATGTTTTTGTAAAAGAAATTCATGTCAAAAATCATCCACATTTATTTAACATAAATGTTAATTACTTCAAGTTTAACGGATAAAATTCTATGAACGCTGCCAACAACTTTGCCAACGGCAGAAGTAGCATACGCCAGATGCCAGGGAGTTGGTGAGCCGGACTTTTGGAAGTAACGTGATATAGCTCGTACGGAAGTAACGGAAAATCGGCCGAAGTTGGTGGTTTCAGTATGGTTGGCCTAGAAAAACAGAAGACGTCAAAAGAAAGTCTCAAGTCAACGGCCTTTTTTGAACTAGTTTTATTGAAGTAAGATCTATAAAGTTTCATACAAAAAACCCTGAAAATCGTCTACGTAAACAATCGAACAGTGGCATCGGCTCCCGTCGAGAACACCCACGGTTGCACCGGATGCCAATTAACATCCAAGACGCCAAAGTCATCACGCTTCTCGTGCGTCTGCAGCTTCTTTAGAGGAACAATCAACGGGTTCTGTAGTAGATCACTGTAAAAAAGAAGGCAAACTGGTTAGTGCAGTCCTGGGATAGGACAGTCCTGAACTACAACAACTTACTTATAGACCATTCCATGGGACACAATAACCGACTGATCATCACTGCCCGACGCAAACAGAGGGTACCTCAAGTGGTAGGCCACACTTCTAACAGCGTTTTTGTGCAGGCGCATTGTCTGATACGGTTTCGTGGACAAATCCAAGTCGAACCACAGCATCTTCTTGTCATAGGTGGAGACGAGCAAGTTGTCTCCCTTCGGATGGATGGACATTCCCGAGATCCATTTCGAGTTTGTGAGCAGCTTCTTGATGAGTTCTTGTTTGACGAGGTCATAGATGCGGACGTTGTGTTGGGTCTGGAAACAAAATCGTTTTATAGAGACTCCAACGAATGGAGGATAGGATCCAACTTACCGCAACGAAGAGGCACGGTTTGATGGGGTGGAAGAGCACAAACTGTATCAAGCCCTTGCTCTTAGAGAATGGAATCTGACTGCGACGCTTAGACAGTTGGTGGATTATCGCCGAACGATTCGCACCTTCGGGCATCACTGTGGCGAGGTAGTCGCCCCGACCGTGCCAAGTGACCTGTCGTACTGGCTTAAAATGCGTGATTATCACCCGAACGCCCTTCTCCTGCTCATCCTTCTCGGCCACAGACCACTGGACGGCAGTCTTGATGCGCTCACTCTCCAATTGGTCGACTTTTGGTAGCTCCGACAGGAGATCATCTGTCTTCTTTACAAGCAGCTTGTCGCCGACCTTGGGGTTGATCAGAAGCAAGCGGTTGCCAGACGCCACTGCTATGATGGACAGTTTGGCATTGGGGCACCAAGCCACACAGCGAACAACGTCGCCTGTTTCAATTGTCCGAATGCAACGACCCGTGACAATTTCCCAAACTAAAACGCGAACAAGGGAATTATATTGAAGCAACTCATAGCCTCGGACGTTACTTACTCTTAACGGTTGTGTCATCAGATCCAGAGACCATGTACTCGCCCTTGGGTTCGATGCTGACCGATCGGATGATGTCAGTGTGGCCACGGTAGACCATGCTCTCCACAGTTGGGAATGGCTGAAGATCCTTGGGGCTGGGCAACTTGGGAATCAGGTACTCGGCGTCGATGTTCAACCTCATGCGCTTGGCTCTGGGGCACAAGTAAAGATCCAAACAGCGGAGGAAACGCTCGCGGAGATAGCGAGGATATGCCGGCACCGCTCGCAGCGACTTGTACTTCTGCGGCATGAAATGCAACTTGCGTTTGTGTGGTTCCTCCCTGAGCTTCTCCCACTCCTTCATTTCCTTTTGATCGAAGAGGTACTCTGGTGGTGGATTGTACGACTCGGCGTGGCCAGGCAGATCTCTCTTCGGAGCGGAAACTGGATCATGGATGCGACGCATATCATCGCGACTAGTGTCAGTCTCCCAAAGCATGTAGAACTTGGGCCCACGCTTAGCTTTCTTCTCACGTTCCACCTCCTCCATAGTCTTCATCCAACCCATCTTGAGGGCATGCACCATTTTGCCGATTTTCTTCTTCTCTGGTACCGATGGAAGGAAGGAGCGTTTGTGGTCAGGCACGTTCTTAATGGGCATCTTCTCTACTTCGGAGGAGAACCACTCAATCCACGGTTCGTATTCGTTGTGCGCGTCATTGGGAACTCGGCCAGAGTTGATGCGTTTGATGAGTTCTATATCGGCGTCAGTTAGGGTGACCTCCTGACCAGTTTGTGGGTCCTTAACTGTGCGCCAGAAGTTGGGATCTTCGATTTTCTTCAGGAAATCATCGATCTGATCTCCTTTCGGAGGTTTGATGATCTTTTTCGCATCCCAATCATAGCCGATGTGTTTGTATTCATCGTACCAGTGCATAGGGATATTACCGACAGTGTTTCTGATATCTTCTTCATCGGATGTGTCAGAGTTCTCGTATTCTTCGGCAGTGGTTGTGTTCGTTCCGTTGTCGTCTTTGCTTCGCTTCTTCTGAAGCTTGGACAAAGCTGATTTCTTCTTTTTTGAGACCTTGAACTCACCCTCAACCCGAGGAACAGCGATTGCAGCCGCGGACGGCTTTACTGGTTCAGATTGGGCCTCCACTGGAGGTGATGGCCCTGTTTTTGGTGCTGAAGTTGCAGGTTCGTCTTCAACTTCACTACTTTCGTCATAATCATGGTCGTCCTCCTCTTCCTCATCATCGGTAGAAACATCCTCAATATCTGCCTCATCTATGTCATCGTCTTCATCGTCGCTTTCTCCAGCTTTTTTCACGTAGTTACCCTCATCGTCGCTCTCAAATTCTAGATCATCACTTTCATCAGAATTGTAAACTTCATCGATTCCCTCGTCATCCGTGCTGTCCCCATCGTTGCTAATGTTTTTCAATAAGTCCTCCTAAGGTATAAATATTTCAAGACACGTTCTTGGTGTATGCAATCGAACTTACCTCGTCACTTTGTTCATTTGTGGTGATTTCTTTCTTTTGTTCAGCTTTTGTCGATTCTTTTATTGTCGCTGCCTTGCGCTTTATAGGTTTGCTGGTTTTAGCCATGGCGGCACAGATATTTTTACAATTTTCTTTATAAATGCACAAAAATACAAAATCTACCGCGCACGTGTTTAGATTTTGATATCGTTAATGACAGTTTGTGACGTTTCGAAGTGTCATCTGCGGCATAAACAAAAATGTTGAGTGGTGCTCTTACAAGTTAGGTTGGAAACATATTATGAAGAAGTTAATAGTGCTGTAGATGGGAGTGGTTCACAGTTTGCAATTATTGCTCAGAGATGGCAGGCAAAAAAAAACACCAAAATAACAGCGAACAAATAAAAATAGTAATTGGATTCATTGAATTATTACTTACTGGCAATCATTTTTGTAGGTACTAGAAATTGTGACTTAGCCGATTGGCATTTATTTCGCTTTCAGATCTCCTGCAAAATGGGTCGTTGGTCGGCAAGTTCATCTAAAAATGCCAGGCGATAGATGCGCCATCTTAAATGCGTAACGCTGAATAAAATATTCAATTATTATTATGAAAGAAAAAGAGTTATGCTAGCATGTATGACTAGTAACAATTACTTTATTTCTCACTGAACATTTACATAGAAGGTATGTCTTAATTGTATAGCTAGGTACTATTTAATCTTGAACAAAACATTTAAACTTACAAATAAATAACTAAACAATGCACAAGGAACTAGTTCTTGACGTCTGAGTGACACCCGTCTTTGGGAAATATTCTACAGTTAAATTCAAACTTCTTACAAACAAAACAACTAGAAAAAGAAAAATTCAATAAATAAATAGCAACAAAAGCCGGAAGAGCTATATACAAATGCCATGGCAGTCGAAGGAGTCCTCATATCCCATCATCTTCCCATGATTGTCGGCTCATCTGCCATTGCCAATTCATCGGTAGGAGCCTTACTGCCCTTCTTTTTCCCAGAGTACCACATAAACATGAGGCCGCACACGACATTCGTTATAAAGGTGAACCAAGCCAACCAAACTCCGTAGCCATATCTGCAGGGAAGGTAGTAACAAGAGTGTAAAAGGTTGCAAACAGAAACTGAGTATACTTACTTGAGCTCCGCTCCATATGGATAAGCAAAGAAAAGATGCGTCCTAGTGTAGTCAATCGAGGAGATCAGCACCTGGATGACAACTATGGCGGTTGAAGCAGACACCAAGTGAATGCCTCCTGCCAGTCGCTTGAACATGTACCGCGGGTTCATGAAGGTATAGAACGAGAACACGGAACCCAGGCACATGACGAATACAGTGATGCAGGCAAATGACGCCTGAGTGCGAATGTAATCTGCGGAAGAAATCATTAGGCTTCATGTCGGACAGGGCTTGAGGCAACACCTTACCCATCAGCTCATCATCGAATCCCGGGTCGTTCTTAAGAGTGCTTGCGTTCGGAAACATCTCAATATACTTGCAACGCCCTGGGAGATAGTTAAATATGAAGTCACATGCAGAGGTTAACCCTCAAATACTCACTTGTCGAAATGTACTCATAGCCATTGCCGTACTTTCCCCTTTTCGGAGGCTTTGGCGGCACCAACTGCAGTATTATCCGGTCTTCGTTCAACACATACGCAGGGATATCCAGGTCTCGTATGTACGGCCACAATAGCTTTGCAACTAATCGCTTTTCGTTCCATCCGTTAAATATAACCTCCTGCGCTGCCACCGGAATCACAAAGTAATACGACGTCTGGTTGACCACAACCTGCTGGAGGGCATCTCCGAACACTCCCTGCGCTTCCAGAGCCGGCACATCCAATGGATTAACAGAAATCGGCTTCGAGTGTATCGGTATCAGTGCCGAAACTTTGTTAGCCAACTCCAGTTCCCAGTAGGCCTTCTTAAAGATCGGAAACATATCCTGATCGTTGCGCACCCAATGGGCAAACATCCGCTCCTTGGCCTCTTCGGTGAAGTTCTGCATCGGAAACGTGACATTGTTGTCCATGAACTCCTTGATAAAGTCTGCGCTCGATACGCTCATCTTGGCATCATTGAGAGCGGTTGCGCTTTGGTACGCAATCGAGGTAAAGTTCCGAGCGACCTTCGAGTCGGGCAGCGCATATGGCACCATGGTAGCTCGACAATGTCGCCACAAGCCCGAATGCGAGGACATAAAGAAGCGACGTGTCTCGGGAATGAAGATTCCTGCAATAAAACAAATAAAATTGTTAACAAGACTCTGTCAACTCGGAATGGACAATTCAAATTCGATTTATTCGCGACGAATACGGAATCGCCCACACGTAGAGTGCGCTCTGCTCGTGTTCGTCTTTGTCGTTTGGTCGTCTGTGGTCGCGCACGTTGGCGTTAATGAACTTTTCAATTGATCGCTTCCCCATCTGGAATGTGTTCGCTTTTGCACTTTACAACTGTTGAATGGTGTTGATAGCTTCTAGCTTGTAGACGGGCAGCATCTGGTTCGATTGGGAGGAAGCATTTTCGAAAGAAAAGGCCCGACTAACGCTAACTGCACACAACTACACCACACACATGTGGAACGTGAGAAAAATCTGGGACAGACGTATAAACACATAATGTTCCATTATTAGATTTGGATTTAATTTTGGCCATAATTTCCTTAAATAGCCACGTGAATTGCTTTGTTTTGCTAGAGATTTTTATGGTTTTCGAATATACGAGGTTGTGTGATTTTGGGATAGTGAGCTTTTAAAATGTTGCACAAGTGCAGAGCCATCAAAAAGAAAACGGACTTATGTAAGTATTAAGCGACATTTTGATAGATTTTTGTTTGTGATACTGCGCGATACAAAATATCATGTTTAGTGTCCAGGCTAGATTTTACGAACTCATTTGAAATTACTCATTGTAACGTACAAAATTTTTAGTGTAAATGGGGATGTTCAAGTATCTAGTTAAGTTAGTCTGACAGCTGTCTGACTAGATGTATCTCGGTTTTGATTGGCTAAAATCGGTCATTTGAGCAGCTGTTTCAGTTGACGTTTATGAAGGGGTAGCCGACGAATTTAGTCAAGAAATTCGTGACTGACAACTAAGTTGACAGTTCGCATATATGTGGCTGATGTAGAAGAAGTGACGTTCCCGACCAATCTAGTTTTTGGGTTCAAGTAACATCTCATCCAGACCAATCTAGTCGACTTAAGACAACTAGATTCTTGAATGTGCCCAATGTTTAAAATGATTATTAGTAAGGTCCACTGACAATCGGTGCAGTTGGCTTCAGTAAAAGCAAAAGCGAACGTCAGTGCCACGCCCATGTAACGTTTGTGTAACGTATATCTTTTTGCAAGAACTTTGATACAATAATAGCTGGCCCAACTGTCATCGGCGCTCCAAAGTTCCAACAAGTAGTATCTTAACTTGTAACTAATCTAATGACTGCTACTTTACCTTAGCGACATCGCAAGGCTGACGTCAAATTCGGTATAAAAACACTTGATATCTAGCACAAATGGCGATGGTTTTATTATGTCGCGTGTGCTTCTTTCCCATGAGTCAACATTCCATCTAAAAACTCATCACGTAAAATTCTATTACATGAACAACAAAAACCAGACAACTTTTTTCCTATTCCAAATAACCAACTTGGCGCCTGTCATTAAACCACATACCTACTACAGTTTGACATATTAGACTCACACTAAACGGTTAACAACAGAAAGAGCAATAAAACGCACATTTTTTCGACAGCAACATAAACTATACTATAAAAATTGCGCTGCTAAATCGAATGACGAGTCAACAAAACGAATTGCTTTCTAAATACTATTTATCGCCTTCATTTTCAAAGGTTTATGTGTTTAGACAGCGTATCTCACCTGTTATAAAAAAAATTTACAACTCTGTACAGTTAAAATATCGAGATTGACTTGTCTTTTAAGTTCTGTCGACAGTATTTTGCCTGTGGTTTGAATCAAATGCTATTCTTGGAAGGATAATTTACGACCTATCATTAGATAATTTTTCGCACTCCATAAATTCATTCTTTTTAGTAATATTTATTATATTTTATTCTGATGAAAATTCAGCTGGCTTCCATGACATCACACACATGTTGTGCTGTCTTCTGGCAATGGGGACGTTCGAGTACCTAATTCATGCAAAACGTCAATTAGATTTGTTTGGTTAGTCCACATCTACTATAGTTTTTTTGTATTCCTGCGGTTTATTTTGAATGTTGCCACAACTGAGTATGCAGGAATTATATTCTTGACTGGATTTGTCGGCTACCCCTCCATAATTCTAACTGGAAAAACTATCACGAGAACGTGATCAATCTACCCCAATAATCTGACATATGTACATCAATTCAGTCAGCTGTCATACTTAATAAACAAGAAATAGGAACGTTTCCAATATTGTAATAGATTACTCTAATTTGGACTATGTTAGCCAAACTTAAGGGCCCAACCCATAGAATCCGTCGCATCCGTTGCGTCGACGGATCGGTCAATATTGACGTATTCGACGGAACGAGCAGTCCCATAGAATCCGTCGCATACGGTGACAGCCAGTATTTTAAGTACTCTGTCATCATATTTCCCACGAAACGTAATAATATTGCATATTCACCGTATTCAAATTCGCTCGTAAATAATTACCTTGATATGTATTTTTTTGTGAACAAATCTTATTCTTAAAGCTAAGTATCCTGCTCGCGCTAAGTTTTATCTCCCATACAAAAAAGTCTACAAAGATAAAATTTAGCGAGGCAGTTTAGCAAAGCAGTATCCTGTTCGCACGCTAAATTCTTAACTTCATATAGATGGGCCGATGAAAAGTCTCCACTCATTTAGCTCGCGAAATAAATGTCCGGTACATTAAATCGAAGATAAATTTTGACATAAAAAAGGAGGAAACAATTTGTGTTGTGTTTACTTTTGGTTTTTTTTTCAGAGGAAACCGCAGAAAACATTTGTGCGATAAATAAAAGAGAACGCAAAACCAAAAATTCCGTTTCATGCGATAAGAAAACATAAAAAAATTGCAGGGATTGTGGAGGAACAATGCAAATATGGATTTACCTGACACGAAGGAACGTGTCGTCTTCTGCTATTATAGAACTTATTTGAGCTACTGCAGCAATGATAATATCTTCTTCAATTTTGCTTATATCTATTGTTTTGGAACGATTCAAACAATGCATTGTCTTTAAAGTTTGAAATTCGAAAATTGTATGTACGGGAATAATTAAAATAACGTTTACTGTCATGAACATCATATAGATGGGACAAATGGCGAGCATTTCTCTTTGGTGTGGAGAAATGAAGTGGAGACTAGGGACGCTAAAATTTAGCGCCAGCAGGATACTAAGCTTAAAAGTAAAATTTATATTTACCTTTGGTATAAAAATCGCGGTTTGTTAATATTATAATGATTTCCTTTTTTTAATAGATAATCTTCCCAAAATGAGATTACATTGGCTTTTTTTTATGTTGATTAAGTGTCTCAAGAATCATTGTGAAATGTAGATAAAACTTCAGCCAATATTTATAGTTTGAATGTTTTTTGCAGCTTTCTACTTTTGCCCATGGAAGCCTTTTCGGACATCGAAATTCCCACAAAAAGGAAGAAATCAAACGATATAAGTAAACTGGTGATAGCCAATGACAGTTTCTCTCATGCTCTCAATATGTCCACCAATGAAAGTGCTGCCTCTCTCGCTGAGAGATCTGTCAACGGATGCAACTGACAGAAAAGTAGAAAGTAAACCTACTTTATCTGGCACGTGCGCTGCTTATGGGTCAGCTTCCATAAGGTGCTGTGTATTCTATCTATCTGTCAGTCGCATACGCTGCCGCAACGGATGCGACGGATTCTATAGTTTGGGCTGGGCCCTTTAATAAAATTTCGAACAGGAAAGTGTTTTGTAGTACGTTGAGATATTTTCTGCTAAATTACTCCAACGACAATTTGGATCCGAATATAGAAAAACTTCTGACAGAGAAAGTGTCAAATAACAAGGGAAAAACCAAAAGGCAGTTAAGGCTGGGCCTTTAATGAAATTTCGAACAGCAAAGTGTTGGTGTACGTTGAGATATTTTCAGCTAAATTACTCCAATGACAATTTGGATCGGAATATAGAAAAACTTCTGACAGAGAAAGTGTCAAATAACAACGGGAAAAAGCAAAAGGCAGTTAAGGGACTTGAAGCACTTGTATTTGGCCAAAGCAATGCTAAAAAATGTATAATAAAATGCAAAATACATCAATAAAACATTAGAAAATTGAAATGCTACTATTAAAAGAAGATTTTGAATTTGCAATCTCAACAGGTGGCGACACGCTTGTTGCATTCCAGGAAACCACTGAGCAGATGCGTTCACCTAAATGAATGTGTCGCGAAGTTTGTTACATTTTATTTAGAAAATAGTATTTGCATTTTTTTCCAACTGTCTGCCTTCAAGTTTTCGAGATGAGTTCGACAGCAAAAAAATTAGGAAAATTTCTCACTCTTACTAGCAAAAGCATGTAATATCTGACAGGAGCAGAAAGATGACAAGGTAATGAGTAGTAAAAAGTTAGGCGATTCGGAAAGAAATATTTAAAGCCTTGGCATTCCTGAATGAAAATCTGATGGAAAAATGTCCTCGTTGCGAATAAGTGGGTAATGACTAATGAGTCACCACTCACAAAACTTTTTACAAATAAAACCCAATCCCGTCAGAAGGAACCCCTTTCTCCACTTGTATGCACTGTACTTTTATTTACTAGATTTTTAAAAACATTTATATCGCTGAAAATCCATGAAATCCGTCTTTAATATTTCTTCTATTTTATAACCCAGGAAACAATTATAACAAAGTAACACTGCGATTTATCGCCATCAAAGTCACATAAACTACTCCAGCCCCATCGGCGCGAAACTCACCCGATTTCCACATGATCGCGTTCATAAATCGCCCGATCTAAGCACCTGTTGCCCACTCTAAGGCGTACCGAACAAACAAAAATCAGAAATCACCGAAACTCGATTGCCACATAAAATCCTTCCGATTGTTGCTTCCTACCCCATCTCTGGCTGTCATAAACAAGACATTCTCGAAAGTTTATTTGCCCATAAGCCCCGCACCGCTCCCGCATGCAAAAACACAAATTGTGATGCAAAAATTAGATTTTTATTGTTTATATTTGATTTGGCGTCGATCCAAACATTTCTTGAAAGCGCATCAAACACCCAGCCAACAATCACACACACAGAACAACCTGTGAACGATGCACGGTACTCGCATCTCAAGCTGGTCGAGAATTTTGAATTTGTCAACCAGATCATTTTTTTCTTTAAACTCACCTCCTACTCCTGAGATTATAATCCAATGATCTGTCGAGATGGCAACTATCCAAACGATAAGTGAGACAATCATCATGAAGCTGCACAGCAGGAGCACCCGTCTCTGGAACATGTACGCCTCGATGAGGGGCTTGCGTTCCTCCCGCCCGATGGTGGACGTCGACCTTGACACGTCTCGCATCATCTTGGTAAGCTGTAGCAATTATCACCGAGCCGTCGCAGTTTTTCCTTGAAATTCTTCTATCTTTTCGCGGTATTCACACAAAGTACACTCGCGAGAGATGCGTTCGCATTGTTCTCGTCGACAGAGATTCAGATTTGAGATACTTTATACGAGCGCACCGTGTAAACTTACGAGTACTTTATTTTTATTTTCACACTTTTAAAAGTTTCATATCTTCTTTGCCGCCGCAACCGCTGCTGGGGTTTTCCACTTTGTTTTCCTGCCAAAGACGTTTCGTGTTCAGATGACAATCTACTCCGCAGATACAAATTGAATTGAATGCCGAATGTCACTGTCGCGTCGATGTGCGACGGTGTACGGGGTGTGCACGCTCGGTAACTGTGAGGGATTGCGTTCTCGGATCTCGGATCAGCACTCAGCAGAACTAAAACTTAGGGCTGCGAGCGAAACAATATAGGATGAAGAATGGATGAACGGCCGACATGGTCTGTAATATGTTGACTTTGGCACAGTTATTTATATCGAGAGAGAGAAATAGCTTAAGATAGATATACTGTGGCTGTGCAGCACATTCCACTCTGGCTGTGTGATGACATCAAGCCCTATGTGTGTACTTTGTTCGACGGAGTATACCAACCGCAAGGGAGTAGATATTTCAAACGATGGTCAGGTTCTTGTGTCGCCGACCACAAAGTGTTTGCTGTGTGTGCGTCGCGGCACACCCACTAAACCAATTACTGAACTGGGAGTACTCAGTATACACTCTGTGCTACAGTGCTATACTACCCTCCGTCGATGCATATAGTCAGAGTCACGTTCGCCCCTCGCAGGCGTCGCGACAGGATATCGTTGACTTTGCCTTTAAGTGCAGACACATATCTGCATAAGTGGGTGTGGGATGGCTTATGCGAGTACTCGCAGTGGGTTGGGGTATAAAGTCATTTTTCACTTAATGTACGAGTACGATTTTCCTGTTTTTTTTTTCCTTTTGCTCCTGACGGGTGGGACTGTGATCTGAGAAGATATCTGCTCTGACCACCCCGTGAACAATAAATTTTGAAAAATTGACTCTTTAGACTCTTGTCGGGCAATTAGTGCGAGGAGTGGACATTAGCCGGCGAGATATGATTTATTGGCACAAAGTGTCATCATTTGGACGTTTTAATAAACGGAATTCGCGAAAGGAACAACAACCATGAGGTCAGATGATTGGCACATTTATTCGACTGATGTAGCAAATTTGTATTTCAAGTTTGCGTTGTCTGTCAAAACAGAGAGGAAGGGGATCCAACGGCGCATTTTCTGAAATTTCTCCGACGAATTCTAAATGTGAAAAGCAATAGGCCATAAAGTCGTCACATTTAACTGAAAATCGCGATGAGCTGGGAAATAGAATAGAGAACGAGACAGGTATCTGAGAGGAAATGCGCCATTTGTTCATTTTCATGTCTCGATCGTTTCAGAGATGCCTACTTGTTCCTGTTGAACGAGTTGATAATTTGGGTGGTACTGATAGATTGGCCGTAGCTGACAATATTTCATAATTTGTTGCACAATTTAGACAGTAGGGCCTATTGTCACATATTTCATCATTATTATGTCGTTTTCCATTGGGACAAAAAATCAATCTTTTTTTTGATTCGGATCACTTTTTGCAAATCTCAATATTTTTTTCAGATTAACAAATACTACCGCAAATACAGCACAGCTGTTTTACGTCATTTAAAGAAGTTTGTTTTAAAACAGATGTGCAAAGTTCCGTGAAAACCAAAATAAAGAAATATATAAACAGCAATGGACATAGTTTTGGAGGAATTATTATCTTCATTGCTTTCCTCATAATCTGGAAACTACGAATCACCGAAACTACTCCATTTGTATCTACAACAGAGGAAACATTTTTCATGCCGATTTCCATGGTTGATTTTGTCAAAAACAAATGCAATATGAGCAGCTGATATTGTTGTCAAATAACGCACTAATCCATTCACAAAAGCAGATCAATTTCGTTGCATGTTCCTGAGCCGCATAAAATCTGAGATCTGAAAAAGATTTTTGGTGGTCCCAATGGAAAACGACATTAGTGATAAGATACAGAAAAGCCGTCCGAACTTTTTGAAGACAGCAAAGAGCCTACTCTGTTAGCTAATTGGTCGAGAATGCACAAACTAAGCTTTATCCGCTTTTTAGAGTAGATTAGATCTTTAGCTGTTTTTTTATTATCAGCATGATCTGATCCCGATCGAAAATAAAACAAGACGGATCATTGAAAAGTTTAATTTTTGAGTTGTGGCAACAGCTGCTTTCAAAAACAAAACAGATAATAGAGGGTATTACAAACTTCACATTGCCACCAGCCATATTGCAAATATTCTGCCCAACGTGACGTCACACAAGGCACATGTCATTTCGCTTGCAATTCGGGGTTGTTACCATATTTGAATCAAATTTTAATAATGTTTCTTTTCCATATTTTGTACAAACAAATTTTGTGTTTTATGTTAAAATATGCAACACATGAACAATATTTTGCTGCTAACACATCCGTTTATCTTGGCTTATTAAGGTGTGCCCAGACCAGCGAAACATTTCAGAAGCAAATCGGACACATTTCATACACGTTTATAAGAGATTTCTGATATTTAGTTATTAAATGTTTATGAAATATTTCAATTTTATTTTTCTAGTCCAACTAGAAGAAAATAATGTGGTAGGGTTATTAGCAGCGAGTAAAGTTTATAATTTTGTAATTTTGGTCTCGGGAATCACGTGACACACGATTTTATTCAAATATTCGTATTAAATGAATCACTTTCTCATTAAGTATTCCAAGCTTTTTTTGAAATTTTTATTTTATGTAAAAAAATAAATAATAATCAAAAAAACAGCGCTCACTGTCTGCAGATAAACTTGTAAAACAAAAATGATTTCCCATCACGAAACATTTCATTAATTTTTTTTTGTGTCCAGATCCAAACCAGCAAAACATTTGATAAAAATTGTTTTGTTTAATAAATGTTTTAGAAATATTTATAAAACATGGAGGTATATAATTGTTTATCAAGTGTTTGGCTGGTCTGAACATACCTTTATAAAAAGAAAATAACACGGAATACGGATGGGGATTTAATTCGTGCGCGAAAAAATCAATTGATATTTTGTGTTTCATTTTTTTGTCTGGCAACGTGATTAGGTAGCTATCGTTTACAGGCACACCAACATTTAAAAATGAACCTAGCCATCTAGTGGGAAATAGTAGAAATAATTTTCAGATCATGATTCGTGATCTCGAACAGCAGTTTCATGTGCTGTTGTTGTAAGTGCATGTGAATCGATGATCTATATGGATCATAGCTGATAATAAAAAACAGCTTTTATTAGTTTCATAGATATGTCAATAATAATTATCCGCTTTAGGTGTAAGCGACCAATTTATTTGAAAAATGGTGTCGATTTGCAGGCATGTCTATTGAGGAAATTTTCGTGATGAACAGCAACGATGTGCAGCGAATTGAAAAACATATTTCTTTTTCTGTGGAAGCTGGATTCCGAAACTGCGTATACAAAGTATAGCATTTTTAAGACTCCTTGCAAACCGCAGATCTCTGAAGCTGAGAATAAACGTTAAAGTGTCTCACAAACCGAGAGTTAGACTCAGAAATACTTAGAGCTGGAATAGCCCTATTATAGCCACCAGTTCTTTTTATAAGACTTTCCAAACTCCTATAGTTTCGTGGCTCAATTGCTCCAAAGAGAATTTTATTAGCAGAATATGGCAGCAGCTGGATAAGGCAGAAGTATAGGAACCAAAAAAAAAACTTTACGGCCAGAAGTAGTCAGCAATCATAAAATCTTTTGAAAGATCTGCAGTAGCCACGTACGGAATTGTTATAGAAACACTTTAGAGAGGTAATTAATTGTTAATTTATTTCTTGAAAATCCGACGGCACTGGGAGATATTTAAGCCTTTCACAAATTTGTAGTAATCAATATACAGCGGGTGTAACAATGAGGGACACTTTCCAGAAGCAATTAAAAATTCAGTCTACAGGATGGCTTTTCGGTCGCAGAACTCCGTGCTGCTAACTTAAGACGATGTGTTGTTTGCGCAACTCAAAGTACATATGAAAGACAAGTCATCCAATCGAGACCTTTTGGAAGGCCATGTTATATAATATGACCTTTGGTGCCACATGAGATAATTTCTCTCATAATGCTCTTCATGAGATGAAATATCCTGTGGAGTCACTCTATTCTCATGATTGGATGTCAGCGATCGCTTTCTGCGATTATTTCTTGGCATGGCTGTCTGACGTGAATTTGAGGGCTGTTTCTTTTTTTTTGCTTTTCGTCTGGAAATGTCAATTTTTGACTCATTTTATTGTCACCTTAAGCCGGTGATGTTCTTTGGCGTAGGTAGTCAACTACAACCTGTCTTGCCGTCGCGAGTTACGAAATGAAATGTTATGGCATAGTTTGCCCAGCAGAGATATGAGAAAATTGCATGGTATAGATGTCAGATATATCTCTATAGTGGGGTCGGCGTGTAAATGTATTGGACTACTAAGCGAGGGCTCCCAGGTTTGAATCCCGAAAAAACTCAAATTCCAACTTAAGGTTTTTTTCTCTGCGCCAACTCTCGCGAAAGTCTGCCAAACATCCGACTGCATAACTGTCATGAAAGAGCTTCTCAATTGGCCGTTTGGACTCGGCATAAAATTGTAGATCGCTTCCATTCGTCCCAAAAAATGAAAAACTCACACAAAACGAATGGTTGTGAGAAGCTAGGCCCATAGTCCCTACGGACCTGTTGCGCCAACTATTTATTTAATTTGTTTTTTATTTGGTGGAAATTTTATATATTCTGGCATATTTAGGGTAGGGATCAACGGCAGGGATACACACATGTTGCCCAGACTAAGTGCGTTCGTAGTATTCTAAAGCAGACGTCAATCGAGAAGACGAATATGATGGTCGAATCTTAAAAAACCCGCACCTTTAATATCCTGTCCTCGTTCGTTCGTTCGTTAATCTCATTGTAAATTGGGTTGGCATTTTTTTTCGAATCGAACTGAGGTATTGCTTCCATGGAAGTTATGTTGCCTTGACAAACTATTGAAGCATTTAAGGCTAGACCTTGCTGAAAATCGCCGGAAATTGTTTAAATTTGGCAAAAAATAAACGAAATATTTTCTTTGTTCAAATATTTCCAACCTCACCCACTGAGTGTAGGCGTCTTATCCCTTTAGTTATAGGAGTAGGTATCTATACGCGATGAAAGTTAAAAAAATACTAAAATTAACAACTATTAGTATGGGATGCAAAAGTAACACAACACAGATTAAATCGCATTCCGGAGTATATGCAATTGGATTTACCATTTTTTTCTATGCAATATCAAGTGCGTAAGAATTTTGAGAAAGCGAGAGCTTCAAGTACAAGAGCCGGATAAATACAAACAAAATATAAACCGCGATACTAATAATCATATTTAGTGTCCAGTCTCAATTTTTTGAACTCACAATAACGAAATTTCCCCTACAAAATTGCATATTGTGACCTACGCAACATTTAGAAAAAAGAAACCTGATTAATTTGGCAGAACCAATTCAATTACCAAAAACAAAGTTCAGACAAGAATTATTAAAGGAAACCAGCCCTAAGTGCAAAAGTACTCATTTTGGTTTTAGAAACTTATAAATTTTGTTGAAAATATTCATGTTACATGGAACATATGAACCGAATCATCGTGAAATCAATTCCAAAACCAATTATGTAGTTGTCAAGAGTTTGAACTCATTGAAGCCAAACATATTGCTTACATGATCAACATTGACGGGGACGAGTGCCTACTTAGGGAGTACGTCAATCAATCTGTCAAATCTTCTTTCAGATCTTGTTATGATTCCTAAATGTATATTCTGAGACGTACAAGATGTGCGGTTGCATTTTTATCTGTTCAATGGTCTTTTTTGCAAAGTTATTGCATATGGAATTGAAAATGGACATATGAAGACGTAATAGGTACTTGGGCAATGTCCCAAGTTTTAAAAAATTTAAGAGCGTTTTAAAAGGAGAAGGGGCTGGACGCTGAGTATAAATAAATATATTAATTAATGATTTGACTATAACCCTATTTTCTTATAGCGCATTTTAACCTAACATTAAAGTATCCATATATAAAAGAGGGTATCTGCCCATGAATTTTTGTAAGCTGCCGGAGCCATTGCTACTGATTGCTGAGTTACAAATGCTCTCTAAAATTATGTAGTAGGCAATTAATTAATATAAACATTATTTTTAATCGTTTAATAAAAACATTGGTCTAGTAAATCAAAAATACAAATTATTGTTTTTTAAAACTTCAAGAAAACAGGCAAAATCTTTATCATTAATCTCCAAAATAAATATTTTATTTAAAACTTTGGAAAACGGATGGCATTCTGAAGACGTTCACATTCTGAGCAGTGGCCTCAGATTGAGGGGAAAAGCTTCAATTTTGGCGCTTTTCCAATGAAAAAGGGGAGCGCTTAAAAAAAGGGGAATAAATAAAAAAATCTCTTTGAAACTTAAATTGCTTATAAGTAAAATTTAAACGCATTTCCCTTACAAATAAATTTTAAAGTGTCCTCAGAATGAAATGTTCACACTAAATATGAAAGGAAACAGCCCATCGAACGTCAGAATTTTTGTGATTTAATTTGTCAATTTATTTTTATTTCTTAACAAAGTTTTTATTTTATTTTAGGTTTTTTATGGAATTATCGAACTGATCCTCGCATAATATGTATATTTTTATGTTATAGCTCGTTAGTAAAGACAGTTATGAAACGACTTAATTTTTGTTTTAATTTTTCATATAAAAATAAAGGCAAATTTCACTTAGAGGAAAAAAGGGAACTTTTTTCGAATTTAGGGGAAAATTATTGATACTGTTGATAAAAAAAAGGGAAAACAGTCTTTACAGTCTGGGACCACTGTTTATGAGGTACTTTCGCGAGGGGTAGGCTGCAGAAAACTGGGGGCAGATCACATATAACGATGATCGTCTAGATGATATGGTTTTTGAAATTCTGATGACCATAATAAGTTATTTCCTGGCCAATTTTATTTCGATCATCATCAGTTTTCTAACAAATGAAGAGGATGAGGATGTTTTGTGACTAATGAAGGGGATGAAGGTGTCAAACGAGCAATTTTTGTACTAAGTTGATAGTTTTGGAGGTCTATCGTTTCGGCGACGATCGTCTGAAAAGTTACGCGATTGTACTGGGTATCGAACCAAAAAAACTGGCTGAACCCCTAACCCGCCTTTCTAAGAAGGAGTATACAATAAATTGTTTATTTCAGTAAAAACATGAGTAACTAGTTAAAAAAAAAAAAATCCTTGGGCTTGCCGCTCAAACGTCATTTCAATTAAACTATCGTCCTCAGCCAAAATTTCAAGTACGTAAAGTAGGTACGTGACTATATGCAATTTAAATAAAAAATTAAAGCCTGTGAATATTTGAAGGCATAAATAGATAATCTAAAGTTCCTGTTACCAAGAAAATTAAATGAAAATGTTGCAAGCACACAAAATTGAATATATGTACAAAATAATATAAAGTAGACGTATACTCGACGGGGAAATATTATTATTTTTTTTTTCATTAAAATTTCCACAATCTAGCATAGCCAATTGAATTATTACATTTGCCACTTGAGTGAATATTTTTAATGATACATAGGCTTTTGATGAGGAGCCGAAACCACATGATGTTCCCGATGTGGATGTGCATACAAAATCTGTTGTGCACTCTTCCTGACTGACTGTCACCTCTTAATCATGGTGGTTGTCTTAAAATATCGTCAAGTGTCAATTGAAAGGAAACGCGCCTTCATCAATCATTTGTGAACAGTCTGTCACAAAGTGTTGGTGCGGGTGTATGGGGGAATGTAGTGCATATGCAGTTTAGACGATTCCTGCTGATTGAGTTTAGCGTGTCTCTTCTGTCGCCTTGGGGTTGTGACTCGTTATATAATGTTTGTTACATATTATAACAAGTTATAGGTAGGAGGTGCGGTAAATAGATTATTTTTGTTTTTGCGGAAGTATGTCTAATCCAAGAAAAGTCTACTAAAATATTATATAAACAAACTTGCATTAAAGCTCTACCGTGAAAGGATCAGAACAGCGAGTGAGTGGTTTGAGAATTAAACATCAGAAACTGAAATGTTCAAAAATACTTGCAAAGTTCGGATCTTTCAGGCCTTGGGCAAGCACTACAGTCTACAGGATACAATTATGTACAACTAGGGCTATTCAAAACACTAGTCAGGTCCAGTCAAGACATTTTCCACTGAGTCCTTCTAGGGGACTTGGCTATATATACCTTTACCACTTTTATTGTCACCGATTACAGCTTCATTTCAAAATCGAATTCGATGATAGTTGAACCAAATGACAGGTACTTGTATTCCCACATGTATTGTTTTGTCAGAAACGGAATTAATTAATGTTTTGATGGATACTTTAAAGAAAATAAAGCATTGCATGTGAATAGGATACACGCATTGTCCTACTGACTTTGTTTTTTTAGTTTTGGCTATTATGCTTGACATATAGTAAAGTGACGTCAATGACAAACGCCTTTTTTGGTTTAGGGAAAGTCGTACCTATTCACTTAAAACAATTCGATATTTGAACGTGCCAACTACACCAATAACACACTCATCAATTTAGCCGTTCTGACATGCCTTCGCTTTGACGTTCATTTGTCAAAATTATCCCATGGAATGTTGACACATCGGGAAATTTCAAGTCGAGGCTAAAATTGCCTACGAAACTCACAATGAATCCTGATAACCACGACAGCTCATTTGACAGAAATACCCAATTCCCAAAAGGCATATCCACAATGCCGTCCATTAGAAACAGCCTCCAACTGATCCGCAAAATTTAACCCAGATTTTTGATCCCGTGTTCTAAATTGCACTCGAATCTAATTAAATTCATTTTGCGCCGCTTCTTCTCACTGTGATCACATTTTTTTCTCTGAAATTGAATGCGAACAATGTGCAGGCGAAAGACAATGATCCGATCTACACAGAGCAGCTAAGCTAATTAGGTTTAAAAAAAAAATTGACTAAAACAATGTCTATGCATCAAGATAAACATTTTGCAGACACCGTTGTATTTTCTATTTTGTTCCTATTTCATTTGTTATGCAATTAGAAATCCCACTGCAGCGTATAGAATCCTTTTGCAAGTATACAAAACTGTCCCGAAACGCATCCATCCATTCAACAAGTTTATTTCACAAAATTTTGTTCGAAAATTCGGAAAAATTTGCAATTATTTACGGTCTGATTGCTTAAATTATAATTTTCTCAAATTGCCGATCCCACACTTTTTATCCGCACTGAGTTCCGCGCTCGCACACGCACACCGAAGTGAATCAAAAAGAATTTTTTTTTGTTGTTCTTTCTTATTTCCATGAAATATTAAACAAAGTTAGATACGCGCGCACTTTTCCAGCGTTAAGACGATTTATGAATATTCAAAAAAAAAAAAAAAAAAAAAAATACTGTTGTACCGATCAACACCGACGAGGAGGAAATTTAGAGGCAACACTGCTCTGGCTGGCTGTCCCCATGCGAAGCAATCACTCACTTAGCCCTGACTGAAATGCTGACTGAAAGGAAAGTCGGAAAATCTAGATGAGCTATCGCGGGGAAAATCCAAAGAGCATGAGAACAAGGAAACACACCAAATACAGTTCGCCGACACATGGCAACCCCATGGGACACCATACAGCTCAGCACAGAGCAGCAGAAGCAGTACACTCGTATCTCATTCAGACCGAATGTGATTGTGTACATACGTCATGGTTTCACCGATGCGACGAAAAGTATCCGAGAGGCCAAAGTAGGATTGTATTCGAAAAAAAATCGGTAGTTGAGATTCATGTTTAGAATGGGTATTTTCGATTTGTTTAAACAAAGTTTTTATTTGGGGGATTCGCTAAATCGGCTAATTGTTTTATAAGCACAGGGTGACGTTGGAGAAATACCCTCATCGGGGATTTATTCGTTTAGTGTTTTTATTTACGTCTCGTTAATCAGTGTTGCGTAAGGAAGGAACAATTCCAAGGCAGCTGCGAGCAACTTAGTCAAACCTGTTTGTTGTCGTCTTCGGTACTATTCTTAGATTGATTTGCTTCAATATTACTTAGGGGCCAGTAATTTGTTTGACAGAGAGTTGACAAGTTGCCAAAATTGCTTGCGAAATTCCGTTTTCTATTGTTCGGTAAATATTTGTGACAGGTAGAGATAATTTTGATTTTATTTTTGAGGCTGACAGGCTACCGTATAATGGAATGGCGTAGAAAACTGTCTTCGGCTTAATTTGTCAAGAGATTATAGAAAAATTGTTCGACAAGTGGGTCTAAATGTTAAAGAAAACTTCTCGATAATTTTTAATATTTATATTTATTTGCCGAACACCTTTCGCTTCGACTATTTTCAATTCAATGCCCCAATTCCCATCGCATCCTCAATTCCTTCTCTTCTTCATACCCATTTCATTCCAAGGATCAGAGTTGCCACTAAAAAATAATGAATCCGGTCAAATCTGACCGATTTTTATATTTTTAAATTCGGTCAGAAAATCCGGTCAAAATATAAAATAAGAATTTTTTACCAGAAGTCCGGTCAAAAATGGAATGTAGTAATATATTTTAACAAAAAATGAAATTATATTATATGCATATAGTTTTTTTTTTTATTTTTCTAAACTAATCTTAATTAAAGCTTATAAAACAGCAAAAAGAAAATTGAAAAGCTTTGCATCTCAACGTTTGCAGAAAAAGGAACGTTCCACTCCACGTCGACGTTTGAATTTAGTAAAACCAAAACCGAAATTGCAAAATATTCTAAATGGTCGTCACTTCAGCTGTGTTTAAATGCACAATGAACAAAATTATCTTTCAGGTCAGAAAAAGGGTTTTCCGGTTAAAGAATTTTTTCGTTCGGTTAAAAATCCGGCCTAACCGGATATCAAAATTTTCTCCGGTCAGAGGGAAGAGATTTCGGTCAGATATGACCGGAATCCGGTCAGAATGGCAACACTGCCAAGGACGTATAATTGACCAGGTTGCTACGTTATCATTATTTAACATTCAGCAACAGAACAGAGTAATATCCTTTTTTGTGAAAGTAAATATAGACGACTTGGGGAAAAAAAAGAGGCCTAAATAGCGAGCTATTTTCATAATGGAAATTTTCGGCCTTGCGATCGAGAAAATTAAACTGGACACTAAAAACAATTATTCGGGAGAGTTATACTGTCGACAGTTTGTCAGATGTGGAACTATATTGGCCTAATCTTGTAATACATGTTTTTCTGGAGGTTGTAACCTGTAAACGTTCGATAAAATTCATCATAAAGTCAACGCTTTTCAGTCTTTGTAACACCTTTATGAAATATCTTAGATTTTCGTACTTTTATTAAATTTTCAAGTCGTATACCATATCTCATGAGACAGGCTTATGCATCATTTTTAACAATCACTTATAATTCACAAAATTGTATTCAGGATTTCGTTACTGGGTCTGTTTTTAATAGTGTGCTGTGGAATGTATTGTGGAACCTAAAATGGTGAATTGTAAACAACCCTGTGTCAACAAACATGTTCCACTTCCAACTGGAGACTTACATCTGTCAAATAAGTGGAGAGTTAAGTGAGCTTATTCTAGAACCATCGAGTTTGTTCGGGACGAACCAGAAGTAACTAGAAGTTTCTGGAAGATGGCGAGGCGGATATAAAAAGGCAGGTTTGAGAACAGGGAGGGATAGTTGATTTTTAAATAGTGATTGGTAAAGCTCGAAATAGTAATCGGTTGTGGAGATTAATAAGTGTGAAGTAATACAGTGAGTTAAGTTGGTTGAAATCGTTCAAGAATTGTTTTAAGTAATATTGTTTTGATAATTAAGCCTAGTATCCTGCTCGCGCTAAATTTTAGCGTCCCTAGTCTCCACTTTATTTCTCCACACCAAAGATAAATGCTCGCTAAATAATTGAACATCATATAGATGGGACAAAAACCATTTGATCTTGACAGTAAACGTTATTTTAATTATTCCCGTACATACAATTTTCGAATTTCAAACTTTAAAGACAATGCATTGTTTGAATCGTTCCAAAACAATAGATATAAGCAAAATTGAAGAAGATATTATCATTGCTGCAGCAGCTCAAATAAGTTCTATAATAGTAAGCAGAAGACGACACGTTCCTCCGTGTCGGGTAAATTCCTATTTGCATTGTTCCTCCAGAAGCTCTGCAATTTTTTTATGTTTTTTTATCGCATGAAACGGAATTTTTGGTTTTTCGTTCTCTTTTATTTATCGCACAAATGTTTTCTGCGGTTTCCTCTTAAAAAAATCCAAAGTAAACACAACACAAATTGTTTCCTCCTTTTTTATGTCAAAATTTATCTTCGATTTAATGTACCGGACATTTATTTCGCGAGCTAAATGAGTGGAGACTTTTCATCGGCCCATCTATATGAAGCTAAGAATTTAGCGTGCGAACAGGATACTGCTTTGCTAAACTGCCTCGCTAAATTTTATCTTTGTAGACTTTTTTGTATGGGAGATAAAATTTAGCGCGAGCAGGATACTTAGCTTTAATAAGTGAATTATTAGATTAATTCACAAAAGTGTAATAAAAGTGATTTTGTGAGTAAAGTTTAACAGAATAGTGTTTTATCTCTTCGAATACCAGCCGGATGTAACAATAGAAATTGGTTAGGTATCAGGCATCTTAACCGTTGTGGAGTTGTCGACCTCACCGATGCGAACTACGCTTAACTATCCTCTGCATTTTTTATTTATTTAACTCTTTTTATCTGTTCTAGTTTAATCCTGAGCTTAGTCTTGATTTCAATTGGTAAAAACATCAAGTAGTGCCTGGGTATTCGCTTCATCCTTTTAGTTCTAAATGGAGAACCGTAGTGACTTCTCCTTTTCCCTTTCCATAAGTCATTTCGTAAGTGACATTTAAAATCTTCCACAGTCTTTCTGTAGGTATGCGGTAACTTATTATGTCTCTTGCTCAATGATTTTATAAAGGCCAGCACTCTATCTCAGAAAGCAAAGAAAGGTTAACAATCAGCCTGCAGGTATGCAACTTTTTTGATCGAATTTGGTTATTTTGGTACGTTCTCGAAGTTAAATGCGAATATGGCCCTGAGAGCAGTTTACTTGGAGTTGAATATAGGGCTTTCAACTTATTACCAAAGTCAACGTCATTCTGTCTATTTCGTTCGTTTGTCAACCCAACTCGAGAATCTCTGATTAAATTTCAACAAAAATTTGTGTCAATCTGCCAGACTGCTTATTCTTTACATATTTCAGCTTTACGTTTCTTGTAGATTGTAGTAGGATTAGTTGTTAAATGTCAGACCTAATCCAGATTTTTATTGTAACGAAACAGAGTTTTTCAGAAAATAAGACCACAAGTTAAGTGACAGTACTATTTATAGGTAAAATTTAAGAACAGCTTTGAAATTAAAAAAAAACACCGATGGGTGCTTTACTTGCAACCATCTTTAGTCTCTCCTTAACTATTTTTGTAGGGCAAACAAAAGGTTTCTAATTTCACTATTGCGAGCTCTATTATTAGCGCCTACATCGCTGAACCTACATTACTGGCAAATTAAATTTTCACACAGTAGTCAGACACAGAGTGACAGTAGCATAGTCTTGTACTACCCAGTTTATGCAACGATCAACACTTGAATAAGACACACCTCAATTCGTTTCGCACTGGAAAGTCTATCTCTTTGACGACAAATGAACAATTCCCACAAACACATCTTTCGCAAAAAAAGAAATTATTATTAAATTAACAACGATGTATATTATATATTTAAGTATATCTAAGCTATAAACATTTTTAACAATAAAAACTCAATAATCTTACAAATTTTAGCGCCGGTTCACTTAAATTTATTTAACCACACTTAAAAGACATTCTACTCTCATTTGTGTTTAAAATTAGATTCTACTGTTCTTTTCGTTATCCTATTAGCAAAATTTAAAATTTTTGAATTTTCTCGCGTGTGGAATATTTTTGATTTTTTAGCTAATTACCGTCAATCTACTTTTTAGTGAACACACGATTTTCAAAAAATGTCCTCCCTAACAATTCAGTTTCACTGCCAAGAAAATAAAACCAGAAAGCTATTATTTGTGCCGATAGAAAAGCAAATAATTTATAATTATTTATGCGTATGTTGCGTCTATTTATTATTTTTTTAAGAACGGTTTTCCACTAAAAATTCCCGATAAACTGCTCATTCAATCAGTTGGTCGATCTAAAAATACCACGTGTCAGGTATTTCGGAAAATGCGTGAGAATACACACGTTTTTAAAAAAGTTTATTTTAATTTTTTTAATATTTTACGTTAGCGCTCACGAGACATTTTCAGTGTGCTGATGGTTTAGTTGGGATTTCGGACAACTTTCTTAAATGGATGACTATGAGGTGTTTATTCGATAAACGTTATTTGCTTTGGAAAATTTTCTCGTCTAATTATACGATAATGGGAGAAAAAATTGCTTGCACATGTGGTTGACATTTAGACAAAAAATATGAATAAATTAACATTGAACGTTAAATGGGATTACAATTATAACAAGGCAAGGTCACAGTATCAACTGTAAACATAACCAAATACCTTTAGAATGGGTGTTTTTGTTTTCGAGGGCAACATTAAGAATTTTATTTCACAAAGAATTGGTTTACTTTATTTTTATACACAAGTTGGAACTAATTGGGGGTGAGCTAAATTTTGACAAGAGCGATTAAAACTCGCATTCTTAAACTATTTACAACTTGTTCTGCAGCAATGAATGCACTAACATTTTTATACAGTGCAAATTGGTATGTGAAGTGTTAACATTTAATGAGTACTTAAACTATGTATGGAAAGTATACGATGCCAGTGCAGCTGTCGGTGGAACAAGGGGTTAAACGCTGCGAACCAGTGATATAGATACATCAATGAGAAACTGCATGAGTTATGGTTGAAAACCATTTAGACAGACACACTGTCCGCGAAGAAAGATATTTAGAGTCGTAGGCGAAGTTATTTATAGATTCTCGTCAAAATAAGCAGATCCAAAATAGAAATAGGGGAATTTTAGGTCCTTTCAGCTCTCAGATGATAGAGCACCTACTAGGTACTCGATTTGATCTATTTCTGTAAATGAAATTTTTCATCCGTTATCAAAGTTGCTGTTTACAAGAGGCTTACTTGTTTATGAGACTGTACTGCGAAAATATTTTCTTTAAAATTGAAAAAAACAAATAAAGCGAAACATAATACAAATTATATAGTTTGTTTTTAATAACATTTAATTTCACGACATTTTTTAAAAGCAGCTATTGTAAGAATAGAAGATGAGGTTAACACGAGTGAAAATGGAATGTCGTGTGTGCCGCCCTCCACAGTTGATAGTTCCTGTGCTGAAATGCCCTTTATGTGGCAGGTGGCACTTGGCTTACAGTCGTTGGGCAGAATCTAGTTATCTTAAGTCGACTAGAATGGTCTGGCTGAGATGTAACCTGAACGCAAAAACTAGATTGGTAGGGAACGTCACTTTTTCTACATCAGCCACATAATGCGAACTGTCAAAGTAATAGTCAGTCACGTATTTCTTGACTAGATTCATCGGCTACCCCTCCATAAGTGTCAAAAGAAACATCTGCTCAAATGACCGATTTTAGCCAAACAAAACCGAGATAGATCTAGTCCGTGAGCTGTCAGACTTACTAAACTAGATACTTGAACGTCCCCGTTGTATTCGGTCCCCCCACCTATATTTGCCATAGCCAACTCGTTGTCGGTCGCAACTACCGCTATTTCGGAGCGACTGATCGATGATGTTGATTCACGTTGACGGTTGACTGACAATTCCATGGAAATTGGTGACCTCCATTTGACTTGTTACCTGTTGTGTATGTGGTTTGAGAAAATTGTGCTACTACAAGGGTGCAAGTGGTGTCGTTTCGGTGAAACGGTCATATTTCTGTAAATAATATATTTTATTATTATAATTTGGGAGAACATGGAAGTGGTTAGTTGAATATTTTATTTTGGGTGCACTTAAATAGAATTTACGACTACAGTAGACTGTATTACTCCCAAAATGCTTTTCACTAAGTAAACATTTAAAAGTAGAATTTCCTTCCAGATACGATTGTGAAGATGGACGGGTGAGCACAGGGACGCGAATTTAAAAAATCTATCGACTCTTTTTTAACACAGCTTTTCTATTTGGGTAGAATGGGTTTAGAAACGAATTACAGCGGTTGGTGTAGTGGATATTTTCTTTTATCCGGTAGAGGGGGTATTTTTAACTGGTTTTCATGGGCCGCTTAAAATTCGCAGAATTTTATTTTATTTTTTAGATTTTTATTTTATTTAGATTTAAAAAAAACAAATTTTAGTGAAGAACAGTTTTGAATTATTCTGTGTGAACTATATGTCAAGTGTGGATGGTGAGGTGTTTTTTTTTTCTTAAATTCTTAACATCTCAAAATCATTTAGGCTTCCGGATACGACCAGTGTATTTCAAGCGGAATTACTAGCTATCCGCGAGGCCTGTCATCAAATCAAACTGCACACAAACATAGTTCCGAGCCAAAAAATAGAAAGTCAAGCTATCGCCTCAGTCAATATAACCTTAAAATTAGTGAATATTAGAGTAAGGAGCTTGCTTCGCTTGACCAGTTCAAAGTTACCTTGATTTGAGTTCCTGCTCATAGCAACGTTTGCGGAGACAAACATGCTGACGAGCTGTCCAGGCAAGGCTCAGCCCTTCACTGTTCACTTGCGGAATCGGTTCACATGCCGCAACGGAGCAGTCAAAGCAAAGATCTTCTCAGATTTCATATCGAAGGCCGACTTCAGATGGTGGAGGCTAACGAACTGTATCATATCCAGAAAGATGTGGCCAAATTACAGCACGGAAAATAACAACCCACCCAAACACGAAAAGATATTATACTAGAATAACAGCGATAACCACAGGCAATTGGCCAATTGGAGTTAGATAAAGCATCCCAGATAATACACACTGCCGCAGCTGTTATGACGCATCCGAAAAGGAAACACTCACTACCTTTGCGCCTATCTATGGGGGAACCCTTCTTCGATGCCCTTGAGGAAGTCTCAAAAATTGGTATTAGGGAACTGATAACCTTTTTAAACTCCACAGGTTGGATATAAACTCTTCTATTTGACAATCTTAAACAACCAGGTCAATTGAGTTGTGGTAACAAAACACTAACAAGACACTTACCTATAGTGCTCCTTGGGCTTTTAAATAAACCGCCGCACCTACCTACCTACTTAAAGTAGACAGACTTAACGCACTGTATGAGTATGCAGTATGCCAGATCCGATCAAAGACTCATAGGCGTCTTTGCTAACGTTCAAAATTCGCAATGTCGTCCGGTCTTCAGTTGAACTTCATCTGCTTCGTGTACCTTTTGCAAAAGTTGGACTATACAGTTCACGTTGACTAACAATGTCAAGATTCAAGTGTAGGAAACATCTATATTAGTTTGGTTCTGTCAGTTTCTGTGCTTCATATTTGTGCTTGCTGTTTTTTTATTGTTTAATGGTTATCATGGCTGCCCCTTTTAATGTAAACAAAGACCAATTCAAGGATATTTCTATTTTATTCAAGGTTAAACGGCCACTCTACAAATAATGAAAAATATCAATTTGTTACTCTACTTTTTGGAAAGTCGCTCTAGTATAATCACAATAATGACCGTTGCGACGTTGGTACTAGATTTGGAAGTACTCAGTGAGTCGATAACATCAAAAACTACTTTCCGTGACCAAAACTTACAATTTGGGCACCCGCACAACAGGAATATCTTCACTCTTGGACGAAACTAGACCTTATTTAAGAATCTCCCTTTAAAAAACCACCAACTAGCATGTTTTCTTACAACACTTCCGCTTATCTCCAAAGAATGACCACCCAGGGACCACCTATACCAAGACATACCGCTCCACCGCGCGTCGGTATATAGTTTAAGTCTACCCCGTTCAAGATTAACTCGATTTTCTCCACATTGAAATCAGTAGACAGTCGGATACTGCAAAAAAAAGGAACATTTTCATCCACCCCCTACTTGTTATTCCGACCACGACTACTCCCCTGGGAACAAACTAATAGTTGCCACTTCAGCACCAAGATACGCAACACAACGACAATTCAAATTGAATTAAGGTTCTCTTGTGACAGTCGGTGTTTCTCCCCCCTAAAGGCAGAAACGCAGCAGCCAGAGAAAAAAACCTACACTCATCCTCTTAAGATTCTTATCGGAGAGTTCAAAAATTCAGTCGACCCTAATCCACCACCCCGGAGCAATTTAACAATAATCCGACGTGTTAAGAACCCGGTAATAGTGGTAGATAACGGCAAAGTGCTGGCTTCAAGCCAAAATATCAAAATAAGCGCTATAGTAGTGCGCTGCACGAAGAATTCCCGAATCCCCCATCGCCGCCAGAGATAACCGACTAATTTTTGTGAAATTTTTACCACTGGATAATTACTTTCATATTTTCCTTCATCCTTTCGAAAGACGTTCAAGATTTCGCACCCTCTCCACCCCCCCACCACCGCAGAACAAAAAACTTAATCCACTGTAAAACTAAGAGGGGATTTTTTTTTGTTGTTCCTTTGTTTTTATTCTCTTTTCATCGTAACTACTAGGCTCCGCGGGACACGGAGCGCTGAACGTACTAATGAATAATTTCGCAAGAATGCAATTTGGAATCTTTTATCTTTTATCTTGAAGAGCTTTACTTTGGTGGATGGCTCCTTAATAAGTACCACCGCATGGAATCCGGAAAGCATAACATCCAATCCATCTTTCGTTCGCATGAGCGACTTTGAATAGTGTACGTTGGTGTATCCTCTGAATAATTATAAAGGAACTAAAAGTCAAACTCATCATGATGGTGGTGATAATGGTGGCGAAGGATATCATCTACTCCCAGCTGCGTGGGTGAGGTCTGCTGATTTCATAACTCAATTATTTTGTGCAATTTTAAACGGAACCTCTAATTTACTTCACATGAGCACACACAATACACTCATACACACAGTGCCTTCTCCGCACCGTCGTCGTCCTTCACCGACAACTAGAGTGGAATAACCAATCTGGCTCGACTATACCTAAATTGAATTAGTTTGTAGAAATTTGCCAGCCAAGTGGTGCACTCAGATGGAAAATTATGTGCAAATTAATGAAATGAGTTCGTTGTGCAGATACGAGTATATCCTGTGATCGCCTCGCAAACGCACTGATGTATCATCCACCCCCATAGCTCTTGGCCTAAGCTAACAAAATCCATCTTCTGACCGGAAAATAGAATTTTGTTTGTCCAGTTTCAGTCAGGCCATGAGCTGCTATATACTCCAAGGGTGATGATGGACATTGGCAACGAGCAGAGATACGCTTTATGTTAAGAGTGGGGAGAATAAGAAATTAACAAAAATTACAACTACCAGGGGCAGAGGGCTGTGATGACGGATGATTGCATTAATAGGTTTTCCTCGAAGTTTCGTGTATTTGTTCAGACCCTGGATGGAGAGAGCTTTAGGTTAACTGCAAGGAAAGAGAATCGTTTTTAATTGATCGATGGAAGAGGGAAATGCGGAACTGACAGAAAAAAAAAGTGCAAGATAATTTTTTACAGAGGCAAAGGGGCATTATAAGAACGAAAGTCGAAAGCGGGAATGTTGGTTACTGACTTTTGCTCTGAATTGTGGCCATTGGTGTATTAAAACAGATACTATGCAATAGATAGATACCGCAGTCTAAAGGGAAACCAATAAATGATTTTCATGCATTGGTACTTAATGCCATGCCCCAGATGAAAGAGATCGTGTTCAGTGTGGATGGCTATCTGAGACATTTGCGACTACATTTTTCAAGAAGAGGTCCTGGAAGGGACAACAGCGTTGCTAAACGTGTTTTAGAAATTGAACTACCACTTGCTGACAGATATTGCTTTTATTAGAAAAAAGCGGAACCTGTATTCCTCATGCACGAAGACTCTACTGCGTTATCTGGAACTATAAACATGATAAGCTCTCAAGAGAGGAATCTTTCCTTAATGTCGCCCAAGCCGATGCCAATCTTTGGATAGGGATGCCAGACGTCCCTGTAAAAAATGCTATCAAATGGTGAAAACCTATGACGCATTAAGAAGGACCCGAATCAAATGTTTAAATGTAATAGTTTATTATAATTCAGGTTATAATTCAAATCGAGTTTAAAAGGATCACTAAGTATAATCAGTTAGTTAGAGAGAATTTATAGTGTAATTTCTTAACTGTTTAAGAGCTTTTCCTTAGTACATAATTGATGTAGTCTAAAAGCTATTTACTTTAGAAGTGATACATTGAAGAAATGGGAAAGTTGCATTGAAATGTTACCAATGACGCATTAAACAACTTAAACAAATTCTACAGTCCCCCTTTAGGGGGGACAGTCCCTTTTTTTCATACAAAAATTCTGTTTGTCCCCCCTAATACAAATCACTGTCCCCCTTATTAAGTCAAAATTCAATAAAAGAAAACATTCAATTGAAAATTTGTAAAATACCTTTTAATATTTTTAAACAGATTCTCCGTGAACACATCCATTTGAATTGCAAGAAAACTTTGAAAGCTGATTGCATCCATTTACGATCTACATCTCGCTTCAAGTGCTAAAGTTGTTCTCCTCTACGTTTTTGTTTTGTACTGTCATCTGTCTCTCTTTTAGTTTTTTTTGTTTTGAAACCAAATTTTACTACATATATGTATCTAATAAAAGTTATTTTTATTTCACTTTTTTTGACTCTGGTGTTCAAAAATAAAAAAAAAAATGTTGCCTCCCTTTTAGAACACTTGTCGCCCATAGAAAACTCACGATGTCCCCCTTTTCGTATTTTTTAATCTGGCAACCCTATCTTTGGATCAAAGACAAACGTATCTCACGATGGATCTGTTTTATTGCCGATGATTGGAAATTTTTTGGGGTCCATGATACCTCTACTGTGGGTTACATCCCAACGCGTTTTAATGGCAGGCATCCAAAAATGATTTTATTTTATATATTTTAGCTGATCGAAGCTGAGACAGTAAGCCGACTATAGCTTTAGCTTCGCTCTCAGCAATGCAAAGTTAAGTAGGATTTTCAGCACGCAATCACAACAACTACTCTGAGTTTTCAAAGTGTCAAGTAGAACGTAGTTGTTGTAATTGCCTGCTGAAAATCCTACTTTACTTTGCTTTGCTGAGATCGAAGCTCAAAAAAACAGGTCTTATTTAGAAGAAAATTTAACCCGACAGTCTATAGCCTATAGCTCTTGATCTTCCGCCATCAACTCTCATTCATCAAGTGCAATCCCAATACGGGTAGCGATATCGGACTTGATGTAACCATCCCACCCTATAAGGTTGACCCTTTTAATAAAAATCAACAGGTCAAGAATCCTGCCTGCTCTATACTCGTACGTCTTTTAAAAGGTATATTGAACAAGCTCACTATTTCGGATCAATTAGTAGACAAACCTCTTACAAAATCTACGGCTGCATTGGTCGACTAATAATAAAACCCCTTGAAGCTTAAGTCTAGGCCTAGCTTCACTAAAATGCTTCTGTAAAATGCAGATTAGGCCGAGTAGGAAACCTGACATCCTTCTCCGGATATGATAAAGTATATCCACTTGTTCAGTGGCAGTCTATGTAAAGGGTTTTCCAATAAGAGGTGTTATTGTGAATGACCCGTAGCTGTCACTTTTAAAGCTTTTATTTGCTTTGACATTTGGCAAGTAGAAACTACGCCATTACTAAATATGGAACGATACAAGCTTCAACAACGCATTGAAATTATTATGAAAAATCTTGCAGTCACAGTTCGCAAAACTAAAGCATTTTTTGGTCGCACCTTGTCGGACCGCAATACAGAAATTGGTGGAAAAATTCAAGCTGTTGGGACAAGTAAGTGATGTGAAGAATAAAACCGGTGCCCGTCGCTCAAGAACAACTGGGAATATTGCTGCTGTAGCCCAAAGTGTTGAAGAAAACCCAGGTTTGTCCATTCCTCGTCGTTCTTTGGAATTGGGCATTCCACACACGTCATTACACCGTATTTTGCATACAGATTTGGGTCTTAAGGCTGGACAACGTTTACTTTCAACAAGACGGCGCTACATGCCACACAAGCAACGAAACCATTGATCTTTTACGGGAAAAGTTTCCGGACAGTGTAATCTGTCCAAGAGGTGATCACAATTGGCCATTGAGATCTTGTGATTTAACACCTTGTGACGTCTTCCTTTGGGGCCACGTGAAAGATAAGGTCTACGCCAACAGCCCACTGTCGATTCAAGACCTCAAAGATAAAATTCGTGAGGCTATCGAGGACATAGGGCAGCCACTTTGCGATTTGGTTATTGAAAATTTCATGAAAAGGATATGCTCCTGTATGCGTGCTCGTGGTGGCCATTTGGCTGATATTGTTTTTCATTATTAACGGCATACCTTCCTCTTTATTATGAAATAAACATCCGATCAATTATCTCAAAAAATGGCATTTTTCTTTGAATACCAAAATAACACCTCTTATTGGAAAACCCTTCATTTAAATCTAAGCTCACCAACGATTCCTATACATAAACCTACATAATGAAAAAAATCCAAAAGCAGCCCACCGATAAGCGACTTTCCGCGATTCTAATAATCATTTTTAGTGTCCAGGCTAAATTTTTCGAACTCACAACGGCGAAATTGTCCATACGAAATTGCATATTGTGACCTACGAAATATATAAGCTGAAGGTTGAAAATGGTTATTGGCAAGGCCTTTTGAAATGAAAAGAATAAAAAGAATTATAAGCGAATCTTAAAATTAGTTCCAATTTTTCCGACCCCTTGTCCAGAAAAATATACCCACGCCCACAGATCACAAGCTCATTTCTAAAAAATATTTAAACATTTGCTACAGGCACCTTATGATAAAAAAAACATTAAATTTTAAATCAACAACCTTTTGAGTGCGCAAAATTACAATTTAGCAATCAAAGGCACTTTGTAAAAGAGTGTTTTAAGAGCTGAATTTTCCGCTTAATCTGGACTAATAATTAGCCCAACAAGGCTAAGGTCTATAGCCTATAAATGTGCATTCGTTCATTTTCCCACTGACCTACGCAACCAACGCAAACATCAATCCATAAGACCACTTGAAAATGCCCAAAGCAATTTACTTTCGCTACGCCATCTATCAATCACTTAATGCACTTATTGGCTCTGATGCTTTATATATAGAAATTCGTCCGATAAATTTAGCATCAGCGGGAGACAATCAACTGGTAGCTCTGCTTGCCTGTGCAGAGATCGCTTCTTTGATGTGAAGTGATCGTTAGCAAGATCTGTGGCTAAACGTAACAGACGCGCTGCCTCTCTATGCTGGTGGCTAATAAATTTTCCCAATTGCTCTCGAAGCGTGTATGGCATATGAATTAATTTTCTCTATTGGCCACCAGAAGTCCAAGGGGTAAATTAATTTATTGGCCCAGCGAAAGTGTTTGTGTTCGGCAATAAAAGAACTACATTCCGAGGGGGGGGGGGGGTTCGGTTCGCGCTGGTGTTGATGGTGGTGTCGTCCACTTGTAATTTGTCTCTTTCTAAGGGGTTCGCTGTATACAGATGTGAACAGACGGGTACAAGCATTCTTCCGTCATTAGGGAAATAATGCTTGTAATTGAGTGCTGCTGTGTTCAGCTCGTTCAAGGGCGCTTGCTAAAAGGGAAGAAAGTGTTTTTGAGGCTTTGTAACAGGTGAATGATTTTGGCATTTGATTGTGTAATGAAATCTTCAGATACAGAGGGATATACAGAAAAGGCAGGGACTCTATTCAAGGTGGAGGGTTTTTTGACAATGAGAATGGGTGTGTGTAGGTGAGCAGTGAAGTGACTGAATTGGAGAGCTATGTTCGATCATCTTGTTAGTCAGAGGTATCTCACAAATTTTATATCTTTAAGGGCGAGGTTTTTTTTGACGTTGGATGGTTTTAAAAGCCCATTCGTTACGAAATCAGGAGAAACTTGTACCCTATTAGCCGTCTGACGTAATGCTGATTTTCTATACCAGTCTCTGAGCCTTAACTGGTCAAATGAGCCATCGCTTAAAAGGTCCTGATTATGAAATTTTGTGGGCTCTGTTTTTCGTGGATTACCCAGTGGTCCCAATTTTGGCGCTTTTTTAATGAAAAAGGGGTAAACGAGGGGAAAGCTTAAAAAAAGGGGAAGAAATCAATGTCTTTGCAACTTAAATTGCTTAAAAGTAAAATTTAAACGCATTTCCCTTGCAAACAAATTTTAAATTTTAGTCAGAATCAAATGTTCTAAATAAATATGAAAGAAAAGAATTTTTGTGATTTAATTTGTTAATAACGAGTCTTTAGAAACGCATCTTACAAGTCTTACAAATGATGCTAGTATACCGACTACTCGCTCTGGAAGGCAACAAAGAAAATGAACAGGCCAATAGGTCACATTCCGCCAGTAAAAACCAGCGAAGGTAACTGGACAAAAAGCAGCCAAGAAAAAGCAAATACTTTTGCAGAGTACCTTGAGAACGTCTTCAAACCTTATGAAGATAAAGATTATCAAGGAAACGAAGAAAGGTGCGAAGAAGTCAGACCTATTCGGCCGGTAACAGCTTAAGAACTTGCCAAAGAAATCAAAGAAGGCATAAACAAGAAAAGGCCACAGGGTTCGATTTAATCACAGGGGGAATTTTAAAACAATTTCCTCGAAAAGGTTTAAAAAAAACTAGCGCAGATTATAAATGCTGCATTTCAATTAAGATATGTGCCAAGCATGTGGAAGGTCGCGGAGGTAATAATGATACCTAAACCAGGTAAACCACCTAGCGAAGTAACTTCATATCGCCCAATATCTATTCTACCAATGTTGGCCAAGTTATTCGAAAAAATGCTGGCATAACGTCTACAAAAATTAATTGATGAAAAATCGCTACTTCCAATTCATCAATTTGGGTCTAGAAACAAGCACTCTACAATTGAGCAGGTGCATAGAATCACAGATAAAATCGAAAAAGCATTCGAAGAGAAAATGTGTGCTCTACATTATTTCTTGATATAGCACAAGCTTTCGATAAAGTCTGGTATAAGGGACTGATTACAAAGGCAACTGCCGAAGCAGTATTCGACAATTCTGGAGTCTTATATATCCGATCGATTCTTCAGAATTAAGCAAGATACAGAGTACCCAACATTAAGAGAGATTAAAGCTGGTGTACCGCAAGGCAGTGTGCTAGGTTCAATTCTATACCTACTTTTCACCAGCGATCTGCCTGAAAGTGAAGAAACCACCATAGGTACTTTTGCAGATGACACAGCTGTCCTTGCTGCAACTCTCGAAATAGCAACAAAAAAGCCTCAAACAGCAATAAACAATATTTATGAATGGACTAAGAAATGGCAGATTAGATTAAATGACCTTAAGTCAGTCCACATTAATTTTACGTATAAAAACGTACCACACATTGCAGTCTATATTAACAACAATGTAGTGGAATATTCAAACACAGCCAAATATTCAGGCATAACTCGAGACGCTAAACTGCGTTGGAAAGCGCATGTAAAGAAAAAAAGAGATGAGCTGAACATGCGATACAGTAAAATGTATTGGCTTATAGGGAGATACTCATCCCTGTCCAACTACAATAAATTACTGCTATATAAGCAAGTCTTGAAACCAATATGGACCTACGGACTCCAATTGTGGGCATGCACATGACAAACAAATTTACAAAAAATTCAAGTCTTCCAAAATAAAGTACTAAAGAACGTAGTTAATGCACCTTGGTACAACCGCAACGCTGATCTACATAGAGATCTAAATAAAATGGTTGAAGATGAAGTTACAAAAGTTACCCAAAAGCATAGAAGTAGGCTGTAGAACTAACAGAACTATTAAATACTGACAATGTTATCAGAAGACTGAGGCGGGTAAAGCCCCTTGATCTATAAGACTTAGCCAAGGCCAAGAGATTAGGTAATATCTTCAAACAAAAAGGGTTCGAAATCCGACAAACCGCGGATTCTTCTTCTGAATTTTTCAAATAATTTAAAAATAAATGGCCGATTAGTCGAACGACTAGGTGCAATCCCATTCGGGATGATGACAGTCAGGTTTTTCAGAGGTTGTTCGAGTCCCTCACTATTGCAGAAGCATCCCTCGCTCTGCAATGTCTTTCGCTGATTTTTCCTTCCAGCGAAACAACAACAAAAAAAAACAAATTTTATTTGTGAATTTATTTTTATTTCTTAATGGGAAATGGATTCAATCCCAGATGGAACTCGAATAGCATCCTTAGATTGATCATCTTACATGGTACCTAACATCTCCTCTTACATGGAACTAACTAACACATTCCAGAGCAGAAACAGTACCGGCTATGCAGGTGATGTTAGATTAGGCTATATATATAAGGCTGCCATGACTCCCTTAGACCACAAAAGTAGGTCCATTGTGATACTGTACGAGAAATACAAGAAATTACTTTTTATATCCCTTTAAGGTTAGGTTACGTTATTATAGGGGTGTTGGAATGGAAGAAAATCCTACAGAAGGGGCCTGAAGCTCCTGCCATAAATCGTTGGACTCTATCTCATCATTTTCGCCGTATCCAATGGCGTTGATTCGATTATGCTACATAACCTCCCATTTGCTTGCAGTATAGATTCTCCGTTCCAAAGTAGGTCATGATGAGGCGGATTCATCATGACCTACATAGAAGGTAGCCCGAGAACAAAACCCAGTTTGACCAATGGAGCCAAATTGTGAATCTAATCAGTGCATCATGACATTCCTCTCCCGCCTTTCATTTGATTGTGTAAAATTAAATCGCTCTCACGGCTCTTTCATTCGGCATATAAGTCACACTCACTATTTGTTGAAAAAAAAAACTGTCATTCGGGGAATGGAAGAGTACCAACCCCGTCGAAGTAGTAGGCAAAACACCTCTGACTGAAGAGATCGGGACCACTTTCGCGAGTGGACACATAATTTAATTTTGATTTAATTTTAATTTTGGCGGGGGCAAAACCCCCATTTATTTGGCTTATTACAATGACTTAATCTAAATTAAAACTAAAACTAGGACTAATTAGAACTTAAAGCTAAGGAAGGTGAAGGAGGTCAGTTTTAAGGGAGGAACTACTGCGGTTGAAGTCAAAAACAGTAAGGTTTGAATTAACCTTTCGCAGCATTCGGAAGATTGGTTCGTTTGAGCCATATGAGGTGCGGAGAATTGGTAAATAGAAGAGACGAGGACAACGAAGATTCCGAGGGTTAGTGTTGAAGGAGATAGAGTTGTAAAGAGACGTACAGTCAATGAAGCCTGAGAGCAGACGGTGAATGAAGAGAATGTCTGCTACGTCCCTGCGTTCCTCAAGGGTATTGAGGTTAATAAGTTTGAGACGGTCTTGATAGGGAGGTAAGATTAGGGGATCACTCCAATATAGTCCCCGAAGAGCAAATCGAAGAAAACCACGTTGGATGCTCTCGATTCTGTCTATATGGACACGTTGAAATGGAGACCATACTTGGCTAGCGTATTCGAGCAGGGGGCGAACAAATGAGACGTAAAGAGATCTGGTCACGTACGGGTCTGAGAATTCTTTGGACCATCTTTTAACAAAGCCGAGTGATGAGTTGGCCTTTAAGATTATTTCCTCAATATGCGAACGAAAATTTAGCTCCATGTCGTACAATATGCCAAGGTCACGAAGAGACTGAACGAGAGAAATTGGTTGACCGTGGAGAAGGTAGAGTCGGCGATGGGACATGTTGCGCTTTCGCGATAGGGTAATGGATTGGCATTTGGTGATGTTAAGCTCTAAGCTATTTTTAAGGTACCAGGTCGAAACACGATCAAGGTCATTAATGTCATATTGACCCGGACACCGTGCTATACCGTAGCGCTCTCCCGCAATCATCCTTTTTCGTTGGGCCTCTTTCTACCAGTTTGATGTATATATTAGGCCGTTTTTATTATGCTCACATGATCTGTATAGATCATTGATTTCCATGGTGTACAACAAAACTTGGATCTTTTACTGTTGTTTGTAAACCATGAAAATCAATGATCTATACTGATCATGTGAGCATAATAAAAAAGCCGTATTGTTGTAGGAACAAGTTAAAACCATGCTTATTCACGGGTTCACATTTACCAAGGATCTTAGGGTTCTCTCAAAAGAACGCTGGTAAATGTCCCGCTTATTACCACACTAGGCCCAGATCCATCCCGTACTGTAGCGCGCCACCTTAAGTACTGCCACACTTTGTCGTGGGGTCCTCTGAGAACCATTTTTATGGCATTGGGCCGCTTTCTGGCACTCCAAATAAGTATCAACTATTTTTCCCATCAACCTGTCGGAACCACGCTTGTAGGTAGGTATCGCCTTCTGCTGCCCGATCAAGAAATTACCTTTCGTCGCGATTGTTGATTTTTCTTTAAATTTTGTCGGTCTGGCTTGTTTCTTCTCTCTCGCACCTCTTCCCTTAGACACCGTTCTAACTGCCAACAAAATTGTTCCTAAACTCCACTTTCGAATTATTATTCCATTTAATTTCCTTAATATCCTGATCGTAACATATGTCCCCAATTTGAACCTTTGCAACGCAATTACTTTGCCCTGTGCTATGCCACCCCCAATCCGTTGCGCCAGCTCTATACAGCATAAAACAATCAACTCGAATCCATAGCGAAGAACTGTTTTTTTTTTCCCTGAATACAATTTCGAAACAATCGTTATCCTTACTGTCAGCCACCCAGCAATCCCCCCGCAATTTCGTTCACACAAAATAACGCGCTGACTATTATCGTAAAATCTTATTGAGGAGGGTTGTGGGAAAAAAAAACCGATCTCACCCACCCACTGGTGGTCGGGAGCGCGCGCTTATTTAGTTTCATTTCGAAAACGATTTCGATATCAACTCAATCCATACTGGTTGGGATGCCATTGTTTTCTCCATTTCGTGGAATTCAAATTGACTGCTAGACAAGACGCGGGGACTAGTTGAAGAGCTTGTCTCGAAATTATGCAAATGTGCGTTGAAAGTAATTTTCCAGCTGAGTTGGGGGTTGCTGGTTGCTGAATTCTGATGCTCACAATCATCGATCAATAACAGTAACAAGGATACGAACTATATTTACCATAACGGCGGATGTGTTAATTGAACAGTGTATATCAAGAGTTTGTTTTCATTTATTCAATATGAGCGCGGCCGGTTTGTGGTTTGTTATGCTTTGCTGTCCTTTGAGTTGCGTCGGATGATGGGGGTGCAGGTTCTTACCTGCCCTCACCGCCCTCACCACCAAGAATATGCATGCTGCTTGTGTTATGCGCTTAAGTGAATTCAATTTACGTGAGTGGTTGGCTGTTTGCTTAGGAACTTGTGGGTGCGCTTGGGTTGGGGTGGGGGTAAGATGAAATGGGCTTTTAATTAACCGTGTATTATTCAGAGGATGGTTATAGTTGGTAAATATTAGACGTGTATGGCATTCGAATTAGCACAACTACCTGGCTGATTTGGATTTACTTTAAGTTGGCGGAGAGACTGTAATTGGATATTGGGTTCGGGATTGGATTTGGACTTGGGTTTGGGAATTCTGAGTACGCGGCTAATGGCTTTGCGGGCTTTGTTGACTTTCGCTGAGAGAAAAGTTTGATACTCGAAGTCTGTTGTTGTTTGATTTGAGCTAGGAGGTAGATTAAGGGCTTCGGGAGCGACAGGTGCGTTTGTGTTTGCAGGTGGATTTCAATGGTTTTCTTGCATTTCAAGGGGTAGATCGTAAATTGTGTATAATTTAAGAAAGGGAGACCTTTATATGTTGGAATCAATTTGCTACTCCTTTCAGTTGTATTTTATTAAGTGAATGTTGTAAGGTCTTAGTTGTTGAGGAGATTTATCCCCCTCTAGATGATGTGGATAAAAAGAAAAGGGCTTCAGGACCGGGCAAACAATGCTGAGACAATATTTATCGGGCATGATTTTATGAAAGCAAATTTTGCACATGAGTTCATCCATGTTTCCCACCAAGTGAAGCTCCCCAACCAAGAGGCCCAGCGATAAAGCTGTAGGCTCTGGCTTTGTTCGCAATTAAGTTAAGATATGGCAAACGTGAATTGAAAAGAAGTCCTTAATTTCATCTTTAGTTTTTTTTTTCCACTATGCGAACGTCTGACAAGCATCCGGGAGTATAACTGTTATGAAAGAGCTTCTCAATTAGTCGTTTGGACAGGGAATAAGATCGAAGATCCCTTCATTCGTTGCAAAAATTAAACTCTAACAAAACGAATAATTGTGATGACCAGGCTGGACCTGTTGCGTCAACTATTTATTTATTTAGTTTTTAAACCTAACTTCGTTTTGGTCATAATCTCAATCAAACTCGTCATCGTCGCTAGCATAGTCTGCGAAAGTAGAATAAAATTCAACTGTCAGTCTACTTGTTCGTATATAAACAAGTTTCGGGTTGGGCTTTACTGCGTTGCCATGTTTTATCTACCTTGTGATACAACTGCGGAAAGTGATATACGTTTTTCTATCTGCAAAGACATATACTTGTTGACCGGCATTCGTTATCGAGGTCCAACCACTCATTTATCAAATGGGGAAGTCTTAGAGCTCAACTTTTGTTTGACAATAGTTTCAAACTAACCTAAAAACTGTTCCAAAGTTTCCTGAAATGCTTAAATCTGATGATATATTTAAATGCCTTAGGCGAATGCATGAAATCATCGATCTCCTGAAAAGTATTCGATGTAGTAAAAATTGCTTTGTTAAAACCTTTTTCTAAAAGCCCTTTAAAAAACCATCATAGCTCGAAGTTGTGTCAAAGAGCTCTGTGTTAGCATGCATTAACTCGACTTAATGGGCAGCAAAAACTAAGTTTGCTTATGCAAAATCCTGTTCCAGTTTATACCAACTGCACTCTGTTTCAAAATGGGGTGCCAACAGACACGTTCCATGTCCGCCACTCCATCGAGAAGCCTTTGTCGTATAAAACTTTATGTTTCGTATTCCAGTAACAAAAAACCGATTCAAGACTCGGCTCACATTCACTTCATAGCGCAGTGTATTCATGGCCAAGCATAAAATACCCTTCATCCCTTGTCATCGTTTTGGCTGTAAAAAGAAACAATATCTAACCAACTCCCTCGATTTATCCCACAGCCTGTTGTTAAATTTTCAAATCATAGTTTTTACCCACTCGGTTTATGATTACGAGAGCATAAAACATGACATTTGCATAAAAATGGCAAACAACAAGAAGGTCTGTGCATCCGTAAGCTCAGCTGAACTCACCACAAGCACAGCTTTCACCAACTACCCCAGTTTCGCTTCCCCTTTGTAAACATTGCAGACAACCAACCCCTCAGATCAGATTCATGGCGATAGACAACAAATTTCTATTCAATGTTTTAACCCTCCCCACGGAGAAGCTTCTCTAGTTTTCCCATTTATCGTCGCAGTCTCACAGGAAATTGCCCAAGGAGAGGCGGGTGGAAAAAGAATTCAATTGACATTTCTATTTGTTTTAAGTGACAGAGGACAGAAGCATTAAGAAAAATATCACCGGCTCTGTTGGGGAATGCCATCATCGTTGGACGCTACTTCACAAATCGTTCCTTATCTCCGGTATAGTCTTGCACATCCTATCGGTAGTCCTTTTTATTTCTTTACGGGGGTTAAATGTTGGAATACGTCAGCAGTTCGATTGGGAGCGCAATCTGCGTTTGACCCATTCAGGGTGGATTGCTGTTGTTTACCATAGGTTCGTTGGCATACATCCTCATTATCATAATAACGGCTTTCACATCTCTGTTGTAACCTACATTTATGGAAGTATCCATTTCCGTTGGACATAGGTTTTTGTACTCGATTTCCGTTCTTCTTCAGCTGCCTGACAGTTTCCGATACGAAAAAGGACTCAACGTAAATAATGAAAGGCATAGTTGTGGCTCGGGGAAGGTGATGCAGGTTATTGTGGGTACGTCCAATTGAGGGAGAACATTTATTGGAGTTTGAAATTCATTTGGGTCGTTTGAACCTACCTGTGTTTCAAAATGGAAATGATAACTGTACGGCAAAGGGCGGTTGGGATCTACCTGGGGTCGTTCGTTTTGTCAGCAACCTAAATTCGGGCCCACTCGTATCTGTTGAACGGTATCTACGGTAAATGTTGATTTTAATAATTTGTAGGCAATTATTGGTTTAAGGCTGTTAGATGTTATGTGGTACACTGGATATACGGTTGTAATAATAAGGACTGCGAATCAGTAGTGCTTACTCTAGCCCTACGTGGCAGCCACCGGATGCTGGTTTTGGATGTCCATCTGTAATGACTAGCTTAAGCTTTAAAAGAAAGTGCTGAAAAACAGGGACAAAAAATTCGATTTTAAGGAGCTACAACTTATCGGGCGACGATATTGATTACTTCCAACAAACGGAAGAAATGTGCGAAGATGACAGATCGATTCCAGCAGTAACCTCTAAGGAAATAGCTATATTATATAGATTTCGAGAGATATTCGCATCAGGCCACCATTGTCGGGTCCCCTTTCGTCTCTCTACCCCCGTAAATCTTACTCCGAGAGACTCTCTGTATTTCTCCACAGTTCTTCTCTGGGCTTAACTCCTAGTGTTAACGCTAGCATCTGTTTATGGGAGATCTGTTTCATCGACTGGGTCTCGACCCAATGATGTCCCAAGATCCTCATTCTTATGCCAGCCAACGCTGGACATTGACACAGTATATGTGCCGCTGTCTCAGATTCCTCCAGGCATAGTCTACAGGTATCATCCTCTATTATCCCATTTTCCTTAAGTGATACCCGAAATTACCATGTCCTGTAGACAAAGCCACCACCCATTTCAATGTTCTTCGACTCATACTTAGAACCCTTCTTTGAGTGGAGCAGGTCGGCCACTTTATTGCCATTTTAGCTTGTCTACATTGTTCCACGGTTGACCACCTTCTCAGGTGTTCTGCCGTGATCCATTTGTGAATCAGCTGTTCTACCATTCCTCTGCCAATTGAAGAGAATGGTTCTGGTCCCAGCAACTTTTCAGTTGACCCCTGTTTTGCAAGGGAGTCCGCCTTTTCATTGCCTTCGATCCATATGTGTCCCCGTACCCAAGTCAGTGTTACTTCATTTTTAGATGAACACTTATTGAGCTTAAGTACACATTCCAGTGCCAATGATGTTCTGATGTTTGTTTGTTCCATGCATCTAATCACCGCCTGATTGTCCAGTACTATAAGGATATTTCTTCCTTCCACCTGACACTCAAGCAAGTAGTCCAACGCATGAAGCAAAGCAATCATCTCAGCCTGGTATACTGAAGTGTATTTCCCGAGGCTAATGTGACGGGTAAGTTCCAGCTCTTCTGAGTAGATACCGGCACCCGCTCCGCCATCCATCATGGATCCATCCGTGAAAATCACTATTTCACCATTTCTTTTTTCTGGAAGTAATCCGTTCTCAATACGAGTTTTGTGATTTCTTTCCATAATACGCACGCCTGTTATTCGATCCGTAGGCATGTTCAGCACCCTAATCTCGTTTTTGACAAGTTCCAGGATCTACCTATGTCCATAGATCGTGCCACGATTGTGCCATTTCGCATCTCGATGCAAACGAAGTGCCGTTTGGGCCGCTGTTTTCTTAATAAACAAGAAATACCCCATGATGACCTCCAATGCGCACGTTGGGGTTGTACGTATTGCACCTGTAATTCCTATACATGCTAATCGCTGAACCCTATCCAGGTGCTTCCTGACGGTTTTCTGAGAGGCTTTCGCCCACCATATAACCGAGGCGTACGTGATAATGGGTCTAGTTATCATCGTATACATCCAGTATGCTGACCTAGGCGAGAGTCCCCACCTCTGTACACATACACGTTTGCACTGATGTAGTACCCTTTTTGTCTTCCGGACCTTCTCCCCAACATGGTAGTTCCAAGTAAGTCCAGTATCTAGAAGGAAATAGCTAAAGAAATAAAAGAAAAGATAAACCCGAAAAAAGCTCCGGGATTTGAACTTATTACGGGTGAAATTCTGAAAAAAACTGCCAAAAAAAAGTCTGAAAAAAATAGCACAGATTATAAATGCATCGTTCAGACTAAGCTATGTTCCACATATGTGGAAGGTCGCGGAAGTCATCATGGTACCTAAGCCGGGTAAATTACACAGTGAAGTTACGTCATACCGGCCGATTTCATTGCTGCCAGTCCTGTCTAAGCTCTTCGAAAACATTCTTCTGAAACGACTTCATCCGATTCTAGAAGAAAAGACACTGATCCCAAACCATCAGTTTGGATCTAGATATAAATACTCAACTATAGATCAGGTCCATAGAATAACTGATATAATAGAAAAAGCTCTAGAAGAAGAACAAATATGCTCTACTATCTTCCTTGAGGTAGCACAGGCTTCTGAAAAAGTCTGGGCCGAAGGATAAGTCCGCAAGCTACAAAAAGATCTTCCAAAACAATACTCAGAAATACTAGAGTCTTATATAAAGCAACGATTATTTAGAATTAGGCAAGAAGATGAATATTCCGCTTTGAAAGATATTAAAGCTGAAGTACCGCAAGGTAGTGTGTTGGGGCCTCTGCTGTTCCTCCTTTACACAAACGACATACCACAAAATGAGGAAACTACTGTTGCTACTTTTGCAGATGATACTGCTGTACTTGCGGTAGGAAAAACTGTGCAGGAAGTTACAGAAAAACTTTACTAATAAAAAAGTACAAACACATACCAGTGTACATAAATAATAAAGTAGTTATACATTTTAACTCAGCTAAATACTGAGGCTTGACTCTGGATGCAAGGTTGCACTGGAAAACTCATCTCAAGAAAAACCGTGATGAACTAACTATACGATACAATAAATTATATTGGCTCATAGGGAGGTATAAACTGCTTCTCTACAAACAAATACTAGAACCAATCTGGACATATGGCCTCCAGCTTTGGGGGTATACAAGCAAGACAAATCTTCAGAGCATTTAATGCGCCGTGGTACATACGTAATGCTGATCTGCCTATGGATCTAAAAATTGAAATGGTCGCAAGAAGACATGAAGCTAGGCTTCGCAACTATGCTAATTTGGAAGTATTCCAACTACTTAATAATAATAATTTAGTTAGAAGAATAAGGAGAGTAAAACCTTTTGAACTAGTTCAATAAGTATCACACGAACAGAGTGAAAATAAATCCAAAACCAAAAGGTACTTACCAAAGTTAGTTCCTTAAAACATACCATGGCAAGTACATAAGTACATTTATTAGAACCAAATTGCTGATTAGTCTGACGACTAGGTGCGATTATTGGGAGGTAGGATGGTAACATCATGCCTTCCCTGGGTACTTTTAGTGGGTGCTTCAAGCCCCACACTATCGCAAAGCTCGCATGCGATGTCTACAACGATTTTCACCTAGCTACACGAAAGAAAAAAAAAACACCTTATCTGGATTTCCGTCAATATTTGATAACACATATTTCAATAATGGTCCTCCACAAGTGTATGTTTAAAGTTGACTGGGTAGACACGACTTCTTGTATTGCACTCTGTTGCAGTAACATTGAATTTAGAGGCAAGGTATACAGGGACCCGCAATTTGCTATCCTGAGGGCCCGCTAATAATTTGGAAAGCGCAAAATTTGAGCTAATAGGTAAAAAGCTTGAAGTTGAGGGTCTGTGTGTATTTTGATTGTAATCAAAAATTCAGTGAGTGCCTTACCGAAAACCACATCAAGCTATTTGAACTATTTTTGCCATCAATGAACTGAAAAATTCGTCAAAATATCTAGAGCAGCCACAGCGAGTTCTTTAAAATCAAACAAATGCAATAAAATGTAACAACTAAGGGAAGTGGTCGCGCAGGTATCTTTATAAGTCATAGGTCCTTGATTTGTGAAAAATGCATTTTTTATGCGCCAGAAAAGCCCAAATTCTAAATTTTTCTAAGTCTTGTTGTAGTTGCGGAGCTTGTATACTGTCAAAACTGGTATAGGCTGATTATTCAGCTTCCCCTTTTAATACTCTTTACGGTTTTAAGAGGTTCCAAGAAGATTGACTTAAAGTCCTATCGATTATTATGGTCCCCAGAGTGTTTTCACAAACATAACCTGTAATCCACAATCTAGTACAAGACGAATTAAACCGTCAAATTGCAGTTGCATCTTGTAGCATCAATATAACCCCGGTAGGTTTGATTTCTCTGTTATACCCCGAATTCTTTACAGAAATTTATCATTATTTTGGAAAGAAATTTATCATTATTTTGGAAAATAATGCTATTGGGTTTTCTGAGTAACTTTTCCTCTCGCCACCACTGTATTTTGTGACTAGTTTAAATCAGGCCACGTACGAAACAGTTGTCGTTATTTAAATTCGATTTTTAAAGTCGCTCTCTTTCGATCTGTGTAGCATATTGAGAAATTCTCGGGCTTGCTTATAAGGTCTGCATGGTTTCAATATTTATATAAAAAAAACATGTAATCTTCTGCGGTTAAAAGGGGCACGACAGTTGTAACAACTTGTACGATACTGACCGACATCCTCTAAATACTGTTTCGTTGTCAGATTAACCGACTTTTCGATATGACTTCCAACATACTTAGATCGACTTTGTTTAGGAAACGTTAACAACCTATGTAGGCTGTATTTTAAATATGCAAATGTACTAGATTATTCCCTAAATGTCAAGGCTTTAACACTCTGATTATGTGCGATTCTATCGATGAACCCAAACCCTACGTATTAAACAAATTAAAGGAAGACCTTGGAAGTCGAAGGCTTTTCGTATCCTCTATGACCTTTGTCGAAATAACTATTCATCTTCAAGGGTCTCCTATCCAACTTCCTTCAATTCAAATGAAATGTCCATTCACTCGAAGAATTTGGTGTTCCAATTGACCAGAAATACGGACTAGGTCTTCTAATTTAGGCGTGTTTTTTTTAGCTTCGTTCTCAGCAAAGCAAAGTAAAGTAGGATTTCAGCACACAATTTACAATAACTACTGCGGGTCTCGAAGTGTCAAATAGAGCGTAGTTGTTGTAATTGCGTGCTGAAAATCCTACTTTACTTTGCTGAGATCGAAGCTAAAAAAAAAACAGTCCTATTGTCAGGGCAAAAAAAAAATCTGTGTTTCAAAAATGCCCCAATATTTAAATCGGGCTAAAATCGATCAGTTTTTTGAAAAGCAAAAACTCAATAAAAACAGCACGACTCTCATTCATTCAGTCTGAAAACATTCGTTCTCTAAGTCCTCATGCGCCTACACAAGTGCAATTAGCTTGCTCTGACTACAAGCACCTAAAATGACACCAAGTGAAGTTGGACTCGATGATTTCGCACTCGAAAATGTGACCGATTTTGCATTACCAAATTGCGCCATTACCCCACCCATATCTGAACCAATAGTAACCGCAAACTATTCAGGCAACGTGACCGAACTGCGCTGTGAATAAAATATATTTTTACGAGCCAACCCATCCCAGGTGTACCTCACATCAGTCCAACAGATAAACATTACAATGAATGCGACGAATGGACACACACTCATGCTACGTATGGCTCTAATCAAATTTACAGCTGTTGTACAGCTATTGACATATCATAAAATTCGCACGGCCATCAGTGCATATGCCCTCCGCCCGATTGAATTGAATAAATCATGGGGATTTGTGGGCCAGAACATCAGGTACCATATACCAGCCATGTCGAACGACGCTCCGACAATGACCAACAGTCTCGCACTGCTGCTGCAGCTGATGTCGTGCCATCCTTCAATATCAATAAAAGCTGAATACGTCCAGAGCCAAATTGGTATATCTATCGGCCGTAAAATGTCCGCCTGTGATTTGATTAAGTATTACAATTCATCGATGTGACAGTGCCCAGCCCGCAAATGATGCTGAGTACTCGCACTCGAATGCCATGTACCGTACACACTCTGTTCAGGCAGGAGAATAAATCAATAGCAATTAAATTTACCCTCCGACACGGACGGGTTAGGTTGGCTCTGTCTTGGGTTCGTCTGGGGCTTCGAGAGTAGCCTTCTTTGGATTTTATGATTCCTCGTTGGTGTTATGGTTGCCATTGAACTTTGATGTGCTAATGGCTTCGAAAAGGTAGACAAATCAGAGCAGTGCGTCCACTGCAGGGATTTTACTGCCGACCGGGTGGATGAAAAGTAAAAGTCATCGAATTTAATTGGTCGTATCTTAGTGTGGAGTGTGGAGTCCCTAAGGAGTTTCAAAACACTTGGATTTATTGCGGCTTGAAAATTGACACAGAAATTCCTACGTCATGGAAAATAATGTACTTTTGTTATAAGGTAGCAGCATGAGTAAGCGGTACACTGCAGTCTTTTCAATCACTCAAAGGTAACAAGAAGGGTCAAATCAAAAATTCCACTTATTTGTAAAAATGCTGTATGCTTATTGCTACTATAGGACCTTGAACAGATTTTTCGTTTCTTACTTGAGTCAAGACCAGGTGGATGAATTTCAAAACTCATTCATCGAGGCATAATTTGTAACTCATCAGAGTGTCCAACTGCATCTCTGAAGCTGAAGGAAAAAAAATCGTTGGCTATTAACAGATCCTCAAAAGTCAGAGCAAGATAGGAGGATCACTTTGACAACTACTGTCTTGAGAGGAGTCGTTATGCTGACAAGTGCAACACTGCAGTCATTTGCTTTCTTTACTTTTTTTTTCGCCTTACGTCCATAAAGCTTTGTGTGGGGTTCAACCATCCTTATCACCGGTCTTCAAGCTGAATTTGGCGTCTTTGGTAGAGGGAATTTGCCCTGTAGTAAACATGGCTATACGACCCAAACGCAAAATAGTTGGCCCGTTTACTTTCCGTCTTTTGAAATTCGAAAAAAAGATTGGCACTCCAAAATAAACAAACAAACTCAAAATTTATTTCGATATTAGGTGTTTTTCTTTTTTAGTTCAGAGCTGAGCTCTGAACCGAGCTCGAGCATTATGAGCGCGCTCTGAACCGCGCGTACTCAGATCGTTCGGATGTATTTTAGAAACACACTTGAGCAAATAGCTGTCATTTTTAATAAATATATGTATAATTTGAAAATTTATTAATTTTTATTTATTAAATTGGTTAACATTCAGTTCCAGAACAACAAAGGTCGTTCACCATTTCAATTATTTTGTTTATCCTGTTGTTTTTTCTGTCAAATGTGACTGTGAGTCTGTATTCAGATTTTTACTCAGCCTGCTCAGTCAATTTATTCTGAGCTCATCGAGCGCGCTCTGGTTATGCTCTGAGAGAAAAAAGAAACACAAATTCTGAGCTCTGATGTATCTGAGCTAAAAAAGAAACACGAACTTTTTGTATAACAGTTCAGGTTGCGCTCTGAACTAAAAAAGAAAAACGCCTATTGTGAAAGTGTTAGACATATACATTTAAAAATAATTCTTCATAAAATAATAACAGTTCATTTAATGATTAAATAACCGAAATTATTGTAACTCATATAACGCAAAATAGTTGACCCACTCTTTTATCGACGCGAAGAAGTTGGCCTACTACAAAAATAACTGTCTTTTACCAGTGACGTCACCTTTGTTTTTAATAACGGCTGTAATTCGACTTGGAAGAGTTTCCACTAAATTGAAGCAGTATTCAGGAGTTATGCCATTCCAAACTTCTTGGATCTTTTCCTTCAATTCATTCAAGTTTTTAGCCGGGTTTGTTCTTAATTCTTTTTTCATTTTTCCTCACAAAGTCTCAATTGGAGACAGGTCCGGGCTATTTGGAGGCCACGTTAGAACTGGAATGGTGTGTTCTCGAAGCCAGCTCATATTTTGCTTGGCTGTATGACATGATGCGTCATCTTGCTGAAATGTAAAACTGCCATCTTCTGTTTGCAGCCTCGGAATCGAAGGTAAAAGTTGGTGCTCTAGGATGTCTTGATACCTACCTACCTAGTTTTTCGTCTAAAGCAGTCTGGGTGAAATGCTTCAGCTGGCGTTCTTAAAACTCTTGATCGTGAGTCTCCAACACAAAGTTCGAATCGAGACTCATCGCTCCATAGTACACTCCTCCATTGCCTTAGCGTCCAGTTTTGATGATCACGAGTCCACCGTAAGCGCTTCTTTTTTTTGCAAAGGAGTCAAAAGTGGTTTTTCTTTTGCCTAAGTGACGGTTTTTTAGAAGAAACAATTTTCTAAGTTAATAAAAGAAAAACAATTTGGTTAAAAATGACTGTATAAAATTTGTATCCCATTTTCTTCATTTCTCGAATGCAGGTGTCTCTTGAAACTTTTTTTTTTAATCACACTTTTCCACTCTAAGGTGATATTTCACGTTGTAGCACGACGATCTTTCTTGAGAATTTTTCTTAAAGCCCTTCGGTCTTCCAGTTTTCTTCAGTGAGTTCACATTTCCAGTCTTCTTGAATAAATTAATAATGTTTCGAACTGAGACCTCGATATTTCCAAATTTTTTGCGATGTTATATGCCGAAACGTTTTTTTTTTTGTACGCTTTTATTATTAAATTACGTATGTCTTCTGATAAACACTTGCCACGCGCCATAGTGAACTTTGATTGCGACTGCAATCAGTGAATGCCTGACTTGAGATATCCGCACTTAAATAACGCAACAATAAACGGTAAATGTCAAGAGAGAAAGACATTATCCAGCTTAGGACAACTATTTTGCCACGAAAAACTAACGGGCCAACTAGAAGAAGAAAAAACAGTTGAAATTTGTGGCAACAAACATTAACTGTTTTAACTTATTGATTGCTTTGTAAAGAACACATGTTCATGGATAAAATTAAGAAAAAAAAAAAACTTTTTATTAATTATGCGTAATAATAACGCATTTGAAAATGTTTGTGATAAAAAATACAATACTAGGCCAACTATTTTGCGTTTTGGCTCGTACAATTGTCAAAGACGGGCAAAAGATATGATTTCAAATTTCTTCTATGCGTTCGAGTGCAGCGCCTGTTAAAGAAAAGCACCCCATTCCCATTGTTGGTGATATTCAATAAGTCAGTCTCAGGATCCCGATCCAGGTTTACAAGCCTTATTTCCTAGGTAAGAGGTACCTCAGTAGTATGTTAAAGTGAGCTTAATATATCTCTGTGTTAATTGTAAATATTTCCAAGGTAGCCTTAAACATAATCCCACAACCCTGCAGAACCAAAAGGTCTTTTCTCATCTATCGCTGCCAAAAGTAAAGGTTTTCCTTGAACACTTGCCACTTTGCCGAGCCTCATTCACAAGACCTCCGCTGTTGATGCTATTCTTTTCCAAAAAGCGTAAGTATGCACCAATTATTTTGTTCATCTCATACGCATAAAACTATCCTCGCAGGATTTAAAACAAGTGCACATCTGCCGCATAGCTGCGTAAATACCTCCATATCTATCAAGTTAGGTGCTTGTTTCTAAATGGGTGCTAAATACCCCCACATCTATCAAGTCACTGTCCTAAATTTGTCCTAAATGATTGCTACACATTACCAAGAGTGATAAACATCTGAAACAATTTCCGAGAGCATATATACCCCCAGGCAGGGCCGAATTGAGACCCTCTCCTCATAAGTTATCACATTTAAAACAATTACAGAAATACGGAAAATTCATTGATCCTTCCTAATGGAACTACCAACACTCATCTCAGAGCGTTCTGGTGATGGGAAAAATATCCCAGCAAACGAAGTCTGGGGAGAAGTTTTTCGTTTTTTTTTGTGTATCCTGTACACACAAATAAAACTGAAGACAGAAAGATAAAAGCAAACAGATCCCCTACTTTCACACGTAATGACACCCGTAAATACTGCGACAGGATTGAAAAACTTTTCCTCGTCAAACACGTATCCTGAATATGAATTAGCCAGCTCCAGGGTAAGAGCGGGTGGGTTGTATTCAAGCACAGCAAGAAAATAAGAAAGTGCTCCGCAAGTAGGAAATTCGTAGAAAAAAAAAAGAAACGTTCTACCCCAACATGCTAATGAAAAATGTTTAAAGAAATGATAACACCCCCGAGACACGAATGAGTGGAGATGCCTCCAAGGAACGCTGGCATTGCAAACGAGTATACACAACACACTGCGGCGACAAGGACAAGGACACTTTCACCGAAGCCAATTTTAATACTTAAATTTCGGCATCCCTTAAAGAGCTGTATGGACTTGTTCCGATCGTTTACCCCCGCAAAGTCACATCCAATCCGACAGACAGTTGTCGTCTTCCCTTTTTTGCATTAATTACAAACCCTTTTCATGGTGCAATTGAAGCTGAAGGTGTGCGCGCTAGTATAACCGCCCCGTGTGAGTGTACTCGTACTCGATTCGGATTCAAAAGGACTCATCTTAACTGGAAAAATATTTACCCAACTAATGAACGTAATGGAGTGAGGAGATGCTGTCAGGTGATATGCAATCGTCTTCGTTGCTGCAGAATATGTTTCTGAGGAACTTTTCCCGACTTCATGGCAGGCAGTGGCTTTTGGCCAAAAAGTTAGCTTGTACCTTCGAAAGAGGAAGAAGGATTTAACTTTAACACATCGACCCGACAGATTAAATGGCATAGAATACGGACTTCAGGTGAAGTTTCCGGTTTGTCGTTGGCGTTGTCGGTGCGGCGCGGCGCAGCGCGGTGCTGAGAAGTTTACCTAACAGCATTAGCCAAGTTTATCGGTTGATGGATGTTCAGTTGATGATTTTAACTGCTCTTCTCGCAGAAGGATATGCTTGCGAGATGGTGGAGTCGGTACATGCATACCCAACGCTGGCTGTATGAAAAGTTTAGTGGTTGTATTAATTTCGATGATGAAATATTAAAAGGAAGTGATGTTGCATGAAAAGTCAAAGAAGGCTTCTCTGCTGTTGGGGTAGAATTTAAAGTGCCAGACGGGGATGATGCATGTCTGGTTGGATTTTAAAGGAAATTTTAGAAATCTTTAAATATAAATAAATGGATACTAAAGTGCTTAAAGTTGGTTAAGTCGGTTTTCAGTTGAGAATGACATAGAATTTATGACATTCTATATGTGAGTGTTTGTTAGATACCAATGTTGATGTGAGTTTCATGTTTTAAAAAAACGAACTGTGTCTTACAGCCCTATTATGGCTATTAAATATCAATTATTTGATATCAATTATTTGATATTTGATAACCTCTATCAATTCGTCGATGATTTGGTATTATGAGTATCAATTGATCATTTTTACCCCATTGTGAATGCTAATCAAAATATCATTGAGAATGGGTACTATTTTGAAGTTTGACGTTTCTAATTGGTATTTGGTTTTTGTTTTGTGGCTGAAGACTAATTTTGGTGAAATAATGTAAGTTGTTTTTATTAAACAAAATCCGCCTTTTTCTTAACAATTGTTTATTTATTTAGGAGTAGAGTGGTAAGCAATAAGAAACAAATCGAAAAATTGATTGAATTGATGGAAGAAAGTCCGGACTTCGCGAAGGGAATTTCATCAAAGCCAGTTCTTATCAGAAAGTGGGAAGCTATCACGTTGGAACTCAATAGCTTAGGACCTCCAGAACGAGACTCAGCCAAGTGGCAAAGAGTGAGTGTTTGAATTTGCTAAAATTCGATGTATTTATTTTTTGAAATAACTTTTTTAGGTATGGATTGATTGAAAAACAAAAAATAAAAAAAAAACTTACTAACAATTGAAATGACTGCAACTGGTGGTGGATCCAGTAACATAAGCCGGTTGACTGACGCTGAAGAAGCAGTCAGTCGTCTTATGCATTTCAATGACTGTGTAGATCCCCCAGGATTCGAATTTGGGTTGGAGGAACTTCCCAGTTTTATAATTGAAGATGATCAAGAGGACGAAGAAATGGTCGCAGTGCAGGCCGAAGAAATTGCCAGAGTGCAGTCATCGAATTCTAGTCACAAGAAATCGTCATACAAGCAAAAAAATTAGTATAAAAGAATTGTCCTCTTGGAAAATCAGACGTCGGCGCAAGAAAAGTTTTATAACAATATGTCAAATATAATGAGTGGCATCGATACAAAATTGGAAACACGGAATATTATTATGGTTTGAGTTTATCCTCAATATCAGTCAACACTTCTACGAAGGCTGGTTTTGAAAGTCGGAAGTTCTGCACGAATCTGGAACCGAATCACACCAAGTAAAAAATAAAAATATGTTAACTGCTTACATATGTTCGTCCAAACACATTGCGTTTGATGCATCTCGTAAAGTCCTGCGTATGATAGCTTGTTCCCTCACACCTAATTCATCATAATGCCCTTCAAAAAATAACTCTACCGATGACATTTCGGTCTAAAGTTTTTTTTTTTTAATAATAGGCACAAGGAAATAATTTGTATGATTCGATATCAATAGAAATTTTGAACCGCCCGAATATTTGATATGTATCAACAAGAAATTTGTGGTTGATAGAAAATTTGATGAATATCAATTTTTTTGACGACCGTAATACCAAGTTTACAGATAAAACTATTCACAATAGATCTTAAATCTTATACAATTCACAATTCATCAAAAATGTTGATAGATTGATAACCATAATACCGATTCGTTCATTTTGTTGATACGTATCAATTATTATCAAATATCGTGTTGATATTTGATAGCCATAATAGGGCTGTTATATTAAATTGAAATGTTCAGTAGTGACACCCCACAAACCCCCCTTTTGAGGGGTAAACTATTAAAATTGTGCACAGCCGCTTTAAATGTTACTACGAGGTATGATTTCAGCATACGACGAGATGTGCTAAGGACACCGAAATATGATTCAATTAAGACTAAAGACGGACCAAAAAATGTGCCAAAAACCGTCAAAAAGAACCGAAGAAATGACACAAAAACGCACAAAAAAAAACATGAAAACGCGCTTCAAAAACACCCTGGAAAATGCTTGGCGAAAAGACCCAGAAAAGCCGAATCCCTCATCGAAACAAGCTCCAAGAAATGTTTCAAAAAAAACGCCACAATGATGACCCAGAAACGACAAAAAACAAAAATGGCCGACGAAAAACAACCAGAAATAAACCGAAAAGAGGGCCGAAAAGAGCTTTTAAAAAAAATTATTTAAGGAATTGGAAAGTGTACCGAAAACGGCCCAAAAAAATGTCAATAAACAGCATAAAATCCTGTAAACAGTTCAAAAAACTGTTTGGTGAACAATATAGGAGGGAATTTTAAAGATTTAATGTTTCTATTTGTACATGGAATTAAATTAAATAAAAAATAAATAAATAAATAATTGGCGCAACAGGTCCGTATGGACCCAAGCCTAGCTTCTCACAACCATTCGTCTTGTGTGAGTTTTTATTTTTGGGACGAATGGAAGGGATCTACAATTTTATGCCGAGTCCAAACGGCCAATTGAGAAGCTCTTTCATGACAGTTATACTCTCGGATGTTTGTCAGACGTTCGCGAGAGGTGGCGCAGTGAAAAAAACCTTAAGTTGGAATTTGGGTGTTTTCTCGGGATTCGAACCTGGGACCCCTCGCTTAGTAGTCCAACACACTAACCACTAAGCCACTGCGCCGATTTAATGTTTCTATTTGTACATGGAATTAAATTACAACTCAGAAAGAATAACAATCTCTAATTACCTAATTTAAGGATGGGTCATCTAGTGGTTTATTTGTAAGTAATTGGCTATTTTGACACTGACAGCTATTTTCCGCCTCGAAATCTTAACAGAAAGTCAGAATCGTCTATCGAACCAACGCGGAACGAAATGAGTCGCTTTACGCTTGAACAACGTTGGGAAATATTGAAAACTGTATAGCCCAAACAGTGCGTTTTTTGAATGAAGAACCCACCGAGCCTGCTGTACGCAAGTTTATGCAAAAAGTTCGTCAGACTGGTATGCTAGTGGACAACACTCATGGTCCCCGTTGTCGTACAGTGCGCACAGACGGAATGTGGCTGATGTAGCCTAGAGTGTGGAGTGGTGGCGTCATTGGACTTTTTTTTTTTTCAAAAATGAAGTTGGGAACAACGTTTTGGGCGTTGCCATGTTAGCCGACTTCTAATTAACTGAAATTGAAGACATGGACTTGGACCACCTTTGGTTCATGCAGGATGGCGCGCCATGCCACACAATCCATGCCACAATCGATCTATTACGCACCAAATTCCCAAATCGAGTTATCATTCGTATTGGCCGCCTCGGAGCTACGGTTTGAGCCCTTTGGACTTTTTTTTTGTGGAGAAACGTGAAGGACCGATGTTATGCACTTATGGTAAATACCACCCAACCCATCCCTGAGCCCGAAAATATCATCAAAATCTTGGAAAATTGGAGTGACAGAACGCGCTATTGTGGAGGCAGCCACTTGAGCGACACGCTGTGTTCCATAATTGGCGGGAATGTCTGCTCTTACTAATAAAGCCGTAATACATGGACAAAAATTTAATTTTTTTAATTTTTCTGCATTTTTAAAAAGAAACTTGCATTTGGACCACCCTGTACATACAAGAAAACTGATATCGATTAAACATTAAGACTCCGAGAGCACTACTTTTTGAAAGCGTTTGGCTGCACCACTGATTCTTAATCAATCAAACAAATTCTAAAATTTCCTTAAATTGTCCGTCTTTCTTTTCAGCGGAACAAAAGAGAAGGAAGCATATTGAGTGCTTGTGAATGTGATCAACAGCAACAATGTTTTCTAAGGAATGACGCAGACGGCAGATGAGACTAGCGCTTCAACGAAAATTAAAGGAACAAATTATTCTCAATCAACAAGCCATTGGGATCTGTAAGCTTTCCTGTATTCGTCTTTATGAATTCAAATAGACTGAAGCCGACAACTAGTACTTGTAAGAAAGAAAAGTACTAGCACGAGAAATAAAAGTCAAGTTTTGCTTTAGATGGACAGCCTAGAAAGTTTCAAAAACATGATGCCCTTGGAATTGACAGTCAAAACCCTTACACTGTAAATAAGTCAACTGTTATAACGTGTTCCTGTATTATTAACGGCGCTAAAGAAAATTTAATTCGGTTACCAGCACAAAAACTATTTTCTGCATAATTCTCTGTATGATCTGCAAATGTTTCAAATTTCAGCTTCCTATGCCTAATAGTCTCCGAGTTCTTTTTTTTTCATTTGACATAAGGTATACGTAGATTGCTCACAGAGGATAAACTGGTTATTAATGCGAAATAATCTCACCGCAGCTTACCTTCAAATTTTAATAAAGCCGACACTCGCATTATTTGCATAATGATTGCTATTCAATTTGATGTCTTCATTTATCCATTTATCCACACAATTCCTAGAGGAAACGTCAACTCTGCCGTCTCTCCATTTGGAAATAAATTGCTATGTCAGTCAAACGAATAAACTCTTAAATAATTCATCCAACCCATGTGTCGTTCCAGTGAAAAACCTTCACCTGAACGAAAGCTGAAAGTAAAACACTGCATAGTACCTATCTAGACCAGCATATCAGAAATTCCCCTGAGTGAGTCCATCAACACTCTCGATTTTCAATGGAAAAATTCGTAAAAATAGACAAAAGGATAGCCAGCGGCGGCGAAGTACATTCTGCAATCATTAGTTCTGAGAACAACTGAGACAATTCCAATCGAAAAGCATGAATACCAACATCTATCTCTCTCTCTGATGATGAACGACAACGTTGAAAGGAGCCTTCTACGTTCTGCCGTTTGGTGTAGTAGGCAACCCACACTCTCAACTAAACTGGCACTCAGTCAAAATACTGTAAATATTTGCATAACTGAATAAATTGCATCATCCCTGTGGCGTTACTGCGACGACGACGTGAGAGTGAGACACGAACATCAAAACGGGGTAAAGAACGAATATTCGGGGACCAGCAGAACGGTAGGATTTCCATAGCTCCAGGACGCAATAAGGAAGATTTTCTATCTCTATACTTCGGCATTGAAAAGGCGTAATGTGTGACAGCTCGGGGGGGCAAACGATTGTGATGGTTTCAATTCCCAAGTCTCCTGCGGTTATGTATACACATATGAGGCGAAGGGATGCGTGATGGAACCACATAGCGATAACCACCATTGCATCGGTTTTAATCAAACACACGCAATGGGGTTTCCCTTCGAAATTAAATTGCCTAGGATTGCAGCGGAAATTTATTGTCTTCAAATAGGAATTCTATTAAAGAAAAATCTGCACATCCCTTCTTCGCTCGTTAGAATCAATTCACAAATCTAGTGAGTTTCGCTGCCTAATCGGAGTCACAAGCCCATAAACGCCCATTTAGATTTTATCAATTTAATTAATCGAATATGCCCCGCAGAAGGGATGCCGCATTACTACCGGCTATCCATGTCGAAGTGACCAAATTACCCAACTCATAAAACTGAAAATTAAAGTCCGACCTGCGCCGCACGGACCGACAGGCGTTTCTGGTTATAGCGTTATTTATAAACGAAAGGCCATAAGTTTACCCCTATGAACAATACAATGACGGTGTAACAAAACAACCGCAAAAAAAAAAACCAAACAGAAATGCCAAGCACATGCACCTCTAGCCGGACGATGGAGTTTTATGACCTCGTGGATTTATGTTGCCCCATAGGAGTGCAGACTTTTTGGCGGATGGTAGACTTTTGGTTTCCGGTTCACCTGGATCTCGCGTTCTGTAATTTCGTTTCGACTACGCGTCTCGATGGCTTTTGCAATTAAAAAAATGTTCCACTTGAAATGAACTCCTGTTCTCGAGTCACGACTGGGATAATAATTTCTTGCCGCAGGCGGTTCATGGTAAAATTTTAACGGATTTCCTCTTCTATACAGTGTTGGTGATGTAACGTGGATAGTGGTCCAATTAACACGTTAAGTGAGGGTTTATTGCATTATTGACTTGATTACTGTAATAATTGGCGTTCTGTTATCAGGTGCTGCTGGAAAGAAAGAAAGGATCAACCAAATGAGTTATTGGGAGCTTATTTCTTTACAGAGGCCGTTCATGGTTGGCACATGTTTTTGAGTTCATGAATGCATTGGCTAGCAGCTACCAGATGGCGTCCATCAATACAAACTTTTCACAAGGCTGTGGCATAGAGGGTAAGTAGGAAATATTCCAGAATCTTCACTCGCTAATTCCCCACTTGATTGAGTGTCTATTGCTCAACTTTAGGATAGCTTACGAAAATGTTTTGTAGTTATTTTTTTATTTTTGAGAACTGAACTGCATAATAAAACAAACTCCAATCGGTCGATGCATTCCAAAGCTAGGAGCTAAAATGTATTCATGAAACGTTCCCTTTTAGACATCAGCTTGGGTGTCCTTTTTCTTGACAGCGGGTAATGATGAAATACATCCTATATTTCAATCTGGACATTTTGCAATACAATGCGAAAGCCGGAAACAGTTTCATGTAGTAGTTTTTAAATCTACTGCGGACAAATACAGTCGGACAAAATTTACAATTAGGCAAAAAAAAGGCTGTTCCATATAATTCCATTGGCGATTTGGACTTTTAGTCAGCCTAAGCTTTGCAACTGCTTCACCTGACCTACAACTGCCCTGCAGTATTTTTGGCATCAACGGGCCTTGTTTTTCTTCTTTTTTTTTGTAAAGAGGTTCGCGTAACTCTTAAAGGTGCGCTGGGTACGCTTAAGTCAAGTGATAAGTTACTGTTTGGGTCCAAATTTTAATGACATCCAACATCTTGTTCTTAAAGGATGTTGTCACGTGTCCGAGTCATACTGTAATATTTGTTTATTTAATTTCCAAATGAAAGGGATTACATCCTTGTCTGCTTATTCGGCTGGCTTGTGTTTGTCCTAGTAAAATCGAAAAGTAATCTATCGATTGTTGTGAAATTGTGACACAGCGTTGTCTTCAAAGATTTGCGTGTTCTTATAGTAGAATTTAAAAAAAAATACTAGGGGGCGTGGCACCTCCCATACAACAACAAAGAAAACTTTCATTCCTCGACACTCATGCGAGCTAAGGTTGTTAAACTTGGAACATTGATATGTTTTGTCTGAACAAAAGGACTTAAAGGGGCGTTAAGAAAACGGGGCGTGGCACCTCCAATATGACAGAGTTTGAACAAATCTTGAACAAATTTTAACTTATATGGGCCGTTGGAAGTAGTTAACATATTGTGGGAGGAATTGGGCAAATGGGGCGTGGCAGCTCTCACACAAAAGTGATTGAACGCTAAAATGTCTAGTTGTGGCTCCTTTGGTGACACTTTTCGGTCTAGTCACTGGTAGTTTGTGGTCAGTCAGTCGAACCTTGTAAAGATAAAGTTTAGAAACTATTTACGTCCTCCCAACGTCAGAAGTAGCACATTGAACTTTAATACCTTCATTTCACTTCCAGAAATTACAATCAAGGAAAAATTACTCATAAAAAAACAAGCTAAAGCACACGACAGAAGACACAAATCAAAGCTGAAATTTCCGATTGAAATTCCATCGAAATGCAGCCGCACTCGGCATGTACTGAAGGCCGACCGCATATTGTTGCTGCTGCCGTTCTTTATCCATCGGCATAGGTACTCGTACACCCACTTTTTAATATCGCATTGTCATTCGAAATTGACATTCGTCCTACCCTCCAACTGCATCAGGGATATCAACACAGAAGCCTACCGCAGCATAGAAGCCAACAACGTACATGAGTACTGCTCTGCTACAGGTTGAAAATATTGCACGACCTTTTGTGAGGTTGTGAGGCACCAAAAAAGGAAAAACTTTGTGTTTACGTTTTTTTTTTTATCCTTGGATGTTGAAGGATGTATTTTATTTTTAGAATGCTTCATCAGTGCACGCAAAAGCGAACTCCGTATACTCGCCGCCCATCAAAGGCTCTTTCACAGAAAACGTGTATACAAAAAGCATTAACAAGCGAATAACCTTTAAAATGAGTTCCAACTCAGCAGCATCCAGGGTCCTTTAAAGGACTTGGAAATCAAATGGAAATAGTTTCTCCACAACAAACTATGGATAGAAAAACCTGCTAATAACATGACGTTCTGAATGTACCAGACTGGGCGTGTTCCAACCATATCCTCCGGCAGCGAGGCAAATGAAAAATACAAGATAATAATGCCATATCTCTTTGGTCCAAGAGTGTGGAGTGGTGTGGAGGCCTAGGGGCGCTGTTGCACGTAACACAAGTACCCAAACGAAACTGAAGACGTCGGCAGAAATTTTTTCTCCGCCTTTTTTTCGGGAGGCCATAACCTCTTCGCCTCGAGCCAAAGGAGTGGGATTTCTTTTCAGTTTTTCCTGTTGATGCTGCTTCATGGTATCTTGAGGACTCTGCCGGGATAGGCGCGCTCTAGCGCTCTATAATATATAGCAGAGCGTATAGAATGTTGTTGCGCTAAAGTTGTCTCACGAGATGTCGAGGAAACTATTTTTCAGATTACAATCTCGTAGCAAATGTGTAAGTGGATTTGTATATGCTCGGTATAGTATTTGCAAGGATTTTCTTTCAATTTTATTTATTAGCTCTTCAAGGACTCTTCGGTGTACGTTTAGTATATGTGAAACTGAGTTTTCGCCATGATTGGAAAGCCAGATTGTAGTCTGATTGTGTGTGCCTTATTCAATTTGAAGAGCACATATACTCGTACAATAAACACACAGAGTGAATGTGCTTGTGGATTATCGATTCTTGGTTCCTTTCGGAAAAGTGATTGCAAATGCGAAATGATAATGTGCAATCGAATCTGGTATAATTGAGGTAATATTGTTGGCTTAACGATGTGCGACACTTGCTCGTAGCTTGGTTTGGAGAGTGATTCTGAAGCAGTTCGAGTTGGCGATGCCGTTGGTGAGGTAAGTTCGTATTTGGAAGCGGGTGTGCCTATATCCGTTGGTGGTATAGTGTTTTAGGTTAAAATGTTGCTAAATCCTTTGAGATTAATTCTTTTTTCTTACTTATAGGTAAATAGTTGTGTGGAAGCTTCGGAAAGGTGTTTTCTGGAAGAAAAAGGACATTATTGATGGTTTGCATGGATTTAATACAAAATGGTAAGTCAGCGAAGCCTCTATATACCAATAGTGATCTTCGACGAAATAAAAAGGTTTTTAGAACCTCCCTGGCTATAATTGTAGTATAATATTTGTAACTACTTCAAGAACAGAAAGCAAAGCTACTACGACGGCGACGAATGTCGAATGCTGCATTGTTCTAGGACTTGCGGGTCTAGTGCAATACGATTTATGCTAGGTTCCTTCGGACAACACTGCCATCGTAAACAAAGAAAACAAACATGCACGAAATAGAATCAATTTAGCAAAGCGATCTTAGAAATGAAACTCTAGCTGGGAGACTGCGGGCCTTAATTCAGCGAAGCAAAAAAACGAATCGCTAGTCACTAACTTACGGAATAAATGCAAGTAGGCTAAGAAGAGGCTGCCGATCGAAAGGGGCAAAAGTGTAATGAAACAAATCTGCTACCTACCATTTTAGGGACTCATTCAGACAAAGACAAAGAGACATGCTTTACAGCTCGTCATTGTGTCTTAGTTAAAGAAATTAAATGCGTGTTCAGAAGTGGCAAAATCGCAGCGGATATTTAGTTATATTTAGACTTTAAAATAAAACAGCGAACATTGAAGACAAAAAAATGAATAGCACGGATATTAAATACTTTCCAGATAATGTCCCAACCAAGAAGAAGTTTCATAACTATTGTACAATTTTGTCCGAACCAAGAAGAATTTTCATACCTAAAGTTAAATTTTCAGATCGAAATTAATTAATTCAGAAAAAGGCGACATTCAAACATATTCTGCAAAAGAAATGCTCCTTTTGAATATTGATTGGTTGTGTTTATCTCAGATGAGTTCGCTGGCGAAGGAAATACGAATCGCCTATAGGTTTGCTGAGATATTTCGTGTGAAACTAAAAACGAACCGGCCTACATCGATGTCACAATCGGCTGCCTTTCGTTTAAAGTTCATACCGAAGAATAAATTGAGAACATCTAGAAGAATCGTAAGCGAATGCATACAAGAACAAAATGCGAACATGGGTCGCTTGAAGGATCTTCCGCTTGTGTCAATTATTCATCTAAAATCCCCATACCGAAGAATAAATTGCGAACATCTAGAAGAATCGTAAGCGAATGCATACAAGAACAAAATGCGAACATGAGTCGCTTAAAGAATCTTCCACTTGTGTCAATTATTCGTCTAAAATTCATACCGAAGAATAAATTGAGAACATCTAGAAGAATCGTAAGCGAATGCATACAAGAAGAAATTGCGAACATTGGTCGCTTGAAGGATCTTCCGCTTGTGTTAATTATTCGTATAAAATGCATACCGAAGAATAAATTGAGAACATCTAGAAGAATCGTAAGCGAATGCATACAAAAACAAAATGCAAACATGGGTCGCTTAAAGAATCTTCCGCTTGTGTCAATTATTCGTCTAAAATCCCCATACCGAAGAATACATTGAGAACATCTAGAAGAATCGTAAGCGAATGCATACAAGAACAAAATGCGAACATGGGTCGCTTGAAGGATCTTCCGCTTGTGTTAATTATTCGTATAAAATTCATACCGAAGAATACATTGAGAACATCTAGAAGAATCGTAAGCGAATGCATACAAGAAGAAATTGCGAACATGGGTCGCTTGAAGGATCTTCCGCTTGTGTTAATTATTCGTATAAAATGCATACCGAAGAATAAATTGCGAACATCTTGAAGAATCGTAAGCGAATGCATACAAGAACAAAATGCGAACATGGGTCGCTTAAAGAATCTTCCGCTTGTGTGAATTATTCGTCTAAAATCCATACCGAAGAATACATTGACAACATCTAGAAGAATCGTAAGCGAATGCATACAAGAACAAAATTCGAACATGGGTCGCTTAAAGAATCTTCCGCTTGTGTGAATTATTCGTCTAAAATTCATACCGAAGAATAAATTGAGAACATCTAGAAGAATCGTAAGCGAATGCATACAAGAACAAAATGCGAACATGGGTCGCTTGAAGGATCTTCTGTTCGTGTCAATTATTGTATGAAGTTTCCTCTTTATTTTATCACTTGCCATATTTAATTGCATTTATGCAATTTCAACAAAAATCTACATCCCATATGCGAATATGCACCCACAATATAACACCGTAGCCATCTACAAACTTCTTCCACTCTAAAGGCAACCAACTTCCGCATCCACCATCCCAAGTTGAATGCACCCTTCGCAACATTGTTACTGTCGTAACAAACAAGTAATGCTCATCCTTTTCCGCCGTGAAATTTCAATTTTTCATCTGTCATCATTTTGTATTGCAACACTGGGTTCATTTATCCTCTTGAATCATCATCAATACCTACCTATCCGTAGGGAGTTGTTAGCTTTCGCAACACATCCTTTGAACGATGTACGAAAATTGTCATTATCGATAAAATTTTCCTGTTCATTCAGAGCTCTTGGCTGTGTTGTACTCGTTGCTCCCTGGGCCATATTGCCTTACACATACATTCTGATTACAAATATCGTTTTAATCCCCTTATGACGTTTATTGTGTCTGCCTGGCTCCGTCCTATACGTGGTCGTCTACCGAAGGGTGTGGTGTGTTTTAGGACTTTTAATATTCTTTGCAACTGTACACACCGCGTTGTGGTGCATTCACTTTGAATAATTTTCAACGGTACGGCGAAAAAGCCTAGCTATTTGCAAGCGCAATTTTTGCTCAACCAAATTTTCCACTTGAATGCATTTATGTGGTGGCATACAAAAAAAATTTCATATCCGAGAGACGTTTTTAGTCCTTCTTTCTAATCCTGCTACGAATACTCAAGTAGATAACACATCGTGCGTGGTGGTGGTTGCCACAAAACCATGAAAAGGGTTTTTGTGGCGGGTCCTTTTGAAGCTGCCTAAAAAGTACACGTACACATAGTCACGTGCATTTGAGGTTGAATATGTTTCGTATGAAATGGAAATCCTTTTGTGCGGTTTTGTGAATTTTATAGGAACTTTTCAGAATGCACATAAATATACGTAAAAACTTTTTTTTTTAAACTCCTCTAGGATTTAATTTGAAGAAGAAGTTGCTTCTTTTTCTTCTTTTTGTTGTTGTTCTTTAGGATTCAGTTTAAAGTTGATGTTAGTGTTTCGGTTGGATAGTTCGAGGAACTTGCAAAAGCAAAAGAAACAAGGATAAAACAAGTTTCTACAAAGTTGTAGCAGAGGAGGAGAGATAAAAATCTCAACCAGAAGTTTTCATTTACTTGTTACACGATTCCATACTCTCTATGACCATGGGGAAGGCGCTTTTGTATTCTTTGGACAAGAACTTTAAGGAGGTTCCTTTCCTGAACAGACAAAACTCCCGCATGACCCTTTTTGGGCAACAACTCTCTGCCCTAATCAGTGTCTCATTAAGGAACTGCTTGCATGTAAAACGTGCAGCAATAAAACGCGTCCAATAAGCAAAAGCAAAAGCGTATTAACGTCGACCCGAGGAGGGGGAAAAAAATTGTTTTCTCTCCTTTGAGCGTGCAAAACCCTTGGGGGAGATCCGGCCCCCAAAAAGGACTTTATTGGCTATTATAAAAATGTCAATGGCAATTGAATGCGATGCACGTGTCTTCTTTCTTGCGGCTGTCTTCTTGCGTTCGTATACAGAACAGAAGTTTGAAAAGCGTATCTTTTTATACGTAGTGGGTACCTACGTGTTATTAGTTGGATACATTGTGAGAGTTTTGCGAAAACATTGCAGGAAGTTGGCGAGAGACGGAATCATGAATGGGAATGCTTGGATAAATATAATGTCGGTTGCAATGATTTGGAATTGTAATAACGTAGCGATTCATAACGAGTTTAGTTTGTTCATTGAGTTGGAGACTAAAAGTCGGTTGATTAGGGGTGTTGTGTGGGTTATTTGACAGACACCTCTTTATGTTACAAGCTATATTTTTACAAAGGTTAAATCTTTTGAATCATTAAATAAAAATCAGGAATTGAATATTTATCATGGAGGGACTCTTTGTAGTTTTTAAAATTTAAATGAGGTAAGCTGAATATGCCAGAGAGATCATTATTTTTCGGATTCTTATTCTTCTAGAAAATTTGTATGCAATCTCTTCTTAGGGGATGTCTGTCAATACGGCATTGCCAACAGAAACGTTAGTTGCATAACTGTATCCGGCCATTGTATGTACAGGGTCATTCGTTTCAAGTTGGTAGCGCTGGCATTTGACACGTGTCAAACTCAGCTGTCATTTGAAGGGTCATTCTGTTAGTTGAAAGTTTGCCATTTACGTTAATGAATCGCTTTACAATTATTAAAAATTATTAAAACTTACTACAAGACGGGGCAATAAGCCACATAGTGAGAAATTCCTGCGGTCACTAATTTCACGTTCTGGCGACGTCAATTTTCCACCAAGATCATGAGATTTGACACCGTTGGATTTTTTTCTGTAGGGCTACGCAATAGACCGTGTTTACACGCATAATCCCCGAACTCTAGAAGCATTAAAAACCAACATTACTCAAGTTATGGCCGAGATAGTGCCCGAAGTGTGCGAAAATGTGGTTAATCTTCCCGAGGCAGCCATTTGAATGATATTGTATTTCACACTTAATGGCAAAGTCCAAAATTTATAATGAAATAAAATTTTCATCAAAAATGTATCGCTGTTTGTGTTTTATTTAGCTTTACTTTCGAAACCGAAAAATTAATGACCCTTTACTTATATCCTACAAGAAGAAGCTTCTGTTTTTTTTTATACAAAACTAAACCAACGAGTCGTGGTCCTGTTAACCTGTTTTTAAATATAACGATTGATCGAATAGAATAGAAGATTAAAAGATTTTTCCGCCAGTCTTTTCCGGAGGCCTTTAAATTGTAAATTTTACTCCCCGAAATCAATGTCAAAAATGCTCTACAAATTTTCAAAAGTAACATTTAAAAGTGAAAGAATATAAAAAGCTAAATCACTTTAATACGCACGTCATTGCCTCAACAAATAAATCAATTCTAAACTATGCATTCAAATTAATTAAAATCAAGAATTGAAATTTAAATATTAATATTCAACAATTTAATATACAAAAATTTAGCAACAAAAGAAGGTAAATACGTAGGTACCCATATAAATTTTGTGAAGTCATCAAATGTTTGTTTAATTAGTTAACTTCACTCCAAGTCACTTTTTGATTGGAAAATCATAAGTCCTTGCAACTACTTCTGATGATGAGTCCGTCTTACTTCTTTCACATGGAGGTATCTATGGAGGTACTTTCACAATTAAGGTATCACACTTCAGAGACAGAAAATCAAAACCAATCAGCAAAAGTCAAACAGATTCACAAATTTAAGCCAAAAAAATCAAAATAGGTATAATAAACAAATAAAAATAGAAAATTAGGAAATTCAAATCCAAATCGACCAAGTAAACCTAATAATTCAATTACCGAGCTAAACCACAGAAGTCAAAAAGTTAAATTCAAGTGAATATTTGGATTTTTTTGATCTAGCTATTTGGTAAAAATTTGGTTCATAAGTCGCTCAACGTTCCATCGATCGCTAGACGTTTAGCATCATCCCAGATGAAGGAAGTTAGAAGCTAAAGTTCTAGTGTCTGCTTAACTTTTCCCCGAATTTTATTGACAAACTTCAATAGCACTTTTGGCCAAACCTAAGTCGTTGCCGCGTTGGGCGAAAAATATATTTATTTGGTTGACGATTACATTCCAAAAGTCAATGTTTTAAAAAAGCTTTTACAGCTACATTTGCCTGTAGGTTTCATTAAAATTTTTAACGTTATGTATCAATAAAAAATTATTTAATTGGTGCCTATTTGTGGAAAGAAAGAATAAGGCGATTACCTTCATAGGCCAATATAGAATGTGCCTTTTATTTGAAAGGATTCAAAGCGTTAAATGCGTGATCGGTAGTGAATGTGTCCAATGTCCATCCTCGTAAAACATTATGGAAGCTAGCTGACGTTATATTGTTTATAATAACGACGAGAGAAAAAATAATTCAATTTACTGTTTGTGCTGAAAGGGCTGACTGATTTTGCTTCATATTTCAGAATTTACAAATTGTATATACTCACTAGCTGAGCCGGAGAACCTCGTTCCGCCCAAAATCGTAAATGTATAATAAATATAATAATTCCGAGTATGCACATCCTGCTTCATGTAATTCGGTCAATTCAAGTTCTTTATTTAAAGTACACAGAACAATGTCGATGTTTTTCAATCGAACGCGCCAGCCAGCATTCCGCTTTCTCATTTAATACAAAGCGGAATATTTGCCGACACGTGATTTAGCCACATACAATTATTGACCATGAGAATTCAAGATTGATGTCACTAACAGCGATTGTCTCTGCGACTTATTAATTATTGTCAAAGTGAAAGCGAGACGTACAGAAATTTAACGCGCTTAAATACAAATGTCAAATCGTACGCGAAATGATACGAATTCTTACGAACTTTAACTCAATGCCGTTCCCTAACTCAAGAATTTGTAAAAGATTTTAATTCCTGCGTATTAAAATGATACCAACAGGTGGCCAAATTAAATTGAATGAAGATCTTGTTGCTTTTTTACTTTTCTCGAATGCTTGTAGTTCAGTACCACTTACTGAGATTTATCAAAAAGAAGTTCATTTAACTCCAAATCAGTTCCATCGCTAGATGAATCAACTAATATGGTAATGTGCCAAATCTTCGAGTTTATCAGACATTTTAACGTCTTTTCTTACACACTTTTTTGAATTTTTGAATTATGTAACTGTCATTTTTCATAGATTACTACAAAAGGGATTCCTAACTTTTTCCTAAGTGTCCCTCTCTGAAAGAGAATCTATCCCCAAAACAGTCATTTCCTTGAATGGATATTTTCTCCGTTCCATACAAAAAAATAAATAATTGGCGCAACAGGTCCGTATGGACCCAAGCCTAGCTTCTCACAACCATTCGTCTTGTGTGAGTTTTTATTTTTGGGACGAATGGAAGGGATCTACAAATTTATGCCGAGTCCAAACGGCCAATTGAGAAGCTCTTTCATGACAATTATACTCTCGGATGTTTGTCAGACGTTCGCGAGAGGTGGCGCAGTGAAAAAAACCTTAAGTTGGAATTTCGGTTTTTCTCGGGATTCGAACCTGGGACCCCTCGCTTAGTAGCCTAACACACTAACCACTAAGCCACTGCGCCGACAATTCCGTTCCATACAAAATTAAATTAAATCAGAATATGGTTAGGTTAGTTTAAGTTAGGGAAAATGTTCGGGTGAAAAATGCAGAGTGAAATGTTAAAGTGATGCGACACTTCATGTCAAGGACTTGCGCAATTGGGGGGAAGCGCCATCTGTCATTCAACAATATAAATAATTTCGTTCTCTTTTAAAAGCGAACGACAACTAAATTATTTGTATATTGTTCATACAAAAATACTAAAATCGCGATTAAAAAACGGTGGGTTGGGGTAGAAAGGTGAAGATTTGGGGTTATAGATATTTTTTGATGCTAAATCTAAAAATAATGTTCGTCAAAAGTTAAAAGCAAACATGTTGTGGACATGGACACCCTAATCACCAAGCGGTATGAAATATACTTTACGGCCGATTGTCATACGTACCAGATATACACAACAAGTTTCATAGAAGTCGGTCGAGCCGTTTCGGAGGAGTATAAACACTAAAACTGTGACACGAGATTTTTATATATTAGATAATTAAAAATACTTTTCTACTGCAGGGAAGCAATTAATGAACGATAAATGTTTTTCCACTTTAAAAAAATTATTCTCTAATCATATAACCATCTCGTGGGATTTCTTTGTAAAGCAATAGGACTTTTCAACACAAAAAACGGGTATTTCAAAAATTCCAATTTGTTAACACTATAGCTTGTAGTGCAATTTTAAACTTTTCTATAAACAAACCATAGACACCCCAAAAATGCGTCATATTTTGATTGACACCAGTGGATCAGCAGCAGACATTCTTAGTTCCTACCCTTTTCACCCGACTGAACTGTTATACGTTTTATCTTTTAAGTTCTTTTCTACAATCAGTTGGGGCTTTTTTTTTAAATAACTTTTTCTTAGATATATTTATGTTTCAATATTCATCTTGAAGTTGTAGCAGTCAGTCTATGAGCCCTCGGCTTTAAAAACACAAAGCGCGTCGGTCCTTCCGATAAATTAACATCAATAAATAATTTCTGCATTTTTAAATAAACTCCCGTTTGACAGTCCGAAGCCTCAGATAATTTATTGCGTCCCAAAATAATTGCATAATCCCAACCTCGAATAAAAGATGAACATAATCCAATAAAAATCGCCCCAAATGAATATACCGACCATCGACCGGCGACATAATGAATTTTATTTACTGCCAAAGTGAAATTTGCATATTTTGCACAAAGCGGACATTTTCATTATACCGCTTCCGTTTTGTAACGGTGCACCCTGTTTCAATGCTTTTGCATAAAATTGAGTTCTGCAATTTGTTTTTGTTTTGCAACTCTTTCATTGCATAAGCGAAAGAGGATTAACCCTTATTCAGACGCTACACACATGCATCCTTTTACCAGAAACACAATTTTCCGGTTGTTTAGTTAATGATTACTTGGATGGAAGCCAATATAACGAGCGTGGGCTGCATGTTATCCCAGGCGCATCCTTTTCACATCATCATCGTCAGCAGAAAAAGTTTTTTTTTTATTTGTTTTCAAATTGATGGTGTTTCGTTGATGTTCTTGTCGCTGCCAGAAATACTTGACTTAACTGCCGAATCGTCTGCCACAAGGAAGGATTAAAATTCCACTCCCATCAGGTCCATGTATTTGCTTGACAGTCGGCCAAAAAACGGCTACAAATGCGATTAACTTGGTGCGACATTAGGGTTGAGGTTTTCCAAAATCCCATTCATCAGGCGATTAATGTTTTACTTTCTTTGGACAGACAAAAGGGATTGCATCCGGAGACGTCAAATGGCGTAGCATAAACGCAACCCTCTTAGCCGTATAAACACTGTGGGCGTCGAACTGGTTAACCCTGCATAGCGAACGGAAGCTGATCAATAAAACGTCTCCCCAGCAGCTGCCCCCGACTATCGGTAGAGTGTGACACTTTATGGGGGTATTTTCGTGTGGAAGACTTATCGCCTTTAAATGTAGACCATCCGGATAAGTTGATAGATGGAGGACGAACAAACAAAAAACGAAAAAAAGCTGCAAATATTATGCGCATTAATTATGGCATCCCCTATCTTTGTAGACAGAACTTATAAGCAAACAAGTGAAAAGGCAAATATCCTGTTTTTTCATCTTCCGTTTTGGTGCCATTGCTCCCGACCACAACAACTTGATTATGACAAAGATTCGATTGAGTTTGATGCGAACAGGGGAAAGGGCGCACTTTTTGCCACTTTTATTCATTTGGGAGAAGACTCTCTGCAAGAAGGTAGACGCTTTCCAATTCAATTAGGGATCGAGTTCGATAGGAGTGTTTTTTTTTTGTTTTTGCAAAGGATAAAAGAGGAAACAATTTGAGACGTTCATTTGGGAATACAAATTAAGGAAATTGGTTGTTCCATTTTTTTTTCCCAAGCCATAAAAAAGTGACAACGAGAAATGAATAATTAATGCCAAGGTAGTAAGGTATTTTATTTTTTTTTGATAAAGGATGAAGGGTTATCATTTGGGGAGCACTCCCAACCGAATTTAGGACGAAAAATAATTTGGTGGCATTTTAATTAAGTCGGCGCATTTAATTGGGCGATACGGTGGTCACTCAGAAGGTTTTTAATACCTTCAAGCTTTCAAGTTCCATTCATACAAACATAGACACCATATCTGCTGATCCCTTTAAGATCTTTATTATGATCCTAAAGAGAAACGTGCCAGAGCGAAAAATCCCCCGAAGGAAACCTTGCAGTAGAATCACAGTCGGTGCTGGGAATATGGAAAAACTACTTCTGCAGACTGTATAACGGCGACGAAGACCAAAATTCCGCTGTCAGGCAGAACGAACCATTCAACTTGGACGATAATAGCCAAAATTTCCGTCCACCTGATCACAATGCAGCATTTTGGGATGCCAAAACTAGACACGGCTCTATACAGCTCGTCTCTATATATACTGTCATAGGCGGCTTTGCAATCGATAAAAAGATGGTGAATATCGATTTGGACTTCTTGGGTTTTTTCCGGATCTGCCATAGTTTGAAAATTTGATCGACGGTGGACTTTCCTGGCCTAAAACCGCACTGATAGTGGCCAATCAGATTGTTGACAATGGGTTTTAAGACGTTCACACAATATTGCAGATAAGATCTTTTACGCGATGTTAAGGACACTGATACCTCTGTAGCTGGTGCAGTTGAGTCCGTCTCCTTTCTCGTGGATCGGGCAAACGATGCTGAGATTCCATACATCACGTATACATTCATCTGACCAAATGTTAGGAATGAGTTGGTGCATGCACTCTACCAAGTCATCTCCGGCTGCTTTAAAAAGCTCGGCGGGTAGACCGTCAGGCCCAGCAGCCTTGTTGGTTAGGACCTAACCTAACCGACCTTACCGACCTTGATGCAGCAGCAGCGAGATTTCTTCATCGTCTACCTGTGATGACGAAAAAGGATTTAGACAAGGCGACGCGCTGTCATGTGACTTTTTTAACATCATCCTTGAACGAATTGTGCGAAACTCACAAGCCAACATACAGTTACTTGCATACCCGGACGATATTGACATAATTGGAAGAACACAGCGAGCTGTCACTGGCGCGTTTGCAACTATAGACACAGAAGCGGCTAAAATGGGCTTAGCGGTTAACGAGGGCAAAACCAAGTTAAGGGTTTTCCAATAAGAGGTGTTATTGTGAATGACCCGCTATTTCGGTAGCTGCCACTTTTGAACTACGCCATTTCTAAAAATGGAACGATACACGCTTCAACAACGCATTGAAATTATTTAAATTCACTACCAAAATGGTGAAGATCTTGCAGTCACAGTTCGCAAAACTAAAGCATTTTTTGGTCGTCGTGAAGCACCTTGTCGGACCGCAAGAAATTGGTGGAAAAATTCGAGCTGTTGGGACGAGTAAGTGATGTGAAGAATAAAACTCGTGCACGTCGCTCAAGAACAACTGAGAATGTTGCTGCCCAAAGTGTTGAAGAAAACCCAGGTTTGTCCATTCCTCGTCGTTCTTTGGAATTGGGCATTCCACAAACGTCATTACACCGTATTTTGCATAAAGACTTGGGTCTTAAGGCTGGACAACGTTTACTTTCAACAAGACGGCGCTTCGTGCCACACAAGCAATGAAACCATTGATCTTTTATGGGAAAAGTTTCCGGACAGTGTAATCTGTCGAAGAGGTGATCACAATTGGCCATCGAGATCTTGTGATTTAACACCTTGTGACGTCTTCCTTTGGGGCCACGTGAAAGATAAGGTCTACGCCAACAGCCCGGCGTCGATTCAAGACCTCAAAGATAAAATTCGTGAGGCTATCGAGGATAGGGATGCCAGACGTCCCCCTTTAGGGGGGACAGTCCCTTTTTTTCATACAAAAATTCTGTTTGTCCCCCCTAATACAAATCACTGTCCCCCTTATTAAGTCAAAATTCAATAAAAGAAAACATTCAATTGAAAATTTGTAAAATACCTTTTAATATTTTTAAACAGATTCTCCGTGAACACATCCATTTGAATTGCAAGAAAACTTTGAAAGCTGATTGCATCCACTTACGATCTACATCTCGCTTCAAGTGCTAAAGTTGTTCTCCTCTACGTTTTTGTTTTGTACTGTCATCTGTCTCTCTATAAGTTTTTTTTTGTTTTGAAACCAAATTTTACTACATATATGTATCTAATAAAACTTATTTTTATTTCATTATTTTTTTATTATTTTTATTTTTTGACTCTGGTGTTCAAAAATAAAAAAAAAATGTTGCCTCCCTTTTAGAACACTCACGATGTCCCCCTTTTCGTATTTTTTAATCTGGCAACCCTAATTGAGGACTTAGGGCAGCCACTTTGCGATTTGGTTATGGAAAATTTCATGAAAAGGATATTGTCCTGCATGTGTGCTCTTGGTGGCCATTTGGCTGATGTTGTTTTTCATTATTCACGGCATACCTTCCTCTTTATTATGAAATAAACATCCGATCATTTATCTCAAAAAATGACATTTTTCTTTGAATAGCAAAATAACACCTCTTATTGGAAAACCTTTTATATGCTGTCAACAGGAAGGGACAGCCAGTATCGACGAATTGGGCAGAACGTCACAAACAGGCGACTGGAAAATTATTTTTCCCAGCTATTTTCCTCCATATTGGCACCAAATATTAATGACCACAGTCAATTACGCGATTCGTAGATTCTACCTACGTAATTCGTAATCACAGCGCGCCATGCTTATAACAAATTTTAGTCTCGACTTTAAATTTACGGAAGTTCACAATTGCGAAATTTATATGGAAAATATAGCCGCTGTGATTTAAAATTTTAAGTCGAAACTTAAAATGTTTATTGGTTAGGCCCAGCATCTTTTAATCTGCGACAATTCGGCTCTCTTCTCGTCTGTCGTATTAGCCCCCTCCCCCAAACTGTAATGGAAGTGAATTCAGATACCATGTAACTTGCTCTCAATTTGAACAACTTTATCCCTGCCCCAGTATACGCATCAGCATACACTATCTGTTGGGATCTTCTTTTTTTTTTATCTGACATTGTCCGTGACCAGAATCCAGATTGTATCCTTGCGCGTTTCTTTATAAATACAAAGGATAACAAAAATGCATAATTTCCATTATACATATTTTATGTCGGCTTTGCCAACCATCCATGATGAACGTAAACAATGATTGTGAATACACAAGCACAAAGTCTATTGTATAGGTCGGGTACATAGTGCGAACTGGGTCATTGTAGGGATATTGTTCTTAGGCATATCCTCGCGTTTGAATTTAGAGGAAAACCAAAATGCCCGCAACAATTTCCGCTCTATAAACCTCGAGGTTTGAGTGCCTTGTGCTCAAATAACAGGACTTATACTTATGCACAAGGACACCCACTACGAGTTCGAAACTTACGTACAACATATGTCGGACTTGCCATTATTCACTCAGCGTTGATCCAAATTATACCCCGACTGCATGTCCTTAATAACCGTCAATCTGTTCCCTTAATCGAATCGATAAATGACCCAGACAAATTCACACACAGCCAGCGCAATAATGTGTCTTGCACCCTCTAGCCATACGAGCTAGTTGGCTTCCACTTTTGCGACTCCCACGGGGATGTATGCGAATGCATATTATATTTTATAACCAAGGCAAGGGGTTGGCTGGCGGTCGGAGAGGATATTGCCGTCAATGAAAAGCGTTTAAGTGCATTAACCATGGAAAGGAAGCACCGTGTGTCGGTGTCGGTGTGCAAAAAACCGCTTTAAGAATGCAAAATAATACTGGGGTCGCATTCAGCTCCGAAGGAACGTCCTGGAATGTGCTTCGCCAGCAGGGGTTCGTACTCCTAATATATGCAACCCCATTTTTCCGTTTTATTGTTTTGTTTTTATGATTTCCTCCTTGCGAGACGGTGCAGTTCTACCGTGTATTTGATATTCCAGCAGCCATATCTGGGGCAGTGAATATGTATCACTGGCGTAAGCTGACGTAGTGTTTCTTGAGAATCAGGTGTGAACTCGCGAAGTGTCCTTTAATTTAGTGAAACGTATGCCAAGTACGGTTTTTATGGGAATTAATAAGAGAGGATGCATAAAGAATTGCCGGTAGTTGTGGGAACTGTGATTTGTGTATTCAATTTTGCTGTATGAAGTGGGAGTGTTGTGGAGATTTTATTACCAATTGCAAGGAGATGTGTGTAGTCGCACACTGATTTTTCAGAGGTGCAACTTCTTGGAGTGATAGGAGTTTTCGTCACTGGATATGAATTGAAGTTGATCAGTATTTGTTAGAGTTTGGAATGAGGTTCGATTGAGAACTGAATTGACGTTCCTTTAAAAATTAACCGAAACGTCCCCTGCTCTTCACAAAGCGAAAAGATTGTCAAAAACTGCAGACTGTCAGAGACTGTAGACGGAATTTTAAACGGCTTATTGTAATTTTTCTCCAAGATTTTTACCTCATCACTTCTTGTTCCTTTCGTCGTTAATTTTTACGAAAAGCTGCCGAATAATTTAACACAAGATTTTGCATAAAATATCAATTTTTTAAAGAATTGGCAAAATATGTACACTATCACCTCTTACTTGAATAAAAAAAGTTTAATTCGCAATTTAAAATGTCCAAGTTTGGGTTCTTTGTTTAACTTTAACCAGTATACTTTTAAATAATCTACTAGGGTGATTTTGTATATGGGAAATTGTTAAATATTTGTGTACATAATTCATTTTTTTGTCGGCGCAGTGGCTTAGTGGTTAGTGTGTTGGACTACAAAGCGAGGGGTTGCAGGTTCGAATCCCGGAAAAAAACCCAAATTCCATTTTAAGGTTTTTTTTAACTGCGCCACCTCTCGCGAACGTCTGACAAAAATCCGAGAGTATAAATGTCATGAAAGAGCTTCTCAATTGGCCGTTTGGACTCGGCATAAAATTATAGATTCCTTCCATTCGTCCCAAAAATAAAAACTCGCACAAGACGAATGATTGTGAGAAGCTAGGCCTAGGGTCCCCAAGGACCTGTTGCGCCAACTATAGTAGTAGATGTAATTTACTTTTTATAAAATCGTACTTCCACGGTTGTTGCTTTAAGAAAATATAGAAATATTTTTGTAGAGCAAATTACCCACGATACGACAACACTGTCCAAGCAATACATAATTAACTACGAATAAATGAGAAAGAAATGTATTCTCAAAATATTAGTGACAATTAAAACGCAAAAAAAAAAACTGAAGATAGCATCAAAATTTAGATGAAGAGCACCTCTGAAAACATTGTAATATTTGTGTTTGTTAAACCACACGCTTTCTTATTCGAATTCGGACAATGTTGCCGCTTCAGAGCCCCTGCCCAATGAAAGTCGAACCTCCGAAGTTACGGTAGATTTATTCTCTATAAAGAGCTTATTGAACATTTACAACTTATCTTATTAAAATACAACTTACTTTTTAGTTTATGGGCTGGCGACCTGGACTCCTCTGCGACAAACAAGAAAGTGGCTGGCAATTGATTAAAACGACAGATTTAATGCCGCGTGAAAGTTTTGACGTCTCTTAAATGACAATCGCGATGAACGCGTTCAGAGATTTAGGTCTGTTTGCAGTAGAAATCCAGGTCGCCCCGTACAATATTTTACAACACCCCACCCCCCGTGAGGCGCTCCGGTTCCACCGACGTCTCACCAACATCTAACACGGCCAGCTTGATGGACGGTCGTCGAATAACTCCTGTTGCTGTTTGAATTTCGGCTGAGCGTACCTGTTTGTCGATCCCATGATACACCTTGATGACTCTTCCTCTCTTCCACTGACTTCTAGGAGCATCGGCATCGCAGATGAGTACCAGGTTCCCGACAGAGATAGGCGGCACGTTCTCAAACCACTTACAGCGTCTTGTCAGAACTGGTAAGTATTCCTTTATCCACCTCTTCCAGAATCGGTCTTTGATTTGCTGACTGATCCGCCACTGTTTGCGGAGACATAAGACTCGGTCATCTACGCCGCCTGGAGTATGTGTCGAGTTCGGCCCACCTAGCAAGAAATGGTTAGGAGTCAGAGGCTCCTCATCTTGGACCGAAACCGGCAAATATGTAAGCGGGCGACTGTTAATTATGTTCTCTGCTTCGACCAAAGCACTCAGAAGCGTCTCAGTCCTTGGTGCGACTTCTTTAAGCGTATGCGACAACACCCTTTTTACCGACCGTACCAGTCGTTCCCAGCACCCACCAGCATGCGGATTTGACGGGCAGTTGAAAATCCACTGAATGCCCTTTGCAGATAGCTCAGCTTTGATTGCCTCGTTGTCGAAGATACAATTGGTCTGCAACTCGTTCCTCGCTCCTATAAAGTTCGTGCCGTTGTCGGATCTTATCCTTGCTGGCACCCCTCGCCGGTTGACAAAGTTGCGGATGCACAAAATGCACGCGTCCGTAGAGAGATCAGCGGCGATTTCGAGGTGTACGGCCCTAATTGTCATACACGTGAAGAGCGCTACCCAGCGTTTCTCTTTGCGACGGCCAATGGTAATAAGAACCGGGCCGAAATAGTCAAGGCCGGTAAACGTGAACGGCCGTACGTACGGAGTAAGACGATCCTTCGGCAGTTGGCCCATTAGCGGTGGCGTCGGCTGAACGGTTCGGATACGGCATAACAGACAGTCGTTTTTCACCCTTTTAATGACAGAACGTAGGCTAGGCACCCAAAATTTTTGGCGCACTTCGTTAGCTATAGTGTCATTGTTTTGATGACACAGGCGACGGTGAAAGTGATCCAAAATCATCCTAGTCAACTTATGGTCCTTGGGCAAGATCATCGGTCGTCTGGCAGTGAACGGGATGGTCGAAGCAGCGTCTATACGTCCATAGACGCGCAGCAGACCATCGTTATCCAAATATGGCGTCAATTTGTACAGGCTACTGGTCTTTTCGACATGCCGCTGACAGCTAAGTTGAGCTATCTCGTTAGCATAGGCATCACGTTGGGCTTCGCAACAGAGAACCTTTTCGGCGTCGTCGAGCTCGGCTGGCGAAAGTTCTCCATTTTCGATAGGCATACGTCTACACGCCTTCAGGAACCGGATAACCCACGCCGCGGCTCTCAGCAACTTGGAGTACTTAGAAAACCTGGAGAAATCAAAAAGATTAGTACTCACAGTAGCGACGTGCAACAGGAACTTCGGTCTCATTTCCTCCCGGCACACATGATTCTCAATATCATCCGATGGTATTGGCCATGAATCGGGGTGCTGCTGTAAGAATGAAGGCCCGTTAACCCACTTGTTGTTGGCTTGGAACCTTGGCGGGTAACGCGCTCGAGTGGCTTCATCAGCCGGATTCAACTTGGAGGGGATCCAACGCCATTGATTGCATCGGCTGCTATCGAGTATCTCGGCAATTCGGAAACTAACAAACTGTTTGTGGCGGCGGGGCTCCGATCTGATCCAGCTTAGAACCGTTTTCGAATCGCTCCAGAAGACTCGACTCGTAAACGGCATATCGTGGTACTCAGCTATGGTATTCGAAAGTCGAATACCCAGAACGGCAGCAGACAACTCGAGACGGAGAATCGTCATCAGTTTCCTTGGCGCACACCTTGTCTTCCCACACAGGAAGGAAACCTGCGTCCTTTCGCCAAATTCAGCCCTCATATAAGCTACTGCGCTGAACGCCTCTTCACTGGCATCGACGAAAATGTGAAGATTAATACTGCTTGCTGACAACAGGAAGTAGTCATGACATCTTGGCACACTAAAATGAGACAGATTCGGAAGCTCTGCTCTCCACAGCTTCCACTTTTCAAAAATTTCCTCAGGTATCGGCTCGTCCCATTCAACATCGTAACTCCAGACTGACTGCAACAGCAATTTCAGATGAATGACAAAGTTAGCTATCATCCCAAACGGATCGAAGACCGACATGGCTATGCTTAAGAACTCTCTTTTGGTCGGGCATCTGCGGCTCATCATAACGTCCTTGTTAACACGCGGAAAATTTAGTTTGAACGTAAAAACATCCTTATTAGGCTCCCAGCACATTCCAAGAACCTTTTCCACAGCGGCATCGATGTTCAGGTCAACTTCCGATCTTGGTTGCAATTCGTTCTCCAGCGCAGAGATGTCTTGTAACACCCTTTTCGAATTTGAGGCAAAATTCCGTAGCTCGAAGCCCGCACTATGGTGTATGGATATGACGGCTTTGGTTACGTCGATCGCTTCGGCTTCATTGGTGAAACTATCCACATAATCATCTACATAGTGGTTTCGGATAATCGCGCTGACGGCTCTCGGGCTATCCTCCGTAAATCTCAAAGCGTTGAGATTCTTCACGAAATTCGCTGAGCATGGGGAACAGCTGGCACCAAACGTCATTGACTGCATAACGTAGACTCCGATGTCCTGTTCCGGTTCGTTTCTCCAAAGAAATCGTTGCGAGTCCTGATCCTCCGGTTGTATCTGTATCTGGTGAAACATTTCTTTAATGTCACCAGTTACAGCTACTGGCCTCAGACGGAAGTTAAAGAGTATCGCAAGCAGTGATCTGAGCTCATCCGGTCCCTTGAGTAGAAAGGTGTTTAGAGAAACGTCACTCACCTTCGCAGCAGCATCGAACACGAGACGAACTTTACCAGGCTTGTTCGGATTCTGCACACCAAAATGTGGAAGGTACCAGGTTCTGGGAGTGCTCGATTCCGCTTCGGCTTTCGTCAGCTTCCTTGCGTAGCCCTTTCTCAAATAGTCTGCAACGATGTTCTTGTAAATCGCACCGAACTCGGGATCCCTCTTCATCTTATTTTCAAGGCTCCATAGTCTTCTTTTCGCCATGTCAAAACTTGCAGGAACTTCAAACGTGTCATGCTTCCACAGCAGGCCTGTCTGGAAGCGAGAGCCGACTTGCTTTGTTGTGCTGGAAAGAATCCGCAACGCCCTCTCATCAACCTCTGAAATCAGCTTCTGTGTTGGTTTCTTCACTCCGAAATTTTCCATGCTAAAAAACTCCTCGATGACAGAATCCAGGTACGAGTCCTGTTCACTTCTGGCTTGACTGCAATGAAGGATCCGGACGTCGTTGAAATCACTCCCAGTCTCAATTGCTGACCTCCCATACACGGCCCATCCTAATCTGGTTTCCGTAACAATTGGTTGAACGTTTGCGGATTCCAACACTCTAATTGGTGCCCCCAAGTGGCAGTGATCAAGACCGATGATAAGTTGAGGCTTCGCGTTTTCATATTCCGCGAACGAGGGCATAGTCTTACCTCGGAACAGTGGATACAAATCAGCGGCACTCAGAGTTTGTGTAGGCAGACATAACTCACTAACTGTCCTGACTCCGGTCATCGAAAATCTCTCGGCATCATCTCTGTCGGCGCTGATATGAAGGTTTACTTCTGAAGACTCCTCCGTCGATGTCTCTTTGCCAAACCACTGTAGATCCAAGCTTTTCTTGGGACCATCCAATTGAAGTTGTCCGGCTATGTCGTTGCTCATGATAGTAATGGACGATCCTTCGTCCAGGAGGGCAAATGTTTTTACCACGGTATCGTTGTTGTAAAGCCTGACTGGCAAAACACGAAATAGTATTTTTACGTTGGCATCTGCATTACAGCTGAGCAAAGACTTCGGCGCCCTTTGACCCTCGGTCTCGGCAGCGGATGTCGACGGCGATGAAGTACTTGGATCGTCAGGATCATGAAGTGAAGAGTGATGGTTGCGAGTGCATTTACCAATCTCGCATTTCTTTCGGCGCTTGCACGAGATTGTGTTGTGGCCGTATCTCAGGCAAGAGAAACACAGCCTGTTTCTTTTAACGAAGTTCCACTTTTCTACGTTGTCCAATTTAGCGTAGGCACTGCATTCAGGTACTGGATGCCACTTTAATTGACAGTGGCGACAAATATCATTGTTGGCTGAAGCAGATATGGACCGTTCCTTGGCGCTAGATTTAGATCCAGGTTTGTCTGAAGTGAAGAGAACGCTTTTAGGTTTTTGATTGTTTTCTGCCTTACCTTGTGGTGCAAGAGAGTTTGTTGTGACCAAGCACACTAGTCTGGCGATTCTGTTCAACCACTCTTCAAAATGTTTGACGGTAGGGTACGGCTGGATAAGAACGCTTTGCTGAGCCCACTCTAAACGTTTACTCATCGGTAGCTTACCGACAAGTTCATCTATGAGAGTCGGATTAGCAAGATGCTGATGTAGGCCACTTGCCTCAAGAAAGGTAGAAAAGTTCTGCACCCTGGTGGCGAATGGAACGAGCATTTCCAACTTTCCCTCCGAAATAGGCGAAATTTCTCGCACTTTGCTAAGTTGGCTTTGCAGTAAACATTCTGGGCGTCCAAAGCGGAATTCCAACGCAGCCATCACTCGTTCAACGTTGTCCGGGTGTATCAATAGTGCCTCCGTGACGGTCTTTGCATCTCCTTTAATGCATTTCTGTAGGCGAAAGATATTCTCGACGTTGGAATATCCGAACATTGCTGTGGATTCGCGAAAGGCTGTACTAAACATCGGCCACTCCTCAGGACGACCGGTGAAGTTTGGCAGATCGTGAAGCTTTCGGCCATTTCCATACGAACCCGTTTGCGGCGTTATTAACTGGCTGGTTGCAGACGATGACGATATTCTATTTTGTAGTGGAGGCATATTAACTTGCTGTTCACTTAACGGGGGCAGGAACGATGGTAATCTCTGTGCATGGAAGGGGCTGCTTGTATACGTACTGATGGTTGCTGTTGACGCGGGCTTATGTGGCAATGACCACGTGTACTGTGATGCTGCGACGCTCGTGTATAAAGACGATGAAGGTATGTGCGGCTCGTGGGAACATGTGATTGGTGTGTATTGGTGTCTCGCAGTATCATTTTGTACCGACATTAGTACTGATGTCGACACTGGTTTCTGGAGCGATGATGATATACTCGGTGCGTACTGAGCGGTTCCAGCACCGATGCACATTGTCGAAACAGTGGTTGTTGACACAGTTGGCGGCAATGAATTCAATGTGATCGGCGCGTACTGAGCTGTTCCAGCATCAGAGTTAGAGGCGGCAGTTGATGACTGCTGATGGCGGCTAAGCAGGTCTTGGATTCGAATGCGTTCACGTTTTTCATTTGCAGCGGCGGCTGTTGCTGCCTGAAGTTGCAAACGCAGTTCGTCCATTTGCTTCTGGATCGCTACTAATTGAGTTGACGGTCCCTGATCAGCATTTTCGATCATGGTGTTGTCTACGTCGGAATCGCTGTCTTCTGTCGAATTGGCGTCGGCTATTGGTGGATCAGGATCGGCTACAATATCCACTCTTTTATTACGAGCACTTCTTCTTAAAGTCTCGTTTAGGCTTGACATCGAAACGTGGCTTTGCAAATTGTAGAGCAAAATGGCGGCCTTTGTACGATCCTCGTGCAATTTGCTGCTCGGTCAAGATGGCAAATAAAATGGCGGCTGTATCTCTCCTTGGCGTGCTATGGGCTAGCGGCAAAACTCCACAGGGAAATATGCGGTTTATTGGCTACAGTAATTGTTGCAAATTTGCGGCGGCTTATTCTTTGCAGAAATATTTAAATTCGCATTATTCCACAACAATTATTGCCAACTGTGTAGGCGGCGAAATTCAAAATAAAAAAGAATAAAATTTGTTGCCGCTTCAGAGCCCCTGCCCAATGAAAGTCGAACCTCCGAAGTTACGGTAGATTTATTCTCTATAAAGAGCTTATTGAACATTTACAACTTATCTTATTAAAATACAACTTACTTTTTAGTTTATGGGCTGGCGACCTGGACTCCTCTGCGACAAACAAGAAAGTGGCTGGCAATTGATTAAAACGACAGATTTAATGCCGCGTGAAAGTTTTGACGTCTCTTAAATGACAATCGCGATGAACGCGTTCAGAGATTTAGGTCTGTTTGCAGTAGAAATCCAGGTCGCCCCGTACAATATTTTACAACAGACAACTTAAGATATAGTGGTCAAAAGGCAAAACCTCTTAAGTCTGTCTTACTCAATGTTCAGGAGAGCAGTTTAAATTATTTTTACTCTATTGACTCTAGTGACTTAAGCTGTGTTTTTTTTTTGTTTAAATTGTGGCTACTTTTTTAAAGATATAAAGCTGAAAAAAAAATTACAAAATAGATTTGGGTACGCTAAATCTAATGGAAACAAAATCTCAATTTCGTCTTAAGCCGACTTAAGCGGATTTGCCTTGAGCCTTTGTCACTTGAGGAACAGAACACTTGGAAGCTACTACTTCCATGACTTACAAGAACTTTCTGATTTCTCAGTGTGTGTTAGTTTAAGGTTTTTAATGACATCGGGAATAGGGGATGAAGAACACCAACGGTCGACCCCAACAAGGGCATCACAATGGGTCCACGAGGACCTAAGTGGGATAGCGCAGGGTTTTTCCCTGCTCTGCCCACCCGTTAACCTAACCTATGTTTGTTTTTCAGTTAAACCACTCTCAAGACATAAATAAATATAAATGTTCGAAGCTTTTAGTTCAGCATTGATCAATAAATAAGGATCGTAACTTACTTACAGTTCGGTGTGAACAAGGGCCTCAAGCAACAAGCCTCTCCAGTTAGCCCGGTCCTTAGCCAACTGCCTCCAGTTGCGCAGTCCAAGTTGCTTAAGGACATTTTCTACTTGTGCGGCCCACCTAAGGCGAGGTCTTCCTCCACTGCTTTGACCCTCTGGGTTGGAATCGAAGACTCTGCGGTCCGATGCGTTGATGCCCATTCGCTCTACATGTCCTAACCATCTCAACCGCCCAATGCGCAGCTTTTTGACTATGTCGATGTCGCTGTACAGCTCGTATAGTTCGTCGTTGAGTCGTCTCCTCCAGAACCCGTCAACAGACGGGACCGAATATCTTAAGAATAATTCTTCTCTAGAAACGATCAAGGATATCTTCATCCGCTTTTGAAATAGTCCATGCTTCAGATCCATACAGCAGGACTGGGATGATGAGGGTCTTATACAGAGTCTCCTTTGTTTTTCGGGATAAGGCTCTACTATACAGTTGCCTTCTCCGCCCAAAGAAACAGCGATTGGCAAGAGTTATTCTCCGTTTGATTTCTGATGAGATGTTATAGCAGAGCCAATGTAGACAAAGACCCTTGGTTGGTTGGTTTAGGTGGCTGTATTTCCCGTACGAGGGAAAGACACAAACAACGCAATTGAGCGCCGTTTTGAGACCACAACTCACGGAAACCTGAGAAATAGAGGGGGAGAAGGACGATGCGGGAACTTACAACCAGCCTGAGGAGTTAAGAAATTTGATGATCTTATTGAAATGAATACTTTTGATGGCCGAAAGGTCATCATAAAAGGGATGACCTAGAGCACTGTGTTTGGTTTTGGCTAGGGCCGGACACTCACAAAGAAGATGAAACACTGTTTCACTCTTATTTGTGTCCGCGCAACTACGGCAGTGGGTGTAAAAAGACCAAGACCAAGACCAAGACAAAGACCCTTACTACCTCAAAGTTATACCTGTCTTTTGTTCGACTCATAAATAGCATTATTGCATGTAAATATATAACTTGGAAGTAGGTTGTAGGACATAGTGACAGAAGAAAGCCGCGCTATGTTACGGTTCGCTTGTTGACGGTGGCTTTGTTTCTATCTAAGAAAAGTTCAGAAGACAAATTTTCAGCAAAACTTGTTTCTTATCATCGTACAAGTATGCAAAAATGTGTACTATTATAATAATTGCGGTAAACTAGTACCTGTAGTGTGCGTTTCGAATTGCGGTCAACGTTCGTTAAGTGCCAGCTTGTTGAAAGTAAATCACATTAAGAGCCGTTTAGTATTGACATGAACACGAATACATTTACCAGAAAGGTGCCAAATGGAATATTACATTTCAATCCTTTTTAGACGTATTTTTCGCTGAGTTTCTCAGCGCATTTTTCGACGTTGGCGTTGTGTGTTTTTGAAATGCGATTTTTAACGCCTTTGCCTTTTTGGATGTGTGTTTTTGGCGCATTTTGTCGATTGGTTCATTGAAGTTTCCTGATGCATTTTCGGCTAATTTTTTTGACGCATTTTCCGTCGATTTTATTGCTAGTTTTCTGACTTTTTGCGCATTTATCCAGCGTTTGTGACTCATTTTTTTGCCCATTTGTTTGCTCTTTTAGTGATACATTTCTGACTCGTTTTTTGACTCATTTTTTGCTTAATATTTCTCTGACTATTTTTTGACTGAGTGCTATTACAAATCCAACAATTTATACGACACTTAGATACTAGACAAATGTCTGTGGGTCGGTCTAGTCCGACGATGGTGCTAAAGAAACTCTTTTAAAGACTGCTGATCGAACTATAGAACATGGACCCTTGCACTCCCTCCCTAAAATTAATCTAAGAAAAGCTTGCTCAAAAATCCACCTCACGAAGTGGAAAGGAAACGAAATTTTATAGTGCAATCCCAGAGGGGTACTTGATTCTTTTCGATCTGAATACAAATAAGTCCCGGAACACGAATAGTCAACTCTATATTCTCACATTTGGTTCCACCCGCACACAAGTAAAAGAATTCAGCTACACCATGTGGCACGTGTAGTTCGCTTTCGCGCCTGCATCATTCATTTTTGTTCCCAATCTCCCAGCCAGCGATGGCTGTGAATAATTGAATTCTATTTATCGCACACACTCCCGTGATGTGTATATTATTTAGAGACAATCTGCAGCCATAAGTGATGCGCTCCATGCGATAACAACAGACTCAACCGAGCTGAAGCGTCGACGACATCATCCAACTATTGTCCTACAAAGTAAACAGAAGAAGTGAATCCTCCGCCTTCTTGCCTTTGTTGTTCTGAACCAGGCACCGCACCCATTTCATCGCGTATATGATAGCTCGAGGCATTGCAAGTGTTATGTAGTTAAAGGATATTGGGAACGCTTTTACTTACCCGCGCATCGAGCGGGTGTTGGGTATAAGCTCTTCCACTTGACGATATGTGCAAAACGAGTGCAGAATAAATTAAAAACTTCACTCTAACGGTTTCGCTGGGTTCACTAGGGTGTGCTTCATTAAAAGTTGTAACTCGCTGACTGGGATACAATGCTATTCGCAGAGGAAACTTTTTCAATTTTTGATTTTGCCTTTGCATGAAAAAGAAGATCAATCTTGACTCCTAGAGCAAGTGCAACTTTTTCTTGCGAAAACTTCCCAGACTGAAGGTAAAACTGCATTTAATGGGGAGTATACTTTTTTATTTTGTTTTTCAAAATTCTTGTTGTTGACAAATGTAGGTCAATGCACTGTAGCGGGAGGGGGTGGAAGCTGCGAGAGTACTTTTCAATTAAGTTTACCTCCAACTTCGTGGCACCATCGAACAATGAACACGAAACAATACAAAATTATTTAATTGAACGTATAAACAAAGGCGAGAGAGTTGTTGGGAAAACACAAAAAAAAATGTTTGAGAAGAGTGCAGCCACGCTGTGGAAGAATCCAAGAAATGTGTTTAATTAAACAAGAAACTCAAACTGAAAAGCGGAAAGGGGAAGTTCTTGCTATTAAGGATGACTTTGATAACACAAAAGAGCGTTCAAGCGAAAACAACAGCGCATCGCAGAAGTTCTTGTTTTCATTGGAAATAATGAGGGGAAGGATAATGACGCAGAGCGATGAGATAAATCGGTGATAGTGGGGCTCGGCGTTGATTGAATGTCCGGATAGTAAACCAGAATAAATTTCGTGCTACTATATTGTAATAGCAGTCAGCTCATAATAGCAGTCAGCTCAAAAAATCAGGGCACATCGTCAAAATGGGAGCAAACATATTTTTGTAGCCATTAAGGTTAAGGGTAAGTATGCAAAGTTCTGGTGTCTGTATTCTTTATGACGGGTTTTTATTTCTTACTGCCAGCAAAATAAAAGTTGATTTCTTACAAAAGAAGATTGGTCTTATAACTTTTACATTCTTGTAGAAGCAGGATCCATATGCATCTTTTCGACTTATAGCAGTAAGTGAAGATATATCTACCGCTGATTCTATCGATCACACTCCATATGTCGAAAAAAAGATTGAGTACGTTTTTCTGTGGTCGGTTCGAGATTTTTGGCGTATTTCCTGTTAAAAAATTACTCTAAAAATTGCTTCGAAAATAGTCCGAAAGACCTACAAAAACATAATCGAAAGACGCCAAAAAAATCCATAACGAGTAGTGTCCAGAGAAGCACAATAAAATAGGAACGCCATTGTGGTTACCCAAATAAGCGGCTCGAAATCGAATGAAAGCTCGGAAAAATATCCCAATAAACGAGCGGAAGACCAACAGAAATACACTCCGAGTAAAAATTAAAAAAATGATCCAAGAAGTATTGTGTTAAAAGAGCAATAAAAGTTAAAAAAAAATAACACAAAAATTTGCACCGTGAAACACCTAAAAAACAAATAAAAAATGCTTCAAAAACGGTCCAAAAAAACTCCAAAAAACATCGCAAAAATCAGCCCAGAAAACATTAATAATACCGTACAAAAAACTCACAAATCAATCAAAAATTTATCAAATATGCACTTTAAAATCTTTTAAAAAACCCGGAAAAAAACAGGCGTCAAAAAACTGTCCTAAATATGCTTGGAAGAATGTCCCAGCGTTCAAAATACACCAACAAAAAAACCTTACCAGGCATATGGGCATAGTTCCCCGGCTTAAAATCCGCACGGTATAAATTTATTTATATTGTATCCTCTGAAAATAAAATAAAATAAAAAAAAACCTTACAAACCCACCTAAAAAGGCACCTAAAAGATAGATAGATAGATATTTTTTATTTCGTATAATAGAATCTTACAGGACTATTGTTATTGCACAAAAGAGATTTGATGATTTGGGTTTTATCTTTCTACTGATATATTATTTTGTATGTAAGATAGATAGGTAACAAAGAAAAAGGATAATCTTGAAGGAAAATACGAAAAAAAAACCTTCAATATAAAAGAAAGAAAAAACAAAGTAGATACAGTAAATGGATTTGTATAAAGATTTTTGTACTAACACAAAGAAATAAATAAATTAGTATATTAATAAATAAATAAATTATACAAAACACGTACACAAAAAATAACTGCAAAAACAGTGAAAAAACTTCTTAAAATAAACTTAAAAGTGCATTAAATGAAAAGCGGAGCGAGAGACGTTCCGAAAAACTTTACTAAAAATGGAAAAAAAAAAAAATTTCTATAAACAGTTGGAGAACTATCCTAAAAACCACACATAAGACCTAAAATAACAATTCTAAGGATGCCTGAACAAGTTTTGAAAATATCTTAACAAACGGCATGAAAAGAGAGCTAGAAGAAATAACTCAAAGACATCTTAAAAAGTTTGCAAAAAGTGAAGCGAAGGACACAGAGATCTACTGCACGCAGATTAAAAAAGCTGTATTAAAAAGCAACTCTATAAGCGCCTTAAATAGGTACTCTTGATGTAAAAACACTACGTACGAGAAACACTATCAAAACGCATTGAAAAATGTCCCAGTGAATGGTAAAAATCCCTTCGAGCGCCTAAGGCTGAAAACACACCGGACCAGACAAAACATTTTTGATTTGATAGTCAAAAAAACGTTTTTTTATTTGAACACACACCAAGCGAAACAGAATGTAACAAAACAAAACGTTTTGCTTTCGTGTTTCGTTTGGTGTGCGTTGAAATAAAACAAAGTGGAATTTTCGACTTGCTTTTAGTATTGTTCAACATTTGGTCGGACTCAGACGATGAAGTTGTGCCAATCTTATACCGGAATCAACATTTTGTTTTGCAAAAAACAACAACAGGTCAGCTAACGGCAACGAAACATATTTTTTCCGTTTTGCTTTGGTTTTTATGTTTCGTTTCATTTGGTGTATGTTGCGCCATAAGAAAGTAGACAATTATCGTCAACGACGCTGGTTCGAAACAGGTTTGTTGCATTCGGTGTGTGTTGCTCGTATAAAATATATATTTTCGACAACCACCACCAAAACACTTCAAAACAAAAACGTGTTTTCTGTTTCGTTTGCTTTGGTGTGTGTTGTTTCATAAGAATCAATGTTCTCTTGTTTCACGAAATAAAAAAAAACACGTTTTGCTTTATCCGGTGTGTTTTCAGCCTAACTAATCAGCCTTCAAAAACGACCCCGAAACACACTTAAAAACGCCCAACAAAACATCGTAAGAGCTCTAACAAAAAACTTTCACAAAACCAAATTGATACCTACATGATTCTGACAGTCGGTCTCTTGGTATATTTATGACCGCAACAGTGGCTTCATACTTCTGCTTTATTCGACGTTACTGTATAGACCTACATACTCAAAACTTCCTCCTCGAGAAGCTTAGCTTTTGACTAAATTTCGATTAAATAAATCCATGTATCGTTGGTCTGTTGCAAACTTAAATGTGCTGTCATCTGTCAATTCATTTGCCAATTCAAAAATCACAATCCATACAGAGGATGAAGACTAGATGTCAGTTCTTTGAATACTTCTGGGTATTCTGCTTCTAAAATAGTTCGAACTAGATCTTTGCGTAAACCCTTCTTCGACTTGCTTGAGGAGGTCTCGAAGAGTAGTATTAGAGAACTGATTACCACTTTGAATTCCACAGGCTGGATCTAAACTCTCCTACTCAGCTATCTTTTAAACAACCGGTCAAATGAGTTGTGGAAACAAGACGGCACATAGTGCTACTTACGTTTACATTGAAACCGCCACGCCTACCTACCTAGATCTGATTTTTCCTCACTATTTCTAAGCCAAGGTTCTGAAACTGAGGCTTGACAAAGTGCTTTTGGAGCTGCTTCCTTGCAGCAACAGTTCCCACCAAGTCTTATAAAATCTACAGCAATGAAAACTTAAAAAAATACTCGATCTTTGGCTTCTGCATATTTCAAAACTTCCCAGATAGTCAAATTCCAGACGTATAAATAATTAAACGACTCAGTTCCCTAATCCAATTTTAGGCCACCATAAATTTATTTTTCACAAATCGTTCGTTTACTTCCCACTCCAGCCAGCATCCACTTCTCGAACAAAAAACGCAAAACTTTTTCAGGAGCAAACGGAATTGCTCAAGTAATAAGCGTTTCTCATTATCCGTCAAATTATAAAAAATTAAATCGTCTTAAGCCTTGCAAATGGTTCTCTGTCCTGGCTCCTGTTACGGCAACTCAAACGTAAGCATTCCCATCGCATATAATTTTCCACCAACCTCAGCATAAAATGTAATTTGAAAATCGTTTATGCATTTTATTTTTCTCCGTATCCGTCCTCAGTGGTACGGTCTAGGGTATGTCCGCCTTCCAAGGATAAACAATTCATTGTGAAAAAAATAGTGAAAAATTAAAAAGAAAAAAACTTCCACTGAATCAGCGTAAAAAGTGTCCTCGACTCGAGCTAAAAAATAAAAAAAATAGGAATGTTGGAAGCCGTACCCATCATCATCCTTCTTATCAGAGGAACTCTTTTGCATGGTTCATCAAAAGGACACACACTCATGTTGCTGCGGCGACAACAACAACAAAGCGCACTTCCGGGCAAAACAAACGTTATCACTTTTCCTCGGTGCGCCACTGGCAAAGAGCTACATTGTAGCACGTACCACCGGTGGGTGATGCAGTGCGCATGTCTACACCTACGAGGATAATCACCCCTCGGTAAGAATGTCAAGGGTGACAGCGACGGCGGAAGGCAATGTAGCAGCCGTATCCACCAGCATCCAACACGCACACAAACAAGCGCGCCGCTCGCAAGAAATTCCATATCTCTGCGTATGTTGATCTAAGGGATGCCATCAGTCTTAGAGCACATCGAAAGCACAACAACACGCCGTTGTTGTAGTCGTCCTGTAACGTAGTTTTTTCTCTTCATCATATTATCTTTCATTGCTTCCATTTTGATTATAATCCAGAAAAGTGTTCAGTTTTCAATCGGGAATATCGCCCAGTTCGAAGGACATTTCTGTTTAGTTTTATTCATGCGAATTTATTCACACATCCATTCGGGGATACACATCATCCTTGACATTCGTGCTAGTATCCGCCACAGACAGCCGCCAAGGTGTGTTTATGTGTGCGAGTTTCTGCATTTCAAAATGTCGTCGTCCTTTTGAATGTAAAAAAATTCTGTTTTGTGTTCAATTTTATCGCGAATTTGTTTATAATTACATATTTGTCCCGAAGGACTCGCTGTGTTATCTTCGATTGCGTTCGCGAAATACCTCTCGACGCGAAAGCAACTCACGAACGCCATTGAATTTTATTTCGCTTACCACCCCCCGTAGTCATCATCGTCCGTGTGGAGGGAGAACTTTTTCAGCATTTTTCTGTAAAAGACTCAAGTGTGGATGTTGCTGCCATCGTTATCGTCCGTATTGCGGCAATTTTGGTTATAAACAAACGCTACACTGGTGTGGGTATACATTTTTTTGATGGATTTCAAGGATACACGTTAGGCTGGCAATGAAAACAAACAGTAGCGGCGCAGGAATGCAGTAAAAGTCCTTCAGCGGTAAGTGGCTTCGCATGTGAAGAAATTCATTGTACAGTCAGAATTCATTAATTTTTTTTTCACCGTGGATTTAGCTTCTTCCATTTTTTTTTATTAAGTTGTAAATTTTTTTATTACACATCCTGGAAGCTTTTCATTGCTCCGCCAAATGCAGACGATCATTTTGCGAAATGTTATTGTATACTGCAGCGCCAGAAGCTGTTTTATAGGCCTCTGGTGTTGTTACTGGGAAATAGGGGGCCCCCATTGGAGGCACGGTCGCTTACCTAGTTATGTACATGTAACATACTGTGAGTTTAAAAATAGATTTATAAAGATTATATAGGAATTTATCTAAGCAAGCCCCGCCGTAATCATGTTTCCCGATGGGGAGGGCCTATCTGCTTGCGTATGTCGTATTCCCTTTATATGTGGTTGCCACGGTTATTTGTATAGGTTTATGCTTTAAGGTTTAAGGGCAAAGGTAAATCTGTAGAGGAATTCGCTATATCTAAGGATATTATTCGCCTTTGGGAATCATTATTGGGTAAAGGTGATTCAGGTTATTGCAAAAGAGCAGATTAATGGCCGGGTTTGTAGTACATTGGCCCCCGTGCCATTGGAACTTGTTTAGGGACTAAGTTGGTGGTATAATTGGATTTTCTATGGTAGTGACAGAATAAGGTGGAAGCGATGGTGTTCTAAAGTCCACCCCCAAAGCCAAATGTGAACGATTATTGTATCAGAAATTTAAGCAGTGTATGTTGAGTTCAAGAGTATCGATATAGAAATTTTGAACATTTTTTACGACTCAATATCCTTTTCGGAATTTGTTGCAGTACATAATTCAAATTGATCCACTTTTGTGGAAATATTTACCTTGCCAGAGTTTTAAATAAAATTTAAAAATTTAGTACAAGCAAACGACATGATTTTTGAAATTTTCAGCACCCGATTTAATTACAAATGTTTCTAGAGCCCTCCGAGCAACAAATTCCGTTAGACAATAATGAAATATCTATGAAAATATTTGTTAAAGTTGTTGAGTTCTGATAGGACTTCTAAAATAAAAAAAATGTTCGAACACCCAAAATTTTGACACAAATGGAAAGTCGAAATTGAGCTCTCCTTCTCCTACAGAACAGCGCTTGTGACAATGTCCGTAAGACTTAGCTCAAATTCGAGCAAGTCAACAAATTTTTGATGAGAACTCTGAATAGGGTTCCGGAAAGTTCGAAACTTTCAAGCCCAAAAAGTTACTGGACAATATAGATACTAATTGTTAAGACATCAGAGAGTTCATTTTAGGAAATATTTTTGAATTACAAATGTCTACAATTCTGACACACGAATGAAAAACACAAAATGTTGTTTTCAAGACTCCAAAAAGATCCAAAACTGTTTGTTTGTATTTTCTGAACTTTGCAATTCCGACAGATTTTTTTTTTAATTTGATTTCACTTAATTTTTGTTGTTTTGGTTAGTTTAAAAACTTTAAAACACTGAACAGAACTTATGAGAAGTTGAGAACTATAAAAAATAGCAGTTCATTTTCCAGTTTTGGATATAGCTTATTCAGACAATTTGTTTGGATGTACAGAGATCAGTTTTCCACGTTCCCACACTTTCATAACATTAATATTTCAGTTTATGTTCCGGTAACAATTTTATGTTTCAAAATAACAGAAAAATTAGAACAGTAGGAATTATGAAAAACATGAATACAAGGCATAGGTAGGTGTCCAGAAATAATTGTTGGTCGTCTCAAATGATCGGATTTTATAGAACTTTTTAATTTTCTTACGAAATTTCAATAAAAGATTAAGTTTTCACGAAATATCCGACTTTCGACAAAACTTGATGTTTTATAGCCCGAATTTATTTTAAATACGATTGTCAACTTGTGAGAAAAAAAAACGTATAAATTAGAAAGAAATGGGTCATATTTTTAAAACTGTTTGCGCATCTCTTCCGAGACTTAGAACTAAATCAAAATTTTTAAAAACTTTGTTAGGTAAACTTCGCAATCCTCCAATCTTGTTCTGAAATATTTATATGGAATGATCGTCATTTGAAATGGTGGTTCTCTCAAAGATTCTGTCCTGAAAGGTTTGTCAGTCTCAACTCTTCAAACTGTCTAGTTCGATTCAATTTATTTTTAAGCTTGTTTCAGACATCCATAAGGTTTCATTTGCTATGAAAAGGCATGTATGCCTATTGTTTATGCTGAACATATCGGCCTTGGAGTTTAAATCGCATAAAATTGTCAAGTTTTTTAAAGATAGCTGTCAGTGTCAAAACGGTGTACGATTACTTCCTTTTCAATACATCATCCCTGTTTCGAAGGTTTATTATGAGGCGCATTGGGGATAAAATTTAGTTGGCGCAACAGGTCCGTAGGATCCCTAGGTCTAGCTTCCCACAGTCAGTCGCTGGTGTGAGTTTTTCTTATTTTTGGGACGAATGGAGTTATGCTCTCGGATTTTTGGCGGATGTATAAGGCAAAATAAATTCATCCGAAGAAGAACCTACTTTAAGAGCATATTATTATATAGCAAGATCTTGTGTCAAAGTTGTTAAACCAATTTAATAAATAGAATCAAACATGAGATTCGTAAGTGCTTCTCTAAAAAGTTATTCAGTCTTAGTAAAATTTCCAACAAGTCTGTAAATATAACCGCATACTTAAATATATAAAAAATGAACGTAGTTTAGCCTATTTGAACCCATGTTAGCAAAGACATACACCGTTTTAATCACTTATTCAACTAACGTGGAGTTTTTCCTGCACATTTACAGCCTAGCTCTAAAGTAGATAACTCTTTGTTTCAGTATATTTTTGAAGGCTGTCCTCAGTATTGGAACTACGTAATTTGTATTTCTTTGAAGTGGTTAGGATTCTTTGAGTTAACTCTTCCATGTGTTACTCCAAGTTGACATCAAGATGGTACTTGTTTTCTCGAGTAGGTTGGATTGGTACTTTCACCGCTTCATAATCAAGTTTCTCCTCGTTCGAGGAAATTTCAGATTAAATCACTTAATTTAGCGTCGCCTTCTAATTGCAAAACCTAAGTAACAGGTGTGCAGCCAATGCCAAGCAGCGCCAACTTCACTTTGGAACGTAAATTGAAAAAAAAAACACGACTCCCTCTCATACTCATGCATGAAGCAAAGTCATATATCACCTCTCAATGTGGAGCACCACTTGCCAACGAATGCACAAGTCCCATCAACACCCCTGAAACAATTCAACACTTCATGCTCCGGTGCTTCTGCAGCACAGCCGTTTACCATAGGATAACGCGACCTCGTTTGCATCCTCGAAGTCATCTTAAAAGTGATCCATGTTTTTCATAATGACAAGCTGTTGCCAGCGAACGAGAGGAAACATTTGCAAACACCGCAGCTGCAAGCGGCGCTCCATCATCTTGACAGCCCTCATATGACATTGTGTAATTGCAGTGCTCGCTCCCTTAACTCCTTTTTAATATTTTTTGTCAATTTGTCTAGAGGTTTGAGCTTCCTTCGAATGGCACCACCATCCTGGAGTGTGCTTCGTACTTTGCCCCCGCCAAAGAGATAAAGCTTTTAAAATGCGAACGCATGTGAACTCATTCCGTCAATGACTGGCAAGAATAACCATAGCACGAAGGAAGGATATAAGATAACGTCGCATGCAGTTACATGTCCATGTCCCTTTCAGGCCTAACACTCACACCCAATATATAGATAGCTACACCGACTGTGTTTCTTTCGAAGGCGCTAACATGGCTCTGTCTCTCTCTTTCGAGATGAATGTACCCGCAAAGAATAGAAAACCGCACAAACAAATGTGAAATGTGAATCCAATTGTAATTGAGCAGGAGCGCACCCCCAGCTCCGAACCCACTGCGAGATGATGTGACCCAGTTTTTGCCATCCATTCTGTGTTCATTAGGGGAGAAAAGTTTTGCAACACTTTTCGCAAATAGAAATATCAAAACGGGCATAAAAGATGAAGGAAATGCAGACGGCTCAGGACACACACGTGTGTGTAATTCCATTTGAACAAAGGGGCGAGCGGTTTTGTGGGAAATGACAGCACGACAATGACAATCGTCGACGACGACGACGAAACGATGAATGGCCAATAGGGTTTTTGTTTCCTGTCATATTAGTGCCTTTTACTACATTTGAATATTAATGAAGAATAGTTTTCTTTTTAATTAGCTAAGACATGTGACAGTTGTGTATTGTCGTACATAGTTGGTAGCTGCTGGTTGGGTAAGGTAGTTTTTTGTCAATTTGACGGGGGAACAACTGTCATGTTTCCAGGGGAATCAAGATAATTACTGAGCATACTTAGCGGGCTGATGAATATTTGTGACATGGAGTATCCCCTTGTAACAATAAGAAGGGATGTCCACTGTTTGGAGTCCTCTGTCAGATGAAAATAAATCGGAGTCCATTAGACGTAGGAAGCTGAAATTAAAAACATAAAATTAGTGAATCAGTATATCATGTCTCGGAGTCTTAGTTTTTGAAAGACTGCAACGAGCGGTGGTGTTCACGATTATATAAGTCAACAAATCTGCAGGTGGACTAAACGCACCCACCGAAATTGAAATTTCCCCAAAATTATGCCGAAACGTCAAATGTCAACTGTCAAATAATGTAAACAAAAATTATATATAAAAGAGCGTCGTCTTTTTCAATAACACAATTCTGTTCATAACGTTTCAAGTAGCGGTGTTTTGTTTTCTCTATTTCACAGAATTGTTTAAAGCGTTTTTTATAAGAATAGTTGTAATTGGGAACAGTTTTCTTTTTCTATTGTTCCACATTGAATAGGAAAAAAAAACTTCCATTAAAATTGAACGAGCTTTATGTCAAATTCGTTCAGCGTCATCGTGACAGTTGAACTCGTTTTCTTCATATTTGTACAAATGAAGGCACTCACCAGTGATGCCAACCCGGATGGAAGTTTCTAAGCCCGACAAAAATGGTGCATTTTCCAAAAAAATTGATAAAAATTAAAATGATTTAAATTTGTTAATAGAATATTGTTCTATCGATAGGTATTAGTATTTAAACCCTTTCTGATCTCTTATCCAAGGTACAGGCTCGGTGAGTACGTAAAGTAGGGAATTTGGTAAATAAGCATTTTTTGTAAATGAAAGTTTGTCGTGCGACTTTGATTGAAGAACCAGATTTACAAAATACAAATTTTATTTAATTTGAATTGATTTGATTTACAAATATGTTACAAAAATTTGTGCATTTTTCTCAAAATTATTCCTCAATGCCTTAAGCAGAGATGAATAAATAAAAGAGGTGGGTATTTTTCGTCTATCCCCCCAAAACCCATTTGTTTACATTGTTGTTTTTGTAATTTCAACCCCCGTCTGCGAATACGTGTGAGCTACAAAAAAGCATCTTGCTAATGGCTGGCCAACATTCCTTTTGCTTAAATGGGCATCGGGATGTTCAATTGTCTTATGTTTCGTACTGAACTTGTTTGGATTTTGTTAAGGCTTCGATTAAAATAAAAAAAGCAGTGAAATGCACATGTCGGAAAAGCGAATTTTTGCATCAAAGTCCAATTCATGAACTCACATTTATACTAGAAAAGAAATGAGCATGACTTCATGAATTTTTCGGGAAAACAGCTTGTAGACAGCCGCCTTTCCACTGGAAAGTTTTATATCTCTGTATTCCATTATCTTTGGCCTCAAATATAGAAATTATACCTAAAAGTCATAATTGTGCTGCAGTTGGCATCACTGGCACTCACTCATAATTCGCAAAAAATGTCGAAGTCACCACGAATAAAAGGTGTAAACAACAGCTTTTGGGGGGAAGCAGCAATTTTCCCACACATGTAATTTATTTTATATTTTTTTAATTTAATTAATTTGATCGCTGAACATTGAGAATTATTTCCTAAAATAGAACAGATAGTGCATAAATGTATATATTTTAAAAAGAAAAATAATAAGGAACGAAATTCTAAATTAGTGCAACTAAATATACAAATGCACTTCAGCAGCAGCATTGCTCCGCGAAATCCGCTCTCATGCATTTTGTATATATCCCCATCTAACTATAAAGGATCGCATCATTAGCCCCTGGGTACACATTAGCCTCGCGGTGGATTTTGTGAAGTCTTATGGAGTGGGTTATGGGAGGTTGCCAAAGTACCCACTTACGTAAGCGGAACAACTTTGCAATAATTCACACATTACAGCCAACCAACGACCGACTCCCACTGACCATCCTCGCAGACGGCGGGCATTCCATGTCTAATACAATATTAAAACAGAGGAAACAACCGCCCGCTGAATAGATTATGAAAATGGATTGCATTAGCTTAAAAGCCTATTAATCATCTGCCCAAATCCACACCAAAGGACAGCCAACCGACGACGAAAGGAAACACACCACCAAAAATAGAGACAACAACACCATGGAAAGCGAATAGTTTTTTTTTTGTTTTCCAGATGTAATTACACACAAATAAGGACGAAATGCAGGATGTAGCGCTTACACTTTATATACGCAAAATCATCATACCTAACGAGGGAGTAGGGTTTTGCTCCTTCCGGACGCACCCTTTTCACCCACGGAACGCGTATAATTAATGAAGAGCGGTTTCTTTAATTTTATGTATGACTACGAAATTGGCTATCAGCCGGGACCATTTGATTATTGTTCCCGGAAGGACGAAAAATAATTAATGGCCTGGACTGGACAGTGCCGAGTGTTCATGTGTGTTCGCACTGGGATACTATATGCGATTCATTGCGACACCCAATAGCAAATTCTAATTTTGCGTATTCCACTGGTGTAGGGGTGGAAGTGATTCTACTGCGGGTAGTATGATGGTCTATACTCTACATACACTCGTACTCGTATTGAATTTCAACTGGAAATTGCCAGTAACATGAGATGTTAGATGGCTGTCGATACAAAACATTTCAATGGCCAGAGGGTCATGTTACAGACCCTTCGCAGATCTGTGCGTCCTTGGAGTGCAGTTAAGGATTGGTATTGATTAAATGAAAATAGTGCTAAACTAGATGTTATTGACAAAATCGTTGAAGAACAAGGAGCAAATTGATGCGCATGGATGATTGTTAGGGCAACTTTTTGATTGACTAGCCGATGAAGATTTATTGCTGTCGTTGCGCAGCAATGTGGTGACAGGAGCTTACAGATTGTGAGTGGTTCACCTAGAGAGTTGTCATAAAGCTTCTAGAAATAATTTACAGCTGCATATATCTTTAAATTGGGAGAAGATAGCAAATCGTGTGTAAGTTACATGAGTAAAGGATATCAGGAGAATGCGATCGCTAACGTTTTTAAATAGCACGAACGACGTTTAGAATCTGTCCAAGCTGTAAGTACATTTGTCCTAATTTTTTAACTAGGATACAGTCATTGGTGACAGGTTTTGCCGAATGATGGACGAGCTTTTGGTACCGCAACTGCAGCTGTTCCCCACCTTCAATAACAGGACATAATTCCAGCAAGTCTGTGAAGCAAGAGCCATAAATAGAGTTTTAATGGAGTAGCTGCCACTGAAGTAAGTTAAGTAAAATAAATGCTTGCAGCAAAAGATCCGCATAGGCACCCTAGACCTAGCTGCTATACTCGTTTTGTGTGAGGTTTATTTTTGTGATAGATGGAAGGGACATTTAATTTTATTCCGTGTCCGAACCAGTGTGTCTGTTGAATGGTTCTGAAAAGTCACAAGAAAAAGTGGCAATGAGAAAAAGAAGTGCCATTTCTGAAACTTCGAATTTTTTAACGATATTTGACAAGTATTGGTTCACTAAACACTAAAAAGTGTTGTGATAGGCAACTGCGTGTCATTTCAAAGGTTTTTATTTGGAAATAACAGCAATTGAAATTTTTTTGATGCGCCTTCTCCAACTAAAAGTAGGCCCCAAATAGCAGAAAATTATCACGCTGGTCCGAACTGCTTAATTGAGAAGCTCCTTCATGACAGTTTTATGTTCGGAATTTTTGTTCAACGTTCTCGAGAAATTCCGCAGTGGAAAAAGCCGCAGGATGTAGGTATATTGTGTTTTTCCGGTCATCCGGAACTTGATAACAGTCGTTCAGTAGTCTAGCACACTAACCACTGATCTGCTGCGCCCTGAGAGTAATTTAATGAGGAATAGAACAAAATAAATCAGCAAGAGCGAATATACAGCTCTGTTTCCGAACCTTACACCTTGAGACCGTTTGCTTTATGATGATACCATAACGACCATATTATTCACTCCCTTTAATCCGGGTTAAAGATAACACCTGGGTTTAAGTGAGTTTAACCCAAAACCTAAACTTTACTTACTTACTTAAGGTGGCGCTACAGTCCGGGGTGGACCTGGGCCTCAACCAACAAGCGTCTCCAGCCAGCACGATCTTTTGCCAGCTGTCTCCAGTTTCGCACGCTAAGTTGGTTAAGGTCCCCTTCCACTTCCGCTTCATCTAAATTTAAAATCTGAATTAAATTAACATTTGATTGTCACCCCACATCAAATATCAAATGAAATATTAATCTTGATGCCTCATTCACCACTAACTTCTAAGTTAAAGAATGAACACGAATATTCAATAATCATTGTTAAATAGTTCTGAGTTTATGATATGAATAAAAAAATACAAAAAATACTTGCGCGCGCCACCTGAGTCGCGGTCTTCCTCTACTGCGCCGTCCCTCGGGTGTGGATTCGAAGATCTTCCGGGCCGGAGCATTGACGTCCATTCGCTCTACATGACCCAGCCACCTCAGTCGTTGGACCTTCACTCTTCTGGCCAGGTCGATGTCGCTGTACAGCCCGTACAGTTCGTCGTTGTATCTGCTCCTCCATTCACCCTCTATGCAGACGGGACCGAAAATTACTCGATGAATTTTCCTCTCGAAGTAACCAAAAACTAAACACAAGTCCAAAATATTCACTCGTTAAACCCGAACATAAACCCAGTTTTTTTTTAAACTTGACAGCGTTTAATCCGAATGGATTTAAATGCAATCCGGAGACCAGAAAAGTAGAACAGGGGAATAGCCCTTGAACTAAAGATGCCGCCACTTTTGAGGTCCAATTTTGTTTTTTTTTTGGATTATCGCTCTTGGAACCTAGTTAAGTGCGAAGATTTTTAAATTGCCGTATCAATTTATACCTGTGCGAAGTGCCAACCCGCAATTGATACGCAGGCAGGCAGCTCTAGAATATGGAACTAAATTGGATTTGCCCCCGAAAACCTTGTTTATCTCTGAATCCCCAGCGATTTTCTGCCAATTCGGCTGCCTTTCTGCGAACAATCTGTTTGGAAATTATTGGCGAAAACCTCTAGTTTGTCTGTCCATAGTCCATCACTTTAAATGCCTAATGCTCTGAACTATGCAATTTGTATCTTCTCGAAATGCAGCGGGCTGTTTACTACAGAGCTCGCATGTGGATTCACACCATGGAGTACTGAACCAAGCGCTTTCTGATTGCTGTGCCTATTACAAAACATTTAGTAACGCTAAAAGCTGTGAACAGTTAAAAACCCCGCACTCACTCCGTATATATGTAGACACAATTCCACACACTGCCACCCTTCGTCCTCCATGAATAATTAAACAACATTCTGTTATGAAATGCCGTCTTATTTGCATTTTTTCCAACTCCGCACATTTTGTGAAACACATCAAGGGCGAAACTTATTCAATTAAAACCGTTATCTTCCATTTATCCTCTCAAAAATAAAGAAGAGTACTTCCACAAACCCACACCACATTCCTGCCACCACGAGATAAGAGACTGCACGACCTACTTTCATGTAAACTTGTTCCAGTTTAATTTATTGAAAAAATAAAAAAAAAAATCCTCAGCGCGCGTTAGTCCTTGTAAAAGCCACCAAATTGCGCCACCCAACAAAGCAGACGGATGTGCTGACACCATTTCCACAGCAAGTGCAATGTATGATTTCTGGAGCGAAATAAAATACGGATAGTACAACAGCGCATAAATGCAAGCTAATTACGTCGGATGCGTCGTCACCATGCCGTCCCTCGCGAGTGCCTTCGCATCTCTCGCATATATCCTTGGCGATGGAGATGGAGCTCTCAAAACTCCAACTCATAATGAGGCACTCCTCGAACTAACTTGGCGAAAACGCAGCGCCCATATCATAATTTATTAAATCTAATCATCGTACAAGCAGCACCAACCCACATACAATGTCCTGCAGCTGCAACTGCTACCCTTTATAGAACGAGGGAAATGACTCGGGATTCATTTCCACAGCCACAGCACTCTGTATCTGTATCGTTGTCCTTTGTGTCGTTCGCCCTCATTATCCGCAAAGTTTTGTTTTGGTTCGTTGCGAGTAAACAAAAAAGTGCCTCACTCTCCGTACAGCACACACTTGTAGGTTTAATGACCACACACAGCTAGCTGATGGTGTAGCGTGTAGGGGTCCCTGCCACACAAAGTCATTCAAGACTTCCTTTGATGCAGCACCAGCCAGACCAGCGCCACCATCATTATCATCATCCATGGGCCAAGTCTTCCTTTTTTTGCGGTTTGTGTGTGCACTTTAGAGGGTTGCTTGGCTACGCTCTGCCTAAGTCGAGAGATAGGTATTTTGTCCTTAATTATATCCACCAGTCAAACGAGGGATTTATTCGAACGGAAGGCCAAGAGCCAAATGTCTTCATCTGAAATATTTTGGTTTGGTTTGCGAAAATGAAAATCCCTTTCGCATCCCTTTACTGGCGGATGTCCTCTTTAAGAGAAAACCTTCAACGGTGGCGTGGCTGAATGTTGTAAAATCGATTTTGCCACAGGGCCATTTGCCACGTCGTTCCGTCGTGTTTTTGTTTATATCGGTGCGATGCGGCTGTGGGTTGCATACCTATACAGTAAACACATCCTGGGCCGAGAGTAGATAACTGTCGCCTTCCAAAGTTTGCGCCGTAAAATTGTGTGTCTATTTTTTTTTTTAGTTTTCGATATCGCATCTTTTTTTTTACAGTCAGGTGGGGTGGTTGTGTTGTTCTTTCGTCTGGTTCAATATCCTGTGCGGCATAAATTACCGAAAGTGATTTCCATAAACAACAGCAACATCGTCGTGAATTTCCTTATCCTCAAAAATATACTTCGCACCAAATGCATTTGGGGTTAGAGGCAGCCAAACCAATTTCAAGCACAGAGTCCTTCGAGTATGCGGTTGCATACCGGGAGGCTGGTATTGATTGTACATGATATTCGCAATCTGTTCAGTGAAAATAATTTTTTCGGACTATTTTCCCCACCCACCGGCAGGTGGCTCTGACTGATAAATTGTCTCCGAACAGAAACGAGTTCCCTCATTCAACGTCGAGTCGATTATTATTGAAAATTGAAAATTTCAATCTACGTCGAGGCACCTGGCCGGGAAGATAGGAAATGCATTTTGCATATTGGGACTGGAAGTAAAAAAGAAAGCGGATGTGAGTCGTGTTCTTTTTAAGTGAAACCAGTGGACGAACAAGGGGCTGGGGCTTGAAAATAATATTGGCTAATGAAAAGGCCGTGCAAATGAGAGATAAGGCCAAAATATATGGTGACAGCCGGAGTGCATCGAATGTAGTCATACATACGTTTGGGTGCATAAATATCGAAGTTTATTTGTTAAATCCGTGAATGGAAATAATTAAATTATTAAGCCAATTATTATTAATTATTAAATAATGGAAGCAGTTATGGAAATGTGTGAGTGATGAGGACCTGATTGAGCCTCGTAGAGCCAGGAGTACCTCACTAAAAACAAAACCCTGGTATATTTGATAAAAATGAGACTTCATTCGACAATTTTTATGCCAATATACGTCCAACAAAATGTTTTGTTTTGACAAAATTTGAATTAGCGCTATCTTGCCTTAAAACTTTTGCTGTGATAACAAAAAAAAATGTTGTGTTAACAAAAACGGTTTGTTAAATTTATCATAATGTTGATAATTTACAAATTCTACCGTGCTCTTTTGTCAAATCAACAATTGGCTGTTGCTTTAACAAAGAAATTTATCAGTTTGGTCTTTGTCTTTTTGTCAAATTAACAAAAGATTTGTTAATAATATCGAATTTGTTGGTCAATTCAAATATTACTGATTGTACAGAAATAATTTGTTGTTTTTTTGAATCTATAAACAGATTGTTGCTCATACAAGGTGGGCCAAAAGAAGTCATCCGATGTTGTTTGGCTCTCATTTTTTTCTAAATGAAAAACTTCGATTCTGTTTTTTGATTATGTTCATTTGACCCTTTAGAATTTTATTGGTCAAGTTGCGAAGATGATATCGGCCAAATGGGCTCCGTCACAATTGTTTGCCATACGGGCTCGTTTTATGGCATTGTTCATCACTTCGGTGAGAACTTCGGGCGACAGATTCTCGCACTCGTGTCGAATGTTGTCCGAAAAATCGTCCGCACTTCGTCCTCGAGATTGAGGATGACTTGGACGTAGGTTACACGCGTTTGGCGGTCGACAGGCAGCAGCTGATACACAGACTGGACTTTGTACGGGAACATGAGCAAGTTTTTGACCAAAATTCGCCTTAGGGACGACCGGCTGATGGCTAATTTCGAGGCACGGCGTCTGGTCGATGTTTCCGGCGACAGCTCGACATCCACGTCAACAGCGGCGATATTCTGGCACAACGGGCGCTCCGGGGCCGGCCACTCTTGGCAACGTCTCGTGTGGTCCCATACTCTTCAAGGTTGGTGGCCAAACGGCGCAGTGTTTGCGCAGTCGGTGTCGGACGGCCGTGGAATCGGCGACGGAATTCGCGCTGCGCCAACACTTCAGACGAATTGTTACGCAAAAAAATAGACACAATTATTCCGCGTTCTTGGGGCGTGTATCGCTCTATGGCTTGTTCACTTCTATTCTACATCTATCTTGTCCACAAATGTCAAAACAGATTTGACATTGGCGGCCATTTGCAAAAATAAGAGCATCTTCCAAAAGGGTGATCTCAATATTACAATATTACTTTGTATTTTATTTCCAGTGTAATGTGTTGAAATAAACTGGGAATCTTTGAGGGGCTTGTTTGTCTGGCTATTAATCTTGACGCTCGATTTTATTGCAGTTTCCTAGCACGTGGTAAATAAAATGGTTGTTGCCATTACTGGTTCAAATTATACCTAACCACATACGAAAGTAAGATGACACTTTCATAGCCTGAGTTGATGCTTTCTGAAAGAACTGACTGGACGTTTTTGGCGACGAGTTGCGACAACCCCAATGGGTCAGCCAACTCACAACTTTCCCGATCGTCTTTGACTATTTATGTGCTCCAAAACATATATTTCAAATTGCCCAATTTGCAGCACATCCAAATGAGTATCAACTCATTTTATGGCCTTCTACTGTCAGTCGTTAAATACATGCCAGAAAAGTCCGTTCCTTGCTTAATCTATCTATCTGCTGATCAAACAATTCGCTTGTCCCTGTGTCAGGAGCCATTTCCTTTGAGTTGTTTGTACTTTTCCTCGAATTACAATAGAGCATGTCGCTTCTTTGCGTGTAATGACAACGTAAACACAAAACGCTACGCATTACATGCAAAATGGAAGTCCTCTCCCCAGCTGTCAACTCGGGTTACCTTGCCACCTCAATTGAAGCAGCACCCGCACCTTTAAAAGCAATTACGACGCTAAACGCACAAACAATCCCACCCTCTAAGCAAATTACATTGACCCGCTGTTAGGTCACCTGTCTTCTGTTTAACAACAGAACAGACCAAGGGGTCTGCCGTCTGCATCTGCATCACTGTTAATCATGGAAAGCTTTTCACCACTATGCTCCACGTGAAAGCTCTTGTCTTATCAGCAGCGCTTCTGCGCAATATTTTGTGCAACAATTCCCCACTACTGTGTCACTACAGTAGCGGCACGAAACAAATTTGCTGGCAGCGTCAAGCTCCATCGAAATATCGTGGGGAAGTCAGTCTGAATTGGACGGTCGACTGGGTTTTTCACAGTACGCTCGAGGCTTTGGTGGAAATTCTTTGAAAAAATTCAACTGATTCCGTTTAGAATCTGAACTGAACTCCGTTAGTGAGTCTCCTTTGCGGGTTTCCTTCACCAACACTACCACAACTGAGCTGCCAATCCAATTTGCGGGAAATGGTAATTTCCCACCGGGGTTTTGGCCACCAGCATCAGCGTCCGTGGACGACGAGTAGAAGTGCAGCCACCGCGACGCGCTTTGAGTAATCAATCAACTGTCGGTTCCGCATGTTCTTCGTCAGTGCGCTCGCGTTTAATACAAGATGCCGTCGCCGTTTGTGTAGTGCTTGTAGATCTGAATGTGAATCTCTATCCGCAGTGCGATTGTGAAGAGGATATCTATATAATAGAGTGCAGTAACTCACAAGGGAGTGCATGGAGGAAAAGTAATTTCGTGCAAAAGTATCTCAGTGTCGTCGATATAAATGCAATCGAATGCGATCGGTTAGACGAGTCGGAGCTCGGGGGTGTCTTTTTCTTCACTTTTTGTGATTGGTGTGTGCGGGGCCATTTAAAATGGAATGTCACGAAAAAGTGCTTACGCTGCATGATGGCCCATCGCGTGCGGGGTAGTCGCCGGCATCGATTTTATTCGCACTAGCTGCCCACGCTGCACCAGCAGGACATGGATACGAAAATGGATCCCTACGCCGCGGGAGAGAAAAGGTGAATTGCAATATACGCTTGGTGTTTCATTGTGCGTGCTATTTTTAGGATGGCTATTTATTTAAATGCGAGTAATTCGCCATCGCACCGAGGTGTGAATTTTCCGGCCCTGACATTTATCGACTGCATTTTTGTCGGTGTGCTGATTGTGGTGTGAGCCAGATCAGTCGTTATAGGGGCGAGTTAACTAAATAACTAAGTGAATGAGAGGCATTGATGGAATTCGATGATAAATTAGCAATTAGGTGCGGCTGAAGTCCGCTGTGGCTTTTAAACTCATTAACAGTGACCCAATCTACTTTTGCCAAATGGTATATTGCAATATTGTGTAAGTGCGTTCAATTTGAAATTGAAATTAGTCGACGCAATTGGGGATGCACATTAGTATAGATTATTGAATTGATGGCAAAGCAGGAAAAAGTGCAAATAAAAATTTAGGGAAACATGCCTGCATTGATATTTTCTGGTACAATGGAGGGCGAGATGAGGCTACCTCCTAATTAAAAGTTTTGGCCATGATCAGATTGCAGGAGCGATGTGGCGATTTCTTTCGAAAAGTAGAACGATTTTTTTTGCACGTAGGTAGATGCAACTTTTCTTGTCCGAAATTCCGTAACCAACCTGATTGGATGTACCTACTTTAGAGCTACTAAACTAGATCGTTTCAGACTGTGTACACTTTTTCATGCACTCGTTAGTTCTCTTTCATACCTACAGAAACTCGAAACTGAAAATATTATAACATGTCAATTGAAATGAGAAGTTATATAAAATCCTTCATGAAATATAATTCTTGTAGAAGAGTTTACCTTGGAATCCACTATAGGCCTGTTTTTTTTAGCTTCGTTCTCAGCAAAGTAAAGTAGGATTTTCAGCACGCAATTACAACAACTACGGTCTACTTGACACTTCGAGACTCGCAGTAGTTATTGTAATTTGTGTGCTGAACGAAGCTCAAAAAAACACGGCTTATGTTGCTGCTTATGCCAGTGATGCCAAATTCAATATTAAAGGTCTTTCATTAAGCAATTGACAACCAATTTTTTTAAGCAAAGTACAAACTACTTGATATGTCTGAAAAAAAAATGTATTGGCTTGAATTACTATCAAAAGATTTATGAAAGGAATTTGACTTCGTTTATATGTCCACCACGGGAACCTATGCCGCAGTCGATAAGTTAAACCCAATTTTCGATGACTCGGCCGCACATTTCGACCGATACGGCCGCTATTTCGCATTTAATATTGGCTCTGGCTCCGGATTGTTGACATAGACCAATGATTTAATGCAGCCCCATAAAAAAAGTCTAGACGCGTTAAATAACATGTCCTCGGCATCCAATAGACTGGTCCGTTTCTCGAAATATCACTTCACCGAACTGAGACTTCAATAACTCAATTGTTGCACCCGCTATGTGGCTTGTGGCACTGTCTAGTTGGATCCACATATAACTGATGTCCAATTCATCCAATTGCTGAAACAAATTACGTTCCAACATGTCTGTGTAGCGAATACCATTTACTGTAACGTGACGGTCATTTTCATGGACGAAAAAAAACGGCCCACCGACATGAAAACCGCATCAAACTGTGACTTTTTGTAGATGATGTTGTGTTCCATGAAGCACATGAGGGTTCTCACCTGTCTATTCGCATATTCTACTTATTGACGAAGTCGGTAATAGCCGCCAAAAATGTGCTTCATCGCTGAAGATGATTTTGTGATGAAATTCTTCATTTTCTTCCATCATGTCCAGAGCCCAATTCGAGAACGTACGTCACTTCATATGTTCAAGTGGCTCTAGTTCTTGAGGCAGCTTGATCTTGTAAGGGTGAAAGCCAAGATTCTTATGCAAAATTCGCCATAATAGTTTGTGTGATCTGGGAGTGGCCCAATTCTTGAGAAATTGACTGATTTGGCTAGTTTGCGACGGACGCTTTTACGGCGGCAATATTCTCCACACTTCGTCCAAAACATAGTCCACTGGTAAGGCAACATCAAGCAGCGAGTATTCTGACTCCAATTTGTTCACTAGACTATGAATTACTTGTCTACTAGGACGAGAATTACGGCCGAAAATTGGCGTTAACGCTCTTAAAGTTGCGACCACCGACTCGGAATTTCGGTAGTAAATTTTAATTATTTGCAAACGTTGTTCCTTCGTGTACTTCACCATGACGAAAGTGCCGATTTTACTGAATATTTTGACATTGACAGTTCGTACGTTCACACTGAAAGTTTGAAGTTTCCAAGTCACTAATGAACGACCCTTTATAAGTAGCTGTAGACATGTTTTAAGATACCGACTTCTTTGGTTTCTTTTTTAAAGAAAACTGTCGTAAATCAATTTAAAAGCTCACTGAAGTGTGAATACGATTTATTGTTAAGATCATTGGGTATTTGAAGATATTGTGCTTCTAAAAGCGTCATGGCCATGGTAATACACTCTCTTGCAGTTATTCTTCACTGTCACTTATAATATATGACGTAATTTATTTTTACGTATCCATAACATCAAAGAGAACCTTCTCGGTTTTCATGAAAACATTTGACCACCAATATCATAATTATTTACAAACAATTTCAAGATTTCCATATTGGAATTTCAAGTAAATTTAATCAACACATTAACTCCCATCGTAATGTTTAAATTCGCATGTCCGAAAACGAAACGAATTTTATAATTTAATTTGTAAAGCACAAAACCCGACCGTGTTTGACAACTTTAAAAACTATCTACAGTCCGAGAAGAAAAGTGACCGTTTCAATATCGATGACACCTGTTACATTCAAATGTTACCGGTTTTTCTGTTTCGAGTGATTTGTTTCTGGATATAAATGATGACGATGAGTATCTGGTTTTATTTTGTTTCAGTTCAATGATTTCTTCATAATATTCGTTCTTATTCGTTCGTAAACAGTCACACAATAAATTAGAGGGAATTTTATGCATCTACGTGGTGTTATTGGGTCTAATTCAGATTTAAGTGATGGACACCAGCGTTCATGAAGGAAATCGGTTTCTGGATTTTTGTGGTGAAAGCGTGTGAATTTGAGACAAAATTGTCATATTCACCAAATAGGGTACCCCTTGTTCATCCAAAAGGCGTGCATTTTAGAGAATCATTTCCAGCCTAAACCAAAGAGCATTTAGGACCGACCAAATAAAGTTGACTGACTTGTTAAATATTTAAGATCCATAACCGGTCGTGTTAACAGCCAATAACTGGACGGCCATCTAAAGTCATTTCCGGAAATCTTATTCAAAATACATGTGCCTTAGAATTTTAAAATTGGAATGCAAAAATATTATTACCGAAGACAAATGGATGTGGATATGGTTGGTAGAAGGAAAAAATCGAAAGCAATCAAGTAGGAAAGCACGAGTCAAGTTTCTTTAATTTCTTTACTGTTCAGTCAACACAACCAGTCGAATGAAAGTTTCAATAAGTCCAACGTAAATTGTTAGCCAACGAATAATTCGTTCGAGTTGTTGCCTATATAAATGTAGAAAAACCTTGAGTTATTTATGTGACTTAGGATCCTTAGATCTTCTCTGCTTAGTTCAAGTAACTTTTTTGTTTTACTACGAGCTGGGCTTATGATTGTCTTTTTGCCTGCCTCTGTCCTTTGGATTCCTTCCAGTAATCGGCAATGTGATCATCTTCCCATTTCCTGAATTTTTAGTGTACGTAACTCAAAGGTAACCCGAAAAAGGGCTCAGGACCGGTGAGCAGGCGTGATACGCCTCTTCTTGGAAGGCAATCCGCTCGTTCATTGCCTTCAAATCCCTCATGACCTGGTATCCAAGCAAAGGTGACTATGTTGTCCTTGGCCGGCTACAGCTACCAGCTATATACGTCTGGACCGAAACTTTTCAATTTGCAACGCATGTCGGTTTTAAAAAGGCTGTTGGATATGATATGATATTCAAGTTATTTTTCATAAATTTGTATGCCAGGTCTTGATTTATTTTAAACCTACTTCGTTCATTAAACTGTTCTGTTCTGTTTATCTTATTTCATTCTCAAACTCAACGTCTAAAAATAAATCATTTGATGCAGCAAATAAGCACAAATGTTTGTGCAGACTTTTATTGCTGCAACTCCTTTAGTAAGGAAAGGATGCTTCAACAACAATTGAATATAAGAAAATTGTTAACAAATAAATGTATCCAACGCGATTTCAATGCAGACAAAATTATAGACAACGCCGCAAAACTTAGGTATGCAAAGTCTTCTTGTGTGGATTCATAGCCTTGACAGCTAAACCGCATTAAATCGATCGCTTATAAAATGAGCTATTTTAACCGTCAAGTTGTTCTATGTACCAGATCAATTGATGAATGATCTTGAAGCATCCATGGACTCCCTTCTCCAATTTATTCGATTTCTAATAATCAGTCTGGTTCCGTGAAAAAATGAAATGAAAATATTTTCACCCTTTTACCGGGATTTTGATTCTCGTTCTATGAAAATGTGAAACCAAACTTCAAAAATTTTCAAATGAATAATTTTTTTTTTCACGTCCTCATTTTCAAGCGAATAATTTTAGTGAAAGATTGAAAATTGAGAACCTGATAGCGAACAACACAAGGCCTGGTTTTTTTAACTTCGTTCTCAGCAAAGCAAAGTAAAGTAGGATTTTTAGCACGCAATTACAACAACTACGCTCTACTTGACACTTCGAGACTCGCAGTAGTTATTGTAAAATTTGTGTGCTGAAAATCTTACTTTACTGTGCTTTGCTGAGAACGAAGCTAAAACAACACGACTACAGTGTGCGATATTAAATTCACCGCGATAGTTTCACTTATTGAACGAGAATCGCTTTTTAGTACTAAGTGAGTCGAAAAAAGTGTATGAAAGCGAATGTGAAAACGATTTATTCGATTCACTCTTTCACTGAACGAGAATTGACCCCCTGTTCTCTTATGTCTGCAGTCTGTTTAAAAATGACTGATAACCTGTAGCTGAAATATCAGATCTAAACAACATATTTTGACACTCAATCTCATAGTCAAAAGTCCAAAAGAGGTCTGAAGCTTCCATCTAATGTAATTATGTTTCTTTCGATTGGTTTTACCCGGGGATCCACTCATTCTGTAATCCAATGGAACAAGAAAACTGCTTCTGATTGAAACCAAAAAAGTACTGGTGAAATGCCACAAAATAATCTACGGCTGCTGTCAGCTGACTTGTATAAATTAGGTACATAAATTAGACTTGTGTGACTGCTTCTTGAGTGGATCCTGACTTCAAATCGAGAAGCGACGTTCTCTTTTCAGAATCACCAGAAGAGTATTTTTTCGTGCCAATGGAACTGTTTCAAAAGTGATTTTTTTTCAATTTCGGACTCTCCCGGACGCTTATTTTTGTCCAATGGAAAACGACATTAGGATTGTCAAACTACAAATACAAATGCAAAATACAAATATCAAATCGTACTGATGTTTTGCTGTTATCTTATGCACAAATCAAAATTTTATAATTTCAAATGTTTATCCAAACCAGTTGACACAAAAAAACCAACTAAATAGTTCAAAAAGCTCAGCTCTTTTATAAAAATCTTTTGAAATAACCACATACGAACCTAGTTGCTGCATCAGATCAATTATCTTGTTTGTTCATCAGGCAATTTCGATGTTCGACGGTCAATTCTTTGTTAAAAATTACATCCTTGTAACTGCTCGCTGTGTTCCCAACTGTCCACTCTATTTCACATCCAAAAGAGATCATTAGAAGTGGAACTAAGAACGTTTCCATGGGTGTGCCTCTTTTTTAGTATCATGCTCGACCTAATTTTTAAAAATACTAATTTTAGCTTTAATTTTAAACTTCCGACTTCAAGAACAATAGTAGAAATAAATGAGGATTTAAAAATCATCCAGCAGTGGGCTCTTAAGCACAGTCTGTCATTAAATCCGGGGAAGTCAAAAACATTATGTATATATAAGCAGCGCTTAGACACCTCCAGCTTGCCTCCAATAAAACTGAGAACATCAGCAATTGAATATGTCCATACTGCGAAAAATTTGGGTCTCGTTTTCAATGAGAAACTTACATGGACTGATCACATAGCAACAACTGTTGGGAAAGTCTATTATGGTTTTCGATTACTTTGGCGAACTCAAAGATATATTCCAACTGCTACCAAAATGTTACTTGTAAAATCTTTACTTTTGCCTATCCTCACGTACTACTGTGAAGTGTTTTGTAATGTTGATTACAACACTAAACGGAAACTAAGCATAAAATATAATAATTTTGCTCGATATGTGTTCAACAAAAGATATTTCGACTATATATCTGCTTATTCCAGGCAACTAACAGGGTTAAGATTTGAAGATTTGATTACATTCAGATCACTCATACTACTCTTTGGAATCATGCAATCACATCAACCAGATTACTTGTTCAACAGGCTTAACTTTCCTAACTCTCAAAGAACAACTGTTTTAATACAACCGAGATTTAACTGTTTACAGTCCGAGCGTACCTTTTTCGTCCATGTCACCCGCCAGTGGAACTCATTACCCATACACCTCAGGAGAATCACAAACGTAAACAGATTTAAAACTGATTTTTTAAATACTTCAGTAGAAATACATAAATAAATTATGAATAAACTTATGAAATCTTTATGAAAATTTAATTTTGAAAACTTATATTATAAATTTCTATATCTCTATTTAAACTAAACCTGTCATTCCGTTAAATTTGTAAACTCGATTTAGAGATTCACTTTATATGACTACTTACTCTTTTAAACTGTTTTAATTAAGCCAATCACAGCAAATAAGATTATTCTTAATGTGAAATTATAATTTATCCAATAAATTCAATTCAATTCTATACAACATTTATAAAAGTCTTTGCCATTTCCATGGCTTTTCGACACCAAACTTTAAAAAGCTTTGCCTAGTATTAGGTGTGAGAGCTTTCAAAATGAATGTTTGAAAGGTGTTAAAAAATCGTTGTTTTTTTTTGGATTATTCAGCCGTAAATAGTTTTTAAGATTAACCTGTTCATTTATGTTTATTGGTTAATAAATAATAATAATTATAATAATATTTTTTTCCTGTGAATATTTTTTTATTGAATATCTGGTGTAATTTCTGGCTTACCTTTTAAATATAATAATTTAATTTTTTTTTTCATTGCTTCCTTTCTGTTATTCCCCATCAACAATTTTTGTGTAATTATTATATTCCTTGGTACATTCGACTGGGGCAAAAGATCTGTACGTTTAATAAATAAATAAATAAAATAAATAAATAAATAAAATAAATAAATAAATAAATAAAATAAATAAATAAATAAATAAATAAAATAAATAAATAAATAAAATAAATAAATAAATAAAATAACTAAATAAATAAAAATGATTTATGAAATAATTTTACAAGGAGATTTAGCATAATTTTTTCTTAAATTAATTTAACTTGTTGCGCGAGTTTCGCAATATTTGCTGATAGTCATAACCCACGCCTGACAGAACTGCGCGCTCGGTAACTGTGTTTAAGGCTACTTTAGCAAAGATTTTAGTATTATATTTTAATTTATGCCGATAAATGGATAAAAAGTGCAATACCATTTTGACAGTTTTAAAGTTAGCATCCTCAATATTGGAAAAATGTTAATTTTCAGTGGGCACCACAAACTTTGCTCACAAGGTTAGGTATAGCTTGGTAAAAATGAGGTAAGAGTAAAACCATTGTTGGCTCTTCAACAAATATAACAATACGTATTTTTGTTATGTCAAATAATAAACCCATCAGCGAATGGTCCGTGATTCGAAATTCAAACATAACTTTTCCCATGAGCTGTTAGCAATAAATTAGCAGTTCCCCCAACAATCAACACTTCGAAAAATAATTGTATACTCATATTTGGTTGTCAAAAGTTCGCAAAAAAGTGTTACAGTAGACAAATACAAAAATTCCAAAAGGTGTTAGTTTTACATACCTGGAGTTGAATTTTTAACTCAGTAATGTCCGGCACACTAAATACAACTGCCCACAAATCACTTAATAAAATTAAATAAGGGTCTGTCATTAGTATGCGTCTCATCCACTAGTCCGCTTGCGTCAAAAGAATTAAATCGCATCATTATAAAAAATGAGTTACTCAACACCAAGCCATATATGCGTCCACTTCCGACCACGAGGGCCCTGATTTATCTCGCCCATTAAATCTCACCCACAAAACCATACCTACAATCGTTCGCCGAAAAGAAAAAAACAATTAAAATCGGTCAAACTACGTCACAGAAATATATTTTGTATTTTTTTATAATTTCCTGCCTTACATCCTAATGGGTCTTAAACCATTAAAAATAAATCCATCTGGAAGGGGAAATTGTTTCTCCCCCCACATCGCCCCGTACCAGATCCGTGTTCACTGTAATAATTCACGACTATCAAACGACTGGAGAACATCCATCTTCGACTTCAAGTCGAATAAAGATCTTGCAAAAACATAAAAAGTCTACAATCTCAGTAGATACATTTTCCACTCGTGTAGCTGAAAATAAAACAGAAGCGCCTAGGTGCGTCATCGAAAAGTATCTGGCTGTAGTTTACATTTGAAAATCCAGATCTGTGGGCCAATTTCACCCTTTCCCCAGAAGACGTGGGGAAATTTCTTCAAATATCGATCTACACAGAGAGATTCATTATAAACACAGACTGGTGCTTGTGCGTTGCGATCGAAATAAACAAACTCATAAAGTAAATAGTTTGCGTTTGCGTTGACAGAGATTAATTTATTTGCCAAACGCCTTTCAGTGTCTATTCAGCCGTTTATCCGAACTCGCTGGCTACCGTTTGCGTTTCCCTTCAAGGTGAAGTTCAATTATTATGTTGTTGTCGCGGTCGCGTGTGTGCATTGTACAAAACGAGGGATTTTCCCGATCCACGACGGGAGGAGGTCTCTTTAATTATCCCGAATTAAAATTCCGCAACATCGCTGTGAAAATGTTTGCACAACTAAAGTTGCACCGCAATGCAACAAAAATGCACCACGCGCCCCGGCTGCCAGCTCCCACTACAATAAACAATTTATATCGTGCGCCTTAATTAAAATTCAATTGAAGGCGATTATAAATGTTTTTCTCTGTGCGGGTGTGTGTGTGTGTGTTATTTTTGCGGTTCAATTTAGTTCGTTCGCGCGAGGCAGGTGGCCTGGAGTATGTTATGGGTAGAGTACGAGTACCGCAAAAGCAAGTGGTGAAGTTTATATTTGGATGGAGTGGATAATTAAGATGCCTTCGCTGTTGTTTACTTTCGATTTTTGTTGTTCGCTTTTGAGTTTGAAAATTCGTTCACGCGGTATTGCTTAATTGCACAACCGGCGGAGTAGTGCAATCTGAATGAACTTGAAGACTGCGTATGGTATTTGGAACTGGAATGCGCGGCGTGGGGTGAAAATTGCACAAAATCCCACCCTTTTTTACATTAGATATACAAATATTCATACTTATATGGGAAAGTTGCATCAGGTCGAGATTGTATCGAAATAGTTATGAGGATAGTGTAGCGAGACTGAACTTGAATGCATTACATACATTTGGAGAAAGGGTATTTTCGCACCGGCAAGTTATTTCCTTGAGGGAAATTATTTTATTTCCTTCTGCATGCATAGGATGGTACTCTGCAAATGAGGTTTCAAGTATCTGGTTGCGGTTTGTTGGGATTACTCACTGCGGTCGTGTACAAATTGGAAAGTAAAAATATATAGTTTCCAAGAAAATGTAAACATACCGAAGAAGGAAGTGGGTAGCTATATACTTAAAGTGCGTAATTTGTTTTCTATTTTTAAAAACACGGATATTTTGGACCTCTTTGTGCACAGGGCTGAAGTTTAGTTTTTATAGACAGTCGCCTACAGTTGGGAAAACGGGCAGTTTCGGTATTTTTCTTTTGTTCAATATTTTCAGACGATCATTGGATTTGTTGACTGAATACGTTCCAACTTAGACTGACAAGTTAAATTAATATCCTTCTTTTGAAAAGGCCACAAATATTGTTAACTTTTCGTCTCTTTTGGTGTTATGGCGAAGAAATTCTGTTTTAATAAATGTTAATAGGGATCGAACCTGCGCCACTCGGGTCACAGGCAGCGTTACCTCAATGTGCTCGATTTATCCCTCAGTTTTTTTTTATTATGGCCCTTGGGCCGGGGCCAACAAGAAATGACCCACATTTCTTATTTTTAGTATTCTTTAAATAAAATATTCAATAAAGCATACTTTATTATTTCTTCACAAAAATTAGCAATAACCAAGTTCATATACTGAAAGTGACACTGAATTCATTCATTCTGACTGACGTTTCATTTTCGTTTGTTCTTGTAATTCAACTTCGTATCTATTGTCTTGTACAACAAAATTCAAAAACTCTTTATGTTGAGTTATAGCTTTTTTTTTAAGTTTTCTCTGAAGTATGTAAGTGGTCCGCACTTTTTGGAAATGGCCCTCAGAATGGACCTCAATATTATTTAAAAATATTACTAAACCACTACACTTTCGCACTCATGAATAAATTTATGTAGTTAAATGTGGAAAACAAGATATTTTTTAATTTACTTCCATTTTTTGCGCCGACAGACTTTGACTCTTTCTAGGCCATTTTGTCTTAGAAAACCCACGCAACCTGTGTGGGTCTAAATTTAAGATTTATTCGTCAAATTTTGTGCCTCAGCTATTGTGTCCTATGTAACTATAAGAATTAGTAATTTTAAATATCTATGTTATCGATATGAAAAATAAAGTGCACGACTGGGTCGAGCGTAACTTTCTCGTTAATCAAAAGTTTTTGTGCAAATGAAGTTGGAGTTGCTGAGCTTCCAAGTTGTTGGAATTATTATTAAGGTCCATATTCAATATAAAACAAGTATGTAAAAGTTTTATCATCGGCCTGGCCGATGCTTTGATGCCCTCCACTGCATACAAGTCATGCAAAATTGGTTTTGTATGCGAGATACCAGAACTACTTGACCGACATAGCCCAATTTTAATATTAACCTGACGACGATAAAAGTAAGTCCTCTCACCAAATTTCACTTGCCTTGTTCGATTTGTTTGACGATATCCTGTTTTCAACAGACACAGAGACACATAGGTCTAATATTGATTTTTTATGGGAGGTACCCGAACTACTTGACCGACTTAGCCCATTTTCAATACTAACCTGACGACGGTAAAAAGAAGTCCTTTTACCAAATTTCATTAGCCTATGTAAATTCCTTTGGGCGCTATGGTGCTTTCGACAGACAGACAGACGGACATGGCTAAATCGATTCAGATTGTGATTCTGATTTAGAATATTTATATACTTTATGAGGTCTCCGGTGACTCTTTCTTGGCGTTACAAATGTAATGACAAAGTTAATATACCTTCCTGTGGAGGGTATAAAAAAAATGAGAAGTTACTAAAAGAAATTTTTACGTAACTGTTACTGAATTTTCATTGGAAGTGGCTTATGTACAAAATGTCAAGTTCCATGGTCCAAAGTTTGTATAGGTACTAATCCAGAAACCAAAATCCGATCAACGTAAAAAAAAACCTCATCGCTCTCACTCCTAATAGAATGAGAAACCATTTATTTCAAATGCGCCTTTCACCACAAAATCTTAATATTCAGAAAGTCATAGAGAAGATTGAAAATAGATTATACTCGTCAAGTGTTTTATGATTCTAACTTGACATCCTTCGTCATCAAACACTCTATTTCCGGATTCATGTTTAGTAGGTAATTACAAACTTGAATACCGAAAAGTTGACTTCAAAGAAGTAAAAAATTAAACTGCTGATACCTAAGGAAAGGAGTTATTAAAATTGAACACCGACTCGTCTTCTTTTTTATTAATGATGGCTAAGTGCCAATAGATCAAAAGGTTGCGGTTTCATTGTCATTGCCTTGATAAATCTTTCATCTTTTTACTAATCCACTGGCTTTATATATTTTAATTTACAAGTTCATGGAATCATTTAACCTACGGTATTAAAGTTTCGGATAAGTTACGACAATTTTTATTGATTTGACTTATTCGAAAATCCAATGGAATAAGAAAACTACTTCTGGTTGACGCGACTCATGTCATTGTGAATTTTTTTTTAAATTAATCAATGGCTGCTGGCAGTTGACATGCAGAACATTCATAGATTTCACTTGTTTCTTGTGTGGATTGAGTGGATTCAGACTTGTAAACGATAAGCGAAGTCGTTTATTCCTGAATCGTTTACTTGGGTCGATGAAGCGGCTTTTTTGGTTCCTGATGCGCCTTGATACTGATTTTCGTCTAATGACAGTTCAATGCACTGCTTCCTTTCGTTGCAACTGTTGAAATGAATAATTTTCATTTTACTTGAAGTTCGTATGCCTTGGGCATTGGACTGGGTACGAAAAAATTGTTGTACAGCTTTCCGGATTTTTTTTTTAAACAAGATGTTTGCTTTGTGGAAGGCTGTCAGAAATAGTTTATTATACTAAGCTTGCAAAATCTGCTATAACTGTTGGAAAGCCTTAGATATTTACAGTCAGTAGTATTTGGCAAAAAACCTTCCTTACTACTCTCTATTAGGACCCCACTTTGCACAAAAAGGACGCTTCCGCATAGTTAAAACTTATTTCAAAAATTGGTCCTATTTTTTAGTGAAAAATTCTGTTAAGAGTTTTGTGCACAAGAAAAATAGAATTTTTAAATTTACAAGGAGCGCATGAGACTCATTCTAAATAGTAAACTGTTTGTAGAAATCATTAAAACAGGTTCTAATAATATATTGACGATTTTGTAAAGTTTATTTGGGTTTTTAGCGATAAACTTTCCGCAGTGAGGTTGAACACGTCCATTTAAATGCAAATATTGGATCTATCTCAAGTCCGTTTAGGTACATATATAGTTAGGTTAGGTTGAGTGGAGTTGTGTGATTATTATAAAAGACCAGGCATCATAGTAGGCCCATCGCCGTCCGCAGGAAGACTGTTTAGTTACTTCCCATTCCGAGAATGAAATAAATTCAATGCACTCCATGTGCACAAAACAAAAACCCACGTTCATAATATTCCCTCAGAGATTTCCCAATTGATTACCAATTCACAAATTGAGACCTCCGAAAATTTAAATTGAAATTCGATTACATCGAAGAATGTTTATAGAAACATGTCATTACAGTCACCTTTTCCAACCTGCATTTGCAACTCACCACCCATTCCTTAATAAATTGTCCAAAGACTTTAAATAAATTGAACAGACAACCCCTTCCATTTATTACCTTCATAGCAAACTACCTCATTAATTCGTTTCCATCTCCATAATGATGCTATTCATCAGGCGCACGCTCACCCACCCGCCAGCACCAGCAAATGAATAAAATCAATAGAAAAAAGGAAATAAAAATGAAAGCATAGCTTAATCCTTTATTTTCATCGAATTACAGCCATAATCCTTTCACAAGGAGGAAAATAACAATCTTCCCAGACCAAGTACTTAATCTCGATGTTAAAACAAATTGAAACCCCCACCGCACTGCCAAGCAGCCTGAGGACCTTTTTCGCGCACACCCTATCCCCAAGAGGAAGACACACTACTTCACAAGGACATCTCACACACAACTCAGACAAAAATACCACCGGCAAGAGGAAAAACAACAGCAACTACGCAAAAAAAAAATCACAGAATATCCTGAAAAGCTTTTAACAATATTGCTCTAGAAAATCAACTTTTCCATTATCTGTCTGCGTTCACCCCACCCCATACTGTGATAGAAGTTTCACGTCAGTTTCCACGGAACATCTTCGGTTTAGTTCCTCGTCGTCATCCCCCACTTACACATCTTCGGCATCCGGATAGAGGTGCATGTCTAGTTTAAGTTTTTCCTTTCTTTTCCTAGCGCATGAAATTTGATATTTCCTGAATGTTCTCAGATGGTGGGTGCCCCATCTGTTTATCGTCTCATATCCCTTTGGAAATTCCCATCCTGCATGCCTTATAATTGTGTGATTTCCCTTCTGGAAAATACTTACCATGTCAGTGTCAGACTATCTGTCAATGTGTAAGCTATACAGATAAATCGCTGTGCCACCAGAAGTGAAACTATTTCCCTGCACGAAGGAATGGAAATGTAATTATCCTCCGCGGGCATACCCCGAGAGCTTGACAAACAGTTTGACGGTACCTCTGTGACAGCACATAAAGGTCTCTTAAAAGTCGTCATATCGTCGTTAGGCTTTTTGAATAAATTAACATGGCTCAGGCAAAATGTTACGTATACGACCCGTCGCCCGTGCGAATGTTATAACGTGAAAATCTTTTCGGATCCAACGTGTTCGCAATTCAATTAGGCAACTACCTTAAATTAAATTAACCCAGCACGCAACAGTTCTGGCGCAGAGTGGGGACAAATTACGCTTTTGAGAAAATTTAAAACTTCGCGAATGGGTTTTCCTCTTTTTTAATTAGAGTGCCACTCAAAGTCTTTTGACAGTTTTTTTTTTTCGTGCCACTGTCAAACTTAAAGCTCACACTCAATTCAGGTGGAGTAGTTTTTTTTTTTATTTTCAACTGTATATACGGTTATCTGAGGTGTCAGGTGCATTTCAAATGCAAAGTAGATAAATTATATACAGGTGACATTATTCTTGGAAGTGCTATCCATCCGAGTTGACAATTTGTTGTGATGGAGATGGAAAATAAAAAATAAAACTGCTCCTAAGGCAGTCGGTGTGGTAATTTGAGTTCGATATTTATGTGCGATACTGTCTATAATCCGCCACAACTTTACATCAATAAATTTGACATAAGTTATGGTTATTGCTCCCGAACCGGCAATAAAACCCGATACACATTGCCCTGCATCTTTTTGCAAAATATTTAAATTTTCTCTATAAGAACTGTTAAAATATTTTGGGCTTACCACTTTGATTGATTGTCCTATTAGGAGTGTTAAATGGAATGGAATGACCATCAGGTGGTGAGAAAATTGAACATACGTCAAGCTGTCGAATGGAATTTGGTCTCTGAAAAGCTATAACCTTTTACAGCGAGAAGTTGTTAAAGTGTCAGTAATTGACGATATAAAAGTCACTTTGACTGGGTAAAAGGTTTCCATCAATCCATTCGGTGGGGTACCTGATGTTAATTTCCTTCACAATTTTGTTCAATATACACGTATTTTTTTAGAAAAAGGGTTTACTTTTTGCGATGAGATGATTTTTTCTCTTTGGATTTGGTGGGTTGTTTCTGCATTTGAATATTTTTTGAATCAAATTCGATGAACTCTCTGAAATTGGAGTAGCGATTTCACCGAGTTTCCTAAAGCAAATTACAATATTGCAAAGCTGTCATTCGAATGGACTTTTTAGGGTGCACGGTAGGTTGGAAGACCAAGAGCATCGTGGAGTATTAGTAGTCTAAGCAGCGAAATTTTTTCAATTGCTCTTCCATTTCCTTCTTTAGTTGTTCCGTACAAACAAACAAATTTTAGAATACCGTAATAAAGAATGGAACAATAAACTCAAAGTACTAGAAAAAAGCGAAAACCATTCTGGACCATAGTAAAATTAGTAAAAAATAGAAACAGACAATTGCCTTTTGTAAAAGATCTGTAAAATGTACCTATTTTACAGATCTTGAAAAAGCCAACGCTCTTGCCGCAATCTTTTCCAACAACCATACTGTTTCCCAAAACCTTGGGGATCCACATACCAACTCTCTAGTCAGCGATACTGCACATGGATTTATAGTCGAAGAAACAAATGACACCACTTTCATCACCGAAGAAGATGTTGCATTTGTAAATAGTAAATACTCTGCGCCCTCGAAAAACAGGAGGGGTTGATAAGTTAAGAAATGTTTACCTTAGGCAATTGCCTAGGGCCGGTAAAAATGCATATCATTTATTGTAAACGCTGGTCTTAAAATGCACTACTTTCCTGACGCATGAAAACTCGCAAAAGTGGCACCCATACTTAAAGCTGGTAAGGCTTCAGACAGGCCAGAAAGCTACAGACCTATCAGTTTACTAAGCAACCTTAGTAAAGTGTTGTGAGGTTCATAGAAACTCACCAGATCTACCCCAACGAACAGTTTGGATTTAGGCCGCGTCATAGTGCATCCCATCAGGCACTGCGAATATGCAACCGTATAAAAAGCAATCGCTCACAAGGAATGTCTACTGGTATGGTCCTACTAGACATAGAAAAGGCATTTGATTCTGTTTGGCATGGCGGGCTAGTATACAAATGATGCATCTTAATTTCCCTTCCTATATTTGTCGAATAATCCAAAGCTTTTTGTCCAATCGTCGATTTAATGTCCATGTTAATTGTAGTGTTTCCGACTTAATATACTTCCAATCGGGTGTACCACAAGGCTCGGTTCTGGCCCCAATCTTATATAACATCTATACATGTGAAGTTCCAATCCTACCCCATTGTAATATAGCTATTTTCGCAGATGGTACTGCTATATTTTTCTCACATGAATTCGCTCTCAATGTTGAGATGAATCTTCAATATGGAGTGGAAATATTAAAGAAATATTATCACAAGTGTAAGATCAAACTAAATGAAGGGAAAACGCAAGCTATTTTTTTCACTACAAAAAGGATACCTTGCTTTCTTCCCATCAATCAACTTCAGCTTAATAGAAGCTACATAAATTGGGAACCTTCCGTTAGATATCTTGGCATCCATTTTGGTAATAGATTAACATTTAAGGACCATGACGATAAAACCATAAAGAAAATAGGAACAGCTGTAAAGATGTTGTACCCATTTATTAATAGAAAATCACTGCTTTCTACGAATAACAAAATTATATTACATAAGGTAATTTTCCAGGCAATTCTGTTATGCGGTTGCCAGGTATGGGGCGATTCCGCAACCTGCCATATAAAAAAATTGCAAGTCTCACAAAATAAGCTGTTAAAAATGATGCTAGACTTACCTTGGCACCACTCAACCATTGATATACACAAAAGAGCGAATGTTGAATTGATAGCAAATTAAATTTGTTAAGTTTAAGAACAAGTTTAATTCAAGATGTGGTTTTATTGATAATCCACTTGTAAACGAACTACAATCATAAAAAAATCCATTGTAATTAAATTATCAATTATCTTTATTCGTGTAAACATATCTAAACTATCTTGTCTTAAGTAAATCTTTCTGTTACTTTCGAAAGTCTAGTCACTTCTTTCTCTGTGCTGTTATTGGCAATTATTCATCGATATATTTTGGTTTGTCTGTGTAGGCACGTTTCCCGGGTGACGAAGTTTGAGGAGCAAGTAAAACACGTCCGTTCTGCTATAGTGACAACCAAAAAACTGAACTCTTTATTATTTCACTCCGGTTTTCTTGTTCTTCACAAGTAGGTAGGCAGCGACACACACTGACAACAAGATATAACTTATAAATGTAGGTATATGGAAACAATTACATATAATTAAATTAGTTTAACTGTGTGAGTTGCATGCTTAACTCTTACACAAACTACTACATCTGTTTACTTATTTACTTATTTAATAATTATTTATTTGTTTATCAATTCAACGTATATTTATTTATTCTTATATATATATATCTACCTATTCATATATTTACTTATTTATTAATAATAATTTATCTATTTATTTATTTAATTATTTATTTATTAATATACTTATTTATTTATTTGTCTTTGTTTATTTATTCATTAAATACCTATTTATTAACTTCTTAATACAAATCCATTTAGTGTATATAACATACATTTAATATTATTTTTCGTTAGTATCTACTTTGTTTTTTTTTTTCTTTTATATTGAAGGTTTTTTTTTCGTATTTTCCTTCAAGATTATCCTTTTTCCTTGTTACCTATCTATCTTACATAAAAATAATATCTCAGTAGAAAATAAAACAAAAATTATCAAATCACTGTGAAGTGTGCAATAACAATAGTCCTGTAAGATTCTTTTATACGAAATAAAAAAAATATCTACCTTCCGTACATTTTTTAGACCGAAGGCGGTTGAGAACGATCAGACAATCATGATTTCTAATATATTCAAATAAGTCCACAGGTTCAATTCTGCGTTCTCGGAGATGTCGACGTCGGATATACATAATTATATACAGGGTGGCGCACCAATTGTGCTACAATAAGAAATTCAAATAACTTTTTTTTTAATCGATGTATTTCATTTATTTTTTTTTATTGGTTAGAAAATTAAATTTTATTTTAAATAGTTAGTTGTTTTTAAATATTATAGATCGCAAATGACCTCCACGCTCTCCCACGCATATGCGGCACCTGATCAAAAAACTATTCATTGCGGCCTGAAGAGTTGAAGTTGGGATCGCCTCAATTATTGTCGTTATGGACTGCTTTAATTCAGTTAAATTCCTGGGCTTCGTTTTATACACCTCTTGCTTGACATAACCCCATAAAAAGAAGTCTGGTGCAGTCAGGTCAGGTGACCTTGGGGGCCAGCGAAGAGGGGAGTTCCTAGAAATTAATTTGTTTGCGAATTTTTTATTAAGCTCCGCCATAACTGGTCTGGCTATATGTGCAGTTGCTCCATCTTGCTGAAACCAAACGCTGTTGAATGGTATACGTCTTCGGCGCAGTTCTGGGTAAAAAAAACTCCTTCAACATCTTTAAATAACGGTCCCCATTGACAGTAACGGTTACACCGTTTTCTTCAAAGAAGTACGGCCCGACAATACACCTTGATGAAACTGCGATGCTTCCAGATTCGGCAAACATGTTTACAAACCTCATAATGGTCCATCTACTCGGGGGATTACCGCCAAACTCCCGCCTAAATTCCCTGTGGACGGAAATGACGGACTGCAAAGCATGGTACCGTTGCACTATCCAAATTCTTTTCTCCGTATCCCAAGCATCCATTTTTATAAATCTAAATAGTAACCTACAAAATAAAAAAAAAATAAGCCGATTACTCACACAGAAAAAAAGTTATTACGTTTTATTTTTGTAGCACGATTCGTGCGCCACCCTGTATATGAATCTTTCTTTGTCAGAGCAATCTGCTTCCATTTTTGTTCTTGGTAAAACTGGTTGTCATTTACAGCAGTTGGTGTTTCTTTTGTTCCTTTGGAGGAACACTTGTCTTACACTGACTTCAAAAAGGTCAATTGGCATACCAATAATAGTGACGCACCTGCTGTTTTGAAAGCCCTCTTTTATGAACTCGGGATCCAATATTATGAGCGTCCGTACCCCTTCAAATAAATATTTATCCTTATTTTGGCACGAAGTGCTATAAACAACTTTAATAAAACGAAATTAATTATAGTAGATACATAATTGTTACAAAAAGGAAAATTTACATTTGGTATCCTGCTTGGTTGTCCATCAATTCAAATATACGTAAAAATTTGTGCAAAAAAAATGGTGCTGCCAAGTCACATTTAAAAATAATCCAAATTCGGAACTATGCGAGTGCATTCAAAAAGGTAGGCCAAGTGAGACTTGACAACGTAATAAACAAAAAAGCGAGACTTAACAAAGTAGTAGAGTTTTAACATGTGGCTGTGTTTATAACACCCTCTTCATCCTCTTATAGCGCTGGCTCTATATTTTGCATATCCAAACACCTTCCACAAGTTCTCTTCGAGCTAGCCTGGATTTTGGAGACGTGCAGCATTACGAACTTTCATCAATAGCAGTCTGCTCTTGAATCACCGTTGATTGGCATCATTCATCATGTCTTTGTCGACTAGTCCACTTGGTGGTATTTTAAGAAAAGATTCGAGCTATCAAAATGTCTAAAACGATATGTGACATACTGTGTTCAATAATTGTTTTATTAGCCTTTCTGCAAGTTTTACCAGTACGGGTTTCTGCCTTGACCTAAAAGATCAGAGTCCCTCATTCATCTTCTTAGACCCACCGGGGCTAATACGAAAGCAATAGTTTACCGACTGCAACCGCCAGCAGTGTTCTACTTCAATGGCCCAATAAACTATCGCTCCTCGCAATCAAGATTTACATACCCTTATTCAGCTTCCTTTTTTAAGCCAAAATAAAGTCCAACGCAGAGGTTCGTCTTAAACTCGAAATATATGAAGTCTTCAAAAATGGAAAAAGTAAACAATTTATCAACCTACACGTTCCTTGTTTTGGATGCGAACGGAAGTCAGTCTTAAAATGGATACTCGTTCTCCTTTGATCCCAATAAACTACATTTTCGTTTGCACGTATAATATTCATCGTGCTCCACAAAATGGCAGAGTGGAGCAGCGCACCTCTCCACTCAGCGTCAGCACTCCACCCACACACAGCAGGTGGAAAATAAATCGACTTTTCACACAGGAATGAGGTTGTTTATTATTTTGCCACACGTCCCACGAGGATACGATTTTTTTACATATGAAGAGCCGCTGGTTTAGGAGAAAATCCAACAGGATAACGACGCTGATCCATTTGTTCTGTTGCCAAGAGCGTACACCTCATGGAAAGACCAAAAGCACAAAAGTCTTAGGGATCTTTAATTCAAGAGCATTGCCTAGTGCATGCACAGTCCTTTTGGCAAACTTGCGTTTTTTCTACTTTAAATGCTGAGGCGGCTTTCTATTTGTCAACTCCTTGAGGGTCCCGCATACGCAAAGTACTTCGAGAGGAACGAACGGATTGAATCGAAGCGACGCAGCCCCACAACCACCAGTGCACCACAGCCATATATACTGCATATAGTTTGGGTTGGTTCTCTATAAATCCTTGGAGGCTTCAAAGGCTTCGAGTGGTGTTCTGTGCACTGCGCGCAACGCCTATTAGGAATGCAAATTAGGCATTGTCTTGTGACTGTTTTGCATTTTAAATTAGACACCAAAGACGGCGACGAGGATGACGACGACAGCCATCAGGGCGGGCATGAAGTTTTATTCCTTTAAATTTAACTTTTCCCTTTGCGCTCTGGTTGTTGGTATACCCAACCCACATGGCGGATAGGAAACAGGAACAGAAGATTGCTTGAGAATTAACAGAGGCATTTTCTATGGGCGCCCTCTTAAGTGAAAAGTTTCCTTGGCATTTCGTTCTTTCTTTCTTCTATTGGGGAGGATGTGTTCTTTTGTTTGGCACCACAAAACAATTGAAAAATGGAAAACGGATTGCAGATGAAGGATTCATCTTCCTAAAAAAAAAAATAAGAATGGAAGGAATTTGTTTTGTGTTTTGAGTGGCAGTTGGTTTTGGAGGGGGAGCGATAAGTCCTGGAAATGAAATACAGAAGCATTAAGTTGATAAATGGTGGTAGGTTTCCTGTCTGAAAATATGATGGAGGCAATGACAATGTCAAGATGCTGGTCAACAGATGCCAAGTTACAACATCGATCAAGGCAGCAGGAATGCCATTAATATTTTAATACCAGCCTTTGAAGTATTGTTCGCAGTGCCATTGAAATGGAGGTGTTCTGCCAGATGGTTCTGATTTGAATTAAAAGTGACATTTGCAAATTGAATGTGTCAGTAGTGTTGTTCGGCAAATCAATTTTAGTTTTGTGAACGAGCCTGCTGCGGATATGGATAAGTGCGCTACAAAAATATTATGAAGATATCTGTCGAAGGAGTACAAGTGTGTGGTGCACACTCATTCCGTAATTATCATCGAAACGGATTATTATTATGGAAAAACTAGCAACAAAGTGCTAAAATTGCAAGTTTAAGATCTTAATTCAGTTAATTTTCCAAAAGTATAATGTAAGCTGACGTTTGTCAAAAACATTCGAGCGGAATATGACTTATTTTTGCGATCAAAGCTTCAAAAACGATATCTTTTAGACGATCGTTAGGATATTGGTCGGGTATACCTATTGATCCTTTTTAAAAAAAACTCTTTAACTCATCGACTTAACCATAGAACTGCAGAGGGTTCCCCGGGAAAGAATTCTTGCTCAGGTCGTGTAGTATCAAAGATCTTGATTATTCGCAGGGTTAAAAATCTTTGCATGGCAATCGCGTCAAAAAATTTACTGAAATTCAAATCATAATAATGTTTATACAAACAACTACCGAAGTGTGCATCATAAAGCGAGTTGAAAATCTGTACAAAATAACGTCAAAAGTTGAGAGAAGTTGATCAAAAAAATTCATGTTAAATTCATGTTGTCGGCGCAGTGCTTTAGTGGTTAGTGTGTTGGACTACTAAGCGAGGGGTCCCAGGTTCGAACCCCGAAAAAACCCAAATTCCAACTTAAGGTTTTTTCACTGCGCCGAGAGTATAATTGTCATGAAAGGCCTTCTCAATTGGCCGTTTGGACTCGACATCAAATTGTATCTCCCTTCCATTCGTCCCAAAAATATAAACACACACAAGAAGAATGGTTGTGAGAAGCTAGGCCTAGGCTCCCTACGGACCTGTTGCGCCAACTATTTATTTTTTTTATTTTTTATAAAGTTGTAAAACGTTTTGGAATTCTGTCGAAAATGCTACTTTAAAAAGCGTTCAGTAATTCTATCAAAAATTCTACTTGTTTGCAAGTCAAAAATCAAATTTAATTCGTGTCCTAAATCGAAGCCAAAAATGACAAAATTTGGTTCGAAAAATACGAAAGTTATTTTTTGCCTGCGTATGTTCGTGCTCGCAAAATTCGAAATTTCCTCCATTGACTTTAGATTTTGACAAAACTTTTCATTCAAATTCGCACGTGTTTCTATAATAAAAAATAAATAATAAAGGGGCGTGGCGGCTTCCATACAATAAATTTATTTAAATCACTATATCCTTACATTTTTGACAAATTTTTTATTTTAGCATTGAAATTTTTTAAATTTGGGCGTTAATTGTCTCTTGAAGGCTTTAATTTATAATGTAGACAGTATTGTAAAAAGAGGCGTGGCACCTCTCATACGAAGAAAAAAGTTCCAACGCCCATTGCGTTCTTGCATGATACCCGAACTACTTTCAGGGCGCTACTGTTCAGTTGTTGCAACCCTAGTGGACCACACCTATTTTTGTTTCCACTATTCAGAAGTATAAGAGTAATACACCCTTCTAATTATTATAGTTGGAAATCCTATACGATATATCTTACTCCCAAGAACATCCCCCAATAATTTGAGACACGAAATCCGAGACACATAGATTAATTTAGCTCGTTAAACTCCCGGCCACCGCTGTGTTAATTCATTAAACACGAATTAATTCAGATGTTGTACAGATTCAACTTGATTACTATCCCCCACCCCCAACCGCACCCGCGGGCCAAAGGCAATGTGAGGCTGCTCAATGTATTACCACAGACAATCCCCAGCGGGGTGTCTGCAATGTGGAGCATAATTTGAAATAAAACCGTCTGATTGCCCATGGGCTCTCCGATGTATTAGAAAAATTCAGCATTTTCGAAAATTAGCACCCCGCTCAGGTGGTGAACATCCACCCGTCAATAAATCGTCATCAAGAGAGCCAAACAAAATTTTTTTCCCTCTGGTTGAATCTAATGCTCCGAATAAAGTGCCACCAACATTGGATTGAGGCCAAGGCGGCCAGGGTGAGAACCCAACTCACAACTCACGTACGAGCAATTTTGCCTATTTCGTTCGTGTAATTTCAGGCCCATTACTTAGGCAGTAAATAAAACGTTTAAGCAGTCGTACATAGAGGATCACGCTGTCGGAGTGTTTGCAACGCACTCTCGGCACTCATTTAGTTCTGTTTTCTACATAGCCACAAAAGGAAAAGAATATTTAGGTATGGGTATTCCGATGAACGAAGAAGAACATTCATCTTGGCGAACTACGGGAGCAATGGGCGTATTTACGCCAAAGAACGGGCGTCCCTCGGCCTCATTTGCACAAGTCTTTACTTGGGTCGGGCGGGTAATTACTATCATTAAGAGGGTAATTCCTCATGATTGTATTTCATATTTGCGGAATATTTGTCTGTGGTATGCGCTGGCATGGTTGAATGGGGTGGAATGGAATTATTGCCAAGTCTGGTGTAAGTTGCTTACATTTTGCTGTGAAGACGATTTAAGATGTCTCGCTTCCTATCGAGAGGTATTGCCGTATTGGTAAAGCCATTGAAAGGTGTTAGGGGAATACTAAGCCCATTCAAGGTATATCTGCGGAGCATGTAGCCTGACAGGGGAAGTGAATATATTGAGTTCTTGAAGAACTTGAGGCTTTGTCTCTGTGATTTGTGTAGCGAAACTGTCTGTTGTGGTTGCCATTTAAAAAAAGGCATGGAACCTGCAACTTAACTACGTGTTGCCCATAATTTGTTTATAAGTGTGACATGCCACTTAAACGTCAGTTCGAATTAATCATTTCGCGATACCAATAATCATGTGTCAGGTGTCCAGGCTAAATTTTCGAACTCACAATGGTGAATTTTTCCATTCAAAATTGCAAATATACACCTAAGGTGGAGGTTAAAAATGATTATAAGTAAGGCCTATTGTAAGTTTGGTTTGATTTATTTTAATTAGTTGGTACGTATTTAAAAAGCTGTCAGAGGTAACAAAACAATACACAGAAAATCTTTTGTGGGAAAGTCTATTAAATTGTTGAGCATCTTGAACTAAATTTAATCGATGACGATCAACTTCTATCCATGGTTTAACCCAGCATTTTGTTGTCTTCTCTAAGTGTCAATAATCAAAGAAGCTGGAACCTTTTGTTTTTAAGGTTCGTGTTACATTAACTACTTCCAAGCATTAACTAACAGACTAACAGTCAGGGGGACTTTATAAATACAGTCTCAAAATTCAATCAAAGAGCTTAGGTGACTAAAATCTCAAAAACAACCACCCGAGTCGATATCACACTACAGCCAGTACTCTAAAATGGACAGACACCTTAACAGCTTCTCAGAGTGTAGTAGAGGCTGCTGATCTTTCAGAGGAAGTTTTTGTAATCAATGCAGATGAAGCAAAGTAGTTCGGTTTACACAGATCTTTCAACCGGCATAAAAATGTTGAACTTCACAATGGGGTCTGGGTCAAGGGATAAAAATGTACAGCTTTTTGTGAAGCGTTCGTACTAATTCCTAAAAAAAAAAAACAGATCTACTTTATTTAAATCGAAAATGAGGTTTCTAAGATACGAGCAGTGTTTTCAAAACTCACAATTCCAGTGAAAAACGAAGGATGCTGTTATTTATTTTAGTCGGAATCATTGTTCCCGTTTTCATGTCCTAAACTCGAGAAACTTTTCAAAAATCAATTTAACGAAAATTCGTCGAAAGTCCAATTTTACAAAATCATCATCGTTCACATTTTTAAAACGTAATCTTTAATGAGTTTTCTAGTTTAAACATATCTTGCAAAAAGAAAAAAATATGTAACTAGCAAAATTAGTGCTGACAGGCGCTGCAAACTGTGAGCCCACACTCTTAAATTTTGAAGCTAAATCAACCAGCGGCTTAGGCTGTAGACCTCAGATGTCGATACCCACTTTTTGAGGTCCCCATAATACCAGAATTGAGGACCATTTCGTGCTCGAAATTTTGTGCGAACTCAAAGAAAGTTTAGAAAGAAATGTCAATTAAGATTTAAAATAACACTTTCTAGTAAAGCCGGTTGCAGACGCTCTTCCAACTAGCCCATGGTCACCATCAAAATTCATATTGTGTGTCTGTTCAATGAGCTTGTAAATACTAGAAACTGTTTTTGATACCACTGATTTCCTTGAAAAATCCACCGAAATGATGACTCTCTGGTAAAAGTTGCTTTTTGTGAAGGAATCGTTATGCATAAGTCTACCGGAACCATGGTACAGTTCGTGGCTATATAGTCCGCAGGTTTTTTTTCGTCCAGATGTCAGATCTATTCCATCCCGCGATTTAAAGCAGTCGCTGGTCTGCATTAATTTACCTCATTTATATATTTGGCTAAGGCGTCAAATAACTGATCTTAGACGTGGTACTTCAACCTGGGTTTAAGGTTTAACTCCTGCAAAATCACGAACTACATCGTGACTTGAGGTAATCATTTCGCCACCTCTCGCGAACGTCTGACAAACATCCGAGAGTATTACTGTCATGAAAGACCTTCTCTTAAATTGTAGATCCCTTCCAGTCGGCCCAAAAATTAAGAACTCAAACAAAACGAATGGTAGTGCATAGGGTCCCTACGGACCCACCTATTTATTTATTTTTATTTGATTTCTTGAAACCAAATATCCAAATGTAAATTCTTAAAAAATTGTAGCACAATAATAAATGTTTTAAAATTATTTTTAACTATTTTAAAAAATTTTTCAATTAAATTGTTTAATAAATTTGTTCAAAAGAATTTATCCACTAAAATGCAACTTGTGTTTATTTTACTTTCAGAAAGATCTCAACATAATCAACAATCCGTCCCAGTACATTAATATACTACAGGAATATTATACAAAGAAATTAAGAAACCAAAACAATAAAATTCTTATATTGCGATTAAACATTTATAGACAAATTGTGTGCAATATTTTATTAAATACAAAAAAAAAAAACTATAGTGCTTGAAACAAAAAACTTTTAAACATAGACCGAAGCTGAGGGACAACCTATATCCTGCACTTAAACTAATAATGTTCGGTTCCAAAATTCGATCATGGATGGAAAATCATATTGTTCGTCCTCGAAAAAAGGGAAACAAAAATAAAAATTCCAATTGGTGAGTATTTCATGCCGTTATCTGTCTTATTGTTACGTGGTCCTATATTCCATCAGAGCTCAAATAATCTATAGGGTAAGAAACTTACACACAAAAAGGTCCTTGCAAACGCCATGAATGAAATAAAAAATATTGATGGATGAGTTGGGTGGGGTTTTTTTTTTCTCGTTCCCTTCTTCGATTAATGATCGAGACGTCAAATCGATGTCAAATATCTAACACATCAGGAGAGTTATTATTCCGCACATCAAGGCAAGGGACACGGAGATGTAGGTTGCCCTGATAAGAACACAATCAAATAATTGATTGAGTTTATGAAGATTTCCTTTCTGCCATTTTGTTTGCTCCATCATCCGACATGATTTGGAAAAGCATGATGGGGAGCAGCGAGCAAATTTGCAGATTCACTTTGACGCAACCCTTCGCACTGTAATAGAATGTAATTGGTGAACCTTCATATAGGGATTTTTTTTTTTGTTTGTCCTGCCAAGGGATAGATAAATGTCAAAGAAAACAATAATACGAATCGATGGGATAGTATACTATCGACCCGAAAGTCGTTGTCGAATCGTTTGGCCAAATGAACATTCAAGAGTGCCTTGCCACTTTGCACTGCGTTGGTATTCTATTGAGTGACTATTGGCAAAGGACCTCATGAAAGATTAAATGATGGGATTTGCACAATTGAATTTATTCAGAGTATCGTCGAGAAATTCGGTCAGCTTGAATCGTCTTTGGGTCAATTTGGGTCCGAATGTCATTTAAAATTCATGAATCTATCAGGCGATGAGTCTCCCTTTTCCTACCCTTTTTTCTATCTGGCTGCCACTGTATTCCCGCCATAATGCTTAAACATGATTTCGTATAGTGTCGACATCCTTCAGGAGGAATGAAACATTTAAGGAATTTGTGAATCCAAATTGAACTGCTTAATCCTTAAGGTGAATTCATTTCCTTTTTTTGTGAAGCAGATTACAATAAAGTTGGGGGAAGACCCATTCAATCCTTTTTTTAACATTTTCGGAAGTTATGAAATATTTTTTGCTCTGTCTCACACCAAAATTGTTTCAGGAATACTTGGCCTTACTCGGGAGGGAATGTGAAATATAATGTGCACGAGTTTTGGGCACGCAATTCTCAAACTACGTGCAGACAGAGACAACGCTTTAACCCACTGTGTCTCTGCGTGGACGAGGGCATCCGATGGTATCCTTAAAGAGCAGGCGAGCATTATTTTATGCATAAATCGCTTACGTGAGACCTTCACAAGGGAATAGAGTGGACTCAGTTATCCTCTTAACCACACCTGCTGTAAATTACTTCAAGATTTCGCCAGTGAATTCCTCTTTATCTAACGAAATCCTTTTGTTGTGCTTAGTACGTCTTCGGGATGCGTTATTGAATGGCAATCAGTTGGAAGGCTTATTCGATTTGTGGCAAGACACGGCGGCATTTAGTCCTTTTGTTGTAAAATATCCTGTTTGCAGAGTTTTTGTTAGATTAATGCAGTATATAAAACTGAGCTCTTTTCAATGACAGCGATCTGGGAAATTGTGCGTTTTACTTAATCGGTTGAAGAGTTATTGAAGAAATCCTTTTTAAAGCGTGCTTCGTTTTTTTTTAATTTAATATATTTTATCTGCTCCGTTAGTTCCATTTTCAATTGTCTCATGGTCCCTTTTGTTAATGTGCTGAATGGGCTTAAGCTGTTGCAGATCTGGCATGTTATCACCTTGAATCATGCTTGGGTTTAAGGGGGTAATCTACTTCGTTGCTTGATGAGACCGTTTTTACCCGACTGGACACAGAAGGAGTGTAATGTGTTTCGCCCGTATGTACCTATGTCTGTTTTGACGTGACCTCCTGTAGCCTACACAGCTGGACCGATTTTGAAAAGTGAAGTGTCATAAGTTTCGTATTCTTCATCGGACAAAAGCTAAAAAGTTAATAAAACAAATAAATAATTGGCGCAACAGGTCCGTAGGGACCCTAGGCCTAGCTTCTCACAACCATTCATATTGTGTGAGTTTTTTTTTTTTATTTTTGGGACGAATGGAAGGGATCTACAGTTTTATGCCGAGTCCAAACGGCCAATTGAGAAGCTCTTTCATGACAGTTATACTCTCAGATGTTTGTCAGACGTGGCGCAGTGAAAAAAACCTTAAGTTGGAATTTGGGTTTTCTCGGGAAAAGTTAATTAAACCGACTGACTAAAAAAGAGCTAAAAAGATATTGCATCGTTAGTCAGTTCTAAACTTAAATAATATTTTTTTAGAAATGAAAGACAGTTATTTTAGAGTGGAAACAAATTAGCAAGAAACCATTTATTGTTCGTTATTGAATTTCTTTTCCCCTGACGTTGTTTACGTCCGAGTTCTTTCACCAGACGTTCAAGACTAAAATTAAAACCATCGAACACGAACCTCTGTTGCTTGTCACAACTACATTCAAGTATGAGGCTGGTGTTCGATACAGATATAGACCGACCCGACACACTCAAGTGTAACAATTTCGCATTCGGATGCTAAGCATATTTTTGTTAGTCTTTGTAGGTAGTCTCCGATTGTGAATTAATTTTACTTGAATGTGCCTTGTTCACATTTTTTTTCGTTCTTATTTAGTCAATCGGGTCTTATGGTTTTTTTTAAATTAACTTTTTTTATATCCAAGTGACGTAGTTTTCCAGTTTAAACGCAAAACGCAATGAATGGAGAAAGCCCTTTCGGAACTTTGCCCATATTTGGAAATGGTCGCGGTTAGCACGCAGCCGATCAAGTGCCGCTCTTCTGCGTATTTGGTTCGGTTAAGGTGGTTCCAATATGACATTAGTTCTCCGACACGTTTCAAAATTTCGAGCATACTAGTACGAGGGTCCGACTAGCGTACCATTTTTATGAGTTATTCATTAACTGGGCTTCATTGCATGCGACTTGTGAGAAGTTATTTCTATGGTTCTATGAGGTCTTGTTGGCCCATCTATATATTTGTGGTCTTTAATAAAACTTAGTTGAGGGGACTGTGTCGTAAAGAGCTGTCATTTCAAAGTTGGTATATGAGCTTCGAATGCCTCTTAACTTTGCAGAAACTTGAAATCGCAGTTAAGATTTTAATTGACGTGTATACCTAAACTTCCAGCAACTTTACCAGGTGCTGACTCAGCCTGAGAATGCAGCAAAGTCACACCACTTTAATCTTCCGAAGTTGTAAGGAGTTGAAATGCCTCTATCAGCCAGCGCGAAGTATCTGGGGTCATCCTGGACTTGAAACTAAACTGAAATCTAAATGTGGGGGAAAGGATAAAAAAGGCATTTAATGCTCTCTTTATTTGCAAGGAAATTGTGGGCAAGGCTTGGGGTCTAAAACGCGCTATGATGCGCTGGCTATATACAAAGGTGGTAGACGGCCATAGGCCAAACCAAAAATGACTTAGGCTATTCTTTACATTGTAAAATACTTATTGAAAATAAAAGTCAACTAACTAACTAACTACAGTGGTGGTCAGACCCATATTCACATGTGGCGCACTTGTGTGGTGGAAGGTCATTACAAGGAAAATAATAGAAGGCAAAATGGCGACTGTGCAGAGGACGCCATTCGCAGATATATTGGGTGCACTCCGAAGTACTCCTACAGCAGCAGACATTTTTCTGCATCTTATTCCTTTAGACTAACATACTAAACAATTAGCGGAAATAACGCTAATTAAGGCTCAATGCTCTGGGCTACTTCAAGGATTGCAATTTCGGACTCTGTTCTATCCTAGCAGAACTGTTGCCCGGTAATCAGTTACAAACGGACGAAATCTTCCATTTGGTTGATCTCGACGGTCCTTTTGATGTATCTTATCCAGAAAGGGGTGAATGGCCATTAGACAAGTTCACCAAACACTGTGATATAGCGGCTTACACAGACGGCTCGAAAACAGGGGAAGGCACTGGTTCTGGCATCTACCCACAACCAAAAGTATAAAACTATCATTTGGACGTTCTGCTCAGTTCTGTAACTTGTCAGGGTGATTTGTCTATACGACTACCGGATACAAGCACTGTCTTTCAATCAGGAGTTTAAGCTGTTCTTAAGGCTGCAAAGCTTCTGCGGATGAGATCTATATCTGAAAGCGTTATTGCTATCTACATCGATAGCCAGGCCGCACTCAAGGCACTGGAATCCTTTAACATCAATTCTGAAATAGGCATGGGAAAAGAGGGGAGGAGGAGGAGGAGGAGAAGGAGGGGGTACAGAAGAGTAGTGTACATTAAACCACCTCCATGTATACTAAAATCAAAAATCAAATAGAAATGAAAGCCGATCTGAGGTGGTCGAACATCACCAGGCATAAAGTGTCCAAGGCACTTTGGCCACAACTCGATATCAAGAGATCGAGGGAAATTCTAAAACTATGTAGGGAATAACTCAGAAACAGATGGGAATCCTGTCGGGTCACTCTGTCTTCTAAGAAAACATGCAAAAAGACGTAGACTGACAGACAGGGACATTTGCAGGTTCTGTAACGACCTGCAAGCCGATGAAAATATCACATACTGTGTGAGTGCGAAGCTATATCTCGCAACGGAAGGAAGTTTCTGGGTAGGTACTTTTTCCAACATCTAGAGGAGATCGACCACACAAACTTTAAGGGACTACTTAATTTCTGTAACAGAGAGATTAATTGTTTTTCAAGGGATAAAGTTTAGGTTTTATTTCTCCATTGCGGTTTAATGCAGTAGCTTCCCGATGGGCCCTTAATGTGCCTAGTGCTGTATGAGACCTTTACTATCTCATAACCCTTTTTTACTTAACCTAACCTACAGCACTTCCTCTGCGATATCCCAGTCTTTCTTTGACGAACAAATACAAAAGAGTACAAGGCTGGTGTTGGTTGTAAGTGATTTTTCAAGAGTTTAGTTTTTCAAGTTTAGTTTAGTTTAGTTTATTTGTTTATTAAGCTTTTTTTAAAAAAAAGCCATTTAACCAGAACATAAATACATTTTCAAACTGTGCGTTTTTTTTTTAATTTAAATTTGTATAAGAGCTAAAAATTAAGTTTTACATAATTAATAACATTTCTTCTGAAAGATGCTAAATTTGTTTCACTTCGAATGCCAATAGGCAATTCATTGACAATTTTGAAGCCTTATTGCAATGAATTTTGTGATCTTCCTTTTAAAAAGTTCGGTAGTCTAAAATTATTGCCTGTTCTTAATGAATATGGTTGCGCCTCATGAATATACTGTACATACTTAAGTAGATACGTAGGCATTAGGCCATTTTTAATTCTATGAACTAACAATAAAACATTCATTATAATTCTCTGTTTGACTGACATCCATTTTAACGAGCTTAACATAAAACTTATTGACACGTATCTATTTCACTTTAAAATACACCGCATGGCCTTATTTTGTTGGCAAGACTGGTTTAGTAATGGCGTCCAAACGTCATCTGTCAAAGTGAAAAGTTTTCAGTATACTCTGCCATTAAATCATGGAAAGACTTACAAACGAGCAACGATTGCAGATTATTGAAATTTATTATAAAAATTCGTGCTCTGTGAAAAATGTGCACCGTTTGTTACGACCAAAATTATGGTCATCATAATCGACCTGGTGAATCCGTCAACGGCGAACGATATCGAGCCATGATACGCGACTTTTTTTTTTTGCCCCAGTTGGCTGAGTTGAACTTGATTGACCTGTGGTGAATTGATTGCTTAACAAACGGTGACACTCGTGAAACAATGGAAATGTTGAAGAATGAATTTGGTGAACAGCTTATTCCTCCAAATGTGCCTGTGAGTAGGCCGCCAAGATTATGCGATTTAACGCCTCTTGATTATTTCTTGTGGGGTTATATGTAAAGTCGTTAGTCTATGTGGACAAGGCGACCGCGATTGAAACCTTACAGGATAACATAACGCGCGTAATTCGTGGAATACAGGCCGAAATGCTCGAAAAAGTGACGCAAAATTGGACCTTCTGAATGGACAATTTGAAACGAAGCCGCGGGCAACATTTACTTTTAAAACGTAAATCGTCGGCTTAATAAGAAAACCTCGTAACTCCAAAATTTTGAATTTTACAGGAGGACGAAAGTTTGTTACCAAGCTCAACTTTGTAGTTAAAGATGTTATTTTGATGATTTTTAAGTGATTTTAACTTATAAAGGAGCTACGAGGTTTTCCATAGCAATGCGCCTACTGAGTTTCAATAAGATAGCATCAAAAAGTAATTTTTGCCAAAAATGGAGTTACGAGGTTTTCTTATTAAGCCGACGAAATGGCAAAGGCCTATTTATCGATTACAATAAAAATTTTGAATATTTGATGCAAATTTATGTGTTTTATTCGATTTTTAAAAAAACTACGCTTAAAAAATCACCCGTTACAATGGATCATAAGTTGAACATTAGTGCTTCAGTGCGATAACCAAATCCTATGCAAAAGCACATCAAGACAAAAATGAGCTTCATTTCTGAGTACGACTCATGTTCAAAGTAAAATTTCTGCAATGTAAGCCTAAGTCGGTTCCTGACTGTTTGTCAAGAAAGCGAACTCTGTAAGACACCGCATTTGGTACGAAAGGCCTTTTTCAATTCCATCAAAATCAGAAAACCTTTTTAGGGACTTACCTAGTTCAATCTCTTCACTCAGGTGCCCGTGTTTAACCCTGCATAGTAAATGAAAAATTATATTTCCCACCGTCAAAATAGTTCTCACAAATTTCAAAACATTTAGGAAGATACCTACACTTACACTCCCAACGTAAAAGTATTCACATCTTCAGAGGACGTAGCATTTGCTTTGTTGCAAAAGCATTTTATATCCCCAAAGCACACATTCCGAACAATTAATTAATCTGAATAAAAAAAACAAAAGGAAAATTGGCTTCCAACACTGTAAACAAATTGAAAGCCATAGGTTCCAAGCAAGTTGTCCTACCCCACAACAGCCTGTTTCCGAGTGATAGTTTGCATGCTCTAAGGCAATGTAAACACAGCTTCAATCTATATAGCATTGCAGGATTTTCCAACCTCCCCAAAGCCACACAGCCACACTCCGTAATGTCCTTCCGTTGGACGCTCATACTCGATAATTTCTCCCCGGCGCGGTGCTCCTTCTTACGGCTGTAAGGAAGTCAAGTTAATTATATCCCCCCCTACTTGCCTTGCCAAACATCTGTTTGAGCTCATCGCCCATTCTCTCATAGAACTAGCAAAACAACCAACCGTATATCAACCGTTTAATGAGAAGCAAGTCTCCCCGGCATATGCACTGAAAGCTTCTGTTATACCACTCGTCCTCGTCGTTTCGTTCGTATCTAGGCCAACGGTTTAGTAATAGCATTTGGTATTCACCCCAAGGGCGATTACCAGCTACCGCCTTATCCATAATTTATTAACTGCGATTGCCGGCAGTCTATATCTTCGTGGAGAAAAAACAAAAGCCAATTGCCTCGAACGAAGACGGTTTTCCGCTTAATTTTCACTGGAAACTACCAAAAGTCACGCCAAAAGTGCGCAGCCAAACAGTCCATTTCCCGGTATGCAGCCACAAGTCCTTGTGTGGTATTCCCAAAGCTATGCCGGCGGCGGCAAGTGGCCCGATTATTTATACTCATTGCAAAACGCAATTGCCACTAAAAGAGGTGCTAAATTTAAGACCGCACCCGCTTTAATTTATTTATTCGACATTTATCTACAGCCATGCACCATTTGTGTCTATGTACAGTATAGCTCTAACATTCTCGTAATCTCTAATTCCATGTTCACCAAAATCCTCGATGTCAATCACTAACAGCACAACGACTGCAGCGAGTAATCTAACACAGAATGGACACAAAGGAGCTACCGGATTTACGATATATCATGGAGATGGTACAACCACAACAGCGTCAATCACAGCCACCGCACCGAATGGCAGTATATCAAGTCCGGCCCGGCGCAGAGAAGTCTCACCGATACAGAATCACGTAAGTACACACATATAGGGTTATAGAACTTGTTCGAATATCCCTTTGGGATTCATTCGCTTTTATCGTTATCCCTTTGCATTCCTTCGGTTTGTTATCAATGAAAGAGATTGTGGAAGGGAGTCAGTCGTCTTTTATTTTTATGGCGGTCATATGTGCGCCGACTTATCTAATATTTCATAGGATATCCTGCTGAAAGGGGTTGCATTTCAGCCGCACAGAAAGCAAGTGTTGTAAATTGGCATCGCAGCAAAGAAGTTCAACGGTGATGCACGAGTTCGAAAAGTCCGTTGGACATTTCTTGTGCGCCTTCAATCATTTGCAACCTTCAGTGGGTTGTGTAACTTTTTGTGCAACCATAACCACTGAAGGGGAAATTATTCTTTGAAAGTTTTTTTTTCCTTCCACCAAAGGACGCGTTAAGAAAAAATGTTTCCTTTCCGTTGGAGGGAATTTATATTAGAAAAGTTTTCAGTGGTGGGTTTTCTTTGGCTGTGTCGTTTACAACCTTTTAGGCGCTCGAGACAAGGAAAAATTGTCGGTCAGATTTAATTGCATGCCTTTGAAGGGACTTTGTTGTATTTCGGTGGATGTTCGTCAAAGTCGTACTTGTTTGAAGCAAGGGTGGTGCTGTAATGGATTTTGTAGTTTTAGAAGATCCTTTTTACTTTTAACTCATTTGATGTACACTTGGTGGAGAGTCATCATTGCGATCTCTCTCTCTCTCTCGTATGTTTCCTTTAAATGTAAGCACCATAAACTAACTATTAAAAAGACTGACAGCTTTCCTACGTCTCCCCGATTAACCCGCAAATTTTTTCAATATAAGCCCCTCCCTCCGGTCGCAACTTTACTGTCTGTGAATACTTGTGAAGCAGCAAAAAAAAATGCAATTCTAAATGGCGGGAGTTGCAATAAACTACTGACACTCAGCAGTGTTCCTACATCGTGGTAAATCTACCTTTTTCAATTTTGAAAAACTTTCCGTGTGTAAGAGGAAAAAACATCAAAATTGTGGGAATATCAAAAATCTGACAAGAAAACATTCAAACTACATTTCACAATGAATATCAACGCACTAAATGTACATAAAAACGAAGATTTGCCTTTAGCAACAATTTCCAGTACCAAAAATAATTATGATAATGTTGGCAAACTGTGATTTTTATACTGAAGATTAATGTTATGTGATTTTCTTTCCGAACAATACAAATTTTACTTTTAAAGCATGTTTTTTTCATAAAAAAATGGAGGTAATATGAGTTAAATGAAAAGGGAAAAATGAACACACTTCGTGGGAAAAATAAAGAGAGAGTGCTAGGAACAGGGTTGCCGTTAATTAAAAAAAAAGTCACTAACTCGAACCTAAAAATAATGATATGATAAAATTTAAAAAAAAAACTCACTAGAAAAAAAATGTTCACTTCCCACAAATGAAAAAAAAAATATTCAATTTTAAGAACATTTTTATTTTGAACAATAAATCAAAAACTTACAATATGTAAATACTATAAAAAAAAACAACAAAGGAATAAACAACACAAACAATTTGCAAGTGTCAAACTCGAATACTAAAATTTGTTAGTGACAAAAAATAAATTTTTGTCACTAAACTTTTGAAAATTCCACTAAAACGGCAACCGTGGCTAGGAACACTGACTCAGTGTATTTCGTGAGTTGCTGTCAGCTGATGGATGCGTTCTGAGAGTTTAAATTCGTTGTTTTATTGCACCACGATAACATGTATTCCATTCAACAAAATTTAAAATAGCGAATGTAATCAATAGGCGTGTTTTTTTTTTAGCTTCGGTTTTAGTAAAGTAAGGTTTTCAGAACACAAATTTAAATAACTACTGCCAGTCTTGAAGTGTCAAGTAGAGTTTAAAAAAACAGGCCTAATAGGTATAAGTAAATAAAGGAATAAGTGTGAAGAATTCATTCGTTGAAATAAAAGAAGACATTTTTATTCCTGCAATTAATGTATCTGTTATCGTTTGTTGTTTTTGGGGAAAAAATATGTTAGTGAAATACTCAAAATTTATAAACACACCGAAATAATCAAAATCAAGTTTCAATGTCAAACTCAAGTAATTCTTTTTATTTATAAATCAACCACATCTTTACACGTCCACTCAAGGAGCTTATTCAAACGAGACCGCCCTGATTTTTGAGTTATAATCTTTTCATGAAGATTCCATTTAATAGCGGAAAACAAAAAAAAAAACAATTTAAATTTATTAGAACACTTTAAATAATTGCGATAAATAATGAAATTCCATTTGAAAACAACTACTTCAGCCAAGAACATGAATAGTGCTAGTTTTTAATAAAAAAAAAAACACATCTGAAAAGTTTTTGGCATTTTATGGATGAAAATAATGTCATTATTTATGTCAAAAGTAAAATAAGGTTGCAAAATGATGAATGCACAATTATTATTGTTTCTTCACAATTTTTTTTCTAGGAAACTAACGAATTCTTTTTACTTGGTTTTTTGTTTGTAATTTTTCTTACACTTTTTTAAATGACAGTACAGTTGGCAGTCTCGTTTAATTCTGTTGTTAATAGTTTCACCAATTCGATTATTAAAAAAAAAATGGGAATGTGATGAAATTGGTTGCAAAACTTAAAGTAAATTTTATGGCGAACATGCAAATAATTTTTTTTATATATCCTAAAAATAATGTCTATCCAAAATTAATTATAAAATGACTTAAAAATATATTCCTTTTCTTTATATCCTGTAATTTGAATTAATTAATTAATTTCTATTCAATTATAAGAAAATCGAACAACTATTTATAAAAAAAAAGTAGAGAAAAATGACAACCTAAGAACTAGGAAAAACTATGGTTTACAACACAGCCCTTGATATTGAAATGAGAGCCCACCTCAGGCTACCGACATCCGGTTTAAACCGGAAGAATGTGGGCTGGTTTTTTTCAAGTATGAGTGATTCGCCTTTGCTTAACATAGGCACAAATACATGAATTCAAACTGGGCTATATCCAAGGTCAAATTCAGCTTGTAGGCAATTTCTCTTTTTTGGCTGAAGCTGGCAGTCTATTTCTACTTAGTTTTACCAAAAGCACAGCATATTTTAGGACACTCACGGCATCATTTGTAGATCGTATAGAAGGGCAGTGTTTTCACAATGTAATATAAATATTGCTCAAAAAAGGTTCTTCCGTGGAAATCTGCAATTGGGTCGTATGAATAAAACGTAGCAATTGCTTTTACTCAAGAGAAATGTCAAAATCGAAGCATTTGCTACATTTCGTATGATTAAAAACCAATTTGAGTTAGTTCCAACTTTCGACATGTTCGAAAAGCGGGGGAACTGACCTTTTACTCAGATCGGTATGAATAAAACTTATCCAGACAAAGGAAATGCTATGCAAATTCTGAGTCTGCTATTCAGTTGACTCAGACCTTTTGCTAAATATTTCGTACGCACATTTTTTACATAACACAATCTATGCATTGTGTGTTTTCGATGTTTTGTTTATAAATAGTTAAATTAAGTTTTGTTCGTGCAGGAATACCAAACAAAACATGAATGTGATAAGTTTTTTTTTTAACGTTTTGATAGTTGGAGTTGGAAACAAACACCAACTCAATTTGATCACTCTTGGGAGTAGACGGAAGTTCCTCATCGTCTGCTTAAATTCAGAAGAGTCAATTCAAAATCGAATATAGATGCACTTAAGCTTACCAAAAAGCTCTTCCAAATAGTCCTCTTCGTCGTTTTGCATGTTTTTTTTATTTATTTATAGCTGACCCGGCGAACTTCGTACCGCCTAAAATTAATTAAATTATTTACTTTTTTTGATAAAATTGAACGTGTCTATTGAACGAATGAAACTCTTTGGCATTCAATTAAGTTCAATGCATAAAAAGGACTTCATAGGTTTCCGGGTCGACTTCTTGATCGATTTTTTCCACTCAACTGATTGAATTGAGTTTCCGCTCAGATTTTCTCAATTGACCAAATCAACGTTCACTAAAATGCCTATAACTCGTATAACCAATAAACATATAAACCGTATATCCATACAAATCTTGGTGTTGACGTCACCTTTCATTTGAAATTACCAGAAACAAAATCGGTTAACGCATTAAGATTAAGAGATCATCAATTTGAACACAATGTGACTCATTTTGATATATATTTATAAAAGGAGATAGATGATAAACGAAATATGCCACCTGTTGAGAATTTTCCGAATTTTTAATTTAATTTCATCTTAAACCATCCCTGATTCAAGAAAAACAAAAAAATCATTCAAATCCGTCGAGCCGTTCTTGAGTTTTTACCCGAATAACGCACATCAATTGATTTTTTATAAATATTTGTAATGTGTGGAAAAAAAATTAAATTACTGAAATTCATGTGTTTTTTTACGCATGCACAACACATACATTTTCCGATATCAACCAAACTTCACAAAACCCATATATAGACCAATACCAAAATTGTGTGAAAGTTTGATTAAAATCGGTATATGCGTAAAGGCGTGAATCGGCGACAAACGAACACAATTTTTTTGTTCAATTTTTATAGATTTTCACTTTTTTTTTTGATTTTTTTTTCACTTTTGATAATTTTCGCGCAAGAATTTGAAAATAAATTCAAAATAAACAAACCGCCGGAGACCGGACAGTTGTCATTTGTCAAGTTTGACAGAAAGACATGTACAGCGAAGTAAATACTATGTTCGAATTTTCGAACTTACCTTAGCAAACTAGGTTTTTATTCATACCGATTCAAAGCATTTGCTAGGGATTTTACTTTGCAAAAGCCTTTTACTCAAAGCAAATGCTAGTTTTTATTCATACGACCCATTATAGGCCAATTTCACTTCTTCCAGTCTTCAGTAAGTTTTTTGAAAAGCTAATGGAAAATAGGCTAGTAACCTTTCTAACTAAAACCAATTTCTTTAATACATTTCAATTTGGTTTTCAAAAAGGAAAGTCCACGAAAGATGATCTGCTACAGTTTTGTTCTCAAATAATGTCGAACCTTGATGAAAATAAAATGCACGGCGGGCTTATTTAGTGATATAACCAAAGCTTTTGATATAGTTATTGGTTAACCATTAGATTCTGTTGAGAAAACTGGAAAAATCCAGATTTCGTGGTTTCATACTAAGTTAGTTTAGGTCATATCTTGAAAAAAGGTCGCAACAAGTAAAAATTGATGAAGTCAGGAGCGAAATCGAGTTCTTCAATATCGGTGTGCCACAAGGCTCTGTTTTGGGTGCCATTACATTTTCTCTTAATTTCAAAGGATCACCTACTGCCTTTGCGGATGATAAAGGTTTCTTTATCCCTTGGAATTGGTGTCTGATGTAAATTGGGATCTAAATCTTTTGACACTGGTTTGCTGAACATCACTTTGTAAATAGCTTTAAATGAAGGTTTTTTTTTTCGTATTTTCCTTCAGAAGTAATATTTCAATTTAAATCTTAAAATCATCCTTTTGTAGAAAATAATTTTTCAGAAGAAAGATATAACTTGTCATATGTCTGATTTGTGAAATGTGTGGTAACAAAACCCTTGTAAATTTATATACGAAATAAAGGTATCTATCTATCTATCTATCTTTGTAAATAGCTAAAACTAGGGTAATGTTCTTCAATTTATCTAACTTGGCCAGATTTAAAACGAATGTGTATTTCCAAGCACCTAAGTGTCAAAGATACAAACTGACTAACTCCAATTGCACGCCCGGTTTTTACTCTCAAACTTACCGCAATAGTCTAATCTGCATAAATGCTATTTAATTGAAACAGTAGATAGCTTTAAGTACTTGGGACTCAGCCTTGACTCTAGAATAAGTTTTTCGTATCTTGCAGTTACATTGAAAAAGTATTTGCGATGTACTCTTAGATATTTTTATTACTTGCATAATAATATATGCTCAACTAAGCTTCTTAAGGTAATTTATTACGGAATTTTCCATTCCAAGCTACAATATGGGTTTAGGGAGGCGTATACCAAAAAAAATACAGTACAGAAATTTCAATACATAAATAAAATGGGCGCCCAACAAAATTGTCAATACTGTGTGGGAATATGGATAGAAGATAAATGAAACTGAAAAAAATGTTTTTCTTAGCAGTACTGATAAGTTTTAGGATAGAGACAAAAATCAAGCACTCGAACCACTAATCTGCGATTCAAATATACAGAAGACTGAAACTTGAATTTCAGTCTATTGAACTATCAAGCAGATAGCCGTTTGGTAGAAATGGATTAACTCTCCTATTCTCTCTTAGATCGTTGGCAGACTATATAAGACTCGAACCTGTGCTACTATAAGTACAGGCAATGACTTCAACCGCTACCCATGGCTACAACCTAATCTGCGAGCGTGATACTACGTATTTCAACAATTTCCGACCAGTGATCTAATGCTTGAGAAAAAAGGAAATCAATGGCAGGGTTGTTTAACATTCAAATAACTAACAGTGTGATGCAGAACAATTTGCACTTGCTCCCTAAAAATTAGAAATAATCTACTTTCATCGGCGGCTTTACATCTCGTGGTTAACAGTGGCCTGAGCACACAAGCCTCTCCAGTTGGCCCGGTCCTTAGCTAACTGCTTATAGCTTTCTGTTGTCGGTTGAGATCATCTTTCACTTAAGGTGCGGATTTGCCCTGCAGTGTACTGCCGGTGATTGATTGTTTCTTCACGCTTAAAATGTCCCAGCTAATAAATGGACGACTGTTCAATTTTTAAACCATCATTGCTCAGGCTATATGAAGCTCCGAAAGTTGGTTTGAATCTTATGGCCTCGATTTGCATTTGATATTGTTTTTCTTTGGCAGTAAAATGGACCTTTAACAGTTTTATGAAAACTATATTCGGAATCCTTCTCGGGACAGTCGCAATCTTCGGATGTTTGTCAGAGGTCAGATTCCGTAAGGCGAAACGATCAAACGTTTTCGTGCACACGAATAATTTTCCCACGAAAACGTTTGAACGTTTCGCCTTACAGAATGCCGACCCAGATGTTTGCGGGTGATGGCAAAATGAAGCATATTCAAGTCTTCGATTTAAAAGGGTTCACCCGCCGAACCTATCAAACATGCACACACCGTCCACTTTAAATGGATACGATTTGAGCCGATGCCGATCACTTTATCACATACAGGGTGGGCCGGAAACAGCAGCTATTCTCCCCGCATGAATTTAAAGGTATTTACCAAAAAATATGCAAGTGTAATCAAATTAATAGTTGCTGACAATAAAACGTGAAGCCCACAAAAAATTTGTCCACTTTGTTGGACACACTGTAATTGGGTACAACAATCTCCACCAGACCGTCCTCAACTCGCACTTTGCAGGTACAACTTACATCTGGTCTCGGCAGACTTTCGTCGTCTATTTTTTTTTTTTTTTTTTTTCATCAAAAAATACTTTGATATATTGTGCTCATTTTAATTCCTCCATTTTGCAACAACTCCTCCACTCAATCCTTTTCCACCAAAACCAACCCAACTATGTATATAGAAAAGTTCATGCTGAGAGAATCCTCTTGCAAATTGCAATTGAAAAGGTTGTCGAGCGGCGGTGAACCATTCCACTTCTTCGACCAACAAAAAAAAAAAACGAAAACAGTTTCCGTCCAACCAAAATAAAACTAGAAGAACACATGCAGCAAACCCAGTAATCCTCACTAATCCCGGGATTTAAATAAAAAAAAAAATAACAAACACAACAAAGACGCTACAAGCTCTCGCATTCGTGCCCTGAATAAGGACAGGCATATAACCAAACACACAACAACAACAAACGTACAAATAATGAAACGAAAAGAATTCCGGAAATGAGAACGACAATCCTAGTGAATTTATTTGTGTCTACGTTTGCACGTTTGTTTTGCCGCTTCATTTTATTTTCCTGTTTTTTTTGTGTTGTTGTTTTGCCCTTTTGTTAATGTGTACGGTGTACCTATGTAGGCATCGGATGGAGAATGAGAATTCCTATCAAGTAACGAACGTAGACACTAGAAAACGGGTTGCCATGCGGAAGAGATGTCAACAACAAAGTAATCTCATTCAAATCATTGGGCGGCCTTTCCGCCGCCACCCCATGTCGTCGTCGTCGGGTTAACCCAGCTTGATATCCTTTCCTTATTTAATCCAACTGCGAAGTGGGTGGTGGTTTGCATGCAGACAACAGACGTCACCGAGGCGAATGCACTCTGACCGCTTTCCTTATTAAAAATCTCATTTGATGTGTTTTTCTCTCTCTCTCTCTCTGTTTTAGACCACAAGTCGCTTTGGATGGCAGTCGCCCAGTGAAGAATCAGCAATGTCACCGAAATCTGATAATTTTCTGCACGTCCAGCACTCGAGTGTGAAGGCCCAAACGCTTTCGTCGACATCAACCAAAGGACCCCAGCAAAGGAACAGCATCAAGGAGGCCCAGAATCAAGGCAAGCGAACAAAAACCCTCTCACCCAGCAGCATGTTTCGGCGCAAATCCGCTGGGAGCGCGGCCGCCACAAACGCCAAGAATCCCTCGTCACAAATTCACCCAGCCGCTGTGGCGGAACAGTCGAAGCAGAAGTATTCCCCAAACTACCAGGGAGGGTGTTCCAATGGACACTACGAGGAAATCATCCACAATACACAGAACAACAATAACCAACAGCAGCAGCAACAGCCGCAGCTGCATCAGCATCAGCACCACAGGCAGGAGTACATTTTGGAGCAAAAGGACACAACGCGGTACCACAATGGCGCAAGGAATGAGACGACGACGGCACGCTATGGCAAGTTGCTCCCATCGAAAATGAATGCAGGCGACGCTTACAGTTCAACACAGCAGCAGTTCGGTTCGTATGACAGTTTGAATGCGAACGTGGCGTACGCAGTTAGTGGCGACCTGGACGAAAGGGTGCCCAGCAACAATAACAATGGCGGATGCTACAATCAAACGGTATCGGCGCCGGCGGCGGGAGTTTGCGGCAACTCGAATGTAGTGCTACGCAACGGCTACGAGCCGAATCGCCAGATGTTGAGGTCAAGTCGTTACAATACGAGTGGGGGGCCACCGGCCAGTGGAAACGGAATGATGGCAAATGGACCGGCCAACCATCCAATGGGTCATGTCATGAATAGTCTGTCGTCGCCAGAGAGTGCCTATTCCACCGGCTACTCCACAGATGGGACTTCGCCAGGTGAGTTGCACATCAAGTTTTATTGCCTTAAACCTATGGGTCCGTCTTTAAATATCTACGGTGTGCGGTAGATTTCGCGTTCGAAGCGCTTCTTGGGAAACAGCGTGTGGTCATTGTCTGTGACCTCTTGGCTGTCAGCCACGTTCAAATTGAAATTTCACAGTGAAAATTAGTTGTTCTGGACTTTGCGACAGGGGTTAGACCAGAGGGATATAGAGATGTTCGTTTTATACTTGCGGTATGGCTGGGTCAGCTAAAGGGAAGTGGTAACCTTCTTGTGGTCATTTCTCCATACTTTGGTAGCTGACATTTCAAAGCGATTAAGAGTGGATGTTGGAATTTTTGAATTAACATCCAATTTGATCATGAAGCTCATGGGATAGATAGGCCGACCAACTTCTGTGACATGTTGTAGGTGTCGTGTACCGCGGTTATATCCCAGTGATATACCTTACGAACCTCTATAGTGGCCAAGTTGTGATATACCCTACTTACTTCTAAAGAGTAAATGTCCAAATGCTGGGGAAAATTAAATTTAACTTTTGGAATGTCTAGAGATAAAAAGAAACGTGAGTCAGTCCTCACTAGGAACATATCTATAGAAAGTTTCAAGTAGCAACTTGCTTCCTTGTGTTGTGGTCCACTTCCAAAGGAGGTAAGCCGACCCTTAGAGTATTCTCAGACTGAACTTCACCCATTTCAAGAATATGCTTGCAAATTACTCCACAAAGAGGCCACCATTCTCAACCTAAGACAATTCCGTTGATGCTCCTTGCATTTCGTACCCTCTCACTCCCTTGACAGCACAATTATTCGTATTTCACATCTCTGTTGCATAAATTTGGAAAATCTCCACTGTGCAATATCCTGATTACGCATAATGCCAGTCAACAAGGATTTATACGCTTTATGCAAGTCAATGATCTGCCACGACAGGCGACAGACTTCAAGTCACATCATCCCGCAAAGGCAATTAATTACATGTCGCCAGCCATTAGCATTTTTATGCCAAGAATAATGCGATTCATAGGGGTGCGCATCACCCACGTATACAGGAATGTCCTTTTTCTTGCAGTACTGTGAGAATTTGCAATTTTAATTTCGACGCCATCGTATTCGAGATGGTGTTGGTGGTCGCATTGTATGATGCCTTGAAGTGGGAAACTCTGACGCGGGAAGTGCAATTACAGTTTTTTTTTTTCGTTCTTATATCAAGTTACAAGTGTTTCAAAAGTTGCAAATTTTTAACGGAAAACGAATAAGAAAAGTAAAAATGCATCCGAAACTACAAGTTTGAGAGTTTTGCGCCTCTGGACCTGGGCTTGAGCGAGATTTTCTTCCCCCAAGGGTTAACGTCTTTTGACTCTGAAGGGCTTAGGGAGAGCTGCAAAATGAAGTGTTTTGTAGCCCATGGTGCGCTTGGGTCTTTAATTATTTTGCAGTCGCCAGCAGGCACGTTCCGCCAGTTTTCAAGTGCACTCTGTGCAAATCCGTAAAAGTTTAATGAGTCTCTGGCTGCTTAGTGGGGAAAATCTCTATACATTGTTGCAGTGAGATACATTTTGCGATTTTTATTGTTTGTACTTCTCCACCTGTTGGGGGGTAGGTTGTACTTTTTTTTTCCTTACACGTTCTAAGGCTGTTTAAGTTCGTGAACAGCTGCACATACTCGTATAGGCCAATTTAAGTTAGTGCTGCCAGTTGTGATTTGAATGCAAATAGTTGATCCGTCAGTAAATGTTGTGTCGACTTGAATATTATAACAGGTAGCTCAGCAGTGGCATTCGGTTCTACGTTCTGTTTGGGCACTAGTAATTATCTTTGACAGGTTGTTTCGAGTGTAATTGGTGACGGTGTTGCGGCTTCTATGGGTGCAGTATGCAGTTCCGTTCGTGGGTACCTGCACAATCAGCCCGACTGAATAGATAGATAAACGTGTTCAAGTTCAAGTTGTTGGCGCTCTCGGGTAGGTCGTTTTTGTTTGAATATGTTTTCTGGTTGTAGATGGAAATCACTTTTGGAACAGCCTTTTTAAAAATTTACAGATCGATATTTAGAACTCGTCTTTAAGCTATTGAGGCGTCACAGACGAAAGTAGTTACCTAACTGCGTGTTCTTCAATGCCCTCTCTGGCAAATCAGATGGAAAATATTATGAAAGATGTTTTGTTTTTTTTTAAATTCACAAAAAAAAAATATAAAAGCAAAATGCTGAAAATTATTTCAAGGAGACTCTTCGAGATATTTTCAAAAATAAGTCCAAAAAACTCCCATCCCAAGTTCCATCCCAAGAATAAACAAGATTTTGAATGACCTATTTCATGAACTGCTAAAATGTTTGCTATATGTGAATAACTTGTTCCCAATACATACATAAACGCGCATAAATCTATTAAAATGAAAAATATAATTGTTTCTCTTCGAGAATGTCCTGGGGAGCAGATTCCGTATATCAACGTAGACGATCGTAGAACGATATCGTTTTTGAAACTTTGTCATATTCTGCTCGAATTTTTTTGACAAACGTCAGCTTTCATTATATTTTTGGAAAGTTAACTAAATTAAGCGCTCAAACTTGTAATTTTAGCACTTGGTTGCAAGTTTTTGAGGTATTTCGTTTCGACGATAATCGTCTGAAAAGTTACGGATTGAGTGCCCTGAATTCCGGTAGAATTTTTTTTAGATATGTATGTTTTTTAAACTATACATATTTTCTCCTTAAAACAGAGGCACCAACATTATAAGAAAATGACGAAATAATTTTCAAGTATTTTCGAAATATCTGGATTTGTGTTTTTTACCTTTTTTCAAGCTGTTAAGTTCGACTTTTCTTTAGTGGAAAAGAGCAGCATTATCCATTTATTCATTTAAACATTATTTAGAAATATATTTTTAAGTTGGTATATATTCTTTTTATAAAGGTATCTTAGGCATCTTTTATACCCTCCACGCGAAGGTATATTCACTTTGTCATTACATTTGTAACGCCAAGAAGGACTCACCGGAGACCTCATAAAGTATATAAATATTCTAAATCAGGATCACAATCTGAATCGATTTAGCCATGTCCGTCTGTCTGTCTGTCTGTCCTTCTGTGACGATAGGTCAAGTAGTTGTGGTACATGTTCAATGTAATTACGTACTACCTCACATGTCTTAAATTTTGCATGACTTGTATGCAGTGGAGGGTATCAAAACATCGGTTATGCCGATGATAACACTTTTACTTATTTTTATTACACTTAACAGCTTAACTTAAGTTTTATCACCATCATCACAGTTTTCAATATCGAAGAATCCTACACAAACGTTTATTCCCAAGTGAGACGTCGATAAGTTCCGATCTTCAGCAACCGTCTCTAAATCGTTAGGGGGAATTTCTACCAGTGTGGACACAAGAAAGGTGTCGTAGTTGATCGATCAATGTTGCCACTTTTTTTTTTTTTTTTGCGATGGAAGGTGGAAACCTTGCATGAGGCATCAATGGTCCGACGTCCATTGATAGTGCCGGATTCCTACCGGCTAAAACCACGCCTTCCCGAACAGGCCGATTTGTTTCCCCCGCGGAACCGCCGTAAGACATAACTTCGCGGGGGTCGGTATGAAGACTTAGCTTGTTGTTGCTCTATTGTTGGAACTTTCCGTTGGCGTTCTAGGCGTCTTAGAATGCTAAGTATACGCACCGCCACGTTACTTACAATGGTCCAGTTTTCGTCATTCTGAAGCATATAGTTAACGACATTATCGGGGGTGGGCCACTCTCCGAATTGGTCCCGTAGGGAGATCCTCTCGATTTCGTACCGTTGGCAATGAAAAAACACGTGTTGCACGTTTTCAGAAACATTTTCGCAATGCGGGCAATTTGGGCTGGTTTCATGTCCGCGTTTGAAGAGATATTCTCTCTAGCAGCCACGTGCAGTCAAGAACTGAGTCAGGTGGAAATTTGTTTCCCCATGTTCCGGTTTAGTCCATACATCGATCACTGGTATAAGCCTGTGCGTCTATCTTCCTTTTAGCGATTCGTTCCATTGTTGTTGCCAGGTTGCTATACTCAGTCTTCTTTCATATTTCCTTTTGTCATTATCTACCCGGCCATTTCGGACTTGTTCGCTTTTTAATTTTACCATTTCATCAGAGAGTATATCGATAGGTAGCATTGAAGATACGACGAGTATAGCGTCGTTCGAAACGCACAGACGACTCTTAGTGCGCTAAGACGGTGAACGGATTTGGCTCCCCTCACGTAAGAGTTAACTTTCGTTGCACTTGACCATATTTCTATCGCATACATGAGAATAGAGATGGTAGTTCCTGCAAGAAGAAGCCTCTTTATTTGTTTCGGGCCCGCGATGTTACTCATCAGCCTTGAAAGCGCGCTAACGGTTTTTGATGAGTTTTTGCATACATATTCAAGTTGATGTTTAAAGCTTAGGCGAGCGTCTATTATTACTCCGAGGTACTTAATGAACGGTTTGGAAACAACTTCATGCTCTCCTACTCTAAGCGTTATCGTTTCCCGAACTTTCCTACTCGTAATAAGTACTGCTTCCGTTTTGTGATCGGCGAGTTTCTAACCTACGCTAGATAGCAATGTACGTACATTTGCAACTGTCTCGTTACAGTGTAGTTCGACTTCTTCTATTGTTTTTGCCACAACCACCACGGCTATGTCGTCTGCAAAGCCGATAATCGACGTTTCTCTTGGAATCGGTAGACGCAGAATTTCGTCATACATAACGTTCCACAGCAGGGGGCCTAGAACTGAGCCTTATGGCACACCACCCGTTACTTCATACTCCTTTATTCCCTCATCAGAGTCGTAGAGGAGAACTCTATTTTCGAAAAGTAACTCGTTATAATCTTACGAAGATAGTCCGGTATTCCAATGCTGTAGAGACAGCTAAAGATACGCTCCCAATTCGCCGAATTAAACGTGTTTTTTACATCAAGCGTTATAACGGCGCAATATTTGTTGGTTCCTCCTTTCCAGCGCCTTCCTTCTATAGCGGCTCGGGCTCTCGTTATTACCGCATTGCTTGCATCTACCGTATTGGTGTTCCGAGAGGCCTCCCGCCATTTCAACTGCTGGCTGGAGCCTGTTGTAAATTATTCGCTCGAGAATTTTACCAATCGTGTCTAGTAGACAAATAGGACGATAGGAGGATGGTTCGTTTGGATTACCCGTTCCTTTCGGCAGTAGGACAAGTCTTTGGCGCTTCCAAGGTTCAGGGAAAATTCCCTCCTGAAGACACGCGTTGAACATTTCGGCAAATAAGTCAGGTCGTGTTTTAATTGCGATTTTTAGGGCTCTAGTTGGGATACCGTCCAGTCCCGGTGCCTTTCTATCACGTTCCCTCTTACAGGCTTCGGATAATTCTTCGCGTGTTACGATGGGTATAGGCGCAATTTCTTGGACACTTTGACTACCGAGCTCTGTTCTTTCTTGGCGAGGAAATAGAGTCTCAACTATTTGTCGTAACAAAACTGGGCACGTCGGTGATTGCATACGGGGACCTTTTAGCCTCATCGACACGATTTGATAAGCTTTACCCCAGACGTCGTTGTTGAGTTCTTAGCAGATATTTCTAAAACAGTGCCCGACACAGTGTGACACAGTGGACGTCTTAGTCTCAGATGCCAGCTTGGGGACCATGCCGAAGTGACCAAAGGAAGCAATGAAACCTCAGACTTACGGCCATATTATTCACTCCCTTTAATCCGGGTTAAAGGTTACACCCGGGTTTAAGTGAGTTTAACCCAAAAACTAAATCCAAGTCCATAATATTCACTCGTTAAACCCGAACATAAACCCAGTTTTTTAAACTTGACAGCGTTTAACCCGATTGGATTTAAACGCAATCCGGAGACCGGTTTAAGTACTTTAACTCGGGTTAAAACTCAATTTCATAATATTGACATTTCTTCACTCGCAAGAAATAAGAAAAGTAGAAAAGGGAATAGAAAAAAAAATTTTAAGAAACTAAAAAAGGACTTCATTCGTGAAATGGACGAAATTAATGTTGATGTCTTCGTCGTCAGAAGATGAATTTATCGAAGAGCTGATGAAACATCAGGTGATGGTAAATTAACGTCGTCCTTGCCGTCGAATATATCGATTGCACAAAGCGGGCTTGCATCGACGATTATTATGTGTTATATTTTCGAAAATATTTCGTGCTGAAAAAGACTCATTTTGGAGGCTACATTCGATGATTCGATAGAAATTTCGGCATAATTAATACACCCAAAACAAATCAAATCAATTTCCAAGTGTCAAACAAAAAAAAAATGTTATTATTTGTGAAATTTGACATTACGTGGGTTTAAAACGGTTTAAAGTGTTTTAAATCCGCATTTAAATCCATTTTTAATCCAGCGGGTTTAATGCGTGTTTTTCAGCGAATAATAAGGACATAGGCTTAAATTATCGGGTTTAAAAATTGCGGATTAATGTTCGGGTGTAAAATAAAACTAAACCTGAGTTACACCCGGAGTGAATAATATGGCCGTTAGAGTTGTTCTTGCTCGACATTGATAACCTCTCGTAGTTTCGTACGTAGTAGTCACGTAGTTTAAATATTGTATTTTACTGTAGGAAAGAATAGTTTGCGACTTTTGCTTCCAAGCTATGGCGGTTATTCTGCTATTGGAGCTATAACAGCCGTGTGTAATTTGACAATAAACTATAGAATCGATTTTGGAAGACTACTCAAGTTGGATAAATTTCAACTATACCATGACTGAAACTGAGATTTTCTGTTTGGAAAATGTTGATATACTGACGTCTTAAAAATTTGGCCATTCTGTGGTCACCCGTGTGCCTTTCGTGAGAGTGCTCTGCGACAGCCCGCGTCACTGCAGACGCTTGACAGGCGATCACACGCAGTGACAAATTTAGGTCTGTTCCTTTACTTTTTATTTTAAATTTAAATTTACTAGTTCTTACGATTTTTTCCCAATTTTTACTCAATGCCGTTCATTAACTCGAAAAATTCGTTAAAGAGAGCGTCATTGAGAGAGCAATCCTACTGAGAATCTTACGAATTTTTACTCAACAAATTTCTTGGTGTATAGGTAAGAATTGAAAAAGCTGTCAGTCAACGTACATTTAACAGCTGATTTGAAATTTGTTGTCCTATTTGACATATGAGTGCATTTGTTTTGATTTTCTGCGAATTAAAATGGTAGAAAATAAAATTGAATGTTCTCCTCAGATTCTTTTCGAATCTTGAGACGAAATTCGTCCTTACGGAGTAAGAAAGGACAATCGCCTCTACGTAATTTTTAATACCGTGTCGCTTTTCCTCTTCTCGAATGCTTGTAGTTCAATCAGTACAAACTCTTCCATATACATACTCAGATATATGAAGAAGGAGTTCGATTAATTCCGAATCACTTTCATCGCTAGGTAAATGAATCAAATAATTTTGTTCGTAAATTAGGAAATTCTTCGATCTTATACGATATTTTAACCACTTTTTGAATTATGCATCTGTCATTTTCATTGATTACTACAAAAGCGTTCCATAACTTTTTGGTTAGTGTCTCTCTCTGTGAGATAATTTATCTCCAGCACTGCTATTTTGACAGTCTTTTCCAATCTCACCACAAAAGTAAAGGAACAGATCTTTTATGACAAATGTTTATGTCATAATGAAGTCGGCATGTCAACATTTGACATGAAAAATGACACGTGTAATCGTAGCTTTAGTCACATCTTTCAATGCGAACGAACGACAAATTAAATGTTGCAATCGTCGTTAGTTAGCTTTGGTAATGCTTGACAACTGAATTATAGTCTGCCGATTTTTTCTTGTACGGAACTTGATGACCCTTTCTGTTTAACATCGGGCAAAAATTCTCTTCGCGTATTCTTCAAAGCAGAATCTTTCAACTCTCCCGTATAGGTTTTGTCTTTTCGGATGTTTCAAGTCTTTATTCAGTCTTTTTATAGATCACTCTTGTCCTTCTTTACAGTTCCAACTTTCATTTCTTGTTTCCCTGATTGTAGTAGGATTAAGCGCTAATCTGGTCGCGTGTCTGCCAACACTTTTTTAATAAGGTGATAGTAAAAAGAAAGTGTTGGGACTGGGGAAAATGAGATGACATTTCCATTATAGGTTAGGTATACTTTTACGAGAATAAAAATACTTTTATTTTTTGTCCGAACTAAATGCTTCCAGCCGCGCATGCAATTTGGGTCGAAGTTGAATTCAAATTGAATTGAAGTGTTTTGTGAAGGCCTCGATTGTGGACCCATGATTCTAAGAAAGTTTTCTGCACTTAAAACACGGCCCCATCACTACTCCATTCGACCTCATCCTAAACCTTCCTTATTTCCTTTGTCCAATTGACAAGATGACCAAAAGCCTCTCGATCCATCGAATGTCCATTCAAATACCCAACTGCTCGTCAAAATCCACTACCTAAAGGCAACTTATTTCGATTGCATATACGACATGAAAGCTCACGCTCTGTTACCACTTCGACGACCTTCGGCTTACATTTGCACAATGTCTGCGTCAGCTACCGCAAAACATTAACTCATCCGCAACACTTGACAGCGTCACTATACCTGTCCAACTGTCTCTCAGAATCCATTCATTCATAGTATACGATTGGCATATCAATTTCAAAACGACCCACCTGCCCGAGAGAGAGTGCAGCACGATGCTTGTGGCTACACCTCATTTTAGGGATGTGAAATCATAGACACTCCACATATCTCGGATGTTCAGGCCGATTGGCTTACACTCAACTCACCTGCTGCCAGTCGTTGAATATTGAGTTCATCTCACTGCTATTGATGGTAATCGATATGCCGTCAATGGTATTTCGTTTTTGCATACTCCAACCCGCACCCCAGCTCCGGCAGACTGTATAGGGCACATTTTTCGGTTAGTAGGTTCTTGGAATTTGGGTCATTTGCCGTGCGGTTTGCCATGATGACAGACGATTTTAGTAATCCCCCATATCACACACACAGGTGCCACCTATACTCCGCCAGAGTACTACATCAATATGCGCACCGGAACTCACTACTTCCCGAAGAGCGTCAACACCCTGGCCATCGAGGCGCAACGCTACAAGTTCGGTCTCAACAAAATCGAGGAAATGTCACCACAGGATCCCCTGGTAAGTACACAAGCATTTGCATTTGGACACCCCAACAGGCGCCTCTTAATTTATTCGAATTGTCGTGTTCCCTCAGCCGAACAACAATAATCACCGCCGAACCGAGTCCTACGACTCCGGACAGAGCAAAATTCCAGGCTTCGGTATACCAGACCCGGAATTCTTCCAGAACCAGGCGAAACACTACGAACAGCAACAGCAGCAGAGTCAACAGATCCAACAGAGCAAAGTTAATGTCGGAAGTCACAGTCCAGTGCCGTTGCGTAACACCATAGTCATCCCAACGCTAAAGGGTTTCGAATGTAATAATTGCCTCCTCTTGTGTCCGTCTTTCCCATCCGCCCACAGAAATTTCCATTAAACATTAATTCACTCGCAACCCCCACCCACTACTCGTATCTGTGTGAGTTCAAAAATTTAATTGTCCTTTCTATGGCTCTTCACACTTTTAGCACCGTCGCCTCGCCAGCGTTGCCGTATCCGAACAAATCCCTGGTACTCGACAACAGACACCTCATCGTCTGGCACCACCATCGCCACCACACAGGCCTCTCTGGTGGCGAAGAAAATGGAACTGGATGCCAGCTCCTCGTCGTCGGGCATCAAGTCGAGTAGTGAGGCAGGCGCAAGTGATAAAAATGAGTAAGGATAATGAAAATATGGCGATAATTATCCCCATCGATGGATATCAAGAGTTTTTTGTGTTGTCCTTTGCAGGAAGAATGATAAAACCTCTGACGAGTCGACATCGGAGACGTCTAGTTCCTCGACCGAAGTGGAGAACCTCCAGAGGACCTATTCGCCGAACACAATCCGCAGGAAGAAACAGTTTGGCGAGCTGTTGACGTCGTCGTGCCGTTCCGAGATGCACTCGCTGCAGCAGGGCTCGCATCACCATCCGGGCGACAGTGACGAGGACGCTACACTGAACGAAATGATGGGCAAGTTCGACGAAAGCTATGTGTATGAGAAAGAGACTGATATTTTAAGGTTGGTTGCGCTGCCCGTTGTTATCCTTAACCACCCTACAGGTGCTCTTCCAAAATCTATCCCTTTCAGTAGTGACTCGGATCCGACGGATTGTGCCTCTGATCTGGACACTGGGCAGGATGCTGGCGATGAGTGTGATACGGATGACATGTTGGACATTGACTTTATTGACACCACTGAGGTGGCTGTGGCGGCGGTGGCCTCTTACCAATTGCCGAGGCGGGCATCGCGACAGCGCCATATGAAGACCTACCCTAGTGAGGACGTGTCGCGGCGAAAGAAGCGTCTGATGAAAACGCGGAAGAAGAGCACCGAGAGCAAGGGCCGCGGGTCGCCGCTGCGAAACTCCAGGGAGTCTCGCAGCTTGGGCGGAACTCCGGTCTGTCTGAGAAGGAACCAGTCCGCTGACAATAAGAGGTAGGAAACACTGCATCTTACAAACTAACTTTACCAATTCCATTTCACCGTCCACAGAACATCCCAGATGGCTGCATTGACGACCCGTTGTAGTTCGCTGACCTTCACCGAGGTGCATGCGATTCGAAGCAAGTTCATTGCCATTGCCGAGAGTGAGAAGGCACTGCTCCGAGCCGACCTGGAAGCCGACGTCAAATACCGTCAATTGATCCATGAGGCCGAGACCATTCTCGTCTCGATGAAGACCAGCGCACTGAGGTAAGTTCTGACACTCCCTTGCAACCAAAATTTTAACCATTTTCTGCTGTAGCATTCCTCGAGAAACGCCCGTTGCGAGTCCACGCAGGGTCTGCAATCCGCTGACCAACAAACGCGTCGAAATGCTCAAACACTGCGAAGCGGACATCAAGCGTGAGCTCCTCAAACAACAGCAAAAACTGGACGCGGAGAACGGCGCCAACGATGGAGCCCTCAACAGACGCCTTGAATCGCTGAAGTACGAAAAATACGACTCCAGCTCAGCACCGAACAGCCCAAAGTCAAGCCGCTTCAGCCCTCGCAAGACTCACATAACAAACTTTATCAACCAGAACGCGCCACCAGAGGTGCCTCCCCGGAGGAGCAGTATTCCAGACCCAGCGCCTAGGTCTCCCCAACTGCAGGTAAACGGACGCGCGATAAAGAGCCGTTCCGCCTCGCCGTCCAGCAATAGGAGGCGCTTCCGCAGTCAATCGCCAAAGAAACAGCAGCAGATCTGTTCCGACTCCGATTCCGATGATAATTCCCACTCATCTATGAAACAGAACCTAAGCAGGAGATCGCGGAGCCTAAGAAGTTCCCAGGCGGACGATGATGTCAGTAACAGAAACTGTTTGCCAGAAATTCAGAAGATCACTATCTACAATGAGTCGGACTACACGAATCGGAATGTGAAGCCTTCGCTGATGTCGTTCAAGTCGTTTGGCGGAGCCCCCATTAGTATGAGCAGTTACTGTCCACAGAGCGAGCCGTTGAAAAGGAAGGTGTACCGCGGCAGCTCGTCCTTTGAGCGGATCAAGAAGAGTCTCGACCTGGATTCGGGTGAGTTCGGAGTACACGATTGTGCTGCAAAGCATAGATATTCCAATTCCTGATTGAAAATATCTTGCAGATTGCGATTTTAAAAACATTTTAAGCCCTGCAAGAGCTTTTTAGTTTCATTAATCGCCTTAGTCCGTCTGACGAATATACAGTTTATAAAAAGTGGCAACCTCTCAGACGTCAGACCTTATATATAATTGCCGCGTGAAGGATTGTTTCCAGTGAATATTTGACAGCGAAATTGTGAGGTATTTTTGACCGCCTTTGCGCTATTGATTCGAGCTTTATGAGGGTTGTTAAAGGTATAGACAGGCGTCCAGGGTTACTGTATAATGTGGACCTGACAAATCCTTTCGAATGTGACAACGAATCGTTAAATCTGATAGTGGACTCTTTACCAAGCTGTCCATTGTAACATGACAACAACAATTAATACAATAAATACAATACATTTCTTTACTGTGTTGAAAACTGGTGGACAAATAAAAGTCCAATTCCAATCTACACGCACGGCAAATCAGCTAAAAAACTATTTTTAACCTCCAATATGGTTATGAACTGGTTGAACGTTAATATTACTTCGACTATTTCTGCAAAAGCAATTTGAATATAACTTGTCATGTTACTCCTCTCGCATCTACTTATATCGCTTCCAAACACCATATCCATTCAGAAAGTCTGTCGCATCTATCCGAAATATACCCTTTCGTTTCTAGATTTCAAAGTATGGTATGCACTGGATTCTGATTAAATACTATTATTGCCATTTTGTATTTAAAACATAAACGTACCTACCCCCAACACCCACAAAAGCTTTCTCTTGCAAAGCTTCGTTAAAAAGCCTCCAACTAACCCGAGTATTGAACCTCTTCCGCAGAGATTCCGAAACAAGCTATTCTGGACAAAATCAACAACATGCGCCGCGAACGCCAAAGCTCCGTCTGCATGAAAAGCTCCAATCAAGACATCAACCACTCAATCAGCGATGAACCACCAACCATCGACGACGATGAACCAACAAGTGTCTCGTCTAATCTCAGCACCAAGCAGCAATTGATACTGAACACCATCGAGGACCTCAAACGTAGTCTCGAATACCAAAGTGTCGAATTGAATGGCCTCAACGAGGATGATTAATTAGAACAAAGAACACCTCCACCCAAAGATTATTTAGATACACTGTGCAATATTAAGTGAAACTACTCGTATATATGTTAAAAACAAAAAAAAAAACTATTTCCCCCCAAAAGAAAAAAATACTAAACGAAACTCTAACTGCCCCCAAAAAACATTTAGCATTAACATTTAACACTAACACTAAATCGTTCATCATTCCATGGAGTCAATGACTAATTTAAAATATCCAATATATACAACTAATAATTTTCTACAAAACTAACTAACACAAACCGAATACAATATACTCAGTCAGTACTCAGATACTTTACAAAAGCAAAAAGCGTATTTAAACTTAAATCTAGTACCCAAAATGTAGTCATGGAAATTGTAGACATAACAAAAACAAAACACCTTGTATTTTTTAACTCATCAGTTGTTGTTTATCATATCTCCATCCTAAATTAATTTAGCAAAAGAAAAAAAAAAAGAATGAAACTCTATATCACTTTGTTTTAAACAAAAAGAACAAAAAAATCATTAAAATCAATACCATTAGTACATGTTTGTTTAGATTTTTGTTTTCGTTTATATAAAACATATTTATATAGATCCATCCACTAGTCGTGTAGTAATTGTTAACTCAGTTGTGTTTTTTATTTATTAAGCAAAAAATTAAATAAATTTTAAAACAAATTAATAATCATTAATTAAATTATACCACACACATACACATATATATATATATAGACATTATATTTAAATTAATGCCAAATTTTGTAACCAAGAAACAATTTTTGTAAAACTCAGTTTTTTCATTGTTGAATTACGTTATACACTTATTGTCTGATTGTTTGTTTTCCTTTAATTTTCTGTTGTAGTTTAGCGAAATAATTTCCTCTCCTACTTTAGTTAAATATATTTATTATTATTATTACTACTATAAAACTTATTGGAAGATGTAATTTTCATTTGTAGTAATTAAGTGCGATTTACTTCAAAGAAATTATCCAAAGTAACTACTACTACTAACTACTCGTATTATTCTTGAATCTACAACACACCACATTGTGACGTGATAATAAAATTTAAATGCGCAGACATAAATCTCAAGAAACACAAGAAGAACAGAAATTATGAAATAAACATTTGATTAGACGATATAAATGAATATTGTTGTTTGTTTGTTTTTTTTTTTTTTCTTTGTATAGCTTTTTTGTAGTTTTTTTTTCTATATTTAGTTTCGAAGGTAGTCGATGCGAATTTTTCGTTTTGGTAGAATAGTATTTCCATACCTGGCCACACTCTAAGCGAATTTAAATGAAACCTTGACCCACCAAAGACCTCCTTTAGAAATACGTATACAAAATGAATTAGTTAGCCTTGTGCTGGGTGTGAGACGAAGATTCTTTTAGCTTCGCACAAGAAACACACATACGGAAGAAGGAAGAATGTGTATGAAATAGCGGTTATGAATGTAGTTCACGATCATGTCGTAGTCGATCGCGTGACAATCGAAGGAGCTTTCAAATCACCTACGCAAATTACACTAAATGTTGCATTATGGACGTAATTTTTATGCGTTCTTATTTTAGTGGTACCTATACCAATTATTTAAGATGAATTAAAGTATTTTAAGAAAATAAGGAAATAAATTAAAATTTTATATAAAACACGATTATCTTTATTAAGATGGTACGACAAATGAACACTGGTATTTTGGCTGGTGTTGGGAAATTGCAGTCATCACGACCAAATTATATGAAAGATGGGAATCTATTGAAGGCATTGCTTGAATTATGGGAACGCATGTATCTCAAATTCTATCGCATCCATTGCCGCTAATATTGGGCTCGGAAAATGTTAGTCCCAATTCAGTAATTATTCAAAGGTGGTATGTGGGTGGCATGGAAAAAGCGGGTTGGTCAGTAAAGTCCTTGGAAAGAGCTGCATCCTATTCAAAAATATGAGCGACTGTCTACTAGCCCAATTACGACGTGCAACTTTTAATAGCAGTAATTCCTCTACCTTTAAACAAAGGTATCCATGCCGATCAGAAGGGCCTAACATTTTTTCATTGAATAACTTATTCTTTCAGCCATATGGGCATAGTTCCCCTGCTTAAAATCCGGACGGTATAAATTCATTTGTATTGTATCCTCTGAAAATAAAATAAAATAAAAAAAAACTTATTCTTTTTTTAAACTGTGCCATTACCAGTGTCGCGAATCGCGATTGAAGAATGCTCAAGTAGACTACGCAGAATTACATCGAAGGACTCTCGTTTCGGCAGCGCATAATATGAGCGGTCCTATCGTCATTAGGTTTTTTTTTTACCCACAAGATCTCTATATGGATCAACGCTGCCGAAAGTACTACAATAGGAGGATCGTACTCCTTTTTCGTCAGCCATAGTCCGGTACTCCCCAACGACAAATTATATTCCTATTTTTTAATTACGATTGAACAATTTTTAATTTGTCTTGACATTTCTGTACGTAGTAAATTGCAAAACAAATTCTACATTCGGAATATTTTATTAACATTTTTTTCGTGATTCGATTTTGTTATATTCGCGCCGATCAAACTCTCGCGGATCCTGGAAATTCCCTTTCGCTGCCACTATTTAAAAATTTGAAATTCAATGAAATAAGCTGTGTATGTGAGGTTTTAACGAAATATTTTTTAATTTGAAAGGTTGGTCCATTCATGCCTTTATGCATGAAATATAACATCGTTTTTTTTGTCTGCCGCGCCTTCTTACGATGGTACAAGTTTTGCGAACCGGTTCTCTCGAATTTGACCACCGAACATTGAGGAGCCAACTTTGAAGGGCCGTAAAATGAGCGTAACGTTTTTACTGACAAAAACGTATTGTCAGATTAGACATAATCTACCAAAACAACATGGCCGCCACAGGCTTGTTACATGAAAAACCCTTGTCAAAATATAAGTTTCTTAATTTTCGTTCTGTACTCCCTGGTACTCCGCAAAAAAGTTCTATTATACTCCCCAAAGAAGTCTTGAAACGGTAGCCTTGATATGGATTATGGATTTTCATGGATTAGAACAAAAGTACGAGTTCCAACTGCTGTAAATTATGGAAACCAATGATGTATATAGATTTGGGTACATGCAAGATGCCAATTATATTAATTTTTGTTGCGCCATTTACAGCGATTATTATAAAGCGATTTTTATGAAATATGAACCGAAGGAAAGGTGAATTTTCTTAGATAAATTGTCACAAAAGATTCATATTCAAAAAGTTGTTGACTTGTATTATGATCACAATAAAATGAAAAAATAAATGCATTGCATATTGGTAAGCTACAAGTTTTATTCTAATAATGAATTTTGGCCAATTTTCATAGTTATATAAATTTTTTTGAGTTGAACCGCTTTATAAAAATTGCAAAATCTTAAGAGCCCATAATTTGCACCGCTTTTTATAGACCAAGGATGACACTAGTATTTTTATTTTATTTTTGTCTTGCAAACAATATTCCCTTACATTCTTTCGAGAGCGAACTTCACTCCAACAAACAAAATCCTTCCAAGTGGTACTACAATTTTTTTTAAGTTTTTAAAAATACCAAACCTATCCACAGAAAAAAAATTTATGACACGATTTGAACATTTTTCGACAAATACTGTTATTGCTTGAAAGAAAAATAATATCTTCTCATGCCCTCAAGTTGATGTCTAGTCTTATTTTGTCTATCGTCTCAGGATTTATTAAAAAGAGACCCAAGCTATCGGATGAGATATGGATTGTCAACTCTATTTAAATTGGGACTAAATTCTATCTTCAATCTATTAAGGACTGGAAAGCAGAATTTTATAAGAAATAAAAAAGGCGGGCAGTTCGCATTCAAAGCTGGAAGTTGACGGAGTTTATTTATTTTTACCATTTAACGTTTGCGAAAAAGAAGTTGAAAACGGAAAAGTTATAACAATTTTTCGCTTTCGTTTAATTTCTTCCTTTTATATTTTTTTTTTTGACACAATTGCTCATTAGTATTAAAAACACAATAAGCGATTTTAGCTAAATTATCAAATTCATTTGACCTACTACTGACCCCCTGCTACATCCATCAGAGGCTGAGTGACAATATATCCAAAACAGACCATATTTGATAAAATTTCAAATACATTGGACGTCCAGTATAACGAATGATATAATGTTTGATGTCATCCACTATATCGAGCGCGTTCGTTATATCGACAGATTACTATTTTTAAAATATGAAGTCATTAAAAAAAAATATTTATTTAAACGGTTTTATGTGATGTTAAATTGAATCGATTATGGTTTCCGTTTAAATACCTTTGGGTTTTTAAACTAACTTATTAATACATTCGTTATCTCGGATAGCAAATCGTGGGCATCCGTTCGCTACATAGAGATAGTAATGTATTTATATCTGAAAAAAAATTGTTATATCGCAAATTCGCTATATCGGATATTTGTTATAATGGACGTCCACTGTATATTCAAAAACAATTGTTTTCGACTGTAGCTCCACTTATTTTGCGTGGTATGGGTGTACATCGAATGAATATACAAATAAATACTGTGTATTGTTTTTATGTTAAAGCGAAATGACTAGGGATCAGATTTCCATGCAAATGCATGTTTTTTTTTTATAAACACCTTAGATGCAAGGCAACTTATTATGTATACGTATCATGAAATTTCCTTTAAAATGGCATTTAACCGGTAGTGCATATTTTTGCATATTTTACTATAAATGCATATTTTGCAATTTTTGTGCATATTTTACTATATTTACATATTTTGCATATTTTTTATAATATTAATTCATATTTTTGGAGCATATTGTTCAAAAATTTAACTAGACAGTAAAAATATATCCCCTTTATGTCAGTGCAAAAGAAGCTTAAAACTATCTTTTTCTTTTGTTCATTTCACAATCTTGAACGATATTCCAACCCAACATTATAATGCACTACATAAACAAAGCCGCATGTATGAGCTTGACTAGATTGTGGCGGCAAAACATTGAAATTAATAAAAAAGTTAGTTTAAAAGTCAAAAAAACCCGACTGACTTTAAAAAAAAAAAAAAGAATTAAAAAGATATGAACAAGAGACATTCAAGTACCTATACCTAACTAATTGACAATCGGAGACTATATTCCTACACAGCCTAACAAATATATGAGTATTGAGTACCCTCCGACTGTCAAATAGTAAGGTATAGGTACTTGAATGTGTCTTGTTCATATCTTTTTAATTCTTTTTGTTTACAGTCAGTCGGGTTTTTTGGTTTTTTTAAACCAATTTTTTTTATTTTTATCTTTTTAGCCTATGACACTCCGGGGAAGAATACAAATCTAATGACACCTCACTTTTCAAAATCGGTCAAGCCGTTTAGGCCACACGGCGTCACGTAGGAACGTACATAAAAATACGCGCTAAACACATAACCCTCCCTGTGTCTAGTCGGGTAATAATGGGTCTATTCCCGTACTTTCCCGGCCAAACATTACAAATCCGTCAAACTCAAACGATTTACCAAATCTCTCTCCGAGTTATATGAAACGTTCTAGGACAACATCCGACCATCACCAAATTTTCTTTATTTTTACAGATTTTATTGTTCTGTACAAATAATTTTTAAGTCAGATTTTGAATTTGTTTCTTGACTACTTTGTGCTGACATATGTATCAGTACTTGACGGTTGAAATTGTCTGAGCTGTTTCGAGCCAAGAGATAAACCACTCGTTACTCGTTATTTTGCTAATTTTCTCTTTTTCTGTCATTTTTGATGAGTACGTGTATAGACTTTGTGTGATTGCGATCGATTTATATCGATTGCGTCCGATTCAAACTGCGTACGCGAACGAACCCAATGTATTTATTTAGACTATATAAACTTGAACCTAACACTCAATATAATATTTATTTCATGGTTACACTATCTACTAAAAATAAATGATGCGATTTTTGGCTGTCAGTTGCGATGTTGAGTTGAAATGTAGATGCCGCTTGGTGTGAAACTTGGCCAATAGTTGCGATGCTATTGTGAATAAATCAGAACGCAATTTAATTCACAGTTCAGTGTATTCCATATCTTGACATTTCTCACTGACATTTTTGTGACAATTGTTTTTTTTTTTTGTCGTTTTTCTTTAATTTAGATTTATACCTTTTTTGTTTAGCCTATGACACTCCGGGGAAGAATACGAATCTTATGACACCTCACTCTTCAAAATCGGTCAAGCCGTTTAGGCCACATAGTCTCCCGATGGAACGTACATAGGATACGCGAGAAACACATAACCCTCTCTGTGCGCAGTCGGGTAAAAAAAAGGCTCTTTGCCTGGGACTGTATGAATGAGATCGAAATTTAAATGATACCCAGAAGCGCCAAAATGGCCCCAGGGAGACAATATGGCTGGTTAATAAAAAGTGTTGACGACCTACCCAACCGGGAAACGAAAGGAAAAAAAAGAAGCAATTAACGTGTTCTACTTTATATAAATTTAGGTGCCTGACGTTAGAGGATGTTGAGCGGTAAGATCTTTGTGCAATTGAAGAAAGTGTAATAGTTGTTACAATTTCACTAATCGGCCATAGATGGCATTACAAAAAATTTTCGAAGCTAAATCAACTATAAACCTAAGACCCAGTGGTCCCAGATTTTCAATGAAAAGGGGAAAATAAAAAGCTTAAAAAAGGAGACAAAAATCAATTAAAAGTTAAATTGCTGAAAAGTTAAATTTAAACGCATTTCCGTTACAAATAAATTTCAAAGTTTACTCAGAATGAAATGTTCACAATAAATATTAAAGAAAACAGCCGTTAGCCGACGTAAGAATTTTTGTGATTTAATTTATCAATTTATTTTTATTTCTTAATGAAATTTTTATTTTAGGTTTCTATAGAAACTGATCCTGGCATAATGTGTAGGTATATTTTTATGTTATAAATTTATTTTATATAAAAATAAAGGCAAATTTCACTTAGGGGGAAAAAAGGCGAACATTTTTCGAATTTAGGGAAAAATTATTGCATTTGCTGAAGAAAAATGGGGAAAACAGTCTTCACAGCCAGGGACCACTGCTGAGACCTGTCGGAAGATGTTCAGCTGGCCTGAGAGTTGCACTGTATGCATGCGTCGCGCAACAGTTTTTCGACGTCGTCAACAGCTCTACCGACGTGAACCGTATCAAAAGCTCGACATTGGTGATCATTTTAAGACTTCCTCATTTAAAAAACTTGAGCTTGACACCCATCTCGAATTTTCCATCGCTTCGTTATCGTGCAGTCACGTCTCAATGTCTTTTCGTAAAAACTCGTCTACTTCTTAGCAATAGTTGTTACTCTTACTGTCGTGCTTATTAAATTTTTTTGCAAACCCGGGTATTTACCAAAAATATAATTAACCTAGTTCCTGAGTGGAGAACCCCTTTCCCGAACATTTAAGACGTTCGGCTGTTTTTGATATTTTTCTTCATAAAAGTTACAGACTAATGATGCTCAACCAAATGACGATTGTTTTGTGTGGGGCAAAAACACGCGCAAGTCAAATCAAATTTGAATGTGTCAAACTTTCAAAAATCCAATGGGACATCTTAAAAAGTAAAGATCTCGCTAAGCGGGTACAACGACCAGATCGTCTTTAATAAACAAAAAAAAAATTAAGAGGAATGACTACATTATACAAGTCAAAAGTTACTTAGAAAGTTTACACAGCAAGCAGTCAAAGTATAAATAAAGCTAGCACGCCCCGGAGCAATATTTTGTACTAGATCTGACCGCACCTATTGTGCGAATGAACTCGTGTCGATTGGATTTCCCAACCAAGCACTCCACAAAGGTATGTCTCTGTCACGTGCACTGATAAAATAAAAATTCCGTTCGGGGTTCTTTTCCAAATTTGGATTGGCCCACTAAACAGGAATTCCTTCCAACTTGGCCCGTGTCAAACTGCGAATGTAGTGAAGGTAAAACAGGTAAAACTGGACGAAAAAATTCACAATTACAGTTCTTAGTGCCGAAATATTTTTCATAAAAAAGCTCATCAACTCATCCACGGTATAGTGCCAAAGTTCGATTTCCGTGAACCCCCAAACGTATTGCACAAGCGGACGATTAAATGCAAACTTCCGCGTTACATATGTCTTTATAAACACTGTGCCTCGTAACATCCTCAAATTAGCCACACCTCCCACTTAGCACGTTTTACTCAAATAACCGTGAGAATCACTTTACTTTATAGCAATTGACGAAGTGCTTGTAGGCGCATATGTCATCATGCTGTCAACAGTTATGAGGTTAATTCTGTTTCTGACTCTACTGATCTGACCGTCAGAGTTCATCTGGCCATTTCCGGCATGGGCCGAACCGGCAGTAGTTCATTGCAGGTCTCTCGCCCGCAGCAGCTGGTATAGGGCTGCGAATCGCACGAGCTATCGATTATGAATACATCACCATAAATCGCAAGTAAATCATAAATCCGGTTATCGCCTGAAAGCAACCACTCAACGAGGAAGCAAAATTAATTCTAAAATTATATGTTATGTCGCGGACAGTCTATTCATGAATGAATATACTGCTTGGTATTGCTGGGTTGACTTTTACCCGAAAAACCGTTGAACTTCATAAGCGAAGCATCGATCACCTTGACGGAATCTACCATAGATTCTTTAAAACGAGAATGAGTTGGCGATTTGCTCGATGCGAACTTTGATCTGTCAAAATCGAGACTCTAAAGTGATCGCCGATTCTAAAGTGATGCCAGTGTTAACTGGAAGATCAAAGATCACTAATCGACGCAGCGAACAAGGTATTTCGCGATGGTCTGGAGTAGTTCCGGTTAGACGTTGGAGTATGCCCAGGTAAATGCTGTTCTTGAATAGTTTTACGTTCAAGATGCTAATTGTACATCAAACAAAGTGAGTGCGCGAACAGAAAATTTTTGTGAGCCCTCAGGCAGATGCTTGTCATTCAAATTTGAGTATCTCTAACTGATCAGATATGGCGACATAGGCACACTTGTGGTTCGTTAAGCGATTTTGCGTACAGCGAAATGAGAGCAGGTGGTGACTCGTGGGGAAAATATCACGTGATAGCTATCGCTCTCTGAGCAAAATAAACTTTCCAACTGTAGGTACAATCGCAATTAATTCCAAAGATCGCCGGTAAGATAATGGCACACGATATTTATAAATTCAGTTGTGATTCTAAAGAATTATTCATTTTTGTTTGACTGCATTTTTTCTGTTTGAAGCGAAGTTAGATATAACTGGAAATAGTTTTACCTAACACGGGCAATCCTTCCGTTCCGTCGGTTGGAGCAGAATTAGCACGACGATGCTTGAAATAGTTATTCAACACAGACTGTCAGTGACGCCCAGCAGTACGCTTTGAGACTCGTTGCGAACCCCCCAAACTGACATTTTGAAACTCACCAATTGAAGAAAATTCATACAATTTATATCTTATTTAGGGTTAGTATGGCGCTGAAAGCAGTTTATCGGGCCCGAACTGTCACTTTCGTACAATGAACATGACACATGAGTATTTGCCAGAATTTACCATAGAACCTGCAGCTGACTAAAGCCCAATTTACAATACAATTCCGACCCGTTAAACTGCTAGCGCCATATTTCCCATCGAGTGGGGACGAGGAGAACTTTGAATTGGTGATTTGGAACTGTCAACTATTTTAATTGTGATTTAAACGTTCTTATAGAATTTTTATGACTTCTCAAATAAAAAAAATCTCTTGTGACATTTGAAGTTTGTTCAGCATATATTCAATTCGATAGAGTCCATGCCTCTGCACCATAAAGTAGGACTGGGATGATCAAGGTCTTATAAAGGATCACTTTAGTTGTTCGAGAGAGGGCTTTGCTACTCAGGGCGTACACACCAACCTTATTAATGCAGAAACGTCAAAGAAAATACATTAAAAATGTATTCAAATTGCTTTTTTTTTTTTTGACATTTCAACATTTTTTGAAAATAACTTTGTTTGCAAATTTGTAGTTGCTTTGCAAACAATTGCTACCCCTTTCGTAATACACTTTCAGTCTCTTTTACACACCGTTGTCTTTTCAACATGATAAAAATGAGGACAAAATGTAAGTGCTGTCATACGGGCTTAATCATTATGTTCAGATTCAAAAATCTAGTTATCTTAAGTCAACTAAATTGGTCTGGACTAGATAAATTGAATGCAAAGACTAGATTGGTCTGGAGTAGGTATTGTAATCTACAAATTGGACGGAAACGTCACATTTCATAAATCAGCCACAATATGCGAAATGTCAACTTAGTACTCTGTCATGAATTTCTTGACTAGATTCATCGGCTTCCATGGTAACTGAAAAATCTGTGACTGATTTAAGCCAATCAAAACTTATACACGTCAAGTCAGACAGCTGTCAGGCTTACTAAACTAGATACCTGAACCCCATTTGGAATTTCTGTACATATCTTTGTCGCTCTGACGAAAATGAGGTTTTCTTTCAAATGTTCTTCAACATAGCGGACCTTACAAATAAAATTTATAGTTAAATAAAGCTCCCTTTAAAATTATTTTAGTACGTTACAATTTGACATATAAGCCAAGGCATATAATATAAGGCATATAAGTTATTACCTGGTACTAAATTTAAAACCAATAAAAGTCTATTTTATTTCTTTTTTAGGGACCACCAAATGTCATTCCTATTGCAAATTTTTATTTTTCTTTTAAGATTTTTAAAGAAATGTTCGCAGTATATTAATAGTTTCGAAGATCTCGAATTTTCAAAGAAGTTGGGCTTTTAAGAAAAGAATAAGAATATAAGACTAAAAAACTAATCCTTTTGAAGATTTTGATGATAACGAGTTTTACTCTACAGTTTTAATAAATCAGGTCTTGATCGAAATCTTGAATATTCATCCTATAGCAAATCGCGGGTTTCCCATTTATTAGATACTTATATTTTGTTGCTTTATTTCTTGCTGTCATTTCATTAAATTTTTTTTAAAGAGAATTCATTATAACTGTCAATTCTTGGGTCTGCTTGACAAAACTAATTATTTTGTAGGTCACAATATGCAATTTTGTATGGAAAATTTAGCGATGTCGGGTTCGAAAAACTTAGCCTGTTTAGTGTCCACGATTACGGAGTGTCATGACAGTGGGATCTGTGAACAATTGAAGCAGTGAGCGGTGATTAATCAAATCCATCTGATTTGATTAATCATATGAGAGCTTATATGAGGAGGTTATCGTATAGGGAGGGCTTTAGTTTAAAGATTGGAAAAGGCTAACTTGCCTTTACAGTGCAAGTTTGGTCCTCTTCAGAGCTGCAGAAAAAAAAATGAGAAAGCACATTATTTTACAGCTGGGGTAGGGGTGAACAAGTTTTTTGTTTCCATTCCGTTTTCCAACTCAAATTTGTTGTTGTATTAAGTGTCATTCATGACAGAAGTTTGCCTCCGACAAATCAATTTGAATGACAAAAAATCCCTCGCGTGATTTTTTCCCTTCAACTTTTTAACTATAGTGAAGCTCTTTGGTCGAATGCTTCTTCTGACAAGACCCACTGTCCTTACTGTTCACAAGAAGAGTCGCTTCCTAAGACACTAGAGAAGCTACAATCACTGGACCGTTGTTCTCAAAGTGATCTAGATCAAGGGCTCTAAAGTCCACGAGAGTTTCATATTTGAAACTAAGGTTCGGCATTCCTTGACATCTCGAAACTGGGGGCTATGATTCGCAAAGTCAGCACTTTGAATTTTGGCTGAGAAAATTTAGTCTTTAGCTTTTTGAACTACGTTCACATAATTACAGCTCTATCGCACACAGGGTCAACAATTTTCTTTGGAAGGAGCTCTTCAATATCATGGTATTAAGCAAAACTGGCATGGTAAGGATTCTGTAAAGCATGCAAGACTGTTGAATGGGAACATTTTTGGCGTTCTTACTATTGGTATATCCAGCATTTTTTTTTGCATATGGACAACTGCGAGACATTTTCGACACATTGCCTCGATATTTAAAAGCAGCTGTCTTACGATATGTGTTAAGTAGATTTTGAACAGCTGCAGATAGTACCTAGGTCTGCAGTTTTTTGACAAATTACCACCGTACCATAGTTGAAAATGGATCAGTTCCATTCAGAGCTGAGCGAGAAACCACCATCTTGAGAGATAAGAAGTAAATAGTTGGCGGAACATATCCATATGTGAGTTTTCAATTTTGGGACGAATGGACCGAAAGTTGACGAATGTACCCTGGAGCTTGTGTAACTCCTAAACCTATTTTTTTCTTACTGGAGCTCCACAGTTAAAATTGTAGGTCTGTATTAAGTCCCATAACAACAAGTTCAAGCAGGACGTACATTTTCACTCGCAGAAGCCTCTTTGAAGTGCAAGCACCTCTACAGCTTATCAGATGAAGCCATTTTACAGCTCAGATTGCAATCTAATTTAAAAACCCAAATAGGTCATAATATAAGTCCCAGGTGCTGCCACTTATCACTTTGCATTGACTAACCGCCAAGTTTGCCAACCGCGGTCGCATTTTTATTTCGGTATTGTATATTTTTTCTTATAGCAGTCATTAACCTGTCAGTTGTTTGTACTCGTATATATGCTTGCAAGTTTTATTCCAGCTGCTAGCAACACGATTCAAACACACTTCTTGTATCTAGGCGCTTGCGAACAAATACATCCAGAAAAGGGTGTGGCGAGAGGTTTTTGTTTGCAAATTTATCTATGAAAACACCGAAAAGAAAGACCGACTAGCGATTGAGGAAGTTCCAAAGGTTTCTGATTGTACAATGGCTTGTCAAATAATTAATAACTGGAATAATCTGCAAGATAAAAATAACTGTTTGTAATTAATAGCAATTAAAATTATCTCAAGTAGGTGATTAAGGGGTCACTATTCCCTGCCCTCAAATAATAGTTTGTGCAATCACGAAATACAAAAATTATGAATGCACGTTCTTGTCAAAGATAGGATTAGTTCCTATCCTATTTTTTAGTTGCAGTTTTTAATAAATAATTTGATGTTTCGGACGGGGGTATGATAAATCCATTGACGTACGAGGTTGTGCTTTTAATAAAGAGAGCGCGGGCAAAATAATAAACTTATAATGCGTATAAAACTATTTGGGGCTAATTATTGTTGTTTATAAACTTATCAGAAAATTATGACAATAAACCTGGCAATGTTGTTTCGAATCGCTTTACCGTAGCCTAAAAGGGACGTGCTTTGACCATGGTTATTAAATAAGACATTCGCCGAAGGTCGCTGATTCAGAGGCTGTTCAAGGATGTTCTTCTGGCTTCTAAGTCTGATATGTTGGGCATGGAATTTTATGGCAAATGGAAACACCTTTAATCGGTTGTAATAATAAACTAAAAGTGCGTATAAAACTATTTGGCCCCACTATTGTTGTGAATAAACTTATCAGAAAATTATGACATTAAACCTGGCAATGTTGTTTCGAATCGCTTTACCGTAGCCTAAAAGGGACGTGCTTTGACCATGGTTATTAAATAAGACATTCGCCGAAGGTCGCTGATTCAGAGACTGTTCAAGGATGTTCTTCTGGCTTCTAAGTCTGATATGTTGGGCATGGAATTTTATGGCAAATGGAAACACCTTTGATCGGTTGTAATAATAAACTAAAAGTGTGTATAAAACTATTGGGCCCCACTATTGTTGTGAATAAACTTATCAGAAAATTATGACAATAAACCTGGCAATGTTGTTTCGAATGGTTTTACCGTAGCCCAAGAGCGACGTGCTTTGATCATGGTTAGGAAATAAGACGTTCGCCGAAGGTCGCTGATTCAGAGGATGAACTTCTGGCTTCTAAGTCTGATATGTAGGGCATGGATTTTTATGACAAATGGAAACACCTTTAATCGGTTGCAATAATTGAAATGCGACTAATCAGTGGTACCTGTCTCTAAAATGGCTTAGAATTCGAAGGCTCTCCAGTTTTTAGCTATAAAAATGAATATCCCTTTAAGTCGAACATTGTTTGTGGAAACTATTTTCTTCAAACGTTTTGTAAGTTTTGTGAGTAAATGTCGGTTGGGTCTGTTCTCTTCGTTTCATGTTTCAATATTTTTTTTAGATTAGTGGATAATCTGCTAGGTACTGACAGAGGATTTTTGAACTCGATATCTGAAAAACACAAATTAGGTGGATCTTAGTGTTTTTCCACATCACGACCTCTAGCGAACGTCTAGCCAACATCTGAGAGTATTTCTGTTCGAAAAGCTTTTCAATTCTGCCGTAAGGACTCGGCAGGCAGTTCCCTTAAAAATAATAACTTCCCCCTATATGTATATTCGGCGACATCTATTTATTTTTAGATCAGAACGCTCAAGTGTCTTGGTTTGCATTGCGATATGCACTTAGTCAAGAAGGTTCCAATAAATTGGCTCTGAGCTTACTCATATCTACAAATAAATTTAATTTATTCGGCTTGACAAGCGGAAACTGACAAATCTTTAAAGCTCAGACTTAAATCTTGGACTTATAGCTGAGACTTGAGGCTAAGAATAGCGGGGGAGATTGAGTTTGATTGATGGAGTGCTGCGAGTCGAAATCGAAGGAATCTAAGTAAGCAGTTGGCAGCAAACGGGATACGTAAATAATGACGGCAATTGACTTTAAGAGACGTGCAGTCGACGAATCCCAACAGAAGAAAAAATCCCTGCAACGTCCCCGTGTTCTTCAAAAGTCTATGAGGAGATCTAGATAGGGAGTTATGATCAGGATCGCTGCAAGGAAGACCACGATGAAAAAATCAAACAAAACGATGTTGGAATCTTTTACTTCTGGGAACATAAACTCACTAAAGGGAGACCACTCTCAAAGAGGGGGCAAAACAAGGTAGAAATTTTGAATGTCGAAATGCTGATCAAAAATAACCCACCTGCAAAAGTGAATCTATTAAAATCAAACTTTCTTATTCTCCAATCGAAACCCTAGATAGCTTTGTCAGAGAACAAGAAAGCGACAAGGAAGATTAGATATACCCACATCTATACTGTTCATCTTTTATCGGACAACTCTAACCCGAACCGGTTGCCAACGAGTTAAATTAATAAGTTCACTTATCAAATCAACCGACCAATCCCATTTAAACGAAAGACCAACTTATCTCACTTGGGAATTTTTTTTTTAATTATAAATTTTGCAACTTGACGAATTTGCATACTCAGAACCAGTTTCGAGTTCTTATTTTAGAATATCTATAAAATATGAAATGGAAATAGAGCCTGGCTGGGTACAAGACGTCTTATGCAATTCTAGACATTTTGAAAATTTGCATTTTTTGTGAGCCCACACACATATAGGAAACGTGGCGAGAGACCCTCGCGCTTCTTACGTATTCAAGAGTGACTGAAGTGCGAATGGATATTTAATTCCCAACTAGGTAGAACTAACGACTGCACTGTCAGCAATTAGCAAACACATTAAGATCCGCGCAGTTGTGGGTAAATATTTGGGGTTACACGAGTGGATGCATATTGCGTATTTTTGCATCAGCTATTTGCGCCGTAGATACCTTTGGCAAAGATGTGCATGTGATCATTAATACGTTACACCACATACAAGCGACAATCACGTCCGCTAATGCATTCTTAATGAACCGCGCATCCGTTTTCCATCAGCAACTCAAAAATCACATGGACACTGCGTGGAGTTCCATAATTGTTGTTTTTTTTTTCAGAAATTTTCCTATCACTGATTAGAGCAGTATATGTAGCACGGGCAACCCAAATGCAACGTCCAATTGATATCAGTACGACAGAATGAGGTTTTATCAGGGCACACGGGCACGTGATCCATGAGTGGCCGTTCCCACTCAAGGGTCCGAAATGAAAGTTACAATTCAAACTCTATGGAGTGGCGGTAGGGTCACATGATAGACTCCATAAAATCAATTAGAACACTTGTAACGAGCAAGACCGCGCTTGTGTATACCAAAGGCCATGCGATATGATAATAGCGTCTGGGTGGGTGCCTGGAAAAAAATGCGTGCTCGCGCATAATCATATAAATCTAGATCCAACTGGATTTTGAAAGTCCAGCCGTCTGGCGGCTGTCTGTAAAATAGATTGCTCTTCGTGGACTTTGCTCTTGAGATGATAAGAGACTTTGAAACGAGTTGTGGTTTGTAATTTGTACATACTATGGGGCTTCGGAAGATCAAATATAGTGAGAGCTGTTATCTGTTGACCTTGTACGGAAAGTAATAAAATATTTGGCGGCTTTTAGGGAAGATGTTTGCGACATGCTGTAATGAGTTAAAAGTTGAAAGGACCCGAAGCACTCAACAATAATTTTATTAAACCTTTCACAATCCATTAGATAATTATTGTAATCTTGCTGTGAAACTATTTTTGTTTAAATAAATATGAAATATGAATTAATTATGTAGACATTCCAGAGGGACCCTAGGGCTAGCTTCTTACAACCATTCGTTTTGTGTGAGTTTTTATTATTGGGACGAATGGAATTGATCTACAAACTTATGCCGAGTTCAAACGGCCAATTGAGGAGCTCTTTCATGACAGTTATACTCTCGGATGTTTGTCAGACGTTCGCGAGAGGTGGCGCATTGAAAAAACCTTAAGTTGGAATTTGGGTTTTTCTCGGGATTCGAACCTGGGACCCCTCGCTTAGTAGTCCAACACACTAACCACTAAGCCACTGCTTATAATATATATAATATTTAAGTTTACACTTTCTCTTTTTAATGAAACGTCAATGCATTTATGATGGATTTTATTATAACAATCTTAGCTATATATTTAACTATCACTCGCTTCGTTGCGCCTGGAGTCCAACTACTAGTTAGTTGATTCAACATTCAAATTGCTCTTTTACTTACTTGGTTTTCAGGGAAGATCAAGTGTGAGTAGGGTGACCAGATCCGCACCTATCAAAAAGACGACACCTTCAAAAATCTCAAATGAAAAATTGAAGAACAAAAAACAAACAACCAAAATAACAAAAAAAAACATGAATAAGTCTTAAAAATAAATAAAGTCAATTCTAACTTTAAATCATATAAATAAAATTGGTGTAGTTCTGTTCGACTAAGATTAAATTTGACGGCATGTCTTTAAATGCAAAAATCGTAGAAACTGTTTAATATATTCTGGTGAGTTTTTCACATGCCTATAGAGGATACCTAGGCCTAAAATGTTTACTTTGTTTCAACTGTATATCTCTATAAATTCCGGAAAAAATTGGACAAGAGTAATTTATTTTTTCGTTTCGTTTTGCTTTTTTCTTTGTCACACTTTCCGTTCGAAAATACTGGGAGCATTTAAATATAGTTAACAGCAGCTTATAGAGGACATCTGCAGGTACAACTTAGGATGTCCAATAACTCGATAACTTTAAAGGTTTTTAAATAAAAAGGCAAAATTTGAAACATTTCTACGATTTTCACATGAGTGAGTAGATATGCAATTCATTCTCAAATCAAACATACTAACTGCGCAATATTATATTGACACCTCTTTTAACCCTAGTTTACTCCTGTGACGGAGAGCGAGACAGACAGAGGCAGTACCCTGTGTGGTTAGCAAAGAAAAAATAAACAAAAGAAATGGTAAAAGCCGCATAAACTGCGAAAACTGTAGAATTTTACAACCTAGTAAATGAACTGTCAGATTTTGTATGGAAAATAGTTTACGCTGATAATTTACATAATTTTCCGCGACGATTAAAGCTCGGAAATCAACCGCGGAAAGGTGCGCATATCACAAATGTCAAACTTTGACAGACAGTCGTCTGTTGTTTGTTTGTTTCCAGATCTCAAGTAAAAAAAATATTTTGATTACATATAAATGAAAATGTTTATGATTTGCAGCCAAACGAAACACATTAATTTAGAAATAATTTGAACAGCTGAGTTTGACAACCGACTTGACAGTCGATTTACGCAATGACATTTCGGGGGGTATTCACTTAAGGCACCGCAGAAATTTATGAATTTACGACCTGCATAAAATTGTGAGGTTAAGTGAATAGGTACCCTTAAAATAAATAAATATATGAATGAATGAATGAAATGAAACTATTATTTTGCACTTTGTTTCACTTCGTATTGTCTGATTTTTATTTTATTTACGTTAAGACAAATAAGCTATATTATTGTTTAAACTAATCTCGAAACCTGTGTACCCCACAACACTCACGAGAGACTTATTGAGACTCTATTGTTTAATATTCTTTACAAATTTATTTCTTATATACGTGTTCGCATAAAAGAGCAACTCGGATATGAAAACAAATATTTCGGATTTTAGAGGTTTCTTATAAGATAAATAATTGTCAGTCTTTTCTGCTGTGCGAGACAGGAAGAATGCCGCAGATTTCTTGCAGATCTCATCGAAGATCTTATTTCCTGCGAATTTAAATGTGACCTGAGACCCAGGCAAGAGTCAAAAAGTTCGATATTGCGAGAGTATTTAAAGAGTTTTAGCAATCCTGGATCAAGGACTTAAGCCGTTGGACAGCATAGATCTGCGCTTGAGAAGTCTTCATGGGATGGATAGCTGTATAGTGACACATTTTAGCTGAGTCAGAGCAGTCACATGTGCCCGTCTAGTGAAGTTTTCAAAGGATTCCCCGTTTGCGGAACAAGTCCAACACTATCTGCGTGTAAACACACATTTTTTACTATTAAAAAGACACATAGTCCGACAGAAAGTATGGCAACTTAAAAAGAAGCAACTCTTGAGCACTCGGTAAAATCATTAAAAAGCAACTTTAATTTTACCAGGTTATACCTGGTTCCCATATCCCTTTTATCTCAAACGACAACCACCAAAATTAAGCAAGTCATCTCAGCATAGTGCGTGTACAGGCGGAAATGTTCAAAAGCTATATCAATTCTTTGGTTTAACACAAACACATTTAATCATCGCCAAAAAGCCACAGACACAGCTTTGTTGAAACTGGCTTTCGTACTCAAATCATCGGTATAGGTATAAACAAATAAATCGAACTCACCATGACCGTTTCAAAGTCCAATCTGAAAACGTTATAAAGTTGCATAAGTGTACACCGTCGCGTCGCGGACATTATACCTTATATTTATTTCGCTTCATTCGTTTCTATTGGGGTTTTGTTAATTTCTTTTGTTTAAGCGAATTTATGCAGAAGGTTAATTATTTTATTTTATTTTATTCTTTCTTAGCTAATTTTCCATTTAAGAACCAATTCGAAATACATATAAGCTGGAGACACTCCGTAATGAGGCTTCTGGTGTGTTTTTTCCACTAACGTCATACAAGTGTTCGAGTACGCATACATGGCTCCTAAGGAGGGCAATCAGTTTTCTGTCTGTCTACATTTTTGGGGCGCAACCGTTCTCATCAATATTCAGAGGTGATTACGAAAGAGCTCTAAGGCAGTACCTGTTATTATGCGCACAGGTGTGGGGATCAATTGAGGCATTTACGTCAATGCAACAGGACCATGAGTTTGGCCGGAAAAAAAAAATCAAATTCTATGAATATAGCGCGTGAATTTATTAGGTTCAATAGAGGACATAGGAACGCACGCAGAACGGTGACATCCCATCGCCAGAAATAGCGCGAATCATCAACACTTGGGAGTCTCCTCACGGAGACCCTAGTTACAAGTATGCACACGCGCTCCACTGCGGGCATTGATTCATACGCCAGCCCAAAACCTGAAGCCGGTCTATTCTAATCACGTGCGAGAATTCCTTTATTGCACTCAACATCACTCCGCGGCATCACAGGTTTATTACTTGGACCGCAAAATACTTTTCATCCGCAATCGATGCTGTACGAGGAAGTTCCTTTGTATGGACGAGTGTGTGTGTATCCCAAGCTTCTAGGCAGTAGCATGAAACACCCCTGTCAGTCTCAAGCTCATCGGCGTATCGTGACGTCGTCTTACGTCGTATACCGCGTCTAACAAGCAATCATAGCGCACTTCCTCATTGCCAAAGCGAGAAAAAAATGTTAAGTTTGCCTGCCTCCGCTTTTGGCGGTTTGAGGTCTGTCTCGCATTATTTAGATACGTCCAAACTGGAACTGCGTAGATGAACGCTTGCTTAATGTTTCACTAATTAATTCGCAATACCTCAACCGAGATAGTCGCTCGTTGTGAGATTCATCTGTGCGATGGTTTGCCAGAGCATTTCCTCCTCGCTTGTTGGTCGGTTCATGGCAACAGACTAGCTGACGTAATGTCACACGACTGTTGGCCAAAGTGTCTAACGCACGCAGGGAAATACAGATCTGAGACTGAAAAACCAAACAGAGACTGTTTGAATGTAGTACGATCGTGCGTCCTTAGAGGCAAAGCAGGTCTTGTTAGAGACTTAGACCAACATTCACAACGGTTTGATGAAAATAATCGATCACCACAGTGGTAATTGTTGTGTCTTTTAGGTTTTCACATAGAGATGAGTGACCGGCACAAACGATTGCGGTCCCATGACTAGAGACGATGGAACTTCGAAACCTGGAAGTGAATGATTTTGAACTTCAAATGTCCCTGAAGTGGGCTCTTAGCTTTTAAGCGGAAATGGGGGGAAACAGTCGCAGGAAGTATGAAAATTATCAATTATTCAAGAATGAGCTGCTTTTTTGCGATGCAGTTAATTGGTTTATACAAAGTCGTACCCTTGGGTGGCTTGCATTTAATCACCTTAATTGCATCACCATTATGCACTAATATTGGATGACAGTGTTAAAACTAATTTCCATGATTTTTATGGTGTGATCTTAGAAAAACGAGCTAAATCGTATAGTCTAATCTGGGAGCTGACGTCTCGGGGTTTAATTGACACAAATATTGTTAAATGGTACCTGGAGTACTTGCAGCTTTCCTTTGGATTGCATTCTTAAATACTTCAGAAGAATCGTATAAATGGACGGTTTGTGTACAGATCGAAACAGAGTGTATTTTCTTAAGAAAAACCTTTACGAACTTAAAACGCAACCGAAAAAATAATTCTTTTGCTCTTTTGATAAACTTAGACTTCACAAACTTAACAAAAATGTACAAAATTACAAAACTAATTGATACAAAACAGAATAATTGAATTTAAAATATTTATGAATAAGTATTGACCACCTTTTCCGTTTAACGGGTCAGTTAAATTGCAAAAATGTCGATTTTACTGAGTCTAGAGCGTTCACAAATTTTAGTAGTTGGTATAAAAAGATGAGGCTCTGATTGCGGTTGCCTTCTAGTGAAAAACTAGTTTTCGGTCCATTGTGAATATCTCTGGAGTTGAGGGCGAACGAAATCAGCTCATTTTCCATTGGCCATTAACCATCCAGTTTGTTCTTTTCCAGCCCACCACAGCAAAACCAAAGATCATTTAAATGCCCTGTTTACCGACTTGAGCAGTAGAAACTGTACTCGACGCACTCAGTAACCCATGATGCACAGTGGTATAAACCGCATTTTACGTACTGATTGCTTGACAAAAAGACAACAAGTTGGTGATATTCGATTTCTATATAGGCAAGTCAGCAAAGGCATAGGTATCCACGTCCCACCTCAAATCGCAAGAGCAATTCCTTTTGGTTAATTTATGTAATTAATTTAACTACTGACAAAGCGTTTTTTAACAGTATGTATTTAACATTTTTATCTCATATAATTCCCACCTCGATTTAGAAGGAACTCCGGTGGAAAGGTCTGCAAAAACAACAGAGCACTTGCACTTCGTCTTCCATTTTAAATCTGAACCGTTGCTCGGCCAAACCCAGCAGTCTCTGTCTTAAATTTACTGCCCTGTTATGTCATTATCGACTTTGGTGATGTTGAGTCTTTTGAGTCCCATAAACCAAGGAAATACGAATCCAAGACACTTTCATGATTCCTTAAATTTGCTGTAAAATTTGACAGCTTTTCAACACCTTAATGTGTGTGATTTTATGTGACGTATTTGGACTACACGCTGAAAAATCACTTATTTAAGATCATCCAACTTTCGGTTATAAACTACCAAGTAATACTGTTAATATCCAGCCGTATGCCTTGGAGCTAGTGCTGTTAGTTTTTATGATTAACCTCTACATTTATGTGTATTTGGTTAATAAATAAAATAGTTATTATAAATACCGTTAATAGAGCTTATACAAAGTTAGTCGATTAAATATAACCCCGATTTTTCAATTTCCTCCGTCGTAAATAACAAACCAACTCCGTAGAATTTACCCAACTGAACGATATTATTCTAGAAAATTGGTTGATAATAACTGACAAAGCGTTTTTTTTTTAACAGGATGCATTTAACCATTTTATCTCAGTTGATTTGAAAAACGAATACTCCGTTTTTCAACAGAGGCCCAATTCATTTTTCTTAAAAATCCTACTCTGTTGGAACCAATTTTTGAGCGTGTAGCCGGTGTTGCTAAAACTGGCTGTTTATCGCTGATTTGGCTACTCGAAATTTTCACTGCCCCTTAAAATTGTTATCTCAATTTGGTGAGTTTTACTCCGCAGGAAATTATAAAAGAATGCATACTTCTATTCTAACCTGTTAACCGACTTTATTTTCATACAGCTTTTGGACAGACTCTCCCATCTCAGCAATACAACATGATTATGAAAACACTAAGGGCCGGTTTCTGCAATCTTATGGTTATCTTTACTCATCGGTTTGGAATATCATCGAATGTGTTTGTTCAGCGAAATATTAACCAGAGAAGCAGTGGTTTGTTAATTAACCCCTAGAAATTGATAACCAGCCGATGTTTCGCGGTTATTTTTATTATTTAACCAATGATTTTCTGAAATTTTTATTAATTTTGACGTTTCTGCTATACACAACAACTCATTCTACAATATTGTGGAGAAAAAATACAAATAATACAATAAACGTATATATAACTCAAGATGGAGTGAACTGAACCAATAAAATCTGTCTCGTCAGTTTCGTAGACGTCTTAAACTGACAGATGTATAGAATACGGTACAATGCAGTCTATTGAAGGTAAGAGTAATGGTCCCCAACACAATAATGGATGCGAATGATGAAGTAAGACTATTTTCAACATTTTTAGCCGATGACAGCTCTCATAAATTGAATGAGTACCCTTTATCTCATTAATTGAGATAAAGCGCACTCATTGCAGTAAATATTGAAGGAACGAGAAAATGGCGACGCTCGTTGAATAAATTGAGATGATTCATTTGTACAATTTTATTGGTTGTGGCTTTAATTCTATTTTGTTTTTAAAAAATTGCTTATTGTCTCACAACATGATTTTTTTCTTCAGTTTAAAAAAAAACGCCTGTATCATTTGATTATGATATTCTTGTGCTAAACAAATTTTGCGTTTAGTTATAGATTACTGAAAATAAATACATTAATAAAATACCTTAACAAATTACTTATCAAAAGCAAACGAACCCGGAATAAAAAAACATAATCATACCGGTCAATCACTGAATCACTGAATTGCCATATAAACTGAAGAAGTGGAACGATTTGCCGCAAAGCTATGGTTTGGTTACCGAAGTGAAAAATCGTTCAACAAACACTCATCGGTTACCACAGGTTTAAAATCATGGGTTAATCTAAATCTATGGTAACATAACCACGGATTAAAGCAGCTGTGAACAGACCGGCCCTAAATCCAAATTTATGTTGGTTGTAGGTAGAGGTACGCCCCCTTCCAGCACAGTGTTTTTGTATTTTGTTTACATTGGAAAATGGAATCTTGACAAGTGTCTCACATAGTTTGTGTAGTTTTTTTTTATATAAATATAATCTCTGTCGTCTTTAAAAACAATTTTACTAATGAATTACAAAGAAATGCGCATTTTTGTTCTTCATATTTAAGTATTAAGCTATTTTTTTTTAAATTTGACTCCATACCTCCCATAAAAGCTGGCAACACTTCTTGTAGGTAGAATAAAACATGAAGCACTAGTGACGGAATTTTGAACAGAAAGTTACGACATGCATACATTTTGTCTTATTACGTATACAAGCAAATAAATCTTGAACATATTTAAACCATGCGTCGAAGTCTAATATATTCTTCATAAATCTATATGTAAAAGTGGATCATCTGAAAATCCTCCAACATCATCCAGCAAAATGTGCATAACTGGTAGTGATACGTTTTGCCTAACCCCACAAAATCGGAAGAAGGAAAAGAAACCACGCTGTCGGTTGTCGTCTCAAAAAGTGAAGTTTTATGCACGCATGTCAAATATGACAGCTAACCTAATTCATTCAATTCACAATAAGATTTCATTATACATCACAAAATTCACAATAATTCATACGTATGTAACAGGTAACGTTTTCGATTTGGGATTTTCCAAAATCCACCGTCACCACCAACCAATTCCATGACAGATGTCTTTGTTTATTCCAACTATCGATTTATTTGTTTTGCACTGCCATTGCAGACAGTCTGAAACCTGATCCAAAAGCTAGGTTTTCCCTTTCCGTTCATAAGCAATTGCCACAGTTGTAGACCCTAAACGGCGCCCCTGTAAGTCGTTACTCTGATCGCTGCGATTTCTAACCGGTCGCTGAAACAATAACTACGACTGTTAAAACCGAAAGTGTTCCGGTTATAAAATATATATGCTCTGCGTAAATATCCAAAATAAACATAATTTGCCCAGGCACCTGACCTCTGACAGTCATATAATCTAGGTCTAGACAAATTAAAAATCAAGGCTTCTTTCTAAGCAGCCGCAAACAGAAAATTCCTCCAGATAACAATATCTCAATAAAATTAGTACATTCGACAGTCATCTGATTACGCACTAGGTATACCTTCAAACTGTTTGATTCATCCGAATGACGGTTAATAAATAAATAACAATACGCGACAAGTTTGCCTGCTGATCATTTCCATGAAACCTGGAGCCAAGAAAGCAAACAAAACAAAATAAAAAAGAAAAGAAAACATTAAAAACACTTATTAACTGCATTCAACGTGCCGTGGAGTATTAATTCAAAAGCGTTGGAAAAAAAAAATTGCCACCGTCTGCAACATACCGAAAGATAATCATTTTGATTTTTTTTAATCGTCGTACCTCTTATGCGTTGTGCTTTTCACGCTTTGATGTTATTTTTCGTGGCAAAGACAAGAAATTTAGTCAATGTCACCAGACTGCCACCACACCGCGCCGCGCCACACAGCCACACAATCGAAACCGAATTGAGGTGAACTCTATTTGAATGTTTTGCGCATTTCGACACACAAATAAGTCCAACATTGCCCCATATCGTTGGCTAAATACGTAATACCTCATCGGGGCGCGTGACTCAGGAGTTCAGTTGATATGATCTTGGGTCAAGTCGAGCATCAGTGTCAAACAGGAAGACGACTGGCAAGAAAGTGAAAAGCCTTGTCAGACGACAACGGAATATCAATAAATCTCTGCGCACAAGTCCATCCACCTTTGCGCAGCCATCTTTACCGCCGCCGAAATCACAGTCAAGGTATGTGCTTTAAGATGCAAGCCTCGACGTCGAGGGACTTCCTTATGCGATTTGCATGCCAATCGATCGAAAACCGTTGGATGGCTGTCTCTTGCAAAATCACCCACATTGGGCAGAAGGCCAATGGCCAAACGCCGACAGCAGTTGAAGGGAAAACCGCGCGTTGGTGTTGGCCAACGTTTTTTAACTCACCATTGAAGCCGTCCTTTGGTTGTGCCTTTGAGCTAGATACGCGCGTGGGCGTATTTATCTCTTGGTCACAATAGCGAACCGCTAATTGGAAACTTAAATCTGTTTGACACACCCCCCAAAGGTAAGTTGCAGACAGACATAGTTTTGCAGATATAAAATGTTACAAGCGACCTTCGGCTGAATCGATAGCTGTTAAGCTCTCTGATCTTGAGGCGGTAGGGAATGCCCATGCGGCAGGTGTGACGTGGAGATGTGGACGCCTATGAGGGTGCGCTCAATAATTTCCCGCGAAATACTTTCGGCGAAAGTTTTACGGCGAATTTTTCGATGTTTTTGCTGAGTCTTTTGGCAGTGTGTCAATTTAAGCAAAATGATGAAATCATTTTGTACTGTTACGAAGTTGAGCGAGATACTGCGAGGAGATATATCTGGCTGACAATGTGTGCTCGTTGGTATACACGATGTTGTAGCAATCGGCAAGTTGATTGTGTAAATTTATGTACTTTGGGCAATACACTTTGCAGTTCAATAAACCACCTTTTCACAACCGAATTTGAAATGAAGGGAAGCGTTTGGAGGTCATCGAATTCAATGTCCTCCTTGGTATGGTCTTTGAAAGTCGGCGGTGGGAGCAGGTGCAGATTTTATGCAAATAAGAGAAATGGGTAATGGGAACCCCCATTTCGCATGTAACTTGCGTGTGTGAACACCAACAAGTTGCCTCCGCCAGTTCGGTGTTTAGCTAGCTATTTAGCCATATGTTGGGCAAGGTCACTCTTCATGTGCGTTTGTCATATAAGGGACTTCCCATGCGTCGTTGTTCCTTAGGAATGGATTTGAAGACGCATCGAGCAGACAGCGCTGGTTCGTTATTGCAAATACCCTAACCGTTGAAACCACATTTATCTTATGTAAGGTTCGAATATTCCCCTCCATATACCCATCGGCACAAACTTTTTCATTCATTCGACAAAAGAAGTTTTGAATCGAATATCAAATCGAAAGGCGTTCCAAGATGATTTCATCAGCTTGCGACCAAGTTTCTGCGACTACGCCTTACAGTAGGACAAGGCTGTTATGAGTCTTGTGTTTTTTTTTTTTTTTGAAGATGACTTTATGCCTCCTAGATGTCTTCTTAGCCCGAAGAAACAAGAGTAATTCTTTACTTTATCTTAGGGAGAGTCTTCCTCAAAGGTAGTTGTAGGAACCAAAGAAAAGCCTAAGACTACATCACAGATTATGTCTGCACATTGTAAAATTTTGCCCACGTCATCGAGTGGGTCCTCTCGCGATGACAGCGTTCACTTCCCTTTGTCTTCGATAATAGCCGGACAAATCTTGGCCGCCTGTATTTCAATACCCGAAAACACAACGCATACACCTTCCCGCCATCTTCCAACAATAGGCAAGGGAAACCGCATCAACATCTCACGATATATAAAACTCCTGTCAAACTCAACACCAGCAGTACACCTACTCGTAAGTTATAAAAACCCTCAGAGTTCTGTGTAGGGATTTACGACTTTTCCGCCACTTGGAACTTTATTGCGGATCAAACTGCACCCAAAATATAGAATAAGCTCATCAGTGGCTCAAGTTCCATGTTTCATCAGCTTATAACTTACTGCGGAACTTATGAAACTTAAGAAGAAGATCGATTAAGTATGCCGCAGAGTTGTTTAGGGCTCGTTACATAAGAGGTTGACCTAGATTGGAACAGTGAAAGCTCAAAGCTGCTATATATAGGTACGGTGACCATATTATTAAGAGCGAAACCAAAAATAACAAAAATATTCGTATTGGAATGTCCCGTATTTCTTAAAAAAAAAACAACCGGGACAGGCTATTGAAATACGGGACTATCCCGGGAAATACGGGACGTATGGTCACCGTATATATAGGTTTAAAAAATCTACCAACAAATTTGCCAGAACTAAGGCACCTACTCAGGAACAATAACTGACAAATTGTGACAGGCGACTTGACGAAGGAAATATTTGTCAAACTTTTATAGAAATTCAAGTTCGAAAGAAAGCGTTGAAACTTTCCTAATTGATTTTAAGGCCCTATTCCCAAAAATGTATGACTTTCGGTATAGGACTCTTATCACTTCAGTCGTGCTCAAAATTATGGGCTCAATCTGAATATTCTCGATTCGTTGGAAAGATTCTTTGTAAAAATGTTCGACCCCATTTGTCAAACTTTTATAGAAATTCAAGTTCGAAAGAAAGCGTTGAAACTTTCCTAATTGATTTTAAGGCCCTATTCCCAAAAATGTATGACTTTCGGTATAGGACTCTTATCACTTCAGTCGTGCTCAAAATTATGGGCTCAATCTGAATATTCTCGATTCGTTGGAAAGATTCTTTGTAAAAATGTTCGACCCCATTTGATTTGACGAGCTCTGAATGAGGCGATTGATCTATAAACTCTATGAGCTGTACTGCGACATTGACCTTTTCAAAAAGTTGGTCATCAGTCTTCGAAGATCAGGAGTTTTCGACCTCGATCCAGAAGGAAAACGCAGTAAAGAAAGACCTATTTTTGAGTGGCTTGAATATAAGTGGAAGTGGACTTCAATCAATTTGGAGTGCGCAATTGGAGAAGGTAACTGAAGGAGCGTAGTGCTGAGGCCAGGGTCCCCTCCAGACTGTAGCCCTAAGTAGTTAAGTAAGATAAGCCAAACCAACGGGGGAAGGGCTTGAAAAAAGTTATATTTGATTGGATTAAAACTGTCTAAACGCAGTATTCGAAAACCGTGTTTCCCAATGTGAGCATCATTTTCTGATGAGACTACCTTTTAATATTTTTAGCGACAGCAGTATATACACCAAAACCTCGCTTTGCGTCGTTCCGATTTGCGTCGTTTCGAAGTTGCGTCATTTAAAAATTATAGTGGTTTCAAAGCTGCGTCGGTTTTATTTCAGTTTGCGTCGTTCACAATGAAATGAAAAACATATTTATTTTTTTTATTATTTGAATTAATATTAAAAATCGTTATTTGGATTGGCGTCTTGTTTTTCTGGTCCCAATTAACGACGCTAATCGGGGTTTTGGTGCGTAGTTGTGAAGAGATAGGTGAAATCATAGGACTTTAAGAATAGGGGTCTTCAATGTCCACATATAGTTGTACTTCTTTGTCTTTCATGCCCTCTTCTGTAACTACGAGATGTCAGTGTACATCAAATGCATTACATCCATCGCTTCGTAAAATAAGGATTTATAGGTGCGCCACATAGCTAATAAGCCAAAGACCTCGGGACAGACTGAAGGTTAATGGTATGCCTCTGGGTAGGAAACAAAGAACTCGCATTCCGGCCGCCATGTAAGTGGCATACCCACGGGAACCAAGCGAACTCTTCGAAAGGGGAATACCCAAGTACGAATAGATGAGATGGGTGCAATGTTCGTACGTTTGATCTTATCCCCTGTTACCTACCTACCAACGATCATGATTGACTATGCAATTCATAGGTACAGCGTACAACGCCAGCTCGATCGATTCCATGTCGCAGCTGCAAATCTCAACAGTAGTTCTAGAAAGTCTCTCATCACATTAAAAGCAAATGAGGGCTTCCAAGCTCATAAGCTAATTTCCTATTTTTAGCACTTCCATAGCAATCGACTGAAATACAAGGCACCCCCGCATGCATTCCACTCAACACGTGACTTTCTAGATAGAATTCGAATATGAAAATTTAAACGATTCTCGGACCACATTCCGTCGTCACTGTCACTTAAACCATAAACCAAGTCGGTCATCCATTCATCCACTACTGCATCACTTATTCAATTTGCAACTTGATCGTACAGATACAATCATCCCCCATATATGCGGTCGTATTCACATCGCAAGTTGAAGAGTACATGCCCCGACAGAAAGCATTCAGATTCGTTTAGTCCCCCCGGCTGGCCCCTTTTGCCCGGTACCGGTACTCGGTACATCCGAATTAAGCTTAACGAGCGCCCCATTAAGATCCGCTTGCTTGAAAGAGAGATGGCGTGATGGACGGGAATTTGTGCACTTGTCGAGCCCAGCGTTGTAGATCTCATGAATGGAACCCAGAGTAACAACAGATACCGTCCAAAGATACATTGGCGCTCTCTTTCCAACTCGAATCACAGTCGGATTCAATTGAAAAACGTACGATAGAATCCGTCCAATGGCGGCACGCCAGACCCCAGCCTATATAAAAAATTTATAAATCAACAATCACCAGATTTCTCTTTTTATTCGCGCGCATTGTTGGCCAATTCTCTTTATTCGCGTTCGCTTTTGCAGAAATACCCAACTAAAAAGTTGATTTGTGCGCAATCATTGCTGTTCCATATTCATGATTCAGCAAATCTTATTACCCATCTCGGACCAGACCAAAAGATGAAACTCGTAGCTGGTTATGCAAATTGCAGCGCAGCTCACCATTGTAACGCACTTGAGTCCCATTAAGTTTTCTATATAGGTATACCGAGTGCGATGTGAACGTGAAGTTTCTGGAAGCAGCGTTCCGTATGCGTGACTGATTTGCGTCAGTACGGGCATACTGAAATGATTTCCAAAGATGTTGACAGAATGGCGAAGCCAGGCAGGAAATGAGATGCCGACTCGATTGACGCCAGTTTGTCTATAAAGGAGAACTGTCTCGTGATTGCACTGATAACATTTGTGGAATAGTGTATCTGTCACGCGAACTCATCACTGCCATCGGTGGCACTCCGTCAAAGTATAGTCACCTCTTGACATATTTGCTTGACCCCACAGGTTGAGCAAATTGAAACCAGTTTGTGTTTTGCGGCTTATTTGGGTTCCTTTGAGTCTGATTTAAATATGCTAATTTGCTAATACCCAACGGCACTTCTTGCGGAAATTCCCCGCTACACATACACAAACGCTGTTAGAAAGCGTTCAGTATAGGTGTGTGCTTTTAGTGAAGGGTTTTTTTTTTCTTATTATTGTTTTTTGGGCTAATCCCGCGCGCTTCTTATTAATGGAAATTAAATTGTAAGTGCGTCGATTGTCGATAGGGGAATTGATAATGAGTTGAGCGAGATCGCGTGAGAATCATGAAATGAATCTGCTGGTGTTTTATATGATTAACATCAGACCATACGTGGTCAATGGAAAACTGGTGATCCAGCTAATGATCACCAGACTTTGTGGATTTTTGAAGTAATACTTCTTTGACTTGGGGGGTAAGCTGGTGAATGCGTCACAAAATCGTTACGGAAATTGCGAGCGGAAATTGAGAGGTAGATGTAAGTTATTGAGATAAAAAGAGAGAGAGTTACGTTTCGTTTCGAATGTTACTGTAGAGGCAAGAGAGATAGATGCGAGCACACATTTTCGTTCTTTCTTTCTCTCAGCCAGTTTCGTTTCGTTATCTAAGACACAGCATACAGTGCAGCAGTGATACCAGATCGGGGGATTTATCACGTTTTGCGGGATTTTCTCACTAATAATAAGCTAAAAGGGACAAAGGGATTTTTCATAGTACAAAAAGAAATGGATTTTACTTTTTGGTCAAATTTTGTTCCTAAATGCTCATTTCATTAAGAATAAAAAAATAATTCAACCTACGATCAAATTAAATGTTTTGATGTTTAGAAAAAAGTCATTCAAAATATCTGAATGATTTCATTTTCTTTTTTTTCCCCTAAACTGTTTCATAAAATGACATATGTGTCTGTAAATGAATCACGAGTATTTTTTTTAAATAATAAATTTATTTATTTTGTTAACATAAAAGGGATATTTTGAGTATAACCGTGGGATAACCTGCCTCTCAAGTCTGGTATCGCTGCAGTGCAGGCCTATTGTCTGTATTACACTGTAGGAGCAACAGAGAGAGGTGCGAGCTCACAGTTTCTTTTCATTCTCTCATAGCCAGTTATGTTTCATATATCTATGACATAGCGCACGCCTATTGCAAGGTTGCCACTTTGGTAATTTTTTACCAAATTTGGTATTTTTTTTTAGCTTATTGAGTTTTGGTAATTTTTATCTGGTTATGGTAAATTTTTGAGCAGATATACCAAGAATGCGAACTCATTTAAATGCTACCTTACTGCTTCGGAGTGAACGCATTGCATTATTTGCATATGTTTCATCATCATCCATATAAAACTGTTTTATTCGCTGTTCAACACATTACAGAATGCACTCATTTTCTTCTTTTGACAGATGGTAAATAATAATAATTAATCATATTATTTATATACAGACATGAAACTCTAATTTGTTAAGGGTTTGTTATAAGTAAATAGGTAGATGATCTGGGAGATCTGCTGGTCCTCTAGCAGCTGGTAATTTTGTGCAAAATCAAATAAAATATTTTTTTTTTGCAAGTGGCAACCGTGGCCTATTGTCTGTTCATACTGTAGGAGCAAGAGAGAGAGCAGTGCGCTCACCCATTTTCTTGCTCTCTTCCTCTCATAGCCATTAAATTATTGAAGAAAATAGATATATTAGAATGTATAAACTAAACATGTATATATAGATGGAGCTAAAGAAGTTTTACTTCAGTCGGGTGGTCTAAAGCACACTCGTTTTTTTACAAGTCGTATGTTATGTACGCTGACGAAACAATACAAACACAATAGAAATGCTGATAAATCAGTTCTATACGAACCTATAACCGGTGATAGAAATAAAATAAATAATTGGCGCAACAGGTCCGTAGGGACCCTAAGCCTAGCTTCTCACAACCATTCGTCTTGTGTGAGTTTTTTATTTTTGTGACGAATGGAAGGGATCTACAATTTTATGCCGAGTCCAAACGGCCAATTGAGAAGCTCTTTCATGACAGTTATACTCTCGGATGTTTGTCAGACGTTCGCGAGAGGTGGCGCAGCGAAAAAAAACCTTAAGTTGGAATTTGGGTTTTTCTCGGGATTCGAACCTGGGACCCCTCGCTTAGTAGTCCAACACACTAACCACTAAGCCACTGCGCCACCAGTGATAGGCGATTGCTTAATTGGAAACCTCAAACAGATCTTAGGTTAGGTTAGGTTAGTGGGTTGGCAGGACAAGAGAAACCTGTACATGCCACACTTAGATCAATGTAGATGCGTTGTGATGCCCCAGGGATTTATGACCCCCATACACTGGAAACCAATGAAAAACCTACGGATTGGTAAACCACCCCGTTTTATTTACAAATTTAAGTAAAAAGACCTGTCTGAAAGTTCTACTAAATCCTCGAAGAAGTAACTACCAAGGATTTTATTTCTTACGTGGCAGAGTCCTGGGCAGTGACAAATAAAGTGTTGGGTGTCCTCATACACCTCCTCATCACCACAACCTCTGCACAGGTCATCTGTACTGTTTCCCATTTTCTTGGTATGGTATTTTAGTGTATTATGTCCGGTGATAATGCCTTCAATTGTAGGATTTTGTCCGTTTTCCGTTTGTTGTAGATTGGCCACATTTTCCTGGCTATGCCACAGGAGTCGATCGTCTTTCTGAGATTACAGGGCGGAATCATTACTGTGGTGTCTGCCGGGTTTAGTTCAAGGAAAGATCCTGTTCTTGTCAGCTCATCAGATTTTCCATTTCCAGACACACATTTGTGCCCGGGAACCCAGCATAGTCTTACGTTGTACTGTGCGCCAAGTACCCGCAGCTCGTCGTGACAGCGACCTACAAGCTTCGATTTTAACTTAACAGAGATCGCTTTTATTGCCGCTTGGCGGTCAATGAAAAAGGTAATATCTGCATGAGGTATTGCCATCATTGTAACCTGTTTAGCAGCTGTTGTCACTGCCAGTACCTCAGCTTGGAATACGCTGCTGTGACCAGGAAGCCTGATTGAACGTCGATTTCCATCTTTGATCCATCCGTCCCTGCTAGGGAAACACGTGTTAAATGGTCTTGTGGAATCTAGTCGGGAGGTGGTATTATTTCCCGTGTATTTGTTCAGAATTTGTGCATGTCCTGTCAGGCTGTGTTTCCAGTTTTTGGTCTGGCCTAACCGAAGGGCGCTGTTTGCAGCAGATTGTTGTAGAAAGAGGTCTAGGGGTTTGAGATTGAGTATAGCCTCTAGACCTGCTGTGGGGCTGGTTCTCATTGCTCCCGTGGTGCCAATACAGGCCATTCCGGGAGTTTTTTTCATGGTTTTTAGATTGTTGGTTTTTAACAGCGCTTGCCACCAGAATAAACCACCATTATGTTAGTATCGGTCTTAAAACCGTTGTGTAGAGCCACATGACTATTTTAGGGTTAGGACCCCATGTTTCTCCGAATATTCTGTTACATAGGCATTGAATACTATCAATGCCTTTTTGGCTCTTTCTTTAATGTTGAGGTTCCAGTTTAATTTTCGATCTAGGATAACTCCCAACTATCGGAAATTATTAGCGGAATACCTTCAATTGTTGGCAGGCTTAATTCCGGAATTGTTCTTTTGTTGGTAAAGAGAACTAATTCTGTTTTATTTGTGGGCTTACTGCCAGTCCGCATTTCTTTGGCCAGGCATAGAGCACTGTTTAGATCTTACTAACTCCCAAGATTATTTGAGCGTGATCTGACTCTAAGTTGAACGAGCGAGCGCATAACTCCATTTGGTATTTGGAAATATTGAAAGCAGTTTTCAAAAGCCATTAAGGCGGGGCAATCCTCTGAACAACTGGGCTACAGGGAGGACAGACTTTTGAGCTCTCTTTCTGAATAGGTATTTCCAGAGGTTCCCAGCTTACAACTTATGCTGCGCTAACACCTTTCAGCAATCACGTTTGGGAGCTCTTGCAGCTCCATATTAGTTCGACTTTCCTGAGGTAAATAATCGTGAAAAAAATAAAGAAGATCCTAGAAAATCAATACCGCCCCATGAGCTTGACATTGTTTTACTTAGAGGCAAAGAGACTAATGTTGCAACGGAGTAATCTAAATAATAACTAAATACATCCAATATTTTTGTCATAAGCATAAAGCGATTAAATGAAAACATTTTCATTCGTTTTTGAAGCTTTATGATGAGCATTGATAGATGCTCGGTCTTCATGTTAAAACTATCGTGCTAAAACGTTAAAGGAGATTTTAAACACCTTTGCAAGCTATATAGATTTCGAGAGCTATTCGAATCAGACCACCATTGTCGGGTCTCTTTTTGTCTCACGTTTGCAAGTTAGTAGTAGATGCTGCAAAGACATCCAAGCCCGCAGCACCAATGAATCGGACACGACTTTGCAATGCCCAGCTTTAACTTCGAGGCAGTAAGGAACATTGTCGTCTTTCATCGCATCTGAAAACCACATCTCTTTAGAAATCAAACTTAAACGAAGAGTAACGCTTCCCAAATGCTTTAAATAATTAATTAGGTATGTAGACTCTGTACATTACATATGTCCCTGTTTTAAGTATCTGAAGTATGCGGGCTCTCAAGCGGAATATATCGTTCCGAAAGATATTTGGTACGGTTCGAGTTTATGACTATTTAACGACGAACGATACGCGGCTTAGTTAAGAAATCTCTCGTTGGCCGTTTGATATGACAGGATATACCACTGAGTTTTGGATTCTTATCCCGAGGTTAAAAGCAGTGGGGTAAGTAGCCTTAGGTTGAAACGGTATTGACTAACTTCGTGCGGTCACATGCATATAGCTAGCAAAGTGTGTCTGTGCTACCAAAGTCTTTGTTCTTTGGTACATAGCTGTAGAAACAACTAACAATGGGTTAGGACCTTGGTTATACCTAGACTTTCATTACCTACGAGTAAGTTTGTACAATTGCCTTCGACTGTTGTACGTCACTAGCCTTGGGGACATACAAGAAATAGTCCTCTCTTTCTTTATAAAAAAAATATCATTTCAGTCTTACCGTCTGGCACTGAAGCTAGGTCTCTTAAGCAAATAAAGTCGCCTAAAGTGAGATTCTTCATATCGAAAATTTGCGCTCCCGTTTGCGTTGACAGACTTTGCAGAAGGAGGTTGACTCTCCTCGAAATCTTGAAACAAGTTGTGATCTAGTCACAAGTGGAAAGCGAACCTGGAGGAAGTTAGCCAAAGATCTGGTTAACTGATTAAGCGTACCTATTAATTGGAATGTTTCGACAGAAGGTGACTGAAGATGATGACACAAATTTGTAGCAACTGTAATTTAGTGCCACGGTCAATGGCGCGATTACATCGACGAACTCTAGCAATGAAGCAACGCTTTGCTCCACTTAGGAGTTTCTACAGCGATTCACACATAATACGCTGTAAGTAGACGAGTCCGAAGGGCAGGAGTATACTTACCAACTTATCGCTGCGTACTTTGGAAACAGCCAAAATGTGACACCAAAGATAAATTCGCAAATAGCTAGCGCCAAAACTGTTAGTGGAATCGGGTAAGGTCATGTTTTCTATGACCGAATAAAAGAGTTTATAGATTAAGGGTTACCGTGATGCAGGAATGCTGGGCAATTATTTAACTTTAAATCAAATTGTTATAAAATTTTACCCAATTTCATGATGAATCTTTTGTAGTGAAACAATTTTATTTTAATTTTTTTCTTGCACTTGATTTGCTTTAAACAAAAAATATCGGCATTCGAAATAAACCTCAAGGTTTATATACATATATTACATTTTGCAATTTAAGGTAGCTAAATATATTTTAACTGTAACTATAAAAGTTTAAATTTATTTTCAATTTGCAAAAAATTAAATAATGAACGCAAATTATATTCAGACATGGGACTCTAACACTATAGGTAACCCCTTGATATTTTTGAGACAAATGGAAGGCATGGAGCAAATGGACTTTTTGTTGAAACCGAATTGGTGAATTGAAATGTTTTTTTTTCGCAGTTTGTCCAGATGTTTCCGAGTGGTAGCGGAGTTTAAAAATAAAGCTGCACTTTGGGTTTTTTTCTAGGACTAGGAATGCAACCCTTTTGCCTTGTGCTCTGTCATACTAACCACTGAGCCGTCCGAACAACTTAAGGATATTGCAAAAATATTGAATTTGCATGGTTGCCTTTATCTTTGTCTATTTTACACCTAGCAATTTTTTGTCAGATTTTTTAAAAATTAATCACGAAATTAATAATGAAAAAAAAGATGGACGTGTATCTAAACTTTATGCGACAGATGTCAGACAAAGAATGAAACCTAAATTTTTATTTATTATTTATATAAATATATTTAATATATTTTAATTTTCACACGAATTTATAGTGAAAAAACATTTTGCTTAAAAACCGCATAAAAGTGTACGTGTCAGAAGCAATTTGTTTGCGATTTGTTGACAGCGACATTTTCTACGCAAATTTTGTAGTGAACTAAAATTTTACTAATAAAAATTTTCATATTAAATTTTATTTTCTATTTAAAATAGGAAGGCGCTGTACCTAACAATTTTGAAAATTCTGTTGACTAGTTGATACCAGCTTAACACATGTCATAGATCGAGAGCAAAATTATCAAACAACTCTGTCCTGTAATAAGAACCAATATTTCACATTTTAGAAGTTCGGTTTAGGAAATTTATTGTGAGGTGAAAACTGAAAGCCTTCCTAAGGTACTCTTGGTTATATGACTGATAGCAGAAAATATAATCTTGCACCTATCTTCCATAAGAAAAGCCTATGTTTCAAATTATAGCTTCCAAGGCCTAATAGTCTTCCAGTTATTTCAGAGGATTTCGGATAACAAACTATTTAAACGATTTACATGCGTTTACTTTGTTTTTTTTTTTTTCCTTGTTCCTAAACCAAATTTTGGGGCTTAAAGGTTTTAGTTATAAATTAAATTACGATGGCAATTCTGTCTACGTACACTCAACCAAACATTTTGATGGATTTGTTTCAAAATTTGACATTCGTTTTTTAAAGTTTTATTTAAATGTTAATAGCTTCAAATTTATCCGGACTTCTCATACAGCGACTTAAAAAATGATTTGTTGTTTTTAGATTTCATACCGGGTGAACAATGAGCTGATGCCAAGGTTGCCAAGTTGAATCATTTCCTTTCTGATTGTATTGAATTTATATCGAGACGCAAAATCTTAACATTTAATTCAGCTATTAGCTTAGCAGTATTTGGGGTTGCTAAACAATGATTATGGTTGATATATAAAGGCGCAGTCGTGGATATTTTTTTTTGTATACTGGCTATATGCATTTTTATATTAGTTTCGTAATTATCTTTTAACTACTATATTGTTGAGGCAATTCCAGTATTTCCAAGTCCGATAAATAATCTTTTTTGACGACTCTATTTAGACAATTGACCACTAAAGCGTGATTTAATTTTATAAAAAAAGGTATCAACGTAAAAATATTCAAAATGACTGGAAATTTTATTAAAACTTTAAACTTTGTATACCTATACCCCATCTCTTTTGTCTTGTTTTTTTTTTATTACTCGCGAAATTTATTAAAGGAAAAGAAAGCAAATTAATAGAATCACTGTATAAGACTGCTATAACTCCTGTGAACATAATTTATTCTAAAACTTTATGGAAACTATCCACTACGAGTTACGCAACCAGAACTATGTTCCTCTTGGTTTAAACCTCAAATTTGCAAGCCACAGAAGTACGAAAACCTGTCTCTGATTTTGCGCTCTATAGCACCATCTTCGAAACAAAAATCAATTGACATCTCAAAGGAGTACCTAATCCACTCTGAAATAAATGCCACTGAGAGCTATAGCCGTGCAAATCAAACAGGTACCTGTACAACAAAATGCAAATTATTTTGGCTCAAAGAAACCACCAAAAGATAACGAAAACGTTATTAAAATGTATCTGCTAATGATTTTGTTATTTGGTGTGCCGTTTTTTTTCGTTTTTAATTTACTTGTACTACAGTAAACGTATTTGCTGTTTGGATTGTAGTATACTTACAATACAGACCATAAAGCAAGTGCCACTCAAACGTATTGCCACATCCACTAATTCAAGGTTGATGGTCGACGTTCGCATGAGCTCATCGTGCATGGAATACACAAAAGTGATAATTAGACAAGATAAAGAAGAAGACACACATAAGCGACATCGACGAAGCTTTCACAGAAGAAATACCAACGAAAACTATGTGTTTGAGAAAACACCAAAAGCCCATTTGCGGTGGACACACGTGCTTCGAAACTGAAAGTGGTCCATCGGCAATTAATTTACTAATCGGCATGGCCACTCCCTTTCGGGTTAAATACTTTTTAAAATTCCCGATGTAAAATTGACGAAAAATTGGCAAAAAGAAGAAGCTATACGGACGATCCCTAAAGACGAACACACTTGGAATTTTAGGAACGTGGCTTGTTCAGAATTTTAAGCGCACCACCAGCACCACCTCTATAGCCATGTTCCGAAAACGACCCGTTCCACTCTGTATTCATATTTGGTACTCACCTCCAGTGGTTTATACATAGATTGTAAGCTTTTTGGCTTGACTGGCGTGCATTGATGGAGTTTGTCAAAATTGGGTTTTCCCATTGGGGATGAAGAGCAGAGAGCACCGATTGACGAATCTCTTACTAATACTAAAATAAATATTAAACCACACAAGTCCGCAACCCATCGACTAAATGTATGCCAGCGGAATTTTTAAGTTTTCTTTGCTCTTTATGCCACATTTCGATTCCACGTCGATGGTCGACGTCATGCCGTCTCTTCGAACTGGCCTCAGACAATGGCTTGCAACTAATGAAAGCAATCAATCGCCGCGGCAAATGAAAGTAAAAGAAAACTGCGGCCATGTTCAGCCGGATTAAGTGCGTAGACAGCGTAAATTACGAGTATGTGGTCTCTGGTGGTGTATGTGCGCGATGTCTCGTTTGTAGCAGCGCGCTTCAAGCGTTTGGCTTGTCCATTGATGAGTGGAGACGCCGGTGTCAGTTGTTGTGTTGTTTAACCAGCTAAAGCTTCTCGCCTCCCCCTTTACGCTCGGAAAGAGATACCCAAAGCCGAGTCTTTTTAGAGCCAAGACAACAACTGCTGACTGTGTCTGTTTTGCGTTTAAATATGGTGACCTACTTTTGGCGGCCCCCCTGCACTTGGTCGGCGAAGGCAACGTGAGGAGTGGGGTGCAGAAGGACGCTACGATTGCATTTATCATGCTGAGTCCAAAGGTGGTGTTTTGATGTTTCGCTCGGTTCAGTGTACAGGTGAGAGCTTTGCGATCATATTTTCATCCATCTGAGAGAGTTGAATCTCTGGTAAGACTCGGACTGTTACGTAGTCTTGTTGACTTTATAAACGAATATAATAGGAAAATTTCAGACTAGCAATATAGGAGAACCAGGAAGAAATTATCGAATGAGATCGATTACTATTGCGTGAGATTGTTCGGAGGAGTGTTAAATAAATGCATGGTTGCGAGTGTGCATATCGTCAGTTCGTAGTATTAAAAGTGGGGTTACGTAAAGCAGCGTTCAACCATATTTTTAGCATAGAGGAGTGATTTGCTAGACGTCCAAAGCGGGCGAAGAGTTGACACGGCTACAGCTTCCAAGAAGTTTACAAAAGTACCCCAAAGAACGACATCAGATATCGGAACCGCTTATTGAAACACTGAAGAACTAGCTTGGAAACGTAGGTCTAGTCTGGTCAAACCCTGTCAAAAGCTTAGACTTAATTTACGAATTTTTTTACTCAATTTGTGTGCCCCTTTAAATCTCTCAACAAAGTGTTCATGAGGGCCAGTAGTTGTCCGTTTCGAATCGAACCTTCATAAACATGTACACCCAGCATCAACACTTACATTATTCAGGGTGTTACTATAGCACGCTCATTTAGAATGCTTTAAAATATATTTGGAGTGTTAAGCAAGCGAATAGAAAATTAAAGGTCGAATATCTGCAAAATGCAAACAGTTTATCTTTATGCACAAAGTCTATTTTGAAGCGATATCCGATACCAGTGGATAGGTACTGGTATTGTTTGAACTTACCCATTTCAAAGCCTCAAAAAAAGAAAAGTCTCGTTTGTTTTGTTCAATTTAAATCTCTTTGTTTTATTGTATGTTTCTTTTAAAATATGCGCATATATTATGTAATTATATATTTATAATCCTATTTTATACAACTCATTTTTAACAATTTTAATTTGTGTTCATGTTTTGTTCTTCATTTTTACTGCGACTTGTTTAGTTTTACAATTTTCTTTATTTTATTTCCTATTGTAAGCTAAGCGTATGTTTTATATTTTTTATGTTTATTTTTCGAAAAGGTTTTGTTTTCTTTCATATCATTATGTGTACAAAAAATATTCTATTTTAAATTAATCAAAAATATGCAATATGTTTTAAAGCAAAGCTGCATTTTTATTTTCTTTAACCCGGTTTGTTCCACAAAACGAATGTTCTCTTATTCTGCTGAGTACAATATGTGATTATGTCATACATTGAGTGCATATATGATAGGTGCTAACACAAAAACCAAGAAGAAAAATATACAAGGAAGCTGCTACACCAAAATTTTAGTTTTCGAGGTGTACTCTACTCGCACTTACTTTAGGAAACCAACATTTTACTTAGTATTTTGTCGGCGAAAAGAAACGAAAGAAATTTAATTTCTTTCGTTTATCTGTTTCAAGTTCTAATTTATTGAAATAGCATATTTTTAGTTTTCTCTTTGATATTTTTGTAGATAGAAAAAAGAAAAAAATCAAACAATCACCATCACACATGCCATTCTCCAGAAACAAAGGAATAAAAATATATAACTAAGCATACAACTAAAAATTATCCATATAAATCATTGAACAAATCTTTGAATTTTGCGTACATGTTTTATTTATTTTATTTTATTAATTATATTAAATTAACAGTAATCACAATGTTTTTTTTTTTTTTTTTAATTGTTTTGCTTCACGTCATTCTGCACCTCGCCCTTTTTAGGGGTTTCTTTAGTTTATTTCTCGAATCCTCGAACTATTCGAGTTTTTATTATTTCTTTTATTTATTTTGTATATAGCTCGTTATAGACAGGAATGCTTAGTGTAAACAGAAGAACAAAAAAAAACCAACAGAAAATTACCTAAAGCCACCCAACTCAGAAGATGAACCAACAAGTCTCCAATTCTTTAAAAGAATGATTAAATTAAAGTCTATGTCCTATAGTATAACAAAAAAAAAAAACATTCAGTCTTTTCATGAAAGAAAGTTAACCCATAAAATAATATAACAATACTAACTCCCAAACCATAAGATTCTTGTATTCTCACTACGTACTTTTTGTTTTGCATATAAACACGAACGTTGACATGTGATAGAGCCGTCATCTGCCACATCTCTATTCAAAGCTGTCATTTGATCCACCTATCTGTCATCTGTCAAGTGGCTCTGCGGTATTTGTTATAAGAAAATACATTTAAAAAGACTGATCCGAAAGAAACAAAGCAAAAAATCCCAAAAAGAAAGAGATTGCGAATGAAATAGAAGAACAGTATAATTTTTGGCAGAAGAGATTGGGTGGCTGTCATCTCTCGCCGAATGACCCGTACTTAGGATTGTTGTCCACTGTTTATAACACTTGTTTCTATTTTTAACTAAAAAATATATATTTTTGTCAAACAATACCTAAACAAAAACAAATAGAACAGAAAAGAGCAACAAAGTTCTTTGCTTAAACGGGTCCAATATCACTTTGGTATCTGGCGGTCAGGTAATTGGCGGCTTCTGTCATCTGCTCCAGACACTGGTACAGTCCCGATAGATGTCGCCTGCATTGTCGTGCCAATTCGGTGGCCTTGTCCGTATTGACTTGTTTGCCTTGGTTTTCGCCTTTTTGGCTATTACCGCAGTTACCTTCGGATTCGATGCCAGAATCGTTCTCATTGGAGATATCACTTTCGGTGTCGCTCAAGTTACTCACAGATGTGGTGGAGGTCATTGAGGCGGTCGAAGGTCGACGAATGTGCCCTTTAACTGTGGTACCTGTTGATGCGGATGCTGTCGATGAGGCAGATGATGGCGATGATAAGGAATTTGTAGAGCTATTGTTAGCGACCGCATCTGTTGTTGTGTTGGATGACGAGGAGGAGGGAGAGGTGGAGGAGGAGGAGGAGGCAGATGAATGTACACTTGTGGAATTTTCTTCAATTGACGATGATGCGGTGCTTCCTGCAATACCCTCGTCCTCTTGCTCGGCGTCCTCGTCGCTACGATTCCAGAGTAAGTCGTTCTTGAGCGCATTCAACATATTGTACAAGTTGAACAATTCAGCGGAGCTAAGGAATTCGTGAACGTTCTTTGAACGTTTCTTGTGCGCTTTGCCGTTGGCGTTAAACGTGTTCAGTGTGAGCTGATTTGAGGTGGAATTTTTAGTCGGCGCTTGGATGTCTGTTGAGTCTCCAATCTAAAAAAAAAGATAAGAAAGGAAAAGAAGGGGTCTTAGTAAGAGCGTTTACAGTTGAGTGACAAGTTTTAAGAATCCCCTTATTAAAAGAGCTACCACATGGAAGCTACTTTAGGCCTTTACTTTAACAACCGATGTTCCCATTTAAAACAGAAGAGTGAGAGCGAGCTGAATTATAATTGGACTGCCATAGGAGAGCCGCCTGGGACCTATACTTCCTAATACCGAGTTCTTACTTTGCTGCGGAAAGCGATTATTGACAAAAAAACGGTCTAAAAGCTCTACATAGATCAATCTTCATGCTACAGAATCTAAATTAAATTGGCGGTGGTTTAAAACTCGGGTGACTAATTGCCGAAACATGAAATTTTGACGAGGGATCAAGCTACAACTCTATCTCCTACTTGTAATAGAATATCAAGTCCATATCTACAGAGGTTAAATGAAGACTCATAGCAGAATTATATGGGAGTAATCTAGCTTAAGCTGATACTCTCGGATATTAAAAAACCCTAGAATGGAATTTGGTTTTCTTCGGGAAGCAGACCTGGGACGAAACTGCGACTGCTATCAATGAATTCAAATTCAAAAGCGCCTTCAAGTTTGATCCACTTATAGGTAATACTTCTAAACTAAAACTTCTCTTACCTGTCTGTCCATGAGCCTGCACGGCACCAGAATTGTCTCATCCATAGCATTGACGGTTTTCACGAATTTTTCCATGACATTAACAATACTGTCTTTTGAGAATTGTTGCTCGTCATGGCGTGCGATACGTCGAAGGCAGTTTCTAAAATGAAAAACGAAAACAAAAGTTAGTGAATTCATTAAAAATACAATAAACACTTAAATTCAAGAAATAATTGCTGATGAAATGTGTTTGTTGATTATAGCCAGAAGCAAACAACTTTACATACACAAAACCAGTCTCAGCTCTCAATTGATTACCGAAAATCTAGTTTTTATTTTTTTTTTCTGTCGATTAAAACGTTTCGAGATGTCTACACAAGAAATATTCAAATGGCCAGGGAAAGCCCCAGACGTGCGTCGATAAGTCTCGCTTAGGTCGTTTTTTGGCTTGTCTTGTTTTAGAAACAAAATACGCTACGAATTTTAAAAGGAGGGACTCATGTCTTATTTTTAGAAGCGGGCTTAGTTCATTCACAAAACACTTAAGTCTCATTAATTGAAGGTTGGTCAGGTATGTCAATTATTTAAGAACACACAACGAAGATCATTCAAAGAAAATGCGGATGTGACGCCTTTGATGTTGATACACGTAAATAAATAACGACGAACCCAAATTGAGGGCGTACTAAGTGTAATGACTCAGAGTTACCAACGTTCAAAGGTAGTAATTAGTTTTGTTCGCAGCTATCAGCTTAGGGGTTAAGATGACCATAGATACCATAATGTACGACGCTGATTCATGTTTTTTTTTTTTTTTAGGCTGTTACGGTGATATGGTCATTTATCAACCGATTTCGTCATAATTGGTTGTTTTTTGTTTTGCTGAAAAATTGTTCAACCATTTCGCTATATTTAAGTTATTCATGTGTTTTGTTCATTGTTGGGCAAATTTGTGTTTGCTAATTAGAAAACAATTTTAATTCGAATCAAGTTTGGAAACATATCGTCTCACGCACAGTAGTGTAATATGTGTCAGAGATTTTCTTGAAGAAAACAGATTAAAAAACAAAAACAAGTAAAAGTGTTATCATCGGCCTGGCCGATGCTTTGATACCCTCCAGTGCATACAAGTCATGCAAAACTGGTTTTGTACCTGGTGCTACTTGAATGACATAGCCAAAATTTAATATCAACCTGACGACGATAAAAGTAAGTCCTCTCACAAAATTTCACTAACCAACGTGGATTCTTTTGGCCGCTATCGTGTTTTCAACCGACAGAGAGACACATGGGTTTAATATTGATTTTGATTGATAGCCCCCCAGGTATTAAACCAACCTGACGACAATAAAAACAAGTCCTTCCACCAAATTTCATTTGCCTATGTCAATTCCTTAGGCCGCTATCGTGCTTTCAACAGACAGAGAGACAGACAGAGGGACATGGTTAAATCGATTCAGAATATGATCTTGATTCAGAATATATATATATTCTTTTTTTTTTTTTTTTAAATTCATTTTTATTTCTTCAATCTTTAAACTTATATCCTAGACAAAAACGATTAAATCTAATTTAAAACTAACATTTCTTATTCCAGCTTACTGGCCCTTAGCGAGCGCTCTATATATAAATTCTCTCCGGTCTCCGTTGACTCCTGCTTGGCGTTACAAATGTAATGACAAAGTGAATATATACCTTCCTGTGGAGGGTATAATAAAGCTGAGTGAACTCTGGCTCAGAAATTAGCTCTGGTGTCTGGGCACGTAAAGTGAAATGATAATGAATGGGAGGCAAAAAATAAACTATGAAAAGTGATTAGGAGTTTTATACTGAATGGAAAGGAGCCTATTGAAAGTATCATTCACAGCTAAATGATTCGTTCTAGTACAAACTAATTGAACATGTTCCAAAAGCCGATAGCATTTTCCAAAAGGCCAAGTTTTGAGAATCGTCCGAGAGTTCAAAAATGTAGAAATGGGATACCCCAAAATGAAAGTTGTTAGTTTTATTAAAAAGTTAAAAAAAAAAGTTGCTCAAAAATGTTCCCTTTTTTTGGTGCCACTTTGGGCTTCAAATCTTCTCTGACCAACAAAAATCCCACGTTACATAAATTTGATAAGTATTTTGGGTTAATTTGAACAGCTTTTTCATACGAACATGATATGTATAAGGCCGTACAGAACCACTTAGATAATCTTCAAATTACGAGGAATACCTGATCCTGGTATGAGATGCACCTACATTTCGGATTCTATCAGCCAAGGTTGCAGTTAGTAATTACTGGAAGGCCTTGAGGCTTTGAGGCTTTGAAGACTTCAGCTCATGTTTTAATTCGACTAAATTTCATTAGAGCAATCCATAACCAAAGTTATAAAGTCCGCGAAATCGAATTGCGAAATCATGAAAATTTGTAAATGGTTGCAACAATTATCAGTTTTAAGTAAACTCCTTATGGCATAATTTTGCGAGAGGCTCACTTACTCGTCTAATAAATCATGCACTCTGACCTTAACTGCATAATTAATTTAGGTTATTATCTTTCTCAAATGTATAGACGATTTTTGACCATGACGCTGGTTTGCTAATGAGCATCCATAAATCGGTATTAACGAGAATGTTAATTTTGCCATGGTTCAATGAACTTCCAACTGAACCTTCAGAGGTTTCGATCTCAACCAAATTTGAGGCTAAGTGATGTCAGGTAAATACATTTTAGTATGCATGAACTTTCTGAAAAAATAAAAAAATATATTCACTTGTTTGAAGGGCAAAACGCAAAAACGCGACGTAAATGTGCGACTTTTCTCATAAAAAATTTTGCGAACTAAATTCGCCATTCGACAGAAAAGAGTCCAATCAAATGCGCAACTATACTCCCTGAAACAGAAGAAAATTAAGCGCTTTCCCATCAATACCCATTCCACACGAATGAAGTGTTATCCTTCAACCAATCAATTTTGACCTTTCGCAAAAGTAGTCCACCAATTTCGTGAGGTGTTTCTAACTCCGGCCGCTTCGTTGTAAATCGATATCACTAATGGTTTGGTTAAATTGGCTTTCGAGTAGCCACCCACCAGCCACAAACATCCGCTCCCATGTGTTTAAAATTACACCGCATGACTGTGTGAGTAGAAATGACAGTGACAGTCTGTGATATTATGTTCTTGCTTTCCCACCGAAGTGGGTAGTTATGAATACAATTGCTGATAGTTTCTCTTTGCTGACTAACAAAAAAAAAGTACTTGCCTGATATGGCGGTAGACTGACAACAATTTGATAATTTACTACACTGATGGTATGTACTGAATGTACAACGGTACACCCTTTGCTCATTTTAGATAAGAGAACTTTCAACAGTAAGGCGTGTGATTTTTTTTTTTTAATTGTTTGAAATACTTTTCGGCTATTTTTGGCTCAGAAAACTTACTTACAAGAGATTCTAGGGCATTTTATTATTATCTGGCGGCTGAGAATCTTTCTCTGTGAGTTCGAAGTGTGGCTAACACGCAGGCGGCGCGTGAAAAAAAAATAGAAGGTTTATGTTTTGATTAATGTTTGGCATTTCTGTTTTATATTTAGATTGTGTTCCATGTTTACGTTTTGAAGCAGGCAACAATGCACGTGAATGTGACGTGATTGCTAAGGTGGTGACTCAAATGTGATCGCAATGATCCCTTGAGAGCTATTAGCGGTTCTTAGGTAGCGTTATCATGACTTTTTATATTCTATACGCCGAAATAACAACAATCGTTGCGATATTAGGAAGTCAATCATTTTTTAGGTATAGATCTGTACGATTGTGTGATTTTCTCGTAACATATCCACCAGCTGGGTTGCATGGAAACTGTGCACTTATATTTCGAAGATCTACTACTTTTAACTGCTCTTTTTTATTACGATATATGAACCTTTTCATTTTTGATTCTGAAATTGGGAAGCTTAATTTTTTGGGCACAGCCATTGATAAATGCAAAATCTATTACATAAATTGTAGTACAATAACCAAATATTTTTGCGTAGCTGTTCTATATTCTTTTTTGTGTTGGACCAATTTTTAGCCACAGTTCTGTATTAATTTTGAATGTATTCCACGCTATCTTAAACACTTTTCAATCAAACAAACACTCTTTTATTTTCAATCTGTTTTTTTTTTTTTCCAGTAAAATGACCGTTATTCATGACACCAAAGACCACTGGAATTTTTGGTTGAATTAACGCGACGAACAAAATTATACGTGCAGCCAAACTATTGGCTGAGTATGTCATCAAATTCACGGCTCAAGGGTTATTGTTATGCCTTCTGAGTATTTTATTTTTCTTACTGACAGTTATAATTATACAGCGCTCCAACTTCCAGGCGCAACTAACTACTACAAATTTTCATTTGTAGAGGTAGATTTGGTAATAAAAACAGTTTTATGAAACGTAACAAAGTTTTTAGACTTCCACAAAAGGCTCTTGCTTTAGGTAATTTACATATGTATTTGAAATTTAACAACTGTAGCTGTTTTCCATTTCCAACATTGATCTAAAATCTAGATCACTGGTTGACTGGTATCTTGTGATTAATCTGTATCACGTTTCATGATCGGAAATTAGTTCCACTAGTAAGTTAACAAAAGCTGAAGGAAATATGTCAATGTCAGTATGCGTACGCTTGGCGTTGCCACATGTAAATCAAGGTATTGGTATTTTTATAGTTCGTCTTTAAAAACATGAAATATGACAGCTGCAGCTGATGTAGTTTTCTTTTTAATTTGTAGTTTCCTTTTTTATTTGCCATATGAAATACTTTTTTGTTTTATTTGCTGATTTTATTTCATATAGGAAGGTTGAAATATTTTTCCAAATTTAAGAAACAATTGACTATTGGTACATTGTATTTAATAAATGATTTTTATAAGAACTAAGTATGGACATTGTTACATGGGGTATGCAATGGCGAACTGTAAAATAAAACAGTTTTGAACTGTTTTTTTAGGAAAAATAAAATCTTCGAAAATACCAATCTATATATGGCAACACTGTGTACATTTGAAAGATATGAAATCTGTAAAAAGAAGAAAAACTCTTTTTTATTACATCAGAAAAATATAAGAGTTGCCATGAGGCACCACAAAATAACTCGGTTTACTTTGCCTCTTGTTTAAATTTAATTTTTGACAGATGTGCACCACAACACGAGTAAGAATGCACATTATAAAGTTACACTGACGTCTTAATTGTTTGCTTTATTTCCCAATCAAGTACACAAGTTAGTTTTTAAGTGTCACCCAAGTTTCTATAAGCATGGAGGTTCTCAAGAAGCAAATAAAATAAAATAATGATCTTTTGATCTGACTCAAGCAGAAATGTGCATTTGCGTCAGATTTGCAGTTGATGCAGTTGCTGTAGTTGGGAAAATATTTAACGAAAGCTCCAAGTGGGACTTAATAGATTATCCGTTTCGCATACTTAATGTCTATTTAAAGGCATTTGGCAGCAAAGGCACAAACGATTCACCAAATTGAACAAACTTTGATAAAATAATCTGGATGTTAACAAGGAAGAGATTTTCACTACTGTTGAGTCTGTGAATTTCAGCCAGCAAACATCATTCACCCGTCACCTTTTGTCAGTAATTGGAACACGTACTTAAAAAGTTCTTGAATTTATTAGACCGTTTGCAATTTTTCTATAACAAGCACATAATTCTACTTAAATTGATGCCTACATCCAAGTCAGTAGACATGACAAAGTTAATTAATTAATAGGCCTACTTTCCAATTTAAATATAGTTAGTCAGTTGAGGCCGGGTCAATTTCTCATTCCTTTCATGCTCAATGAATTTAAATTAAATCTACAACTCAATTCTATGCAATATTTTATTCAACAACTGTGGCAACAAAAGCGTTGCCTACAATGTTTTAATTTACTTAATTGAAATGAATTATAATACTAATGCGGTTGTAAGCGATAGACCCGTCCAATGAGCAGATCAGTTCAAATGAATAAGTTCACCACAATAAATGTTATTGTCATTCAGTAGCTCAAGGAGCAGTATTAATTAGCCAGTTCAATTACATACATTTTTTTTGAGAAAGTGTGATGTGGTTTGCTTGTGCAATGCCTAGAATTATTGCAATCATTAAATGGTTAACCAGGTAAATTCCAATTCGATAATCATAGTTAATTTGTGGCGGAAGCGCAGCCATTTCCGTTTAACAAGTTACATCAGATTGCATTTTATTTGCGTGTCTCGCCGAAACAGAAACATAGTTTTTCAGGGCACATTGACAAATCTGTTCGACATTCGAAGGTGCGATGTATTGCAAGCTACAGACATAAATCTTCTTAACCACTTCAGAAGATGTTCGTTAAGAAAATCCGATCAGATCTAAAGTGAGCTGGGGTTTGTTTTAAAAATCAAGTAGATACTATTTCAACCTCTTAACACAAACATGTTTTTAAGTTAGTTCGAGGTGCACAGTTACTTAATTGTGATGTTGTTAAGTCTATATCGAAGCTGATCCTCAACTTTCTCCAGCTAGCTCGATCCATAGCTATATATCTGCGTGATTTTGGTTGACGACCCCTGCCAATTGAGATTAAATTAGGGATTCCTCTACTACTTTTTGTTGTTTTAGGCGTCGAAAGATGTACTCAGTTCACAGGAGTTACAACAGTAAAATGGTTTTAGCAAAAGTATGATCTAAACACTTGAACACTATCCTAACATCTTCGGAGGAAAATGTGTCACAAAACTGAACCAATCTATGAACTATGAAATTATTTGAGGCTTTAAATGAAAACGTGAACGGAAACATAGTCCATTTTGGGAGTTTGACACCAGTTTAAAGCCCACATAATCCTGCTTTCATGCACCCATAAGCATGACAACCGTTTCTGTATCCTAGGAATATTGTTCTTTTTCTTTTCTTCTTCCAGTTTTTGATCGCGTTCTTTCGTTTTTATCAGGATTAGGTATTATATTTTTTTCCTTTAATTAAACAGCATATAACGCGACAGGCTGACTCATTTATTATGTAACTCTTATCGCTGTTGCTGACTCCCTCCAGGTATGAACGGGGTAAAAAACCAAAGTTCACACATATTCATCACGATAACCATAATAGATAAGTGTTGGATGAGTCGGAACATCTTCAAAAAATTCACTCAACTACCCATGTGTCTCAATGGCAAATAGCAAATACTTTCATGGGGCTGTTTGCATTAGTCACGTTTATTACTACTCAAGACAAGTGCGTCTGTGTTTGCCAATGCAATAAAAGCAAAAAAGCACAATATAATCGGATAAAATTGGAATTAAACAGAAAAAAAACTGTGATTACTCGCAGAACTCCTACTGAAGTGTGCAATCATAAAACGATCGTCGACTCATGACATTTGCCAATTGCCAGCCGAATCGTTTGGAATTAATCGAATCGATTGCGATAATCGATTACCTAACGTTTATAGTAGTTAGCACTTAACCATTTTTTGTTTCATGTTGTTGCGATCATTTGAAGTAAAGCAAATAAAAATGAGTACTGAATTGAGTTATGTCTTCATTATAGTAACAGGTCAATTTGTTATTAATAATTTTAGTGTACAACACCTTACTGCAGAGTTTCTAGTTCATTGGTGAACTATCCTTTTGGTCAAAAATAATACCAAAACCTCTGACATTGAAATAAAATGAACGTTCACAAATATAAAGTCGCAAAATTAATGACGTCTATAGACGTGGTGGAATGCTCGGTATTTTGGTCGTGGATACTTGAGAAATTTCTGACACATATTCGCCTTGTGTGTACCCGTTCCCATTTGCCACTCTCTTAGTTCGAAGAACAATCTATAGCTGTACTACGAATGCGCTGAATCACATCACCTGATTAGCTGCGTTGGCTACTTTCATCAGTTGTCTGGCCTTAAGCCAAAAGCTATATTTACAAGGCTCTGTGCAGAGAATTGCATGTAGAACTTGTCAAAGTAATCGACCATTAACTGTGAAGGGTCGTTGATCTTGCAGGAGAGCTTCCCAAATTTTTGGCGCGCAAAATTACAGGAAGCATCACAACGAACGTTTTTTGTGTTAACGGGAAAAGCCAACTGATGTAAGTCACTAAAACTTTGTTGAAATAACGAGATCATTTCTTGGGAAATCTGTTCGAACGAAAATAGATCATCAACGGCGTAGTATGTAGTAATTTCGTCCTATATATGTGTTTCTTATAAAGAATCGAAATATTAGGGGGGACATTTTTTATTCGCTTGTTTATGTACAGCTCTGTTCAAAAAGAGTAGATGTTGTGACAGTTGAATAGATATTTTTTAAGCACCATATGAAGCAAGTGGTTTCGAAAATGTTGGATATATAAATCGAAATCACAATATTCGTTACAGTCTAATGTACTGTGATTGAAGTATTTTTCTCACTGCTTTTCTCCACAAAATGTAAAATCAGTTTCACGAACAAGCACTACTTGCTAGTTTTGCAACAACTGCTTGCATAATATTCATCAATTACATGTTGTTACATGTTGTAACTACTTCACGGGCAGTCAAGCGATTTGGGTTTGTCCACATGCGCACATTAGTTAGACCCATCTAACGTCTGAAGCGCTACTTCTTCGCTTATATTTTTCCCATGATGGCTTTACTTGTAAGTAAATGTGGAAAATGGCGACAATAATTACTACCAACTGCCTAAACAACATCTGTTGCCTAGTGCTATTTGTTCAGCAATTTGCATCTCTCATCCTACCTCGGTGATCTATACGCATGACTTTCTAAATTCCGCCAGCATGAATGAAGAAAATGACACAAACCAATGCTCACAAAATTTTGCCGAACAAAAAAAGTGAATGTCCGATGATTGTGATAACAGGCGTTACTTCCTTCATGGCATTTTTAACTTTCTATGAAAATAATATGTCTACCTTTGCTCAATAGTTGTACAACTTATATTAGGGACAAAAAGTGTCAAAATGTCAAATACGCCGTCAAACAGGAAAGAAATTGTTAAATTCGTAAAACCTTGAAGGCGAATATAAAACTTCCAAAAAACATTCCGCAAAAATAAATCCAAAATTTGGTAAATATCGAGTAAATAAACTAGTTTAACTGTCACTGTCATTTTTTTTTTCCATACAGCCATAGATTATAGTATTGTAGTCGACGCAGCAAGTCCCAAAAGACGGATATGAAGACAGAAAAGCAGCAGCCAAACACAATAACCATCATGGTCAGCGAGTTTTTTCTTTCGAATTTATTTAACTATGTATTTTGTTGTGTATTAGATACGTCAGCGGACTTTTTCATCTCAATTTGTGCACACAAGAAGACACGACAAAAAACAGTTGAACGATTTGGTATAGTACCAATTTTTTATTTATGACTTTCGGTGGAAACGCACCCAATTAAGGTGACAGCCTTTATTACAGGTAGAATTTTTGCATAGCCACTTTGTTTCCCTGATCACCGTTAAATTGATTTATCAATCTCTCTAAGTATCACTATATAAACGAGATGTGAATACCATTTTGGTTTATCTGCGCGCCATTGTCAATTTAAAAAGAAATCAGCAGTTGTCAACATCGGGTGGGTGTGTTCGTTTGGGTATTTATAACTGCAATTTCAGAGATTGGTTCGCCATAGATTTGCCGATGAACCGATTGAAAATGGTCAATGAATGTGTGTTGTTAAGTTAAGATAAATCGCACTTGTATGGTGGGCAACTTATGGAAAAAACATTTTGCGATGTTAAGTATGTACTGTCAAACAAACGTCTAGTTTATGTTAATGTCAAAATGCGGGAGTATGTTTCAGGTGACAGATAAAGTTCCATAAGCGGAAATGTCAGCGCCATTAAAACTGGTTTTTAGTGTCGGCGCTTAGTGATTTTTCCCAAGGGGGTAATCCGAAACGCAGTTAAGAACAAAATGTGTATAGGTTTATCATGCTAAATTAGAGGAAAGACCTGCGTCTTAGAAATGTCAGACTGTTGACTAATGCGTCCAATCATAAAGTTAATTACTTCTAAAAAACGTCAGATTTTATTATTTTTAGGACATTCTACCAAATGTCATGCTTTAAAATATTAACTTTCAGGTTTGAAGGTGTGAAATGGAAGGAAGGCTAAATCACTCTAAAGTTTGTGCTTATAATAAACCAACAATACTGCAAAAAATGTGAAAAGAACTTGCATTTGTCATGTCGTACCTAGAAACTGTCAATAATTTCTGAAAGTCAGTTTACAAACGTCAAAGTTTCAAACTAAAAGTTACGTATATACTTCTGTATGACAACTACTGCAAAAAATGTGAAAAGTAGTTGCATTTGTCATGTCGTACCTAGAAACTGTCAATAATTTCTGAAAGTCAATTTACAAACGTCAAAGTTTCAAACTAAAAGTTACGTATATACTTCTGTATGACAACTACTGCAAAAAATGTGAAAAGTAGTTGCATTTGTCATGTCGTACCTAGAAACCGTCAATAATTTCTGACAGTCAGTTTATAAACGTCAAAGTTTCAAACTACGTACCTATGTACTTCTGTATGACAACTCCAACTGACAATACAAATATCTTACCGCCTCTGCTCCTGATGAAGGCAATATTCCCTCAGATAATCAATAGGTATTTATTTTGTACCGTGTACGTAAAAAAAGGATATTGACATGACATCACCTGATTCAACGATTCTTCTTACCTAATGTCAAACCTCGTCAGAAGCAATAACACTTCAAACTCTCTTTACAAGAACTCTTTTGCGAAGAGCACTTCCATTTCAGTTTAACTTCTCCATCTCGATAGCGATACAGATACAGATACACACGAGACACGACCAGCGAATCGCTTACAAAAATCAGCTGATGTTTCATTGATTTTCCCTAACTGTCAAGAGAAAGAGCACAAAGGAAAGCATGTAAAAAACCCGGTTACCAGTCCAGCCATTTGTCCACCTCTTTCCCTCCGTGAGCGGTGCGGTCACATCAAACTGTAGCTAAGCAAAACCAAAGAAAAAAAACGTTTTGCTTGGCGAAATGCAAGAACCACGCCACTTTTTCAGCCAATCACAGACAGACTTATACACACCATCATCATGATACCCCTGCCGACTCCTCTTCTACACACGATTCTCAAATTCAAAGGCAAAGCAGAAACCAAGCGCAATGCGAATACTGTACCGGCAATTTGGGATTGGTTTGTGGATGGTACGATGACGTACAAAAGAACACGGGAAAAGAGAATAGTTACATTCAATTCTGTCAGTAGATAGATTGTGGATGAAGAAGCCATGCGCGTGTCTGAAGACAGTTAGATGAGGGCTTTTAAAATGGACGCGGGCGCGGGCTACGAGACACTTTCTTTCATTTTCAGAATTTAGGGTAGCCTGCCAGGCACATGGCGTGATACCGGCATGACGTCATGAGCATTATCTTTTCGCCACAGCTGTCAGGTTCGGGTATTCCAAATGGCATAATAATTGTAGAACATGAGAAAAAGAGGGTGTTGGCTGACGGTGGTGGCTTTAAGTCGCAGACACTGGATTTCGCTCAGTCGAGGAATGCTAAGCGATTAGTCATTAGAACACGGCAGAAGCATTTTATTTTTAGGCCAGAAACGTCAAAGCGGCATGATTTTTCTATATTTAGAAATATTTATGGCCAGCACTGACATTGAATTTGTTAGTGGGTAGGGTTACCAACTACCAACCACCGATGGGGTGGTGTTGGATAGTTTCGGAATTTAAATAGTGAATCACTTCCTAGTTACATGTGCACAACTTCATTGTTGGAAGTACCTACTTAAATGAAGCACAATGGCAACGCCTTCATCTCCTTTTTTGCGCACAGTGGCGCTCAAAAATAGTTACTCAACCAAGTAATGTAGTGATTTATTATCTGATTGAGTACAATCCTTCTGCATATACCTAAATGCATTTAAATGTTATAATGTAGTTCCTTCGTTTGCAATTCCGATTTGTTGTGTTGGCGGTAATTGAATTATTGGGAAATTTTGCTCAGACAGAAACTGAGCATTTATTTTCGTGTGAAGAGACCGCCAGTTTGTACAAATGTGTTTTAACGTTTCGAATTCGAATTAATTACACAGGTTCTCATTACACATGTCAAATATTCTGTACAAATGACCCATATTATTTATGTGATCTAGTTTCGTAAATGTTTGGTTAATATTTTATTCATTCAAAGAATTAAGTATGTCATGCCATTTAATTCTTTAATACTAACCATCAATTCGTATTACAGAATTGACATGCGATACATAATTCTTTGAATGAATAAAATATTAACCAAACATTTACGAAACTAGAGTAACGATGAATGTCTCTCGATCCTTATTTATTTCCGACACTCCACACTGTTACATTTTTGAATAGCGAAGAGCATGTATAGTTTTATCCGGGAACTTAGGAAACCGGTTTTTTTACACACCGACGGGGAAGAACAAATGGAAAAGCAGAAGCGAATCCACACACGAAGCTTGTGCAAGCCTCCTGAAGAACTATATCCAAATTTTGGATTACACGAACTCAAAACAATTATTTCGGTGTTCATTCTTTCTTACCCGGAGTAGATTTTTTTTATAGAATGCGTGAAAAACTAGTCTCAGTTTTAAAATTTTTATGTTGTGTCGCACATTTCTAAAAATTAAAAATTGTTTATGTATAAATACATTGTTCTCTACTGGCTCAGTGACTTTTTAACTCATCTGTTGGTTTCTTTTATCGTTGGTGATTTCATCAGTCGTTTCTGCTTCTCTTTACAGTCCACAAACCACAATAAATCATAAGAACGCTGGCACTTCACTTATTTGCGAATAAAATAATGTGTGTCAGATAAAACAACATTAAACCAAAATTAAGTTTATTCTGAGTAGGCAAAATTTACAACAAACGAAGATATAACATTTTCAACTTTCATTATTCTGAGAGCACTTACAATAGCAGCACTATGACTTGACTGTATGACTAATGGAATACCCAAGAGATACTCCCACCCGTTTGGCCATTTCGAAATGCAACTTACTTTTCGTAAACAAAATAATTTGTTGCGTGTTTGTCTTACTAATTTCCTTTCAATTCTTTTGTCTTGGCAATAAATCTCTCAACAACAACAGAAATGAATACATTCAATGCGAAATCGAGTTTCACAAAGTATGTCCAACTTAAGCTAGAACAATCCCGATCCCCGCAGAAGCGCACTTGCACAAGTTGGCCAATTTTCGTCCAACTCTTCCATATGTTTCTCTCTTTGTTTTGATTCCCATTTTCATGCAACGCACAAGCACAAGTGCAATTGATTCAGTGAGCAAACACTATTTTGCATTTGCTATCTGTTATCCCCCATCAAAGCTGCGCATTTTATGTAAGAGCGTGTGCTGCGATAAACCATCGCCAGGGTCAGTCTCAGTACGCAGCACAGCTGTAACTCGAGGAATTGTTCATGCAAATCCATTGACAAGAGGAATACAAAAATGTTCAACTTGTAAGATGAAAGAAAGAGTAAAATTAATCACAGACGCAGGACGCCGTTGCCGTACCCACTGAGATTGCTTCTGCGGCAATCTTTGCTGTCACTCTTGCTGTGCAGTTGCGTAATACGCAAAATGTTTGAAAATGTGTGTGTGTGTTTATTTTTTGGTGATTATAATTTATGTAGTATTCATACACACAAAATCATGCTGGCCAGATAAATGTTTAAATAAAATATTTTCTTTGATTTATATTTTTTTCAAAAGAAGTTGTGAAAAGAGATAAAAAAAAATGCTTTTCTGACCATATTTTGAGTGATGCCATCAAATTTTGGTCAAACAACTTTCTGTCAGACTATTCGCGTGGCTTTTGTTTGGTATACCTTACAGCCGATGTTTTGGATAGAAGCCAGTAAAATCGCTAAAGTAGTCAGTAAATTGTCCACCTTGAGTGATCTCCATGGTCGTTGAAGCAAAATTAGACATGTATGTGCCATGAGTCCATGAGGAACCAACGAAAAATAGATTTTTTTGGAACATATCTCAATAGAAGAAAGTCTTGTGCTAGAAACCATTAGGCTTGTAATAGTTTTGCTTAGTATTATATACATAGATCGAGGTCTCAACTTCAATGTAGTGACCATTTTTCATGGTAAATGTTTCCTATCAGTGTGACCCTCCTATGAGTTGTAAATCGTAGCACATTTTGAAGAAAAAAGTAAAAAATAAAAATGTTATTTAGATGAAAACATGTTCAAGATTTAAAGCGGAAGAATGACATTTGTCTAACCAAGTAAAAAGACTGGAAATCTTATCAGCTTACGATGCGAACTCAGTCTTGTTAAAAAATTATTTATATTGGCATTTATTCTAAAAAAAAATAGTAGTTACCGCGAAGTTCTTGAGTCGCAAACGTCAAAGAATCGTCGTGGAAAATCATGAGGGAAGGAGCAGTAACAAAACTTAGTAGGTTGACGCTTCGTAAAATAATTAAATTTGGCTAAGAACCTGCGGTGAAATAATTTCCAATTAGTACGAGGGAATTATTTTTTGACAGATTTATACGTTAAACTTTTCAAATGTATTTCAAATTACGCTCAACTTAAGTTTTATCGCATATAAATGTTATCTTTAAGGCATTTACGACTGCAACCCGAGATGATGCTATTTATTTACCAAGACTTTGAATCCAAATAATTCCGGTACTTAAATTTGTTGACTTAGGAATTTTAGCGCCCAATTTAAACTAAGTCGAATATTCCATTGCAAAGAATTACCTAATCGATTTTCGGTTCAATACAGATATTGGTTCTAGGTCGATAATAAATGAACACCACAGTGAGTTAACCTTTTGGACGGATACTTGCAATTAACTGGTCAATAACTAAAGCTCAAATATTGATTGATCAGAAAGCAGGGAATATCAACGGTAGATCAGTAAAACTGAGATAATTCTCTTAGAGCAGGAACATAAATATTTTTATTTATTTTCGTTATAATCGAGCGAAAGTTTGTTAAAGGATTTGTAGGGTGATTTACTCTGCAGTTGGTCCAATAATTTATCCATACGTTAATTTTTGAAAATAATATAATTTGAATCATTGGGGGATCGTTTTTTACCTACGCTGTTCAACTGGCGAATAGAATAGATAAGAAGATGAATTTTATCTATTTTCTTTGCACGATAGTGACTTCCTGGATGGATGTCAAATAAAAATATGGTACTATTTTGATAATACATACCTAGGTATAATAAGTCACTTATAGGCTTTTGCAGTTAAAAGATTTTCAACAATTTTCTGACAAAACGTATTGCTGTGGACAGTTTTTAACTGTTTTTTCTCCATTTTTTTTTTGTTGACACTGACATTACCGAAAGAAACAAGTCAATTAACCCACAAGATGATTCGTAGGGACGATATTGAAACTACCTAATATCGCGTCTTCCCACATGAAGAAAAGTCCTGTATGTAATTTTGTAGTTATCCGTTTTAGGGCCAGACTCCCACGAAAAAAGCTGTTGTGAGACAACAAAAAAATGTGGTTGAAATGTTGGTGAAATCACAGGCTAGAGCTTGACATTCCCATAACTTACGATCACCAAAAGGCATGATCATTTCTGGAAAAAAAATGCTTACACTGTGAAAAATTTCTTACTGTCAGTGTCACTCATTGCATAACTGAAGAGTTTGAAGTGACTGATAATGTTAGCCATGAATTAGTAACCTAGATTATGCGGAATTGGAGCGGTTGCTGTTGTATTTATTTTATATGCCTCAAGAATTAAAACGAGGCAATCGCTGAGTATTATCACCCTGATTGGCCGATTTGGAAATTTCATTTACCGCCGATTTCGCACGCCGATTACTATGTAACCAATCTCATTCCAACACATTTTAAGTCAAACACCAACTTATTAAAAAAGAATTCCCCTCCGATGGCAAACTTTTTCCACCGAGTGTTTTTAGGTGCGTGCTCCGCAAAAATAATCATGAGCATGACACACAAGAGCTGATTTCATGCATTCTTCCCCTGAATTGATTGCAATGAAATAATAAAAACTGATATATCCACCCAAACTTATTTCACATTCCTCAAATTTCAGACAAAAATAAAGCACAACATTCCGCTGACACCCAAATATATCCGGCGTAGGTATAGTTTTTTGGATTTTTTAGGGTCAATATCAATTAAGCCACCCCATCGGCGGGGCAGAGAGTGCGACAAAAAGAGATGAAATCTATTTAATTCTGATATGCAGAGCAAATGGGATGGAAGAGAAAAAAAGTTACTACACTCTCGTGAACAACTTTGACATTCACCTAAGGCTGGTTTTTTTTTCTAAAAAAGTTTTTTTTTTACAATTTCAATTTCTATTTAGTACCACTGCATCTTTACTTTCACTTACCGACTGTTTTCCATTTTGGTAATATCCGTGTATCCGTTCATTTTCAGTTGCGACTAAGGTACTTTGGTGTGTGTTACAACAAAAGATTGTAATATTTCCCCTCGTAAAGGAAAAATCAATTTTCAATGGAATTTTCACAAAATCAGCTTTCTTTCAAATTTTCATTGAAACAGGCCTTTTTCACAAAATATTAAAAAATTTTCCTATCTTGCAACAAGGAATAAAAAACAAGAATTCTCTTGGGCGCGGGTGTTCACTTATTATACTGGGTTTGCCACACACAGCCAACACTCTGGACCACTTGGCAAATTAAGCAATTTTTTTCTTTATTTTCTACTGCACACACATTCGGTGACCGAACGAACAGAAAAAAAAAACTGGATAAAACGGCCAACAAATTAAATAAATCTTAATCGCCCGATTTGTCTGTCTGCTGATCAACTGTTTTACATTTGCACACGCGAAAGAGACTGTCACACAGATAGCTTTGTATTCTGTTTGCTATTTCTTTTTTAATCAACAGTATTTCATCTGTTGAATAGAAATACAATTAATTTATTGAAATTCGATCAATAACAGCGAAACGACAACGAAATTTATTTATTTCTTTTAGGAAAGAAATATTCACACAGTTAAATCAACGTTATTTGCCGGAGCGCACCCACCACGACCGAGAGTATGATTTCGAGTGACATTCGGTGACAGTTGATGGTTTGGTTATATTTGAAAGCGCGTATTGCCAGATGTAAACACAGACAAGTGGGACGTGCGATGCGCGTCCATCGATTGTGGTGTTTTTAGGGCTATTGCGCATTTGGATTCGAAATCGTCGCGAGTGTTTTTATTTTGAATTTTCGAAATTCTTCGAAAGGATTGTGTTAAGTTGAAAAAGTGGTGCTTCTGGTGTGATTCCATGATTTGTGTGGGTTTTATCAAAATCACAGTCCACCTGGCAGTGCTGATGGCGAGTGGAATTATAAATTTCTTGGTCACACCACTTTTTTCTCGATTTTGATTGGCTGACGGGCTCTTTTCAGAAAATAAGAGAGCTGGCCACTCTCTTATATAGCCACAAATGTCAATTTTTGACGTTTTTACAGATGGCTAGGGTGTGTTTCTGTTTCGTGTTTTGGTGTGGTGAAGTTGGAAATAATACTATTGGGACTAAGGGGTGGAGTGTTTGTTTTATTTATACTAAAAAGCGATATAAGACCTGTTTTTTTGAGCTTCGATCTACTTGACACTTCGAGGGCTCACAGTGGATGTTGTAATTGTGTGCTAAAAATACTTCTTTGCTTTGCTGAGATCTAAGTGACGCCTATTGTCACGAGGTAAATAAATAAATTTAATTTGAAAGTTGGCATTCATTTGGCGTTACCTTTCAGGGTAAATAATTGCCAAGCAGAACTACTGCAGCAAAATGAATCTATCCTGTGAAATTTAAGGCGTAGAAAGAACGAAAATGTTAAACTAAAAGCGATGTAGGTGTTCAATATTTGACAGCTTTTGCTGCAAATACAATAAACTAGTTAATCATTTCTTGCTGGCTTTCAACTGTAGAAAACTTGCCATTTATATAATATAAAATTATTGGATGTTGAAAATGCGCCATTTTTCAAGTAAAACAATTACACAATGGAAAGTTTATTCCTTAAAAAAAGCGTTAACTATAAATAAAGTGCTATATCATAGAAATTTATTCTGTGCTTTTAGTTCTAGAATAATACCCACCTAATAAAAGAATTCTTGCGAATGTCCGACAAACATCCGTGAGAACAACTGTCATGAAAGAGCTTCCCAATTGGCCGTTTGGACTCGGCATGAAATTGTAGATCCCTTCCATTCGTTCACACAAGACGAATGGTTGTGATAAGTTAGGCCTAGGGTCCCTACGGACCTGTTGCGCCAATTATTTATTTATTTATTATAATAAAAGAATTCACTATCAGTTTACAATTTCACCACTACATTCTGATAGAACCTCTACCTAGGTTTGCAGGTAGACACATCGGAACAAATTGAGGTTAGGATAAGCTGTCAAACAGTTTAACTACCGTATGTCATATGAACGACTTTGGTAAATCAAAATAACAGCTGAGTTATCAGGAAGTAATTTCTCGACTAAATTTGCCGACCACGTTAAGTAGATTATAAAAGTAACGAAAAGAGCTACGAATTCTATCAGACTGCAGACGTCAATCATGAATCAGTGAAACATAATGTACGTAACTACATTTGGTTTTAGTGTTTTGACCTTCTCTTTGCTTGTATCTAAAAAGAGGCACAGGATAAACAGAAAAAATAAATGCTTGTCGTTGCTTTGTGCAAAAGATTAAGCCATAAGTGCTTTGCGTTTTACTTTACCCAGATAGGTACGCCACAGCACAACAGTTTCTGTGTCGACAAGCTGTCAAAATTTACAACAAAAAAACATGGAATCATGCATTTGTCGTAATTTTGTTTAAATTATTGATGTCAATACGAGGCAGCAGTTGCGAGTTAGCCCATTTGTCTTTTTCATTTTCCTATAAGCGCTGCGTCATTTTGACGTCTTCTGGTAGAACATGTTTCGTGAGGTCACGTTTTAGATTTGTCAAAAACAAATGACTTGTAGCAAAACTCTGGATGAGTTCATTATTTTACCGTTTCAAGTGCCAAATCAAATAACCAATATTCAAAAGAACTGAATTTTTGTTAACACAAAACACGAATAACCGAAATGCGTATAAAAGTGTGACCACATTGTTTACGGAAGATAAACTGCTATTAAAACAAGTTTACAATATGACAGATTAAATTGACTGTCTGTCGTCAAATAATTCAGAGTATCTCCGCCGACAAAATTGTAAAACCAGTTAATTTCCAATAATTCAAGCTGACGCACCATTCACACTTTTGACAATGTCACTCCGCCTTAGGGCGAACATGCAGTTTTGGTTCTTCTGAACAAAGATACGTTCAGTTCAATTTAATGCCTTCACCCTCATGCATGTAGTTTTTGGGAGAATAACAAAATTCCATACATCAGATACTCCATTAAATCGTTACCTAATGCATAGTGACTTCTGACTTCATTTCCTCTTAATCACTGTGCGCCGGTAAACGGGGCTTATTACCCTTCTGTTGGGTCTGTTGTACTGTCATAAACAAAATTCACTGCAGACCGAACTAAAAACTACCGCCACAACTAGTTAAGTGACAAGTGATTGTCATCGAAAAGAACATCGCCGAGGCGTAACTAGTTTTTCCCACTGGATTGTGACAATGTCACCGCATCACCGTATGCTATTTATTTGTATCCCCAGCCGAGGTAATGAACTTGCTAATTGACAAAATGTCGCAATTGTTGCAACTAACCTTGTTTGGTTGACATGCTAACCTCATGTCACTTTCAGAATGTAGTCGGTCCAAAGAAGACTGTTTAAAAACCAAGTGGATACACAGCCGAAGCCGGTCAGCGCGATCGGTAGGTATGCGCAATAATTCTTTCAAGGCTATCGCATCAAAATAACCTTCAGCATCAAGGCCAAATGAGTTGTTTAAGTATCGCGAACTCACTTGAATCCCTTTTAAACACTGACGGAGAAGATGGTTCCGGTTTTTGTGCGTCTGCATTTCATTGTGTGTCGAGCTGCGTTTTGGTTAACTTGTTTCTGGTTTATCTAGCTTCGAGATAGATCCGTGGATATTTTCCTGTTTACGTTGCAAATCACGTGATGAGCACCTGAAACGCAACGCAGCATGCTTAGGTGCGATGCAGATGCTTTGCTACTGGGATGCATCCACTCCACGACTGAGTGCAATTAGTTGGACAACCAAACTTAATGCGGCAATTAGTTAAAAGTTGAGTGTTTAATATTTCTGTGAGGTGCGACGTGTGCCGGCGGAACAATTGCACACGAGTACGTTTGACCTCTCAAAAAGAAAATTGCTGTCGAACACTGCCTTGACATGATCTGTTCGTAACACTTTGTGTGCTATGATAATGTACGTACACTGTGTGTGTTTGATCTCATCCGACGGATGGGTAGTTAGTACTGAGTTTATTTTTGCTTCTATGGCGTGGGGGATCTGGAATCTTTGAGAAATTTGTGGCGTGATGTGAGGAACAACTAATTAGTTAATTGGGGTTTTTGGTAAATTGTGGTTAGGTAAATTGGATTCATGTGAATATGACAGTTTTCTACACACGTAGAAAGTAAGGTCTGCTTCATTGAGTGACTGTCGAATTTCTGAACCGCTATAAGCGAGATTTTTTTAATTATGTGAAATACCTCACAGCCGGATTTACATAACCATTTTTTGATGGATGAAAGAGATCGAATTCGATACAGAGACAAAAAATCGAAAAAAATATACTCGTACAAGGTGGGCCAAAAGAAGTCATCCGATGTTGTTTGGCTCTCATGTTTTTCTAAATGAAAAACTTCGATTCTGTTTTTTGATTATGTTTATTTGAACCTTTCGAATTTTATTGTTCAAGTCGAGAAGATGACTTTGGCCAAATGGGCGCCGTCACAATTAATTGCCATACGGGTTCGTTTTATGGCATTTTTCATCACTTCGGCGAGAACTTCGGGCGACAGATTCTCGCACTCGTGTCGAATGTTGTCCTTTAGGGCTTATAGAGTCTCGGGCTTGTAAACACGGGACTTCAAAAAACCACCCAAACAAAGATCTGAAATGGCTAAATAGGGCGATCTTGCGGGCCAGTGCAAATCGCCAAAATGAGAGATGAGGCGACCCGGGAACGCCGCCTTCAGAATATCGGTTGTGGCTTGCGCAGTGTGTGCCGTAGCTCCGTCCTGTTGGAACCACATGTCCTCCAGTCCTAATTCGTCCAATTGCGGCAGAAAAAACTCGGTTAACATGGCCCTATAGCGCGCACCGTCCACTGTTGTCGTTTGACCAGCGGCGTTCTCCACAAAAAAAATGGCCCGATGACTCATCCAGCGTGAACAGCGCACCATGCAGTATCTTTGAGCGGGTGTAATGGCTCCTCGTGCATTACTCGTGGATTTTCGGTGCCCCAGAAGCGGCACAACGGGCGCTCCGGGCCGTCCACTCTTGACAACGTCTCGTATGGTCCCATACTCTACAAGGTTGGTGGACAAATGGCGCAGTGTTTGCGGAGTCGGTGTCGGACGGTCGTGAAATCGACGACGGAATTCGCGCTGCGCCAACACTACAAACGAATTGTTATGCAAAAAAATAGACACGATTATTCCGCGTTCTTGGGAGTGTATCGCTCCATGGCTTGTTCACTTGTATTATACATCTGTCTAGTCCACAAATATCAAAACAGATTTGACATTGGCGGCTATTTGCAAAAATAAGAGCATCTTCCAATAGCGTGATTTCTTTTGGCCCACCTTGTATTATACCATCTTCTTCGCAAGTTTTGTACAAAATACGCAACTTCGGAACAGTTCCTATGATTGTTTGTCAAAAGATGGCACTGCAATCGGGGAGGACCTAAGTGTCATTTACAAATAAAATTGTAACTTTTTAAGAACTAATAAGCACACTTAATATTGCTATTAGTACCGCGAAATATTTTTTGAACCTAATCGATATATTAGACGATTTGCTTTTTAATTCAAAGTCTGAACTGTCAAAAAGTGTACCCTTTTCTAGCATTTGTGTTGCTTTAGAGTTTGATCAGTGCATTCTATGAGTAAAAGTGTAAACACAGAATTTTTTCACATTTAACAAAATTAATGCTGATCAGGAATGCAAATTTTTTTTTGTAAAGTGTTTAGGTCGCTTAAGCAAGTTGCCGCCGATTTGCACTCCATCTCATTTGACGTTAAATTGATCTAAGAGCGACCGCACAGATGACATTCCTTTTTTTTTTTAGTTAAACTTACACTAGATTTCCAGTGGTCAAATTGTGCAACTCACCCAAAGGTCTTGCGAGTAAATCGATTAAAATAATAGAATGAACTGACGTAAATGATTTTTAAGAAATTTATTTTTTCGTAGCCGTTGTCAAAATAACCTAGATTTATGTCATACACACATCCAACACGAAAAAAAAAAATCAAGCTATGAGCAGGTATTTGAAAGAAGTCGGAATATTTATATATTAAATATTTACTGTAACTCTTAGACTATGATTTAAAAAAAGAACTCTGTTGGGTTGTGTTTTAATTCTGTGGTCACAAGGCAAAACCTCTTAAGTCTGTTTTACTCTTTGTTCAGGAGAGCAGTTTTAAGTTTTTTTTACTCTATTGACTTAAGCTGTTGTATTTTTTGAAATTGTGACCACTTTTTTAAAGATATAAAGCTGAAAAAAATTTACAAAATAGATTAAGGTACGCTGAATCGAATGGCATTAAAATCTCAATTTCGTCTAAAGTCGACTTAAGCGGTTTTGCCTTGTGAACACAGAATTGTTTTTCCTAGCAGTATTGGATCTACCAATGCAGTGGTTATGTTTTTGTAATCATAATGAAAGATAATCTAGTCATTTGCTGTCGGTCGTAAATATTCATAGCTGTCATCCTACGGTGACGAAGCTGAACAAACTCGGCGGTATGAACGTGACTTTAGGAATACTTATAACTATCTTTCACTTGCTATACCTATTTTATTTTTTAGATTACAGTGTCAGTGGGTTTGCCGCCCAAAGCAGCAGAGAAACAAAATCACCACCCTCAGTTCTAGAGAATGTCTTCATAAATAACAAAATATAACAGTGAGTGGTGGTAGTCGTAAATCAATGGTAAGACATGCAACTAAATTTTCATGTGCGCTGAAATATAAAATTGAAAATATTCATTGGGTAAAAATTTGCCCCTCGTCAAATTAGAACACCCTCTCATTAGACATTTCACTTTTGGCTGAGTTTTCAGTTGACATTTCGGAACGTCAATGTTTGATCAGTATTTAATTTTGTTGTTAGCTTTAAAATAAAATAAGCAATTGCGGCAGCAAATTCATTTTTTTAGGTGACTTTAATGGGCAGTTACATATACAAACGGATAAAAATTTGTTTAAATTTAAAGTGTGACAAGCACATTAGTTAACGTGGTCGGGGAATCTGCAACACCGACAAGTCTGGTTAAACTAGAATTCCGATTTTGATCGTAGTGTGCATCTATGCCCGATTCGTTATTATTAAATTAGGAAGACTGCAAAAAATAATTATATTGGAGACTGTACAAAAATATTCCGTTTAAGTGAATATCGACAGTAGTTGATGTTGGTTTTATTTTGAACATCAAAGACATGAGCCATGATTAAAAGAAATAGGACCAGCACTGCCAAAAAAGTTGAGTTAGAAGAAGCCTAAATGCCCTGTAACTATAAAGTAAACGTACAACTCTTCTAAAAAATAATCAAAAATATATTTTATTTATATAGACATTTTGTTTATTGCCTGCAGACACATATTTTATTTCGATTGCAATAACCGCCGCTCTTGCGCAAAGCTAAACAGTGAGCGATGCAAGGACCTTGGCCCAGAAAACCCAAAACATCACAAGTGAAACGCTTTTGGCGAACAGGTGCTTCCAAATCCGTTTGTCCAACGAACTCCAGTTCGGCACGTACTTCTGGATCAGCGACAGGTGACGCAGCTGACAGAGCACAAACGACTCCGAAAATTGCAACCAACACGAGAGTAAGCTTCATTTTTCGAAATCGTATCTTAGAAGCGACTATATTTCGAATGTGATTCGGTTCTGCGAAACGCTCTCATTTTATAGTGCACCAGACAGCTGCGATGACACACTACCTACATTAACTGGATTTTCCCGAGAAAAAGTACCGCCACTGATGGCATCCAGAAATCGGCCATAAACATCACTGGGAATGCCCACGAGAAGTGTGGCAATTGACATGTACCTATTTCGTTATACAAGGTTGAGTTCAGTTGATAAGGGGTGATGATGAAAGTAAAACAGTTTGTAGGTAGAATTTGCTTGCATATTGAGAGGTGGAGTATAGATAAGCACAATTGTGATACTGAATTCTGACAATTTGCTATTGTAAATAATCTCTACCAAAGATGATGCAATTTGAACCTTTAAGTTAAAGTCTCAATTATTCAAGAAAAAAAAAAAAATATTTTCTTAAAACTTTCAAAATTCGAGTGTCAAAAATATCTTATAGCAGACAAATAAAACTTGCTGCCATATTAAATAGGTGGCGAAACAGAAACGGAAGCCTACGAATTTTGTAACGAATATTACAATGCTAAATTTTGACACCTTACTAGCTGAATTAAAAAGAAAGAGAGAAAAGTAGACGAATGCCCAATAAAACAGTTCCTAGTTGGAAAATGGAATAAACTGGTATGCTTACAACAACTACGTTCTACTTGGCACTTCGAGAACTCAGAGTAGATGTTGTGATTGCGTGCTGAAAGTCCTACTTTACTTTGCTTTGCTGAGATCGAAGCTAAAAAAAACACACCTTTTGTTGTAAGTCTCGTCTTTTAGTTGGATTAAACGTTATCCTAGTTCCTCCTTGCTAAAAGTGAATGTCGCTGAAAGCAGTTTACGGAAATTTCATGAACACATCAGTAGAAAGGTTCCAACATGAACTGCTAGATACATATATTAAACTAGTTCGAGTTCGAATCTCAAAGGTCTCCTGTAAAGTGTAGTTATTGTTATTGCGCTCTGAAGATTATACTTTGGATGTTCAATAAAACACGCCTGCTTAAATTATGCAGCAGCCTTACGAAACACCTTGAAAAGTAAATAATAGGGAACTAATTGTATAGTGGACCCGCGCCTGCTTTGCCAGGCGTAAAGATCGTAAGTTAAGTAAATGTTGATGAAATTTGATACGAATTTCTTTTTCAAAAACATACCATTTTCATCTTTGTGATCACTGATCAATTTGTATTGAAAAAAAAAAACGATTTGAATGAATTTCACAGTCTCAGGCTTATTTCCTGGTTGCAACTGAAATTTTGTAATTTTATGAATTCAAATTCGGCAGAATTCAAATTCGGCAGAATTCACTCCCGTTGCCTCGCCAGATCATAATTTCCGTAACACACTAGCCAGTTAACTCCCCAGCTTCAGTGTGCCCATAGTATTAACTTCGAAAATTAAGTTGAAAGAATAAAGAACAAAACGAGTGTGCTTTAGACCACACGACTGAAGTAAAACTTCTTAAGCTCCATCTATATATACATGTTCAGTTTATACATATTAATATATCTATTTTCTTCAATAATTTACTGGCTATGAGAGGAAGAGAGCAAGAAAATGGGTGCGCGCACTGCTCTCTCTCTTGCTCCTACAGTATGATACAGACAATAGGCCACGGTTGCCACTTGCAAAAAAACTCAAATTATTTTATTTGATTTTGCACAAAATTACCAGCTGCTAGAGGACCAGCAGATCTCCCAGATCATCTACCTATTTACTTATAACAAACCCTTAACAAATTAGCGTTTCATGTCTGTATATAAATAATATGATTAATTATTATTATTTACCATCTGTCAAAAGAAGAAAATGAGTGTATTCTGTAATTTGTGAATAAAACAGTTTTATATGGATGATGATGAAACATATGCAAATAATGCAATGCGTTCACTCAGAAGCAGTAAGGTAGCATTTAAATGAGGTGATATCGAGTTCGCATTCTTGGTACATCTGCTCAAAAATTTACCATAACCAGATAAAAATTACCAAAACTCAATAAGCTAAGAAAAATACCAAATTTGATAAAAAATTACCAAAGCGGCAACCTTGCAACAGGCGTGCACTATGTCATAGATATATGAAACGTAACTGGCTATGAGAGAATGAAAAGAAACTGTGAGCTCGCACCTCTCTCTGTTGCTCCTACAGTGTAATACAGACAATAGGCCTGCACTGCAGCGATACCAGACTTGAGAGGCAGGTTATCCCACGGTTATACTCAAAATATCCCTTTTATGTTTACAAAATAAATAAATTTATTATTTTAAAAAAATACTCGTTATTCATTTACAGACATATATGTCATTTTATGAAACAGTTTAGGGGAAAAAAAAGAAAATGAAATCATTCAGATATTTTGAATGACTTTTTTCTAAACATCAAAACATTTAATTTGATCGTAGGTTGAATATTTTTTTTATTCTTAATGAAATGAGCAATTAGGAATAAAATTTGACCAAAAAGTAAAGTCCCTTTCTTTTTGTACTATGAAAAATCCCTTTGTCCCTTTTAGCTTATTATTAGTGAGAAAATCCCGCAAAAAGTGATAAATCCCCCGCTCTTGTATCACTGCTGCACTGTATGCTGTGTCTTAGATAACGAAACGTAACTGGCTGAGAGAAAGAAAGAACAAAAATGTGTGCTCGCATCTATCTCTCTTGCCTCTACAGTAATATTCGAAACGAAACGTAACTCTCTCTCTTTTTATCTCACTAACTTACATCTACCTCTCAACTTCCGCTCGCAATTTTCGTAACGCATTCACCAGCTTACCCCCCAAGTCAAGCGTGCCTAAAGAAGTATTACTTCAAACAAATTTTGTCCTGACAACAGCGCTTCCTATCGGGTCCAAAACCATCCTATCTTTTAAGGTGTAACAAACCATACATAACCACAAAATTTCATTAAAATCGATTGAAAAAACGAGCGAAAAAAAAACATAAAAAAACGCGAGAAAAAAAGATTTTATGCGCGTTTTTATTTTATTTTTAGTACAGAAATACGAAAGTTAACAAAAGAAGCTACACTGTTATTGAAAGTCACCGAGTCGCTTGTCGAAGGAATTTTGGTTAAACAACATTTCGGATGTCCTTTTATAACGCCGAAGTGAAGTATAAAACGAAAACTAATGCCATTATTCTAAATTATCACGTAAGCTGCTTCGCAGTGTTTCATTCAAGTAGTGCAAGAAATTGAAAATGGAAAATTAAAAAAATTAAATAGCACATCGCAGTACTCAATCCCGTAGCCAGCGTTATCAAGTCGGTGCTTTCAGCGTTAATTTTAGTGCCCAAAATTTAATTTTAGTGCCGAAAAAGTGGATTTAGCGCTTGGGCATTTTTTTAGTGCTTAATAAAATATTTTAGTGCTGCCATCCTTTTATACCAGTTCATTTCTCTTGAAATAATTTAAAACAAATTAAATGTAGGTGACTATTATTTGTTAAGTTTTATTGAAGTATTTATTTTTATTTATTTTTATTTTACTGTGCAATCACCATTATTGTGGCTTTGAATTGTTTGCTCTTGACCCTATGTCTTAAGCCAAACCAGGTGAAAAAAATTTCAAATAATACTTTTCACACAAAAAAAGTACAGGTTTTTTAAGAAAAATCAATCGCAAGTTGGGTGCAAGTTTGTCTGCTTTGCAGACAGTACAAAAACTCAAAACTTTGTGCTGCTAAAGCTGTACTCCTGCTGTCATATTTCCGGTTGAACTTCATTTTTGGTCTGTTAAAATCTGCTTCTCACTTTAAATACAGTCCATTCCCATTAAAATGCTGCACAATCATCGAATGTACATAGCTGGATTTCTTTTAACAAACACTAGGCCGCATATAAATTCGAAATAATTGAGAGAGATGATTTAACTCAAGTTGTATATTTATTTTTAATGACGAATTGGGGGACGTTCAAGAATCTTGTTTTGTAAGTCTGACAGCTCACTGAATTGATGTTTCTCAGTTTTAGCCTTGTTCTTTCAGCTTTTCAGTTGACGTTTATGGAGGGGCGGCCAACGTGTCTAGTCAAGAATTTCGTGACTGAGAACTAAGTTGACAGTTCGTATAATGGCTGACGAAGAAAAAGTGACGTCAAATTAAGTTTTCGAATGTACCCATTTTTTTGTAGTAAATTTCACGAGATTTACAATAATCCTCCACTTGATTGCTGCTCAATTAAAACAAGTTATCTATAAATTTCTGTTATAAGGCCGATTCATTTTTCGGCTTCCTCTCTCTTCTCATTAAAAATCTAGAAATGAATAATTAAATTTACTTCTTCTGCTGACCCACCGACGACTTCCTTATTCATGGCTTACAAGCAAAACAAGTTCATCGACCCAAGAAAATTTGCAATTTGTTTTATACAATCCATCTGATGGATTACCTTATTTTAATTTGCTGTTTGAATAATAGCCAAAGGTGAACTTCCGTCAACAGAGTTGAATGTTTCCTAGTTCTTCGATTAAGTTTCAAGTCTCCCTTCAAGTGGCAATGAATCGATTTTATATCATTTCCCTTGAGATGGCTTGTGTCTCCTCCCTGCCAACCGAAGGGAATCACTTCTTAAACGGAATCCACAGTAATGCGCGTCAGATTTAATTAACGCTGAATGGGAAGGAAGGCAAATTGTATTTGCAAAAATAAATCCAGAGACAAGAAAACGAAGGAACACACATACGAGTATAGCTAATTCAAATTTCCAATTGAGACTTTAATTACAAAACAGGCGAAGGGTTAGTCTATAGCCAGACGCAAATAGTAAACGCATTTGTAAAAAAAAACCCGAGTTTTAATGTCGGTCGACATTAAGTTGTAGTCGCATGGGTAAGTAGTTTCGGTCAAATAGATATTGAAATTCTATTCGACATAAACATGTCGAAGATACCCATAGGAGCGGGATTAATTTGCACTTAGTAGGGTCTGGGCGATGTATTATATAGGCACTTGTTTCGAAATACAACAAGCGCCGGTATATTCCAAAAGCACAGTTGGAAGTTTGAACTTTGCGGTGGAAATGAAGAAATGAATTATTTATTTGGGTCTACACTGTTCCTGGTAGAGCAAGGCGATACACATCTGCATGGACATAGTTCATTGCTCTTCGAATGGATACCACAAAAATGTTCATAAAGAATTTGGGAAGTTAGAATGTACTTCGAAGTGGGAGCACAACTAACGACGACAAAAATGCGGCTTTGTATTCTTGCAGCTAAAGCGACCGCCTCAGCAATTGGTTACGTTTTTCAGTTGCCAATTTTGTAAGGGGGAGGCGAAAAAAGTTTCGGAAAATCTAGACTTGGACTTATGGAAATCAGAAGCTCGACATCAAATACTTAACACTTTCTTACGGACACTTCTGTCGTGCTAAGAATTGACCTGTAAGTGACCTATTTTCTTCAATGAAACAGATACAGGATAACAGAAAGATAGAAAGGGCAATTCTTTTCTTCAACCGCAAACGCCATTAATACCACTTTCATCTATAGACATCATAAAAATGAGTAGGTACAGCGTCAGGGATGCATTGATCAATTCAAGAACCGAATTTGGAAATACGATGCCAATTAGATTTCGAACCTTTCCAAAGCAATTGCAAAACATTTGCGTACAATTTTTGGGTATAATGGCAACTGCTCCCAAAATGTAGACATTTTGCGGCACTGGTACCTGATCATGGAAAATTAAATGTAGATATACCTGTCTTACCCACATTTTTGAGTAAATTCAGATTTAGTAAAAAGGACTAATCAATTAAACGCAATTTTAGAAATCCCTTTGGTTGACTTTAACTAAAAAATCGGAGCTGCTTAGAATTTTTGCACCTTTGTATTCCGAAAAGCAATATTTTTTTAATTAACAGCCATATTTATTAGATTCCCTAACGACATACGATGTTGTTTAGTTAAACATCAAATTAAACAACACATTTACGCAGCCTCTACGTGGCTTTCCTGAAATTGTGATTTATAAACATTTTTCCACGGTAAATTTACTAAACGAGGTTTGTGTCTAAATAGGTAAAAACTTCGATAAACTATTACAGAATGCACTGAAATCTATTACTTTTTGCAAGTGAAACTGCTGTCGTTTTTCATATTTCATATTTTTTGTCAGATGTCAGATTTTACGCGGCTCATGCAACATGCAACGAAATTGTTCTGCTTTTGTAAATGGATTTGAAGTGATTTGACAGCACTATCAGCTGTACAAATTGCATTCGTTTGAAGATAATAATTCCTCCAAAATTATATCCATGGCTATTTGTATATTTCTTTATTTTGGTTTTCACGAAAACAAACTTCTTAAAATTACGTGAAACAGCTGTGCAAAGTATATTGGTATTTGCGGCAGTATGTGTAAAAAGAAAATTGTTTTTATTTTGCCCAATGGAACATGAAAAGCGATTTAGATCAAAAAAAGATTGATTTTTTGTCCCAATAGCAAACCACTTGACATTAGCTGTTGTTGACAGATCTATTTTGTAAATAAAAATATATTTTTGCAAAAATAAAAGAAAACGATCTCATAATTGGGATTCTAATGATAAGGTATTAATTCTTGTTTGTTAAAAATAAATACACTTCTTTAAACATTCAGCAGAATGAAAACACAAAAATTACATTTGTCAGCAAGGACTGCGCAAGCCTTAAGAAATCTATAAACGCAAATGTTGGCGTTTAAGTTACGCAGGTCTCAGGCAAAGTTGCTTAAGTTCGTAAAATCTTTATAAATCACGTTTTCTTGCGTAAGGGTATTTTAGAGGATGCGTAAAGTTAAGCAGACAATACGGTGGGTTTATAAATAAGGCTGTAAATGTTTAATAGAATTTTTGGTCAACATGACTTCAGAGATTTCTTTCCTTGTGAATATGAATAGCAACACTTTGTGGTCTTTCTTACTAAACACAAGTAGAAATTTACAGAACATTTTTTAAATTCCATTAAAAAAAGTGAAATTTTAGCTGTCATCATGGGAGCGTTCATGTCAGAAATCTGTTAAACCGGCTCTTGTGGTACTATTCAGTTGAACAACGGCCGCAATTTGTGAATGGCAGCGTGTAATTATGAAAGGGATTTGTAATTTAATTCACATTGCAGTAAATTATGAACTGCAGCTAATCCATTTTGTTCAATATTCCTTTGAATAAGGATAACATCTAAGCACAACAAAACAGATTTCGAAGCGAGACATTGGCTGCGCACACTTATCGGTGTATGAGCAACCGATCGTACACTACCCTTCGGACCTATCATCGATGGGATTCAATCAACTACCGCTGAAGGATACAGACGCGTCCTCGCATTCGTTTGTCAACCACCGAGAAAGCTAGAAGTGAATAAATGTTCATATTTTCTTTGAAATCGTTTCTTTTCATTCATTTTAAAACAGTCCACTAGCATCGAAACCACAAGCTATATTATTCACATTTGAAAAGTAGCAAGGAAATTACATATTTTTCGGTTTGACAGAGTCGCTACTTCTCTCAAATAGGAAATCACACTTTAAGTCCGACTGATTGATTGTTTCACAGCCAAATATCCCAGCAACGTCTCAAACTAAAATATTAAACGTTGTGATCTGTCAACTGATCGAAAAATTCATTTCTTAAAAATGTAGGACATTTACAAGCGTTAAATTTTAACAATGTTGATTATAACTAAGTTTACTTTTATCATACCGAAGTCGACAAATTCATATAATTTCCGAAGGACTTCGAACCTCTTTTTTCTAACGACATTCTTCACGCTACTTTCAAAATATATACGAAGTGTTTTCCTGACATTTGTTGGCGCTTTCTTATAGCGTTTCTGTAAAGCTGCGTCCACATGTTTTTAAAGTTTTTTTTTTTTGGCTAGCTCCAATTGTCCACAGATTTTGGTTTAGGCCCTTTCTGAGCTGGAGTAGAAGCTTGAAGACTCACTGGAGCGTTGGTGTCCATCGACTCTACTCTACATCTTATAGAAAACCAATCCATTCTTTTTTGACTACGTTGATATCACTGTATACAGGTTGAGTTCGTTGTTAGGTCTTCTAAAAGCCTCTCTAACGTAAACGGGACCCAAAATCACTTAAAGAATATAAAAAAAATAGTAAAAAGGTCTGCCTTGTCTGAAGGCATTACTAATAATCATTTTTAACCTTCACACTTAATATTTTGTAGGTCACAATATGCAATTTTCTATGGAAATATTTGCCAATGTGAGTTTGAGAAAAATTTGGACGCAAAAAATGGTTATTGGTATCGCCCTTCATTTTTAACAGCCGCATATAAGAAACACCAAACAGTTCATATTTTTTTGTAATTTTGTTTTTATTATTAGAAATAGCATTATTACTCATAGTATTTTTTTGTTAATTTTTTGTTTGCGTTAAAAATAACAATTTAACCCATTTTGAATGAAATTCCCCGCTGTTATTACAATTTATTTTATATAAGTTTCTTGCTTTAACGCTGCAGCTTTAAGTTGAATGTATTCATCTGTTTTTATTTAAATTACGTTAAATGCTTCGCAATGTTTAAACTTTGCAATATTAAATATATTTTTTTGTTTTAATTGATGTTTGAAAAATGTTACACATTGCATAATATTCGGATAAATAGGTAGTTTAATTGAAAAAAAAATAAAAAATGCCTTGCAATGATTTTTTTTTTTTGTATAACCTTTGTAATTTTTTTTTTTTAATGTAAAAGGGCATTGAAACCACTGAATTGGGTTGTTTAGTTAAGAATTGATTATCCGCATTCTTTTATAGCTAAACTGCAGTTGATTTTGAATTCACAAATTTGATTTGATGTCTTTTTTTGTTCGGAAATAAATTTGAACTTTTGCTCACCTACGTAAAAAGAAGGTGGATTGGAATTCTGATTGAATAGGACGAAGCAGGAGTGTTTGTAATTTGCACCTAACTTGGAGATCTACGAAATGTATGATATTTTTATTTCTTACCACAATAAGCTAATAAGAATATACTCATTTTAGCAAATGCTTTAAATAATCGGTAGCGAAAATATAATTATGTTTGTAAAAATGGTCATGTAGTTCAACATTCGGCTAGTATATTGAGGATACGGTAGTTAATTTGGTAATTTACATGGCAATCCTTTGAAATATGTTGTTGATTTGATCTCCGAGAATTTTTATAAAGTGTTTCTTCACAGTGGAGGTAAACATTTTCGACTACCATTTAGTTTGTCGAATTACTGTTTGGCTTAAATAAATAACAGTGCGTAACCGCATACAGAAATAGAACTGGTTTAAGTAAGTAAAACATTGACTAATAAAAATATTGCACCATTTGAAAGGCAAGCACATACGTAGGATATTATTTAGAGATGCACAAAATGTATTCCATTCTCAATTTGTAATTAATCTCAATTTTGATTCATGAAATATTGAAAAAGAATTATTATTTAGCTGGTAAAAAATCTATAATTTGTTTTGTAAATGTTTTCATTGTTTTTCATTTCATAAAATTCATAAAATTCAATTTTAAATTTATTGTGTATATTAAAGAATTTAACTATTTTCCTTTTCGAAGTAGTTGAATATCTATGCGATCAGCTTTCTTGAAAGTTTCTGTTTTAAGTTAATTGTTTAGATAACATGAGCGGTGTGTGTTTGTTTCTTTGGTTGCAGCACACTAAGCAGAATTTCGGCTGTTCATTTGTATTAATTTGCTATTTAGAAAAGAAAACCATATTTCGTTTAACAATTTGCACTTTTTAGTTTATTAGTTGTTTTTGGAGTGAAATAAAATATTTTGATTTAAGTTTTCCGCTTTTATTTAGTTTATTTTTGCTATTCATGTTTAGGTTAGTTTAGTTATAAAAAATGTGTGAAGAAATTCGTAGAAAACGTGGAAGAGTAAAATTTTATATTTTTATTTTTCGTTTTGTTTATAATTTTGGTTATGTGAAATAGTTTTTGCTTAAGATAAGAGATTTTTTTTTTTCATTATATAACTTTCTTTTGGTTTTTCTATATAAATAGTTAGGAAGGTTTGAAAATTGCTTCTGTGTATTTCATAAATATTCTTAAGGTTATGTTGTTTTTTCTTTGTTTGCTTCGTTAATATTTGCTATTATTTTTTAGGTAAAATTTATTAAATATTCTTTTTACGGAAGTTGTGAGAAATTAAAAGCAGCAAAGGTGCTGATATAGAATTATTTGCTTGTTATTATGATTTTTAAGATTCTATGAAACATGGGACATAGTTCTAAGAGAGTTGAGAAAGAGTCCAGAAAGCCACTGGAGACACTTAAAGCTGAAAAGTATTCAGCTCTATGCAGGAAGTCATGATCAACAGTTAATCAATTTGGTTTCGAAAAGGGAGACTTTTCTGTATCACAATTGACATTAAAAAAAGCACCACGCAGCCGAAAGAGGGTATTCAAAGTGAACTTGTTTTAACAGTTCTCGTACGATAATGTGTTCGAAAGCGTTAATCAAACTCCCTTCCTGGAAGCTCAAATTGGACAGTAGATCGCCAAATAGAATAGTTTAAACAATGAATTTCATCGGGCTGTTTGTGTTTTTTAAATGTATCCGATTGATAATTGTCAATGTCCCCAATATGTAATAAGAGTACAATTTTAAACGCACACGTAACAGCAGATTTGATATAAAGCTTTGTTGTGATGACGATAATCGTCTAGCATTTACGATTTCTTAAAAACAATAAAAGTAATCCTTTCTTTAAATCTAATGCAACAACTGTAAAGTATTCTTATTTCATTGGCAGTTGAAGATTTACGTAGTAGACAGAAAATAATAACTGCAACTAACATTAAATCTAAGCTCAAGGATCTTGCAACATGGCATAATCTGAAACTATTGCGGCACCAGAAGAGACATTTCAGGCAATGAGAAAGCCAACGTTTTAGCAAGCCAAATTTCGCCAGCTGCTTCAAAACAATCATCTCCTTTAGCGAGTACGTATCCCGCTTAAATCAGAGAACCCAAAAGAGACATGAATACCAGATAAATCTAAATGGAAACTCGGATCATCAAATTCGTGGCTTTGGTTATTCTTCAATGAAGATATGACCGAGAAGAATAGAAGATCGCTTTACATGCTTCTAAGAACTGAACGCTGCGACAGCACAATAGAACAAAACGCATAAATGATTAAGACATTTGCAGGCAGCTGTCGAGATCCCAAGCCACATTCAATATCAAAGCCCAGGTTTGAAAGATCTCAGAAACTATGGGTATTCTAGCTAATTTCATCAACGTGAAAAACAGTGGATCACTGGACCGTGGACCCACTGATCTAACCTAAATTACCCAACTCCACGAGGTCTTATATATGAACCGAATTGTAGAATTTGAAGACGTTCTCGAATAACAACTATACCTTGCTGAAAAGACGCGCAAAATCAAGAATGAAAAAAAACCAGTCATACAGTTAACCCAAACAAGCACACAATTCTCATTAGCTACCTCGACATGCATTCGTATCTATCTAAATTAAAATCAGACAAAATCCATAATTCGATGGTAAATTTGATGCAAGCATTTAACTATTTTAAAAATTGTATTTCTCTTAATAATAGCATATATTTTTTTTTGTTTTGTATTCTTTAACAACAATATTTCTTAGTAAGCACACTTTTCTTGTTAATCTTTAAGTTAAAAAAAATGTTTTTATTTTGTTTTACTCTTCTTATAACTAACGGTATTCCTGTTAATATGAAACAAATTGTTTAGTAACTCAGAACTATCTAAAAGCATCAGAAAATCTCAGAACATAAAAATACAACGGAAATCCACGCACGAAGCCTTTATTAGGGAATATAAAAAGGAAATTAATAAATTTATGAAAACACAAAACAAGATTCTCAACAAATATTCAAAACAGAAGGCTTAAGTTGTTACTGTTAACATTGAAATATGTTAGGACACTTATTTTTAACCGCACACAATTTAGAATTAAATGTAACTTCTAAAAAATTTGATTTTTTTTTCTTTATTTTGTTTCTTAAGAAGATCACAAGAGTTTTTTTTTTTGGTTTTTTTTCTTTAAATTTACTTCATTAAAATTCTAAATTAAAATGTTAATTTGTTGATAGTTTTATTCTTAATCGTAGTATTTGTTTAATGATAAAAATGTTCTTTAACTATTCTTTTTATAGTATAGGTATGTATATACTTAATTTTTACACTCCTTAAAGCTAAATATATTTTTATATAATATATAATATATGTTATAAATTCTGTTATATATCTTTTGTTAAATTAGTTTTTGGTTTGCCTTATGTTTAGATTCTTAAACGTGTGTTTTTTTTTTGTCTTTTCTATTTAGTTTATTTTGTTAACAATGTGTTTTTTATATATTTAAAGATGTAAAATTGTTTAAAATCTGTTTTAGCTTTGTATTAGTTTTTTTTTTTAAAGGTATATGTATCAATAGTTTTAACTCAAAAATAAACAAATTTTATTCAATTTCATGAGCGTGGTAAAGGCTTTTATGCAGGGGGGGGGGTCAACTTTCATTTCCCCTTGCAATTATCAAGAGGATGCGTTGACATTTTATAGCAAATGCCGTTGCTGGCCAACGTTAATGCTGTGGCAGAACTACCAATGATCACCCAAACTACCAAGTGCGGTATAATACTAGTACATGAATGCCACCTGGGGCGCGATTTCACAAGCGTTTTTTTGTTACATATTGTACATACTTCACAACACACCAATTTGTCGGCCAGACCAGAGGACTGAAACTAGTTGCACATTCGTTTTCCTTTAGCCTCATTTTTTGTTCACCCAATGCTACAAATTTTTGTCAGACATAACTAACCTCATTTAGGAAACAGAGTGAACAAATGCATTTAACTACAGGATGGAGATCTGTGAACAAATTACACGCAGCAAAATTACAAAAAAAATATCGTACAAATGTTTTTTTATTTTTAACTCACTAAATCAGAATCGTGATAGTTGACTGCTCTGCAACGTACCTGTTACTTTTTGTCAATAAATTCAATTTTGCTATTTAATTGGGCTAAGAGATGGATTAAAACGAGTACTGGTTAGTGTAAAAATGGCATTCACTGTTTATTGTGACAGTCTGATGATTTTTAACGCGTTTTCTTTTCGCACACAATTAAAGTCATTGAAAAATGATTTAGATAACAAATTTAGCAAAAATTCGCCAAATGAACCGATGGTTGTGTTCGAAAATTTTTTGTTATTCAAAATGAATGTATAAGACGGACGATGCACACGGCAACCTACATATATCACTGTCGATGTATGTCGTTAATGTAGTTTGTAGTGTCACTTCTTCGGCAGTCAAATGCAAGTATATGTATCTTCAACGTTCAAAACAACCATCGGTTCATTTGGCTAAATTTGTCATCTAAATCATTTTTCAATGACTTTAATTGTGTGTGTTTCTGCGAAAAGAAGTGCGTTGAAGTGCTGAAAGTACTTTTTTATTAATCTAAATATTAATCTAAAGCACGGCCCTAGCATCAACCCACAACCCACTTCGTCCATTAATGATTACAATCTTGAAACATGTTCGCAACTGAGTATACTGAAGGTGCATGGTTGCAATGCTTTAGGGATCCCGTCGATAGGTACACAAACATGGGAGGCACATGACATACAGGTCCACCATATTCCCATTTTCTCACAAATGTGCGTTTTAATTTTAGGAGATTTTCTGACCATTTTCCTCAAACTGTGATTACAAAAGCGTTCTTATTTCTCAAATATCAGGAGGGCTTCAAAAGCCGAAAATATGATTCAAACGAGACGCAGAAGTACCATAAATGCATAGCTCATGATTTGCAATTGAAACATCATATCCTTAATATTACCCAATGACCCATTTAAATAAACTCAATTTCAATATCAAGGTGAGTCCTAAAAGTTGTGCCGCAACCTCCCCCTCACAACAAGCCATCATGCAATATCATTTAATAGTTGTTTAGTTGCTTCACGATTAGTTATGCTATTCTGCTTTTAAGTTGTAAATGTTTAATAGTTTATTTTATTGCTCAGTTTAGTGCGAATTTAGTGAAGAATTGTTTTAAACAAAATCAATCATTGAGGCTTATATAAGGCTTTGTCTTTACAGTGTTCGCTATCAAAATTTGTTGTCGAATGTAAAGTAAAAAACAAACACATCAAATTGAATAACCCACTTAGAAGTGGGTAAACTCAATTAAAAATTAAACTCTCAATACGAACGGGGTATATTTTGAATTTATTTATCGGGTGTTTAGGTGAAAAAAAAAGTTTAACAATTTTAACACAAAATGAGAAATAAAAACTATCTCATCACGTCTGCCTTTGACAATTTAGGGAATTTATTTACTCTTGCGAACGTTAATTATATATTGCAAATATTTTCCATACAATGAATTTAGGGGAAAAAAACACATTTTCTTATAAATTACAATTATACAATTAAAATAATTAAATTTAATTGAGTTTAAAAAAAAAAAAAAACAGTTGAACGGCGAAATGGATGCGACTTAGCTTAGCTTGTAGCACTTTAAATTTGTTTTCTCTTGTTTTTATTCTTTTTTGACGCAGTAGAATTTATTGTTTATAAAAATATTTTTTTTGTTTTTAATCTTATGCATACGTATATATAAAAAGGGGGGAAAATAACATCTATTTATGTAAAATATTTTATTTTTTTTTGTTTCTTTTTATTTCATAATAAAAACTTCTTTACATCGTCGTGGCCGCCTATTTGGGATTGTTTACTATTTGTTGTTTTGTTGCGCTACAACGTGAGGCGCCTTGTAGAATTGTTGTACGAATTCTGATAAGCTATATACGGTGCCGGGTCCCTTGCCGGCTGTCATGCATATGAAGTCTCCTAAGCTGTGTGCAGTAGCTGGAAATGAAAAAAAACATTTGCAATTAGTTTTCGTTTGTGGAGAAGACTTGATTGATTCTCACAACTCGACTGGATGGGGGGATACGATGGTGGTGGCTTGATCCAACTGCCGTCTGGTCTTCGCATGTGTCGTCGGTCTGATGCGAATTCCGCTAGATATGTTTCCGCTGGTATTACCCTAAAAAATCTGCAAAAAGAGGAAAGGTAGATCAGCGCAATTGAAAGTTGAGTTTTTTTTGCAATTGTGCGGCCAAAATGTCGGGCCCATAAAAAGCGGGTTTCGTGATATCGCTTAAAGCAGCCGGAGCTCGTTACTGTCAAAATGAGGTACACACCGTTCAGGAATGACTACCAACAAATTGCTATAGGCAGGCTCACACAGAATGTCTTCGAATTTGAAATAAATAAAAAGAGTGTCGCAACCGGACCGTATTGACACCCTACGACTAGCTTCTTCTAAAATTGTGTAAATTTTAATTTTGTGGCACGAATGAAAGGGGTATACTTATACAATTTGGAACGGTTTCCCAGAGATGTTATTTTGTGCTGTTCAGGGGAACGAACCTGACACCCGTCCATCAGTAGTCCATTACACAAACTACGTAACCACTGCTCCGAATGGGGAGCTAAAAGTACACCGAAGAGCTATAGCACAAACAGATATTTGACGGAGTCAATTAAGCATTTACTTTTAGAAACGAGTTCCACCATCGGCGAAGAGTCAAATTCGCAAAACGGGACAAGGATCGTGTTAAGCGGTTTCGTCAACATGGGTCGGTTTTAAAAATTCTGCCTTTGAAAAAATAGTCAATTGTTGCTCAATTACGATCGAAATGGGCAATAAATTGCCGCACACACTCAAAGCACGTCCGATTCGTAAATAATGTATTAAATCCATTTGCAGCTATCTGGCGCTACAAATCTCCGAACTTAAAACTCATTAAAATGAATAGCTTTATCGGGGAGTACATTACACTCGTAGTGGATAATCATTTCATAATCAGCTAATCTAATGGCGGCCGGCAATGGTGGCCCAGCACTCTGCTGCGTCCTTGCATATGCATGTAAGCACTCCTGCTGCACACGAAATTTAATCACGATATTGTGTACATTTTTAAAATCACTCTGCGATATTAAAATTTCGCAAGTGGCGGCGGCAACAATACACAAAAAAGGTTAATACCGCTGAACCGTCAACACGAACCCCTCCAGCACGTAATGGAGTCGTTCATCTTCTTTCTTTTTTGCTGTTAAGGAGTGCATAATCCCTGTTGCTTTTGATTAGCGCAGAGTCCATCAGACCATCAGAACGCCCACTCTTGAGCATGTTGTGCTGCATGTGGGCGGTTGCATTGTAATTTACATAAACTCTGGGAGAAAAAATCAAATAGAGTGGATCACGTCCTTTGTGTGAAGTAATTTACCCTGGCAGTGTGTGTATTCCCATCGGGGAGCTATTCAGTCGTTCAAAACCATGTCGCACTCGATTGGCCCCCGGCGATAATCTTGTGATGGGGGGAAAAGATTTGCGAAACAAAAAACTTGCTGCAAATCCTTTTAAGGGAAGAGAACGCTGGCTAAGCCAGGACAAACAAAAATAAGTAACAAACATCTTCGATGTATCGGGCTTATCTTGGCACTTTAAGAGATTTCATCATTTCGGCCCCGCTTCCTCACCGGTCGATATTTATGTGAAAGGACACGAACATGTATGTATCCGTTTTAACAAACTTCGTACTTACCTGTGATGCTCTGGTCTAAGTGCTAAATCCGACCGAAACGTTTCGGTTACATACTTGTGAAAATATGTTGGAAAAGGTAACGTCGTATCTAAGTCGAATACTAAACATCGATTCGGTGATGGATTGTGCATGAAGAATACGTGATAATCCTGCAAAGATAAAGTGAAACAATAAAAATACAAAACAGAATCGAAATTCAATTGAAGATGCTTGGTTTGGGGTGTGGGACGTAGTCGTTTTCGAAAGGGATTGCACTGTGCGGCCAAAAAGGGATCGATGGAGGAGGGAAACGTTTTTTTTTTCCTGTTCTGTCATATTTAAGAAGTAGTTGCTTTGAATGTTATGTAGTTCTGAATAGAAGTTTATTAATAGCAACAACATAAAATATAATAAATTGTGCAGCAGGTATTTTTGAAGTGATAACTTCTTTAGGCGCGTTGGGCATTTTTGATATGGGATAAAATCATTCAACTCGCGAATTTGAGAAGGAAAGTGTCCAGTTGCAGAGCTGAGACGTAGATGTCGCTAAGTGCAGGGAATGAGTTGAATTCGCAGCACAAATGTTGTGCTAAAATATTTTTTATGGTAAAGTGCGACAATAAATCAAAAATAAAACATAAATATAAAAAAAAAAATAAACCAATTTCATACCACTTACCGGAAGTGGAAGCTGGAATCATTTTTAAGGAATGACAGATAGAGTGTTCAAAAAATGGATAGAGTTTGAAGGTGGAAACACATTATTTAAGACCGATGTTACATTTAATTTTTTTTTGTGGGGAAAGATTTTTTAAAAATGTTTAAAAAATTAAAAAATTTAATTGAATTGAATGGCTATGGGAATCGTTAAACAACGAGTTAGAAAAAGGGAATGCTTTCAGGAGTGCTGCTACCATAAACTAAGTATTAAATACACCGCCAGCCAGCCATGCCAACTAAGTCTTGTTTTTTTTTCAAAAAGGTCACTTGTTTTATTACAATTTTTTATATTTTTTATGTTTTTTCATTCTTAAAAAATCTGGCCAAAAAAAAATTTTATATGTAACTTCGGTCTTAAAGAATGTGTTTCCAATTTTAAATTCTGCCATTTTACGAACAGTTTATCTGTCAATCTTTAAAAATAATTCCCAGCTTCCACTTCCAATAAGTGGATTGAAATTGGAAACAAATTCGATAGCTGTTTATTTTTTTTTTATATTTGAGCTTAATCTTTTATTTATTGTTCCATTTTACCTAAAAATATTTTTTTTTATTATTTTATTGAAAAAGGCATCCTCTTATTTTAATGAGTTACTCGAAGTACAAATTATACGCAGACGAAGTCGCGGGTACCAACTAGTACGTATGAATTATTTCTCATGTACAATAGCGCATTAAAGGAAATTGAAGATTATAGTATAATTTGTATAGTACATATTATATTTATAATAATAAATAAGAAAACACTTCATTTAACAGAATTTCCTGCACATTAAAATATTTCCTGACGATTCAAAAAATTGTTCATTGTTCAAGTTTTCACTTCTGTCGGTACTCCCGGAGTGTCATTGTTTTTTTTTTTTTTTTTTTAAGGACGAAAATAAACATAAAACAGAAGTCTATGCCATGTGAACTTTAAAACTGTTGGTTAGTTGGAAAGTGGGCTAGGTTTAGGTTGAAAAATGTTGACAGGGACAAAAGTAGGGTAAAGAATAAAACACGAGTTGGCAACTGCAGCCAGGAGCACATTTAGGCTCTAGATGGTCGAAAAAGATGCTTTAATTGTTAAGAAATTATTTTGCACATACATTTTTGGCGGTCTTCACAGGACACGCATATCATAGTTCAACATGCCAGAAGGTTAAATCCTGTTTAATCAACATCTATAGGAGCTGCACGGATTAAGAGACAATTTTTCGCTATATCCACGGATTCAAGGGTATCAACGGATATTACCCCAATTTTACAATTTTTTCACTCAATCGACATCAGGCCCATCTACACGCAACAAAACACAAAAAGACGCAATCTCTGCACATATGGTTCTTCAATCACATTCAACCAAACTGCAAATTAACTGACAAAGGAACTGTTACTGTCAAAATCTTGGAAGCATTTAGCATCTAATCAACGAAAATTTGTTGAGGAAATGGATAAGATGCGAATTGAATTTTTCAACAAAATTGAAGAAGTCAAAGAAATGCTGTTGGAGAAGATGGGGTACCCATGCGATTTATAAAGCTCATTCTACCCTTTATAGTTAGCCATTTAACACACATACAAAACCACTGTATCACAACGTCTACTTTTCCGACGTCCTGGAAAATAGCGCGAATTGTACAAGTTGCCAAAACATCAGCTCCGGTTTCCGCTGCTGATTTCGGACCACTAAGCATTTTACCTTGCTTGTCTTTGAGAAGTTAATAGCGAAACAGCTTCTTCAACATCTGTCTCTTAATAGCCTTATTTATGCGGGACAATCTGGTTTCAGATCTAACCACAGTTGCTCCACTGCTATGGTAAATATTATGGAAGACATAAGGCAAGGTTTTGATAGAGGACATGTTACACTTCTTTGCTTATTTGATTTCTCAAAGGCTTTTGACAAGGTAATCCATAAAATCCTTTGCTGGAAATTACAAAATTTGTTCTCTTTTGGTAACAGTGCAGTAAATCTTAATATAAGTTATTTGTGTGATCGTTTGTTGGTCAAAAAAGTGAGTACGTACAATTATTAATTGCGTACTTTGTACTACAATTTCTTACACTTATAATAATAAAAAAATTATTAAACTATATTTTTTCCCAACGCTTGTTGTTACTACAAACTGACTTCTGTATGTAAACGCAGCAGACTCAACTAAATAAGCATTCCCAATTTTACTTCCACGTTTATTGGAAGTTTGGCTACTAGAATAGTACTAAGCTCAAGTTATTTTTCATTGTCATTTGCATTTGCTCTGCGTCTGCATTATTTAGGACATTTATAGCGAGTGAGTGGATGAGGACAATTCATGCAACGATGCAAGGGTATTTTAGAACAGTGCCATAAGAGAAGTACTATTATCACGTATTAAATTTATTCCGATTCATATTTATTTAATTAAAAAAAATCATTATAAAGTAATTATTCGTGTTTATATTTGTTTTTTTTTTTTGTTCAAATTGTACTACCTTTTTAAACCCCCCATACTACATTTTCGACATCTTGGGGGGCAGCGCTGGTCGTTACTTGCGATTCCTCTTCAGATCTTCTACCTTGGTCCAATTCTGTTTTGCCTGTTTATAAATGACTTACCTTCCGCTTGTAAACATGCCTCTATGCTGATGATGTCCAACTGTACTCCACTAAGCCGATTAATGATACAGACGAATTAGTAAATGGTGTTAAAGAAGATCTTGCCAGTATTTACTCTTGGTCTGATGTTTTCAATGGATTACATTTGAGTCCGAATAAGTCACAGGTTATTCCAATTGCTATAAATTTTAACTCCTTGCCTGTTGTCATGTTCTCTGTTAATAAACTTGCAATTGTTAAAACTGCAACTAGTCTCGGTTTTGTCATTAATTGTAAATTGTCAGGATACGACCACGTTAACACGGTGTGATGTGCTTTTTCTCAGGCCGGGGTTTTGCTCGCCGGATCCAACGTTCAACCAAAGAAACACCAAACTCTGGTTAAGAGGTACTTATGAAAGTAAGTCAGCGAGATCGCCTACACTCCTCGTTTTAGGCCGATTCCCAAAAGGAATTCAGACACCAAAAATTTAGAAACGAGACCGAAGTCGCTTTCTATACGGGAGCCTTATCTGGTACACAAGATTGGTACAAATCACACTTAGCCAAGTCTCCCCGAATGACACTTCCATCCGGGTATTCATTCTTTTTCATTCGAACAGAGAATGTGTCTTGTATGAGACGAATGCAAATTGTGACAAACGTCACCGTTTCGTTACAACGGTAATAAGACGTATAATGCTTGTCTTCGCAAGCTCTGGATAACTGCAAACTTTACTCCAACTAGTATTAGACGAAAACTTGTTACAACTCTTATTCTTCCCCTTATTACATATGCTGAAGTTGTTTTTTTTTCAGTAATATTGATTCCCTATCTCTACGTAAGCTACAAATGGCATTTAATATTTACGGCCTACGAAGATATGACCATGTATCAAAAAAATTTGCTGCGATGTACGCTCAAACACTACATTGATGCAAGAAATTGTATTTTCCTGCATAATATTATAATGAATATGACTCCATCGTATTTGTATGAAAAACTTAATTTAGCTCGATCTCTTAGAACATTCCATAATTCCATAACGTTGTCGGTACCTTAATTCATCTCGTTTATTTTTTTTTTCATGCAATTAAATTGTGGAACTCTCTGCCAATTGTTATCAGAAATATTTCGAATGCCAGACGCTTCACAAATGCACTGATCCTTTATTTCTCCCTCCTACGTTAAATTTCCTATGACTATTCTACTATCTCCATTTCACATCACCTTTCCTTTCATTTTTATTAAAAATAAGTAATTCCTACTTTTTTTTAATTGTTAATTAGCTGTATACCTTATAACTAAGTACTATAACAGATTTATGTCTTAATGTACCATAATATTTTAGAAAAATAATAAATTGTATTGAATTGAAATTGAATTGATTTGAATTGAATCTTTTGCAAGCGAACTCATCAGTAAAGTTTGTAAGGGCATTAAGGCCAAAGGTGATTTATTGATCCGTTTATTGCTTCTTCATTGCCCAGAATATTCACATGTCCTGGCACCCAGCATAGGGTCACCACGTCTGCCCTTGACTTCGTGGCGACTGTCTCCATGGCTTTTATAGCCACTAGGTTCTCAGCTCAAAGTATAAATATGAAAATGTGTTTCTAGAATATATGGTAGCGTATTTGCAGCTTGAGTTTTAACAGATATCTCTGCCTGAAAGACACAGCAATCATCACTCATTCTGAATGACCGTCGATTTAGAGGGCGATATCATCTTCTTCTGTGATTTGGAAGCAGGTATGCAGGTACGCACTTGCATGTTTACCAGATTTTTTTAAAATACTAGTTTCTTTCAGTACTTTTTATAATGAGTACAGAAATTCTGTTAACATTTTTTAAAGGTGCCTTGACATAAGGCGAGGCGGCATAAGGCCAAATTTTTCTTTAAAATCCATCGTTAAATTTGACACCTTTTAACTAGTTGATCATATATAAAATACTCTCTCTTGTTACTTCGTCCACTTGCCACCACTGTTCGCGACGAGAAGCTATCTAACACGAAGACAAAATAACAACAATCATTCACTTTGTACACACCTATTCGTATACTAGTAAAATGTGAGCACTCAATGTGAAGCGAAAAGGTCCACATGAGGAAAAAGAGAGGGTGCCAATAATGGCAACAGGGTACAAGTGTGATTTATATCCGAAAATGATACACGGCTCGCATTGTAATGTGACACTTGAAGCTCAATAGTTCAGTATCAAGAGGTGGGCGATTGACATCTGCATAAGGAATATATTCGTCCAATCAATTTATGAACTATCGCCAAGGGTGGGCGCAACATTGAGCGTCATTTTAGGAATGGTTGGCACCAACCCAGTTCCGAGCGATGTAGAACAAACTAGCAGCTGCAGTCGATCAATAATTCACTCGGCCGGAAAAGGTTGATAAACACCCTCGCATACACGACTTTCTATCTAGCATTTTTACTAAATTATTTATTTAGGCAGCCAGTAAAAGGGTTCTTTAGTGCGAACATTATTGCGCCCCCTACCTATATAGTATGTATAGGGGGGGTAGAACTTCGACAGCTTAATATGACATTTTGGTAGTTAATGTTATTGTTTCTTCGAAATGGCTTGTTGTGTACTATTTCAGCGCGAGGGTCCATTCGGAGAGTTCCCATCTCTGATGGTGCTGCGGCGATGTTATCGATGAGGATTCGAGTCCCATGGTGTTCTTGACACTGTGACACATACTGACGTATTAGCAAATATTTTATTTTGTCTCCGGGGGGGGGAGGGGCGAGTGCGCCTGGCATGTTATATTGCTTTGAGGTTTATTGTTTATTTTCGTCATAAGTTGGTAAATTTGTTAGTGTTTTTGTTTGGACGGTCAATAGGTTGTCAATATAAAGTTGGATGTCAGAAATTATTTAGAAATATGTACTTGAGTGCCCTGCGGTTCGCATTCATCAGGGGCAAGAGAAGCATATTTGTTATCAATCAAGGATTTTATTTCCATTAGGACTTGTATCAACAGCTGCCAGTAAATAAATGGATATGACAGTAGGTGATGATAAGGGCAGCATTTGGATTCGAGTGGGTGAATATTGTTGAAGATTGTAGCTTTGCTTTTGGGGTGAAGGAAGTAACCAAATACTTCTTCGGTAGAGAAAGGGCATATAAGAGAGCAGTACAATCACAGAAAATATACGCAGATTTCTGATTTTTTAATTCAAAATGGCCAGCCAGTTTCGAAAGGGCGAACATTCTGGGAAAAACGGTTATGAGGAAGCGATCAAGATAATTATTAAGACCTGTGCAACAAAGCAGAAGCAAATGGAGTGATAACGAAGGACGAATTGGGCGGACGTTCTCTAGCCAGGACAATCTTGGAAAGGAGATGTGTCGGGGTTGTCAATTGGCAAGTGCAGGGCGCTTCGCTCGTGTTATAAAGGGTTTTCCAATAAGAGGTGTTATTTTGGTATTCAAAGAAAAATGCCATTTTTTGAAATAAATGATCGAATGTTTATTTCATAATAAAGAGGAAGGTCTGCCGTTAATAATGAAAAACAACATCAGCCGAATGGCCACCACGAGCACGCATACAGGACCATATCCTTTTCATGAAATTTTCCATAACCAAATCGCAGAGTGGCTGCCCTATGTCCTCGATAGCCTTACGAATTTTATCTTTGAGGTCTTGAATCGACGCTGGGCTGTTGGCGTAGACCTTATCTTTCATGTGGCCACAAAGGAAGAAGTCGCAAGGTGTCAGATCACAAGATCTCGGTGGCCAATTGTGATCACCTCTTCGAGAGATAACACGGTCCGGAAACTTTTCCCGTAAAAGATCAATGGTTTCGTTGCTTGTGTGGCTCGTAGCGCCGTCTTGTTGAAAGTAAACGTTGTCCAGCCTTAAGACCCAAGTCTTTATGCAAAATACGGTGTAATGACGTTTGTGGAATGCCCAATTCCAAAGAACGACGAGGAATGCACAAACCTGGGCTTTCTTCAACACTTTGGGCTACAGCAGCAATATTCTCAGTTGTTCTTGAGCGACGTGCACGGGTTTTATTCTTCACATCAATAACTTGTCTCAACAGCTCGAATTTTTCCCCCGATTTCTGTATTGCGGTCCGACAAGATGCTTCACGACGATCAGTGCTCAAATGCTTTAGTTTTGCGAACTGTGACTGCAAGATTTTCACCATTTTTGTTGTGAATTTTAATAATTTCAGTGCATTGTTGAAGCGTGTATCGTTCCATTTTTAGTAATGGCGTAGTTTCTACTTGTCAAATGTCAAAGAATGAAAGCTTCAAAAGTGACAGCTACCAAAATAGCGGGTCATTCACAAAAATACCTCTTATTGGAAAACCCTTTATTTCGAGGAAAATTTCATTGGGCTCATTGGCGCTTTTCCCATCGTAGTAGCTACAGAAAAGGCTTAGATTAGGGACAAGCCTTAATTGAAGCAGAGTTTGTAGTTTTTTACTGTAGCATAGCCCATTAGTCGAACTGATCGTATCTTTATGCGGTCAAGTTCCATAATCTGAATAACCCTCTCTAAATATGTTTACACCTAGGTAAGGATTATATTGGGCGCTTATCCTATTTGGTTCAATAAAAGAATCGTGAACTTAAATAATAGAAAAAATAAGACCTATAAGCAGTTCCGAAAAATGATCAAGAACTTTTGTTAGTTTCGTAAGTCGAAAGCTTTAAAAACAATTTGATGTTCTTAATAAATTTCTTTACGGACAGGACGTTCTTTCTATTGAATCTAAATTGATTCCTATTCCTAACTGTATGCGCCTTAATAATGTATCCTCATCCGACCTTCTGATCATTTCTAATATGTTCGCACACAACTTTTAATCTGTATATTCAAGTAGTACTACTCCAGCTAGTGTCTCGAATGAAACTTTTTCACTTAAGCTTGTAACTTTAAATTCTTTAAATGTTGGTAACCTAGAGTTACTTAACTACTTAGGTGGCGCTATAGTCCGGGTGGACCTGGGCCTCAACCAATACGCCTCTCCAGTTACCACTGCCTCCAGTTCCGCACACCAAGTTGGTTGTGGTACTCTTCCACTTTCGCGCGCCACCTTCTCTTCTTCGTCTTCCTCTGCTGCGTTGTCCCTCCGGATTGGAATCGAAGACTCTTCGGGCCGGAGCGTTGGTGTCCATTCGCTCAACATGTCCCAGTATAAGACAACTGATACGTACTTTTCTGACTAGGTCGATGTCACTGTACAGCTCGTAGAGTTCGCTGTTAAATATATCGTGTATCATCAGGAATTTTCCCTTATATAAATTCCTTAATGTAATAATACCACGGTCTGGCATCACTGTTACCTATACCTATTTGAAATTTCTTTCTAGACACTTTTTTTGTAAGCAAAACAGAGATAAACAAACCTTTCCTACATATTTGCCATTTCTTTTGTTTTTTTTTCTTAGCAAACCTCACAGCGTACTGTCTCTGTCTGTCTCCCTCTCCGTCACAGGAGTAAAATAAGGTTAAGAGAGATGTCAATACATTCCGCAGTTAGTATGTTTGATTTGAGAATGAAGTGCATATCTACTTCGTAGAAATGTTTCAAATTTTGACTATTTATTTAAAAACCTTTTAAGTTATCGAGTTATTGGAGATCCTAAGTTGTACCTGCAGAGTCCTCTCTAAGCTGGTATTTAATATACTTAAATGCTCCCAGTATTTTCAACCGCAAAGCGTTACAAAGAAAAAAGCGAAACGAAACGAACAAATAAATTACTTATTGTCCAATTTTTTCCAAAATTTATAAAGATATAGAGTTGAAACAAAGTAGAGATTGTAGGCCTAAGTATCCTCTATAGGCCTGTGAAAAATGCACCGAAAAAGTGAGCCGTTTCTAAGATTTTTGCATTTAAAGACATGCAGTCAAATTCAATCTTAGTCGAACAGAACTACACCAATTTTATTTATATGATTGGTTTTTATGCTCCAACTAGAACGTTTAGAAATCGGTTTTTATTTTATATTCCTTATCATAGAGTTAACTATGGTTGTAATGAACCAATTCCCAGATGCCTAAAAGAATCTAACAATTATAGTAGTTTGTTCGAATTTGATATCAGTAGGGCCTCATTTAAGATTAAATTAATTTTGACGTTAGGCTTTGGCGGTAGTATTTAAGTATTTAAATTTTTTATTAAGTAATGAATGTTCTCACTTGATATGCATAAATAAATATAATAAATAAAATAAAATATATAAAATATATATAGCAGATTTTTTCACAGATAACTGAACGTCATCCTGTTTTATAAAAATCTCAGCTTAAGCCTTACGACCAAAAAAAAAAAAACACCACCAACTTCGCACATTGGCAAGTTTCAGGTGAAAATAATATTTTCCCCAACAATCAACAAGTAATAAAGAAAAAAATAAAACAATTTCACAGACATTTCTGTGCATGTCGTGCGCGCATATTGCCTTCGTCGGGATTTCTTCGTCCTCCACCATCAGCTCAAGTGGTGCGAACTGCGAATGTCGCCAGACCGTTCAACATGTGCCCAACCCATTTTTCTGACACGAAAGCCTGCTCGCTATAGAAACGGAATCCATAGCTCGTCCTCGTAGAATAAATTAACGATACAACTTTCGCGAACAACTTGCGTGAGTATAGCTCTATCGTCTGAAACGTGAGCCGCCGCCATTCAATTAACCATTACTAGATGGTATGTGTGAGTGTGTGTGTAGTAAGTGGAAATCCTTACTCACTACTTCTGTAAACAAGTCGCGCTCCTTGTACTCTTTCGTCGCAAAGTTACGATGAAACAGCTCCACACTGATTAGCAGCGAACTAGCCCACACAAACGGCCTGATTAATCGGAGTCCCAGAGTCCCATAGAGCGGCAGCAGTGTGTGGCTCTGGGAGTGGGCTCAGCTCGTTATGATTTATAACGAAAGCGTGGTTATCACGCGAATTCCCATTAAAATCGCCGACTGAAGGCGGGGGCGCCTGGCAAACACTCGGCAATCGCGGAGTAATGCCTTGGCCTCATGCTACAGTGGGAATAAGCCAGTCCCTCTAATTTGCATACAGAGTCACAGCCAAGATATGGGTGTAATTATCGATGGGCACATATATGTATATCCTCAGACACAGGTGCATCCTAATTGTGCGCAATTTTACATACGCGATGGGTTTCTGCGCTGCAATAGACACGTGTGCCTCTGTTGCATGCCGATACCATTATACATCCAATTGCGGGCACTACACAGTTGGATAAATTCACCCCAACAGAAGGTGCAATTATTATGAGGGGGTGGTGCGGTGTGTACACGAAGACCACCCAGTAATGAACTGATTGTGGGTTCATGGCCGAATGTTTGCGGATATTCGATTGGAAAATGTTCGTAAAGGTGTCGTATTAATAAGCAGTCTTGTCGCATTCAGGGTAGTTGAGTGGAAATTCGATATGTACCCTAATCGGCTGTAATAGGTCAGCAGATTATGGCACAGTTGCAAGACAAGCTACGGTGGTTTATTGCGGTAATTCAATTTCAAATTGCCGTATACAACAGGACTGAGTCGTAATTTGGTAGCCCTAATTTGCAAGAGATGTGTGATCGAATTTAGGAGGTTTCCATAAAAGAATTCAGACCTTATCAAAAAAAGAAACCCACTGGTGTCTACCCTGATTGCAAGGACATCTTGCATGACTGCTCAGAACTTCTCGTTTGCTTAAGAACTCATAATTTGGTTCTAGAAATATTATTGATCGATGATCTCAAATCCTAAACCTTTTCAAAAGGCATTTCTATCCATTGCACGGATCGCCATCCATAACTCTTAATCACCACCAACTTTAACCAGGTCACTCCACATAAGGTGAGAGGGGGGCATGTGTTTACTGAAGAACGGTCAGTCCAGAGGACTAGCAGGCATAGTGGGTAATCCGCGGAGTTCAGTTGCAACATGTGTAGGTGATATCGCAAGCCTGGAAGACCTGTAAGGTAGCCCAAGCCTACTAAGATTTTGATATCGTGCCTATGATTTTTAAGGCCGAGTTTAGAGCTGATTGGGGAACTACTCAGAATAGTTCTGGGGGTTTCTGAGCCTAGAGAGTTGGATGCAATACCAAATTTAGGTTTGTCGGTCCTCCTGATGGCAGAATTACCAAGCTGTGTCAGAATTGACCCAGTCTGGTCAGTGGACAATCCTGAAGTAAAACAAAGCGTTGCACCTTCCAGCGCTCCCCGAGATACCTTAACGTCTCCACCTGGTGCAATGAGACTCTTAAGATGACCTTCAGATTTGTTCACATTCCTTTCAAGTCAGCTTCGACACAGAGTGCTGTAAACCTAAGTACGCGCGGAATTACACACTGGGCATGTCCATCAAGAGTGACCAAGCCTTCAGCAAATGTCTCCTAAGGTCTCCCAATTCCAATTACCAATTCCCAATCCCAATTCGAAACGTTCCTTGTACATCCTCGTGCTACGTTCAAAGCCATTATCCATCAAAACCGGAAAAGTTTGTACAAAGAGATCGAATAGCTCGCAGAAGAGAACCGCCAATCTTGTGCTCCTTTAGTAGATACACGCCGGAGTCTATCCCGAGGAATTGGGTTGTAAGACTATGTCTTCCTCCAAACATACACATTTGTAGACAGGTGTAGGATATTTTTAAGCCTTTTAAAGTTTAATTTCAAAAGCTCGTCGCTAGCGAATTTCGCCAGACGGAGACTGTTGTGCTCATCAATACACTAGTCCTAAAATTAATGTGGATGGTATGGAAATATCAGACCCAGTACATATTGCTAATCAATTAAATAAATTTTTTGCTACTATCGCAACAGAATCAAAACCACATACCCCGCAATTGCAATAGCAATATGTATGCAGATATAGTTGAAGATACTTCTCAAAATAACAGTTTTGTTTTTCAACCTTTCACACCAATTGAAATCCACAAATGTATAATGTCTCTTGATAACAAAAATTCTTGCACACCAGTTGGCATAACTAACTGTCTTTTGAAACCTATTTCCTTGTTTATTGTCGATATCTTATGTCACTTGTTCAACTTAAGTGTTAATTGTGGTCTTCAAAATGTGCTGAAGTCATTCCTCTATTTAAAAAAGGAAATCGAAGTTCACTGACCCAATGAAGGCCCATCTCCATACTCCCAACGTTTTGTAAACATTTTGAAAAACTGATCAAAATACGCATAGCATCATTTTTAAATAAAAATAAGCTTTTTAGAAACGAACAATTTGGATTTCTTGAAGGGAGATCTACTGAAGGTGCTATTCGTAAGTTTTGTAGTGAAATTGATGACAGCTGTATTTACAATAACACTAGTTTAGTACACTTTATAGATATGACAAAAGCATTTGATATCACGACATACTTTTGGATAAATTGTATTCGTCTGGACTGAGGGGTACGATTCATAAGTGGTTTTCATCATACTATCATACTATCAGAAAGAAGTCAAAGAGTAAAATTAGAATGAATCTTCAGCAGTCAATTAAAAACTACAATTGGTGTACCACAAGGTTCAGTCTTGGGAACAATATTGTTCTTAATAAACGCCATCTAACTTTTTTTTTTACCTAGTGCTTATTTCGCGAATGGTAACACTTAGCTCATGTCTGATTTGACAGATAATTAGTTTTATCCTTCCGCTGAGCGAATATGGTTGTGTATACGCTTGAACAACGCTGGGAAATATTGCGACATTACTTTGAAAATCATGGTAATGTTGCAGAATGTGTGCGAAAATTGCGTACGGATTTTGGAAGAAGAGAAGCACCGTCAGCTCCGTATGTTCGTTATCTTGTGAAAAAAGTGAAAGAAACTGGCATCCTCATCGATAAACCAAAGCGCGGAAAGCCAAAAACAGTGCGTACACCCGAGAAAATTGAAATTTTGGTCCAGAGGCATAATTGGGCAATTTTTCTTCGAAAATGAGCAAGGAGTGGCGATCGTTATCGGGCCATGTTGAACGAATTTTTGTTCACAAAAATTCAAGAGGAGGATATTGGCAACATTTGGTTTCAACAGGACGGCGCTACGTGCCACACAGCCAAAGCTATACTCGATGTTTTGCGCCCTGTTTTTGAAGATCGCATTATCAGCCGCAGAGCTGATGTCGTTTGGCCACCGCGGAGCTGCGATTTGACACTGTTGGACTATTATTTGTGGGGTGCCGTAAAAGCTAAGTGCTACGCCGACATGCCAGAGACAATTGACGCTTTAAAGGACAATATTCGTGAAGCCATTGGTGAAATACAGCTGCACACAATCGATAATGTGCTTAAAAATTGGACCGATCGTGTAGGCTGCTGCATGGCCAGCCGAGGCAGCCATTTGAATGAAATTATTTTCCATTATTAACCGGAAGGATTGTACTTTCAAATAAAAAAAGAAATTTGAGAAAATATTCATTAGTTTTTTTTATAGCATTTTCAAAAAAAAAAAAAAAAGTTATTTGGCGGACCCTTTATATGTCAATTCAATATTTTACCAAAACTTCAGTAGTCGTAGTAGTGCATTTGCTGATGATATGTCGCTCACGTATGATAATAAAAGCCTTTTTGATTCAGTTGTTAAACTAAACATGGATTTAAGTATCCTGCGGCAATGGTTCGCGAAACATGAGCTACTTATACGCAATAAAACAAAACTTATGATATTTACGAGGTCCTGGTCCAATTAATTGTGGTGTTATCTTCCACTCTAGCTCTTGTTCAAAATTGTCTTTATCTGTTCGTGTGACAACAACAACTTTAACAGAGATTTAGTCTGTAGTTCAAATTGTTTTCAGATAGAAGGTGTTAAGATTTGTAAGTATCCAGGTGTTCTAATAGATAACAACTTGTCCTAGAAGGCACACGTAGAAGAACTAAAAAGGTATATGCTCTGTGCGACTCGTAAAATGTATCTCCTAAGAGCACATTGTTCAAAAAAAATTCTACTAATGTTTCATTATGGACTTGTACACTCTAAGCTTCAATACGGTATTGCAAGTTGGGGTGGAGCTTACAACAGTAGCATCGACATACTAAATGTTGTCCAAAAACACGTAATTAGGATTATCTGTAAAGAAAATCGGCTAGCCCATACTTGGCCACTGTTCTCTAGCCTACGTGTAGGGGAGACCGGGGCTAGTTGGCCTCAGGGGCAAGTTGACTCACTGCCAATTATTTTACAGAGAAGTGATGAATTTCATGTTCATTATTGTTTTTACATTCAATACCGATACCTCTTTAGTCTCCTTTTGTATCTCGTCGCGAGTGCATGCCATCCAGGAAATATTAAGAAAAAACGATTTTCTACTGCTGTAAGTAACTTTTTTGTTTCCTATTATTTTCCTCTTTCCGGACGTTTTTAAGCATCTGGCGCAGATTTTTATTTTAGATTTAGAGCATATATGTATTAGTTGTCTATACATGTCTTTTATTTTTAATTATTTTCTGTTTTTGTTTCTGAAAAATCTTGTTATTTGCCAGATGCTCGGGCGGGGTTAGTTGATTCATTTTTTTTCGGGGCTAGTTGACTAGTTGTTTTACAACAGGAAGTGGCTTTTAATTTATTTATTTTGCTTAATTTGAAATCATAGATTTTTTCTAGTCCCCAGAAGCATGTTTAACTCTTTATTTTACTATTTTGCCTTATTTTAGTTTATGGCCACTAAGTGCCTTTTTGGTTCCACCACAGGAAGTGGGTTTTTTTTGTTAACATAGTGCCTAATATTGAAAACACTCTTTCGATCTGGTGATACTTGTTTGTTAAGTAGGTACAAAAATCATTAATGTTATTTAAAAAAGAAATAAAATAAACTAAAACAAATAAATTAATCTTAATCTTTAAATTTTTTTGTAAGAATTCAGTTTCGCACGGCGTGGGTCAACTTACCCCGGTATCGAGGTAAGTTGACACAATAGAGGTGCACTAGTAAAATTCAGAAAACATTGTCCTCACGTTGTTTTTTTTTTTTAATTGAATAACTTTGTTTAGATAGTGGCGCAGTGGCTTAGTGGTTAGTGTGTTGGACTACTAAGCGAGGGGTCCCAGGTTCGAATCCCGAGAAAAACCCAAATTCCAACGGTTTTTTTCGCTGCGCCACCTCTCGCGAACGTCTGACAAACATCCGAGAGTATAACTGTCATGAAAGAGCTTCTCAATTGGCCGTTTGGACTCGGCATAAAATTGTAGATCCCTTCCATTCGTCCCAAAAATAAAAAACTCACACAAGACGAATGGTTGTGAGAAGCTAGGCTTGGGTCCATACGGACCTGTTGCGCCAATTATTTTTTTTTTTAACTTTGTTTAGATGCCTCTTTTAATGATATTTGAACTGTCTTGATATCAGGCTTAGTTCAAGAGAAAAGGAAAAAAATGTAAATCTTTAGCCAACTAGCCCCGGTCTCCCCTACTCCCGATAAAACATCTTTACATCTTTAAGGTTCTCAAAGTTTTTTTCCTGCAAAGCGGCTATAGTGCTACATTAAAAAGCTCAAATATATACGGACTGAGAGTCAATCATATGGCAACCGTTAATATTCCAATTTCAAATAAAACTCATTGTTTAAATTTTTATACTGCGACAGCTCCAAGGCGTTTTAATAAGTTACCAATCGAAGTCAGACTGATAGTAGAGCCCACTTTATTTCTCAGAGAAGTAAACAAAATTCTCTTTAGTATGGATAGTTCTACAGTCAAAACATTTGTAAATACAGCCTGATCGAGATTAACCTTTTATCATTTAATTTAGTTTACTATTTTGCTTTTTCTTTACCAATTATGATTTCAGTTCAATTACCAAACAATGTAATATTTCGCTATGGTCATTCCATTTCACTTCATTCCTGAATTTGATCTGTCACTTTGGCAGACTAATTTCTTTTTTGTTCTCTTGTCTTCTATTCTAACCACGATCCGATCAACTCGGAATTCTTAGATTATCTTTTACAAGTTGTAACTTTGAAAATTAAAGATTTCTTTTGAATAAATAACAAGTTGGACACAAAGTTCCAACACAGCCATTTAATTTGAAAATTAAAGATTTCTTTTGAATAAATAACAAGTTGGACACAAAGTCCAACACAGCCATTTAATTTGTTAATTATGTAGTATATCTAAAATGTTTGTAACGTTATATTCCCTATTTTTTCGTTATTATTTTTGTCTTATTTAATTTGTTTTTGAATTTACCCCACATGGAATATAAAAAAAATACATTGAATCTCTAGTCACTTTGTGCTACAGAATGATTACTATTCTTAAAAAAATGTTAATAAAGTAAGTTGTACCAAATTGAATTTTATACAAGTCACTTTATTGCCCTGAATTATTATGTATATTTATAATTGATTGTATTAACTAGCATTTTAAGAAATTAAAAAAAAAAGTCACAGATCTGCAATGCGTTTCCAAAACCTTGGAAGACTTTTTCTGGGGAAAACTTGACAGTAATACGTATCCTAAGGTCATCCTTTTTTATCCTCTTTATAGCGAAGAAGCTCAATCATCACAGTTTACCAATCGCCAGGCGTTTCGCTTCATTCGCAGGCCACTTTTATAAGACAAGAGAGCTACAGAGGGCTCTTTTCCCCTTAAGAACTTGTGCGGATATGTCCGGCGGATTTGTCACCTTATAGCGGTTTGATCGCAAATGTGATTTTCTCTACAGCCAAAGCGATAGATCTGTCATCATTTGCGACCTTTTATGCTTTGATGAATTTAAACAAATGTTTGCTTCATCCTTCCCATTGGAAGGAATTTCTGCTTTCTGTACCATTGGATTTGAATTCTTCATTGATATTCCACTTGCTTCCGTTAAGACGACGGGCGATCGGTTAGAAAAACTTACTTGCTGTATATAACCGTTGGGGGTTATCCAAAAGAAATAATACCACCAATTTAAAAAAATAAACGACTTGATCTTTTATTAAATTAGTTTAAGATTTACAGCGAAAATACAAATTAGGATGGGAGGACACTCGATAACCACGATCTAAAAAACTTTTCTTTTTTTTTTACCGGCGGCACGTCAACTCGGTTTTACCACTGAACTGGATTGCTTTTAGGGTGCGTTTTGAAAGATTGCGTTCGCTTTGCTATTTTTAGGAAGTGCTCGGAATGACTGCGTTCAGTGCATATGGTGCATTTGAAGTTTATATGAACGCAAGATATCCGCTACATCGCCTTCCCCCAAATCGAGTCCCCTACAGGGATTTTGTTTAATTATATTTTTGGCTTATTCGCTGAGATACTGTGTGCTGGCTTAGGCCTGTCAATTGAAACTGAAACAGGCTTATTTTTTATTTCGATGGTAAAATACTGTCTCATGCGACGCATGACCTTATATGGACCTTCATAAGGCGGGGTGAGACCTGGCTTTATTTTGTCAATTCGGAGAAAAACATTTAAGTGTTTGGGTACGAATATATCAGAGTTAATTTCTCGTGTGTCTTTTGGAATGAGATTCCTCCTGACATTTCGTAGTTTTTCGATAATTGTTTGTGTTGAGAGACTTTGATTTGTATCGCTGACGAATACTTCTTAAGGAAGGCGAAGATTTTGGCCATAAACCATTTCTGTGGCGCAGCACTTTAAATCCTCTTTTATTGCACAGCGAATGCCTAGTAGAATGATAGGGAGCTCCGAACTTGGTGGGGTTACATCAAGCTTTTAATGAACATTTTAGTTGGCGGTGGAATCGCTCAACCATGCCGTTGACTTGTGGGTGGTAAGGTTTTGTATGAATCTTGTGCACCCCAAGCATGTTGGAGAGTTCACTGAATAGCTTTGACTCGAACTGGCTGCTTTGGTCAGTGGTGATTCTCAGAGGCGTACCAAACCGAGAAATGAAATGTTCAACAAAATCTTTCATCGGTGATGTCTTTCAGCATATAAGCCTTTGGCCAACGAGTAAACCTATCTATTGCTGTCAAAATGTATGAGAATCCGTCCGATGGAGGCAGTGGACCAACTAAGTCGAGGTTTAGATGGTCGAAACGTCCGGGTGGCATTTTGGATTTTACCTTGAGGTGACTTTGTGTGTCGGAATACTTTGGCATGAGATACACGCTCTGGTCCAATGGTTTATATCTCTATGTTCATGGCCAGAAGTAGCGATCCGATATAAGTTTGCGAGTTGCACGAATGCTTGGATGAGAAAGTCCGTGTAGGATGTAAAAAATGTTTTTACGAAGCGGCTGCGGAATGTATGGTCTATTTTTCTATGTGGACGATTCAGAGTAGACTTTTAAATTGGGGAACGCAAACTCTTTTAATCGATATTTGGTAGTTACTCGCTTTTAGTAAGTTTTTTAATTCGCCGTCATTCGTCTGGGGCTTGCCTATTGATTGAAGATCTATTTTACTGACCTCATTGACCTCTGGACTCGATGAGTTTTCTTCGATGCGTGAAAGTGCAACGGCGACTATGTTGTCCTTGCCTTTAATGTGTTGGATGTTCGTAGTAAATTGTGAAATGAAGTCTAAGTGGCGTGCTTGGCGCGGACTACGTTTTGTTTCTGTGGTGAGTGCATAAGTGAGTGGTTTGTGGCCGGTTAAGATTTCACAAAATATCTGAAGTGATAGTAATTTATCATGCCAATAAATCTTTGTGTTTGTTTGACTGAGCTTGGAGTTGGGAAATTACTAATTGCTTCAACTCGATCTTTTGAAGGAGCAATGCCATCAATGCCATGACTCGAAAAGTCTAAACTCGGAACACCGAAAGTGCATTTGGAGTGGTTTATGTTCACCTCGTACTGTTCGAGTCTTTCAAAGACTGTTTCCAAGTGCTCTTTTACAGCTTTGCTGGCAATCAGCAATTCGTCGATGTAGGCGTAGACAAAATCTAAATTGAAGCAGACAGTGTTTATGAATCGTTAGAATGTTTGAGCAGCATTGCGAAGGCCAAAAGGCAGTCTTATGAACGTCTTCTGGAGCGACGGGTATAAGATGGTACGCTCTGACAATGTCAAGCTTGGAAAATACTGTTCAACCCTCTACGTTCATAGATATCACCTTTTGTCGGACTCCTTAAGCAACCAGTTTGAAAGTTTTTCACGCCCCCTGAGTAATACATCCCACTATGTAATTGGATGTATTCTTTCGACATGACTGTACAATTGGCAAATTACTAAATACAAAACATAAAAATGAAGAGATCAATATAAAGCCACGCTGAGTACAGTCTGTCGTTGCCACGTACATGCATATAGGCATACCTTGTCTGCATAAGAGACGCAGTCATACGAAAACGTATAGCGGCATCATTAGATTAGGTAAACAAGAACCCAAGCCAAGCCAACTAATCTCTCATCAAGCTAACTTTGTTGCTAAGCGAACGCTATGTTAAACTGATAAGAGCGCGTCTTCTTGTTGCTGAGTCCATTGTACTCATTGGTAAATGCAATGCTATTTCTTGTGTCGTGTGCAACATGAGTCCGTTATTCTTGGATTGTGTTTCATATTTGTTTTAGTCTGCAAAATTTCTGCATAATTTTCTGTTAACTTTAAGCTTGCTCTTAAGTTGCGTTGTATCACAAAATTCATTCCTGTGTTGGACGTGCAACAAATAAAATGTTAACCCAATAAAGTGTTTTTAAATAAAATAGGAAAAAGTGCATTACTCATTTACGTTACTATTGTAATTGGCGCAGTCGGTTTAAGCCACGAAGAAAAAGTGAAAAAACTATATATATTATTGGAAATAAAGTCTTCAGTGCATACAAATAAAAAAAAGGAAAACTCGAAAGGAAAAATTGTAATCAACAGTCAACAAAACCAATCCAAGAAGAAAAGCTACAGGTATGGCGAATGCACCATCTATCTTAGAAGTTGTTAAGGACATACCCGAATTTTCCGGATTACCGGAAGAATTAGGTCTTTTTATTAAACAAGTAGATTTTATATATACATTTTCTGTAAATTTAGATGAATTATCTAAAACACTTGTAGATTTTAGAATAAGGCAAAAAATTAAAGGCAATGCTAATATAATTTTAATTAACAATAGCAATCCATCTTCTTGGACTGAAGTAAAGGCTATTTTACAAGCGAATTGCTCAATAACAGAAAGTTTCGAGTCTTTAGTCAATCAAATTAAGTTGTTAAAATTTGAGGGTTCTGTGGAACAGTTATTTGAAGCTTGCTTAGATTTACTTACTAAGCTTAATATAAAAGCAAGTTTCACTGAAAACAATCCGGCCTGGTTTAATAGTCAAGAAAACGAAAAAATGGTTCTCCAGTTGTTCATTAATAAATTACCAAGCGAACCAAAATTGATTCTCCAAGCAAGGAATCCATCAGGTTTTAAAGAAACCAGAACTATTTTAATGGATACAGACAACTTTCATAGAACAGATTTTAACTACAATCAGAATAATTACAGTCATTCCATAGTACAGAATACCAATTTACCTCTTCAAAGCAACAATAGAAACCGTCGACAGAATACGTATAATTACAGATATGTTGACAATTTTCAAAACTCAAATTTACGGCACAATAACCCGCAACAATTTCAATATACCAATTCTCCAAACACAGTCAATACTAATTTTCGGTATAATAACCCACAACAACTCCAACGTACCAATTATCCAAATACAGCAAACGCTAACTTTGCCAACACAACAGGTAATCGTAGCTCAGGGCAGTTTAATAATAATATTTCAAACAATTTTAGGCAACGTGCTCCCAGATTAGGCTCCTCTCAAACTAATCAACGGGCAATGGAAATTGATCATTTTCAAGCACAAAATGTGCATGACCCTAGCCCTGCCCCTCAATATCCGCAAAATTTACAAAATTTTGAAGACTCCAGGTTTCAAAATTTTCCTTCAGGCACCTTAGAACACTTCCCTATATAATTGTTGAAACCATGTCGTATCCTATAAAATTGTTAATAGATACCGGAGCAGGCACTTCTTTAATTCAAAAGGGGTTCTTTCACAATTCCTTTAAATCGGATCTCGAAAAACCTATTATTCTTAAGTCCATAAATTCAAATTTTATTGTTAGTTCAAAGATAACAATACCGTTGTTTAAAGAATTTAACAGACCATCTACAATTGAAATGCTTGAAACGGATTTGACTGGAGACTTCGATGGCATTCTGGGCTGCAATGTTTTAAAGCCTTTGCAAGCAAAGATTGATTTTGAAAAGTCCGAACTAACCACAAAAGGAGCTACCTTGCCCTTAGTATTTGACACAACTCTAACTCAATTCACAAAAACTGAAATTCATGAATTATATCAAAACGTAGTTGATGTCAAATTTGAGAAATCAGATATATATTCAATAATAAATAGACTTCAATTAGAAAATTTAAACAAAGAGGAAATGACATCGTTGATCGCTACTATTAAAAAACATAAGCATGTTTTTTACGTTGAGGGCGATAATCTTTCTTCTGTAGTTAAGTATAGTCATAAAATTCCTACTAAACATGACATCCCTATATTTTCTAAAGCTTATAGATACCCGGAAGCATTGAAAAACGAGGTTAGTGAACAGATTTCAAACATGCTCAGTTCAGGCATTATCACAAATTCATCCAGCCCTTATAATGCTCCCATTTGGATAGTTCCTAAAAAGACGGATAACACAGGACAGGAAAAATGGCGTATAGTAATAGATTATAGGAAATTGAATGACGTCACCACAGAAGATAAGTTTCCTATTCCAATAATAGAGGATATACTATCCAAACTAGGAAATGCTCAGTATTTTTCGGTTCTGGATCTTGCAAAGGGATTCCATCAAATCCCAATTTGTAGAGAGGATAGGCATAAAACCGCATTTTCAACATCAAGCGGACATTACGAATTTACTCGCATGCCATTTGGCCTAAAAAATGCACCAGCGTCATTCCAAAGGATGATGAATGAAGTACTTTCTGACTTCATTAATAAAATATGCGTGGTATATCTCGACGATATACTTATTTTTTCCACCTCTCTCCAAGAACACATTGACTCCCTAAACAAGATATTTAAAAGATTAACTGAGTATAATCTTAAGGTCCAAATCGATAAATGTAGCTTTTTAAAGCATGAAACGGAGTATCTAGGTCACATAATTTCTAAGGATGGTATAAAGCCTAATCCTAATAAAATCGAAACTATAAAACAAATTAAACTACCTCGGACAATAAAACAAATAAAATCCTTTTTGGGAGTCACAGGATTTTACAGGAAGTTCATTAAGGACTATTCTAAAATAGCCCTTCCTATGACAAAGTATCTTAAAAAAGGTACAAAAATAAACATTAATGACAGACAGTATATTGAGTCCTTTAGAAAACTTAAAGATCTTATATGTACTTGTCCTGTCTTGGCATATCCAGATTTTACAAAAACTTTTACTTTGACCACAGACGCGAGCAACGCGGCTTTAGGAGCTGTTCTTTCTCAAAACCATCATCCGGTGGCTTTTTCCTCTAGGACTTTAAATCGTCACGAGGTAAATTATAGCACTGTAGAAAAAGAACTTCTCTGTATAGTCTGGGCGACGAAATATTTCAGACCATACTTATTTGGACGCAAGTTCAAAGTACAGACCGATCATCGTCCTTTAGTATGGCTAAACGCACTTAAGGAACCCAATAGCAAGCTCCAGCGATGGAAGATCAAACTTAATGAATTTGATTTCGATATAGATTACATTAAAGGGAAGGAAAACAAAGTAGCTGATTTCCTGAGCCGCTTAGAAGCCAATCATATTGATACCGAAGATGTTAGATCTGACTTAGCTACTATCCATAGTGGTATCGAAAACCTAGATGACCATATTTATATAACTGAAATGCCGGTAAATATATATAAACACCAGATAATATTAGAAAAAAGTAATTCCAATTCGTTCAGTAGTAAACTTTTATATCAAAAGAAAAGAAGGTCAACTATTTCACTGAAAGAATACGGTGAAGATTTTGTCTTAGATATCTTGCGAGGTCTATTACCAATCAAAGGAACAATAGGAATATACTGTAAAGATGATGGCATGTTTATTGAATTCCAGAAAACTGTAGTTAGGTATTTTTCAAATTCACCAAACATGAAAGTACTTAGATGTACAAAATTACTCATGGATATAACAAGCAAGGAAAAGCTCCTGGAATTAATTGAAAAGGCACATCTCGATAAAAATCACAGAGGTATTGATGAAACCTATTCCGAGATAAAAAATAAATACTATTTTTCGAATCTTAGAATGGAAATTCATAAATACATCAACAACTGTATTATTTGTAACATGTGTAAATATGATAGACATCCGATCAAACCAAATTTCATGGTTTCTGAAACTCCCAGCAAACCAAACGAAATTGTACATATCGATATTTGGTTTCTTAATAAAAATACTATGTTCCTAACCTGCATTGACAAACTTACGAAACATGTGTCTATTCATGCTATTACAGACAGGAATTCCGTAACTATAGTAGACATCTTAAATCAAAGATTTTCAACATTAGGTAAACCATTAAAAGTAGTTGCAGATAATGAATTCAATACAGCCTACATTAAAAACTTTTTAAACCAAGAGAATATCTTACATCACTTTACGTCTCCCAATACTCATACTGGAAATTCAGTTATAGAGCGTTTTCATTCAACACTCAATGAACATATAAGGTTATTAAAACTTAACAAAGATAATAAAGATATTGATGACAGATATCTTGTTTTTAAAGCGGTTCAAATTTATAATGACACTGTGCATTCTAGCACAAAATACAAACCAATCGACCTTTTACATTCTACTCTAAGTTCCTTAGAGTGGGAAGACTTGAAAAAAAGGTTACAATCAGAAAAAGAAAAACGAATAAATAAGTTGAATGCAACGCGAAAAGAACCTTCAGACTTTCATGATAGAGAATTGGTTAAAAACTTAGGTTTTCATAACATAAAACACCTGCCACGTTATATAATAAAAGATGTTCAACAAAAGGGCAGAACTTACTTTAAAGATAGAAATGGATTCAAACGTGATAGGCAAATCGTAAAAAGAAAATTTAAATATCAAAAATCAATCAAAAATTTTAAGTTCGATCAGAAATCAATAGGTAGAGATTATTCGTATAGGAATAAATCAAACAAAAATCGAACACAAAGAAATTAACACACTCCAAACTTTTGTTTCCTCTCCTCCTTTTTGAAAATCTTTAATTTTTTGCCATTGTATACATACATACATACATAAAACATCTTATTACAGTACAAATTGAAAAAGAAACATTGTCACAATTTATACATACATATCTGTAATGTATTTGATTAAGCGTATAAATGTATCTGAATCAAACCTATTCATACACATATAAGTTATTTCAAAAATTTTAAGAAACAAAAATATGCACATTTAATGTTAAAATAAAAATATTTAGGTATATAAGTATATATGTAGATATATGTATTTATTTTTTTTTGTTTAATTTCTTCTATTTCATGAACTTATGTTATCCATACTATCATATTTTATAAGACAGTACATTATTAATACTCCTATGGAAACTTGAGCAAAATAAAACTAAACAATTACAAACATACTACAAAAATAAAGGATTGTAACTGAGTAAAATATTAAAAACATTTATTAAGTTAGAATTGTGCAACAAGTAGTACCACATAGTATATTCGAGCAAACATATTATACAATACTATAATACTACATAATAAAGAATAAAGAACCTAAATGATTTACTTTACTATTACATATAGCTATATTCCACTATGTTTCTTACTATACAAAACTAAAACTTAAAAAAAAAAAAAATAAACATTTTTGTAAAGATGATTAAAATTTAAAATATTGTAGATACCAAAGAGGAAAAAAACACAGACACAACATAGAATAACTAAAACTCATACTGGACAAAAAATAGTGCGCATACGACACAGTAAGCAAATGCATTCGCCAGAAGCAACATCGAACATAAAAAAAAAAAAAAAAATGCATTAACTCATCGTATATCAATCCCTTGAATATTACGTCTCTTAAAAACGTACTATCAAGTCTTCGATGGGAGGAGTAATACATCCCACTATGTAATTGGATGTATTCTTTCGACATGACTGTACAATTGGCAAATTACTAAATACAAAACATAAAAATGAAGAGATCAATATAAAGCCACGCTGAGTACAGTCTGTCGTTGCCACGTACATGCATATAGGCATACCTTGTCTGCATAAGAGACGCAGTCATACGAAAACGTATAGCGGCATCATTAGATTAGGTAAACAAGAACCCAAGCCAAGCCAACTAATCTCTCATCAAGCTAACTTTGTTGCTAAGCGAACGCTATGTTAAACTGATAAGAGCGCGTCTTCTTGTTGCTGAGTCCATTGTACTCATTGGTAAATGCAATGCTATTTCTTGTGTCGTGTGCAACATGAGTCCGTTATTCTTGGATTGTGTTTCATATTTGTTTTAGTCTGCAAAATTTCTGCATAATTTTCTGTTAACTTTAAGCTTGCTCTTAAGTTGCGTTGTATCACAAAATTCATTCCTGTGTTGGACGTGCAACAAATAAAATGTTAACCCAATAAAGTGTTTTTAAATAAAATAGGAAAAAGTGCATTACTCATTTACGTTACTATTGTAATTCCTGTGTACCGGTGTCAAGAAGCGGAGTCCCCCAAGGGAATCCACACATTTTCTTTCTGATAGCTTCCTGAACACCGGAAGTTTTAAGCCACGCAATTCATTTATCACCGCAAGCCGTTTTAACTCCGCTAACCTCTACTACTACATCTCGACGACTACTGTCCTAATTTAATATATAATTTATAATTTAAGGGGGCAGACCTGATTTCACAGATGCCGATACTCTGTAAGTTGCGTCATATGACATTTCCTTTTAAACAATCAGGAAGAAGAGCGTGTGCCTGTTTATGGCGAGTGTCGCAGTCTGGCAGCAACATTTTTTCCAATCCAATTTAAAGGGCAATTGCACTTCGACATTTAGCTCCGAAAACCTAAAGTCGTTTGTTTTCGAGAAAACCGAACAGCAACTGCAGGTCGTTGCCGTTGTAAAAGATGATAAAGATCCACTCTCTCTTGTAGTCTTTTGTAAATATATTTCATGGATATACTAGTCTTGAATTGATCTAAAGACAATATAAGTCTTCTTGCAGACAAATTGCTAACCTACACCTTAGCCAACAGTAAGGACAGGTCCAGTACCTTTATTCTTGATTTTAAACAGATCCGACTCAAATTCAAGCCATTTAGGTATACACAAAGATAAAGCTGTCTTCCATACACAATAGCCTCGATACACATTCCGCTTGCGTTGTTATAGTCACCGCCAACATTGCCACAGTTGTAGATATCCAATTATTTTTAAATGCACCCCGCCAAATGACTGGCACGTTCTTTAGCTACACAGGTTTCCCATCAGTCAGGATGGAAATAACCGCAAAGGTCGCACCAATACCCGCTCGACATTTTATCTATATACGCCATCCAAACGAACAGAACCCGTAAATCCGCCGCCATTATACAATATAATCTTCTAAAGTGCGTTTCCTCGTTTAATTTCTCCATTGCCTCAGTTATTCCTTTTGACAAGCGTTAGTCACTTTTTAGCTCACAGGCATGCTATGGCAAAATTACCACAAAGCCACCACCATCAGCTTCAGCATCCTCCTATATATATACCGACTTCAAGGACTCTACGGTCCATCCAAACAAAAGCCTTCTTTCAGCACTTCCAAAGTCGCCTCTGCCACCGCAATACAATGAATGGAAGGCTGGTGGTGGCAGCCGCTTTGCAGTGCTGCATATATTTGAAACAATTTCAAGCACGCATGCATACACACAGAACGACAGGAGGATGCTTTTGCTTTTACGAGAGACTGCCTTTCACCATTAACTGTTATTTAACTTATTCGCTTAAAATGGATTTGATTCTCTGTTGTGGCCAAGGCGATAGGTGGTCCCCCCGTGGAATGGAGAATATGTCAGGACAATAGAGTTTTCCTCGAATTTTAACCGAATAATGGTGAAAATGTTGAAAACTGTTTTCAAACAGCCACACATTGTATGCAGAGTTCTAGAAAAAAAAAAAAAAAAACCAAACCGAACCGAGTCCTTGGGAATGTTTTGGCATGGATGCGTGCTGGTGTAACAGCTGCACCTACGACGACAATGATTTCACGGGGAAATGAGTTCTGTGCCGGCAGGATACGAATTTTGAGCGCGTAGGTATGTGCGTAGGTATGTCACCACACCGCCCACCGACTGCTGGATGAATGGTCGGTAATGTTACGTTTCTTAGAGAAGTGCGCCTGACAGGCGGAAGACTCAGGCATACGACAAATCTGGTCCTGCACTGCCTGCAGCTGCAGCCCGGAAGATGTAGGCCATTTGTTACTGGCGATACGATCTATGCTTCCCACCGCCTAATGGTGGGGGATGTTTGATATCCGGAACGGAGGAGATGCCATCCACCATCCACCATCCACCATTTCATAACGTTGCGCTCATAAAGGATGCGAACGGCAGTGTCACTCCCTAAAGTGGTCGTATAGTTGTATACTGGTGTCGTTGTCATATATCGTATATAGCCATCGCAGAGGAAGAAGGAATTATTGACGTTTAACTTGTGACTGTTGTCGTAAAATTCTGGCAGATAGTTTTACGAGCGCTTTTGTTGTTTTTACCACGTAACGCCAGTTTAATTAATTTAGTTTTAGTACGGCCATATTGCGGTTTCCTTTGTGGCGGTTGTGTTACTGGTTTTAAGGCAGCCTTGGGAGTACATTTATGCTTTGTATATATGCATGGCAGGACGGCCTATATGAATAGTGTTCTTGTTTTTAATTGGAAAGCATCACGCAGTGTGGAATTATTGCAAATTCTGGAAATTCCGTGGCATGCAAAATTAGACCGCACCTTGTCGACCGGGTGACGGAATTTGGTCAATTTGGGTAGGTTAACACAGACCCCGGTGTAATGGAGTAAGGTAGGATGATCCAGTCTGGAGAGGTCCCATTTGTAATGTACTATTTGATCAGGATTAGTTGGCCACGGCCATTTTCGAATTGCCGCATAATTGAGGTGTCATGTGGAGTGTCGCAGAAAAGTGCGATCCCTAGAGAAACGCAATCGCATTTACCAGCATGGTACCAGCGTGTCATAAACTAGTGTTTTTCTGCTTGGATAATGAGGGAAATGAGAGAAGATAATCAACAGAAAAAATGGATTTCAGACAGCCACCAGATGGAACCCGTTAACCAACCAAACAGAGCTTTTGCCGCTGATCCACATACCCGTCAATGACACAAATGAAACCGGCTGGCAGGATGTGAACAAATGGTAAAGGTATCCTTACCAATCACAGTAGCATACCATATGATATGGAAATCTGAGATAAAAAACAACCCATATAATTGAAAATTAAAAGCTTTTATGATAATGCGACGAGTAAGTCAGAAAATGGCCTACCACTTCTCTTTATATACGAAACCAATGTTCCAAGTTTTGCCTTAATTTCTAAATGGATTCATAAAAATTGCAAGCGAAGTTTTTTGGAGTGATGCGCTACTTTAGATATCGAATGGACGCATTGCGTTTCAAAAAGTATAGAAAGTTTGTTTGTATTGAAATTCCTTTTAATTGCAGCTCCAAGCTTTACCCAATAAAAAGTTCTGACGGCAGCCTGGTCAGTCAATATAAGAACCAAGCTGTAGTTGTGCTTAAACACTTGAACGACGAGGTCATGGCTTGAATTTAAATAACCCCTTGAAATATTTATGAAAGCCTTGATTAGAAGATCAATGTCATAATGTCTTTGGTGGAATTACTGCTTAGATTTTCTGAGGCGCCCCAAGTATGTCCATATTCGAAATGTTACTCCAAGTCGAACAGAGAGTATAGGGAAATAGGTTTGTCAAGCCTCCAACAACGAACAGACCTCCTCGTTCACAACTTACGGACCATCAAAGGAGAAGCCAGTGTAACTATGTAGAAACCACAGAAAGATCACACCACAGCAGTAACCAATCAGCATAATATCATCTCTCATGCTAACTGTGCGACAGTTACAAAATCATCATCATCTTCATGCGGAATGTGACAGTTACCAAAAAAGACGATATATAAAGGGCCGAAGAAACGGATAAGAGAGAATTGTTCGTCAGTCTACCACGCCGCGCAGTTGTACTTTTTAGTCAACGTTTGTGATCTAATTAATTCTCTACATCTATTTTTTCCAATAAATGAATTATACTATTTTTGAATATTTGAATTACGTGTTTTATTAGTCAGTTTCCTTCAACTATTCATGGACTTAAAAAAAAAAGTTTAGCTTAGGTGGTTCTATAACTGCTTAGACTTAGAGATTCTTAGATCTTTTAAAACGTGAAGGTTTAACGCTTTTACCGCAGTTGCTCTTGTTAAGGTGCAGCAGAAGTGAAGGTATTACTTACTTAGGTGGCGCTACAGTTCGGGAACGGTATTACTGAAGTACCATTTAAGACACCATCTTGCTTACGACTTCTCAAAAACAGTAAGAATTTTTCGACTTCACTTAAGTTAGCTTTCATGACCTCTACAGCACCGTAAACAAATAGAATGGTAAAGCAGTTAAATTGGGTTGAAACGTAAGCTCCATCATGACGAATTTTCGTTAAAACTTCAAGACTCATATTTATCTACCCATGTTGTAGTTTGTATGGAAGTGTTATTTGAATCGGTAAGACTAAGTTCAAGTTTGAAATTCTAAAAAAAAAAAATGGCAGCTGTATTTCTACGTGGTAAACAGCGCTGTTTATAAACTGCTAAAATTTAAAAGGTGTTTGACTTTGACAAATGACAACCCATATATTTAAAAAGAAAATATTTTTTTAAAATGCTATAGCTCAAATAAATAAAGGTCACACTTAACATTGAGGGGACAATCCCATTACAAAGTACACATGTCGACTTCGGCAGGCATTGAAAGTCTGGCAGAAAACTGATAGCTCTAAGATGGCATGGAAATAATGGTATCCATCCGAATACGCAGTGAGCACGACATTTTTTTTTATTTCAAGATTACACCAACAAACCGACATTTATGCCAAGTTTGTCAAACAATACTTGAATGGCTACCAGAGTAAGCCTCTCATCCACCAGCTAACAAAAAGTCGTGTTTAATCCTTAACTTTTTATATACTAGAAAAACCGTCAAAACCGAAATGTTCACTTTTTTACCAACTATGTACTTATTTTTTACTGACCAAATATTGTAGAGACTTTTTTAGAATATGAATAGCAAAATCGTTAAATCGAAAACTCGCCCAAAAGTCAACAGAGTAGCCCAACAATCCAATGTTTAATGTTAACCGCAAGATTTCACTTTGCTTACCAAGCTTGTTAAATATCGACTGGCAAACCAAAGTGTGCCTCGTTTATTTGGGCAGACCTCAAAGGCCAAATTCCGCGGACCCACAGTGAACTTTTTTGGCGAAATCTCAGAAGTATCCTGTGCAAGATTTCCCATCGGATCTAAAAAAAAGGCTTAGCAATAGGCCGGACGACGAGCATTGATGCTCCAAGATTTAAAAACAATTTTGAACAAAAACAGGTCGAATATGAACCATCAAATCGAATATATAATTTTGACAAAAAAAGTTCGTCGCTGTAGAAAGGAGGTAAGCGAATTAAATAACAATGAGACCTGACCAAGTCCGAGGATGCAAAAAAAAGGACAGAAACATATTTTAATTCGCCATACTCATCCAAAGCCACCCAAGACCATGTGCCTAGTCAATACTGCAACCTGTCGTTTCACCATATAGTTCGGAGTTGCTGCCCGTCGAGCAGTAAAAGAAACAACTTCATCGGTATGCAGATGTCGTGTAAACTGGAAAATCACCGCAAAACATTTACATGGCTCTACCTGTTCATATCACTCCGCGAATCGAACTAAAAAGCTGGAAAACATTTTCGACCTCAACCGTGTATAGAACCCATAAAAATTAACATTCGCCACGGCAAATCAAAACAACGAACCAAAAATAAAGAGGCAAAGAAAACAGATTTACGACGTACTAGGTATTAGTAGCCACAGAGCTTTACTATATCCCACTCAGTTGTTGAGTCAAATCAGCCACTTGAATTGAAAGTCCTATTGCATTGCTTTGGTCACGCAATGCATTTGACTAATATTTATCAGCTGCCGTCATGGCAGCAGCCGTGGCCATACAATTCACAACAACTGGTGGTCGCCATCGTGCGCCAAATTGTGTTGCGTGTTGTAGGCTTTCGCCCGACCCAACCTAGCTGCGCTCCGTACGCCTGTTGTTTCCGACAAATAAATTGACTTCACCGTCCGACATGTGAACCCATACAAAGGGGCAATAAAAGCCAGGCGCCTAACCTGTTTCCGTTCCGCCAACATACCCGCATCCGTTCTGACACACTTAACCGATGGGCTTAGCCCATCATTATCATTTTCATTATCCTTTCATGTTTATAGTTTCTGCTACTGGATGTAGCAATGGTACCAGTCCGCCGCGAAACGTAAACTAACCGCAACTACTGTCATCAGTCGGGCTGTCCACAAAGTAGCAAGCAAGTCAACAGTGTGGCTACCAAAAGTCGCGGGCAAATAAGGCAAACGTGAGGCACACCACTCCGCAAGAGAGTGTTGACATACCCATTCACGAGTCGCGAAAATAATCGATCAATTGCTTGCCACAGCCGAAAAGCAATAAACTATCCCGAACAAGAAGGGTGGGCTTTGTGTTCGTCCTTGGATTGCCCAATTCCAAGGGGGCGGGTTCATCAACCGCTCCTTGCCAGACAATGGGTTATGAATGTTTACTCAAGCTCCTTCTTGGTTCATCATCGCTCATCAAGACGTGTCCGTCTCTGTCTTTCTTTTTGTCCCATTGATTTATGACGATGAGGGGGTGGTTATTGTTGCTCTGATGTGCCACAGGTGTTATCCTTTTCGATGGCTGTGGCGACGATGCCAAGGGGACTAATCCCGACACAAGTTATCACAAGTTTGTGTCAGTCGGGTATTGACCTCGTGCACTTTGCCTCTCAATTAGTTGTGTTGGTGTGGGTCTTGTTTTTACTTTTCCTCGATGTAGGCCGCAGTTCTAGATGAGTGAACTCTATTGTTCGGAGGCCGAGAGTGGGCTGTTTCCATTCAGGACCGACTTTACTGTTTTTGAGAATGCGATGTAGACAAAAGTTTGGTGATATTTTCGCGCGCACACTTAATGTGTGGTGGCATTTAAATGAGGGGGTGGCGAACACGAGAACACGAGAAACCCATCAAGAAAAATACAATGAAACAAATTTTGCAGAAGCGAATTCTTTTGAACTGGTGTAACGTTAAAAGCGATGATTTTTTTCCTTTGTCAACAAATATCCACGCGTAAAGGTCAACATTTGTTGTTGTTTGGTTGTCGGTGTCTCTGTGAATGAAACATACTTGTTGATAGGATAAGTATAAGTCAGCACTTTTGTGGGTTCAGATTTTGTACCGATCTGGGGAGTGTAACAGTGAAGCGAAGCATATTTTGTCAAAGCACCAGCTCAGCACATAGAAAAACTTTCTATAAGAACTTTTGAGCTTTCGGAATATATTTACGAATAACTTGACAAAGTTTTTTACTTGGATTTAAATAGTCTACTTACCATCAATACAAAACCGTCTACGAAAACCATAGCTTCAGGCAGAGGACATATCTGACAGCCCATTTAAAGATCTACCAGGATTCTTTACAAAGTCCGGTATCATGAGCGAGCTCTAAATGGAAGACATCACTTATGGCCGCCCTAAACAATCGAATCTACAATATTTCTATAGCCTTTCGTAAACAGAATAACCCCAATAATAAAAGAGCTTTTGAGCTTTCCCTGTACACGACTAAGTTTCTAGATTAGCAAATGTAAAAACCACAGCCTTTCCTCACCTGCTAAATTTAGTCCAGTTTCTTACATAGACACCAAAACACTCAATTTTGATCAGGTATAGTCCATTATTTCGACAGTCTCTCGTACACGGGATAATACGGTTCCATTAAATATTTTCTTTTTCCACATTGTTCATGACTTCATAAGCTTTCCTTAAAGCTTCAACGTCGGATAAGTAGGTACTGCTGAAAGTGTAGTCGAGGTTTTTTGATTTTGTCAAACCTTTACCTTAAATATTTTTTGAGAAAGTGCTATATAAAGCAAGCTTACTTAACTACAGATATTCCCTTTTCGAAAATGGATTAAGTCAGTAAATTATCAACTGAGTTTGTGATCAACAGCTTGCTTCACCTCTTCTTTGGGAACTGTATTGGCAACTCAAGACCTATTAAGGTCGTACTTTATTAAAAAAAAAAAAAAATTCCTCGGTCTTTTGGCATCCGTTTCGGGCTAAATTTCGTTGGTAGTTGTACTGGTTTTAAATTTCCCGTCAAAATCAGATTCTCTATCGATCAGTCGAAGTTTTGAACGATGTCTTGTCGATGCATCTCTCTCTGTCTCTCTATTTATTGTGCGTTTGTAATAGAACATCCACAGATTTACATGAACTAAACATACTGACTCCGAGGGCGTGTATAAGACAGTGTATATTTGACTTTGAATCTAGTTAATCTGCCCACCCTTAGTTATTAAATGACGAGGTAATAAACCCCCCAATCCGCTTCTGTAGAATTGATCCAGAACCAGCACAGTTCTACTACAGGGAAAATTAACTTACAGTGCACGGATAAGTTGATTTATAATCTAAAAGCTTATGCAGGATTCAAGTAAAATATCGACCGACAGGAGATACATTTTAAAAGGCTGTTCTTAGAGCTTTAACAGTTCTACTTGATAGGGGTTCCCCAATCCACCTGCTGTGGAAGTTTTTGGATTGTAAACTATTTTATTTCAAAATCTTATAACGCAGCTCTTCGGTCTACCATTTATAGGTACATCGTTTTTTTTTTCAAACCCAGGTTTGCTTGACTGTCTTTTTAGTGTCAACTTCATGTCCTTTTTTGGGGAATCTTACAATCACTTCGACTGCAGAGCCTTTTTTGCTGCAGCCTTTATAATCATTTGATTTAAACATTTTCTACAACTTGACGCCAACATCGAAATGAACAATAGTGGATCCTTTTACAGAGAGTCTGCTACACTTTTCGTCGCCGACGCCTGAATTACCCCCAATCAACCCATCGCGATCTGAACTGATGTCATCCACCCCTCCAACACGAATTCGAGGTGTCATTACAGGATTACCGTATTACCATAAATGGTTTTAAATTATCCTCTTCCGCGGATAACAACATCATCAAAGTAACGCTCGATGTATTCGCACGTGAAAAACGATAACAAGCCAACACCGGCTCTATGGCATACAAGAACAGATTTCAATTTACTCATTGAAATTGGAATTTCATAGGTACCAAGGATCCGCTGAACCAAGCACAAGCCTGTTGATCCGCTGAAAATAATGATACAGCTTTTGTCGTAATCACAACAACACACCGATAGGTACGACAACCCCCCGGTCGTCTATACATAAAGACGACCTCATCCACTTGGTTGTTCACTCAAGCAAACTTCTTAAGAAGAACGTCTTGCTAGCACGCAAAAAACAATTCTAGGCGAGTGTGGGCGGATTGCCTTCGCCCGTACTTATAATACATACATCAACCAAGGAAGACTCCGAAATTTCTGCCCCAGATATCCACCCGAGCGTGCAATCGCTTCAACAATCATCCTTCGTCTCAGCTATCTATTCATTTATCTAAACCTTCCAGTCCCCCTGCGGCACAATGATTAAAATGTAAAAAATGCAAAATAACTCTGGGAATGGAAATCCTGTCGTCCCTATAAGGTACATTCAATGAGCTTGTGGCAGCGCATGGGTTTGGCGTTGTTTCTGTTCTAATAATAATAATTCTTTCATTCACCAACACTAGTCTCGTCTGGAGGACCGGAGCTCGGAAGTGCTTAATAAATTCTTCATGTTATTGCAGGTCGTAGAGATGCTCTGATCGATCGCCAGTCGGGTGGCTGAGGCATGCAAGGACGATGAAACTACAACTGTTGTTATTACTACACTCGTAGTCGTAGTGGAGGAATTTTCTAAGATGAACTCACGCGCCGCCCCCAACTCGCCAGTGTTCCCTGGTGTCCTCTTTTTATTGCGAATTATTTTTGCAAGAGTGCAACCTTGCATGCTAAGGAGGGGCGCCATTCAGAAATTCAGCATAGATGGGAATTGGATTTAATGTTGGTTAGGAGTATATTTGAAAAAAAAAAAATTTCCCAGCTGCAAATGTGTAGAGTGGCTGCGTCTTCCCATCATCTATCACTGGGTGAATCATTTAGACACGTCGGTCGTGGTGGTGTTACATTCATTTGGTGATTTTTGTTTCCTTTTCTCGTCTAGTACTACTGGCTACATTCGAGTTTACGAGCGCGAAGGTTTACTGCAGTTTCCGCCAAGAGCGATCGGAAATCGAAGGGAAGTGCTCAAGTGTTGGACACTTGTAGTGTCTTGGATGTGGGAACGATTTCTCTTTGAGGGAGGGAATTTAAAAAAAAAAGGAATCAGTTCACTGGGCATATGTAAAGTATGTGGGTACCACCTGGTAAGGAGTTTTGTGGAATAGTTTTGTTTAATATATTTTTATCGAAGGTGTGGTCCGCAAAAATACATGCGTTTCGGAGATGATTTTTAGAAAATTCTTAAAGCGACTCCTTTTAGAGAGTACTCCTTGGAATACATTCCCATAAAACACTATACAGGTAATACAGTTTCCTGTAGCATATTCAACTTCGTTAACCGTCCTACAACACCAAACCGTAAAGACGTTGAAGAAATTCAAATTATCGTACCCACCTAAACTATACCACGAAATGTGTAATGAACCCCAAACCTCACTGATTTTTCGTCACCAGAATCACAGACAAACACCAGAAGTCATAACAATTTTCTCCTCGAAAGCATGCAACCCTACTGAAGCACAAGGACAATTTAACACTACGGTGAGCACTAATACAAAATTTCCTGTGCATTATATTTTTTCTTCTTGTTTGGCGAAATCGATTTGCGGTATTTAAGACAAAAAATATAGCTTACTTAAAAATAAGGCTTTTATATATAGAATGGTTATTGGTTTATACAAGTACACATTGTTTTCTATTTGTTAATATTTTAAATATTTAATAGACGTCCAACAAAATTAAATTAAGTAGCCTTGCCTTGTGATAGCTAATTTGTCGAAACATTTTTTTATAAAGTTAAATTTTTTTTAGTATTTGTTCATTTAGGTATCATATATAAGGACTGCTAAAGAACATTTATTCAGTATGGAGAAACAATAATAATTATATCAACGTGTAATAGAAAAAAAAAAAAATACTTGGCAACACTTTGTTCACTATAGGGTGTATCAAAATTTACGTAAGATTTGAATTTCGCGCCATTTGTGCGGTAAAATGTTGCCAACAAAAATAAACAAAAGACCGTTTAAATAAATAAATAAATGGCGCAACTCCGTAGGCTTGTCACAACATCTTCTGGCATAAGCGATGATAATATTTTCATCAAAAGAGAATAATTTAAAAAAAAAAACGGCCCTAAATAAATTCGTGAGAGTGTTACTGAGGGTAAAGGAATATCCTGAGGTTCAGAAAATCATCAAGTGATTGCTGAAAAAGAAACACCTATACAGCAACTTCATGACTCATTTGAAATTAAAAAAAAAAAAAGACGGGAAAACTATTTTTGTGGGAATTTTGGAACACCCTTTATTTTGCCCAAGTTATGAAAACTGCCCAAAATGAAATGTTCATCATTCTCATGAGATTTTTAACTATTCCTGAGTTAAATGTTTTACTTGAAAACAAGACGACTTTTTATAAGTTTTGTAACAATTAAAAAATAGCAAGGTTTTGATCTAATTTTTATAGCAGCAAAATTAAATGGCTTTCTTGGGACTCTTAGTGAACTCAGATTGAAAAATATTTCCACAAATGTCAGCACATTTGTAAAGTGCTAAGGTCAATTGTTCTCATGTTAATTCATATTTCAACAAAATTCAGTTAACCATCGCTTATGCCAGAAGATGTCACTTTCAATGAAAGACACTGTTTTTTGCAGGTAGTAATTAAGATTTCTTTGAAAGCTGTTGGCTTGAATTGTGCCTTCAATCTTTGCTTTTAGAAGGAAGCAATAATTACTAGGAGATGTATGTGACATTTGGCAGTTCTGCGCTGCAGCAGAAAAAATTGTCCTAACATAGAGAGAGAGAGAGAGAGAGAGATTGATTTTTAATTATCGAATTCACGTGGGAGATTTAATAACTATTATTAAGAATTTGTGGGTGATGGTTTTCTATTATAAGGATGATTTTAAGAGGAAAAGGTGCAATTTTAACGAGCAGAAGATCAAAAGTAAATTATCCACGTTGTTCTCCACTTGCCAACTTTCAGTCTCCACAAAATGTCAAGTGCTGTCAAAAAGCATAGGGTAAATGGTATTCTGATCTCGAACTTCGCGTTCAGGGGTGTAGATAACTCGTAACACTATGCTCGTTGCTGAAAGAACTGCTAATCACGCACTATATGGTTGTCCTTGTCAGTAGCAAGTAATTTAGTCGAAATTAGGCATTTCAGAAAATTGATTGAATTTGGATTTTATAATTATTTTTAAATTATTTACTAAATAAGCAATGAACTTGGTAACAGCTAAATATTATATCGGTATCACTGGACTGTTTTTAGCCGAAATTTGTCGGCACAGACGAACATATTTTGTCTGTACAAACAAATAGTTTGCCTGTACAAACAAATATTTTGTGTGTACGTCACCGCCGATGTTCAAAAACCACTGCAGTCGCATTGAATTGAACACTACCTGTTTCCTTGCACTATTCCCTCACTGTCTCTCTCTCTCTCTCTCTCTGTCAAACTTCCATAAGTCAATGCAAAGTAATGCACATAGTTGTGTCGTCTATTTATGGCAAGCCCCCCTGCATCTGTCACGCAATCAGCATTCTCACAGCCAATTTGCATTCACCAGAGTAGAGCCCCCTTATAGAACACCATATCAGTTCCCTGTTTGAAATTCCTCTCACTTCAGACAACCAATTCCCGGAAAATATAAACTTTCCGAAGAATTGTTCGATCAAACTTTCATATTCGCACCCAGGCATGAAAACAAATCGACTTTCATATGTTTCTGATCTTCCGCATAAATTTAAAACATATCCCACCGGTGTATCCTTGAACTATTTTTCCGCCCGATGGAATTTATTCAAAAGGGGGCTCCAATAAATATGAAAAGTTCCACATCAGACCAAACTTTTCACCCAAAAAAACCCGCATTCTTTCACTCAAAATGCTGATAACAATTGCCATGGCACAACACACACGCACCCATACACGCGGTATTGAATTTACGAGTTAAAAAGTCACCGAGTGTCATCGGTAAAATGAATAGCGGTATAGCCATACCGAGGGTGCACACTTGATTGATGCAACTTTCTGCCTCTGTTTCTGTGTATGCGATATGAGTTGTGTTCTGTTTTTTTTCGGCCGCCGTGATTTCCGGTATCCCCGTGGGAATATGCGCTTCACAATAAATTGTGAAACTTTCCGGAAGTAGTACGTGATAAAAACCGAGAGTGACGTAAGTGCCACCAAAAAAATCCAGTCGCGCCAGTGTTCTTCATCAATTTCCTGTGTCGAGGGAGAAAGTCTGAATCGTGTCGTCGTCGTCGTCGTCAGTGTCATTGACGACACACTGTGTGCATATGGACCAAACTTTTGATTGGCAATTTCATGGTGCTTTAAGTGGGTGAACTGCTAGTATATACATATAAATATATCGAAAGCGAAACATGTAACAGTTGGCCTCTGTTTTGCGGCTTTCAGGTTATTAAAGTCAAATTAGTTGGGCCAATATTTGTAGTTGGGCTAGGGACTAAGTTTCTGCAAACGCCCTTGGGAGACAGCTCAGAAGTTGGAGTCCTGTCATCGGATTTATGCAACTTGTGGAAGTTAATTAATTATTTCGCCGGATGGTGAGTGAATGAGGCGAACACAACAGTAAGAGTCTGTTGAGGTTAGGGACTGTTGTTAATTTTTTATGAATGGCCTTTGATGGCGAATTCAGAACTTGGCAAGCAGTTTAGCCGAGAGAGTTCTTGGAAATAGTTGATTCGGGTTCACTAGATGAAAAGTTAAAGAAGACCTACGTAGGGGACGTTGGAATATGTGTTCAAGTGTGTTTCCGATTCTTTCTAATATCGACGAGAGATTTTGCAGTCGATATAGGACAGGGTAAATATTTACGGTGCAGATTGGTTAAGGACATGCAATTTTAAAAGCAAATCTGGCAAGTTTTACTTTTAAATGAAAACCAAAAGAATGCACAGGCCCATCATAAGCTTGGAATCGGAAGACCCGGACATTTGAAAAACTATATACCGATCGACCAAAAAAGAGTCATGAAGGCATCGATGGGATTATCTCGGGAGGGTGCAGGTTGGTTCGCGGAAAATCTCACTTTAGCTAAAAATAGCTCTACCATCAGTAGGTTGGAACGACGTGGGAACAAAAAGGCACATCATAGTGCTACTTGGGTTCAAAGCTAAACCGCCACTTCTACCTACCTCTGTCTAGGTTGGAATGAAATCAAATCCACCTACGGGACTGCCTGCATAGGCAAGTGAACATTTTGACAGTTCAAAAGGACTTTAAGGACTATTCACCAAATTGCGAACGAACGAATATTCGTAAATTCTGACATTTCCCTTACTTTTTGAGTGTCACTTTCTAGATGGAGCTACTACATTGAGGTTAAGTTCGAACAAATTTTCGATTCGCGGATTCGTGGATCGAGATGTCATTTTGTGGATCGAGATGTCATTTTGTGGATTGTGAATAAAGTCTGACAGATTGCGTCAAGAATGTTCGCTTCGTATCGGAAAATATAGAATTTGACTTAAATTTTTATAAATTGTAGTACTCTGGAAATAGAACTCGAAAGATGTACAAAGCTTGCTTGTGCGAAAAGTCGTATGGAAGTCTACCTATATGTTCGATATAGCCAAATGATTCATTGAAATATATTTCTCAAGCCGTGAAATTCACTCGCAAATTTCATTTCTACCAATTCAAAGGCCTTTTCGGTCTTAGGGAACACCTCCCCATAGTTCATCCCTCACTTTGTCAACTATTTGTATACAGCACTCAAACTTACATCGAACCGAACTCGCAAGTGGAGCGTAGCCCAAGCCACTGGTGCGGACAAATTTGCATTCGACTACCTGTCTTCTTTATACGGGTATTTCAAACTGAAATATCTCAAATTCTGCCATCGCCATTGAAAGGAAATTCTCTCTTGCATTGTCCCAATAACCACCACAAAATGTATATAAATGGATGAACCCGTTCCATCAGTGCGGTGTACCTATATATTTAATGGTCAGGCTGAGGTAAATTATTTCCTAAAAGTTTCCTCGTGGCAAGAAAGGATTCTCCTCTCTAATCGATTATTTTGAAATAACCAGAGGTGAACAAGACCTGGTCGGATTCACCGTTGCAAGAGCAACCCTTAGTGATACAATTAATTAGGTTAAAAATGTCTCCCTCCAAGGTTGCTGTGTTCCCTTGTATTTACTACCCTGGATAACCGCAAGAACGCGCGGCGTTGTTGTGCAGCGTTTGACTTTATACATCGCAAAATCGACACGGAAATCCCATTTCTGTTCCTCGCCAAATTGCTCTCTCCTTATAGACAGTAAAAAAGGAGAAATCCATTTAAGCGAACGACGCCTTAGGGACAAATGGGTAAACTCATGGTATCATCTCCTCCGAAGCAGTGTCATGAAGTACAAATGCAAAGGAGCAATAGGGCCTTCCTTGATAGCTTTGTCGGAAGTGCTTCTACTTCCACTACAATCCAAGCTCAAATCAAATAGTATACATGTGGCTGGTGTTTTAGGACACCTCTGGGAATCGTTTTTCTTCGAATCAGTGGCAGGGCGCTTAAGTGACGGTCAGCTTTGACATAAATCCGAGAGCAATTCCTCAATATACAGCTGGCGCTCTTTGTTCGGGTGGCAGTCAACAGCCATTATACCACTCACATTAGCTGTGTAATCCTGAATCGGCAAAGTTTCCTTTCCGCCATACCGTCCCAAACTTAATCCATCGCGTCTCGTAATAACTTTCGAAGTACAACGCCAAATCTCCTGCAGCCGCATTAAGGAAATATCTACAAAGTGACGGCTCCTCCGGCATCACATCAACGCGGCAAGGAGGTTCGTATTACTTTTCACTGCAGACAACGATAATTTATCCCCCTTTAGCTCGTCTTCCGTGTGCCAAAAAAAAAAAAAAAGAATTGTATTAGCTGCAAACTTTTACAATTTTCATCTCCCCAAAAAACATCTAACAAACAAGTAAGCATATTTTTGGAAGTTTTCCATGTTAACCTTTGCGCTGTCCCACGGGAGACGGGAGGGACGACAGCCGAGTCTACTTGTGACTTTTTAGCGCACTTACAAGGTCGACTAAAAGCAACTTCGCTGCGATGTATGAGTTGGAAATTCGTTTCCAATAAGACCTGTTGAATTATTTACTCCCCGTTAGGATGTCTTTCGTTATAGCTTTTAATTTGCAAAATGAACCGACAAGGATACGGTTCTGAACATACTCGTGTATGAAATGCTGTCTTGTGTGGACACCCAGGGGAACTGACTCAGTTCAGATGGTGGAGGTATTGAATGTCGCTTAAAATAATGGCCGACAGATAGTTGAGCGGATTTTTGATGTCATCCATTTGAGTAGGTTGATGGGATTGAATTTCGGTTCGGGGGATAAAGAGATCAAGTGCAAAATGATATCTGAGGTCGATGATGTGGATGAGTTGCAGTGATTTTTGACGGGGCAAATATGATGGTGTGAAACCGGTTTGTTTGTCCCGATATCGATTCCCCGCCATGTGGCATTTGTTGGGCACAGTGACAGGCATTTACCTCGTTGCGACCAAAAATAAAACAAATTCCTTACCATTGGATGAAGTTCAGTAGTTCAGTTCTCGTTTCTTCTAAATTCTTGAAGATTGTAGACAGTTCAGATTTTGATAAGTAGTCTTTGGTGTACTCTCAGAATCACAACCAAATATGTTATATAACACAGTAAACTACTGGCCTAAAGAAACTTATGTTGCTGTCTTGTGTTGGTTCACTTTGTTCTCTTTTTTAACTAAATGAAAGAAAGAAATCCTTATCGGTAAACAAATTATGAGAGAGAAATCATATTAAGTTGCGTAACCAAAACTATTTCGTTCGAAAACTGTACAAGGCTAAGAATGAAGGTATTCATCTTCAGTTTAATGCCGAGGGTCGGAACTATGCAGTCTTATGATTATACGATTTACATCTTCTCTATAACGATAAATTATGGAGCCCCTAAGCAAGTCTCGATGCGGTTTTTACTGATTTTTATAGAAATTGTTTGTCCAAGATGGCTTTAGAGGTGCGTACAAATTTATACGATATAGTACCGGAAGAACGAAAATAAATGATGGACATCTTAAAAAAAAAAAAAAGTTCAAAAGAGGGTGACGCGCGAGAGTTTTGGAAATTTAAATAAAACTCTGTTAACTTTCTAGCAGTTCCAAAATTCACACAAATATGGAAAAAAATATATATAAGGTATACGGGTTTGAAAAATGTAACTAGGAAAATAACGTCCTTTGAGTTCTTCTGGAAGAAGCTGCTTTCGAAAGTTTTTGTGCACTCTGTCAGTCATAGCGGCTAATGCTAATTTTTCCGGTCAAATACCTGGTCGGATAAAGATTTTAGTTTCATTAAAGCAAGGATCTTCAAAAACTTACAGTTTTTTGCAATGAAAAAGGTTTTCTATTTTCGGTTTAAAAAATCTTTTAGAGCTCTTGCAAGAATCATAACAAGTAAAAGTGTTATCACTTTTTGGGTTTGCATGGTAGGCACCCAGAACTACTTGACCGACATAGCCCATTTTTAATACCAACCTAACGACGATAAAAAGAAGTCCCTTCACCAAACTTCATTCGTCTAGGTTAATTCCTTTGGAAGCTATCGCGTTTTCAACAGACAGAGAGTCACATGGGTCTAATATTGATTTTGTAAGCGAGGTATCAGAACTAATTTACCTACATAGCCCATTTTCAATACCAACTTGACGACAATAAAAATAAGTTCTCCCACAAAATTTCATTTTCCTAGGTAGATTCTTTTCGACGCTATCGTATTTTCAACACGTGTTTTCTAATATTGGTATTGTATGGGAGGTACCAGAACTACTTGACCGATAGAGCCTATTTTTAATACCAACCTAACGACGATAAAAAGAAGTCCCTTCACCAAACTTCATTCGTCTAGGTTAATTCCTTTGGAAGCTATCGCGTTTTCAACAGACAGAGAGTCACATGGGTCTTATATTGATTTTGTATGAGAGGTACCAGAACTACTTTACCTACATAGCCCATTTTCAATACCAACTTGACGACAATAAAAATAAGTTCTCCCACAAAATTTAATTTTCCTAGGTAGATTCTTTTCGACGCTATCGTATTTTCAACACGTGTTTTCTAATATTGGTATTGTATGGGAGGTACCAGAACTACTTGACCGATAGAGCCTATTTTTAATACCAACCTAACGACGATAAAAAGAAGTCCCTTCACCAAACTTCATTCGTCTAGGTTAATTCCTTTGGAAGCTATCGCGTTTTCAACAGACAGAGAGTCACATGGGTCTTATATTGATTTTGTATGAGAGGTACCAGAACTACTTTACCTACATAGCCCATTTTCAATACCAACTTGACGACAATAAAAATAAGTTCTCCCACAAAATTTAATTTTCCTAGGTAGATTCTTTTCGACGCTATCGTATTTTCAACACGTGTTTTCTAATATTGGTATTGTATGGGAGGTACCAGAACTACTTGACCGATATAGCCTATTTTTAATACCAACCTGACGACGATAAAAAAAAAGTCCTTCCACCAAATTTCATTCGCCAATGTCAATTCCTTTGTGCGATATCGTACTTTCAACAGACAGACAGACAGAAAGACTGACAGACGGACATGGCTAAATCGATTCAGAATGTGATCCTGATTCAGAATATATACACCTCTCCGGTGACTCCTTCTTGGCGTTACAAATGTAATGACAAAGTGAATACACCTTCCAGTGGAGGGTATAAAAATCAACTCTTAGTGTAAACCCACAACAGATCACCAAAATCAAGAATTTCACTCTCACTGATTATGAAATCCTTTTCCAAAACAGGAATCGGCACTTTCCAACGTTCCTCTAGGGACAACAACACTTTTGTTGGTTCTTAATATTTATTTTCCGCTGTCATTCCTTGCATTGTACTTCAGGACAATTTTAAAAATTCACCGAATTTCCAGTTTAAAAATATGGACAGACTTTGGCAACAAATTGGAATGTCTCTCCCATTCACCATCATTTATGTTGATTTAAGTAACGTTCTGGAATTCCAAAACGAATAGAGCTGCACGAATATTTTCAAACCAAGTTTTTCGATTGAATTTGCCCTCAATCAAATCAATGGCATATATCTATGCAAAAAGGAAAAATAAACACACGCCAATTAAGCTGGCAAAATAGAGGAAAACCCCTCTTCATTTATCCTGCAATAGAGAAATATCCATTCAATAAAAACAATAGGTACCACTGCACAGACAAAAAAGAAAGTAGGAAGAAAGGTAGGAAACTAGTAATCCAATTTCCCAAAGGTTGAACCGATACATCAATAGCCACCTCAAAATCCAAGAGTCATCGATCACATTTCAATTTTCGATTCTCTGAATATCTCAATTGCTATTTCCCCTTCCCAAGTATACCTAAAAGTACTTATCTACAATAATTATGGTATCACAATGGTCCCATTACTGGTCCAAGTGAGTTGGCTTTCGTAATTTTAGCAATGCAAATGCACAAAGGCACCGCACAAAGGAAGTAGTTATCGGGAGGAAATCGGGGGAGAGAAGGAAAAAAAAAACACAAAAGCTTACCCATATAACAACCTGGTCATCACCGCGTCCAGCTTTTTGCCGCCACAGTGGCACCGTTCGTCCTTCGTTTGATACGAACACCGCATAGCATTGGGAGAGTTCTTCAGGTCGAGTCTTTTTCACTTGTTCGCATAGTTTCCACACATTTTCCTCGCTGAAAAGACGTTCAAGAAGAAGACACAAAATGAACCAAAAGTAGGTATTTGAAAGAAAAATAGGATAATGTTTTTTTTTTCGTTATGCTGTGAAGAACCTTTTGCTGACCTTTCGATTAGCGTGAGCACTCAACTGGTCATTGCCAGGGTGCATTCTATTTTAAGGAGCATACTGTACGCCACTCAACCGCACCTACATACCTCGGGGGGGTGGGAGGTATCTCTATACTTATAACGCTAAAACGCGATTTTATTTTCTCTGAGGAAATCCCTCAGCTCGGTTGTGTGAGAGCATCCTAAGAAAACGGTGATATCCCCACGTAAATCGAAGGAGACGTTGGGATTGTTGTAGCAGAGATGAATTATTGGGCGCATCGGTGCAAGTGCTAAATTGTGGATTAAGGCTGATAACACACACCTACCTATATATAGAGTGCACATTGCCGAGAGTGGTGAAATCTCTTTCCAAGAGCATTGAGGGAATAAGCTCTAGAGGATTACCTCGCCCCCGGAGAAGACTGCCGTATACACCCAGTTATGCATATCTGTGTTGCGATTTGTGTTATGTTCTTTATGCAATTCCCACGGAGTACTCCGGCTCAGACTCGCATGCAACTGGAGAATAAATTGAAATTTGTTTATGGAGATGGGTATATACAATCACCCACCCCGATGGGACAATGTAAAGCGGACAAAGAGTGTACACCAAAACGTGTACGACGGAGTCTTGTGTATATTTGGATACAGATGAGATGTGCGGCTTCAATTTAATATCACGAGGAGGCGAAGTGCCTTTGTCCAAAAGGAAATATTCACGGATAACGAATGAGAAAATATTTGCAGACTCTATTTTCAAGTTTAAGAGAGCGGTGCAGAGAAGAATGGGAGTCAACGCAAAGTTTTGTCCCCGTGTGTGCTTGGGCAAAATATTCAGATTGGCTTGGCAGCTCCTTGAAAGAAATGAACGCGTTTAGATGAAGTTGGGCATTTTTCGCGATGGGACCATTATGGAGCCTGCAATTTAATGTAAAATCGAGCTTGAGATCGGAGGATTTGAACCGCCAAATTCAAGTCGTTTGCGTACACACTCGAGCGGATAAAATGCTTTCTCTGCACTCAACATAGAGTCCCTGAAATTACATCACGTGCACTCAACCTCTGCTTCAAATTGAAATTCTGCGCAATTAATTCAGCGGGCTCCGCCGCCATCTTGCTTTCACACAAATTACCACCATCAATTATTTCGCGACCTCATGTGCTTCTGCGAAAGTCTTTCCCAAACCACTGAATACTTCCACCCACGCACCAGCGACTTCGTTTTGACTTTAAGGAATCTTCCTCGACGGAGGATGCATTATCCTTTGTTTCTCAAAAGAGAAACAACAAGAAATTTCTTCGTCGGGAAATGGAATTCTTTGCAGGATATATCATTCGCACAGCACTTCGAGTGCATTCTTGCACAAAGTTACGCAGAGCTGTGTGCCTTCTTTCAAGATAGGAGCATATGGCAACTGCACTACTACTTGAGATAGTACTTTCTGTCACATACATCTGTCGGACATCAATCATTTACAGTTTTAATTGGGTGGCCATTGGGTAGTTGTATGCAGATGACGAATGACCCTTCAATCAATGCCCACAATGATGATCGAGTCCTTCGAAATGGATGGGGCTCAGGTGTGCCTGAGCGCCGTGAAATTTCGACCAGATACTGACGATATGATGAATAATTGACAAGCGCAGTGTTGGCGATGATGGACGAGGATGCTTGGCCTTGTCTCGGAGAAATTCCAAGGACAACAAACAGCCAATTTTCAAGAAAACAATGCAAAACAAATGCTCCTCCGAAGGCAAGTGGACTTATTTTTCCAAATTTTTGTCCATAAATATGGGTTCCCATTTTGATTATATTCGGCCGGATAAGAAATTGAGCACGCGGCAAATAAAACGGAATCACAGGCGAACGAAAAATGTATTTTCCTGACAATGTCACACACTGGATGGGTGGAGGCATTTAAATAATTCAATGGCATGTGGAATTGTATTGTTGACTCTTTTTTACCAGAGAGTGCCGAGGGTGGGGGACATTCAATTAAAAGTACGTGCGCCGCAAATATGCAAACAATATGTTCAATGTTTGTTTCGCGGGCAAGTGGCAAATTGTGTTCGGTGGAGTGGACAACTTTAAGTGGTATATATGTGAGTGAATTGAGCAGAGGGTGAATGTAAACACCAGCGAGGATGTTTTACGGTGGTAGAAGTTCTGCCGCTAAAAGTACAGAGATAAGAAACAAACGACAGGCTTTTGGGTTTGACAAAGCGATTTTTGTAACAGCGCGAAAACCAATCATGCATTGAGAGTTAAGACCTTCCAAATAAAGGCTGCTGTCAACCGAAAGAATTGTATTTCTTGGACTTAGTATGAAGCAGATGTGTTCGCGATTGTATTAATGGCCAAATATGTCGAGATATATTGCGATTTATTACGTGATGGATAGCAAGCCAAAACCAACAGGAAAACTGATTTTATTCTAAAGAAAGAAACAATACATATACAACCCTTTCACTTGGTATGGCCGGAAGGGCTGTGTATTTTATTAACCAAGTTTAGAACATGCAGTTGCCAGATGGGCAATCACAAGTATTCATAGCTTAGAACTGATTTTGTAATTTTAATTTTTGTGAACAGATGTGCAAAAGGACCTCGAAATCTGATTGCTGAATTGTAGGATCACTTATGTTGGCTTAAGTTAGTACATAACTTATCCAGTTGTAAAACAATTTGTGTTGAATATGAGTAAACGGGCCTTATGAGGGACCAGAATTTGGCCCAGGGAATTAGGAAGATCTTAATGGTCTACCGTGATGAGCTTATGTTGGCTTAAGGCAGAAGATGTCGACTTAAGTCAAACTAATGTAGTTATGACGCAAATTAGGTGACTATGACGCTTTTGTCTGCAAGTTTTCAGGCAGGGTGTCAACTTTGTGAGGAGAGCCTGGGATGTCTATGCTTAAGCATAGGGATGGATAGTCCATTATTTGGCATAGCAGCTGAATGGCACGCTGGCATTTGCTCGGCTTAGCTCGCCGTATTTGGCGGGGAACTTGCTGCTATAATCTCTCACACAAAACAAAATTTTATAATTATGTCGTGCCAATGTATCGCAAGTATACGTAGTAGTGAAAAATTGCACACAAAAAAAATTAACATTGAAATGTTATTTTACACTCCTGAACTGAATTATTAGGTAATAATTGCGCTAGATCGGACCGCACTAGTTGCTGTTAAAAAAAAAAAACGGATATACGTATATTACCTAATACCTATCATGATCAAGAACTACATCCTCTCTTTATGATGGCGCAGATATTGTGTCCATCACCTTGGGAAACCCTCCACTTATGCCACCCCTATTAGTGTCACACCATGTCATTAACTTCCCTTTACAAAATGTATTTGTCAACGACCCCTTTTACCAAGCCACATAAATCACCTTCTCTCAATTCATACTGATCTCACCTTTTATTTTATTTCCCTAGCACATATTTATAAGCCGATAGATCAAAAATAAAATGCACTCAAATGATAACACTCAATATCTTTTAATCGTATTTTTTTACACATAATCAGAATTACGACATTCTATATGTATTTATGCAATTAGTATTCCCTCTATCTTACTACACTAACAAACATTTTTTTTTTTTTTTTTGTCTCCTCGATGTTGATGTGCACATTAACTTCCTAGGCTCACAATAATAAATTTCATTACCTAATTTACTAAATACGTATTTTAAGTAGGGGATACTAACGATTAGATTCCCCCCCTTTTTTTTTTTTTTTTTTTTTGTTATAATCTTAGGTTATTATTTTCTTGACAATTTGTATGCATCGATTACAATGCATTCAATGTTTGATCATCTTTGTAAGTAAAGCTTATATTTCATTACTTTTATCCTTTCTTCTTTTAGATGCTTTTTCTTTATATTAAGTTTAATTTTACTTTTGCGTAGATTAGCTTTTAGTGTCAATTTTCTATTGTTTATCAATTAAAAAAAAAATTATACAATTGATACATACTGTGTCGTGGTCGATCAGGTAGGAAGAGCTGCAAGCGACTGCTGCTGCTGTTTGCATTTAGCCGAATGTTGTTCGTAGCTGGTGGCGAGGTGGAGATTTGTCTCCCGGTGATGAGCAGGGCTGAGATAAGCTGTGGCGTTGTTTGTTGTTGTGACAATGCCGTGTGCAAGATGACAATGAAAAATGAGGATGGTAGAGTATCGTTTGGTTCGGGGGCTGCTCAGGGAAGAAATTTTGTGTGTATACCACTGCTTCTTAGATTTCTCCCGCGGTAGATGGCAGATCAAGGAATTGGCGCGAATTTTGTGTGCTACTTTTTACTCTTTATGTAGAGCGAGAGTATTTGCTGTGGCGATCGTCAACTCTTAAGCGGAACACTGAGGGAGGGTAATTGTTTCCAATCAGAATCAGATTAGGAGATTGGAAAAGCAATTACCATATGCCATGTAATGTCGCTTCTCGAGAGAGATTTTGTACATCTGTGGATGATCAGATCAGCCATTATAAATTACATGAGTATGACGCAAAAAAAAAAATTTACCTGTAGTGCTCAACTATTAGGCTTGTAACTTACAAAATAGTTGTCTTAGGCTTCAATAATCCCTGTCTCTCGTACAATAAACTACTGGTAGTTATTAAGAATAAAAATTAAATAAAAAAAAGGTACCGAACAGAGATTCTTTTGGTTTTACCTTGGAGTGACTTCTTACTCGATCGAAGTTTAGAAAAGAAAGAAAGCCTAGTCGAACGGAAATAGCCTACCATACTCTGCTCAAGTGTCAAGTGCAATCATTGTCACGACCTCTACACATTGAATACGAAATTGTATCAAATTTTTAACGAAGGACTTGCCTTTGAATGCACTCGAAAGTGCAGGGTGGTGATTAAATTTGTATTCTTCTGCTCAAAGCATTTGCGTAGTAAAAAAAAATCAGATCTAAAGCGTATCTTGTTTAATATGCTTGTACAGAAGATACAGCTGCACGTTACAACACAATGGGTTTCGCTATATACCTGCTCACAGTTATCATTCCAGCGAAAAACCATTGAAGACAAAGCTGCCTCCGATGAAACCGAATGATGTTTAGTTATAAGATCACGTGTGGCTTCGACTCATAACCCTGAGATCTACGACAACAAAATTATAGCCGGGCTAATACTTCAAGTCCTTAGCATGAAATATGCCTATTCTCTTTCCTGACATGTTCTCAACTTCATATAGAGATCTTCCAACCGGACGAAGTATTCTACACTTCACGAATTTAGCACATAACTTTGCGTTTAGTTTTTTGTACGCGTCGCTTAGAATAAAATTTCGACGGAAAACTTCGTCACCAACTTGAAACTTTCTTACGCGACAGCGCAAATTATATGACTTTTCGTTTCTCTCGAATGCCAGCTTGAGGTTTATTTTTACCTTGTTTCGAATACTTTCCAACCTGTCGGAATGCTTTATGACATTGCTTTCGCTATCGTTAAGCAAGTTAAGTTTGCGCAGAAGGTTGTATGCATTTCCATGAAGGATCATGTTGGCCCCAAAAATACAAAAGTACGGATTAGCTCCAATCGACTGATGGTACGACGTATTCAAGGACATTTGGATTTCAGATATGTATTCATCCCACTCCCTTTGGTCATTTTTAAGATACATCCTTACAGCAGATAGAATTGAGCGATTTACTCGCTCCGACGCATTTGCTTGTGGAGAATACAAAGCAGTGGTTATATGCTTTACACCAAAGCAGGTTAAAAATGTCTGAAATTCCTTTGACACAAACTGTTTCCCATTATCTGATAAGATAAACTCAGGTACTCCAAATTTATGGAAGACTTCTCTTTTCAAAAATTCAATTACGGATTTCGAACATGCCTTACGTAATGGTTTCAAAAACACATACTTTGACATATGGTCAAGTACAACAAACAGGTATAGATTTCCACTCTTTGATCTAATATAAGGTCCCATAAAATCTATATAGAGTTTTTGGAAAGGTTTTTCGATTTGTAACTGCTTGCCCATTGGTGGTCTAAGGGTCATATTGGAAGCTTTGTTCGCCTTGCATTTTTCACAGTCACGTACTAATTCTCTGACTTGGGTCGCCATATTTGGCCAATAATAGTGTTCTCTTAGCCGCTCTAGTGTCTTTACAATCCCTCCATGTGATGCATTTGGAGGATCGTGAGCCAATCGAATCAGGTTATCTGTTAGGTCTATTGGTACCCACAATCTCCACTCCAAACTAGTGTTCAGTGGTTCCTTTCCTCGAGAAAACGCTCGTTTGAAAATCAAGTTATCAGCTATTTTGACATCAGGTAATTGTTCAATATTTTTGGAAATGGTATCTATTAAATCTATATACTCTTTAGATTTGAATTCTTCACCATTCAAATCAACTATAGGGCTGAGGTTACTACCTTGAGACAATTCTTCTATGAACACGCGAGACAAAGTATCTGGTACAATATTTTGTGACCCTTTCCTATGCTGGATGTCAAATTGGAATGCTTGTAGCTTAAGTGACCATCTCGCAAGTCTACCGCTAAGGTCTTTTAAACCCATTAGCCATTTTAGACTTGCATGGTCTGTTATGATTGTAAATGGAAGTCCTTCAATATATGGGCGAAACCTTTTTACAGCTAGTACCGCGGCCAGGCATTCCTGCTCGGTAACGCTGTAGTTACGCTGGCAGGAATTCAACTTTTGTGAAAAGAAGGCAATTGGTTTCTCATTATTCTCCTCATCATATTGAAATAACACTCCACCTACACCGGAGTTAGAAGCATCGCACTGGATATAGAAACGATTAGAAAAATTTGGATTGCTCAGTAGAGGAGCTGAACTTAGAGCTGTTTTTAATGCCTCAAAAGCCGTCATCGCCTTTTCTGAAATTGAAAAGGTTTTTCCCTTGCGTAATGTATCGGACAAAGGTGCTGATATCGCTGCGAAGTTTCGAATGAATCGCCGATACCAACCACATAAACCCAAGAAACGCCGGACTTGTTTTTGTGACTTCGGCACAGGAAAATCGTTTATAGCCGAAACTTTCGTCGGGTCGGGCTTAATGTGTCCTTGTCCAATAACATAACCAAGGTACTTCAACTCCTTAAAACAGAAGTTCGATTTAGATACGTTGATCGTAAGGTTTGCTCTTTTTAGACAGTCAGCTACCTTTTCAAGAATAATTAGATGTTCATCAAAATCCCTAGAAATTACCAAGAGATCATCCAGGTACACAAACACACATTCACGGAGCTCAGGCGGTACCACTCTGTCCATTAGACGGCACATCCTTTGTGCTGCGTTACACAGTCCAAAGGGCATAACTGTGAACTGATAAAGTGGCCTTCCCGGCACCGTGAACGCGGTCTTTTCCCTTGACTTCTCATCAAGAGGAATTTGCCAAAACGCGTCTTTGAGATCCACACTACTTATGTAGTGTGTATCTTGCAAACGGCTTAACAAACCCTCTATGTGAGGTAAAGGATACGCATCCCTCGCTGAGAGTTGATTGACTTTTCGAAAATCTAAGCATAAACGGTTCTTGCCTGGTTTCCGAATTAGCACAATAGGCGAACTCCATGCGCTATTGCTTTCTTCAATCACTCCCAGCGAAAGCATACGATCCAATTCCTCGTACATCAACTGTTGAATGACTGGTGAGACCGGGTAATGTCGTTGTTTGACCGGATCGGCAGTACCCGTGTCTATTTTGTGCGTTTCTAACGTGGTCTTTCCTAGTCCGAGTTCACAAAATGAAGGAAACTTCTTGATAACTTCTGATAGAGCAAGTGCCTGATCTTCAGCAAGTTCATGTTTTGGTTTGGCGGATTCATTTAAATTTTCTAGCCCGCTCACTATACTCGGCATAATATTAAATTTAAGCCAAAAATCAATACCAAGATACATCTGCTGTGTCAAACTCGGTACAAGGTAAATGTCCATTTCCTTGGTAGCAGAATTATACTGTACAGGGATCTTGACGTAGCCTATGATGTGCTGCTCTTTTCCATCAGCTGTTTTTAAATGAGTTGCTAGATGAATGATTTGGAGATCTAGACTTTGAACTAATTCTATGCATCCTTTTCCAAGGCAAGAGACTGTCGCGCCGCTGTCAAGCAAGCCAACTACTTCCTTTCCCAAAATAGAAACGTTTGCATATGGTCTTGGATCTCCGTCTACCATAAAAGTACAGGACTCAACAATTTTATTATAAAGCTTTCGTTTCTTTTGCCTAATTCTAGCTTTTACGGCTTTAGATGAATGAACGGAAAGTTTAATTTCCTCTAAGTGAAACAGTTTTGCTCGAATTTCATTATACTTTTGTAACCTATTTTCGAATGGTATTATAGTTTTAGTATTCGGTTTGGATATCCTTTTAGATGAAGAATCCGGTAAAAGTATCTGTATTCTCTCATCAGTACAATCAGGTACTAAAGATGGAGAATCAGTGGAAGTTGATTTATCTACTGTTCGGGGTTTGTTTGGGTCGAACGAGATTCCCCGACTTGCATCCCGCTCGATCTCGTGTTTCCCATAGGTCGGCATTTCTGACAATTTAAAGTGGTAACATTGTCAGCACCGCTTTTATAACAAAATAGACTCCTGACTGGAGATGGACAGTACATAAAATTATGACCAGACATTTTACAATTGAAACAACGAGAGTTGTTCTGATTCCTGTTATTTCCGCCACCGAAATTGTTATTGTCAGAATACCTCAATGCAGATATGTCAATCTGATCATCCGATGAGGTTAACTCTACTGGAATGCTATCATGTTCTATCTCATGAACATTATGCGTTCTCACATATCGGGACTGATCGCGCGAATAAAACAATTTTTCAGCTTTTCGGCACTCATCTCGAAAGTTATCAAGAGAATAAATTGGCATAGGATACACCAAATTTAATAATCGATTATTAATCTTCGACTTCATTATATGTAGCAATTGACGCTCAGACATTGGTCGTCGCAATTGATTTTTCAAATAAATAACCGCATTATAGTAATCATCGAACGTTTCTTGCGGATGTTGTCGTCGTTCAGTAATTTGCTGGATGATTTCTACGTCACTATCATGAGTCTGAAACTGCTTGTATAAAGCCCTACGTAGTTCTGACCAATCAGGTCTGGGATTAGTGCGAAGGTATTGCCAGAACCATTCCTGTGCAACACCCGAAAGCAAGACATGAAAACTTTTTAAAACATCTGCCCATGAAAAGCTGTGGTTGTTTTTGAGTATCTCAACTCTAAATAAGAAATCATGAACCGACATAGACTTGGATGTTCCGTCAAATTTTAGTCCCCAGCGATCTATATCGACTTTGCGATCAACGTTTGGCTGCATTCGATCATCACAGCGGTAAGCGGCTGATGGATATTGGTTATTGACCTGAGGGTAATCATGATCATTTTGATGTGAATTCCTATCGTTCGACACATTTAGTGAATATTCACCATTGCGATGATTTTGCTCTATAGGAGAATGGCGAACATTTTCATTTCTTAAGTTTTGAGGATTGTTATTCGGTAACGCGTTATTGACAATAGGTTGCTGTACATTCGAATTTGATGCAAGTGCGTCACGGACGGATTCTTGAACACATTGTTTCATCGAGTCCATAAGTGACCGCAGCATAAAAGCTTGACTTGCTCCAACACTTGCATCTACAATAGATTTAACTTGGGCACTGAATGACGTTTGCTTATTGGGTGTGACAAAAATCGGGTTGGCTGAAGCAGTAGCCATATTTTCTCTACCAGTCTGTTGTATCCGAGAGGGATTGTCATGAACAGGAGCCGTTGGTTGAGATATTGTATTTGCGGAAGCGATCGGTGTATTTCTAATCAAAGTAGGTATAAGAAGCGGAAAAGCACTGGATTCGGTAACAACTGGGTTTTCAGTATTCTCAACATGTTGGCGTTCGATATCAGGAAGAGGGCTTCTAATCATCTTAGCGGGAACAGGAGGCGAACGTAGAATAGCCTGCCTTGGTTCATTCCCATTAAAAGTATCACTTGAGTTATCAAAATTGGGTTGCCTGTGGGATAGCGATCGAGTCATCATACCACGACTTGTATCAAAAGCAGAATTTCTTTTATCTTTAGGTTTAGCTCCCTTTGAAGTATTCATTTGCTCGACCACTTTAAATGTTTACGACAAAAAAAAAATTTAAATGTATAAAATGTAGTTTTGTAAATATAAATTCATAAATGTTACAGGTGAGATCAGTACAACTAAAGAAGGTGAAATTTGGTTTGGCTACAAAAAAATATTAAAGGATGTAGTTCTAACAATGTACTTAACGCAAACGATCCTACAATGAAATCATTTTTGTAGAGATCTTCAAAGCTGAAAAATACTATGCATTAAAAGTTATAACTATATAAACAGTCTATGGCACATTGAAGCTTACTCAAAATGTATTAAAATATATCCATGACTCATAAACTTGTTTATACTTGCGACCTTTGTTTTAGAATATAACATGTATTAACTTTCTATCTCGTTCAACTGAATTTCACAATTGTATTAGTGCTACTATATATCAGGACGCTGAGATGGTTCATGCTACTAGATGTTTTCTACAAAGAGTATCCTGAGTCACTGGGCATTAAGTCCGTTATACGACTTCTAAACTTCTTTGCGAAACTATCAATTTAAAACAAACATTAAAGTTGTTCTAAGGAGCATACAGTAAATGATCAGAAAAAAGTTAGGAAGTATAAATAGAATAAGAAAAATATCTAATTGACGAGAGTGTCGAATAAAATCAAGCTAAAGTTGTGTGCTTTCAATGATTTAATAAAAAAAAGTATTTGGGATATCAGTCTACCGACTGATAAGGCCAAGTCGTTGGGCGCCATGTTTGTGAGGAGAGCCTGGGATGTCTATGCTTAAGCATAGGGATGGATAGTCCATTATTTGGCATAGCAGCTGAATGGCACGCTGGCATTTGCTCGGCTTAGCTCGCCGTATTTGGCGGGGAACTTGCTGCTATAATCTCTCACACAAAACAAAATTTTATAATTATGTCGTGCCAATGTATCGCAAGTATACGTAGTAGTGAAAAATTGCACACAAAAAAAATTAACATTGAAATGTTATTTTACACTCCTGAACTGAATTATTAGGTAATAATTGCGCTAGATCGGACCGCACTAGTTGCTGTTAAAAAAAAAAAACGGATATACGTATATTACCTAATACCTATCATGATCAAGAACTACATCCTCTCTTTATGATGGCGCAGATATTGTGTCCATCACCTTGGGAAACCCTCCACTTATGCCACCCCTATTAGTGTCACACCATGTCATTAACTTCCCTTTACAAAATGTATTTGTCAACGACCCCTTTTACCAAGCCACATAAATCACCTTCTCTCAATTCATACTGATCTCACCTTTTATTTTTTTTCCCTAGCACATATTTATAAGCCGATAGATCAAAAATAAAATGCACTCAAATGATAACACTCAATATCTTTTAATCGTATTTTTTTACACATAATCAGAATTACGACATTCTATATGTATTTATGCAATTAGTATTCCCTCTATCTTACTACACTAACAAACATTTTTTTTTTTTTTTTTTTTTGTCTCCTCGATGTTGATGTGCACATTAACTTCCTAGGCTCACAATAATAAATTTCATTACCTAATTTACTAAATACGTATTTTAAGTAGGGGATACTAACGATTAGATTCCCCCCCTTTTTTTTTTTTTTTTTTTTTGTTATAATCTTAGGTTATTATTTTCTTGACAATTTGTATGCATCGATTACAATGCATTCAATGTTTGATCATCTTTGTAAGTAAAGCTTATATTTCATTACTTTTATCCTTTCTTCTTTTAGATGCTTTTTCTTTATATTAAGTTTAATTTTACTTTTGCGTAGATTAGCTTTTAGTGTCAATTTTCTATTGTTTATCAATTAAAAAAAAAATTATACAATTGATACATACTGTGTCGTGGTCGATCAGGTAGGAAGAGCTGCAAGCGACTGCTGCTGCTGTTTGCATTTAGCCGAATGTTGTTCGTAGCTGGTGGCGAGGTGGAGATTTGTCTCCCGGTGATGAGCAGGGCTGAGATAAGCTGTGGCGTTGTTTGTTGTTGTGACAATGCCGTGTGCAAGATGACAATGAAAAATGAGGATGGTAGAGTATCGTTTGGTTCGGGGGCTGCTCAGGGAAGAAATTTTGTGTGTATACCACTGCTTCTTAGATTTCTCCCGCGGTAGATGGCAGATCAAGGAATTGGCGCGAATTTTGTGTGCTACTTTTTACTCTTTATGTAGAGCGAGAGTATTTGCTGTGGCGATCGTCAACTCTTAAGCGGAACACTGAGGGAGGGTAATTGTTTCCAATCAGAATCAGATTAGGAGATTGGAAAAGCAATTACCATATGCCATGTAATGTCGCTTCTCGAGAGAGATTTTGTACATCTGTGGATGATCAGATCAGCCATTATAAATTACATGAGTATGACGCAAAAAAAAAAATTTACCTGTAGTGCTCAACTATTAGGCTTGTAACTTACAAAATAGTTGTCTTAGGCTTCAATAATCCCTGTCTCTCGTACAATAAACTACTGGTAGTTATTAAGAATAAAAATTAAATAAAAAAAAGGTACCGAACAGAGATTCTTTTGGTTTTACCTTGGAGTGACTTCTTACTCGATCGAAGTTTAGAAAAGAAAGAAAGCCTAGTCGAACGGAAATAGCCTACCATACTCTGCTCAAGTGTCAAGTGCAATCATTGTCACGACCTCTACACATTGAATACGAAATTGTATCAAATTTTTAACGAAGGACTTGCCTTTGAATGCACTCGAAAGTGCAGGGTGGTGATTAAATTTGTATTCTTCTGCTCAAAGCATTTGCGTAGTAAAAAAAAATCAGATCTAAAGCGTATCTTGTTTAATATGCTTGTACAGAAGATACAGCTGCACGTTACAACTTGAAAGACTGACAACCAGCCTAAGAACCATTAAAAGTCAGCCGTAATGATCGTATGTTGGCTTAAGCTAGTACAAAATGTAGAATAAACGTAAGCTTATCAAGTTTTAAAGCAGTCTTATGTAGGGTTTATTATAGCGACTGTCGATTAGCATATGCACTCTTATAGCCCTGAACGCGAGACCGTAGTCCGTTTACGTAAGCTGGTAAAATCCACCTAAGTCCTGTCAATCGGTTGAAATGGGTCACTTAAAATATAATGACCACAATATGGAAATTCAGCTTTCATATGGTTCGCCCTTGAGAACTGCCTCATTCACACTGTTATAATCAGCGTGAACCACTTGTCAAGTGGTGATATTGTCACAGAAGTTCAGTTCGCGACTTCTTTGACAAATAAAACGCTGGTATGTTTTTGGTAGCACAATGCACTGGTAGCTGTGTTTGAAATCCAATAAAAAAATCACTCAAGGCGAAAAATGTTAAAAGGATGTCATACAACTTGTTATAGAAACCGGCAATAAGTCACAAAGTCAGCGACTTTTGTAACTACAATGGGCCATCCTGTAGCCCCAGTTTACGCGGAGCAAAAATACGCTTTCGCTATGTGAATGTAAATATGTAACGTGAGGGCTACAAGGTAACAAACACTTTTCAAATCCAAATCAATTGTGAAAACGAATAGCACGAGTCTTAATCTATGCTCAGGAAAAAGTTGATATTTTTTGGGCCCCATACAGATGACTCCACTTTATATAACTCCGACTTCTTAAGTGGCCCATACACTGCAGAATCGATTGATTTGCGTTTAGGTTGGATACCTAGAGTAGGGATAGTTCAAAGGAAGGTATCAAGCATTTGAATCAAAGAAGATCTGTCCTGCTACGATGCTGCACTATTTTTGAATACTGATGCAACATCGGTAGGAACAATTAATTGCGTCGTGTATGGGTCCCATAAGATTGGCCTTAGGTGAACCCCGAGGCAACGTGTTAACGAAAGACCTCAGATATCGTAGGTTTTTCCAGTTATTTATATCGATAAGTAATATGCAATATTCCACCACCACTGAAAACACTATCCTTAATAATGTAACCAACTCTCACGTGCCCACGACGACAATGCGATTCAAAATTTATTTACATGTTGCGTCGCTTAAGGCACTCGAGTACCTATGTCAAGTGCAAAATCGAATTGCCTCCGTGATCTGAAGTTTGACTAGCAAAAAGAGACGCTTCCCTGACTGCAAATTTAAAAATTCACCAAGACGTTTATGAGGCCAATTCAACCCCTAGACACAGCGCCGACTGACGCATTGAAAAATTATAGACTTTTGAGAAAAATACAATCGCGGCCTCCCACTCGCTCAAATCTCTTCATTATCCTCGTATTCTCTTATGTGTCAGACTGTTGGTAGAACTGAAAATAGGTCTAACAAAGGACACGCTAAAATACGTGTTAATTTAACGAAACTGCGTCTCTTATCGCCGGTCGGTACGTCTTACGAATTCGAAAACAGACTCAACAATATTGACAAAATACTGCCACTCTTGTTCCTGTCGCATATGCCGATTGTAGCCGCCATTGTTCGTGCACAAACACACTCGCACACGATGTTGTGTTTCATCAAAATTAGATTCCGGGGAATAACAAATCTCCTCGTTCCACATGGCATGCGACGAGCGCTACAATATCGCACATAACCTAATTTTCTTCTTAGTCCTTGCTGGCTGTACAGTGTACACTTGTGTGTGCGGATGGATGTATGCTGTTGTGTGGCACGTCATATCATGTCGCCGAAAAATTATTATTATTTAACTTGCAAAAAACAATATGGAGTGTGGCAGGTTCAACAGAATAACGATGATGGTTGGCTGACGATGGTTGATGGCTGATGCCCGAGGATAAGGTTCTTCTGTGTGTACCTTATGCTCTTGCTCTCCCCAGCAGGAGTACATTGTCATGTGGTTTATGACAGTTGTCCATTTAGGGAATTACTTGAGGTCACAAAAAAAAAAAACCTAAACAACCGCAGCCAGTGCTGCCCAGTTGCGAGACTATGAAAAGTCAATTAGGGAGTTTTTACCCGAAACGACATTAATTAACGAATTAGGCTTGTCGTCCTGTTTTTTTTTTTTTTGCCGTAGAATTAAACGAAAACAAACAACGGCACAAATTGCAAAGTTTTCTTTTTATCCCCGTGGGTTGGCGAGAGCCATAAAGAAGCTTAAAATGGCAGCAGAGTTTATGAGTTTTGCAAAAAGGATTCACAGGCAGAAGTATACGTACAAATTGGTTTCGCTGTGTGAGGCTGAAGGTATATGCCGAAGAAGTTTGTCTCCGCACATTCAAAGTGGATTTTATTCGTTTCGAAACGTTTTCATTAATATTATTTATCTTGTATTCCGGGCCGGGTCAGAGTCGTCGGATGGGTCATAAAGAAACTTTGCCCGGAATTCAGCCATGCACTTTTACAGTCAAAAGTTGTTTCTTTCATGCTGCACAAGTTGGATGGCGTTGCTTTGACAAATGGCCATTGAATGGAATAAGGTGATTTCTAAAGTTTTCAACTGTCCAGGCGCCGCGCTGTCGACAAATGGAGAGGGAGAAATATTTCCTGTCAACTTGAGTTAAATTAAATATCAAAAATATTAAAATCAGTTGAATTACAAGGTTGCGCAATAATGGATGCAATTAAGGCAGGCAGCGCTTTAAAAATAAAATTAATTTCTAAATGTATGTATGTATTTTAAGTGCGTAGTTTTAGTTCGAAGTGGGGTACCACAGGGCTGTGTACTATACCCACTAGTGTCACTGATGAGTAACTGTCAGATAAAAATTATAAATGTTGATTTGAAAGGTTGTTGCATTTTTAGAAAATCTCTTACCGTTTATAAAGAGGGCTTTTAATCCTTGTACGAATGCGTCGTTTGAAAGGTCGCGTGTTGAGGTTAATACTTTTTTTTTTTTATTTTTATTATTTCGATGATATGCAGAAATAGCCGTGACTGGATAAGTGAGAACAGTTCCAAGTAAGTGCTGGCGACAAATCGGACAGATGGTTGCAATAGACAAGAAGCTGTGTCTGCCACGGCTGTACTGTTCCATCTCATCATGCCAACTGCTGTTTCTTAAGAATTAAATGGTAACTTTGTAGTAAGGCCCTCTCCCAAGCAATTAACGAGGCTCTGAATAAGACCTCATAAAACCAACGTATCTGAAACATCTCCTCTTTCAAAAGCTGATGTATTATTCCGTTGTCAGAAGAAAAAACTCCTTTGCAAGATATTCCGACGATTCAATGAAGAAATAGCTTACCAGGGACATCGATCTCAACCGTTTCTTTGGGAGTTTGAGATGGCTTTATGACATGTAGATTGAATGGACATCACTTCTCCAGTCTACAGAGGCTTCGATTCTGGCACAAGTGGTTAAGGCAACCAGAAGTAGTTTAGTTGGCCAAAAACCGGGCAAACTGGAGAAACCTTGCTTCAACCTGAACAGTAGCCTTGAAAAAGTGTGAAAAAAATTTGGACCCATACAGACAAAAATAAGAGGATCCCAAGTGAAATCATATAACACCCAATATAAAGTTTTATGCAAAGCCGTTCACACAAAGCCTACAACCCTCATCAGCGATCGAAGTTTCCGAGTGACTTTTCATAGTTGCTATCGAAATATGAGACCCTGCCTTCAAAATTTGTCAGGAAACCCGTGTCCATATCATTATATTAATAGGCTGCAACTTTTTTTGTCGAACCGATCACGGCGTTATTTCATAATCGATTTTTTATGAAGTATGGACCAATAAAAGGTGCGGTGAGTTCCTAATTAAAAACCTTTGTAATTCATGAAGACGTTTCTCACTTGTGGAGTCGCTTGTAGTTCAATAAAATTGAACTGAAGGGAATTTATGCCGCGTCCGTTTCCCAAGAATGCAGTAGAGTAAGTGCTGCAAATATGGCCCATGTTTGCAATATGGCCCACCACAATATTTCACAACAGGAAAAGCATACACATACCGCTATGCATTCATTTCATTCATTTTCGAACCTGTTGGTGGTCATTGAAACGTGTTTAGTCTGACTCAACAGATGTGTGCAGTAAAGCACGTGGCAGATTTTTAATAATTGAATTATAATTTTTGGGTAAGTTTTGCTAAGTGTTTTTTTATAAAATTTTGTGAAAATAGTTAAGTGTTTTTATAACATTGTGTAGTGCTCAAATTGAAATATCATTATATGAAATCAAAATTATTTAATAGTTTATAAAGTGTGTGATAATTAAAAAAAATAGTGAAAAAGCCCGATGTTGGTAATATGGCCCACCATAGGTGTTCCTATTATGGCACAGTGGGCCATATTTAACACACTATTATGTTTAACAATAACATAATTGTTTTATTTTTTTTTTTAAGAATTAATGGCTTCGAGAGCTACACAACCGCCAAAAAAACGACAGGCGTGGAACAAAGATGATATGAAAGCAGCATTAGTTGCCATTAAAGAGAAGAGGATGGGGTTCTTGAAGGCATCGAAACAATTTAAGGTGCCTAAAACTACCTTGAGGCGTTTGGTTGCACAGACACAAAAACCAGTGGAAGATTTGGTGTCTACTAAGTTGGGCAGAAAACCCATTTTCCCTTTAGAGCTCGAGGACTCTTTAGTGGAATATACGCTATTGATGGAAGCAAAGTTGTTCGGTTTAACAAGAAAAGACATACGATCATTAGCATTTCAACTAGCTATTAAAAACAATATACCGAACCCTTTTTCATTGCAACAAGAAGCTGCAGGTAGAGTTTGGCTTCGGCTATTCCTTAAACGCCATCCATCACTGTCATTCCGTCAACCGACTGGAACTTCTATAGCTCGAGCAAAAGGATTTTCCAAGGAAAACGTCGCTATTTTCTTCGATCTTCTAGAAACAGAAATGAAAACGTACAACTTTTCTCCAAACAACATATATAATGTCGATGAAACGGGACTTTCGGTTGTCCCAGCAAAAATGCCGAAAGTCTTAGCTATGAAAGGTCGAAAGCAGATAGGAGCACTCACTTCAGCTGAAAGAGGATCTTTAATAACGTCGATTTTATGTATGAGCGCAGGAGGATCGTTTGTGCCACCGATGTTTATTTTCCCTAGGAAGAGGGACAACCCTCTTCTTATGAAAGGTGCACCGACCGCCTGGATCAATTCATGCCAATCATCCCTCTGGATGGGTTCAAACCAATTTGTTTACAAGATGGTTCAAGCACTTTCTTGCAACGGTGAAACCTACTGAGTCTTCTCCAGTATTGCTCATAATGGACGGACATGCCAGCCACACAAGGAACATCGAACTTATAGAATTGGCTAGAAATAATCATGTTCGTATTCTTTCCATTCCCCCGCACTCAAGTCATAAAATTCAACCTCTCGACAAAACATTCATGGGACCGTTAAAAAAATATTTGACAGAGGAAATCAGGCGATGGGTCATAAACAACACGAGAGCCTTGACACATTTTGACATTATTGAGTTATTTGGAAGAGCATATTTGAAAACTCAGACTGGAGAAATAGCTGTTAAAGGGTTTGCATCCACTGGAATTTGTCCCTTTGATAGGTTTATCTTCAAGGACCACGATTTTCTTGCAGCAGAGGAATCTGATGAAGCTCTAACAAAAGTAAGCGATCTACGTTCACTTGAAGCAATTACTACTTCAACTGATGAACCTATGATACTTCTACCAAATCTAGTTGAACCTCAGTTGCGCTTCTCAGAACCTTACTGTTCTCCTGATATAAATTTAATTACTGAGACAAACCAAATAGAAGGAAGTTCATATGAAACAGAAGCTCACATCTCAGAACCTTCTACTTCTACTGGTATAAGATCATCTTCGTATACATTTCCTCATGAAATTTCTCCTGTTCCTATCCGAGTTAAAAAGATTTCAAATCGAGGAAGAAAACCAGGAAAGGCAGAACTTATTTCATCATCACCATACAAACAGGCTCTCGAAGAATCATTAAAAAATAAACACGAACGAGAATTGAAGAAGAAAACGACTGGACATGGAAAAGAAATCAGCAAAGTAGAAAAAAAGGTAGATACAAGTTTTAGATAGGTTTTATAATTTAAATACTTTATAATTGTTAATTATTCCATAAGGTACTCAAGAACTTACATTTTGGGGACATAAAGGGAAGCAGAAAGAAAAACCAACGTTCAGAAGAATCTTCTTCATCAGAAAGTGAAAGCGATTTTATTCCGAACGATTTATCTGATGAAAGCCCTGATCGAACTAATCAAGAAGATGCTAAATGCATTTATTGCTCTAGTCTGTTTTCTGAAGACAAGGCAGGAGAAAATTGGGTTCAATGTGTTGTCTGTACCATGTGGGCACATGAAGATTGTTCAGGCAATGAAAAAAAATATTTCATCTGCGAATTTTGCTCTGCATAGATAGCAGTAGTAAGCTGTATTAATTATGGAATACCCTGGTCCATACTTAACACAAGGTGGTTCATATTAGCAGCACTTTATTTAAACGTGTTAAAATAACTTTCTTTAGTTTTTTATTTATTTATTTTTTTTAAGCTGTTTTTTTTTGTGTTATGTGTATGAAGACTGATAACGAAATAAGTTCTTTACCTATTAAAAAAAAAACAAAGTGAATTTATGTAACACTGGCTGTTTTATTTACAAAAAAGTTAAGGGTGGGCCATATTTGGGACACTTACTCTACATTTATTTGCCTCTGGTAACTATTGATTTTATGAAAAGATAAAAACTTTGTCTACTCCTTTGACGAGCAGTAAAAGAATCGAAAAACACTCCGATTGCACTATAAACTTTATCCTGTCCAGTCAATTCAGACTCAGTAATGCAATTATCCTTGAATACCTCAACAAAACTCAACGACGAGTTTTTACAATTCTTTCTCCGGTTAAGCAAAAAAAAGTTTCCCAGCACAGCATCTCATTTAAGATAAGGAGGAACATCACCAAGTAAATTGCTATGGATTGGTCCTTTCCCGCTCTCCATCTGTACATACATACATATACATCCCGATCTCTTTAATTCAAAGCTAAAGTCATTTGAACAATTTCACAGCGTTTTGTGCGGACAAATTGAATGGTTGTCCTTTTTTTTCCACAATACAATAAGCGAAAGGGTTGGCAACGTTTAGAGCAGTATTAAGAGTCATTACAGTATGATAAATCTCCGAGACTAAGGATTATAAAGGACTTTTCCCAATAGCGACCAGTCAAGGAGTGACATAAAATAAAAAGGATTATCGATTCTCATGTAAATTTTGTTCCATTTTAATTTTGAAAAGAACAAAAAAAAAACATTCTTTTTTGACGGAGGATTGCGAAGCACGATGACATATATTTTTTCCTGTTTTCTGAGAAGATAAAGGAAGGGAATACAGGAGAAAAAAAATTAAACGTAAAATCAATTGGCTTGAGTGGAAAACTGTGCAGAGGGTGTTATTGCTGTCAATAGCGCAGCAAGGACGAAAAGTAATTGATGTTACTTTATCGAATTGCCGGAGGGGATCGACATATAAATATATTCTAAGTGCGGATAGGCAACAGTCATAATAATTTTCTTTTTGATTTGGCGCAACCACAAGGATTTGTCTTTCAAGTTGATTTGTTTACTATTGAATGTAAAATATTTTTTTAGCGAACATGGATCGCTTTCGTAAAGAAAAAGTCAATAAACCAGAGTAAATGTTTTCCCTGGGATGAGTGTGCTTTGATAATCTGCAATTGAGCAGATTGGGTGGAGTGGGGTTTTTTTCTCATGCGTGTTTAAGGATCTTATAATTCGGATCCTTTTTCATATTGAGAACACGTGTACTTTGGGGACATGTCTTGGCATAGTATTGCAAAATTTCATTACGTAGGTCTGTTTGTATTTATGTTGTGCCTGGCGAGTTTAGGTGCACGCCAATAAGTGGACTGACAATGATATCATAAGTTTGTGTTGTAAGTTCGTCGACAATCAGAAAGAAGTAGTCGCTATCCCTTCAGACGTGTTAGCCTAACCAAAGTCCTAAACATAAAAAAACGCCATTAGTTTTAATGATAAAATCTGTTTGGTATGTAGTGTATGCCGGCACGATTTGTATTATCCGTCAAGTGACCTAGGTGCGATAGATGGAAATAAAAATAGTACAAACTACTTTAGCGTGGGCGAAAGAATTAAGAGCGACGTCAATCCACTTCCGCATTAGACACATTCCTAGTCACTGTGTGTTTGGCGGGTGAATCTGCAACCAATCTTAACTATATGTCATCAAATGGATCAGAGTCTACAAAGACTACGCACGTCATGAGGGATTATTCTGTTGGGGGGCCACATTGATGTAGTAAATCACATCTATTCACGAGTAGGTACAGCTAAATCACGAATGACAATGGTCGACCACGGAAAATATTATTTTCGTCATCTTAACGACCGTAATAAGATATTTTTCTGATTACTTTTTCCTTTAATCATTTTGTGGAGACGGCAAAGAAACATCTCTTAAGTTCTTGACGTTAGCTCTGAATTGCTAAGAAGTTTTCGAGGTCAGACGTTCCGACGATTATCAGCTGAAAATTTACGTGAATAGGACCACGGACGGGAGGCTATTACAAATATATGTGACGCCATAACCAAATTGATGAGAAATTCCTCAAATATGACCTCTGTTGGCGGTTATAGTATTTATAAAAGACTCATAATTGTAGGCATTTGTAAAGTGTAGTGTTAACAAAAATGCAAATGCAGGTCGTTTTTTATTGCTTTGTCCCTCGAGAATAGAATTGAAGACTCTTCGGGCCGGTCCGTAAGTTTGCTGTCATATAAACCTGATGACTGATTCGCACTTGTTTAGTTAGGTCAAAGTCGTTGTGCAACTCGTAGAGTTGGCTGTTAAAATTCCCCTCTCCAAATCGGTCGACGGGACCGGAAACCACTCGAAGTGTATTGCATTTATAACGTCCAAAGATATTTTCAATCAACCTTGCTAAGGTCCGCATACTTCTGCGGACTGGGATGATGGGGGTCTTACAAAGTCTAGTAGTCCTTTGACTACCTAAAAGCTATATGACTGTGCGGTATGACGTTTTGTTCGATTCATAGATGTTTGTCCTATTTTTTCACAAATACCTACACACTTGGACTACCCGTCATTTACAACGTAAACCAGTTTTTCCGATTCTGTCGAAGAAATTGCAAACGCGACAGAAATTGCTGGCTAAATTTGCTCGATGTTCCAATGTCATCAGTAGAGTTTGGGAATATTTTCCCCGCAGCAATCATACGGTGCTTTTGAAACTATTTCTGCAGCTGAAAGCCATGGAAGCAAGTGCTGCAACTGTATGAATACTGTAATTTAATTACGTGCTAATTAATAAAGTTAATAAAAATATTTAAACAATTTTTTCCTGTACAAGTATTTTCTTTTGAACTCCAGCAAGGCCGTTGTTTTTTTTTTTCAGCTCATTTGAAGTAAAACAATTTGTTTCGTTTTTTCGGGGACACGAACCTGAATCTCCTGCATCTAGTGGGCTACATACCACACAAATTTATACTGTCAATCCATTACATTTAATGTATAAAAACTCACTCGAACGAAGACCACTTGCCATAATTTTAACATCACTCTGGCGTATACGTAACATTTTTTCCACACGACTTTTATTCGAAAATTTAATTCTCGAACCCACTCCCGATGAGTCAAACTTTAGCAATTGAAGCAGCAATTGAATACTTAATTCACAACATGGCATGCCATCATCACGGCAGTACCATCAACCATGACATGCGAATAACGAAGGCGAGTCTCAACCTCTCGACACGATTTTTTAAAATTTATTTCTAGGAAATCCTTTTAATAAAACTAGACGCGCCAGCCTGGTATTGGTAATCTATTTGTTATTCCTAGTCACACTTTTTATCGACCGGACATTGAATCAAAGCGTTCCGCAATTCAATTACTTTAGCTCACCACAGCAAGGACAGTTTTGTGTGCTATCTGTCTACCCTATTGGACGAGGTCAATGCAAGATATGGAATGATTTTATTTCTTCGCACAGTATGACCTCTGCAGCAAGTTCTGGTCTCTGGTTATTCTATATATAAAATTGCTCTTGTCGCTCGTTCTTTGGTTTTTGTTTTTCTCGTCTTGTCGACCACCACGGAACCAATCTAAATCAAATTATCATTTCATTGCTTTTCCCTCATACAAACTGATACACACACAAACACACACCGACACAAACGAACACATAAAATATGTAGCTCTCCATTATAGCTACAATCCAGGATGTTATCCTCGAGTCGCTCTATCCACATAATGTGTGTATCTGTATATCTCGCTTTGAAAATTCTTAGATGAACTTTGTTCGCCATTGTCTTTCTCGTTCTCTTTTGTGTGGTACATTGCTAAGTCAGTTATTCATTTCACACCCATCGGTCCTTGTGGGAATCGTATTCGTACTCAATGAGTAGAAAAATATGGGCGAACGGAATGATCAAGATGATGACGACGATGATAATGAAGGCGACTTGTGTGAGAGGCGGCAAGAGAGGATGCTTGCTTTTCGGAAACTTTGATTACCCTGTCCGTCCTCTTTCAGTTGATTTAATGTACTACAAGAAAAGTGTAATTAATTTAGGGATAATAAATTCCCCGAAAGCAGCGCAAGGACCAGCGACGCAAATGGGACACTTCTTCTTCGAGTGAATATATCAGTTTTCAGAGTTTGGGACAGCCAGTCGTTGTGATGGTGGATATATCTATAGTGTTGCGAATGGAATTGCCACTGTATCAAGTTGTCATATTTAAAATACCCCAGATAGAAATTGTATCGTTATGGTATAGGGACTGAGGATATGGATGGATTAAGTTGCTAGTAAAATGATGCGGGGAGATATGTTTTATTTATTTTGTTTTTTTTTTCAAATGAGGGTTTAAATTGTGAATTTATTGCCGGGTCGCAAAAATCCTTGAGTGTTTCAGTTGGAATCGCTTGAAATACTGCAATGAAGTCGCAGAAAGAGAGTTCTCAATTGGAAAGTGCTAGTAATAAATTACTAAAAATGTATTCACAACGAAATTTTAGTCAAATATGTGAGTATAGGGTATGGCGATATGGCAGATGCGGCAATGAATACTGTGTCTCTTTTATAGGCAAGTTTGAGATAAAAGTGTCCAATAATCGACTTAAAATAAAATTGTGAGGCACTGAAGATGTTCCACTTGTGTACTAGATTAAAATCCACACTAAGCCTAGGTTGGATGTAAAAGCTTTATGGAGGGAGTATTGAATAACTGAAGCGTTGCGAAGGACATTTTAGATCCTTGGCCTTGTCGACCTGCACGCTTCGCATGTCTAAAAGCATGGGAGGGCGACTTATTTCGTGTGTACATTTCAACAGGTCTTTCATTTCAACATTATTCGGACCTTAACAGCTAAAAGTAAGACTGAGGTAACGAGATAAAGTCGAAGAATACTTTATAGAAAAATTACTGGAAGTCTGGCATTCAAAAACAACATTTTTGAACAAAACTGTCAGCAGTACATAGCCTCCATATCCCACAAAACAAAAATACAAACTTGTGACCTTCCGACTTTCAAAAGGGTCAAAGCATTGTCGCAGAAGTCACGCATTTCGGAGTCATCTACAAGGCTCGATAGACAGATTGGTCAGGCATACCTTATCTGTAGGCAGTGAAAAGCGAAATGGGCGCTTGGTCAATTAACAGCGAAGAGGAGGTCCACTTCCTGTCAGAGTGAAGGAATCTGAGAATCGGCCGTCAGTACGTAGATCAACCGCCCAGCGGAGCGTGACTTGGAAAAGGCACCGTCAATGGGTTGTTGTCTTAGATGATGAGCTTGGAAAGCTCTCAAAAGCACATATGCTTATCTATGCGATTCTAAGCAAAAGACTTGTTTTTTCCCGTGTTTTGGTACCTTTTGTAACATTGCCTAGGGACACAAAAGAGTGGACCGTGACCAATTACTTTTGGCTGCTTCGAGCGATTTATGCTAAGTCTTTCCGAACGAGCAGGGGTCACTACTGAAACATTCCCATCCCCTTACACAGTGATTTGATACTCGAATTTAAGATCTTCGAAGACTGTTCAGGTCAGAAAACTTCTTCATTTCCATCTCGGACTTATTATATGACCACCCCCATTAAGATGCTGTCCACAGTTTGCAGATTATTCCAATCATTTCGGGGAATGAAAAATGCACCTGAATGGACTTGGTTTGGTCAGGGATAAGCCCAGTCTTATCTTCTCCACGCGATTGAGACAAACATCCAACCCAGTTTTGAAGGCAAAAATATATGCCCTCTTTGAGATGTGAAGACCGCTGCACCCCTCCTCAAACATTTCGGTCTCAGTTTGTGTTTATTGTCCCATCTACTTTCAGCCCAAGTCCCATCATATTCCATGCAATTAAAGACGCTCTTGGACATTCAACATCCTAATCGCAAAGCACAAGATTAAACAAGCTTTAGTCAGACAAAACGAATACGGAAAACAGAACGACAACAACTCTCGTTGTAAATACCCTCCTTCAGCTGTCTTAATCTGGAAACTACAATCGAATTATTTACTTATTTCCTTAGGCCAAAGCACATTTATCAAACTTGCCACCCTCGAGAGCCGGCAAACACATCTAATTACAACGATATTCCCATGCTGTACAACAAGTAGTTGTCTGTGTATGCCTTGAATGCGAAAAATCACAAAAACCAGCCACCGCCACCTACACCCAGCCCCCTACGTGTATCCGTGCCGCAGAACGCGCAATCGCTCTTTGCAGTGCTTTGCCACCGTATACCCGTATTTGCCTTGCAACGGCTAATGTTGGCGTACATATTTCATCATGCCAATCCTTGACATACTTATTGGACCGGGTTTCATATGCTTTGAATTATTTTGCGATATATTTTGCTCTGTCGTTCGTCCTTATTTTTTTTTTTAACATTTTTTTCTCTCTGAACATTTATCCGACTTGGCCAACTATTTGCAAACAAAAAAGCAAAAATAAACTCACTGAGAGAAACTTTTGAAATACTTATAACCAAGGAACAAGGTACAGGCCAATTCCGGCTTCACCGTACACTACCCTCGCAGCATAAGCTGCTGTGAGACGATGAGACTAAGAATGAGAATGAGACTGAGAGTCGAGTTGTTAGCAGCGGAGTGTGCTCACTCTGGCATATAAAAAGAAAAGTGGCATAATAATGGTTAGAAGAAGATTCCGCTTAAACCCACTACCTCAGCAGTGCTGGGGAATTTCTTCTTTGGCTGTGTGTTGCGCTTTGTGCATCAGCGCCTAAGCTTCTTTAATCCAATTGAAAGCGGGATCCAGTAAAGGGATTATTTTTTTTTTTGCTTGTTCCTGAGAGGAACAGCATAGGGGCCGCACTAATGAAAGTAACTGCACTCGAAAGTTGTATGAAACCTAGGCAAATCTGCCACTATACGCTTGCACTTTCATTCGAGTACAGGAAATCCTGCTCTGCATGAGTCACATGGAACTCGCATGGATGTCATTCAGCAAAGAGTTTGTGTGAGTGGTTGGATTCGCTAATTAAATACGTGTGCAATTGCTTTGGTTATATGGCGACGACGCGGTTAAGGGGTCAGGGTTAGTCGCATTGATGGTGTTTTTTTTTTTTTTTAATTGAGTTTGACTGTGGGAAAGTGGAACAAAATGTGCCCACAGCAGTAGGGAAACGAAGGAATGACGTTGGTTTGCATTGCCATGGAAATTGTATCAAAGTTAAATGAGTGAAAAATGTCTGGCTTTTGCAATAACGATCATGGATTTTGTGTTGCCTTTGAGAGACTGGAAGGCGCTGCTCTCGGTAGGTAAATGACGCCTTTCGAAGTGGTGGGTCTTTGAAATTAAAATTCCTTTCAAGTGCAGAACGCTACAGACTGTAAGAAACTGCAATGGATGCGAGAGGTAAGAACATTTTAATTTGATTCAAATAATTTCGGCTGTGGTTATGATAAAAAAAAATAAAACGTTTATTTATTTATTTAATAAATCTACAAGCCGCTTAATGCTAACAGATATTTAAAAAAAAATAAACATACTACAGCATTGCCTTAAATTTCTCTCTAGAGAGACATAAATCAATATTACAAGCTTCATTGAAAGACACAATTGCTCTAGACCAAGGTTCATTGGAACCGTACTTAGTTCTGTGCATGTTTTCAAAAAGAAAATGTCTAGTTCGTAAAGATCTAGCTAGGGCAATTTGCATGAAGCTCTCGGCCAAGCTTCAAAGGTTCAGTTGAGAAAGGAATTGAAGGTAGTTGTTGGGTATTGCCTTAATAATGGAGATCTGGCATAACCAAAACGTTCTTCTTTGTCATTTTCCTTTACTTCCTTTTCTTTCTTTTCTTTTTCGTTTCACATTTTGAAGTAATAAAGATTCCATTGTAATCACCCATCGAAACCACACGTGTTTTACTTTTGTTGGTCAGTGGAGACATCACAGTAGTCGACCACGCACAATGCTCTATCCTTCGCTGATTGAATGCTGTAAATAAATGAACAAGACTGTGATTCTTTACACAAATTTTGATGAGTGAAGGGGCTCCCAATTTTATTACGTAATTTTGTCCAACCGATTACGGCGTTATTTCAAGCCCAATTTTAGTGAAGGGTGCATTGCGCAATGGAAACCTCCTCCTTCGAAATAAATGAGAGTGTCCTGCGGTTTTTGGGGACATCGATATTCTTTCAACAATGATATCAACCAGACAGAGTCGACTGTTGGAAACAGGCATTGCCCCCTACTACCTCGCCCGTTCAAAAAGTAGCAACAACAAAAACACAAAAGCCACTGAACAGCCCCCACTAGCCGTAATCTGCCCAAATTGTCAAAGAACAATACTCGCATTTGTACCATTAATCGACTCATTATAAAGTTAGCTTAGAAACAAATTCGGGTCAGTAAACTCTTGCTCTGGCTGCCTGGAAGGGAGCAAAACAGAAAAGTCACCACCACAGATTAGCATTCCTAATTACCCCAGACACAGAGAATAACAAAAGTTATCCACATTTCACATTAACACAGCAGTAAACACAGTCCGCTCTTATTATTGCCCCCATTCACCAGTGTTATCTTCTGCCTACCCCCAAAACAAACAAGACAAACGAAAAAACCCCCCATACCATTCAAATCTCTGGGATGGGTCCTCCAAGTTAAGTAAAAGCAAATGTCCGCAATAATTCTCGCATCAGTTAGTTTGCTTGCAATTTCACCCGACAAAACTTCTTCTATGACACATCGCCGAATACTCGTTGGCCATTTGTACACACCCCCGAAAAGTTTTGCCGCACACACCTAGCCAAAGAACACTGATCAACGTGATATCCTTTTTCTGTCGCAGTCCGACTTAGTTGAGTCGTACAATTTTATTGGTGGTGTGGTGTCTTTTTGTTTGAATTCGCCACTCACACCATAAGAGTCAACTTTGCACATTGTTGGTTGAAGATTAAACGGAATAAATGCGGCCACTCGGAGTCGGAAAGGACTCTTTTTCTAATGAAACCGATCGAATATGGAAAAAACCCTTCCGAAACTATATAAAAATTTTCAAATTCAAATTCAAATGCAAATTATTCAAATTCGAAACAAAGCCATGTGAGGAGGCAAATTAAAGGCACACCCACATAATCAGCGACACAAACTATTCAATTACAGGGTAGGTGTGTGTGATTTTGTTTACCGCACACACACTCATACACACACAGTACCTACGGAAAGTGTAAAAGCCTGACAATTCAGGGCCGATCAATTAGTGCTTGAATAAGTGTTTTGTAATCGTATTAGGATTACAAGGGACTTTCCATAATTGCTTATTAAGACTGCGACTGTGGATGGTTGTACTTGAGATGGGTTGTTAAATTGAGCGTGTAGGTACAACTTGAAAACAAATTCAAACGCAAAAGTTAAAGGGTTTAGCTAAAGATAGCCAAGTTGTATATCTGTTCGGACGGCCAAGTTGTTAGTTGGAAAAGTTGGTAGGGAAGGTCTTTCTTTTCTCGCAAAGAAAATGAAAACAAAACAGACAAAGAAAAGGTTTAGAACGGCCTGCGGGCAAGGCTGGTCAGTGAAGTCGATTCTTTGGAGGTCAAGTGAAATGATGACTGATGGCAGGCAAAGTTGGGAGCCTTGGTGGGTTTTTTAAACAAACTGAGTGGTTCTAAGAAGGAGCAATCAAATGTTTTTTGGTTCACTCATTCTATTGATCTTTTTCTTTATTTTATGGAACAACAACTCTGCGTTTTGCTAATTTGAATCCTATCACAATAATACATGATACCGATGTGCACCTTTCATTCGGTCCATATTTCATTAACAAGAGTTCTGCAAAGAGCAAAGCAGTAATCGGTAAACGACAAAAGATAACGTGTAGCTCATTAATATAACGATGCATGTGCAATTAGTAGGAAAACATCATCGGGGTGTTGGAAATGGTTGACAGATATTTTCCAACCCCTTTGAATTGGGACAGTTGCTGTCTACAAAGTACTAAGAAAAGACTTATAGCCTTGCGAACATTTTTCTACCAATATACCAGTTAGGGTCAGTAATCAGATTCTGTAAGGCGAAAACGTTGAACCATTTTCGTGCGTACGAATGATTTGCTCTAAGTTTCAGAAGGAAATCGATCGTGTACACGAAAACGTTTGAACGTTTCGCCTTACAGAATGCCGACCCAGACGTTTTCTCAGAACTGTTAATCTGTTGACCCAGACCCAGTCGAACGTAACTATCTCGTTCATCAAAATCGTTGGTGCAAATGAATTGCGACTTGCCTGATTGTGTAAATTGCAAGTTAGTTGATTTATTTTTAGGGTGCATATTCAATATGATTGAAAAAATATGATATGAAGTTGGTAATACATATTAGCTAAAAAGAAGTTTTGCTCAGCTGTCATTGAACCTTCATTGGAAGTGGGCCATTGTAATTATTTCAAAAATATACCGTAGAAATGTGAATGAAATGTGATCGAGATTTGGGTACTCAGTTTTTGAGAAATATTTATAACTCGTCACTATTCGACTTTTTTGAGAAAAACCAACTGCGGGATCTTATTAAGAACACTTATATTATCTTTAATATGTATTTTGATCAAAATCGTTAGAGCGGTTGTACCAAATATTGAAATTTTTAGTTTGAAAAATTCTATTCCTTAACAATTTAGCTGAAAACCGAGTAAAAGTTATTGTTCGGGATATAAGCATTACTTGGTGTTTAAGGTTTTACCGAAATCGAAAATGGGGTTTTCGAGATATGATAAGTTTTTAAAATTAGCGTTTTCGGTGATTCAAATTGAGAGTCAAGGACGCAATAATTTTAAAAACATCAATTTTACTCTAAGTTTGCATTTTGGTCAAAATCGTTATTGCCGTTTTCAGGTAAACTAAAGGAAACAAAATTTTTCAAAAATGACTAATTTTCAAAAATGATTTTTTTTTTCAAAAATTCCTTTTTTCAAAAATCCATTTTACGATAATACAGAAAAAAAAACTGAGTTTGCCATTAAATTAGAGATTAATTTGTGTTACAATCGTGTGAACAGTTTTCGAGATATGTATGCCGAAATTTCCAAAGTACCGTTAATCGATTTTTTTTTAGCGGAAAACTGGGAATGCATATGTCATGTTAACCTCACCTACTTAGGCTTATATATCGATTATGGTTGAAATCGTAAGAGCCGTTTTCGAACAAATCAAAATGCTATGAAAATTTTATATGGGAAGTATGTACCATTTAAATTGAGGTTACCGTGCAAAAAAAAAAGGCCCAGGACTCCCAAATCTTAAGTTTAAACGAAATACGGACAGACAGACAGACGGACAGAATTTTGCCACCCACTTTTCTATGTTCCTCTATCATCGTAATGTCAGAATTGATTAACATCTCGAATTCGAAATTTTGTACGAATACAATATTTTTCTCTTATTACGTAATGGAGAAAGTTAAAAAAAAAAACTGTGGCGAAAGTTTGATGTTTCTTTGGGGGCAACGAGCTCACCTCTGCCTTTGAAAAAGTCTCTATCATATGGTTTGAATTTTCAACAATTCAACAGGTGCTTTGAGAAAAACCTTGCTTCAAAACCGAAATCTGCGAAAAATAAACCTCCCGCTCTAACCATTGACAGAAGACAAAAAACACCTGACAAAAGACCGCGAAATTGATGCTCAAAACTAAGCACTCCAATTCTAATAAATTCCCAATTAACTTAAAAAAAAAAAGTACGCACAATAAGTACTAACAGTCTCGCCTCGAGCTCAACCTTCACCTCGTAATTAATTTCGATATTTCCACCCCTACGGCGGAGTGTAATTAATTTCAAATATTCCCACCGTGTCGTCCTTGTGGCAAGTCATCCGCCAAATTCATGCCACATACCCCTGTCGAGTCTTTCCGCCTAATTGAGCTGCATGATCGATTTGCTTGGTTAAGATTTGACGGTGCATTAGCTTCGAGGCTTATTGATTTCGGCGGACTGAACATCATCATCACGCGTACGAATTAACTCGACTGCATAACAGTTTCCGAAACATACACACCTGAGTGCATGAAATGAGTATTGCCGTGAATCCTGGCAATACGTATACATCTCAACGCAGATAGAATCGATGCTGTTCATTGTCTATACCATACGGCCGTGACGGAGCTTAATGTCGAAATAATTTTTCCCTTATTTATGAAACAAAATAAAAATTATATTTATATTCAGATAGCTGACATGAGTTATGATGTAGTAAATTCGTTGCTCCTTTTCACATTCGGCTTTAGTCAGCGAAAACGTTCACTGTTCGCACCCAAGGACGACGATGATGAAGCGGCCTGCAAGCGCCTCACTCGGTATAATGTGTGCGCGCTTATTTTATGAATAAGTTCTAATGTTACTTTTGAAAGCTAATACATCATCGAGTTTGCTGCTGATGCTGCCCGAACTGCGTCCAGAGAAATTATTATTAAATTATATATAGAGTGAGTTCGGTTTTTGGCCACCAGCAAAAGTCGACTGGTCCTGTCGATGGGGGGGTAGTTTCATCCACGCCATGGTGGATAATTTAATGCTCGAAGAGAAGCTAAATTTATATGGCTACCCAGATGTTATGGCATTGTTATTAAAAGCGTTTAGGACGAGTGATTTAATAAAATTGATTATGTTGTTGTTTGGCCGTTCTAAATGTTGTCGTTAAAATTTAAGCTTTCTGTCATTGATGAGATGTTTCATAAGGCATCATTAAATGGAGACCCACAAAGCGATTGAAAGGCGATGTAATGTGTTTTATTAAAATTGGATAAATAATTGTGGCATAAACTGTGTGGTCGTTGGTGGTGGTTGTCAAAAGTCAGTTGGGAGTTGGAGAGTTACGATGGCACCGACTGACAACGGAATAACATTTTTCATAAGGTTTTCAACTGGTTTTACCCATGGCAATCTACATATATATTATTACAGTTTGTTTGTTTGTGGTTTGTTCACGAAATCTTGTAAGAACTACTTATATAAATTTCTCAGAATAAATTGGGTCTTTAAGGGCCGTTTGCTCATAGGACCCTTAATGATTTAAGTTCTACTCAAATACTTATAGGCTACTTTTTTTAGGGCATAAACATAAACATAAGAGTTTATGTGGCACTTAGTTCGCTATGAGTCGTATCAGCAAATGGCCCTAAGTGCGCAACATCACAAACGTAGCTCGCAGCCATCAAGCTGGAACCGCTTATCTAAGCTTAACAAGGCGGCCACTGCGTCGACTATTTTGAACTTCTGACAATCTCAAAAGAGTGGAAATGTCACGGAAAAATCGCTTCGATCAATGCCGAATTTTTGTAAGAAGGTCCTATAGGGACCTCTTGTACTACCTATTTATTTTTAAATTATGTTAGGGTCGTTCTATCACTATTTCAACGCGTTGCGGCTATCCCAGATTATAGACCAGACCAATCTTCCGCTGTTTTCGAGATCTGAAAATATATCTTACTATAATAAAACTGTAACTTTGTTTCCGGCCGTAAGCTGTTTGCCCGCAATAGTTTAAAAAAGTACTGCTCGAAAATGATTCCGGTTTTAACAGTTGCATTGAAAATTGTCGAGATTAAAAGATAGGATATGTTTAATCATTGTCCGCTGTCCGGCAGCCGAGATCTAAGCTGATATCTAAGAAAAGTTGTAATTCTCGAATGCCTTCTAGCTCCTAGCTTTGGAATGACTCATCCAAATGATATAGGATCTTTTTTTAAAATAAAGTTCAATTACGTACAAAGATTTTAAGATATAAATCATCCTGAAGTTGAACAATAAGCAATAAACTATAAATTTTATACAAAAAATGTTCGATTGAAGATAGATCGTTAGATTTTCCCAGCGTTGAGTGGAGGAAATTTTATGTGTATGTGCGACAAAATCTGTTTCTCTCTCTCTGTACCTTTTGTGCTGCTGCTGTATGCTTTTTCTTTATTTCTTTTATGCATCTTTTGTGCTTTTTGTTGTTTTTTGCTATTGCTCTCCTTTTTAAATTGAACTGGAGAATTTATGAGTATATGATATATGAGTGCGAGGAGTCGAGTAGAGCGAATGTGACGCATTGGATTGAGATTGAGAGGGAGTCACACTGAGTGTGATTTAAAATGCGTTGGCGAAGCAAGCGAGCACGGGTCAGCTAGAAGTTTATAAAAAGCCTTCTTCTTGTTTAATTGTGTATGCATATGTTGTCAATCCCCTTATTCAATCGTATAATGCGAAAAGTAGACCCGTATTTCAGCAACTTTGGCTTCCGTATGCAGTATTTTAAATGTTTTTTTTATTGTATGGGGGGTGCCACGCCCAGTTGTCTTTGATTTTCCGAAATTTTTTTAAAAAGGCTATATACCGTCGTCTACCGAATTTCTAAGTCTACCAGAAATGCCATGGCACTTCATTGCAAATGACTTAATTGCATGAGAGGTGCCACGCCTTTTTCTAAAATTCCGCCCACATTTTGTAAAATGTTTCTTTTACACAAGCTGACATACTAAATTGCGCAACAATAGCTGCTTTTAGTGCCTAAATATAGGGATTAAAATGTAATTTCAAATGGGGGGCGCCACACCCCATTTTTAAATTTCGCCCACATTTAGTTAAGTGATGTAGAAATAGTCTTTCTTTATTTAATTAATTAAATTTCAAAGTTGCAATAAAAGCCAAGATATAATGTTTTGCTGAATGAGTGGAGCCACGTCCAGTTATGCATTCCCGAGTGGGAAATAAATTCACATAAAAAAAGTGAAATTATTTCCCATGTGAAGTTATTCCCCGTGAAGTTATTTCCCTGCACCATACTCACGTAACAAATTTTTCAACTTAATCTGCAAAAGGTGCCGGAAATTAAACGTTAAACCTTTTTTTTTTTGTTCCACGAAAAGCGCATTAAGTGCGAATTTTTTTATGAGGTTGTACAAAGATTACGCAAGGTTTTTAAATTCCACAATAAATTGTTATCTCTACGACATTCAAAAATTACAACTGACAAATATATAATCAGCCATCACAGCCGAAAGGGTGGCCAATCAAAATCGACTTGCAACATACAGAACACCCTGTACAAGTAGGAGAACAAGCGAAAGAGCACTAACTCAATCTAGCTTAATCTAGCACACATAGATTCGATTCAGATTTTTACACTAAATTTTACTGCTAGGGTCTCTTTTGCTGAATACTCGAAGAACGTTGGCACAAATCTATTTGTCCATTCCCCAACTGTCTTTTCGCTTCCCAAATATTACACATTGGCAGTACCTAATAATAAAAAATACCATTCGTCCCAAAAGTAAGAACTTACACAAACAAACATAGAATAAAGCTACGACCGTTGCGCCAACTATTCACTTTATTACAACCTCATAAATGGCAATGGGTAATAAAATTTCCCATTTTCGGTGACAAACCAAAAAAATAGAAATAACCACTCATTGTTTTCACTGCGTCAACAAGGCACAGTCAGTGCAATCGATTCTTAAAATTTAAATCATCTGTGAGTACTTTCCCGTGTCGCAGCATGCCACCTTATCACCATTGAGATGGGCATTCCCCAGGTCGTGCTCTGATCGTCTTAACTATAGGTGCTTCCCTCTAGATTGGGTAATCTGTTTCTTTTTCATATTTGTAGAGCAAATCGGCTTTGTTTGAGCGTGGGAGGTATATATATATAAACATGCCTGCCATCCCAACAATTATTATCAATCGAGCAACCGTGCTAGTAAGTCTGACTTTTAAAAAGATGCGTACCACAATTGCTTTCGTAGTGCTTTTCGGAGTCGTGTGCGCTCTATCGTCAGCAGTGCCATTGGACGCGCAAGACGAACACACTGAGCTGGAGTTTATAGGCAACACTGATTTGGAAGTGGGAATACCAGCGCGAGTTAAGTATCCATAGCAAAACATATTGAGAAAAAAGATAACATTATTTGTATTCAATGATATCTTTAGTCTCTAGTACAGTCTTGCACACAACGCTACAATGATAACATATGTAAAAGAGATAATATCGTTTGTATACAATGTTGGAATATTATCTCTTCTTCATTATCAAGCAAGACGATTGTACGCTTGGGTCTCCTTGTAGATAGATAAGAAAAGTATATAAATACGACTGTATGATGAATTTATCGACAGTCTTATTGTAACTACATAGTAGCCTTAAGCTCCTTTTAGAATTAGTAAAAAGTATTTCAATAATAAAGGACATAGTTCCAAATAAATATTGTTTAATTTTAAAAGTAAGAACCAAGTGTTTTAATTGGCGATCCTGCCAGGAGGTTAAATATACTTTTTAACTTCAATCGAGCGGACCTCGGGAACAAGTAGTGAAATCTAGTATAAACAGAACACTCGCGTTACCGGTTACAAGAATTACCTAGCATAGCAGGTACAAATATAGCTCCTTCGTACGAAGCAGCAAAGCAATTCAGTGAAAGTGTATATGTGGAAAAAAAAACACACAAATTCGACGACGACAGACACGAGTTCAAAATGGAACAACTCGCAGTATTAATGGCAAGATTAGAAGCTTTAGAAACCAGGTGCAACACAGTAACACAAACCCTAGAGCACACACGCACAGAGAATGCAAGGTTAGCAGCAATAATAACTAACCAAAATCAAATAAACACTAATTTAGAAACAAAACTAAATGAAGTAAAATCTGGATTAGGCATAGTACCAAACATACCTGTGCTAGAGGAAATAAGAACCACATATACAGATGGTAGTGAAATACAGTTAGACGCATTTAAAAGCCTACCTATTTTCAACGGCGATCAATCAAATTATCGGTCGTGGCGCGAAGAAGCATCCAGATTAATGGACAGCATTAAAAACCTCAAAACACACAGTAAGTACGCAGCAGCATTGACTATAGTGAAAAGTAAAATACAGGGTGCAGCCGCGAATGTGTTAACTAATTATAACACAATTTTTAATTTTGAGGCGATACGTAACAGATTAGATTATACGTACTCTAATCAAGAACCTCTATACGTGCTACAAGACATGATGAAAGCCATCACGCAAAAAAGAAGCACACTGTCTGAATACCACGACGAGATAAATAAAAATCTCAATTTAATAATATCAAAAATCACTATGTCAGGTGATCCGCCGAATATAATCGACAGACTAATTAAAAATGCTAACGACGACGCAGTTCGTATATTCATTGATGGTATGAGTGACAACTTTACAAGAGGATCATTATATTCAGCTACAATAAATGATCTAGAACACGCATTCGCAATTGCTCGCAGAATAGAACATGATAATGTGCACAGGCATTTACATCTCACTCAAGATAAGCACCACAAAAATATGCCACATGAACACAGAAACGAAAGAAGACCAAATTATTCGAGCCAAACAACGAATTATCAACCCCAGAAGCAATACGATAATATGCAGCAACACAATCAAGGACCACGCCTAAACCCTTCCAAGAGAAATGACGGACCACAGCCGATGGAGATAAACTCGAGACAAATTGTACATGCACAGCGACAAAATTGGAATCAATACAAACCCGATGTATATAATCCACCAGCGAAACGTGAACACAGCGGGAGTTTCAACACACACAACAGACCGCAACGATCTTATCAGCAGAACTTCAAGCAGCAGAGAGTAAATAACTCCCGACAACAACGCAGAGACGATGTCAGCAGTACATATGCAGAAGCAGATGAAACGGAATGTATGGTAAATAATAACATAAGAATAGATCATTTAAAACTAGTAGACGGGTTGCCCTGCTTAAATTTAACTAGTACTATTTCTAAGAAAATTTATAAAATTCTTATTGATACTGGTGCAACCCATAATTACATTAATAGAAAATGCGATTCTAGCGAAAAAATTAAAATTAAACCTATAAAAATAAAAACAATGCATGGTTATTCTATGGTAGATACAAAGAAAGTAGTTAGGATATTAAAGAAAAATATAACATTTTTTGAATTAGAGGATATTCAGTCTTTTGATATGATATTAGGATATGAAGGACTTAACTTAACTAAACGCGGAAATAAATTTCAGTAATATGACTCTAACTACCATAAGCAGTGTCGAATCTATTCAGAAAATTAATTACATAATTGGGGAAAATAATATTTATAAAGCAGACATAGATAGACTGATGAAGATTAATAACAGCATAGGACCGTTACCCTTTACAGATACTATAGAAGCAAGCATTAGGACGACCAATGATAATCCGGTTTATGTTAAACAATATCCATATCCCATAGCAGATAACGAATTCGTAAACAAAGAAATACAGAAACTCTTACATGACAATATAATAGAAAAAAGCCATAGTCCTTATAACAGTCCCATATGGACAGTACCTAAAAAAGGTTTGGACGAAAAAGGAAAACCAAAACGGCGCATGGTTGTTGATTTCCAAAAACTTAACGCTCACACTGTAACAGACAGATACCCCATTCCGGATGTCAACATGACAATTCAAAATTTAGGTAAAGCCAAGTACTTTACAACGTTAGATTTGGAGTCAGGTTTCCACCAAATTAAAATCAAAACAGATGATAAAGAAAAAACAGCTTTTGCTATAAATGGCGCAAAATATCATTTTAAACGAATGCCTTTCGGGCTCAAAAATGCACCAAGCATATTTCAGAGATGCGTGGACGACATTTTGAGAGACTTTGTAGGTAAATTCGTACACGTTTACATTGATGACGTATTGATATATTCTTCATCTGAGGAAGAACATATACAGCACATAAGTCAAGTATTCGACGTACTCAATAAAGCCACATTAAAAATATCTGATGAGAAAAGTAAGTTTTTTCAAGAAGAAGTAGAATACTTAGGTCACATAATCAGACATGGTAGAATCACTACGAACCCTGAGAAAATAGCAGCTATAGAAAATTTTCCAGTCCCACAAACGGTAAAGGATTTGAGAGGATTTTTAGGTCTTACAGGTTACTATCGTAAGTTTATAAAAGGATACGCAAGCATAGCCAAGCCCCTGACATTATATTTACGAGGAGATAACGGTAAAGTAAACAAAAAACAAAGTAAAAATATTAAGTTAAATCTGAATGATTCAGCATTAGAAGCGATTAGAATTTTAAAAAATTATTTGAAAGAACAAGTCGAACTTTTTCAACCGGATTATAGTAAACCATTCGAGCTTACTACAGATGCATCCAACATAGCTATTGGAGCCGTACTAAGTCAGAATAAGCAACCTATACACTTCTTGTCAAGAACACTGAGTAAGACAGAAGAGAACTATAGCACAAACGAGAAAGAGCTATTAGCGATCATATGGTCCTTACAAAAACTCAGAAACTACATATATGGTATAGCAGACTTAACCATATATACCGATCATCAGAGCCTTATATATTCTGTATCAGAAAAAAATCCCAACACAAAGCTGAAACGTTGGAAGGGAATCATTGAAGACTTTGGAGCAAAATTAGTTTATAAACCAGGAAACCTAAATCTTGTAGCTGACGCATTATCACGTCAACGCATAAATACTTCTACCATAGAAACAGCACATTCAGCTGAAAGTTCTTCTAATGATATAATAAAAACTGTGAATCAGCCTTTTAATGCATACACTGCACAGTTCGAACTTATTGAAGATATAACAAATAATATCGAAACACAAATCTATTTTAGTAACAAAATAAAAGAAGTTATATTAAGAAATCATAATTCAGAGTCTTACATCGACCAAATAATTAAAGAAGATACAATGTACAAATTCGATAACATAGATACTTTAAAAAAACTAATTATTCCTTTTGAAGAAAAACCGATATTATCAACTATATACACAATTGTAACACTGATTGTTATTCTAGCATTTACGTACGTAATGATAAAAACTATACAATGTATAACAGATCGTCAAAAACAAAAAAAGATTGACGCATATAACAAAACTTATGAAAGAGAGATGTTAAAAATAGCGTCGAAAAATCGGGACGATTTCGTTTAACAAGGGGGGGAGTTAAGTATCCATAGCAAAACATATTGAGAAAAAAGATAACATTATTTGTATTCAATGATATCTTTAGTCTCTAGTACAGTCTTGCACACAACGCTACAATGATAACATATGTAAAAGAGATAATATCGTTTGTATACAATGTTGGAATATTATCTCTTCTTCATTATCAAGCAAGACGATTGTACGCTTGGGTCTCCTTGTAGATAGATAAGAAAAGTATATAAATACGACTGTATGATGAATTTATCGACAGTCTTATTGTAACTACATAGTAGCCTTAAGCTCCTTTTAGAATTAGTAAAAAGTATTTCAATAATAAAGGACATAGTTCCAAATAAATATTGTTTAATTTTAAAAGTAAGAACCAAGTGTTTTAATTCGCGGCAGAAGCGTGCTACCTGTGATTTGCTGAGCTATTTCAATGTGCAAGATTCGGTTTGTGCAGCACATTGCCTCGTGAAGAAGTACAGGGGCGGCTATTGCAACTCGAAGAAGGTGTGCGTTTGCCGGCGTTAAATGTGAAAGTATTATGAAATAAAAAATATTTCTGTAAATTGCGAGTTTTATTGTTTTGCACAAAGTAGTCGCACATTTTTTATTTATTTAATTTGCTTCACTTGTGAGGATATTGTTGAACATTCCCAATTTTAAAATGTTGTTCAGCTTTAAGTAGATATTATGAAGCTGGCCGCGTCAGAAAAAAAAATGTATTTCTGGCTTAAATTGTTTATTTTATTTAAAATTGCCCTCCCGACGATAAGTGTATAATACTCCGATTGAAAATGAAAGACGGTACGAATTTTATCGTGGGAAAAATATTCAAAAACCCACATTTATTTTCTCCGCTTCTTTGAAGTAAAATACGTCTCGCACGGTCGGAGACCGATCAAGAACTAACTCTTACATGTCATTTTACAATGTAACACGTATGGCCAGTGTTGCCATATGTAACAATAAATATAGGGCCCGAGGACTCGCATGGGCATGCATTTCTGATGAAACCGATGGTTAAACACGAATGGCTGAAAATGCGAATGGGAGCAGGTTTTAACAAGAAGCTTCAGTGTGTCTTTCAAGTTGAAATCCCGGCAAATGAAAGTGCTCCATGATAGATAAAAGTCACCTTCCGCGGTGAAACCTCAGATATCGCCTTCAATGTGAAACCACAAAAAGAACTGTAATCCACAACCAATGATCGAAGGTTGAAATACTTAAAAATTTGCAAAAAAAAAACGCCGTTTAAATCAGTCTTACTCAAGGGAAAAGCGAAAAAAATAAAAAATAAGGGCATTCACAACCCCTTACCAAAGGACTCTGCCAACTTGACCACTATCGGTAATGTGTGCAGTCGAAGCACGCTCGTGGAACGCTATATGTCATTAAGAAAACAGTCTGCAAAGTAGTGCCTAAAAATGTGCACATGCGGTTTGACTGTCAAGAGCTCCCGAATTGTGCTGGCTCTAAACTAAGTCCCCGACTTGGATTAAAGCCAAACAAATGAGTCCCATTGATACTCACAAACTGTAGTACAAACAAATTAGACGTATAAGCGCAAAGTGTCCACATTTTGACGTTCAAAAAATTGACATCATTGTAGCAACATTTCAAAGTATATCCCTTTCAAAAATTTGCCGATACATAAATCAATTTGCCTTTGCATGTGCAGGCAGGCGTATCACAATTTGCATCGTAAAATGTCAAGAGTTAACAATATTACAGAGAAAAATACGTACCTACTGTTTGTCACATATATTAAATGACAATACGCCCTTGCAACTGTCACACGAAACATGTCAAATATTTAATACGTAATTAACATTTTCCACAAAGCGTTCTACACGACGCTCACTGGAAAATCATTACCAACTTGAACATTCAATTCGGAACAAGGACGAAAAGGAAACACTTTTCAGCTCCTTTTTTAAAAACTCCATTACGATAAACAAAAGAACGTAAATGCGTCTTCTAGCGTAACGACGTTTGCTGCCATTCAATTCACACCTGACAACGAGCAGCATCCAAAACACGAAACACAAGCTGAAATCCTTGTAAAGTGTCCCCATATACACACTCGTACTGTGTGAGCGTCTTTGCCATCAGACTCATTGTGTACAAAAGAGGACACAGTAAAAGGGTGTGCTGCTGGCTGTCTTGCTGTGCAATCTACAATGGAACTCGCAGTAATCTTCATTGTTCAATTTACACAACTCCTCTGCAACACCACCACAAATAGATAAACGTCTTTGCCCGACGACCAACTATATACGCCGGGGAGGGATCCTCTACGGCCCAGTTTTCCAATTTAGCAAAGTTGCTCTCCTCCGAAAAAGACGAGCAGAGAACACTTTTTCCTATCACTCCGGGGCAGTGTGCTGCGAAAGTAACAGCCATAAAAAGAAAAAGAAAAAGAAAAAGAAAACGAAAACAATGGTAAATGTCAAAGGAACTTGAAGAGAGTCCTTCGTAAAAAGGGGCACACCATAGCAGCATCGCCACAATCGTCTTGCGTTCGTCATAAATCTGCTGAAAAAAAGAAGTTTTCTTTACTTTTCCCGCTGAGTATGTGCATCTGACGCACGTACAAATAAATATTAAGACAGCGTTCCATTCCGTCGCACTGCGGGCGGTGTCAAACAACAATAAAAGCCCAAACTCTGAAGAGAGGACTAGAATCAGGACAAAGGGAGAAGATTTTAGAAAAGTCGATCGAATGACGGCTGAGGAACGCAGAAAAAAACTGGCGGTAACGTGCACATTTTCTGGCACAGCTCTCTGATGCGCTGTCAAAGACAGCCGATGCGATGCAATGCAGTTGTGTAGTTACTTCGTCTTAATCCTTTTTCCAGTTCCATGCACACACGTTTTTATGTGATTTCGATTCAAAAGGAATCCAGCGCTGTTCTCATAAGTCGATATACAACGTTGGCATTGTGCTGAGAGCTAGAGCTAGAGCAGCAGATTCTTACATTCGTATGTACAGGCACGCGTCCTCATACTCATCATTCATTCCGTGGTTGTATTGTGTAAGTTACGTACGTCATGCACGTTGGGTGTCATACCCATCGACAGCAATTTAATGCCTGTCACACTTGTGTGATATCCTTGGGATGATCTCGAGAGCCATTATCGACCGAATGGCTTTATGATGTTTGATTGTTTACTCGCCTCTGGCTGGATACACAAACATATATATATACACATAGCAAAACAGTACACTTGTCGCGCGAGGAATTCCTTGGAAATAGATTAGGTATGGTGTGTGCTTCGCGATGAGAGATTCCGCCCATAAATCGGTCCGCGACTGTTGGCCACTAATTGTCGCAATTAGTTGCCGTTGAAAGTAATGTACTCCTGCAGGCAACGGCAGCCATTAACTTGTCGGTCTGCTGATAATGGCTAAGTAATTTTTGCGATTTATTTCCACAACAGCACTGATGGCGATATTGATGGTGCCTGTGGGGAGTAATTGTGCGAAATTATGGTGTCTTTGGTGGATTCATCGCGAAATAAATTGAGTCGAAAATAAGGTTGGTTACATTTGGTTTTGTACATACAATAAATGTACATGGGTGGGAAGGATATCCCTTAGCATTACATTTAGTTAGTGTTTCGCTTTAAGCAATAGGGGTCGGCTCAACAAACCAGACCTTCAAGACTTTCAAGCAGTCTTCAGGCTAATGCGATGTATACTTAAAATTCTTGTGCTAAAACAATAGTTCGAACATATATTGTGTACTTTCCGTAAGCGTATTTGCTTAGCCATATGGAATAATACAAACCAAATATGTGCCAAAACAACCTCATTATTTGTGAACAAGCAACGGAGGACATCTGTCTTTCTCCGAGGTAAAAATATTTGGGTTGGTAATAATATTTGGAGGTTTTGTTTTAGGAATGCTTCATTTGGGTATGATTAGGATAGGGTGGTTCCGCTTCTTCCGATATGGAAATTGGGCTTCATAATTTGGAGTCCTGGCAAAAGATCGTTAGCAATGGATGGTCGTCTACGCCCCTGAAAATGGGTACATTGTTGATGAATGTAAAAATATATCGTTACCTAAACTTTCGCCAAAATAAAAAACGTTTTTGCAATTCCTTTGTGAGTCTTGTAAAATGCTGAAATTTGTGTTTCAAAATTAGAACTGTAGATGCCGTCCATACAAGTATTTTATTCCAGTGAAAATATTTTTAACCCCTTCAGAGTTGCCCCCCCAAAAAGGGAGCGGTTTGGCTAAAGTCGAAATTTTCTAACATAAGTGTGACCAGTTCTATTCCCTCATCATCATGTAAGACTACGCCACACTGGGGTAAGCGGTTCGGAAGTAATAGATTTTAAGAAATGCAAAATCGTACTTTAAAGATTTTGTCCTTAAACAAATGTGTAGAGGGGTCATTTTGAAAAATAGCAAAAGAACGATCTATATTAGTTTCAAGTTAGTGCGACTAACAGTTTGCGAGTTATAGATTTTCAAAAAAAGTCCCATCCTACTTAACACAGCCTCAATGTCAGTCAGGAATTTCATTAGTTCTGCTGCAAACAATGGGAATGACCAATAGGGGGGAAACAATTTTGGTATGAATTTGTTGATATTTTTTATTTCTTTAGTAGTTAGTAGGTAACTTTCAAAATGATCTCTAGCGCGACAAAAGGCTGCAACGAACATATAATTTCTAAAACATATTTAACTATATTTGGTAAATAACTTAAAATTCTTAACAAACGACAAAAATAAATATCAATCAAGTTGGTGCCCGCATGTCATTCGTTTCGACACTGAAGTGTCAATACAAAGGTTGCCCGTCGCGCAGAAATAAATAAATATATTTTTAACAAGTCCTTGGAATAACATCAGCGACAGGCAATTTTATTTGAACAAACGGTAATCAACTGCCCGGCTAGCTCAGTCGGTAGAGCATGAGACTCTTAATCTCAGGGTCGTCGCACTGACTTATGAATGCTGAGGTAGTGGTCTGTTCAAGTTTAAAAAAAAAATCGAAATTCTAAATCTACTGTTCTTTTAATAAAACGCGACAAAAAAAAGCTTCTTTGACTTTCTGAAGAGATCTAGTTGTTTTTATTTAAGTTTTCCCCTTGAAAAAGGCTTTTTATTAAAAATGCGATTGAACTTTAGAAAGCTTCGATTATGGCCACCAATGTTTTACAAACTTTATTGTTAAATGTGTGCCTACACTTTTTGTAGAGCATCGTCGTCTTTAGAAACTTTTCTGTATTTAAGTTGGTAACTGATTGAAGGTGTATTTTTTTTTAATGAAAACAACGAAGACAGTACGTTTCTATACATTCATCAGTTTCCTGTTCCAGTTAATGTTTCCTATATTACGAGAATTATTTATAAACAAGAACGTAACGTTCGTGGCTCCTTACACAGTTTAGCATTTGGCTGTGTCGAGGGCCTGTGGTATGCGTCTTAAATAGAGACTGTTAGTATGGCAAGTGTAACTCTTGACTAGGATCATTAAAGTCAAGTCGTTTCGAAAGTTAATAGCACAGTGGCGGTTGACAAAGCTCGTAAATTCCTTGAAAAACAAAAATTTGATTAACGTCAGTTTAAATTCCTCTATTTACTTACACCAATAGTCATGCAACCAAATCGAGTTATTTACTTGACTTTTATTCAAAACAGTGTTGTCAGACTTTCGGAGAAAAATTTCCCCTAAATTAAAGATAATTTCCTTGCTGTTCGCTGAACTCAAACTTGAATATTTGCAGTCGTTTTAAAACAGATTTTACTGCAAGTTTCGGATAGCTTTTAATAAACACGTAATGTTCAATTGCATTTCCACCCAAACGCTGCATCCACCTTTAAGTGGAGCTAATTGCAACTAATATGCTATTAGCGCGTAGAGGGCGCTCTACATTTTTCACCGTCTCTGGGTGCGAGAGACCCTATATATATGTCGACTTTGACATTTTTCCGTAGCCTTGCAGTTTTAAGTGAGTTGACGGTGGACATTCCATCTTTCTACAAAAATAATTTGTAATTTTAAAGTTAGACATTTTCTTGTGGCGGCACATACCGCCAGAACCACCGTGAAAAGAAGGAAAAACCTTCTTTTATTTTTTGTGGCGGCATAAACCATACAAAAAGGAGAGACCCGTACACGTAACATAAGGCTGCTTAAATCAGAGCACAGTTTTCATCATTTATGTTATATAACATTATTTATGTAAGTAAAAAACAAAGAAAAATCTAATTTTATGACAAAACTCTTTTACTGATCGATTTTTTAGTCCGTTACCCTCATTCCCTTTTTTAAATCACAAATCGGCAATAGTCTCGCATTTACCCCTAATCCGTGCTCACTGTTCCAAATTCCCCCAGACGCCTTACTCGCACTGTTAAGTACAATCGACAATCACAAGCAAAACAAGGAAAAAAAAAAAGAAAGGGACGATTTTTCTTTTTAGGAATTGTTGCGCCAAATTTCATGGTAATTTTGACAAATTCAAAATCCCCCCACACTGACGTTCTACTTATGCAGTGCCATGATCACCATTAAATTATCGAACATCCTGTCTATTACCGGAACGACAATATTTTCCAGCCTAAACCACACGCACAAAATAATTTGAGCCAAAATGTATGCACACGTTTGTATCCCAAGCAACCATAGCTTCTTCGTCTCGAAATAAACCTCAGATCGTCCATAAAGCTAATATGTTGGAGTGCCTGACAACACCCCAATTGTTGTTTACGATGCTCTTTGTATTCACTCGCCTCGTTTAATGGGAACAACATGCATGGAAATCTCCATTCATTCAGCATCATCACCATTTTATCAAAGCGAGAGCTGGGGACATTTTGACAGTCGGTCTCCATGTGATTTTATGAAGCCCATTAATTTCCATGATGCGCCATAAAACGGTTATTCATCCTTTGAAATGAATATAAGGATATGCTGGTGTCTGCGTTTGTATTGTGTGATAAATTTCCGATTACAATCCTGAAGGGTCTATGCGTTATGCGAGACGGAGAACATTCCCAAGTGATGAATATTTAATTTGTTCTCAAAATGGTTCAACTTTTATGGGCGACATATTTATAGCCACCTTCGGACGATAATCGAATAAAAATAAATGAGCTTTGCAAACTTTGCGACACCCAAACACAATCGGCATCAATCAGCGCCATCTGCCCGTAGACTCTTAATCTCAGGGTCGTGGGTTCGAGCCCCACGTTGGGCGCAAACACCTTTTTTTATTTCTTTATTCTTTATGGATTTTTCTCGCAAATGGTTTATCTATTTCATATACCCCGTTGATAACCGGGAATAAAAGTTTAATTACGATACCGCCGACAGTAATGGTGCTCATTTTCCACTCAGCTTCGCTGTTAGTCCATTTTAAAACCACACGATCCAACCTTACTTGGTGGGGCAAGATAATATTTTAATTTAAGGACTCCCATTTGACCACCAGGGGATGAGGGATAACTTCTTTGCTGCGAAATGTAGGCCGCACATCTTTGCTCAGAGCTAAAGTGCGCACTGTAACAAAACAAAGCCATGGCATAAATTTCCTTTAAATTACACTTTTTACGAGTCTTAGCGGATCAACAGAGAAAACAAATAAAAAACAAACAACGAAAAAGCCACAAATACGATTTTTATTTTATCGATACTCTTGAGTTGACGCGGGGAGGTTCCTTTGTCCACAAGAAAATCCCATTGCGATGTGTTAGGCAATAATTCCGTACGCCTTTGCTTCTATGCGGAGCTTAAAAACATCCGAAATTCCCAGAACGGATGAGGGTGTTGTTTTAATTAAATCTTCATTCGATGAGAAGCGCCGAGGCAACAACTCCAATGCAAATAAAATTAAAAGTAAAATTCACGCAGCTGTGATTGCGTTGGCAGTGTCCTTGTTCCTCGTCGTCGCCGTCGTTGGTTGGTTGGTATATATCATCGTCCTTGTTGCTGTTTGATGTGATGTGTGCTCATTTCTGCATTCCTTCAGCAGAATTCGCATTTTGTGTAGATTGATTTCCGACACTGGCAGAATGGCTGATTAATTTTCGGAAGGATGGAGAAATAACGGGTGGATAGGCTTTCATGTCAAAGTGCCAATTGAGGGAAATATATAAAAATATATACAACGGAAGGAGTCAAGGATTTGTGCGCTATTATTTTGGTAGAGCAATTTATATCGTTCATGGCAAATCTAATAGACCCAAACGAGGTGCCTTCAGGTCCTTCAACGAATTTCGAAATACTTCAGAAGACATTTCTATTCGTGGGAGGGATCTGTTGGTGAGATTTAACTTTAGAAATTGTATAGGCAATTCTATAAATAAACTGAACACTGTTCTTAAGACAGAGAGCGATAACGGAATTTATTTGGACTGGGGGGTGACTAACTGCCCGGCTAGCTCAGTCGGTAGAGCATGAGACTCTTAATCTCAGGGTCGTGGGTTCGAGCCCCACGTTGGGCGAAGTTAATTTTTTATGAACTTTGAATTTATGTCTGGGCAATAAAACGCTTTTTGGTCTTGGTGGCTATTTATTGGCTGGCCGATGACAGGGCGTTATGGAAGAAAAAAACAGTGGCACTCCGGGAGTGAAAACTTGAACAATTACGTGTGTATTTTTTGAATCGTCAGGAAATATTTTATTGCGCAAGAAATACTTTTAAATTAAGTGCTATTTGATTCATTTTTAGTCGTGTTTTTTAGCTTCGATCTCAGCAAATCGGAGTAAATTAAGATTTTCAGCACGCGATTAAAACAACTACTGTGAGTCTCGAAGTGTCAAGTACAGCGTAGTTGTTGTAATTGCATGCTGAAAATTCTACTTTAATTTGCTTTGCTAAGATCGAAGCTCAAAAAAACTAATGGTCAATTTTTATCATCTGCAAAGATTATGTTGATATCCCCACTCAAAATCATTTGCAAATCATCAAATCTCTTCTTAGTTTTATCTTGAAGTAATGCAGAAGCGTCTTTGGAATAAATAAATAATTCTCATACAAAAATTCTCTACTGAAAGCCTTCCCTGTTTCTAACTCTCGTAAAAAACTACTAGTAAAAAAAGTAAGCCCTCAGTAGATCCTCTATACTGTTATGCGATTCTCGCAATCAAAAGTGTCTTAGAGCAGAGCAGCGACATCATTCTTTTTCTTTTATTTTCTCTGATTTTTTGATTTCTTTCTTCTTCTACTTTTCCATCATCAGATGAGTCATTTATCTGTCTTTTTCTTTTTCTTGCTTGTATACAGAGGTGTCGGTAACAGTATCGCGTAGCGAGTTAAATGCCCAAAAGAAGTTTTCACTTCAAAAATTAAATTAATTATTATTACTGAAAATGGTACTGTTTAGTGAGGTTTTCATTTTCGAAACTTTCCCCCTTTTCAAGTGGCCATAAGTAGACGACCCAAAATTTTATGAAAGAACCTATTGATCTTCATTTTTAAGGACATTTATCTGGAAACTAGAAGTGCGGGTCGAAAAATCTCTCAAAAATGTCAAATCAATCAGTGAAATTCGTTAACTCTACTTTCGAAAATTTATTGACTTCCACATTCGACAGCGTAGAAACATTTATTTGAAGACAATTTGCACCAACTATTGGTCTGATAATGCAACCAAGCTAAATCGGTAAAATCAAGAACAGAACTGGTAGCTAAAGTTTGAGAGCATGCGTCTTCAGTGAGATTTGTTGTGGAGAAAAGCGAACTGATTACTTGGGCACTACAAATTTAAGCGACAAAAGCTTATTTCGCAGTCTATTTTCCGACATGTATTCGCCTCGAAACCTACACAGCACACACCCACAATATCATTTAAACAGAAGCACAATCTTCGTCAAGTTTTTAATAACGCAATGAGTAGGGACTAGTGAGTACTATCGACGAGCGAAGTGTGTGGGTAGTGTTATTGAGTGTCGCTCAGTGATGCCAACTGACCTTTTTCATGACTTTTAAGCATGAGGGTGTTTTTTTTTTTCAAAAAGGTGTCGTTTTTTTATTTAAAATATTTTTCTAATTGGACTATAACTTAACTTAATACTTTGTACCTATTTGTGAAACTAAGAAGTCATAAATTTTGTTCCTATTAAGAATTTCTTCTGTGATTTATAATTTTAGTTTTTTTTTTTTTTGTAAATAAAAGTTGTTTTTGTTTGTATTCGTGTTTAATTTTTGATTTATTCTTCCAGTTTACATAAAAAAATATTTAAGGCATTATTTTATTGAAAAATGCATCTTTTTTTCTCAAGTTTTTTCGTCAAAATTGGTTGGCAACGCTGGTGTCGCCCATCCGAAAGAGACCGATCTCTACATAAATATTATAAAAATAGTTTGAAAGCTTTTCTTTTTAAGTAAACTTTCCATAGATATTGTTGAACTTGCATTGAAACAAAAAGTAACTCGCCCAACGTGGGGCTCGAACCCACGACCCTGAGATTAAGAGTCTCATGCTCTACCGACTGAGCTAGCCGGGCTTGTAATAGGCCAATTGACCAACGCGTTGCTTCGATAAATTCTGATTTCTGTCTAAAAATAGTTCTGCATTCTATCTTTACAGTAGTAGCAGAATTTCCAAAAATAATACATTTTTTTAAATTTGTTTTCTTTGCAATGGGAAAATATTACATCTGTGCGTGTCAAACTCATTTTAACTATGTATACAGAATGTTCGTTCGTGTACTTTCCGAAAAGAAAAATGAAAAACGTCAAATATCAAAAATCGAAAGAGAAATCTCTCAATTTTAAGAGAAGTAGCTGACCGGTTTTCTTATAAAAAGTTTAAGTAATGTCATTTTGACAGCATCTACAAAATACATATTAAACTTAACGTTTTAAATGCGCTGATATGTTCTAGGAGAAAATTCAATTACAAATTCTTCCTCCGACATAGTTAAAGACGAAAATAAAAAGAGTTTTAAAAGTCAAACTTTTGAGCTGTCACATAGTTGTCAGTTTTAATTTTTCATTTTTCAGTAAGTCGAAAGTCGGCGAGTAAAAAAATTACGAAGAAATGAAAAGACGGGAAATGTATTTCTCTCTTATTTTTTCCAATTTTCTCAGTACATGCGAATGCGAGTTTCTAAGAAATTTTTGGAAATAATTTTACGTTTGTAAAAAAGTTCCCGAACGAAATAAGTGTAATCTCCCATTACGGACACCTGCCTTACGCGGACAGATTCATCAGGCAAATACGTTTTTCCAACCAAGCTTTTACGATCCCCATTTCATACTTTTTACGTTCCCTTGCCATATTATTCACTCCATCTAAAGGTAACACCCGGATTTAAGTGAATTTAAACCAAAAATTAAACCCAAGTCCATAATATTCAGTCGTTAAACCCGAACATAAACCCAGTTTTTTAAACTTGACAGCGTTTAATCCGATTGGATCTGAACTGCACTCCGGAGGCCAGTTTAAGTACTTTAACTCGGGTTGAAACTCAATTTCATAATATTGACATTTGTTCGCGCAATAAATAAGAAAAATAGAAAAGTCAAATAGAAAATAGAAAAGAATCTAAAAAAAATATGAGGATGAAATGTTAATGTATTCGTCATCACAAGACGATTTTTTCGGAGAGCTGTTGAGTACAGCAGCTCATCCAAGTAGTCGAATGTATTGAATGCACAAGGGGACTTGCACCGACCACTCGATGTGGTGGATTTTCGGACATATTTATTTCCGGTTGAAAAAAAGAGGCATTTTGGAGGCTATACGTTCTATGATTCGACAGGAATTGGATGGTGATGACAAACAACAATAAACAAATGTTTTTTTTTTGTGAAATTTGACATTACGTAGGTTTAAAATGGATTAAAAACGGTTTAAAGTGTTTTAAATCCGCATTTAAATCTATTTTTAATCCAGCGGGCTTAATGCATGTTTTTCAGTGAATAATATGAACACAGGTTGAAATTGTCGGGTTTAAAAAATGCGGATTAATGGTCGGGTGTAAAATTAACTTACACCCGAAGTGAATAATATTGTCTTTAGGCTTATTTTTTTATCCTACAAGAAGGAAAAAATAACTACCATTTTTGAACAGTTTGAGGAAGTTGTGCAAAACAAAACATGGCTTACTAAGATTTCTCAAAAGCCAATCAACAAAATAATTACACGCGGGAATCAATCCACAAAAGTTCACCCCCATTTGGTTCATATTGCATAAAATTCAGTTTAGAAATAACAACCTCATCGGGACGACACTAACAAAATCGTAGTTAAAAATGTTTTGAGGTGTACGAGCCATATCCAAGGCTTTTGGAGCTTGTCTCCACCAAAAACTACTCTTAAAACAAAGCATGGTTTGGCTACCACAACGAGTATAGGTCCTTTTCCACCAAAACATCTATTGTGAACCCAACACTCTGCCGCCGGCAAGAGCATCAGCTTCCCGCACACAAAGCACGTAATCAATATAATCTTGCTACTCATTCACACCCTCACAATCCATTTATACTTTGAGTGATTCGGCAAGTTAAGTAGACGCTCGTCTTAATTAACAAAACTTGCTAAATAATAGCCCAGTTAAGCTATGATTGATAGTTTTCTGATAGGATCGAATGACTATATCAGCCCAGCAGTAACTCAGGCTGCGCTCCTTGTCGTCAGACGGGTAAAACAACATAATATTCAAACGGAAACCAGCTGATTCGAGTCGATTTCAAGGATACACCGTCTGGCCTTGCCGCACTGTTACAAGTATTTGAGTATCCTTGCACATTTACTGTACCTATGCGGATATGACATCCCACACTGACCATAAACAGACTTGAGTCTTGTGGCGGCCAGAATGTTTGAGTAGTTTGCGGTCACTGCACAAACACAAAGTGGTAACGATTGGCTGTAAGTATGATCTCTGGTCGGAGAGCATTTGTGTTTTTTTTTTTCTTGTTTTTGAGAATCGTCCTTTACAATGACTTGGGACACTTGAAGAAACCACAGGAAGGCAATTGCACTGAAGTTGCAACGGAGTCCTTGTTGCAGGAAGAAGCAGCAGCCTGTGGATTCTGTACTTCGACCACACATTACTGTTGAATCTGTTATTTTTCTATTTTGTGCACCCCTATGGCTTTTGATGTGGGTTTTAAAAACACTACCCAAGGACAACCTTATGTAATAAATAATGGACCATCCACACACAACACTCAGTTCACCATTATTGGGCGAGGGGCCGGAGTCTAGTGTTTTATTTAAGACTATTTAGATCCTGTCGAGAGATAAATTCTTGCCTGTCGCTGGTGGTACTAAGGCAACTTCTTGTGATGCTCTACGAAGGGATATTAAAGTGTTCGCATGATTGTAACTAAATATTTAAGGATTGGGTTGAATATACTACTAGATACGTGTGTATAAACAAACAGAGGGGAGATCTGGTCTTATTCCGTTTGCGCCTGGCTAAGGTTAATTATTTCATATGATGCTTGTTATGTTGTTCCCGCTCCTTTCTGCTGGTTGCTCTCAGCTCAGCCTATATGCCTACTTGAGGCATGAAATATTCAAACGAAAGGCTGTAAATTATTCACATTCAAATTGAGAAGAGGTCGGTGAAAGTTGTTAATTATTGTAAGTGTATGTGGAGTGTCGAGTGCGGACTGCGGTGAGAAACAATGGCGCTAACGATGTGCGAGAAAATGGAAGCGGGAATAGAACTTTTGTCGAAACAAAAATTGGAGTTTAAAAATTGCCAAGTTTCTAAATAAGCAAATTTTGCTGCGAATAGATACATGTGTCACATTTGAGTGTGTCTGATGAAAGTATGACATATGACACAATGAAGACGGCTCGTCAGTTAAGCCGTCACAGTGGAAAATATACCCACTTTACCCCGATTGTTGGGTGACATGAATGCATCAGATTCATACGTCCAAAGCTAAGCAGGATGAAGGGTTCCTTACTTGGAAAAAGAAAGAGGAAAATTTATTTTTATCAGGTGGTCAAAGGCTTTTGGGTACCTATATTAGATATAAGGCGGCGGAGATTTGCTTTTACCTTGCTAACTTCACATAGAAAATGTATTATTTAAGCAAAAATCTTAGGGGTCGGTTCTTCATATAGAACCCTTCTTTGTCTATGCAACTTACCAACGAAACAACCAAAATATCGCCTATCATTTTGCGGCAGGTGGATAGCTGCTTTCTCATCTTAAAACTCAGTAGCTTTGCGGTTTGCGGACATCATCCCGTATGATTAGGACACAACTTTATCCTTGGAATTCTACCCTGATGCAAGAAAATTCAAGTCAATAACCCGTCCATGGATGAGTTGCTCAAGCGCTTCATAAATGAGTTTTAACATGTCCATGCAGAACTTTAAACAGCGATTTTAACCGGAGATGGCAGAAATGCCTCTTTTTATGAATTATGTAACGTGCAGCTGTATCTTCTGTACAAGCATATTAAACAAGATACGCTTTAAATCTGATTTTTTTTTACTACGCAAATGCTTTGAGCAGAAGAATACAAATTTAATCACCACCCTGCACTTTCGAGTGCATTCAAAGGCAAGTCCTTCGTTAAAAATTTGATACAATTTCGTATTCAATGTGTAGAGGTCGTGACAATGATTGCACTTGACACTTGAGCAGAGTATGGTAGGCTATTTCCGTTCGACTAGGCTTTCTTTCTTTTCTAAACTTCGATCGAGTAAGAAGTCACTCCAAGGTAAAACCAAAAGACTCTCTGTTCGGTACCTTTTTTTTATTTAATTTTTATTTTTAATAACTACCAAAGTTTATTGTACGAGAGACAGGGATTATTGAAGCCTAAGACAACTATTTTGTAAGTTACAAGCCTAATAGTTGAGCACTACAGGTAAATTTTTTTTTTGCGTCATACTCATGTAATTTATAATGGCTGATCTGATCATCCACAGATGTACAAAATCTCTCTCGAGAAGCGACATTACATGGCATATGGTAATTGCTTTTCCAATCTCCTAATCTGATTCTGATTGGAAACAATTACCCTCCCTCATTGTTCCGCTTAAGAGTTGACGATCGCCACAGCAAATACTCTCGCTCTACATAAAGAGTAAAAAGTAGCACACAAAATTCGCGCCAATTTCTTGATCTGCCACCTACCGCGGGAGAAATCTAAGAAGCTGTGGTATACACACAAAATTTCTTCCCTGAGCAGCCCCCGAACCAAACGATACTCTACCATCCTCATTCTTCATTGTCATCTTACACACGGCATTGTCACAACAACAAAAAACGCCACAGCTTATCTCAGCCCTGCTCATCACCGGGAGACAAATCTCCACCTCGCCACCAGCTACGAACAACATTCGGCTAAATGCAAACAGCAGCAGCAGTCGCTTGCAGCTCTTCCTACCTGCTCGACCACGACACAGTATGTATCAATTGTATATTTTTTTTTTATATTGATAAACAATAGAAAATTGACACTAAAAGCTAATCTAGGCAAGAGTAAAATTAAACTTAATATAAAGAAAAAGCATCTAAAAGAAGAAAGGATAAAAGTAATGAAATATAAGCTTTACTTACAATCTAAAACTGAACTAAACTAAACTAAAGTATAAACTGAATCAAAGATGATCAAACGTTGAATGCATTGTAATCGATGCATACAAATTGTCAAGAAAATAATAACCTAAGATTATAACAAAAAAAAAAGGGGGGAATCTAATCGTTAGTATCCCCTACTTAAAAATACGTATTTAGTAAATTAGGTAATGAAATTTATTATTGTGAGCCTAGGAAGTTAATGTGCACATCAACATCGAGGAGACAAAAAAAAAAATAAAAAAAAAAATGTTTGTTAGTGTAGTAAGATAGAGGGAATACTAAAGGGTGATTTTTTAGCTGGTTTGGTTTTGGCAACACCGGTTTTGACAGCTGACGTGTGTTTAGTACCTTGTGTCACTGTCAAACAGCTTCAGTTTGGTTTGCAATTTAACCATGGATCGTCTTACAAATGAACAACGCTTGCAAATTATTGAATTTTACTATCAAAATTCGTGCTCGGTTCGAAATGTTCATCGCGCGCTGCTTCCATTTTATGATCGGCATTCTCGACCTTCTGAGCAGTCTATTCGAAAGATTGTGACCAAATTTCGCACCAAATTTACTTTGTTGGACATTAAACCACCAACACGTTTACGTACTGTGCGTAGTGAAGAAAATATTGCGGCCGTATCAGCTAGTGTGACAGAAGACCGCGAAATGTCGATTCGGCGCCGTTCCCAGCAGTTAGGCCTTTGTTACAGCACTACGTGGAAAATTTTGCGGAAGGATTTGGGCGTAAAGCCTTTTAAGATACAGCTGGTGCAAGAACTAAAGCCAGCCGACCTACAACAACGCCGAATTTTTGGTGAATGGGCTCTTGGAAAGCTGGCCGAGGATCCGCTTTTTTATCGAAAAATTGTGTTCAGCGATGAGGCTCATTTTTGGTTGAATGGGTACGTAAATAAGCAAAATTGCCGCATTTGGAGTGAAGATCAGCCAGAAGCATTGCAACAGCTACCAATGCATACCAAAAAAGCCACTGTTTGGTGCGGTTTATGGGCCGGCGGCATTATTGGGCCATATTTCTTCAAAGATGATGCGAATCGCAGCGTTACTGTCAATGCTGAACGCTACCGAGCGATGATAACAAACTTTTTTTTTGCCCGAAATGGAAGTTCTTGACTTGCATGATATGTGGTTTCAACAAGACGGTGCCACATGGCACACAGCACGCGAAACAATGGCGCAATTGCGAGGCGAGTTTGGTGAACAGTTAATTTCACGTTTCGGGCCGGTCAATTGGCCGCCTAGATCGTGCGATTTGACACCATTAGATTATTTTTTGTGGGGGTATGCCAAGGCTAATGTGTATAGGGACAAGCCCGCTTCGATTGACGCACTGGAAGCCAACATCCATGCATTCATTCGTGAGATACCGGCCGATATGTGTGAAAGAGTATGCCAAAATTGGACTCAGCGGATGGGCTACCTGAGACGCAGCCGCGGTCAACATTTGCATGAAATTATCTTTAAACATTAAATTGCAAGGTTCAAACTATCGATTCAAATAAATATTTCATTCATTTTTTCGAATTTTTTGTGTTTTTTTTTTAAAAAAAGTTCTAAACCTCTTAAAAAATCACCCTTTAATTGCATAAATACATATAGAATGTCGTAATTCTGATTATGTGTAAAAAAAAAAAAAAAATACGATTAAAAGATATTGAGTGTTATCATTTGAGTGCATTTTATTTTTGATCTATCGGCTTATAAATATGTGCTAGGGAAATAAAATAAAAGGTGAGATCAGTATGACTTGAGAGAAGGTGATTTATGTGGCTTGGTAAAAGGGGTCGTTGACAAATACATTTTGTAAAGGGAAGTTAATGACATGGTGTGACACTAATAGGGGTGGCATAAGTGGAGGGTTTCCCAAGGTGATGGACACAATATCTGCGCCATCATAAAGAGAGGATGTAGTTCTTGATCATGATAGGTATTAGGTATTATACGTATATCCGTTTATTTTTTTTTTTAACAGCAACTAGTGCGGTCCGATCTAGCGCAATTATTACCTAATAATTCAGTTCAGGAGTGTAAAATAACATTTAAATGTTAATTTTTTTTGTGTGCAATTTTTCACTACTACGTATACTTGCGATACAGTGGCACGACATAATTATAAAATTTTGTTTTGTGTGAGAGATTATAGCAGCAAGTTCCCCGCCAAATACGGCGAGCTAAGCCGAGCAAATGCCAGCGTGCCATTCAGCTGCTATGCCAAATAATGGACTATCCATCCCTATGCTTAAGCATAGACATCCCAGGCTCACCTCACAATTACTACATCTGTTAGGTCTGCTACGTAACTGAGGTAGTTAAGTAGTTAACGTAGCCAAATGTAGTAAACGTAGCGCTAACTGTCAAAATGTAGTTAGCGTTGTCAGACCCAACCGTCAACTGACAAACTGAATAACTTCAAATCTGTTTCGCTTTAATTTTTATTGAAATTTAACTTTTCTACGGACAGAGAACATGTAACAAATTTAGATAGTAAATGAAACTTACTACGCGTAGTTAACTGAGTAGATTATCCAGGTTTGGGGGGAGTGCTTTATATCTGTATCTGTACATCTACCTATCCCACCAAAAGACTGTTCAAATTAAGCCTATGCCTCTGTGAATGCCATTTTTGTTTTGACAATAAGCTTAGCCTTCCAATAAAATGAGCCACTGTTCAGTACTTAATTTGAGAACGCCCCCAAAAAGGGGCGTGTCAAACAATGCGTGAACTGTATTATTCACATCGATTGTTAAGATTATATTTTGTTTTCTATTGGGGCTATCCCAAACACACAAACTTTAGTTCATAAAGGCCTCCGAAATGTGGGCGTGGCAACAAATTTTGTATGGGATTGTTAAGAGGGATATTTTTTTTTATTTTGATAGTAATTTTTTTTGTTTTATTATATTTTGCAGAGAAAAAAAAGGGGTTCCCTTTGACAACACAATACTTGAAAAGTGTGTTAAAGGGGTCTTTAAGAGTTCGCTAGATATCAGTTGAATTTCATAAAAACCGGTCGAACAACGTGGGAGGCACATAGCTACATTATGTTTTGATAACATTGTACCAAGGAGAACTGCAGATGACTTTAGTTGTGTTTCTAAGCTGAAATAGTTTTAACTAAATGACCTACTTGGTATTCATCTTTAGATGTGTGTTCCTATAAGGTCCTTCCAATAAATGTATATATTCATGTCGTGTTTGGGCGATCTTTTAAAGAACATCCGAGAGTACAATTGTCCTGAAAAAGCCTCGTAATTCAGCCGTGGAGTATGGCATAAAATGCGATTTCTCTCCCAAAAAGATAAACACACGAGTTGCAAGAACTTCCTCCTAGGGCATACGTCCTTGGACCTCTTGCGAAGGCTACTTATTTATTTAATTTCTGTAGCAATTATTCGTACAAAACTCCAACCAATCGTTAAATTCTTACATCACCCATGTCACCTGCCAAATGCTCCGCTGGCAAATAGATATCTCATTGCATAATACCTTACCTACGCATACTGCTGTTCTATAGAGCACTCGCTCACAAAAAAACCGAACCTACGCGATTCCTTAAATGTGACGCAATCCTATATACCCCTACCTAATCCAAAACTTTCGCTACCAGACACAGATCACGCTGTGTCACATGCCTTTGAATTACCGAAACTGTCGTTACCCACAGCAAGTAGATGAAACCCACAGAGCTCTGCTCTCGACACATATTTAATTCGAAGACAATCTTCAGTTAAATTTCAGCCAATTTACAAAATTAAATAGAGCCTTCTTATCCTGCGGATAATTCGTTGCATAGGTTTTTTTTTCCCCATAGAAGCTTGTCCTGGATTAATAAACTCAGACAATAGACAAAGCCTTCAATTTTCGGTAGCAATGAATTCCATATGATCCACAAGTCAGTCCCGTTCCCGCCCGTAGTTGAACGTGTGCCAATAGAATACGACAAGCGTACACGATTTGTCCGCATCAACAGGTAGGAAAACAAAAATATAACGAAATGGCGCTGTGTCGCCTAAGGTCGCCAACACACAAAATACAGAAATTGCCTGTCCTTAGCAGGAATTGGGTTTCGCCCTCGGGCTGCCTGTGTGTGTATACCGTCTGCTGAAATTTTGACATACTTTCCACTTGTTTCATTGCTACATACACTGGTGGGGTGGATGACGATGATGTTGGTGGCGGTACGTCGTACAATTGCCCCGAAGAAATGTGATTTGTCTTTGTCCCGTTTTCATAATAAAGGACGGCACAAAAATATACAAAACCGAACAAGAAACCTGGAAAAAATGTTATGAATTCCTTTTGATGGAAAACGAGTATCTGCTATACCAAAGTTTCCATCCCAGCTATGACCTCAATTTCGGGTTGATCCTGGCGGCTGCTCGGTTGATGATGGTGTGCGGGGCCCTACGTATAAGCTCATTCAGGTCATTCACATATTTCTACGTCTTTTTTTTTATTGAGGGCGGCTAGCGCGCACCCATTCCCGGTAGGGGTTGTAACATGTTCGTATCCTTGGACGGTTTTATATGGGGGATTTTGATGTCTTCGGGGCGTTATAATAGTAAATACCGCATTGGATAAGATGAAAAATGCTTCACAAACTTTGTGTGTAGGTAGTAAAAATAATTCCAAGTGATGTGCGCTTCAGCGTTCAATTAACTGGCCAATCTCCTCGGGCGGACTGCTTTTTATATTCATATACCTGAACTTGCTTGCACACAAATGTCAACCACTTCGTGGGGGATAGTATTTATAATAAGCGCCATTTTAATTAATTTTCACAAAAATTACACAGGAGAATATGAGCGCGCTCCTTTTTTTGGGGTGCCGCCTCTAAATTTGTTTAATTTTCCAGTCACATAGCTAAGAGCTTTGTCTTTTGGTGCGAGGAGATGTGGGCGCTAACCGCGAATTGAGCCGTTGGCGTGGGTAAAAACAATTTGAGCAAGTATACGCAACAGTGTCAGCGACAGGGTGAGATAATTAATCGGTGTAATTTGTTAGCAATGCGGTGGTGGTAAGACATTAAGATGTCAATACGGTTTATGGTGTGATGGAGAAGCACTTTGTTTGCTCCTGTTGATCAGCAGCGAAAAATGATCAATAATCTTAGGCGAGTGTGGGTACAGGCGGATAGATTTTTCTTCGGCATTTTATTCAACGTACATGGTAAGAGGGAGATATAATTTCCGCACAAAATTTTCCACTCGAGATGCGTATCAACTCTGACATTACGATTGTAGGTCCCCATTCAAAAAAAAGTGCCACAGTTCTGGTAATTTATAACAAACTTTGAAGTGCGTGGGCTTAAAGTTCTACACCAAACTGTATGACTTAGACTTTTCTATTCAAAAGTAATTCGTTGAAAAAGTGGCAAAACGCTTGCATTTTCTACACATCACCTCAAAAAAACATTGTCGCTGTTGATAGCGTTCATATGCACTGTGAATGCATCTCTTTTCTTTCCGCTTCAACAGAGAAAATGCGACGCACTTTTTCTGTATAAAGCAGAAAGCTTAGTGGGGGCTTTAAATGTTCGGGGAAGCGTTGGTTTCCCTAAGTATAATAATAAGATAAATATCAGTTAAGTAAAATCAGTTAAAAATATATTTTGATTAAAAAACGCCCATAATAAGAAGGCGTGGCTCTGAACTTTATAGCTTAAAGCCTTCTCGGAGTCTAGAGGGACATTTCAGCAGCAGTTTCATCTAAATCCTTTCAGTAAATTCCACAACAACTGGTAACAAATATAAAACCCCCTACAGTTTAATTACAAGAAGTGTCTTGGGCTAAGGGCAGGCGAAGCTCTGTTTATATTTGAAGGGGAAAGTTCTTACAAATTGAATATGGATGCCATTATCAACATCAATTTCAAATATTCTGTCTTTTAATTACAATGCACGCGGGTGTAGGATGCCCAAACTACTACCCCTCTGTTTATTTATCGATTAGAAAGGTCTGCTTCTTGGCACAGGTAAACATTTAAAATAAATTACACATGGTAAAGAATCCTTTGCAGGTGGTGTCCCAGGTGACCGTCCCGATTCATGGTCACGGTATCAGTACGTATATCTCTTTGTCGGCTTAATGATGTCATGATACCATATCAAATGTTTACCTTCGGCCAAAGACTTCTTTTTTGCAACCTAAATCCGAAATTTCAATTCCCATCTCAACGCACATCATGTTGATCTTTGCACACACATTTTGGGACATCATCAACACAAAAATAATGCGTCCCACTGCAAAGCAGCAAGCGCAACCCCCAAGCTAACAAAAACCAAAAACGAATCCCATGGACAAATAGCGGGCGCTGAGTCGACCCAATGAACAACACAACTGACAGAACCACCAGTGCTCACACTTGTGCCACCGGCCGACGCTGTACAACCGCATTATCCTCGCAGGGAACAAATTTCATCCAGACTCCTGTGTTTCTGCTGATTATGACATTGTGGATAGCATCGTTCCCAGCCTAGCGTCCCACCACCCGTGACCCGTCTACGTCTATGAGCGCGATGCTCGACCTCGTTCATTTATTAGAAAGGTGAAGGTTCAGATTCAGACGCAGAGATAAGCTGAAAGAAAAATAACACAGCAGAGAGGGTTGGACGGCCGCTCTCCCTCGGGTGAAATTTCGCAATGAAATTATTTTAGTATCGTTATGTTATTTCATCGACCAACGGCCATGGAGTGTTTTTTTCTTACACAGGCGTTCCGCAGAATTGGGGGATTTTTTTGTTCTCTTTGACGTCCTTTGGTTTAATATTATTTTTATTTTTTTTTGTGATATCCCTTTGGGGTAATTTTTGTCATTTGCAAGAATGCGTGAGTCGTCGGTGCTTTGTGAATATAGTTGAACGTATCTGAAGCACTGTGAAAGACGGAGGGGATTCCTCTCAAAATCAGTGACCGCAATGAGGATTATAAGAGATTCCTATCTGTCCTTCTCCCCCCCCCCCCTAGACCCTGTGTCTCTCGGGCATTCAAATGTGTATTTCTTACAGATTTTTCACACACTCCATTTTGGGTGGCGGTCTGAGTTGTATACAGCTGAACGGATCCTTTGGTTTATTACTCCCCAATGAGAAGTCGTAAGTATAATAATGATTTTTCGTTCATATTGTTCTTGCTGTTGGGGGGATTCCTCTGACAGGGGGAGCGGCCACCCTCGCAAAGCCTTGAAATGTATTCCATATGAAGCACTGGGTGCTTGTTCAATGGCTGGGATTTGTTATTATACGGGGTGATAGATATACTTCTCTGTTGATTCGTCCTTTCTGTTGTGAAGAGTATTTGAATTCATTCGGCCTGGGGTTGCTTGTTTGATTGGATACGCTTTTTCGTGCCTATATTCTTTAAATTCCAGTCACGACGGAGTGTTTGAATGACTGAAAGACTTTGTTGAGTTTATGAGTTTAGTTTGTCAATGTTTTTCTTCCCGGTGTGAGGGTGTCATTCGTCAGTGAGTGTTAGTTTCAAAGAGAAGGACACGCTATGGTGGTTGGCGGAAAGGCGTCAGAAAAAAAGGGCCGACAGTGGACAGTGACAATGATATCGCATTAGTTATGCAGAATTTATTCTGCATCGAGAAGTCGTGGCACGTCTAGAGCGACAAGAGGGTCCTTGTGCAGATATATCAATTGTTCACCTCATTAGGGATTCTCTTTGGTTGCTTCCTCATTCAAGAGGGAGATGATGCGATGTGTTGATTTCGCTATGAACGGAGGGAGGCCTAGAGCCATTTCGGACTTCGGACATTTGTAGTCGTCTTGCAGATCCCATCCGAAGGCAGTAGTTTGCCTCGATGAAGGACTAATTGGAATTTATTTTTGTTAAATACTAAGTACGGGGTCATATTTAGGAAATGTACGAGTAACTACATTATGTTATGTTTACATAACAATAAAACTGTAAGTGATTTTCTGTTTGTCCGAGGTTGACGTGAAAACTAGTGCACAGATTTTGATGAAACTATTGCTGAAATGTTTCTTAGGACTGTATAGGTTATATCGTTCGCCACTTTTTGGGGGCGTTTTTTTTAATCTGTTGTGATAGCACATATTATCATATAACATGCTGCAACGCACACGCCATGTCATTCGCATTCGAAGCCAGAGTATTATATTTCGTATACTATTCCACTAGTGGCGCAGTGGCTTAGTGGTTAGTGTGTTGGACTACTAAGCGAGGGGTCCCAGGTTCGAATCCCGAGAAAACCCAAATTCCAACTTAAGGTTTTTTTTCGCTGCGCCACCTCTCGCGAACGTCTGACAAACATCCGAGAGTATAACTGTCATGAAAGAGCTTCTCAATTGGCCGTTTGGACTCGGCATAAAATTGTAGATCCCTTCCATTCGTCCCAAAAATAAAAAACTCACACAAGACGAATGGTTGTGAGAAGCTAGGCTTGGGTCCATACGGACCTGTTGCGCCAATTATTTTTTTATACTATTCCTGCAAAATGAACCGTCTGGGAAATTCTAGTTGTAAATTTAATTGTATGATAAGCATTATTTTAGTATATAAGATAGTTTGAAAAATAAAGTTATTCTAGAAACTTCACCGAGTGTACTCATTATTTATGTTGACTTCCCCCCACCAGAGGTAAGGCGTCAATTAAGAATTTTAAGTACCTCAACTTTTCATAATCAAAATTACATTTTTAACTGACTTTTGTCAATTGTTTCTAAATAAATACAAAAGAAAAAAAGCGCTTAAGCGAGCCAACACTTGCAAAAATATTTTAGAATATCCACATGCTAATACCAAAATCACGATAAAACAAGTTAAAGTGCTATCATCGGCCTGGGTGATGCTGTGATACCCTCCACTGCAGACAAGTCATGCAAAATTTTAGGCTATCGACGCTATCGTGTTTTCAACATGTGTATTCTAATATCGGTTTTGTATGGGAGGTACCAGAACTACTTGACCGACATAGCCCATTTTCAATACCAACCTAACGATGATAAAAATAAGTCCTTTCACCAAACTTCAGTTGCCTATGTCAATTCCTTTGGGCGCTATCGTGCTTTCAACAGACTGACAGGCAGACAGACAGACAGACGTGGCTAAATCGATTCGGAATATATATAATTTATGAGGTCTCCGTATGTAATGACAAAGTGAATATGGAGGGTATAAAAATAAATAGTTGGCGCAACAGGTCCGTAGGGACTTAGCTAGGGCCTAGCTTCTCACAACCATTCGTCTTGTGTGAGTTTTAATTTTTGCGAAGAATGGAAGGGATCTACGATTTTATGCCCAGTCCAAACGGCCAATTGAGAAGCTCTTTTATGACAGTTATACTCTCGGTTGATTGTCAGACGTTCGCGACAGGTGGCGCAGTGAAAACAACCTTAAGTTGGAATTTAGGTTTTTTCGGCATTCGAACCTGGGACCCCTCGCTTAGTAGTCCAAGACGCTTACCACTAAGTCACTGCGCCGTATACCTTCCGTATTGATTAAAATTTATGTTAAATTAATTAGGTATTGCATATTTTCGGGCGAAACCATTTTTCATTAAACTATTCCGCAATTGCTCGCCTTTAGCATTTGAAAACAAAAGGAGATGTTTCTAGATCGAAACCAGTAAAACGAAGAGATCAATATTCTTAAAAAGGATCCGGCTGTCTATTTTCTCTTGGATTGGCTCGTCGGTGTTTATTTGATTTTCAATAAAGTACTACCACACCTGTGTCAAAGGATTCACAAGGTGGCGAGGAAAAAATCCAAATTAATTGCCTTTCCATGATATCCTTTTGCTGCATTTGTTCTTTCCTCTAAATTAGGTAGGTATTTAATTTGTAGATGCTGGTGCATTGGATGGTGCATTTTCCTAGTCAAATCACAAGTCACAACTCCTGAATTCGCTGCCATTTAAATTGAAAGGAGTGCCTCGCCTACAACTGTCATCGTGCGTTCCATTTTGTGATCAGTCATAGACGATGTGGGCAACTAAACTCACGATGTTTGAAAGATTACATGCGTCGTTTGGATCCATCGGGTTGACGAACAACATCGGCATGGAATAGGCGGTGATTTTTGCTCATTTCGGGCAAATTTGTTGGCCGGGAGGTCTGTACGCGTCACATCGAATATGGTTTCTCGCCACAACGCAGCGACTCAAGGGAAATCGATTAAACACGAAATGACATGATTATTGTTACGACCTTTATTTGTACCAATACAACCAGCTCTGAAAATATATGCAAATGCCATTAAGCAACGCCCATTACCTAAGAGCCTTCAGCGCGCACAGATAAAAGAAAAGAAAAAAAAAACAGATAGGCACCTAAACTCTGTAGCTGCCTTTTTGTTATTTTAGAAATTCATTTTGCGAACATCACTCGACGTAAATTAGCAAAATACAATAAAATTTAAACAAGCAACATTAATCTATTCCAACATCAAGCTTGGCACAAGTTCAAGTACACCAACCTGGGTAAGTGAACTTTTTAATTAAATTCCTCAAATTTACCTTTCAACACAAAGCTAAATGGAGAACCACTTACGAGTGCCCCCACTCCCTCCATGAGATTGTTTGTAATTCCTGCTAAAGGATATTTTACCCTAAACCAAAACAAAAATCGTTAATTTTCTCTTCCGCCCCATGCATATTTTATTCATAAAAAAAAAAATCCTTTCCCACCATTGCAACATGATTCTCAGGTAACAAAACTCTTCGAGGACTTCCATAATTGTTGTCTCGTACAGTGCGAGTGCATACCTGGCATTCGATGTGTGTTCTGTAAGAGTCCTGGCGCAACATTAATAAACCTCATTAAATTTTAACCACGCCATGCAGAAGATGCTTGCCAGACAACTCCCCGTAGGTTGATGTGTTGAGCAATAACGAAAACGAAAATGTTTTGTATTTCAAAACTTTCCAAATGTCTCAAGGATGAGTCTACTGGCGCTTCTCACGAGTCCATTGCATTTATGCTTCTTCTTGCAGCATTCATTTACCAGTCGGTTGTCACCCCGATGGTGAATTAAAATAAATGTCCTCCTCTCGCTTCGCTCATCCTTTTTGTACCTGAAGCAAGTCAGCAAAGGAAAAAAAAAAAAGAAAAACCTTACAGAGGACATGTAAATGAGATGGAAATATGCTTTAAAGCAAGGTGCGCAACAAGGGATATATCACCCATCGGGTAACAAAAGCACGACTGGAAAACCGTATTAGCAACAACAACAACCGACAGCTCACCATTCAGAGGGAGTGCTATAAAATTGTAGCCATCATGTCTAGTGTTTAATGCTTATGGTTTTATGTCCTCTTCCCACCTGCGCGCCACACACCAACACACACAGCACACACTGTGTCTGAGAAAAACATGGAGAAAGAATGAATGTGTGGTAAGTATGCTTGTGTCCGATAATGTGAAACGTATAATGCCACCAGCTCACATTGCGAAATGTGCATTCAGAGTATGTTTATGCAAAGTATATCCTGATGACCCACAATAAGCTTAAGAGCTCCTTAAGAAATCCTTCGCCTTTTTTTTTTCTTTATTTTTTGATGCGTTTTTTGTAGATTCATTTCTTTGAATTGCTTTGTGTTTGAAAGTCGTTTTGACTTTGCTGTGGTGGGGTCCGAGTAATCTGCGGGAGAGATAGGTTTGTTTGGGATTTTTCCGCCCGCATTCCCGCTGTCAAGATGAATTTGTTTCGATATACAAATGGGAGAAGGCAGACGTGTTCTCAGAATGGCTGCTCGGATATTCCATTAGGACTGCCCGTTTAGATTAGGTTCTGGGTATGAGGACGTGGTTAATGGGGACGTGCAGGGCGAAGAGAATTATTTTTTTTTTTTTTTTTTTTTTTTTTTAAATTCATTTTTATTTCTTCAATCTTTAAACTTATATCCTAGACAAAAACGATTAAATCTAATTTAAAACTAACATTTCTTATTCTAGCTTACTGGCCCTTAGTGAGCGCTCTAAACTTAACAATATGCTTAAAACTATTGCCTTTCGGCCTTAAATCTATCAATATAATTTTGTTTTGTACGAAGAGAATTATCCCATCCCTCTTGTGTATGCATAATTGAATAGGGATATCCAAGGATCCACTCTACGAAATGCAAACATTTTCCAGCACCCGCTAGTTGTATCCTCTTTTGGGTGTCGCTGTTCCGCAGTGCATTTGCGACTAATGAATTTATTATTTCGAGTATAAAAGACTGCAGTCACTCAGTAGAGATATATGTATATGTATATGTATAGCTGTCCATTGGAGAATAATCTTCTTGGGCGGATTTTTTCTCTGCGGCGGAATGCGCATTGTGATGATGTTGATGCCGTAGCGTTCCAATTTTTAAAATTTTCTCCCGACAAATGTCTTGTTAATCCTGACCGTCTAAATAGCCTTACTCTAAGGACTGCTATACCATGTTGGGACTGTTTGTTTTGAAGATTGGTAAGTTTTTGCATCGTTTGTCGTCATCTAAGTTAGAACATAAGCTAGGACGGGTAACAGATGCATTTGTAAATGGTCCAACCCCTAGATGAATGGTAAATCAAAGAAAGTTAGCAGTGAGAGACACGCGAAGCTATTTGCGAAAGAAACGCTGAATTTGGACATGTAGAGAGCAACTAAAGTTACACGTTTAGGAAGTAGCCTGGTCTTTTCAAAATCGAGCTTTTAGTCGCAGTGGCTTAGTGTGTTGGGCTACTAAGCGAGGATATCCGAAAAAAAAATTCCATCTTAAGGTTTTTTTTTTTTCTGCAAGCTTAACGCTGGCGAGGTGCTTCCTGAAAAGTTAAGGAAGACCTCGCACAGTGTATTAGTTCACACATCTAGCGGAATTTTATTTGTTTCGCGATTGAAAATATTTTTTTTTTAAAGTGTCTCTTCAATTACGTTATACAGTAGTCCCTCGATAATGTGAACTAATTAAAACAAGGCGTTTTCGGATTTTAGAGGGATTCACATTACTGGAACTTTTTTTCAGTACTTACTAAACTGGTTGGAACGATTTTCAAATTTCTTAAAAACAACACAAAATTATTTTTTTAAATCACAGTTTAAATATTTATTAATTTAGAAGAAAAACGAAAATCGCACGCAAAACGAGCAAGAAAAACAAGAAAATTCACATTTTATAGGTTGAAAATTTCGGAAGTTCACATTATAGACATGACAATGTAAAGTTTTGCCGATTCACATTTTAGAGAAATTCACATTATCGAGGGACTACTGTATATGTATTTCTGTGAAGTTTTTCAGAGTTTTACTAAATCATTTATTTAATAATTTGGAACTTACGTATAAAATGATACTTGCATCCATTATCTTGATGACTTTTAGAAAAATTTCGCTCAGATCTTAACGTACTTTATTTTATTTTCTTTTAAGTTTACTTTACCCCTTTCAACGTCTTATATATATAAAAATCTTTGAAAAAAACTAATGAAACTTAAACTTGGGTTTCGCCATAAGAATTTTCGAGAACCAAACGAAGTGGGACTAAAGTTACAGAAAATAAATTCGCATCATCTATGCCAATCTTATACCGACTTTTCGTGCACAACCCCACTTGAATATAAGACGCAAGGATAAAACATTTGAACCTTATGATGTTAAAGGTTCAGATAGAGTCGCTTTGAGCTTTGATAATGCGCTTTATTGTTATATCTAGCAAAGCTTGGAATCTTACTTCAGCAGAAACATCAGTCACAGTAAATGCTTCTTCTACAGGCTAGCATTCTTTCTTTGCCTGTTGAACTAAATAATAAGTCGGGTATACATTTTATTATATTTATAACATATTTCGAAGCAAAAACTACAGCTCTTTGGATCGCTGATAAGTCTACATGAGTTCGAGGAACCGCCACCATCGGATCCGTTCGGCAGCAGCTTAAACACCGTAAAGGGCAATCTGATATCGGATCTTAATCAGAGTTCTATGTGGCTGGAGGATGAATTCTTTCAGCTGGGCTTTCGACCGCAAGATGAGATTACGACTGAGCTGTAGTAGAATTAAGTGTTTAAGATATTATTTGGGTGATGCTGAGTTAACCTAGCCTTTTTTAGGTTTGTAGCCCTTGCAGGAGAACTAAGGGCAAACTCTTTAATCGGATTTGCTGCATCCCTTTTACCAGCTAATCGCAGTCATTTCTGCTTACTACTTCGCATGTTTTTCGTTTTTGCACTTTGGGTACAAATTCGTCGAACGATTTGAAGGTCGTCCACAATTCGGTTTGTTTATTGTTGTTGGAACTTGGTTATAGAACTCATCCGGCAACTTAATCTCCTCATTCAACCATTTTTCATTGTCTTTCCAGAATATTCTCAGATCTCACACACTACGTTCCCACTTTGCTGAAATTTTTCAATTGAGAGAGTTTACATAAATTCGTAGCACTCTAGGAACACTGTCAATGTCCACAAGACCAAAGCTTTCCATCAACAAATCCGACATATTATTTTTACAAATATCAAAAATTAATTGATTTTTCACAGTAAAGGGTTTTCCAATAAGAGATGTTATTGTGAATGACCCGCTATTTCGGTAGCTGCCACTTTTGAAGCTTTTATTCTTTGACATTTGACAAGAAGAAACTACGCCATTACTAAAAATGGAACGATACACGCTTCAACAATGCACTGAAATTATTAAAATTCACTACAAAAATGGTGAAAAAACACAAGCAACGAAACTTAATTGATCTTTTACGGGAAAAGTTTCCGGACCGTGTTATCTCTCGAAGAGGTGATCACAATTGGCCACCGAGATCTTGTGATTTAACACCTTGCGACTTCTTCCTTTGGGGCCACGTGAAATATAAGGTCTACGCCAACAGCCCACTGTCGATTCAAGACCTCAAAGATAAAATTCGTGAGGCTATCGAGGACATAGGGCAGCCACTTTGCGATTTGGTTATGGAAAATTTCATGAAAAGGATATGGTCCTGTATGCGTGCTCGTGGTGGCCATTTGGCTGATGTTGTTTTTCATTATTAACGGCATACCTTCCTCTTTATTTCTGAAATAAACATCCGATCATTTATCTCAAAAAATGGCATATATCTTTGAATACCAAAATATGCAAAACAAAAAAAAATTGTATGGGCTGGGCACTCAAGAGCAAAAACTGTAAATGGATTCTGACAAATAAAACATTTTAAGCACTATTACACGAGGGATACATGTGGATACATTTTTAAAAAGCTTCACAAAGTCAGATGACACAAAAAAAATCCAAGCGTAAGGCCTCCAAACAAAACGAAGATTTCTTCACTTTTTTAAGCTCACAAAAAAAATCGTACTCACCTCGAAAACTTAGAATATACCAAAAAATAATACGAAAATATATTTCTTGGACTAACTGCTTATTTCAATAAACACGGAGTCGTCAATTGGACGCGAAAAATGCAAGTAATTATAAAAAAAAATAATTTTGCTCAAGTTAAGCTTCTGTTTGTGATGTCAGACAACGGTAAATACCGTTTTATTTTGTTTTTAGCATTTTATTGTCTGATATTCTACCTTTCATATCATACCAAAACATTATCATTTGTGCGACTTTAAATTTTGCATTAAATTTCGCTAAACGTGTGAAATAGCACACTGTGCGTCGCCTGCAAATTTTCGAGGTTCTCCTACGATAGTCGCCTTTCTAAGTCTGTGTTGACCGTAATGAACGTTCGGACATCAGTTGGTTAGCCGGGTTTATGATATGGAGTCCCCCAAGCCCCCTTGTAAACTTTCGGGTATTGTAAACGCGTGCAAGGTTGCGGGAAACAACAATGACGTTCCGCGCACGCAGCAAAATCAATTGGCCTCTGTTCAGTTCTGTAGATGCTGTCGTGGAGGCCGTCCGACTCTCAAACCAAAGATGATCTCAATACCGATTTTTGCTTCAAAGTTTCCAAAGAGAGTCTTGACGTCGTACTTCTGGAACTTGTCATACGTTTTCTCAATAATGTCGTAGAACGTTTCCTTGGTTGCGTCTTCGATATATTTACTGAAAGCGTGAGCACAACCCATGTTGATGTTTTCAAATTTGATGTGGACCGCAGAAGATGACTTACATTACAGAACCCTATAAGATCTCTTGCCTTTCTCTAATCACAAATCTGGCTCGCAATAAACGCTGATATTGTTTCTTGTAGCACTCGTCATTAGAGACGTCGCACAATTCATCCTTAAGTGTTTTGCTCAATCCATCTGACTTTCCGTACGGCTGTCAACCTTGTACCTACAAGTGGTCTCGAGTCGAGATTTTTCAACTGTAAGCCGTCTTTTTAGGTCCGAAAATACCATGTGCAGATGCGAGATGCTTGTCAGTGTTTCGTTTGATGGGGTCGTCAATAATTTGATCCATATAGTCGACTTTGCGTTACCCAAACGCCGCATTATGCCCGACTCGACTTACAAGGCTCTTTTTGGAAGCCGTCAACATTACACTGTTGATCCCTTTGGACGAAAGGAGGTCGGATATTCTGGATTTAGCAACGTTCACCCGGCAATATCACATCAGTATTGGAGGTCACTGCTGTAGGAAGCAGCCCACAAACAACGCTAAACAGTTGTAGATGTAGACACAATAATTCCAACTAGAAGACTCGTTTGAAACAAGAAGGCGGCAGCAGACAAGTAAAGTGGAGACCTATGCTAAGACCAAGTGGTACCAAAACCAACTTCAATAGCTTCCATTTTTATTGTAAAGCGATACAATTTCTGTGCTCATTTATATGTTGTACTCAAGCGTTAAACTGAGATAAAGTCTTTCTACAAACTTGCCTGGAGGAAGCCCCTCCAGACAGAATTGCATGTATTGCCCCCCCGAGAAAGGACTGACGCCTGACACTCTCCTTTTATAGTCTACCATGTAATAAGCACTTTCGGTGAAGCACCCCGTGCATGGCTACTTATTTGTCGAACTTATACGAGTTCAAGGACATAAAACATTAAAAACACATTTTCTGCACTTTTTATCTTCCACATTCCCACTGGGATGCCAAACACCGTCCTCTACAACCATTTTTATCTGTGCTCTGCCAACTTATTACAGTTATGTCATCTGAAACTACACAGCAGTTACGACATTATTTGTTATGTTTCGAGGCAGGACCATTTAACACGTCATCCTCGTCGCATGTGTGTTAAAAAAAAAAAACATACATAAGACTGAAGCCCATTTCAGTTTCCTTTAAACATTTTTGTTGGCACGTACCTCGAATCAATTACCCAACCGAAGTTTCGTTACAAAACATGACTGTGTCCGCTGTGATTCACTCTGACATCCATCTTCAGCGAATCATCACACATCCCCCAGGATACAACCGAAGCACAGAAAAAAAATAAAATAAATAAAAATAAAACAAAAAACAGAAAAGTTTATTTTCCTCGGTCTTTGCGTCGGCCAATTATTCGATACAAGCTGTCCTTGTCGTTCGCCTCGAGAAAGGTCGTTCCAAATCAGTGATTCCCACACCGGAAGGATGACTTTATCCGCCATATCCGCCTGATACGTGACTACGTATACGGCAGAGTGGATAGATGCATCAGCAATACTTGTAAACCGCTCTGGCTCCTAGGCTTAGTAACACGTTCGGTGTATTTAAAGAGAGAGTGTCGCGGCGCGGTAAAATACAAATAAACCAGGTGATCCGTGCTACATGCACGGATTACTGCGGTTATTTGCCCGCCGCGGATGTTTACCTTCTATATAGGGCACGAACCACGACGACGATGACAACGTGCACACATGAGATCCTGTCCCTGATGCAGGTGTGTACTCCTCCTCATTTGTAAATAGTCCGAGTTATTGTAGTCTCCGCAGAGTGCTGCAACGCTGCCGGATTTAATTAGTTTTCCAAAGTACCTCCACGCAGAATGTTAACACGTTTCCATGCGCGCCGATGACAATAACCGCCTGCCAGTCTGTCCAATTAAACCCCGACAGTGTGTCCTCGGCACTGAAGGAGAAACTTCCCAACAATAGGTACAAGCGGCGCATCCAACCTAACGGAAGGAAGACATCGCCTCCTCCCGCTCCCAGAGATCACAAGTCAACAACGCTTGACTAGAACTACTTGGCTTCACGTATACATAAATGCGACTTGCTTCAGTCATGTGCGCCTTGGGGGAATTGCCTGGTAATGTCGCCTATACCCGACATATCGAAGGGAATTATTGTCGCAAAAGCTAAAAATAAATTGGAATCTGCTCCCGCAAAACTATGGCACACTAAAGCTGTTCCCTCATCCACTTCCGGTAGCAGGTGGTGGTTACAGCCAGTACGTTGATGCGCTTCCAAAGTCACATCGCTGTTGACATTTCGAATTTTATCTCCTGAAGAGAGGACAGGGCGCAATGTCCCACAAAAAAAAAAAAAAAAAAACGGACAAAACTGTGGAAAACTGCTGACGCGAAGCTTGTTTAGCTCTTGGCAATGGCAATTGATGGCGGAACGTTTTTCTCCTTTGTTGGCAGTTAGGTGGAAATGAAGGATGGCACCGGATTTGGCGTTTTCTGTTAGTGGGCGTGTGAGCCACGTCGAGAGACTAATTTAGTTAGTTTCAGCAGACCTCTAACGATACTCATGTGCGGCGGTGTGGACACACATCATCGCCGACGAAATCGATTGATGGCTATTGTCGATGATTGATGATGTCCTAGAGATGTGTGGTGTTCTGGCCATGTGTATGCGTTTGGGAAACTTTTGAAATTGGTTCTCGTGAGTTGGGACATTTTTCAAGTGGATGGCTTCTTGACGGACAACGGCGGCATGTGCTCACGGATTTATTTGACATTTTATGGGATTTGATTTGTTTGTGAAATCTATTTCGGTTTGGATTGTTATCTAAGTGGAGTTCGAGTGTTTTGAAATTCCGCACGCTGGAGAAGACAGGAATGGAACTACTTTTGCTGAAACACGTTTTTGTTAATGTTTTTTAGGTCAAGCGAGTTGATGGACAAAAGAGTTATCAGAATTTCATTAAATGATTTTTGAATATTTGCGAGGATTGCTTGGTAGTTTTATCATGTTCATAGATTTGCCTAACAACAGAGTCTACGTCATGCTTAAAAAATTCTGCTGTTTCTTCACAGCTTTCAGACTCGTTCATTGTTCAACCCATGCAAAGGGAATAAAATTTCAATGTAAGCATATTTTGTTTCTTAAATTAAGAAAGTCAAATATTTATAAAACTTATGTCTCGGTTTTTTTTTTGTATTACTTCTGTTCCTTTTAATTAAAATGCAGAAAACAACTTTCTTAATGGCAATGTTCGGTATAGCAAAGAAAACACTTCTTATTTTAAGGACAACTTCTTTTTTATACCAAAATATATATTTCTTCCAAAATTAATTGATAAACATTTGTTATTACAAAATTTTATATTTTAATTTGAGCCAGGGAAAACTTTCTGGAACTAAGAAAAAATATTTCTGAAAATATAATTGATTTAATTGATTTGATATGATTGATTGAATCGAATTCAAAAGACGGCAAAGAAGCAAGATACGCGCCCTCGACAAAGCAAATAAAACAATTAATTCAAAATGATCTCTGGGATGGAGAAAATCAAGACGCCTTCAGTTGGCAAATAAGATGGTGATGAAGAATCTGAAGCAACAGTAGTTTTTGAAATTCAGAAAATAGCTTAATGATGTCAGAAAGAAATTATAAATAATCTTCCTAGTCCATCCATAAATTCTGTTACAAATATAAATATAAAAAATACGAGTAAACATTTTGAATTGTTTGTTTATTGCATTTATTAGATAATAATATTGGTAATTTGAAAAAAAAAAATACATCACTCGAAATGACCACCTTTTGCCTTAACACAAGCTCTTAACTGTGTTGGCCATTGAGCTACTACGGCACCTACTGTTTCCATGGACATAGTTGCCGCTGCCAAGGTCAACGATTTTTCTAGGCTCTCCAAATTTCTGTGGGGCGTTTGGCAAGCCTTGCTCTCAAATTCTAACTATACACTAGAATCACATCTGGACATCCCGACGGCCAATCCTCTGCGGCTATAAAAGCAGGAATATTGACCCTGAGACACTCCTGTGTGGTTTTGGCTTCATACGCCGGAGCAGAGTCTTGTCGAAAGACCCATCTTTCTTCGTCAAATAGAGTATTTGTTAGCTTCACTACAACACCCTCTAGCATATCTTGCTGATAGACTTTTGTACCTGTTTTGACACATTTTTCACAGAAATGTAGAGATGTGATACCTTGGTGACCAAACCATTACGGAAGCTGGATGATGGCCTCGCTGAACCCTTGGAATTACTTTTTTCGCTTCCTTTGATGACAAAGTATAAACTCTACCATTTTGTTTGTTAAAAACTTCTTCCGTGGTAAAAATTGTTTAGTCCGTAAAAAGCATGTTTTCATGCCCTTTGTTCGCGTGCCACAGCAAGAGTCTCTTGCATCTCTCTGCCCTATTTTTTTTTTTAGTTGAGGAGTTAAAAGATGGCCTTTAAATCGACGATAGGCTTTCATGTGAAGATCACCCCGAACTAGCCTAGACATCGATCTGGCGGATATGGTCAATTCCCTGGACATGATCTTCTGCTTCCGACGGGGATTTCTTTGAATACGTTCACGCACGGCTTTTACTACCGCACTCGTAGGTGCGACACGTGGACAACCACCTCTTGGCCTGTCCTCCACTTTGGACAATTCACTGAACCGACCAATAGTTCGATAAACGAACAGAAGTTTTAGCAAATTGAAGATTTGGCCAGCACTCTTTCCGCTCCTATGCAACGCTATAATCGCAATTCGGTTTTCTTTAGCACCGCACTCCATGTTAATTGACTGCAAGCGGAAACCGAACTGGGTTCTATTCATTAGTTAACAATGCACATGCTAAGAAAAAAAATTAACGGGTCTACTCCAAGTGGAAATTTTAAGAGATGGGCGCTGATAATTGTGTAACAGAATTTTTGGCAGAATTTAGGTTAATGTGTACTTTTCAAGAAATCACTTCTTGAAATCAGAACAAAGTTCTTAAGGTGGGATTGTCATATTAACAAATACGAAAAGGGGGACATCGTGAGTTTTCTATGGGGGGACAAGTTTTCAAAAAGGGGGGCAAACTTTTTTTTTACCAAAGTAAATTTTGGTTTCAAAACAAAAACTGAAAGAGAGAAAGATGACAGTACAAAACAAAAACGTACAGGAGAACAACTTTAGCATGTGAAGTGAGATGTAGTTCGTGAGTGGATGCATTCAGCTTGCACTTCAAATGGATGTGTTCACAGAGAATCTTGATATTGTTATTTATTTAATTTTAACTTAATAAGGGGGACAGTGGTTTGTATTAGGGGGGACAAACAGTTTTTTTGTATGGAAAAGGGGGACGTCTGGCATCCATATCTTAAGGTCGGTTATTTTTTTCATGAACATCTTAGGAAAATTATCTTGCGCTAAATTATCTGAGAAACAAAATTTTGTTTAGTTTTTCTGAACTTAAATTCTTAAAAATTAAAATTATCAGAATATGAACAAATTTTTTGGCCACATCTAAGGATCATTGTGATTGTTTAAAAATAGTTTATTTCCGTTTATCCGACAATCTCTTCAGCCAGTTTGGGTTCAAATTCGACATTTTATTTAAGAGTCAATACATTTTCGTGAAACGTGTTTTAATTGAAAGAAGCTTCCAATTGTACAAATTTAATATAAACAATTTTTTGTATTGTTGTTACTAAGAGTTGAACAGGAACCAGCTGTCCACTTCACTTCATAATTGGGAGATCAGACTTTAAGGCTCTTGAGCTTAAATCTAATAACTGCAAATATACTTTTTGTATTCAGCGGTCAAACTTACGCCTTGCAAATGGGCTTCATGATTTCCGTATTGTATTTTTAGTTTGTAAAAAAAAAATGTTGTACAAAAAATTAAAATTAATGAAAAAAAAAAAAAGCTTTTTACCGTGTTCACCTTACTCTGAAGAAATACCATACACTATGAAGTGCAAAGTTCTGAAATAAGGTTTATGTAAAGCCCCCTCGTACGCATTATGGTTCAGAGTCTTCTTGAAAGCAAAGAGGTTCTACATTTAAATGGTCATTTGTCAAGGGGCCTTAGCGACTTTCAAGAATCAGGTTTTGAATGAACTTATTTTTCATGTAAAACCACAAAATTCAATGACGTATTGCTTGCTCAAAGATGCTTTAATTCAACCCCTGATTATTGAAAGTCGCTAAGGCAGACGTGGGCCTACTGTTTGCCACGAGATTACAAATCGATTGACTATAAGTCCGGCTCCATATCGCTGTAGACATTGACTGTACATTGCTATATAACGCGGGGGAATTCCATAAAATGTAATCCCTTCATCTAAGTTTGCTTGAGCAACACTAACACCCATCCCACCTTTAACCTGAGACTATATCTATTGGATGCTTGTAGAACAGTAAAGTGAATTTCAAAACAGCTCTCATCTATGAGGAGCATCTTGTGTGTCTCTCCCCAAAACAATTTCAATGAACGTCTTTAGGGGTACAGTTCTGATCGTTTATTGATTTAATAACCAGCTTAAGTTTTAAACTACAAAATTCGGGAAGGGAAAACACAGCACACATAAGAAACACATTCAGTGTTTAAACAGGGCTCCAAACACACCTAGGTTCTCACAAAATCGCTCCTAAACTTTCATTTCTAAGTAAATGCGCTCACCCTGAAATAATCCCTTTGAAGGTACAAGCAGCTTACTTATTGAAACCGATGAAATTATTAAACTTGTGATGGTACTAATCGTGTAACTGTCCTGTCCGGAACAAACCATCTATAACTACTCAAATTTTATTCAATGAAGCAGGTATGCATGAAAGTAGTTGTTTAAAAAGCCCGCCTCAATAAAATTCAAGTTCTCCCTTTTCCTTCGAATTCCGGTTCGTGATGACAAACTCCCTTAATACTGAATGCACAGTTGATCCGGTCACATCCTCCACCGTTACTCTGCTTAACTAAAATCGAAAAGGGAAATGTTTTTGTACCTTGTAAAATATAATATATAATACATTTTTTGCGGATCAATTTATTTCATTATTCCCAGCGGCATTTTAGGACGGTTGACATTTATACAAAAAAAAAAAAAACTCCATGCGTTCCATGTCCTGTCTCTGCCGTACTCATGAATTACAAATGAAAATGCTTTATTTGCATGGGTTAGCGGCATTAAACATGATCTCCCATGCGGAAGGTATTTACCCTTGAACTAATAGCGAGCGTACACTGGTCGAGAGGGATATATGTAAAAATCCCAACGACGACCATGGACTCTACCAGCTGTGAATTGGGACTCTTCTACCAAAGGAATTGAGAGCAGGCAAAGAAAAAAAAAAAAAAACCAAGAATGACTCTTAGACATGCAATAAACATCAGTTGAAGGACTCACAGTTCTTTGTGCTACTCCATCGAAACGAAATGTTTACACAAAGTGCCCCAGACAACCAAGTCGTTTGTGCAACTATATACTACACGCTCAAGGATCGTAAGATACACGGCAAATGGTGTAGTGCTATCGTTAAATTAAAACGCAAACATTAACCCAAGAGAGTATAAGTGGAACTTGGAAATATGTGTATTGTATAGCCTATAATATAAAAAAGCTTTTTGGTTGAGGTGCCGTTGCTGCAATGGACCAGCTTTAATTGAGACTGCACTTAATTTTTTTATGAACTACAGGTGTACACTTTGGCAAATGCGGTTTAACACTTGAAGTACAATAGAAAGGAACAGCGGTTTTATGTGGCACTTGCAATGGAATGTTACATCGCTTACTAAGAAGGACAATGCTTCCAGCAGAAATACCAACCACACAAAAAATATTTTTTCGTAGATTTGTAAGCCGCTTATATCGAAAGTTCGTTCGTCATTTTTAGTGACGAAATCAACGACCCTATTACTGTTTTCTAGGTGACTTTGAAGCTTGTCGATAATTCTGTCGACTACTTTCATGTTTCTAACGAGACTCGTACAGCTAACAACCATATCGAAAGGACGTCATCTCAACAGAGAGATTGCCTGCACGAAAATATGGGGGAACAAGTTGTGAATTATGATTTACAGCCATTATCCAAAAGGAGTTAAACAAACATTGACATCCATAAAACATGACGAATATCCGCCTACTTAACTTGTTTACCATCTTATCCAACTCATCGTCGCATTTTATGCTCCACGGCACCTTGATTAGAAGGCAGTTAACAGCCAAGATTACCATTTCAAGGAAATCGTTTCATCAAAACGTAAACGCCTTGCAACGACACGCTTGAAATGGTATCACTGATGGCTTAGAACTGAACAACACCAACACGGCGCCGAAAAGTATATCTGAAAAGGGTTACGACAAGCAATTTCCTTTTCCATTTGTTGGCACTCCTTCATCGCGTTTCACTTAATTTCCACAGAAAGGACTGTTTCTCCAATTAATAAGGAATTAGACGAAATCAATTGTTTGCTTGTGAAACTGCTGTCGCGGACACTCATCGGACGGACTACAAAGAGTAATTAACGAGCAATTAAATTGAGTACCACTTTGCGATGAGCAACCCCCTCAGGAGTTCAATTCTTCGGTCCATACTTTACCAGTTACCACCCCTACCATCATCATCATCATCATTATCAAACCAAATCCTGACAAACAAAGGCCAACTAAATGGTATTCGATAAATTTCTCTAGATGTACGTTCTATTGGCGAGAGACAGCAGCAAATCAAATTCCAGAATAAACGCTAGAAAGGAATTCCTGCGATTAATTTGAAGAGGCATTAAAAAGTGCCCAAGCTTTACCTGACACACAGACCTGTCGTGTCACTCATTTAGATTGCATAGGAATTGCGAGGCGGGGGCCATTTATTTCGGTTCTCCATTGTGTATCATTTTTTAATCATCTGCCCCACTTTGGAGTGGGGACTACCTAAAAGGAGGAAATCTTCCCAAAACGCGCTTCGCCGATACGTGCACGGAATTGTTAATTTGTAGCAGCATTGCTAATTTCTCCTTATCACCTATTAAACGTAGGCAGCTAATTAAAAATATCATCTAAGGGGATTATGGGATGAGACCTCCACTTCTGCTGACATCTGACTCCGGCACGAAAAGGAGTTCAACGAAAAGATTTATGGCGATGAGAGCAAAAAAGGATATCCCATTTCCCATATACCCATTTGAGTGTGGACGGGGCTCGTGGCGGATAACGAAAACGAGAAAATTTATGGAAGTAGGTCGATTCTGTCGCATAGCCAGCAATCAAATTAAATCCGTAGAACTGTCCCGTTTGACCATCATCATAGGACAGCGATGCAGCGACGATTAATTCGTTTTTGCTGCTTTCATCTTCATTGTCTATATTTTGGTGTGTGAGTATTTTTTTGGTTCTTTTTTGTTATTTGGGGTAGAATAAGTAAATAAATATACGAACATGACAAACCAACAGACAAGGCGAATTGACAGGATGTGGCTGGTTTGGCTTGGTGTGGTGGGCTGAAACAAAAACAGTGTTCGTGACTTTAGAGAGAGCACATACAGTCACAGACAGATGAATGGGGACTGGGGAGTATGAAATTTTAATGAAAGAAATATATTACGTTCCCCTTCTCATCCAGAGAGAAGTCCTAGTTTTCAACATTATTTAAGTGTATGCGTATGCGACATTTATAGATACTCTTTGATGCACACTGGCTCTCTCTCTCTCTCTCTTCGTTCTGACTGCTCGCAAAAATGAGGAAAATTTCTAATCAATGAAAATATTCTGCAGGAAGGCTTGCAATTGCATTGCATTGGTTTTGCTAGTTCCTGTTGGAGAAATTTCCCCAGCAGTACTCAACTGGATAGGGAACACTTCCCCACGCAGACCTACATTATGACAGATGGCAATTGTTGATTTTTGTTCTTCTTGTCGGTGCAATCTGCCAAAAGGCAAGTAAGAAATTTTATGCCGAAAATTCTCACAGCTGGGAAATCGAAGCGAGTCGGTGGGTGAGGTTTTTTGTTTTGTTCTTAAAGTTCAAAGTGTCAAATCCACACAAAAACAAAGTTAAATCACCGCAAATATGTGGAAAGGTGTAGTAATCCTTTAAGATGTGAATTGTTATGGTGGTGTGGCTTTCAGATCAATTTTCGTTCAAGCATACGTGTGTGAGCGCTTTAATCCTGAAACACATAAAGATGGAGTTATAGCAAGGAGACTGCATAAATACATCTACACCTATCTATCCCAGTAGGCAATTCTGAGAGGATGTTTGGTGCTTGCCAAATGATGGCTTATTGAATGTCAGACGCACAAAGGAATTGAAATCTATATATGCAAAGTAAATGTTTCAGTTGGCAGATTAATCTTGGGTCGAACAAAAGGATCCAAGTGATGTACGAAAGTTATCATCATCAATGAAGCCGTAAGGCAATTCAATTTCAATGCATTAAAAAGGAAACTTTAAAATATTTAGTTACAGCGGTGGTCAGAATTGAGTGCAATTTAATTACCGGACTACGTAATTTAGCCAAAGTGATTTATAAATCACGAAAGGCGTCTCTACCGAACTTTAAGTGATTTAGTGTGACATTTTTGTCAACTTTGACATTAGGTGTCCAACACCAGATAGTTCTTTTTTTGTTGTTTCTGTTTTTTTGCCATACCTGCCAAGAATAAAACAATTTTTTATTGAATGTACCTAATCAAAATTTCAAAAACTCACCGAAACACGAACAAAATAAGAAAATTGAATTTGAAATAATTTTTGTCGAGTTTTTTTTTATATTTTTGTTTGCTGAATAAAGTGCTGAAGTTAATAACAGGTATGTTTGATTTTATTTGTGTATGTTTGTGTAGGTTTGTTGAAACTTTGCAAAAGAGTAGTAGTAGTTTTTCTTAAATACAATCTGGGACATTTGAGCTTTAGGCGAGGGAATTTTTCTGTCAAAGGTCTGGTAGCACTAGCTACATACAGTAGAAGTCGATAATAACGACGGTGAAGGGACCGAGGAAATAAGGTTGTTATAACCGGCGGTCGCTATATACGACTGTCTTCCACAAATAAATATATATATATATATCTGTGGTCACAAGGCAAAACCGCTTAAGTCTGTTTTACTCATTGTTCAGGAGAGCAGTTTAAAGTTTTTTTTACTCCATTGACTCTAGTGACTTAAGCTGTTGTTTTTTTGAAATTGTGGCCACTTTTTTAAAGATATAAAGCTGAAAAAAATTTACAAAATAGATTTGGGTACGCTGAATCTAATGGCATCAAAATCTTTCGTCTTAAGTCGACTTAAGCGGTTATGGCTTGTGGCCACTGATATAATGAAACTAACCAAATGAAAAGAAAGTGGACGTTATAAGCGACTGGTCGTTATAAGCGACTTCCACTGTAGTTGGCATCGTGTTAAGCAGCGATTTAAAAAAATAAGAACGTGTTGCGAGACTTCTTGAATTTTTCCAAAGCAAAGGAGAAAAAAAGTGCGGCGGCTTTAATACCTTTATTGCTTGCAGTATATTACAGTATATTTACATCGACATTTCAATTATTTAACTCTTTGAAATTTTGTGTGCGACAGAACTTCACAATTAAATCTCAGCTCTTGACAGGCCACCCGTTTCTATAGCAAAAGTTGAAATTGGTAGATAAGTATCGGCCAGTGTTCTCATACCGAGGGAAAATTATTTTTTCTATATTTCGAACAGTTTTAAGGGAAAATATTAAAAAGGAAACTTTGTTTAATTGTAACAAAAAAAAAAACAAAATGGCACCTACATACTATATAGACCTACTTTTATATTAGGAGTGTTTTTTCAGCTTCGATCTCAGCAAAGTAAAGTGATTACAACAACTATCCACTCTGAGTCCCGAAGTGTCAAATAAGCGTAGTTGTTGCAATTGCGTGCTGAAAAACCTATTTTACTTTGCTTTGCTGAGATCGAAGCTCAATAAAACAGGCCTATTGTAGAAGACAGCGAAATATTGAAACTCGTCCTGAAGTTAATACCTCATTGGTAGTTAAACGTACGTACCATGCACCGAAAGAAGTTTTCAGCCCTCTTATTCTCGATCACTTAGTTGCGTAATCACAATTCGATCCAAAATGACTGTAACATTTTTTCCTTCAAAACAGCTTGGGAAAAAAAAACAGGCAACAACTTAAATAAATAATTAAGAGTAAAGCGAAAAAGACTTCATCGCTCTGCCTCCTTAATGCAAAAAAAATGTTATTGTGATTGTAGACTGTATGTCCCAGGGGATGTGGCGACTCGATGAAATCCCATATACAACCGATATGATTTCACGGACGGAAAAACAAAAAGTCCTCAAACAACAATATAATTGGTACCTGGAACTCCGAAAACTCTTCTCCATTGCCGGCCACTTCTGCATAATTTATATATGTAATTAGATCGCTCTGTTTGGGAGGGGTCTCCCATTCTAAATGAATCTTTTCAATTTAAAGCAATGACTTTCCACAATTCCCCACTGCCAACGGATGCCTGTTGCCATAAAAAGTCAACTTCCTTTTAACTTTACAGTAAGTACAAAAAAAAAAGAATTTCTCCGCCCTGCCGTGGGAATATAAGCCTTTCTAAAATGATTTATTTATTTGCAATTTTCTGGTCCCCTACTCTCTTCATCTGGTAATATATTCCATACTTGCATATGAAACAAGAGCACACTTCGCATATGTATAGTGGTGCTAGACTGTCAGCCATTCTTCAGATTATGGCCCCTTGCCATCAGGATCTGCCTGTTCCAACCAGACGTTCTTACATAAAGCGTTTTATTAGCATTTTATAGTTGCCTCGTTTTATTTATATTACCACCCCCAGTAATATAACAGCTGGGCCACCTTTTTATTTCACATCATTGAACATAATAATTGTTTGACATTTTGACACGGCACACGTCGTGCCGCCATTAAATTCGCCGGAATGGAGATTGGCCACGAAGGAAATTCAAAATGGAAAAGAAATTAGTTGGTATCCCGACTCCTGGCTGTTTTAATTACCATGGTGGATCGTAATTTAACAATCGCAATAATTATAAATGTTAAATGATGTCGATGGATTAGGCAGCTCGGGGCACTGCAGTTGAAATATTTGACGAGCATTTTCGTTTGCATTTTAATAATTAAATTCGAAGTCACCTGATAAGTGTACTATTTTGTATATGCCTTATGGGTAACATTATCCCCTCCGAAGTGTAAATGTCGCATAGTTTTCAAATTAATATTATTATTTGTCCGACTTAAGTGGGATTAGGAGTCCTGTCCCATTCACGCAAATTGAATACTAAAACTCCAGCAATTCAAATTCAAAAGCCTGCCTATTTAAATGTGAATGGATGTTATCTAAGCCATAATAAAACCGACAAAAAATCAAAAATGATGGACACACATCAATATTGGCGCCGGACAGGCTTAAAGCTTTAAATTAGAAAAATTGTGTTCGACCAACCATCAAAGTCTGCACGCGCTTCCATTCATTCCCTTTGAAAGAAGTGTGTATTCCTCTTTATTTAATTAATTCAATCGATAGAAAAATAATATAGCATTTTAAATGGAAAGCCATTGAGCCCTGAGCATAACACTTTCTTAAATTGATTACGTGTCACAGTGGGGGCGGCGGACACAGACCGAATTAAATAAATTCCCAAAGGCGTTCGCCAAATCAATGCAGTTAATCATTATCGGGTAGTTAAGTAGATAAAGAGCGTGGCTAAGTACATACACAAAAAAAAACTCATTATTGTCAATCGTGTGCCTCGGGTGTCATGTTCAGTTATGGAAACCATAAAAATGGAGGAACGGTGGTATGAAAACCAATTTGTTTAGTTAAACGTTTCATCGAATTACAACGAATAACATAGGTATATTTTGTAGCTGTCATGTACTATCTACATCTTTCCAGAATTTCACTGTAGAGCTTTTATATACAAACAGAAATAAAGGTTTTAGGTTCTGCGTTAAACTACGATTACATTGATTGATAAATTGTAATATATTTGAAACTTTTCATTACCTAAAGGTTGTCAAACAGTTTGATTTCTATATTTTGCTCGTGAAATATTTGAAGCTGTGTCTGACAGCAAAAACAATTTGACGTTTTGCAGCACATTTTTCTTGAAATTCAACTCACCACGGAAGTGTCAGCAAATTAGCCGAAGGTAAATGGAGATGTTCGGGTACCTAGTTTAGTAAGTCTGTCAGCTGACGGACTAGATGTATTTCAGTTTTTATTGGCCTAGAGTTGTCACGTGAGTAGTTTTTTTCAGTTGGCGTTTATTTAGGTGTAGCCGACAAATCTAGTCAAGGAAATCCTGCCTGCATACTCAGTTGACATTTCGAAGTGTCAAAATTCAAAACAAACCGCGAGAATACAAAAATAATTCATGTTTCATAGTCAACGTGTTCGTATGCCTAGTCCAGACAAATCTAGTTGAAGTTTTACATGAAGTATTTTTTGCAGGGAAATATCTTCATATGGGGAATAACTTCACCTTGACTGGAAAATAATTTCACTTTTTTTAACAATGTGAAGTTATTTCCCCTGTGAAGTTATTGCGCGTGAAGTTATTTCCCTTCACCGAACTATGTATCTGGAAGTCACCAATGTTAAGTGCAATTGACACATGGGCTAAGTTTTCGTAATTTGTCATATGGAGTAAACGAACTCACGTTCGTTCGTTCGTGAATCCGACTGTGTATTTTATAACTCCCGTTTGCAAAGAAACTTTAGTATTTTTTTTTCTGCCTCAAGCTGTACTAAGCTCCCATACAAATTCTCTCCAAAACTTAGCTGAGCTAAATCTAAACGAACCAACTTAGCTGAGTTATACGCAGCTCGAGCTAAAGAATCAAACTTTCGTTTCAGAATGTACTTCATGTGTCTGTCAAAATTTAGCGTGGCCATTTAATGCGTCGGCACATTTACTCAAGCTAAATTGTGACAAGTCGTTTTGTTTTGTTGCGGAAAAGTATGCGAGGATGAGCTTTTTTAATTATTACATAAATGAGAAGTACCTCAGAAATAGTTAAAATAAAAGAGAATTCAATTTTTTGAAGAAAGTTTTTTAAAGAACAACTGTTTTCTGTGACAAAGATCAAATTAAGCAAAGCAGTACGCTGTTCAAGATAAATTTGTATGCCACTGTACGAAAAATCTCTACACAATTTTAGTAAGCATATTAATGCAAAATACACTTTTCCACAGCTAAATTTTGATAGATCAGAGAAAATATCGGTATTCGCAACCAAAATTTCAAACGAAAGCAAATTAACAGTATGGAAATTGGTTAAAAATTCGTTGTTGTTAATTTAATTTCTTTTAGAAATGGAATATTTTAACGAGAAGTAATGGAAAAGGTTTTTGAGGAGGGACCTGAAGAACAAATAAGAAACTAAACAAAGTCAATCTGCTTTACCAACCCATTTTTTTTTTTTTTCGGAACTTACACTGTCAAAATTAAGCGAACATTAAGCGAAGTGGTGGAGAGAAACATTGGAGAGGCGCTTAATTTTAGCTTTCCTGGAACAGCATACTAAGCTTAATTGTTTAATTTTTTGACTGATATTATGTGGTACATTTTAAGCGGATATAACCGCTGACAAAATATTGACATTTTATGTTGGGAGCCTATATTTCATTCTTTTTAAGTGACAGAAACATTTAAATGTCACCTAGTTTCCGGTGGAACTATATTGGTTCCGTTCCCGAACTTCGTGGGAAAATATTGGTTGAATCATATATTTTTTACAATGATTGAAAAAGATATACAAAATTACACGAAAGTGTTCATTTTATTGTGAAGTAAATATCTTGACATTATAAGTTACTTTTAAATTAGTATATTTGACAGCGGTCTGGCAGTTGTATCAATCTAAAAAAAAATAGTTTCACAAGAATTTTACATTTAAATGTCTCACCTGTCGAAATAACCTCGTCGGGCATCATGTAACTAAATTTACTTAACTAGAGCTCCTAACTTACCGGCATTTTCAAACACAAGGTTTTACATTAACTTTGACGTAAATACGGATGAGAATAGGAAGTGTAGACGATGGAAAGGTTTTTTATCAAAATCGTTGATAAATAACTTAAATATTTATCTTACACATTTAAAAACCAAATTTTGGATGAATTGAAAACAGTAAGATGACACAAGGCGTATAATTCTTGAGCAATCCAAACATGTGACTTAAGTAGGTCACTAGCAGAAATTGTGAACAACGACAGATAGCTTGATGTTTGGGGTTAAGACTGTACTTATACCTATTAGCAGAGTGTAGATAATAAAGATGTGGCTAGATTTGACAGCAGAGCAATAATTATTATCTGAATAACAATTGTTACTGTTGTCTTACAATCGAATCTGTCAAAACTAAATAAAGAGCTGAACCTGACCCAATTGTGCAATTAGCTTCTATAAAATGCATACACTAATGTTTATAAACACCCATTTAAGTTCGCCCTCCCCTTAAAATAACTGTCCCATAAATTAAACATTCCATAAACAAATTACCCTTTGTACCTCTGAAGTGGCCTGCTCCTTGTATAGATAAAGCTGGCCAGATAAAATAAAAACTCATTACAAAACAATATGGTTGTAGTCGAGCTAGTTGTCTGTGCTCTGGCACTACCCTCTGCAGCATGCTACAGCTGCATCCTTTGATTTAACGGTACATACAGTTCATGTTGTTCTTTCGCGAACTCGCATGACCGAATGACCTAATTTTTTACGGCAACACCGCATACAGCAGCAGCGCCGAGTAGGCACACAAACCGCACATATCAACCAGAAATACACTGCTGCACAAATAGGGGTGTGCAACAGACGCACACAGAGCAAAATCCAAGTTGTAGGAGCAGCAAAAAGATGGGGCATCCATAGATGGCCCCAAACTGCACCGGGCAGCACTCAATAAAAAATGCATTTCAACAAACACTTGACAGATGCTGCTGCGGCACAATTTTAACTGGCAAGAATAACAGAGAAAGACTTACCAATAGCACGAGACATAGGAACAGTCCGCAATTTTTGGAAACAGCAAATCGGTCGTCATTCTGTTAACACTAGGGATTGTTGACTAGGATGCGTTTGTTTTGTTTGTTAACCTCTTGAACTAGGCAGCCACCTCTTCCGGGGAACAACTTTTACGTTTTTATTGCACACTTTCCGGCACAAATGAAATCACAACGCTGACTTTTCGAATTTCCTTTAAATATTTCACAAGCAAAATTCCGATCAGACTCTGAGAATAATACACAAAAACTCTACGTGGACAGGAGCAACGAAGACAACAATTACAAAGAGCGTCGGAGGAGAATATTTAAGGGGTTGATCGAGCTGGAGATACTAATAGGAACACCGACAGCGACAAATTGCGATGGAAGTGCAATGGCACGGCACTGCGTTTGCATAGGGAATCCTTTGAGTTTTTGGACCAAAAAATGCAAACAAAATCGCTCCACTCGCCCGAATGAGTCGTCAACTCATTTGCACTACGTTTTCGGGAGTATCGATTGAAGGGGATCTATGTAGGTAGTACTCCGCTTTGGCACAGGCAGACGAAACTGCGAAATGCACACAGAAAATGACAGCACGAAAGTTTGCTTATCCACACTCCACTGACAGCACACTTTTTATTTTTCTAATCAGACAGACACAAATAAAAACAAACCGCAGATAGACCGAGTATACGTTTCTCTCTGGATGAGTACCCGTGCGTCCAGCACCAGAACAGTATGTGTATTTATTTGCAAAAATTATTTTAACGAAGACCGACGAATGTAGGTCTACTCACTTTCCCGTATCTGTATCAACTCAGATTTTCTCGCCGAGATACTCCATCGAGAACCGTTTGTTCGTGCCGGCGATGAAAATTGAAAATCCAGCGCGTGAAAATGTGAGGTGAATAAAAGTTTGGATTTATTTTTGTGCGAAAGAGCGAGAACAGAAATACTTTTGCGCGGCGAAAACGACTGAAATAGGGGTAGGGGTTAGGGGATGAGTGAGCGAACTAGGTATGTTATACATCCTGAGCATGAGCATTTTATTCTTGTTTTAGTTGCTGTTTTTGTGAAGCTTGCACTTTTTGGAATTGTGTTGAGCATTATTTTCCATTAAAGAAAATTTCTCGATTTTCTCATTTCCCAAATCCCAACAGGAACCGGTAGCTGCCTCTCTCTCTAGCTGACAATGATTAGAAAGAGAGCAATGGATCTGACGCGCAACTGGTATTCTGCCTCGCCTGCATCTACAATTTCTAAGTGTTGTTTTCTTGTTGTAGCTGAAGAGAATGGGGACGTTCAAATATCTAGTTTAATAAAACTGACAACTGTCTGACTAGATGTATCTCGGTTTTATTGCCATAATTCGGCCATATTAGCACCTGTTTCAGTTGACGTTTATAGAGGGTAGCCAACCAATATAGTCAAGAAATTCGTGACTGTTTACTATGTTGACAGTTCGTATATGTGCTGACGTAGAAAAAGTGACATTCCCGACCAATTCAATTTTTGCGTTCAGGTTACATCTCATCCAGACCATTCTAGTCGACTTAAGATAACTAGATTCTTGAATGTGCCCAATGTCGCATGTGAGTTTCTTACAGCAGAAAATGTCAGTTGGGCTTTCACGAAGAATTGAATCAGAGCGCCAACTGTGTGTGGCAAAAGTAACGTACTACGAGTAAAGGTGTATACACAATGATTTAACTGGTATCGCTGCTTATAGGAAACGAATTCAATAAAGTAGTAAACTGGAAAATCAAAAATGTAATTCCATACCACTTTTCAAATGTAAACGATCGTGGATAAACCCAGTTTATAGCGTAGTTCAATTTTATACACTGGGAGCACCTATCGAATTGTAGTTATTTCGTTATAAGCCTTGTTTTTTTAGCTTCGTTCTCAGCAAAGCAAAGTAGGATTTTCAGCACGCAATTACAACAACTGCACTCTACTTGACACTCCGAGACTCGCAGTAGTTATTGTAAATTGTGTGCGGAAAATCCTACTTCACTTTGCTTTGCTGAGAACGAAGCTAAAATAAAATAGGCCTATAGATTGGATTGGATTTAAAACACTTTTAAAATATATTGCCATAGAACAAGAAAACATAAATCTATATTGCGCTAATTTTGAGCTTAAACCGAGTTCGTCCATTGCATCCAAAGTTGCAAAAAAAAAAACAGAATTAGAACCATGACAGAATTGCATTCTGCTCAGTGGCTTTTATTTTAGTTTTTCACTCAAAAACACTAAACTGCAACTTTTGCAGGCAGGAATTTTCCGTTCCCAAGCAGCCGCTTGACCCTAAAGATCTGACAAAATTTATTTCGCCTTAATTGCTTGCAAAATATTTTCAAATTTAACCATAGACAAAATAATTATATTTTAACTATATTTTGTTCTATGAGAATTTATTGGATCGGAACAGCCGAACACACCCAAATCGGTTAATGTCATCGAAGGTTGAGTTTGTATGGATGGAATTGACAACAGTCAGCTGTCAAACGTTGGTTTTTACTTTTAAAATTAAATTTCAAACATATATTTTGAGTTGAGTATAAATATTGTTCAGTTCCAAACAAAACTGTAAAAAATGAAAGCCGATTCGGATTCAGAAGGCAGTTTCGACGCTAATGCTGTGCAATTATCTAACGTTCTCACGCGAAGTGTTTTTAACATAACGCTTGATTGTAAGACCAAACACCAACACCAATTTCCATTTGGTTCCTGAAATATACTTCCAACTTCTATATTTTGCAGTGCCCGATGATGAAATTAATAAAAACAATGAGAATACAGAGTAAGTTGGTCGACTTCTCCAATCAAAGTGACTAATAGCATAATTTCAGCTATCAAAAGCGACTGAATGAAGAAATCGACGAGTGGTTGTCACTGCTAAAGAAAATCAAGCAAACAGTCAGCAAGTAAGCTATTTCTGTGCAATGTGTGCAACCTCCTGGTTCAAAATAATCATTTCAGTCCATCCTCAACGACCAAAAACGTTGATTACTCAGTCCTTCATCCTGAGAAGCTCGCATACCTAATGCGGGCCCCTTGTTTGACGAAGTTCGTTGAAGAATCCATTCAATTCCGGAAAGAAGCCAACCTATACATGGAAGACTACGCAGAGATTCTTGAAATGCATGACCACCTCACTGAATTGTGTCAAAATCGCTTGGACAATCAGAAATCCACATTAACTGAACAGCTCATCTTTAATAATCAAACACCATTTCGGGAAATAAACTAAATCTATTGCTATGCGTTATTTTAAGTAAAAAAATTGTTTCACTCCTTTCCCCAGGCAGCTAGGTATTTCATCAAATCAGTCAATCCATCGAAGTCGGTTCGGCTAGTTGGTGCGTCGGTTTTAGTCAGTCTGGGTAGGCCCGATCCCATCTTTTGTTTGAATTCTTCCATCTACATGCGGAGTATGTATGTTATATCGAGATATGACAATAGCAGCTATTACTTACATTTGTTGCACCAGATAATTTCCAAATGCCAAAGCAAAATGCTCCTGTTCCCAAAACGGCATAGAGTGTACCCCATCCAAGGGCACGTAGTGCTAACGAGGAGCCTTCATCCATTCTGTATACTATGGCACGTCCGCCTTTAACCAGGAAAGCGGCTTCTTCCTGTTTCGCTTTGCCCACAGTTCGAGAAAATCCAAAAAGTGCACCGGTGCCAGCGACGAGACCCAAGAAAGCTCCAGCTAAGAATATTGTTCATAGATTACACAAACTCACGCTGCTCTGGGTCGGAACTAACCTCTGTAGCGATGTTTTCTACGTTCCTCATCAGCGTCGGTGTTGTCGATTTGTGAACCAGACATTTTTACCGAACAATTTATTTTTCTGAATTCTGCGGATCTATTTACATCTAAATCTTTGAAGAGCCAAAAGCACTGTACTGTAGCTGTCAGAGGTCAGACACAGCAGCTGCGGTGCTTATTCTGTCACTGCGCACCTATCATCCTATAGATGGCGACACACACAGTACGGAGAATCGTTTGGTCGTTACGAAATTTTATATTTCTTAAACTTGATTGGATGTTTATTGTTTTTAATTCTTTACATAGCTATGTTGGTTCAGATATTGTATCATACTTGAGAGTTGATAATAACAGTGATTAATCAGCATGAAAGTAAACAAGATAAGATTTGGCAAATTTGCTCAACTGGGTGAAATTATATTCGACGCTTGAAGGACACTGCATTTGTACAATTCAATGTTAGAATTATGAGTAGGTGTGCAACTTTTCACCGATACTTTGTCAAACAAGATGTACTCGAAGTTCAAAGCCAAACCTGACGGAGTGGTTGCAGACAGAGTAACCTTGCGAAGATTTCTATTGCAAACTGAATTTATTGAAACCTGTGACCTTGATCAAACTTTATAACACTCCTCCAAACAATAAAATTGTCACGAATCGTTCCGACAGAATCGAAATGTAAACCCAACTGCCTCGCCGGCTTACATCTGCATCTAAACAAGTGTTAATTTATATACCTACTGCACATATTCTCAGGGTTTGTTAATATCCACTTTACAGTCTACTCATCTCTAAAACAAATATTTGCTCATTACAGTCGACTCATCCATCAAAGGCGGGTTGAAACTACTAATCCCACTCGATATCTTCAACTATTAAAAAAGCAGTTATATCAAAGCGCTTGTGCTGATTTACAACTTCGGCATCTTTATGTACCCAGCCACGTTTAGGGCTACAATAAAGTGCCTAAAGAGCTCTATTGCTGTCGTAAATTTTTGTCTAGAGCTTAATTGAAAAATAATGTCAATTGAACTGCGTGAGATACTTGTTAAATTTTTAAATCTGATAGAGAAATAAAACAATAAATGCACCTACAGCAAAATAAGTTTGTGATAGGAATTTTAGAGCTTGCGGAACTTGGTTAGTTGTCTTATCATGTTTGAAGCACCTTTCACACGCCAACCACCACTAGCTACTTATGCTGATGACGTCTAATCCCCCAGGCATAATATCGCCGCTATCGATGGACACAGCTGATGGTGCGGAGCTGCCTCTAGACGTTACGATTACGAGTATACGCGCTGCTCCACTACTACCAAAGGTTCGAATTTGTTAAACATGTGAATGCGATCGGAATCGAATTCATTGGCTTAGTTAAGCGTTGAGGTTCAGCGGTTGCGGACGCGTGTTCTTTAATCATTAGATACACGCCAAGGAGTGTGTCACATACACTAGACGTGTGATCCAAGTCCAAGTGGCTCGTAATCGTGATCATATTTTGGGGGAATTCGAGGAAACAGGTACCTACCGCCTTTGTGTTGTGTTGTAAACGCTGTGCTATTGTTCTAAAGAACATCGCGTCGACTGGTTCTACCAGTTTCCGTGTGCTTGTGTCAGTCATCTTAATTAATTCAATTCTTTTCAAACAAACAATAAGAAATCGTGGTGTGAAATGAAATCATCACCATTGCTATCTTATCACTATAAAAAAAATTATTTAAGCACAAAAATGCAACCCTATCGGTGAACGCCCGGTCCAAGTCGATCCTAATTCATCGACTTCTAGTCCACGACCTTGTCAATGGGTGTAATAAACAAATGGACAGACGACCAGCGATTAATCGCATGAGGCGGACGGCGCGGCGATCGAACAATACTCTGCTGTATTATCGGACAAATTAATTATGACCGATCCGCGAGGCACGCTTATGAATTACTTTTTGTCGTACAACACATTCTCGTGTCGTGGCCAGATCGCGTCTTCCTTCATTTATGGTGTATATATAGAGATAGCTGATTAAAATTCTGGAGGAGGAGGAGCAGTTACACTTCAGATAGGATCGCTGCCGGCGAGCGGTGATGATTTATGAATATTTCATGGGCGATTGCTGTATAGGGAAATTGGTTAACCTTTGACTTAAAAGACTTAATGTGCAAATAGAATTGAGTTCGTATTGTAACCGGCAGCTGTTTTATTGCCCAACGAGTCGAGAAATTAATTTCCTCTTCGAGATTAGCGGGCAATATGGACAGACCTACGACAGAAAAGAAAGTTGTTGGAATTTCAATTAGGCTTTTTTTTTCTTTGTTTGATAGGATTATGTACTTTGTTTGTGAATATTGTGTAAAATTCGGTGGACAATGTTTATTTAAAAAGTACCGATTATGCCAAAGGATTTTGTCAGGCAAAGAGACGAGTTTAGCCTCTGTTTACTTAGTTGGTTAAAACTGCAACATTAGTGGCAACAGAATAGTGTTACTTTTACCATAATTGATGGTCTTAAATTTGCTATAACATTGGAAAGGCCTAGACGCAAAAAGTTCGCAAAAGACGGTTTAAATTGATTGCCTTGTCGCAGAAACTCGGTAATCTACTGCGATTGGCAATCTACTCGATAATAATTACTGTCGATTGTGTCCATTAATTTTTGATTTGATTTTGTATAAAATTATCAACGAATTGATAAAAAATAGAAACTTAAGTGACCCTTCCTTGATTTTCATTTACAAAAACACACTCAATTTTAGCCAAGGTTTCTAAACAACTTTAACATTGTGTTTCATTATTTGACTTCACTGTTCGCTACTAAGAATTTTAACATCGTGAATATAAATTGAAATCAACAATTGCGCCACCTATCGGGTCCAAATTATGTGTTTGTCTTTTCGCTAAACCAGCATAAATGGTTAATATTGGTTCTTTTGGTGCACAATTATAGAATTTGTTGACAATTTCCCTACACGCCAACTATGGGATCCTAGCAAGTAACAAGCGTCTCTATATTTTGTGAATCGGTCAAGTCGCTCAAAAGTTTCACGATCCATAACAGACTTCTAAGTGTGTGGAATAAATCAAAAATACTATTTTTCCGATCTGATACGAACAGTGACATCTACAGGTGAAAGTATACGTAGCATTTAGGTGGATGTCAAAAATTGACCCAGATGAATAGTTGGATAAGATCTTGTTCCATATCAGAACACTAGAATGCGAATATACTGCTAACATACGATTATGAGTGAAAAACTCTATAAATACACGTACAATTAGGTTGCATGTCACGAATATGATGCTACTTAAATTTGAAAATTCATGATGTCGACATTTTCCATATAAAACTATCTATAAGCCTGTTTTTTTGAGCTTCGTTCTCAGCAAAGCAAAGTAAAGTAGGATTTTCAGCACTCAATTACAACAACTACGCTCTACTTGACACCTCGAGACTCGCAGTAGTTATTGTAAATTGTGTGCTGAAAATCCTACTTTACTTTGCTTTGCTGAGAACGAAGCTCAAAAAAACAGGCCTATTGTAATTTGTGTGCTGAAAATCTTACTTTACTTTGCTTTACTGAGAGCGGAGCTCAAAAAAACACGCCTTATATTGCGACGTAGAAAATATTCAAAATTGAAAGTAAAACTGTCAAGGGGTAAGAAAGAAAATTTACTCTACGATGACAAAATAATAATGAGTGACATTCACATTAAGCCCGTATGACACTACATTTTTCCCACATTTTTAAAATGTTGAAAAGACAGCGTTGTGTAAAAGAGACTGAAACTGTATTACGAAACGTCAAAAAAATGCATTAAAAATGTACCTATTGAAATTACATTTTTCTGCTTTTTTTTTGACATATTTGTTAAAAATAAATTCGTTTGAAAATTTGTGGTTGCTTTGCAAACAATAGGTTCGTTTGCGTACGCGGTTTGAATCGAACGCAATCGATATAAATCGATCACAATCGCACAAAGTCTATACACGTACTCATCAAAAATGACAGGAAAAGAGAAAATTAGCAAAGTAACGAGTAGCTCAGAGAATTTCAACCGGCAAGTACTGATAGCTATATATGTCAAATGCACAGAGTTGTCAAGAAACAAATTCAAAATCCGTCTTAAAAATGAATTGCACAGAAAAATAAAATCTGTAAAAAAGAAGAAAATTCGTTGGTGGTCGAATGTTGTCCTAGAACGTTTCATATGTTGCAAAAAGGTAAGTTATATTTATTTATTTGTGATATGGATTAGATGTCAAAGATGAAAGTTGCTCAAAGTAGCTCGAAGTGTATCCACGCACTTTGGCGTATATTTTCAGCTCTCAGAGAGAGTTTTGCTTAATTTTTTGAGTTTGACAGATTTGTAGTTTTTGGCTCGGGAAAGTACGCGAATAGACCTAATTGCTACACCTTTCGTAATACACTTTCAGTCGAATTTCTTTATAAGTTCATATGAAGTGTGACGCACAAAACGATTGTGGTGTAGCGGTGTGTAACGCTGACTTTTCAACATGATAAAAGTGAGGAAAAAATAAAGTGCCATACGGGCTTAATGAAAATATATCACAAGTTCCCAAAGTCACTAAAAGAAATATTATTAACAATAAACAGCTTAAAATGGGGCCCTAGTCTAGTTGATAATTCATGTTGACGCTATCGCAAATAATCTACTCTTCACAATTTTTCTTCATAAAATTTTATAATAACAATTTAACAATTTTTGACAATCACTTAATTTTTTTATTTACGTATCAAATTAGTAATAGCTTAGTGTGTCCAAAATTAGATATTTATTAAAAGCAACACTTCAGATCCCCACGAATTACTAGGAAACTTATTTCGTTTGACACATAATTAAATGTCAACTGAGTAGCCAGGCAAGAAACTTCAGCATCATCAAACTTTTGTTTGGATTGTTTTCAATGTCACTTTTCGTTCGATCGCACACGTCTGCAAGTTAAAAATGTCAACAAGTAAACGCCAAACAAATAAAACATATAGAAAAATGAAGTTTGAACTCATAAGTCGTGGCGTGAAATGTCAATTATTTTCAAGAATACGCAACAGCATAGCTAATGCGAAGTTGTATTATGGGCAGATATAAAAGCCTAGTCATCTTAAGTTGACTAGTTTTGTCTGGACTAGACTTCCCCTGAAAGCAAGAACTATTTTGTACATCATCTAAGTATTATTCACAGTGCCGCCACGTTTCTGGTTACAACTAATCATACCTAATACGATAATTTATGGTGCTATAGTTGAGTCAGCTAAAGGCCTAAAAATACGGTTTTGAACATAGATATTTGAGCTTGTATTCATCGTAAACTTGATTTCCTAAAAGACTTGGCAAAATGAGTATCTAGGTACTTACTATGAATTGTTGCGAATTTCTTTATAAGTTCATATGAAGTGTGACGCACAAAACGATTGTGGTGTAGTTCAATAACAATTTTCCAGTAAAAATGATAACAAAAAGCAATTAGAAATCGTACAGAGAGATAAAGATTGTTTCTTGAACTGTTCCTACCCATATTGTGAAGAAGTTTTTGAAAACTTTTTTTCTTATTTGTAGATATATTTTATGATTTTTTGTTAACTCCTATATCTGTTAATAACAGTCAATATTACCAATGTTTATTTTGAGGAAAGAGTTTGCATTTTTGACAGATCCTAGTTCTCGAACGCAAAGGGAGTGAGTCAAGGATGGAATGTTTAATTGTCAGACGATTTCAATTGTCAGAACATTTGCAAAATACCAACAAAATATTTTCGTATAACTATTTCACTCTGAACAGTCACAGTATATTAACAGTAACTGAGAGGTAGCTTAACAGCGCTAGAATTGTAGCCGAACAAGCATAGAACGGAGACAAAAGCGAAGAGGTAACCACGTTGAACAAAACCAAATCCGTAGCAGAGTGATAACAGAATAGTTACAGAGACATTGTCCAGACATTTTTTGTGGCGGCATTCTTTGATTTACTTGAGAATTGAGATATTGGAGAGTTTGTGAAGAAGTAAATTTAATTTGCAAATGACAGATTGACGTCATTGATAGCATTGCATAGGGAATGACTTTCCGTGTAAAATAAAACAAGAAAAAAATAATAACACCGTCGAAGTTTGCCGTCGAAAAGTCACCTGGAATAGCCAACAATGGGTGGCACTTTTGCAGAACTAAAAATGTTTAATAAGACTATCGAAAGGGTTCTTTAACTTTTGAGTTTCAGACAACCTTCCAAAGAAACATTGTGTAGCGAATAACAAAATTACAGACAGTATTGAAAGTCATGACATAACGCCGAAGAGGTGAGGGAATGGTGGATATATACAAATACATAATTAGTTGGCTCTTATCTAAAATTGAATACGTCATTGACTACCAAATAGGAAATCGAATATTTTTCTATACGGTATACATTATAAACGCCCCATTGATAGTGAATAGTTTTATCAATAAAAACAACCATCATAGCGACACCGAAAGCATATTCCAATTGTGCGAACCTTTAACCTGCTGGCTGCTGCTGTTATCGATTAAACTGTTTATATTCAAGAACACACAAACAAATACATTGCGCATTTGTCAAAAAATAGATTCATTTCATACCAGCAGATACAATAATGTGCTCTCGTTAAAAAGAGAGTAAGGGCCGCGTTTCGAAACAAATTTTGTAAACAATTTCTTTCTAGGTATAACCTAAAGCGGCGGACTTAAAAATGACGAACAACAAAGGTGAGCTGCAGAGCCTTCGGAATGGTGACCACAAGCCGAGGATAGTTTCTGGAATGAACAGAGGCTACACTCCGAAACCGTTGGGTGAACAACGGAAAGCAGTTCGTAGACAAGTGAGTTATCGAAAATAGTTTTAAACCCGATAGTACCGATAACTTGGGATACCTTCAGGAATTTATGGTACTTCTGGCGAACCTTGGTATGTTCGCGACCGGAATGGGCTTGGCGCTGCCAGCTGTCACACTGAAACAACTCACTGATGAAAATGAGCCTATTCACTTGGACAAGTCGCAGGCATCCTGGTTTGGTAAGTCATATCGAGTCTTGTCAAAGAAAGTAGTATAAATTGGTATTTTACAGCCTCTGTTAATACGATAACATGTCCATTGGGAGCCCTCTTGACTGCCTACCTGCTAGATAAAATTGGCCGAAAGAGGACGCTTATCATTGTCAATGCAGTCGCGATAACCTCTTGGGCCTTGATGGCTCTCGCCGTCCAAGACGACACTCAGTCAGTTTTCGCTCAACTAATGGTGTCCAGATGCGTTATTGGCATCGGCATTGGAATGGGTAGCGCGCCCTCGGGTGTTTACGGAGCCGAGATAAGTTTGCCCAAGATACGCGGCAGGTTGATCTTGGGTGTCTCAGTATCTGTTGCTATGGGGATACTGTTTGTGTACACTTTGGGCTACTTTATACGAGTGAGTTGGTTTGGTTAAAAGGGCTTTCCATTTGAAACTAACTTTCTGTCATTTAGGACGACTGGCACCTGATAGCAATGATTATGCTGGGCTACCAGATCGCCTGTATTATTGTCATGTATCCAATGCCAGAGTCACCCAGTTGGCTACTGTCCAAAGGACGAGCAATCGAAGCTAAGGAGTCCCTTACATACTTCAGAGGTCTCAAAGCCGGTAAGAAAGCCCAGTACCCTATATGAGAATCTATTGTCAGCGTTCTTTTCCATTTAGGGCAAACGCACGAACAAGTGGAAGCCGAGTTCGGTCAGCTGCGAAAGTCAATTCAGCTTGGAGACGGTGAAAAGAAGACGCCATTCCGCAAATCGCTGCGCCTGCCCGAAGTCTACAAGCCTCTGCTGATCATGATCGGCTTATTTGCCTGCCAACAGTTGTCGGGAATCTTCGTTGTCGTTGTATATGCCGTGCAAATTGCCACCGAAGCCGGTGTCAAAGAAGACCCTATTTTGTGCGCGGTCTTCATTGGAGTAGCCAGAGTTGTGACCACCTGTATGATGGGCTGGCTGCTGGAGAAGTGGGGTCGCCGACTAGCCGGTATGGTCTCAGCTCTTGGCATGGCTATATGCATGTTCCTCCTAGCAGGCTCTAGTTGGTTCTCTTGGCTGGATATACCCTACCTTCCGGCGGCAACCATAGTTATCTACATCATTCTCAGCACCTTGGGGCTCTACACACTGCCTTTCTTTATGATCTCCGAAGTATTCCCGCAGAAAGTTCGAGGGCCTTGCGCCGGCATCACAGGCTGCTTCGGTCTACTGATGTCGTTCTTCGTGCTCAAGGCGTATCAAACGATGGTCGACGAGATGGGAAACGAGAACGTCTTCGCCTTCTACGGCACCATGGCGGTCGCGTCAATACTGTTCGTATACTTCTTCCTGCCAGAGACAAGGGGTAAGACCCTGCTAGAGATTGAGGAGTATTTCCGCACCGGAAAGGCGGGCGTCCGCGACCGCCAAATGGACGTCGAGATGAAGGAGGTATTCGTCACCTCAAAGGCATAGGAGCTGACATTCACTCACCTCGAAGACACCATAAGACTGTGATAGAAATACTACTGTAAACCTAAAATCCAAACGGAACAATGTGCGAAATTTTTGTTATTTACTTAGAAGATTAATAAATTGTGCCGGTTATAGCGCCTGCCGACTCATGAGGTTGCGTCTTGTTGTGTTCATAGAATTCGTAGCCTCGCCGTCACGTTGAGCGAATCGTTCAATCAAGATGAGTTAATCTGTTTGAACTTCGATGTTGAATTTTATATTTCCCACATTTACAAATAAATAAACGATCAGCAATCGCGTGAAGATTACTTGAGCATTTGTACAGCTTTTTTCATCAATCGATCGAAATCGCGATCGCGTGTTGCTTTGTAGAAGATGTTACTTTGTTTTCGTTGTCTATTCAGTTCAAATTCAAACAACAAGCAAATCAATTAGAAGCAACGTCTGCAATGATCGACGCGCTCTATCACAACAATCAGGTTGCTGTGACGCAAACCGACTGACACAGTGAATCGAGATCGATTAATTTTAATTGTGCAGTTCATTTATGCAGCTTGTAGGGGAGGTATAACATGACGGGGCATTTAATATTAAAGCGAGTATTTAAAAGTACAATGTTCAGTTTTGAACATAGAACATTGTTTTCGAATATTGTGGAGGAGAAGGCGTCTACAATATGCGAATGAAATCAATAACTGACCACCTTTTGAACCGCAACGGCCTTTGTTTGGCAGATCTGAAATTGCTGCTAATTTGCATTCATTGATGGTCATCATTTGATATGGGAGCATGAGTAAATATTTAACTTGGACAAAGTGCTTAAAGGACAGTGTCCTTTGTATTCTGATATTTAATAAACGCATCAGCAGGCATTTTTTCCCTCAAGGATTTTAACCTCTGGTTGGATTATTTTTTTTAAGGAACCATTCAATGCGTGCAAATAAAAATCAGCAGTGGATTTGGACCTCATTTCATAAAAAGTTAAATACTCACTTACGCTCAGTTAAAGGATTTATTTTTACTTTCCCCTAGACGACACAAGGTACCTAAATGCAGCATGTTACGTAAGGCAGGTCAAGGTGTTCTGGTAGACTATCTGCCTTCTGAAATTCTGATTCGAAATTTTAAGCATCACATAATAATCAACGGTAACTCATGGAATCACAGCTACATAATGAATATAAATTTAAACCACACGAAAAACACAAATAAATTTGACGTCATTAAATAAAGGGTTTTCCAATAAGATGTGTTATTATGAATGACCCGCTATTTCGGTAGCTGCCACTTTTGAAGCTTTTATTCTTTGACATTTGACAAGAAGAAACTACGCCATTACTAAAAATGGAACGATACACGCTTCAACAATGCACTGAAATTATTAAAATTCACAACAAAAATGGTGAAAAAACACAAGCAACGAAACTTAATTGATCTTTTACGGGAAAAGTTTCCGGACCGTGTTATCTCTCGAAGAGGTGATCACAATTGGCCACCGAGATCTTGTGATTTAACACCTTGCGGCTTCTTCCTTTGGAGCCACGTGAAATATAATGTCTACGCCAACAGCCCAGCGTCGATTCAAGACCTCAAAGATAAAATTCGTGAGGCTATCGAGGACAAAGGGGCAGCCACTTTTGCGATTTGGTTATGGAAAATTTCATAAAAAGGATATGCTCGTGGTGGACATTTGACTGATGTTGTTCTTCATTATTAACGGCATACCTTCCTCTTTATTATGAAATAAACATCCGATCATTTATCTCAAAAAACGGCATTTTTCTTTGAATACCAAAATAACACCTCTTATTGGAAAACCCTTTATAAATTTGTATTTTGCTTCTTCTATGCGGGAATTCACCTACGGAAATTGGCCTTCAATTTGGTCCTTGTTTCATAAAATTCGATTTTGAACAACGCCGTAATCGGTACGACAAAGCGTGTCTATCATTTTGACGCTTTCGAGCGACTTTTTATAGAAAAATCTGTGCACTGTGCAATTTTGACGTATGTGTTGTAGAGGAGGTAGCAATTTAGCGGCCATAAGCGGAACTAAGAGGACAGTTTTTTTTATATGAAAAATAGTAAGTTTTTTCGGAGAAACTTTCTCAGGGCATTTTTCAAATTTTTGATTCTAAAATTTACGGCAGCACCCTATTTTCATGATTCGGTCTTACGAGTTGGAGACAAATTTTATTAACAAATCGCGAGTTATGTACACCACACAAAATATAACACCAAACATAACAACAGATAACACACAACACATTGTGAGCGGCCTGCATCAGGAGATAAGACTTTTGCTGATACCAATGAGCTTGGGGAAATTAGTGTTACATGTTGTAATTGTAGAATGCTCTGCACATAGACGCCAAGCTCATGGTACGAGAAATGGATACAGCTAAGCGGCAGTCCAGATTTGGCGGTCAGTGTACAGACACCGAAATAAGAAAAAGAAAAGATAAATAAAATTGTTATAAATTGATTTTCGAAACGTGTTTTTTTATTTTTGAAAGGTGCGAAATTCGTATCCCATAACTGGCGCAGTCGAGACTTTGTCAATCCGGAGGTCGCGTATCCATAAAAACAAATATTTTGGTCATAAAGTGCAAGTGCATATTGCAAAAAAAAAAACTATATAAAAAATAAAAAAAAATACAGACTATACTTACGTGAATCTCGCATCAAGTGCAAATTGGTGTAAAGTGGATTGCAAAGAGGACCAGGGCACACCGACAACGTGGAGGATTTTCATTCTTTGGCCCAGGACGAACATACAATTAACATTCCAGCAGAATCGTAGTGAGTCAGAAAAAAAGATTATAATTGCAAACTCATCCCTTCACTCTTCATCCCTATCCCGTGTATACTTTAATATATGCCTAAAAGACATAATAATAGTAAATCAGAGTCAAATCGAAAAAAAAAATCGTTTTTGTATAGACCCTATTGTGTGCAAGATAGTGATATTGAGGAGGAACAAGCATTTAATAATATGGCCCTAAACGCAAGCATTAGCGGAGTTTCTGGTACAGGTGTAGGAAGTATTGATGCAAATGACTTATCGTTAAACGGTACCGATGTAAACGGTGCCTTAGGTATAAGTAGTAATATAAGTCAATATTTAATTAACGGTGTAGCTTCTTCAATGCCTACCAATTCTAATATTAACTCAAATGCAGCTGTACCAACAGTTACATGTACTAACAATAGGGCAAATTCCAATTCAAATTCGAATGAATTAGAAGCCATTAATTATATTTATAATGCTCTAAAGATACCAGATGCCATAAAAGACCTTCCACAATTCAATGGTAATCATAGATTATTGTACGAATTTTTAAATAATGTTGAAGAGATTTTAGGCGTAATGGAACCAATTCAAAATTCAACTTATAGTCGCATCATAATGAGAGCCATACGGAACAAAGTTACAGGTGAAGCAAACGAAGTCTTGAACATGTTTGGAACTCCATTAAATTGGCAACAAATTAAAACAAATCTAGTCCTACACTATTCCGACAAACGGAATGAAACGTCGCTCATTAGGGATCTCCATCAAATTAAACAATCAAACGATAGCTTGGAAAAGTTCTATTCTAAAATAATAGAGATTTTGTCAACTCTTAATAACCATTTAAAAATTCATGAAGTTGATCCTAATGTTATTTATGCAAAAACTATGCTTTATTCGGAAATGTGTTTGAATACATTTTTAATCGGTTTAAAAGAGCCTCTTGGGTCTACCATTAGAGCAATGAGACCAAGTACCCTTCAAGAAGCCTTTAACTTCTGCATAAAGGAACAAAATTCATATTACATGAAATACAATAACCCAACATTGAATATTCGACATTTTAGACCACAATACACACAGTTATCTAACCAGCAACCTAATACCAATAATCATACAAACACTTTTTACTCAAACCAAAGGCCACACATGTTTACTCATTCAGAAATTTTTCAACCAATCTCTCCAAACAATAATATTTTCCCTATAGGCCCAAATAATTACCCTCAACAACAAAATAAACAATTATACAATCCAAATGTCTATCGTTTTCCGCAAAATTCGCAAAATCAAAATGCCTTTCCTATTAGGCCTATAAATACCGCTCAACCAATTCCTATTCCAATGGACACATACAGCGGGAACACGCGGAATTCTAGAACCCAACAATCAAATATGTCACGACCATCTACCTTTACCAGCCATAACAATAACGCATATAATAATAATAGCCCTACTCCAAACCGTAACGACTACTCGATCAGAGAGGTTCATAATATACAGACATATCCAACTGATTGCCCTAACCCAACATCTTCATTAAGTATAAATCAACATAACCCTGCTAATTTATACCCAGACCAAGAATATTATTCTCAGCTAGATCAGTATTTACCTTTTCAGCAAGGAACAATAGATGATATTAACAATAATTATTACCAAGATCATGAAAAAAAAAATGAAATAGACGACGGAAATTTTCAATAAACTGCCTCGGACAACAAATTGGATACCTTGAGATTAATAAACATAGTTCAGGTATATTGCCCTACATTAATATTCTCTCTCATACTGGAAAAGTACTTAAATTTTTGATTGATACTGGAGCTTCAGCAAATTTTATTAACCCTGAATTAACAAACCTAAATGAGCATAAAATCATAGAACCCATTTCAATAAATACAGTTTTTTCCAAATATAGTTTAAATAGACAGATAACTCTCCCTGCATTTGAAGAATTTAAATCAGATGAGAAGTTTAAATTTCTTGTTTTCAAATTTCATTCCTATTTCGATGGTTTAATAGGTCTAGATATTTTGAAACAACTTAAAGCCAATCTCAATTTAAAAGACAAGCTTTTAGAAACAGAAAATACATTCATACCTTTACATTTCAAACCAAACTACATATCAAACATTTTTAATGTTCTTCCAAATTCAAAAATTATAGCTAAGCTCCCAGTTGATATTGAAAAGGGTGACATTTATGTTCTTCCAACTATTGTAAATACGTTTCTTAAAATTCCTGAAGGCATTTACAAAGCGGAAAATTGGTACAGTAATATCGAAGTTATCAATTTATCCGATCAAGAACAGAAATTATTTCTAGAACAACCCTTAAAGGTCGAGCTTTACAATAGTTTTAACGAAGTAAACAATATTAATATAATGTACAATTCTGACCAATTAGAAACAATCCCAAGCAAAGATTTGTCAGATATACTTAGAACAGATCACTTAAATTCGGAAGAAAAAAAAACCCTCTTCAAGCTATGTAGCCATTTTGATGATATATTTTTCAGAGAAGGTAATATACTCTCTTTCACAAATGCTATAAAACATCGAATTAAGACAAATGACGACATACCGATATATACCAAGTCATACAGATACCCTGAAATTCACAAGGCAGAGATAAAGTCACAAATCCAAGAACTTCTTAAGCAAGGTATCATACGACCAAGTTACTCTCCATGGAGTAGTCCGATATGGATTGTCCCTAAAAAGAAGGATGCTTCTAATAAACAAAAATGGCGGATGGTTGTGGATTACCGCAAACTTAATGAAAAGACAATTGGTGATCGATACCCTCTTCCTAATATCACAGAGATTTTGGACAAACTGGGTAGATCTATTTATTTTACAACCCTTGACTTAGCTTCTGGTTTCCATCAGATCGAAATCGATCCCAGAGACGTAAATAAAACAGCGTTTACGGTAGACAACGGCCACTATGAGTTCATTCGTATGCCGTTTGGCTTAAAAAATGCCCCTTCCACATTCCAAAGAGTCATGGATAATATTTTAAGTGACTTGCAAGGAAAAATATGCCTCGTCTACATGGACGATATAATTGTCTTTTCTACCTCCCTGCAGGAGCACAAAGAAAATCTTTGGAAGGTATTTTCTAAATTACGCCAGTTTAATCTGAAGGTTCAGATGGATAAATCAGAGTTTATGTGCAAAGAAGTCGCATTTCTAGGCCATATAGTGACTTCACAGGGAGTAAAACCTAACCCTGATAAAATACTCGCAGTAAAGAACTTCCCTATTCCTCGTACTTCAAGGCAAATTAAATCTTTTCTCGGTTTACTGGGATATTACCGAAAGTTTATTCAAGATTTTGCTAAAATAACTAAACCTCTTACGGAATGTTTGAAAAAGGGAAGAGAAATCAAATTAGATCAAAGATATATTAGTTGTTTTGAACATTGCAAGGATATTCTAAGTAACGATCCACTTTTGCAATATCCTGATTTCCAACGACCATTTAATTTGACTACTGACGCAAGTAACTTTGCGATTGGTGCAATTCTAAGTCAAGGTCCTATTGGAAACGATAAACCAGTATCATATGCGTCACGTACTTTATCAGAAACAGAAACCAAGTACAGTACTGTAGAAAAGGAGCTACTAGCCATTGTTTGGGCTACCAAATACTTCCGCCCCTATCTATATGGACGTCAGTTTCTCATAGTTACTGACCATAAACCTCTGACTTGGCTCTTTTCGCTAAAAGATGCAAACTCTAAACTAATTAGATGGCGTCTAAAACTCGAGGAATTTCAGTATGAGATTCGCTACAAAAAAGGTAAAGCAAACACCAATGCTGATGCATTGAGTCGAGTAGAAATTAATATAAACGAGTCTTCAGAAAATAATGTATCTGATTTAGAACAATGCTCTAGTCTTTCGACTGTCCACTCTGCTAAAGAAAATCTGGACGACGGTATACCCATTTCCGAACGATCATTAAATGAGTTTACCGATCAACTAGTTCTAGCCAGGACAAGCCAAGTAATGCGTCAACCTATGATTTACAAAAAAACTTTTTGAGTCAAAGCATCGTACAATTTTTCGACAACCAAATTTACACGAGGAAGAAGTAATAACAACGATTCTTAAAAAACACCTAAGTCCAAAGAAGCTTACAGCAGTGTTTACTGATGATGAAACTTTTAAAATAATTCAAAACGTTTACGCGAAGTTTTTCGCAAACAGTAAAATTTTTAAATTGATTCGTTGTTCAGTAAAGCTAACAGATTTAGTTAATAATGACGACCAGGACAAAGTTATAAATGATTATCATGAAACATCTAATCATAGAGGAATAAATGAAACGCTGCAGCATCTTCGACGAACATATTATTTTCCAAATATGAAAAATAAAATAACAAAGGTCATTAACAATTGCGAAACATGTCAGTTATTAAAATATGATAGACGCCCTCCAAAAGTGAAGTATGAAGTAGTAGAAACACCAGATTTACCTTTAGATATCCTACACATAGATGTCTATGCCATACACAATAATCAGATCCTTACTGTAATTGATCGATTTTCAAAGTTCGCTTCAGCTTTTATCCTATCAGCAAGAAACAGTATACAAATTATTCAATCTATAAGAGAATTTTTCGCTCACCACGGCACTCCCCACAAAATAGTTTGTGATTCAGGCACAGAATTTAATTCAAGTTTGTTCAAAGAATTTTGCAACCAACACAACATTACAGTACATATTACGACACCTCAGAATTCCACGGGTAACTCGCCAGTAGAAAGGTTTCACTCCACTCTGACAGAAATCTATAGAGTAATATATGAGAAAAATAAAAAACAAATATGTCAGGACGTTTTAAATGAAGCCCTCACCACCTATAATACAAGCATCCATTCAGTAACCAACCTCACACCAATAGAACTTCTTACAGGCAGGACCCCTAAGTTCAAACAATCCATAAACTACGAATCCGAACATGATTACTTAAATAAATTACAACAATTCCAGAGAAGACTATACGAACAAATTAAAGGAAAAATAGAAAAACATAATAAAATAATAATAGATAAACTAAATAGGGACCGAGACACACCACCAATATTTCATAAAAACGAAACGGTTTATGAGTTTAATAATAGACGTAATAAGCTTACGCCCAGAGCAAAAAGATTAAAAGTAAAGTCCGACAAAAAAGTAACAGTTATAACAATAAATAAAAATAGGAAATCCCATAAAAACAAAATCAAAAGGAAACGTAAATATAAGATTTCTAACTCAGAATGTGTTGATCAATTAATTCATAATGTTAATGAGGAAGATACAAGTTAGGACTGTTTTATCACAACAGCAATGCACTAGCAAGATTAGCTAGTGGTATGTCACTATGAATACAATATTTCTGTATCTATCCCAGAAACCGCATATAGAAGATGCTTTCAAAAACAAAATCCTTACACTTAATATTTTCTTACCTTGTTTCTTTTCAATTCTGATAAGCGCACAATAGCTACTGAATCTATAATATGTACCTACTAAAAAAAAAAAAAAAAAAAAAAAAAAAATATTAAAATTATTATTATAGCTTTTCGAATAATATAACAAGTATACCTACATAATTTGCCCTACAAAATTTCCCCATACCTATTTTCGATCCCAATTCCTATATGAGTCACTGCAATTTAATTTTTTTTTTGTTGATGATAAAACGCTTTTGCTAATGGATGTTAGTACAAGCAACATGTATACGAGTAGAGCATTGATGCATCAACATTAACCTCAAGACAAACCATCATACATAAGCATCGCTTCAACATCGCAACATCGCAACATCGCTTCAGCTGCCCAGACTTCATCTCATTTTAACTGAGCAGCCTACACTTCAATCTGGGGGTGGAGAAGTTATGTACACCACACAAAATATAACACCAAACATAACAACAGATAACACACAACACATTGTGAGCGGCCTGCATCAGGAGATAAGACTTTTGCTGATACCAATGAGCTTGGGGAAATTAGTGTTACATGTTGTAATTGTAGAATGCTCTGCACATAGACGCCAAGCTCATGGTACGAGAAATGGATACAGCTAAGCGGCAGTCCAGATTTGGCGGTCAGTGTACAGACACCGAAATAAGAAAAAGAAAAGATAAATAAAATTGTTATAAATTGATTTTCGAAACGTGTTTTTTTATTTTTGAAAGGTGCGAAATTCGTATCCCATAACTCGCGCCATCTACTTTAAATTAACCTCGTTGACATACATGTGCGAATTTCTAGTTTTTGATTAATGGCGACTCGCCATTTAAACACTTATCGTGGGTTTTTCTAAAATTTAGTTAAGGTTCATGAAAGGTTGATTTTTTTTTTTAGGAGAAGAGTACAAGATATTTCCACAACCGTCGCTCCCATCACTGCCCCTCATGATGTCACACTTTTTACTTCCGGACATCTTCGGCAAACAGTCGGCTGCCAGTTGTGTTATTTTACTAAAACCCACGTCGTGAATTTCGTAAATGGCGTTATACTCTACTCAAATATTACGAATTTGTTTAAGAATCAGTCTTAAATGGATTGTTATTAGTGGTTAATGTTTTTCTAAGTTAAAAAACAGCATAAACTTTTTTTTCTTGTCCCACATTTTTTGATAGTTGTACCTGGAAAAAAATGTTTGGAAGAAACTAAGCTTACGAGTATATGACCATGTTCATGTATGGTCCGTCGTCTGCGAGTCAATTTCACAAGTTTTGGAAACTCCACGGTGAGATCGATGTTTAAGTCTTGGGTGAAAATATGCCAGTCACATGGAGTATTTCATTGATTGATGGGTTTTATAATCTACTAGCTAATTATTACCCAGAAGCAGACTTTTTTTTATCCAAACAAACCTACATATGAAATAAATATGTTAAAAAAAAACAAACAGAAACAAATTAGACAAACGCAGACTACAACACAGATGAGAAATGTTTGATTTGAATCGTTTTCTTAATCAATTAAGTGTAATCAATCAAACAGCACTCGTCGATTTTGTTGAATTATTTAGTCTTGGAATTTCTTGGCAGTTTTCCAATTCGTTTTTTTTTTTGTGCATATTATAGCGATTTGTTAAAAGTTATGGACTAATGATTTAAGCCACAACTCAAAGCAAACAAACGCTTATATTTATGTCCGGTATCTATTTAGCATGCTCTTCTTATCTCAAATCAAGGTCAACTCAGAGAAGCTGGCGTATGTGAGATTATGTAAAATTCAAGCGGAACTTTGTGGTTGATGAGAATCATATAGATACAGTTAGTCTCCCTTGGACAGCGTCGTTGGCAGCTAGCAAAAGAAGGTCCTAATAGAGGAAACAAAAATAGCTGCATAAAAAAGGACACATAAATTATATCAAGAAATGTATTTAAAAGCTAATAAAATTTGTTTGTAAATGAATGTGTGTTTTAGTATTCTTTCTAAGGTTTCCTCAGTTATTTTTGTTATAACATTTTTTATTGGTTAAGACCATTTCGGCGCTTCGGCGAGAGAGAGATATGAAGGTGTTAGTTCTACGCCTAAATTGTTGTAAGTGCAGTCCTCTGGAAAAACACCCAGAAAGCGAGTTCTAAAGAAGTTATAGAAAACAAAAGTTTCTCGCAGTTGTATCGTTTTGTGCGTCTTCTAATGCGCTCATATGTACGATTAGCGTTAGGGCTTTAAATTCATTGAAAAAGACCGCGATCCTATTGGTTGCCAAATAACTTGACAGGGATTTGGATATTAAGACATATTCAGATTCTCATATACATCGAAAAAAATCTGTAATAAGATCTGTAACCAGATGCTACCTAGGTATACGATATTCCATCCTACTTAGCTATTCTTTGGAAGATTTCTTTAGCTCGATTTAGACTTGCGTTTTTGTTATGGAATACACTTTTTCTATTACAAAAGAGACGTTTTAATAATAGCTTAAGCATCTCATATATACCTAGTTCATGATATCATAACCTTCTTCTGATCTTCAAACACCTGATTAAAATATTAATCCTTGAGTTTCCAGCCGAAACGCATTTATGCTCTCACAATCCCCCCTATTGGGAATCGATTTCCCCCCGGAATATTTCCCTTTTTCACAAAATAGGTATCGTGAATCATTTTCGAAAGGAAACAAAAAATTCCGTCGGAAAAATAGCTATCGTGAATAAGTTTCCGATGGAAATATCATCCAAATATTCCGCTGGCAATTTGTTAGGGAACTTTAGAATATGTAACAATGTACATAAGTATTTTTCTCTTAAATATATACAAAGAGTTTGAATATTATCGGTTTTAATGAAGGTCGAACGTAACAAATACAAAAACATTCCTGTTCCATCCACGATCTCCATTCGCTAACATTCCGTACCAGGCAATCGTGACATGCTCCAGGATGAAATGCATCAATGAAGCGAATTCGCATTTGGTCATCGCAAACCTGCAATATTTAAATTGGGATCGTGTTAAATGCACAACACACAAGAGTCTACTTACAAGTAGAACATTTAAGCTATAGAATCCTTTTCGGTTGTAAATACAGTAGTTCCTCGATAATGTGAACTAATTAAAACAAGGCGTTTTCGGATTTTAGAGGGATTCACATTACTGGAACTTTTTTTCAGTACTTGTTTGGATGCTATTAGGTACAAATTGAGCTTATTTTACTGGCAAAACGAAAAAAGAAACACGAACCACACGAGACAGAACTGACTGAAAAGATATAACCACGAACTGATCATATAGCATACCTACACACTTGGCAGCTGTTGTCTCGCTGTAGGCTGCAGCTGCATTTACAACTTAGGGCAAAATAACAGTTATTTAGTCCCTAAGATCGCACGCAAAAAGAGCAAGAGAAACAAGAGGAATATAAAAACTTTTACAAAAAAATTCACATTTTAGAGGTTGAAAATTTCGGAAGTTCACATTATAGAGATGACAATGTAAAGTTTTCCCGATTCACATTTTAGAGAAATTCACATTATCGCTAATTCACATTATCGAGGGACTACTGTAGTACAAATGCTCATTTTCTGGCAGTGCAACAATTTTAACATGGATGCCATCAATGCACCCTATAACTCCTGGCAAATTATGCTTTTCATAGAAATGAGTATTTTAAAGCCGTTTCTCTTCCGCCGTCATTTGCATATTTATCCAAATTGGACAAAGTTTATTTTCAAATATATGTTTAGGACACTTGAAAGCACTTCGGAAAAAGATGATTTGCCTAATCCAACTTCGGATTCCTTTCCCACTCCTAGTTGGCAGCCGCCTTCTGCAAAAAAACGCAAGCACGCGCTTAGCTTCACTAGTGGGGAAACTCCAAATGATTTGGTGGTTTGCGGCAAAGAATCTTCGAGTAATTCCAACAAGTATTTAAACATTGGCTCGGTAGAATCGGTAGTGTTTATGGAATCTAAGAAAATTGGTTATAAAGATGCAGGAAGAAAAGCTTTTGGTTTCTACTTACAATGCTTGTGGTATTAGCTGCATCCCTTAAGCTTCTTCTTATTGTTCTTTGCCGAGCCCTCTCCATTTGCTCATGTTCTTCTATCGGGCACTTCTAAACATTTTGAAATCACGTATGTTGTTTATTTGATGATTTAATGCTGTCAAAACATTCGAAAATATTTTCGAAAGTACTATTAGGAATCTTACTGTTGGTAAAACTGTTTCTCTGGAAAAAAAATATTCCAATGGAAAAGTTTTAATTAGTTCACATTATCGAGGAACTACTGTATTTACAACCGAAAAGGATTCTATAGCTTAAATGTTCTACTTGTAAGTAGACTCTTGTGTGTTGTGCACTTAACACGGGGAAACATTTTTCCCTCGGAATTCACGATAGGGGTGAATATTTAGTACCTTCTGTCTAAAGTTGTAGAAAACGGCGGGAAAATAAGGTTTATCGTCATAAACATACAAGCCATACATTTATAAACATTGGGCCTTACTAATAATAATTTTGAACCTTCAATTTAAACGTGTTGTAGGTCCCACACCTGTAGTTGTGTCTGAGTGCTCCATCGGATAGTAACAACCTCCGACAAAAAAAAAAAGGTCCCAATATGTAATTTTGTATTAAAAATGTTGCCCCTGTGAGTTCGAAAATGTTTATATAAGTATTATATTTATTACCGAACCATGCATGAACTGGTTCAGGACGAACTGTTTCCATTCGATAGATCCCGAACATTTAGCCAGTTCGTTGAAGGGAATTCGATTATATATGTACCTCTATCTGTCCATAGATCCGTTCTTTTGCAACTATAAAGACCGAACTTGTGGTCGCTTTGCCGTTATCATGTTTCTTAATACAGTAATTATTTATACTGATCGTTGTTTAATTCAGGTCACAAAATGGCTTATTGCACATTAAATCAGTCTAGAAAACAGTTTATTCAAACGGTTAATTCAAGGGAAGTCGCTAAATCCTGTTTGTAGATTGGCGGGAAACAAATTCAACTGATATTTTAATGTAAGCTCGCACATTAAAGCAATCTAGAGAAAATAATTTAAATAATAAAATTTGCATTTTTAAACTTGAGAAGAACTTAATCTCTGCCAATTGATGACATAATCCACAATCGTGCTGTTAATAATGCAAATAAGCTACACAGAAGGTACAATGCTCTTCAAAATGTTGTCTGTAGGTATATTGTGTAACTTGTTTCACTTTTATGAGTGGTGGTAATAAAACTAATTTTTTACACAAATATCATAATAATTTAGGTACGATCATTTATTTCGTGAAAAATGTTATATATATTTTTACAATACTTAAATAATAAGTGCAAAAATTTGAATACAGTTTTATACGATATAAAACACAAGTAAGTGTCTTATGTAATCTGTCACGATTTTGGCGGGCATAAAATAAAAAAAATAATTGGCGGAACAGGTCCGTATGGACCCAAGCCTAGCTTCTCACAACCATTCGTCTTGTGTGAGTTTTTATTTTTGGGACGAATGGAAGGGATCTACAATTTTATGCCGAGTCCAAACGGCCAATTGAGAAGCTCTTTCATGACAGTTATACTCTCGGATGTTTGTCAGACGTTCGCGAGAGGTGGTGCAGCGAAAAAAACCTCAAGTTGAAATTTGGGTTTTTCTCGGGATTCGAACCTGGGACCCCTCGCTTAGTAGTCCAACACACTAACCACTAAGCCACTGCGCCTTTTGGCGGGCATGCTGTGCCAATAAAGACGTCTGTCAAAACAGCTCAAAACTCTCAATGCAGGGCCATAATCTGGTGTCAAATACTCTTCGCGCCAGATCACTCTTTAAAGCAATTTTAGAGAAATGAGAAAGTTATTAATGCTGCTGTATAGTAGAAGCAATCCTTCTAATTGATAGATTAATTGCTTTTTTTAGAATTTGTTTTCAATTATTTACCTTCTTTAACGCCTGTATTGCTCGGCGCCAGGTCCATAAATCAGATATTGTTATCTTATAAAAATATGAAAGTCATAATGACATGCCTGCGAGTGGACTTGGTGGGTGAGTGACTAGCACGCTTTCTGCCAGTAGCAGTTTATATATTTTCAGGGTTTAAATAAGTAGCAGAGAAAAACAAAAATTGTGAGCGACAAGAAAGGAACTTTTTGTATGAATATCTCAACCAAACATTAATAACAACTCTTATGTCGCAATATTACCTTGCATCACTCCACACTTCCACAGCCTTACGGACTTTTTAATGTATACATAGGTTATAAATAGTATTCAAACTCCGCGCTTTTCATGAAACAAAAGAACAACATTTAATCAAATTTGCGTTTTTGTTTGAAATGTTTGAAATAATTAGCTTTCAAAAATAGTTTTCTATTTCACCACCACACCTTTACTATGCTGATTGAACATTGTGTTAGTAATTAATCAACCAAATCAATCTGACTTCGACACTATAACACGCGGAAGAGAACTCAAGTGATCACTCTATGAATTAAGCCCCGCGTCCGTCACTAGCGATATCTACCACGCCATTCAATAGTGTTCAATGATAATGAAACGTAAAAGTTTTTTTTTCAAATTCAAGTGTGTGACTAAAGTAGGTATGTGCAACCTGGTTCAATCAATTGAGGGCCGTATTATTTTCGAACCTTAAAAAACAGCAAAATTTAATTTCAAGAATAAAAAAATATAGTAGATATTAGTTTTTAGTGTTTGATTGAGATAGTAAATTAAACTACACTTTGAAAATTAGAACTCACTGCTCTACCAAAAAAATATAAAGGCTTAATTAATTTATTTTGAACAACATTTCACCATAATTTGCAAACAGAAATGGACTGTAACAAATAAAAGTCGTTTGGTTGCTGCTCCCTTAATTATATCTGTGTGTAATAAGTTAAAGTAGCTTATGTCAAATATTCTATTCTTTCAATATTTATCGAAAATTCGTCTGACATTTAGGGAGAACTTTACTTCGATTTCATGGTAGTAATCCAACTTAAGCAAATGTGCGATTGCATTGAAAATATATGATTTGGGCTTAATGGGCCTTACCAATAAACATTTTTAGTTTCGACTCTATATTTCGAGGCTATATTTTCCACACAAATTTCGCAATTTTGAGCCTCTGTAAATTTAAAGTCAAAACTGAAATTAGTTATTAGTACGGGGAGATGTAAATAGTGGACCATTTGACTGCGTTGACGTGTTTGTTCAGTTTTTGACACTTCCCTAATGTCATGTAATTAATATTATATAAAGGTTGACGTGTACAATTCTTGTTTTAATGTTGGTACGTATAATGGGCCTGTATTCCGAAATGGCTTTCGCTTTATTACACATTCTTATGTTTCAATATCTCTTACCTCATAATTTATTTTCAGGATTTTTCGAACGATTTGTTGTCTGTATTTACATAAGTTTATGTTATTCATGATATGAAGAGATTTATCAAATTTTGAATAACCATGCTGTGGTTCAAAAAACCCCAGACCATCAATTTATTTCAATAACGAGCAATAATTCGTTACTTCCGTTTTTGGTGTAAATTAGTTTCTGACACCAATTACTACCCAGTTCTTAAAAATGACAGCTTAATAAATATGAAAATAATTTCATGAACGATTTGTTTCTGGCGGGCCTCTAGCCACAAATACCAACTAAGTTTCGCACACCTGTTCAGTGCTCATGCATTCGTCGTCACCATCACTCAGGCAGACTTCTGCAAAGTACACTTTTTTTTATTATCGCTGCTGCCTGGCGCTGGCAGATTGCCATTCATTTCGCGGTCAGATGTGGCCACTGTTGAGTCGAATTTTCATTCAACCCGTTTCGGCATTAAAATTTTTCGAAAAAATTCACCCAAATAATGTGAAAATGAAAGGGAAGCAAGAACTTTTTCAAGTTTAGAATACAATAAAAAAAATCACTTGAGCGCTGAAAGTATCTTTCGCTTTTGGCTCTGAAGTTGATTCTTATTTAGTTTAACACGATCGGTTGGTTAACTCAGTCACTTTGCTGACTCTGCGGAAATCAGGTCGATAGATACCTACTCTTTTGTCGGGTATACCGTATACCAAATATAGTGCTTAATTATTTCAAACCGACCGAGCGATCCAACTCTTTTTTTTTTTTTTGACGCTCCGACACCAGATCATACAAAAGTTTCACATAGAAACAAAAACCAACGCACAACACAGCTTGTTAACAAAAGTGCAACATACTCGCATATGTTCATGTACTGCATGACATTCAATAGAATTCAATAAAAGATTACCGCACTCCATTGGGCAGTGCCATTCGGGTTGTTAGTCGCGGCTAGAGAACGTTGCAAAAATTGTGTCGAGTCTATTTCGCGTGCGATAGCGGTTCCGGTGATTTGGCCTTCAACCAAGTTGCATAATATTATGAACGATTTGCATTTCAAAATTCGAATGAGAGATTTTACATGCCTGAGGTGAATCTTGAACTTGGAATATTTGTTTGAAATTTTATCTTGGGAGAACAACGTGAAACCCGTACGAAAACTGATTACAGTATCTGGGGTCGAAAAGATACAAATTGAGTTCAAGTTTTTAACGGAACATGCATGAAAATTAATTTCTGCCTTTGAGTTGTTCATAAATTAATAAAAGTGATATTGAATTAAGTAAACCAATAAGTGATAGTAAAAAAAAAAAAAAATTGTCAGACAGACAATGCCTTCTCATCGCGATGGAGAACTTGAAGCACTGCAAAATGGCAAGGCGAAGCCTGACATTTGTGCAGGCATGGGATATGCATCTAGGGAACAGGAAAAACCACTTGGCGAACGGAAAAAAGCTGTTCTAAGACAGGTGAGATTGAGGAACTTGTAAAAGTGTGTTCTTCTTTGTCATAGATATCAGTTTTCATCTAAGGCCGGAGCGAATTCTAGCAAAAAGCGGAACATGCAAAAATCCAGATTTTCTACTTTCTGATCAGTAACCACAATCGGCTTAAGTTGGCTTGAGCTTTTATGTCAAAAATGGGCAAAAAACAAATAAAATACCCAAAATGGGCCAATAATCCTATCACAGTTACAATATTCACTTAATTCCCCACTGACTTAAGCTAGCTTGCTCCCTCGAAATGATATTACAACCCTCCCTTAAATTGTCCTCACATTTTAAATTGACGTCGGTCCACTTGATGATTTATTTTTTCATCCTTTTTGGTCTTAGTATAGCATTTTCTACATCTGATAACCAATAATTTCCGTACTCAACATCAACTTGTTTTATGTTTAGGCAAATTCCAAGTGTCAAATACGTAGCCCAGTAAAACACAGAATTTGATTATTCGCTTTGATGAGATCGGAATACATTTTTCAGATTATTCACCTGTCAGACTCGTATTTTTAACTAGGAAATTTGTTGAATTTGCTAATCAGCCCGATAAGAATCGTATAGTACGAAACGTTTAAATTTCATTTGCAAATAATAATAGGATAATCCGTATACGAGCAAATCCGCCAACAATTTTCCCATAGCAACAAAATTGGTATTCTCAAAGGTGTACGGTTTTTTTTGTTACCTGTGCGAAAATTATATTCACCTCTCGAATTAGGTAGAACTCAAGTAAACCATTTTAACAGGTTGTAGAAAAAAAAAACAATATTCAAATTTAAATTGGTTGGGAATTGTTGTTTTCGATTGACAAAAAAAAAGCACTAATGTATGTATGTTTAATGAACATTTATGTGTTTATGGCTACTTTGGGCGATATGAGTTCAGCATTTATTCGATTGGCAGTTAGTCGAAATCAGAATATACCGAAATATCTGACAGTCGCAAGACTGTTCTTAACGAATGGCAGTATTTCCAAACATATTTATTTCAATGGGAAGGGATATCATTCAATAAGTGCTTATATTTAAATTGTTTGATATACTTTAATTTGACTTTTATTTTCTCACACACAAATTAAAAACAAACCATTCTTTGAAGTATAATTCCGTATACGAGATGTAAATCCGGCATGGAAAACCCAGACGCGTGACATTCGAAGAGAAATTTTCGTATGCTAATTTTTAGAGTTGCAAATTTCTGTTTTTCCCATCGCATTGAAGATTTTGACAGATGCGAGAATTTTTAGGAACTGTCCACTTGCATTCTCAATAGAAAGCGTTAGACTTCCATCAATATAAAATACAAATTCCACTCGATGGGCTATTCATATCGAATTTCGCATGCAGTTCAGAAAAAAAAGAAAACAAATTAAAAAATCCTGCCTTGTAAGATTATGTGACAAAAAGGTTTCCAACGTCGCTTTTGGTTTCCAAAAATAAAGCAGTACCTGTCATTGATGTAAGCAACCTTTGTGGATGGGTGTGGGCATTGTTTGTTAGGAATGTGCATCCAATTACTTCGCAACATTCTCCCCGCCCGTGAACGTAGTTCGTAAAACTTCCTTTACCGAAAATTGTAGTGCAGCCTTAATGCCGATGAAATTCGTCCACCTCACTAACGACCCCGTCAATTTTGGCTACTTTGCCGACCTTCGTCACTTCCATAAATTACATATAAAGAGAGAGACAATTAATATTCTGACATACAAAATAACAAGTTTTCCACATAAGAGAGACAAAGACAAACATAATAACGAAGTACCACAAAATAAAAACATTGATGCGAATGTGCAATATGCATCTCCCTTGCACATATTGTCTCATGCTCTGCTCCTAATCCGGCTCGAAGGATCAAAATGTAATTGACATGTGTTTTTATTAGTGAACAAAGAACACCAAAGATACAATAAAAGACGAAGCGTTCACAACGTTATAAAAAATTTATTGGAATGAATTCAAGAATTAATTGTACACTCGTTTTGTACACTAAGCCAATTTATGTATAATATCTATGTTTTAAACAAAATATAATGTTTTACAAGTATATGTCAACTGTTATTGTTTGTTTATTTATATATTTAAATGTCATTGATGTAAGCAACCTTTGTGGATGGGTGTGGGCATTGTTTGTTAGGAATGTGCATCCAATTACTTCGCAACAGTACCACTTATAGATGGACATTAATATATTTCTCCAACTAGATCAAAAGCCATCGACGCACATTGAAAATGTTGAAACAACAATTCGGAGTACTCCGTGTTTTACGAGGCACAACAATCCTGTCACATTTTTGCACTCAAAGTGTCACTTCTATCTGTCATAATCTATCGAATAGAAATACGATCCATTGAATTCTAACGAAATCGGAAATTGAATATCGGATAAGTCTCACTCGAACTTTCAAACTAAACAGATCTGAAAGTAGTGCCAGATGGTCGAAACATTCTTTTACATTCTTTCACATTCTTTAACTTCCACATAAAAGTTAAAGTTTTGGGCTCTCGATTTAGGTTAAAATGAATAATGCCGGAACCATAAAATTTTGTTTAGTACTGCCAGTGTTTGATATACCTATTCCGCGATACTAACAATCATTTTTAGCTTCCAGGCAACATTTTTCGAACTCACAATGGCGAAATTTTCCATACATAATTGCATATTGTGACCTACAAAATATTTAGCATGGAGGTTAAAAATGATTATTAGTAAGGTCCATTGTGCGCGGCACATGTCAGCCTGTTTATATGCTCCTGGGTGAATGTGATGAAGTTAGTACTCCGAACAAACTTGGTCTTCTGTATTTCGCTTGAATTGCAAATGGGTTTACCTGCTATAAGAACTCTCCGTTTACTTGCTAACTTTTGGTGGCGCTCACACTCCAGAGTGGACCGATATCACACTCCGTTTCCATTTGAAACAATATTTGCTTTTGAAATACTAGGATTTACCCTAAACAATTGATCCAAAGACGAACGCTTCATGTATACAAATTTCTGTAGTTGAATATTCAAACTGAAAATTCTGAGTAAATGACTGTAATAAAGTGGACCAATATGAATAAAATAGAAATTTATTTTGCACTTACTGTCAGTCATTAGATAGGTTACGTTCTTTGTAATACTTTGTAATACCATTTATCAACCCAATGCAGGTACGTGCCGAATTAAGAAAAAGGTTGACGTGTAATCTATTGCGCAATATTCCAGTACTAGAAGTTTTGCATTTAATGGAAAGCAAAAATTAAATTCGAGTGTAGTATGCTTCGTCAGCAATAATGTCGTCGTTAATATTGGGAGAATTGCTGATCTTACGTAATTTCGTTCAAGTTTTTTAGTATTGTATTTGAATTTTTGTTTGTTTCCAGAAAATTTTCGTTGTAGCTTAATTTTATAAGTAATTAACTAAGTAATAGTTTTTCACAGTAATCATATTTGGTGTCTACCACACGTGACCATTAGTAATTGTGTTTTTAATGTTTTGTTATATTCGAAATAAATATTTTAAATCCACGTTCCTATAAGTTTCTATATTATTTATGCATAAATATATTTTATTTTCCGGTGGATACAAAAGTTATTATTATATATTTACTTCAAAACGGGCAATTAAATTCGTAATGAATTTCGAGACAATAGGTTTTCATCAACATTTTATTTATTTTTAAGCATGTTTGAGCTTCAAAGTTGAAGGCTAAAACGAAGCCAGTCCTACTCGCTTGATAATTCCAATACTTGGTTATACGATTATCAGCAAATCGGAACCGCGGCAGTATTTTTGTGATAGATCAGGACTTATTAATTTTTCTTGAGATTTTATACGATTCTTTACAGTCTAGATGAAAAGCGAAAAACATAAAAAGCATGCCGGTCTGTCACTCGGATGTATGGTGTTTTCTAGATACTTAATCGATCATCGATCAAGATCGCATATCATTTTGGGGCTATTTGGTTATATTTTGGGGTCCATATGTATGCTGACAACGTCCAGCTGTATCAAAGCTGTCCTCTTGGAATGATAGAAGACTGCGCAAACTCTACCAATAGTGACTTGGGAGGATATCCACTTGGTCAGAGGGGAACGGACTCTTTCTAATCCCCCTAAAATCCAATTTTTTTAATTTTAAACGTTTTGATCGAGCTTCTAGCTACGCGAAATCGCTTTATAATATGTGCTTATGAAGTAGGTGATCACTTCGTTACAGATCCATAGTTTTTATCTCTTTAACAAGTTGAGTTTTAGTTCGTCAAATAGATCCTTTCAACTTACACATCCGCGGTTCTCTTGCCTTACATCCGAATGACAGTTTTTTGTAAACTCAATCCTTGCCACGGCATCTTAGAAGGTCAGGCGGCACTAGACCTGGTTCCGGACCGCGCTTAAGTCTTTTTTCCAGAATCAAATCCTTTAAAATTCTGACGGACTAATAAGGAAGATGTATGATTAAGTTTAATTGTTAAATTCTTATCTTTTATGTTTGAGTCTAAGGGCCGGTCTGTTCACAGCAGGTTAAAGCCGTGTTTAGGTTACCACAGATTTAGATTAACCCATCATTTCAAATTTGTGATAACCAATGAGTGTTTGTGGAACGATTTTTAACTTCGGTCAGCAAACCATAGCTTTGCGACAAATCGTTCCATTTTTCCAGTTTATTTGTCAATTCAGTGATGGTTACATTTTGTTTGTTTTCCGGGTTCGTTTGTTTTTGATAAATAAATTGTTAAGGTATTTTATGAATGTCATAATTAAATGATACAGGCGTTTTTTAAAAGCCGATGAATAAAATCTTAATCTTGTCGTTGTGAGACAATAAGCAATTTTTTAAAAACAAATCCGAATCAAAGCCACAACAAATAAAATTTTACAAATGGATCATCTCAATTTATTCAACGACCGTTGCAATTTTCTCTTTCTTTCAATGTTTGCTCCAATAAGTGCAAGCTATCGAGCTGTGAGAGCTGTCGTCGGCGTAGAATGTTCAAAATAATCTTACTTCATCCTCCGCATTCATTATGGTGTTGGGAATACGGCGTGTACCGTATTCTATATCTGTCATCTGTCAGTTTTAAATGTCTACGAAATTGAAGAGACAGTTATATATACGTTTATTGTAACTATTATTTCTATTTCTTTTCCACACTATTGTAAAAAGAGTTGTTGTGTATAGCAGCAACGTCAAAATTAAATTCCTAAAAAAAACTTGAACAACCGAAATTACAGAAAATCATTGGTTAAATCTCATTAACCCCGCAAAATCGGCTGGTTATCGATTTGTCTGGTTAACTAACCAAACAAACGATTCTCTGGTTAATATTTTGCTGAACAAACACATTTGATGATTACCAGTTGGAATAACCGATGATCAAAGATAACCAAGATTGAACAAACCGGCCCTAATTGTTAAACTCCTTTCTTATATTTTAAGTTATCTTTTTCTATTTTTTTTTCTCTCATAAAAATGTTTATTCTGTGGCTTTTTTCATAATTCTAAATTAAAAATTATAATCTTCACTATTTTATAAGACTCTTTTGTCTTACAGTGTAAGTTTGTCAAGAACAAATAAACAATAATAATAATACAAAGTAGGTACTTACATTTTTTAAGACACGAAATGTTTTTCTTATAATTTTTCAGATTATGTATAAAATATTTAAGTAAATGTTTAAAAACAAATATAGAAAGGCCGTTCATTCGTAAACGTTTTATTTATGAAACGAACATGTCGGACGGACACTAAGACTTTTGGATGATTATATGACGCATTAAAAACAAAGAATGTAGATAGATATATATATATATACATTAAACATTTATGGATGTTTCTGTTTTTGTGAATTCTATTGAATATATGTATAGAAAAATCACAGTACTCGTGCATTGCTGTCTGTTTAATTTGACATTGTGAGGGCTTAACTGCACAGGAAATATTATTTTAATGTTTTCTTAAAAGCGTTAGAGAATCCTTATAAGAACATCCTTTGTAAAACATCTACAAAATACTATCATCCGAATTAAATATTTGGATATTTGGGTGACTTTATATAAACAATCGGAAGATGGGACTAATAATTGGTATGGTAGAGTATATAAAAAAATAACATTTTTTTCCTTTTTGGTGTTTGCATATAATCCGATAAGCAATGTTGTCCTTTTAAGTGAATTCAGATTCTTACACATGTCAAACATTTATAAATTCCATTCATAGAAAACTGTTAGCTTCTTATAAAATAAGTTGACGAATACAAGTTCCTATGAACTCATTACCTAGGTTTATTAGTTTAATAAATAAATTTATATTCGGAACATGTAAAAAAAATAATATGCAAGCGACAAAAAATTATTATGGATTCATGAAAACAACAATTTTGACATCAGCTCCACAGAGAACTTGAAACGTCATGTCTAGCGTTTTTCATTTTTAAACACGATCGCAATAAACACTTTCTGTTCGAAGAACGTAATCATTGTGCTTTGTAAGCGGTACTAATATCTAATCATTTTTAGTGTCTATGGTAAATCTTACGAAAAAAACAAGTAAAAGTGTTATCATCGGCTTGGCTGATGCTTTGATACCCTCCACTGCATACAAGACATGAAAAATTGGTTTTGTATGGGAGGTACCAGAACTACTTGACCGTCATAGCCCATTTTTAATACCAACCTAACGACGATAAAAAGGAGTTCTTTCACCAAATTTCATTCTCCTAATTCAATTCCTTTGGGCACTATCGTGCTTTCAGACAGACAGACTGACAGACAGATAGACAGACAGACAGACATGGCTGAATCTATTCAGAATGTGATCCTGATCCAGAATATACTTAATGAGGTCTCCGGTGACTCCTTCTTGGCGTTATAAATGTAATGACAAACAGAATATACCTTCCTGTGGAGGGTATAATAAATAGTTGGCGCAGCAGGTCCGTAGGACCCTAGGCCTAGCTTGTCACAACCATTCGTTTTGCACAACCATTCGTTTTGAGTGAGCTTTTTCATTTTCGAGACGAATGGCTAATTTAGGAGCTCTTTCATGACAGTTATACTCTTGGATATTTGTCCGTTCGCGAGAAATGGCGCAGTGAAAAAAATCTCAAGTTCGAATTTGTTTTTTTTTTTTCGGAATTCGAATCCAATACCCCTCGTTTAGCAGTCCCACAATCTGACCACCAAGCCACTGCTTTTAAATCTTACAAACTCACAAAAAATATTCATACATAACTATCTACTGCAACCTTAAAATACCTAATACCCATACATTCAAGATGAACGCCAAAAAGCGATTATTACTGAAGTCTAATACTATTTGATTTTACAGATAAGTTTGTCGATGAGCTTTAGAAATTCTATTCTTTTATTACTCATTGTTATAGTGACTATCTGCGTAATAACGTTCAGTATACAATTACGATTCGTACAGCCATTAACTCTGTTAGTATTTAAAATACAGATTAAAACGCGCTAAGCCTAAACAAGTAGTAATTTCCAAAGCAAATTAATACGCTATCGTGAGAGTTGTTGCGGTGATTAGACATAATGATTGTATGCACGTATGTATTAATGAAATGGTTTCAGAATGAAAAATGGTTGTGAACTTTTTACCTGACTGTCGTGTGTCTGTACAAAAGTAAAATTATTAATTAAATTACTTATTATTTATTAATTAGGAAATACATTAAGTATGCGACTTTGTCGTCATCAATTCGAAATAAACCTTAATCCAGTGAAATATAATTTTAGCTTCCTATCGTATTTTAGAGGATACAAATTTAAATATTTTTAAAGAAACTAAATAAAATTATTAAAAAAAAATATTTATACTATATAAAGCTAGTATTCGAGTAAAAGAACAATTCCCTTATTTATTTATTTGTTCATTTATTTAATTTGGTTCGCTTTTTTTCGAATAATTTCCTATATTAGAATTTGTGTGAATTTTTATATTAATAAAAGTGATAAAAAATAAAATAAAATTAATAAAAGTGACCTGCAATTTTACACGGTTTTCGACTCACGAATTCAGGTACTCTTTCACGACAGTCATGTACTGGGACTCTTGACATTCGCAAGAGTGGAAAATTAAACTGTAAACTATAGCTTCAGGGTTTGAACCTGAAACCGCTCTCACTCAGTAGAGTAAAACTTTAGGAAACGCTCGTATTACATATACTTTCCAGATTTACAACTAAAACTGTTCAATTTCCATTCATATTATTCCAGACTCTTATGGTTATCTTTGCCAACTCTGGTGTCATGGGCTCCGGAATGGCGGTAGCGATGCCTGCGGTTACCTTGGAACAGCTCACAGATAAGAATGAAGCTATTTTCCTCACTCCATCAGAAGCGTCCTGGTATGGTAAGTACGAGTATGCCACTGCCATTACCTAATTTCCTCTTCTATTACATAATTTCTCATATCACAGCTTCCATAAATACCATGGCGTGCCCACTCGGTGGCATCTTAGTCGGATACCTTCTCGATAAAATTGGCCGAAAGCGAACCATGCTCCTCAATAATATGGTTGGCATAATCGGATGGGCGTTAATGGTTGCAGCAGTGCAGGCCGACAAGGACTCGGTGTACGTGCAGCTGCTGATTGGACGATTTATTATTGGTGTGTGGATTTAGTTTAGTCAAACTAAGTTTTTAGTATAATTTCCATTTGCAGGTATCATGATTGGACTCTTCTGCTCGCCGACGGGAGTATACGCAGCGGAAATCACTTTGCCAAATATTCGAGGAAAGTTGCTGCTGGGAACCTCTGTCGCATTGTCCCTTGGCATCACTTCGATGTACATCCTGGGATATTTTATTAGAGTAGATGATGATTGATAGTCCATGCGGCCCAATTGTGTACATATTTTCCGTTTAATTTTAGGACAGTTGGCGTTTGATATCAACGATATCGTTGTGCTATCAAATAGTTGCGTTCTTGTGTGTGATCCCGATGCCAGAGTCGCCGAGTTGGCTAATGCAGAAAGGGCACAGTGAAGAGTCGAGGAAGTCGTTAAAGTTCCTTCGTGGATTGAACAAGAGCGGTAAGTACAATTTTGTCAAGAGACTTGTATTTGATTTGTAGTTCTGTGTCTGCTGGGCCATGAGTTCATGGGTTTTTTTTATTTACTTACTTCACTGATTTTCACCTGCGAGTAGATTATGGAAATTACATTACAAAGCGATTCACTTTGAATTATGGAAACATCTGAGTGGTCGTGCTAGGTCATTGCAATTATAGGCCATTCACTAGCAATGTCTCATTAATGTTGGCGCCCAATTGGAAAATTGATTTAATAGTCGCAATGAAATGTATAGCAATAGGAATAGGAAGATGAGCGTGACCAGAGACCGGAAAATGTACTTAAAGAAGCATTTCGCACCAATAAACTCATCAGCCAAGCTCCATTTCGACACAATCATTAAAACCTCCTCAACCTATTGAAAGCGCTTACTAATTTGCCAATCATTTCAGACAACTGCATATACCCCGAATTCGAAACGGAACTCAGCCAAATCAAGAAGACCTCACAAATAGCTGCCACCGATGGCAAGCAATCCCTCTTCAAGTCGATCAAGGAGCCCGAAGTCTACAAACCACTCCTCATCATGATCGGCATGTTTTTCTTTCAGCAGTTTTCCGGGGTGATTGTGGTTGTTGTCTACGCTGTCAAGATCGCCATAAATGCCGGCGTACAAATAGATCCAGTACTGTGTGCAGTCATAGTTGCTCTCTGCCGGGTGCTAACCACATGCTTCATGGGTTATGTCCTGGAGAAAGGGGGACGACGCCCTGCGGGAATGGCGTCGGGCCTGGGAATGGGCATCTGTATGCTGCTAATCGCCTCTGGGACATGGTTTCCCATTATCCTCGAAAAGGCCCCATTTCTACCGGTAGTCTGCATCGTGTTGCAATTCATGTTCAGCACCCTGGGCCTGCTCACACTGCCCTTCTACATGATATCCGAGGTCTTTCCGCAGAAAGTAAGAGGCGTGGCATCGGGAATGACCGTGTGCATCGGTCTCATTATGTCATTCATCGTGCTCAAGATCTACCCCAGCATGGAGGCGGTCATGGGCAATGAGAACGTGTTTGCGTTCTACGGATTCGTATCGTTGATGGCAGTAGTCTATGTGTACTTCATCCTGCCCGAAACCAAAGGCAAGAGTCTACTCGAGATTGAAGAGTACTTCAGGACCGGACAGTTCCCCAGCGATCAGAAGACAGACATCGAGATGAGAGAGGTGTTCGTTAAAACCTAGGCGGCCATCAACCGATGGAAGTGTAAACCAAGTGCAAATTGTTACCGAAAGGAGGAATTATCGTAAACCAAAAGACTGTAGCCACAAATTTATAGGATAGTTATGTTATAATTGTTTCCGGATGTTTAAGCACGGTTTTCGGCTGAAATGCGGGCTAAAAATCAAGAGATTGTAAAATAAAGAACAAGCTGTGAAGAATTTTGCTCTTTGGCTTTCATTTTGCTCGGCGCCTGAATTAAAAGTGAGACCCTCTGCAGTGTATATATATTTGGAATTTAGACATTTATTCAATTAAACATATTTTATTTCATTTCTTAACAAATATATAGTGTGGTTAATATTTTGGGTAGGTACATTTTTTTTTATTAAATTGCATTCTTTTTTATTTTAGAAGAAAATTGTTATAAGGATTTTTTTTTTTAGTTTTTTTAAGTGCTCTTCATTGCTTTTTTAATTTTTGTTTTATTTTATTTCCGAAACTTGAGATGAGTGACAATAATTATTGCATTCGTTGTATTGCCTAATTATTTATGAAATCATTTTGTTTTATATTTACAATTAATGCAAATAAATTAAGGAAAACAATACAATCACAAAAAAAAAGTAATAATAACTCAAACACATATTCAACAATTTAAGTTCCAAAAAGGTTCAAAGCGGGCTTTGTCAAATGTCAGTTATTTTCGTTTACCCAAACCGACCCACATGTAGTTCGGGTCCAAAAACTGCGATCCGTGATAGCCTTCAGGATTTAATGCCACTAGCGATCGTATCCGTTGCGATGGTCGATAATTGCGGATTGCGTGAAGAAATGCAGCTGTGCCTGTCGGTTTTGTGCCATCGTTAGCTAGTTCTTCCCTTAGCATGGAAATTGGGTGATCACCCTCTAAGAGGTCCTCCTCGTTGCCCCTGAGTGTACCCTTCTCCATGAATTCCATGTTGTTTTTGAGATTCTTGAAGAAGTCGCCGAGGTTTGTCATGGCTCCTGGAAGCAAATGGAAAGGAAAACTCAAGATTTTCTACTATTTGTATACAAAACTGGCAAGGAATTGGCTATAAGCGGCATGTATTGTTTTTGTAATGAAAATATATTTAAACAAATAAAAAATGTTATAGAGTCTTGAAGCGAAATAATTATTCATTAGGAAAAGTCTTCCAATCAAAGTTTTATTCTTTCGGAAATGTAAGTTTTATAACAAAATAAAGTCATTTGTCCGGAAAGTAATTGCGGTCATTAGAGACACATTCTGACATTTGTGTCATCACTATATGCCCCAAAAGCCAAAAGTAATATTGCAGCCGTTCATTTAAATTTTGACACGTACACTTTGCAACTACGTCACACGAGATATAGTCGAATGAAATACACGTACCTGGCGTTGTATTGCGTTAAGATTCCGCCTTGCGTGCCTTGCCCTTTTAAATGGAAAAAATTGTATGCATGACAATATAAGTTGAAATACAGTCCAGAGTCGGTAAGCCGTTACATTTTACCATGAAATGCAAGAAATTATGCGTACGATGTAAGCTTGTACTTTTTTGATTAACTGGTATGACACAACATTTTTTTTTTGCATTTGTTTCAGCTTTTAAAATGAAACTAGAGCAGTACAAAAAATTGGAACGAAAAATCCCGATAAGAGTGAGTGCGTACACAGCAACTTAATTAATGTGGTAGCATAAAAAAATGCATTAAAAATGTAATTACATTTTTCAGCTGCTGGCAACTTTTTATTTTTGACATTTCAAGATTATTTGATAACAAATTCGTTTGAAAATTTGTGGTTGCTTTGCAAACATTTGCTACCCCTTTCGTAATACACTCTCAGTCTCTTTTACACACCGCTGACTTTTCAACATGATAAAAATGAAGAAAAAATATAGTGTCATACGGGCTTTAGTATAGGCCTTCATTATTGCTTTTGTTACATATTTAAATTAGGAACATATTCAATGGTTAGATGCGTATTTGATAACCTTGCAACTTTGGGTCTTAAAACCTTATTTCAGGATAAATCTGTCATTTACTTCTTTTCAAGTACACATTCAAGTAGGTATGTCAAAATCAATTTAGCAAGTTCTTATTATGATTACGAGAGGGCGTTCGCGATTATTGCTTGTTTGGTATCTTGTATAGATAAGAATTCCCCAAAATGTCATATTTTATATATGGATAAAATGGAATAAATGGCAACCGATTTTATCTGCCTCTTTTTAACAGACATGCATGACATAATATTTCTTAAAGGCCAGAGTCCGAAACTCGCGGTACAATCGAGTCAATATGTCGGACTTTCAGACCGCCAAATCAAAATATCAACTGTCAAATATGCCTCATATGTCTCATAATAAATTTTTATCGACTAATGTCAATTGCCAAATGTCATCCCAATCGAAATGGTGATCAAACAAAGTCGGTCTGGAATGTTGTATTCAGTGTTGCCGGAGACAAAAACAGTGTTGCAGACAAAAATGGGGAGTATTTCGAAAAATATAATAGTACAGACATTTGTTAGCCTTTAAAAATGAATGTGGGCACGCGTATTCAGTTTAAAATATCAAAAATCTGTCTTATGGCAGATAGATTTTTGATTTCTCATGTCTTTCTATATGCTGTTTCTTTTTTGTAAGATGCAAGTGTAACGGCCATATCCGGAAAAAATGTTACACCCGGGTTTAAGTGAATTTAACCCAAAAACTAAACCCAAGTCCATAATATTCACTCGTTAAACCCCAACATACATTTTTGTAAACTTGCCGGATTGGATTTAAACGAAATCCGGAGACCGGTTTAAGTACTTTAACTCGGGTTAAAACTCAATTTCATAATACTGACATTTTTTCGATCTCAAGAAATAAGAAAAATAGAAAAGGGGAATAGAAAAAAAATGGCAAGAAACCAAAAAAGGACTTCATTCGTGAAATGGACGAAATTATTGTTGATGTCTTCGTCGTCAGAAGACGAATTTGTCGAAGAGCTGATAAAACAGCAGCTGATGGTAAATTAACGTCGTCCTTGTCGTCGAATATATCGATTGCACAAAGCGGGCTTGCATCGACGATTATTATGTGTTATATTTTCGAAAATATTTCGTGCTGAAAAAGACTCATTTTGGAGGCTACATTCGATGATTCGATAGAAATTTCGGCATAATTAATACACCTTAAAATATAACTGCACCCAAACCAAATGAAATCAATTTCCAAGTGACAAACAAAAAAAAATTGTCATTATTTGTGAAATTTGACATTACGTGGGTTTAAAACGGTTTAAAGTGTTTTAAATCCATTTTTAATCCAGCGGGTTTAATGCGTGTTTTTCAGTGAATAATATGGACATAGGTTTAAATTACCGGGTTTAAAAATTGCGGATTAATGATCGGGTGTAAAATTAACTTAAACCTGCGTTACACCCGGAGTGAATAATATGGCCGTAAGATACTTTAGGTTAAAAAAAATAGGAGTATGTACGAATGTGAAATGAGTAGTACAGAGGTGTTGAAAGTAGTATAATACACCTATGGGATTACTTTCGGCAACGCTAGTTGTATTTATTTCTCGTTGTCAAAAGATGACAGCTCAACGCGAAACGAATTTTGTAAAGTGCATAATGGACTGTATTTTTCTTTGCCAAATGTCAAATTTAGCATTTATTGAGGAAATAAATATGAATTTAATTCCGAAACAAAGGATGATTTCGACAAACGGGGTGTATGATACTCCGCCCAATCGGATTATTCATCATTCGAAAAACAAAAACATGAGTAGCTTGCCTAAGACCATACACCAAGACACCGTTTGCAGACACATTAAGCGCGCTACGGAACTGGCAACAGTCATTTTAAAATGCATTTATTTAAATTTTATGATTTGTGGCCATTCGAATATTCGATGACAAAACGAAATAAAATTCAAATTCATCCTTCGATATCGATGTTTTTGGAAATTTACTGCAGTTTGCTACCGTGGGAGTTGTGTCTTGTGAATGTAGAGACGCACAAAAACTATGACATGTAAAGTATGAATAAAGTTTTGCTGCTCATTTGACAGCCAAATGTAAATTATATACCATCTACACTTTATTGCTATCACCCACTGCAATTATATCACGCATTTGACAATCGTTCAGTAACAGCCCGGCTAGCTCAGTCGGTAGAGCATGAGACTCTTAATCTCAGGGTCGTGGGTTCGAGCCCCACGTTGGGCGAAGTAAATTTTTTTTTATTAATTTTTTGAATAAAATTAGTTTTTGCGTTTTCGCAATTAAAACTTTTACGATAATACAATTTTTTCTACTAACTACAATCCCAACGCCAAAAGCATTGAGAAAAAAAAAAACCTAAACAAAAAGAAAATGCAAAACACTTTCGCTCCAAAAGATTTCGGTACTCACCAACAGATATCGAGGGGATGAACTGGGTCTGATGTGTTTTAAATTTCTGCCGCTTGAATGCCGCCAAGGCATTACGTTTGTTGTTTGCGTCACCATCCAAATAACTGTACAACTGTTGTCCTTCCGTTGGGCCAAACGAAAGCGGATGCTGCTGTCTTTTGATTATGTTCCAGGCGTAGTTGTTCTCCTTCGAATCAAGTGCCAGTGCCCCCTTCTCTAGTTCGTCACTAGAAGCGGCTCTGTTCTGAAGGTCACGTCGCATAAAATCCAAAGCAACTATTGGGCCAGCTACGGTTTCGTCCTCCTCCGGATACGATATCTCATTTAAACCGGCAGGTGATGATGAGAATGCCGTTATTGTGTCTTCATTCAAAGAATCGATTGCAGGATATCGTTGGTGGTGGTGGCGTTGATCGTCTTCCAGTGGGCGATGATGAGTTCGAAGTAGACGACGCAAACTTCTCGGATTGTGGCTGAGGGTCGCGGACAAATTGGGTACAGATAGAGATGGAGGTGGTGCAGGTGAGTTTTCATCCAAAAATTGCTTCCCCCCGAGTGGGTAAATCGGCGACGCTGATACAGATTCTAATTCTTTTAAGGGTTGAAAACTAATTTCAACTAAGGATGAATCGCTTCCGGTTTCGACGTTCTTTTGCTGATGGTGATGGCGGCGGTTGTTGTCGTCGTCGTCGTAGTTGCCAGAGCCGATGCGCCTAACGCCAATGCCACCATTGTCGCTATCCAAGATTAATCGATTGCCATAAGGTGTTGGGTGTGATGTGACTGCAAGAAAGCAAGAAAAGTAGTTAACAGTTCAAATGCGAGCCTACTGCTGCCAGTGAATGGGTTTTTCTAATCGGTTTCAATTTGATGTTTTTGTTTTTGAATTGGCTACGTGATTTGTTAATTCGTCTCAGGGGAGTTGAAGATGTACACTTTGGGCTTTTGAATTTTTTTCATAAATAATTCGCGTTCGTTGAATGGCGAGAGATTGAAGCTGGCAAAAGGATTTGTGGGGAGGCAGTTAATCATAAATTGGAACGGTTGTTTTAGATATAGAGGACAGTGACAGCAAGTCTTCTCCGAGATTCGTACAACATATAAATGAAAGAGTTTATTGCTAAAGTTTGGATTTTTAGGTAGGTCTAAACGAGGTCATCTTACTTTCTGGAAACAGTTTAGGAGAAGTCTTGGTTTGGTATCTTTTTGCATAACGCTCCCGGAAGACCCTTTCAACAAATGCCCAACGAGAGGATTGCATATGATTTTATGTTAATGTCGATTGGGTTATATAAACCATACACCTAAGTCCGACAGACGTTACTATGCACTCAAACAAATACCTCTTGCATCACCAATCGTACATCGACTGTCTTATTAGGTAAACATCATCGAAAAGTGAACATGAATTTGGTAAGATTTTGTCACATTCGGACGTTCGGTATAGAAACACACACATACATTCATTGATTTGTACTATGTAGCGGTATCGATATAAAAGGCAGATAAAGGAAGCATCAAAGGATTTCTTCAACAAGTTTTGAAAGGGTCAATGCAGCATGCCCGCAAGGCAGGAGTTGTATTATTGAAGTCTTTCATAGTTCATTATTTTTTCATGAGAGGGCAATAGTACAAAGTTGCCTTCCCAACCCAAAGAAAAAGCGACTGTCTACAGATCTTCTTCGCTTGATTTCTGAGATGCCATTTTCAAATGCTATGTCTTTTACTACCTCACCTACCGCTGTCTATTGTGACGTCGGAGTCCCTATAATTCCAGGAACATATATCTTCCCTATCCAATGTCTAAGACCTTTGTCAACTTCAATACTGTCGAGGAAGTGTAAATATACACGTGAAATACTTTTTATTTGACAGACTTGTCACTTTGGTGAACTTTATCCAAAATGAAAATTTATGAACAGTCCCAATCGAATGTCAAAGGACAATGCCCTTAGGCCCATTAGCCAGGAATAAACATTAAAGAATTTTGTTTTCGGTTTTTGTTCGACAAGGGCAGGTCGACAATGAAGTTAGTGCGTGGTATTGTCAAAGTTTCAATTCGCAAGTGGGAATTTCACTTACACATATTATACCGACGGTGATATGTCCTCTAAGGACTGAATGTCCCAGTGTTGACGATTAAACCAACCACAGAAAAAGAATTAAAACATTAAGTGTTTTTTTTTCTAAATCGGCAGTAGTCCTGTTTTGTACTTCCTACGTTTTGGTGTACCAAATTTAAGCGAAACCCTTTGAAGACAGTATTTCGTTTGAGAATTCATTGGACAGACCGCGTAGACCACAAAATCATCATTTTGCTGCATGACTGCCACCCATTCTCGGAGCTAATTATCCAAAAGTTGCGATGATTCGTTGGCGCAGCTTTATGAGCCATTCTCATGTGGAAGGATATACCTTTGGCTGTGTGTTAGGCCCCCGCACAATCATTATACTAATTGTGCAGTTGCTATATTCGCAGAGTGGTTTGTTTGGAATTTTATGTCGTGTACTCAGGGACGTAAAATATGTTCAATTGATTTTGAGGAGCAGAATTAGGCTATTGGAGATATATGTTGGCCATGGGGCAAGGCGATAATATTTTTTTTTTATTTTCGCGAAATTTTATAGCGAAACACTTAAGGGAATTAGAGGCATTTCAAAATAAAATTGCACAGAGTGTTGGAGTTGGACAAGTGATGGGATACGAGCAAAGCAGTAAACTCGGTCCACACAAGATTGTCCGTGGAGGAACGGGTATTCGATATTTTCAGTGAGGAGTTTAGCAATCTAAAGTAACTATAGGAGAGCAATGTTTGAAGCTGTTTAAACAGTGAATATTGTTGCAGCAGTGTCATTTATGCTGAATTGTAAAAAACCTGCCACATTCGGATTGTTAAGTTAAATCAGGTTGTGGTTTAAAGCAGATTTGCACGTTGGCAATAGAATTAAGTGATTTACGATACTTTGCGTCATGCTGTCAAAATTAATTTGACACAAAACCTGCTTAGTTTCACATATAGCTAGATAAAATCAAAAAGTTGGTCAACTTTCATGAATGTCACAACGATGAGCGAGAAGCGAATTGATAAAAGGTGTTCCCACTGTTGGTTTCAAATGTATATATTTCTTTTTGGCACTTTCGAAGTATATTGAGAGGTATAGATATTTTAAAAACCAACAGTACCTATTATGCAAAAATCAATGAAAAATGTTTTCATAATGGTCGGCAATTTGAGAAATAATTCCCGGCACTGTTTTTAAATGCTTAGCCAACTATAGTCTTCCTCCAACCTCGAGCCATACTATAATTATTATTTTTTGGATGTCCAATTATTGCCAGGTTTTTTGCTTTCATTTATTTGCTCGCCAGATAATGTGTTTTCAAAAATATATATAAAAGATGTTTAATTTTGAAAACCAAATTCTTCGGTATTTTTTCTAATAAGCATATAAGCTCACTTTCAAAAAATATTCTTTGTTAAGATCGAAGCACATAAAATACCTTTATTGTGTATGTACAACGTCACGCATACTTGTCATGTATTGTGTGAGTGAATTAAATAATAAGCAAAACTGTGTGACTCTCATTTTGGTCAACAATTTTGTTTAGGTTACACGAATTATGAGAAAAATCAGCACGCTGGTAATTTTATAGCGATGGCCTACTGAGTTTTGGCAGGAAAACGGATCTCTCTTTCTAATTTCATGCAAGATTTTTTTTTTTTTAGATAATTCGCTCGATATAAAATGTTGTAAGTTTTGGTTCACCCGCAGTAGAGAAAGAACGCGACTAAAGTGGCGCACATAAGTGGAAGAGGACCTCTACCAACTTAGCGACACCTGTCTTAATATTGTGCTGACTGGGGACGCTTATTGGCTTAAGCATAACCTTAAGTAGTTCTCTGAAAATATGCCCCTAGAAAGTAAGTTTTAAAGTTATTATGTCCTATAAAGCAGTTTTTGAAAATTGATGTCATTGCGGTTTTCAAGAATACTGATGGGTCATGCTCACTGGCTTTGTCTGTCTATCCTGTAGGGTGCTCATAGGACCGCTTCGATAAGTTTGTTCTTAAAGTTCCTTTGCACATCTGTCTTGGGATTTATTTTAGAAAAGGCATGATTCTGCGGCAAATCTTCTGTAAATATGAGATAGTTTTGAAGAAAGTGGTTGATGTGATATTAGTAGATTCACTCCTCCTTGTATATGCTGTCAAGTATGTAAAACCAATGTTTTGGGGCCAATTCCTATAAATGGGAGCAATATTGCAGGCCTGCTTTAGCCAATTTTTTAATCGAGCAAAATGGGTTGCTTTAGGCTAAAGTACATTTTAGCTATAAATAAGTAATCTGATTTTGATTACGCTGATCTTGAATATTGAGTGAACTATCCGGATATCATGTTATTGCAGAACTGACAGTGCCTCCGAGAAAGTGTTATGGGCCCCGTGGGATGGTCTATTGTAATTGTTGGCACAGTCGATATAGTTTTCTTAGAAAATGAGGTGACCTGTGTCCTAAGTTGAGCTTGACAGAAATATTTTGACAGTAAAACCTGTAGTGCTGTCATCAGCGGAGCTATAAATATTGTTCTTCAATGCAGGTCTTTGTATCTGTTGCTCGTGCCAAGCCTCCAAAATATTAAATTCGTCGAACCTGTTGCGTCGTCGAAGGCAAGTTAATTTCTTTTTGTGGAGTTGCATATATTGAACTGATGGCTTCAAAAGCTCCTGAAGCAGCGGACGTAGCCTTCAGCCCCTCTCATGTCAAAAAAAAATCAAGACGTAAGATTTGGAAGCAAGCCCCCCCCCCCGGAAACAAAATCCTGGCTATGGCACTGGATGACAGCCGCATCCGCGTTTTTACAGAGTAAAAACCAGCAGCAATACACTGTGCTCATGTTTGATATTTGAAGCTTTTCCATGGTTAAAGTATTTTAAAGTTCAATCAGCCCAAAATTAGCTCCATTCACAAATCGGTTCCAAAAATACCAATTTGTATTTTTCAATCATCTGCATTCTATTCAAATAGTAACCTCCATTGTAGTCACCACACAAGGCTGACCTTCCTTCTGTATTGACATTGTCACACAAATAGATCCGAAAATAAACATTCTGCTTAATTTCAACTCAATGGGATTTTTATCCTGAAATATGAGACTATAATTAACGCCGCCCATCTGCCTCTTTCCAAAAATGGTCTTTCATATTACTTCGCTAATTAAAATTTATAGAAAACTATTCATGAATTCGTTGGTTCATTCATCGACTGATGATTATCACTATCCATGGGTATGTCACAGTTAGACGCATCCAAGCGTTGTAACAAAATTGAAAATTTGAAATCGATTCGACACTCATGCCCGCACGCACACACGTTATCGCTGTTGATTAGCAGACATGTTAACCGCCCGAAAGGATGAGGCAGCAGAAGGCACAGTGCCATTGATGCAGTTAATTAAAATGTTTCCTTGGCTTTGTGCGCGCACATGTTTGTTTCTATTGTTTTTATATCCTTAACGGATTGAATGATTAATTTCGACATTACATCCGAGTGGCTATGCAGATTTGCGGATAACAAAGAATTTCATACGCAAAAGTTGTAATTGCGTCAACAATGCGAACTCAAGCCTTCTGTGTAATATTGACATTTTTATTTGAATCTTTGGACTGGAAATAGATTACAAAGGGACTCGGTCCTCAAAGAGAGACACGCAGGGTTTGCTTGCAAATGCACAGGTGTTGCTAGTGAACGCATGTACGCAAGAAAAGACTAAAGTTCCGGATTCGTAGGAGACTTGTTTTATCAATGGGACGGTTTACGTGACGTGGGACTTTCCCCGGAAAAAGATACCACGGCGGTACGTTGACATTTAGAGCTATGGAAAAAATTATTCCATGAAATAAATGTATGTGACTGGTTGCATCGGTAAGACCATGACAATGGAAATAAAAAGTCGATGACGTAACCGAATTTATGTGACATCTTGATGTTGGGTATAAAATACGTAAGTTTAATGTAGACAAAATTTTGGTTGAAGACGTTTTCTGCACTTTGCGGACCTTTTTTGAGACGTTCGGAGGAAGATCGGTAGGGGACCACATTCGTCATAGAAAATGTTTCCTTTATATCTTCAATGCAGACGAACAAGAGAGAGGTGGGCAGAGGGAAACACTTAGGCAGCATATGGGATGTAAGCCTTTTTGAGTTCTGGATGGGAAACCTTGAAAAAAGTTGATTTCCCTAGAAGGCCAATGATCTTGTAGATTAGAATTGGTCTTAAGATACCAGCATGGAGATTTTTTTGAATTTACTTGCCTTTGGCTTTTCGGGATTGTGAGTGACCCCAAACCCGTTTTGTTCTGTTGGAGACAGTGGCTTCTGTTTCGAAAAATAACAACTTCTACACAGTCAATTTCAGTTTTCAATCGAAAGTTCAGGGGCGTTTCTGGTGCGAACTAAATATTAATCATAATGAATTCTGTTACAATCGCTTAAAAGTAACAAATTCGATGACATGCATAGAACCATATAGAAGCCATTTATGTCTTCTCCTTCTAGAGCCTCAATTGAGAGTCGGTCCAATTGAAAACTCTGCACCTATCAACGTTGCTCTCTATAAAGGGACGTTATCTATTCCAAATATTCTAAGACAGAAAGCAGTACCAAAAACAAAAACAAAAAACGCTATGAACCAAGTAAGAATCAAAAATTAATTTTCCAAGTTAAATATCCATGTTTGAAATTTCAGCTTCCTAACCTTCGAAATACTTTTGATCTGACAGGGGGTTGCATACGGAGAAGAGAACAATTTTCGATTAAGGCTCTCGATTTAAGCACGACGATACTGACCCGGGCTATCTAACAAATCGAAATTGGTCTCCTTGGGTTGCCGACCATAGTTTCGTAAAGGGGACTAAGAGAGCCGACGAACTGGTCGAAGTTTCTTTCCGAGATATATACCTTACACGTAGATTTAAGTTTTTCATCGGGTCGATTTAAAATGTTCGAAATGTTGTGTGTTTGAAATTGCTCAATACCTAATTTAAAATTGTTAAACTTGATTTATTAAAATTGCATAAGCTTTGGACTTTTAGTCTAAAACACTGATTAAAATGGTTTCCACCTGGGGTAGTACAAAGGGTTCGAGTTTGAGTCAGAGTTGTCCAAATCTTTGACTTTCCCTTAATCGAAAATTTGTTGGGTCAATAAATTTCGTGAAGAGCAAATCTTTCTCTCACTTTTTCTCTATAGCACGGACTAGTGACTAGCATTGAATACTTTGATGCACTTGAAAAAAAATTGGCGATTTTCAGGAAAATTTGACCAAATTTGATCCCATAAATTTGGATCAGTAAGTCAAAAGACAAGGTAAGTTTATGATCCATTAAAATAGCTGAGATGATACAAATGCGACTGGACTAGTACTTTAATTACTCCGTTTGATTGTTTTTTTACTAAAACTAAAACTGACGCCTCAAACATAATACCTGCCATTAAATTCAATAGAACCATTGACTTTCTGAATTCCTCAGGTTGGTGTTGATCTTGGCTCCTATTATCTTTGCTTTATTTACAGGCCTCATGGGTCGTTAATTGCGGTTCGAAACGGCGTTTAAGCGATACTTGTACTTCTTGGAGAAAGCCGGGAGCCAGCCACATATACCAATAAAGCAAATATTGTCAAAAATTATTGAATGCGTGATTTGCCGAATTTTTATCTTTATTAAAATGATTTTTTTTTTTTTTCATTATACGTCCATTATAACGAATATCCGTTATACGAATTTGCGATATAACGAACGCTTTTCAGATATTAATTAGTATCTCTATATAGCGAACGGTGCCCACGATTGGCTATCCGATACAAATAACGTATATACATGTATAAGTTAGTTTAAAAACCCTAAAGCCTAAAAGTATTTAAAAGGAAAACCATAATCGATCCAATTTAACATCAAGTAAAACTGTTTGAATAAACATATTTTTTAATGAAATAGTTTTTAAAAAAGCGTATAAAACATCGATCGATATAACGAACGTGCTCGATATAGTGAATGCCATCAAACATTATATCATTCGTTATACTGGACGTCCACTGTAATACTATATCTATACCTAAAAGGTAAAATATTTTATGTCAATTTTGTACACTTTTCAGGAGAACAATTTTAAACATTAAACGGTGCTCTGACAAAAAAAAATGGCTTGGCCACAGAAAGTTCTTTCGAAAATGTATAGAAACTTTATTTTGGAATATATTCAAAACTATTATTTTTATAGATTGAGGGCTTTAAAAATGTATGCTTTTTTGACTAAGTCGTTTTACCCAATCAAAAGTAAGTACATTTTGCAACTTAAGGCACTTAAGATACTTTTTAAATTCAATAACTAATTGAAATTTGAAAACTTATCTTCTTTCATTAAAACTAATGTAATTTTTAATAAATGTTCTTTTTGATTTTGTTCAACGCTGTTTGTTTGAAAAAAGATGTTGACAAAGTTGATTTAACATGTTTTACAAAATCACAGGCACAGTATTACTATCATTAGTATTATTAAGTAATTAAATTAAGAAATTAATTCAACTGCAGCAGCACTAGCTACCAGGACTTCCAACTGTGGTATAATATATTTAGTGTATTTTGATCACAATTATTCCTAAGAAATGGAATAATCTAAAGCAGTAAGTGTAACGATATAAAGGACTCCAAGTAAATACTAAAAATAAAAATGTTCTGTACCTACATAATATCAATAATGACTTAAATTTAAAAAAAAACACGATACTGATTTTGTTTTCAGTTCAAAGCTCAAACTAAAACATTATTAGTTCGTAGTGCTTTAAACGACTCAAACAAGTTTTTTTTTGTTTTTATTTCACTATCTATCTTGTTCCCGAAAAAGAGCAATGATTTTGATAACAGTATCATTTTATCAACAAATTCGCAAGTCAGACTTAATCCGATGTTTTGAAACGTCTTTCAATCAGTTGAATTTTGTTGGGAAATGTTTAAATATTGTAGTGGATTTTGCTATAGATCAGCAGTCATCATAGAAAATTCAATACAGCATTTTTGTCCCCAATTTTAAAATGGAAATTTTTTACGTTTCCATTTAACTTTATTTTACATATATAAGTTTTAATTTTAAATTTAAATCTTAATTTTAAATCAAGTGCAAGACGCGACGGTTACTTATATATTTCGTATATTTAAAAATATTGCCAAACATGAACAAAAATCTAAAGCTGTGCTAAATTTTTTAAGAAACAGTTTTCCCCCACTTAGTAATAGCTAATAGCTGAAAATTGAATTGGATCTTCATAAAAAAAAAAATTAGTGGAGTCACAAATTTACCACTGAAAGAAATTTACTAATATTTGAGAGTTACTAAACTACTAACAAATCACAGAGCGTTTTAAAAACAATATTTTTTTTTTTATAAAAACCTTCACCAACACATAACTTGTTCTCACCTTTCAAAATCAAAGCCAACAGCACAAGTCTCTTGATATATTGCACCGGTGTCATGGTTGTTCCGTTTTGTTCTTATTTTATGTAATTCTGTTAAATATTTAGTTTAATGTTTTCACAAAATAGCATTTTTATTTTGATTTTTTTATAAGCACTTTCCGAAAAATGTATTTAACAAAAGAAATACTTTAACGTCCTTTTTTTTGAATTGAAATTTAACAGCCAATATTAAACCCTTTAATTCAATCTTTTTATATTGCAGAGAACACTTTATTGAACCTGTTGAGCACTGAGCTATGATCCGATAACTAAAGTCGAATCTGAATTTGTCAATTCTTTTATAGGTTCATCAGCAACAGCTCGTGGTGCAAAACTTGGAGCAGCTTCAGCCAATGATTGCCTCATTGGGGGATGCCTTTCGCCCATCCCATCAAAAGCACACCTGTTGGATATAAGATATTCACCTACAAACAGTCGTTAAAAAGAAAAAAAGGACGACACCAACGTGAGATAACCACTCATACCTGTGTATCAGTGGTGTGCAGCGACATGCGTAGAAAGGATAAAATTATATTGATGGCAACACTGGAAAGGTGACATCGCATCCGATGAGAGGTGAAATAAGTTACCGGTGGTGTTTGATTTTCCTATTTTGCATATAATCGTTGTCAACATAGTGTCTGCCGTTTTATTCAAACTTAAGAATATTTCATGTGACCTACTGTTTCGGGTTACTCAACTGACCTTCAGTCAAGTTGGTGCTTAAAACACCCCCTTTGATGGACAACGGCATCAGCGACTAAAGTAGATCACGAAAAGCGTTTACCTCCATAATTCCATCGAAAAACTGACCAATTTCAATAAGCGCACATTTTTAAAGTCATTTACGCTAATGGATGGGAGTTCGAGCGAAAACTCTTGCAGAAAGCAGTAAAAATCTCGGTTTACGGCTCAAGTTGTTGACTGTTTTTATTTTATTATGACGCCGACGCGTTTTGAAATATCGACAAGAATTTGGGAAGGTAATGGAAACATTAACACTCATCAGTCATCACATAACGGAGGGTGAATATCCTTGCAGAGGTGCAGGTAACCTTTAGAGTATTTGAAAATTAAAGGTTTATGATTCAACCCATTCGACGATGGTGCTCTTTAAACTCATCTGAGTTTGAATAGCACGAGTGCCAAGGAAATAAATATCGTAAGTATAAGTATCGAGTTTAACCCCCTGATAAGAAAGGGAAAAAGTGTTGAAAAACAGAGAGAATTTGAGTGATGGAAAGCTTTTCAATTGTAGGTCCCTACTATTTGTCCAATAAATAAAATTAAGATATCCTTGTGACAGTGGGTCGTCTGCAGTCTTCGTAGGAAGTATTTTATCTGCCAGAATCTAGAGATACTCATTATTTAATGCAAAAGCAGCTTCGAAAGAAACGGGCTGGTCAAATGGGGTTTATGGATCTTACAGAGGTCTGTTTGAAACTGACCTTTGCGCACGAAGCATATCGCATATCTATCTCACTTAACTTGATTCCAATGTTACAATGAACCCATACAGGACAGGTCAGCTTCGAACCGAAATCAATAAGTGGAACCGCTCTCAGCTGTAGCAAAATGGTTCAGCAAGATATGAAGAGCAACGAAGCAGACCTAGAGGTACGAAAATTTACCTTGCGGACGGGACAAATGGATTTGGAAATGCAGAGAGGTACTGCTGTAGCTTATGTATAAGTCCGCAGTCTTTAGAATTTCAAACATAAACATTGACAGAAGGTCGTTAACAGATCCCAAAGTCTAAGGATGACTATCCATTTCACGGGCCGCCTATCTACTTACAGACTCTAACTTGCCATAGTCCATTCTAGAAGACCGGTGTTGACTTTATTTGCTGGTTCATCTCAAACTTCCTTAAAACGTAGCGGCCGGCAAAATTATTTAATAATAGATAAAAATAAATAAATAAATAGTTGGCGCAACAGGTCCGTAGGGAGCTTATAGGCCTAGCTTCTCACAACCATTCGTCTTGTGTGAGTTTTAATTTTTGTGATGAATGGAAGGTATCTACAATTTTATGCCCAGTCCAAACGGCCAATTGAGAAGCTCTGTTATGACAGTTATACTCCCGGATGATTGTCAGACGTTCGCGAGAGGTGGCGCAGTGAACAAAAACCTTAAGGTTGGAATTTGTGTTTTTTACGGGATTCGAACCTGGGACCCCTCGCTTAGTTATCCAACACACTAACCACTAAACCACTGCGCCGACGATGGATGCTGAAAATTCTTAACATACGTGTTATCCTCTCTGTTCCAATAGAACAGAGCAACTCATTCAAAAGAACTGTCATCGGACAGTGGTTCACTTCCCCGCAAAGGAAAATACGAAAATTTGACTGCCTAAATTTGTATGTCAGAAACCCCTATAATTCGAACCAAAGCAATTATTTATTATTTTGAGAAAAATACAACATTTATAAGTAAAAGAAGAAACCACCATTGTTGCGCACATAAAAATGCAATATATTCGTATTTTTTCGACAACTTCAAATATTGGTACCATATTCACCTATAGAGCTAACAACTTACGAGCTACACATCCTTAACATGCTATAAATCAAAGTTATGTATAATGTACTTCTTAATCGCCTACGTGTGATAAAATTCAAAGACTGTTTTACTTTGTTGAGATTATTGGGTCTGAGGGAGGAGGCGCTAATCAAAATTATCACAGATTTTCACGAGATGTTACGACTTGCCACAGCACCAGTCTTTTACTAATGCACAAACGTTTCCCTCAATTCGTGTTCCGACATCAGGTTGATCTGCTTCTTTTTGTCTTTGAAGTGCTCGGAAATCTCAAACAAAGTCTTGCCCTTTGTCTCGGGCAGGAAGAAGTACACATAAGCGATGGCCAATATCGATGCAATGCCATAGAAGGCGAACACGTTCTCCTTTCCCATTGTCGTCACCATGGTCGGATACAGCTTCACCATGAGGAAGGACATCGTATAGTTGCAACAAATCGTGATTCCCGCAGCTGTGCCCCGCATTCTTTGGGGGAAAACCTCGCCTATCATCGAGAAGGGCAGTGTCATCAGACCGAAAGTGCTCGTGAAGATGTACATGCATATGGCTATGACTGGCAGTTGGGGCAGCGTGCCTATCACCGGAAACCAAATGGACGCGGCCAGTAATAGCATACAGAAGCCCATGCCGAGTCCGGAAAACATTGCTGGTGGGCGACGACCCCAAGTGTCCAGTATGAAGCCGACCACAAACGTGGTCGGCACTCGAACAAAGCCAACCAGCATCGCACACAGGATTGGGTCGATGGTGACACCGGCTTCGATGGATATTTGCACCGCGTACACGACAACGACAAAAATGCCGGCAAACTGTTGGCAGGCGAAGAACCCTATCATTATGAGCAGGGGTTTGTAGACCTCAGGCGCTCGGATTGCTTCCCAAAATTGTGGCGAATGCTCGCCCTCGGCCAGGGCGAGTGACTTCTGCAGTTTATTGAATTCCTGTTCGAATTCCTCGCCTTGATCTGGAATGCGTTCTTTAAATGTGGTAATGGAGAGATGGAGCTTATTGAGGTTACCTTTGTCGGAGAGACCTCGGAAGAACTTGAGCGATTTCTTTGACTCCTCTAAACGATCTTTGACCATTAGCCAGGTAGGTGATTCGGGCAGCAGAAAGGTCAGGCTGAAGGTGAATACTGAAAAGCCACAGGCTATTTGAGCAATTAGACGCCAGTCACCCTGAATGGATGCCAGAATTAATTAAACAAAAGAATTTGTCATATCGGCCAATAAGAGTCACTTACCCTTATGATGTATCCCAGGGTGTATATCGCAAAAATACCGGAGGCAGTTGCAATCGGTGAGCCGAGTGTGAGACGACCCCGCAGCTCTGGGTGGCATATCTCGGCCGAGTACACGCACACTGGCGAGCTGGACAGGCCAGTTGCTACGCCTGCAAATACATGGCCATACTTAGGGGTTGGTTGGCATAAATGCAACTCTCTTACCAATGATGAAGCGTGCGATTATCACTTGGGTGAATATCGCACCCCGGTCGGTGTAGTAAGTGCTGCCCATCAGTCCCCATGACACAATAGCGGTTATGTTGATGAGGAAAATGGTTCTCTTGCGGCCCAGTCTGTCGAGGAGATATGCGCTGAGTAGACCACCCAGTGGGCAGGCAATTGCATTGATGGAAGCTATGCACGTGGGTGGTAGTTGGAGGATTAGCATGGCGGTTATCTGTGTGTGTTGGGTTTACTTACCAAACCAGGAAGCTTCACCCTCACTTAGGTGAAAAGGCTCATTTTGATCTGTTAGCTGTTGTAATGTTACGGCTGGATAGCCCAGGCCCATTGCAGGTGCCATTAGGCTGAGATTGGCCGTTACCACGATGAGGAACTGTGAAAGCGAAATAGAGGAATTTAGATTTTTAACAGTTTTAATATTTTAATTGTTTGTTAAAGGTGATATTTTGGAGTACCACTTCCATGTCCACAAATAAAAAAGGATGATACAAATTTATTTTCTTTGGCTAAAAGACGTCTGATGCCAAGAAAAAAACCAAATCTACCTTCGAAGGCAGTAAGGGTGCTTCTGATACTAGTTTTTATGACTTGTCAAACAGAGTGTTAAGATCGAAAAATCTTCACTTCTCTGGCAAGATATCAGATATAGTTGTCATTGGTATAGCCAAGGGCTGTTCACGATGGCCACTCGTCAACTTGTCGTTGAACAGCGACAAGGAATCGGAATGATTATCATCTCTAATATCGTACCAAAACCCCCCAATGAATATGAAGGGTATCAATGTTAGTGAAAAACGAGGGGATCACTGAAGGATCCGTATCGACGCGACTTAAAAATTTCTAAACCAACGAGAAAAATTCTGTTTGTCGTTTTAGCTATTTTGAAATGTAGTCAACCTGCACTTACAGTTCTCAGCTTTAAACTGTTTGACTCAAATACAGTCTTTAACTTGTTTACCACCTTACAAGGTTCATCCTTAAAAAGAAAGAACAAGTAAGACTCTGATTATTGTCAGAACACTATTTAAAAAATCAAACTGTTGATTAAGTGGCTAGAGAAAAATTAGCCTATGGGCTTTCACTGGCCCACAACCTGTCTATTTTCAGTAGTTGAGACAACAATCCATGGGCTTGTTAATTTAAAGCTTATGATTCAGCTCAAACAGGCTGAAATGGCTAAATAATATTTCAATAGAAATACTTGCCTATACTTTAAGAAGGGTTTGTATCAGAAGACCGTCGTCATGTAGCTTACAGAAAAAAGTGTCAAACAGACTGAATGTCTTCTCAGAGTGGAAAATTTTGAAACCTAAGTCCAAGTAATTTGCGAATGTCTGACTCCGTGAACTAAATGAGATACTTCTTTCTTAAGAATCAAAGAAAATTGAACACCTTCTGTTCGCTTTAATTTATTATGAGGCCCAAAAGAACTTTCTGATGACAGTGCCATCTACTATGAGCAATTAGCATGTCAGGTACTTTGACAAAAAATATTTTAATTAAGAAGGAGAGTAATGAAATGAAATTGAAATGAAAAATTATTTAAAATTTTTTTTTTTTTTATTTCATAACAAAAACTTATATAATAAAATTGATATAATAAGAAAATACATTTTTTTTTTAGCATTGCATGAAATGTATCTATTATTACAAAATTTAATTTTTAAAACAGTGAATAAAACTATTGATGGGGAATATATAATTCTTAATGTAAGTTTTACTGGGTTTGACGCGACTACAACACCAGGGTTACCGTTGAACAATTCAAAAATTGAGTTCAGAAGTCCGTTTAAACTTAACTTTTAAAGTTTCGCTGCATTATTTTAGAGAAATCAAACCTAGACCTGATCTACAAATTTACTCAGCAAATATGCGATTTTTACACTAAACCAGCAAAGCAAAACCAAAATTTTTCACAAATCTCAATAGGATGCAACCCAGTAATAAAATCGAAGCTTGTGAAGGGCTGTCGCGAAGAGCTCAAAGCTCTTGGAACACAGCACAAGGTATCCCTGTGCTGGATCCCTGGACATGAAGGCATTCCAGGAAACGGGAAAGCGGATGAACTGCATAGCACGACAAGGTTCGGCTAATACACTAAAACAAAAAGACCCCTCTGTGCATATCCCGCTCTGTACACCAAAGCTAGAAGCGGGGAAGAAGGCCATAGATGAGGCGAATGCCAGGTTGATGTCCATGGATATGTGCGCCAATAGAAGAAAACTGTAGCCATCTTTTTGTAAGTCCAGAACAGAGAGAATTATGCGGAATGTAGGTATCCTCACGGGACACAACACCCTGCGATACCACATGAAGAAAATGCGACTGACTCAAGAAGAGCTTTGCAGAGGCTGCGGCGACGAGGGAGTTATAGCGGATACAACCCACTTCCTATGTCACTGTCCAGGTCTCCAACACTGCAGGAACAAATTCCTAGGAAGATACTTCTTCCATAACCTGAACGAACTTTCTAGCACACCAACAGAACAAATTATGAACTTCATCAAATCATCAAGATGGTTTGACACACAGTAAGTAAACTCCTAATTACTGCAAGGCACAAACAGAATAGGTCACTACGGGTAAGGGATAAACCTTTGTCCCCTACGGGGACGCGGAGTATTCCCCGCTGGCCCACAAACCTTACCTAACCTAACCCTATAGATTTCGTTATTACTTTGATGGTAATGCGATCATTAATTGTCACATACGTGAACAAGTGTTCTCTGTGTTCTTTTCGTGGCTTAAGTGGCTAAGTACTACAGGACTAGTGTGTTAGTGACAAATGCCCAAGTTCGAACTTTGGAAACGCAAAAATTGCACTCCAAGGTTTATTCAAGTGTTCCATCTATCGCGGACCTCTGACTAAAAGAGTTTTACCGTCTTGTAAATGTTTTTCACCAGCCTCAGGAACTTGGCGCAAAATGTCAGTCCTTCACGTCTGCACTTCGCTTTTTAAACCGAGAGTTCGACCAATTTTTGTAAAAAAAAAAAACAAAATACTGAAATGGGATAATGGATTGGCGGCGTAACTTCATGGAATTTGACCTTTGTAACTTTCAAAAATGTGGACAAAGAATATTTATAAACTAAAAGAGGTCATAAATAAGGTCCACCGGATAGACATACAGAGAAGTTGTTTTTTCAAGGATGAAGATTTAAAAAATCGATCATTTTGTTCAATGTCTTCTGTAAAAGGTAGTAAACTGCAATGGTAACTCTAACCAACCATTTAGGCTTAACTTGTAGACAGACGGAATTGAAGAGCCCACTTTTGCTTCTCTGTGGACTTGTATATCAATTTAAGTTGTTAAACGGTCACAAAATCGGCAGCGTTGTTTGAAAATATTGGTACTAAAGACTTTCGAATTCCATAAATTTCCCCACCCCGATACGATATGTGGCGAACTTCTATCGTTCTTTATCTTCCTTTCATAACGAAAAAAAAAGTAAAAAAAAATCTGATAATAGGTATGTAAATTTACGATTTACACATGAGAGAATTTACCACCCTGTACGAAAATGCTACATACGGAATTCTAGCTGAAGTCGCGAAAAAGTAGAAAAAGTAGTTGGCAGAAGTACCATTTTTTTGCTAAGCCTAGCGAGCTAGTTCGACGAGAAAAGCAATTCGCTCTTTCGCATCTCGGACTTCAAAGAAAGTGGTGGCTTCTATCCAAAGATCAGCGAGTGGTGTGGTCTTATTCGTGGGAAAGCGAAAAAAACAAGGAGACGGCAAATTTAATATTGTCAAATATATATTTAATATTGGACACATTAAAAGGCTACATAAACCAAAAAAGAAAACACAAATTTTCTATTAATCTCCACCAAAGCAAGTACCTGTTCCTTGTGTTTGAGTGCACGAATTAATTCAACGCTTCTTGAATAGAATTTGGTTTCTAACGTCACCTACCGTGAGTTAAAACGAGTTGAGTTGAGACGAGTATATCACCTACGAGACAAATCTCTGGACAGCTGAAGCGGGCTGAAGAGACACATAAGTGCACAGCGCACCAAATCTGATCAGCTTGGAGTATAGCGGTGGATCGTCGCCACCGTCATCTCCTCCTGCATAACTCGGATTTACTTACCGCGGTGTGTGTGTCTTACGGATACCGAAAGCCAGACTTATCCCACACTTCACACTGCGATCGTCCGTTTATCGATCCAACAACAAAATCTCTCGACATGTGTCGAGAACATGAGCCACCCTTTTGGCGTGGTGAAAAGAAAAGCAAATTTTTTTTTTTGCCATCAGTCATCAGAAGACAGCGATCTATACCTCAAACAAGATCAGTCGTCATAAGGTTGTGGCCGCACTAACGACCCATGCCACAATCTACACAACGCCACCATCACGTAAAAGATTCCACCAGCCACGTCCAAATTCAGCTGATTGTTCCACCCGATCAAGAATTCCGCCCGTCTATCAGGGGATTGTCACTCAGCAGCAATAAACACAAAAGATATGTTCATAGGTGGGTCTGTCGCTCCGCAGTATTGTTTTTTAATTTAAACAAGGCATGAAATTTATGTACGGTTGTCCAGCAGCAAGTGCAAGAACCCACGCCTCCGTCGAGCTATGTGTCGCACATTACGCTAGAATGCCTGCTCGCACTTAGTCAGGACACCCACCTCACAACCCTCAGATTCTTTATGAATTCATGTGTTCATGGGAGTTCGTGGGAATGCAGGACATCGCCCGCTTGTAACAGCAAATCCGTTGCAGATATTGTGCTCGCTGTACACCACTACATCATCTCTTGAATCATGACAAATATATACCAACAAAATCACTCCGTCTACTACTGATCTACTTTCAGCATGATTTGATCTGATTGAATCTGCATAATGGGATGTGCATCAATTTGGTCAAAACAAATAAACAGCACCGCGATGCAGTCGAAATGTTAATTATCTTAGAAAACACGGAAATGGCTTTGGACAGCTTCTGCTGCACTTCACTTGGCCAGAAATAATAAACCCACCTCCAAGCACTTCAAAGCGCATTTCTCTGTCGATTTGTATATTTTTGCACAAGTTTCGGTGTTTTCCTAATTTTGTCCTTTCCAATTGATCAGATGAATGCCTGATATCACTCCTCTTATCTGTCTATTTTTAATCAATCAAAGACACATTAATAACCGACATAAATAAAATAAAAGATCGCCAAACCGAGCGATTTGCGTGCCAAGTTAGTGATTTGAGCGAGAAATTAAATAAATTCCCGTGACCAGCCGCAGAATCACCGTGCGGTCGGGGAAAACTTTTCCAATTTATTGTTTAGTGGTGTCAAATTGAATTGATATAGTCAATTGTTTTGAATTAGTTGCAACTTTAGCTAGTTGGTTGTTAGAGTCATTGGCACAAGTGGTAAATGCATGCGCGTGGCAGTTGTATGGACATAGAAAATATATTTTTATGGACTTACCTGTCGGATCATTGCTGTGGGTCGCAGTCCTAGGGGCTTGGGCTCTTTCTCCTTCTTGAGCTTGATCTCGATGGGAATCTCAGTGTGATGGAAGATGGTCCGGTTGGGATGCAATTCCTCCGTCTCGGTGTATAGGTTTTTTAAAGGCATTTTGGTTAATTGAGTGTGTTGGTCAGAAGGTCCACTGCAAATAGAAAATACAACACCCTTTAGCGTTTAAGTGTTCGGCGGGCGAAGAGAAGTCGAAGGATCCACCTCTAGAAGTGTCTACCTTGCACAACACTATGGGTGCAAAGCACTTGTTTTATTTAGAGAACAACCACCAGTTGGATTGAGTTCTATTTTGAACACTCCTTAGGGACATTTCGCGAATTCCGATTTGTGAATGGATATTCTCATCGCACAGAACACAACATGCAGGAACGACACTACCTTCGATGTTTGCTCAATGAAGACTGATGCTAGTCGGAGGATTTTTGTGCCAAATAGTTCACCACGAAAAAGAAAAAGAATACGCAAATTCTCTTTCCACTTGAACTTCAATCAGTTCGAGAACACAAATCGATTGTATCTATAATGAGAAGAGAACACAAAATCGATTTCAAGTTCGTTTAGCTTTCGACAGAGGTATTTAGATTGATCGAGGAGAGCTTTGCTTATGGATACGAAAACATCGGTGAAGTTCTCGTACATCGGGAGCTGACATTTCTATCTATTCGTGCCTTGGGGGTTGTTATATCTGCCCGTCAAGTATGGTTAAGTGTTTACCTTTACAGAGGTGGAAATAATGTGGCACTTGTAGTCGGATTGGCTGTAGGGAAAAATTGTTATCAATGGACCGTATTTTGACTTTATCAGTTGTTATTCTATTTCGAGCTATGATTGTTTGGATTTTTTTGTGTTGTTGTATTCGGTCAATGAACTGGCGAAAGGTGGGTGAGGTGTACATGTTCATAAATCATTTGAAAATAATAAAACTGATGGAGCAAGAGTGATTTGTTGATTTTATTGCGGTGGGTGATACAAAAAGCCCTACATGAGAGTTGAGCTGGTTGAAACACCAGAAACTGTTACATTGTTATAGTGACTAACAAATATTACAATTTGCACACATGTATAGATATAAATTAAGGAATCGCCTTAGTATAACGGAAAGTCATAGACCGCTCATGTGACTAGTTACATCGATAGGAAAGAGCCTTCAAAAAGTCAGAAACGCCGCAACCGATGTATTAAGTAAGACTGTGATTAACCTGGCCAACCCAACGAATCCTTTCGTGATGCACATATATGATGAAAAATGTCTCTAAAGCAATCATAAACTTGAAGTTGTAGAAATATGTTGACAATAGTGACCTTTCAGGGTCTAAATCCGAGACGATGAGAGGTAACTCCAGCTACTTAGAATGTTCGCGTTCATTGAAGGACCTGTAAGCTGTGACTTCAGCAAAACACACAAATTCAGGTAGCTTAGCCATCGACAAGACACATAAGGTTCTTTCACAATTTTTTTTTACTAAACTTAGACATCAACTTTTATAAAACAAAAACCAGAGCACCGTATAAAGAAACAAAATTGTTTTTTAGTCCGTAGGGACCCTAGGCCTAGCTTCTCATAACCATTCGTTTTGCGTGAGAACGGACGAATGGAATGGATCTCTTATTTTATGCCGAATTCGAACGGCTAAGTGGGAAGCTCTTCCATGACAGTTATACTCTCGGATGGCGCAGTGAAAAAAAAACCATAGGGACTAGGGAGCTTCCACACCGGATGAAACAAAACGCCTTTGTAAGGACGCTCAGAAAAAAAAAAACAATTACACAAATTGAATCTCTTTTTACATCATTTATTAACAAAGGACTTCTCGCAATGTCTGTCTAAATCGAACTGTGTCGTATGTCACGCAACTTACTGTCTAATGCTCTTGTGTAAAACTCTCGAAAATGTATATAAAACACAAGTAAAAGTGCATATAAAATGTTCATATAGAAGACGTTACAGCTGTTCTCATCGTTACGTTGTGGGGTACACTCGTGTCGAGAATTTTTATTTCTTTACTTGCGTAAATATTAAAATGTCTTGCATATGTGGAGCAAAAGTAGACCGCAATGTTGCGAAAATTCAATGTAATCACTGTAATAGTCATTTTCATTTGAAATGTGTTAACTTAAAACCTAGTGATAAGGACTACATGAAAAAGAACCACATTGAATTTCGTTGTCCACTGTGTTCAAAGCAAAGACGAGATTCGTTACGATTCTCCCCAACCACATTGAAGAATACCCATACAACACCTGAATCTGCTTCTTCTTCTGTTATGCAAACAATAAAACAACAACAAAAATATATTAACCATACATCTCAGTCACTAACACCGCAGTCACATACACTACCACCATCATCACCACCGCCGCCACCAACAGTTTCATCACAGTCACATACACTGCCACCTCCGCCACCCACAGTCTCTTCACAGCAATCAGCTGTTCAATTTACTTGCCATGAACAACAACAGCATCAACAGCAAGTAAACTCTTCTCTGCTACAGCCATCGACTACTGTCACACCTTCACCTACACTGCAACCAGCTGTTCCTGTATGCACGGATAACAATAGCAACACTACTCAAATCACATTGGAAGTTGTGCACAAAGAGATCTTGTCTTTAAATAAAGAAATAATTTCTTTGAAAGAGATTAACCTATTGAGGTTCAAGTGTAAGAAACACCCAAATAAAGTATCACTACGTGAAAACTATGAAGTTTTATGTAAAGAGATTAGTCTTGAAATTCCCATTTGCAAAGAAAATTTTTATATGGACAAGTTCCTAAAAGCCAAAGGAGACTTGAAAAAAGAATGGGACATAGTCAATGAAATATTCAACAAAAAAACAACTTCTAGTATTCCCTTAAATCTTACCTTAGGAGCTTTGAATGTTGTTGATCAGTCTGAAATGGCTTCAATCTTTAATGAATTCTTTACTCAAATAGCCCTAAATACTATTTCTGATGCAGGAATAAATAATTCTTCTGTTTATTGTCCAGAATATTGTTTTAATGAATATTTTCAATCAAATAGTTTTTTCTTTGAGACTATATCATCTTTTGAAGTCTATAAAGTAATTCAATCCTTGGATAATTCATATTCTTCTACGTCAAACAGTTTTTCCAATGACTTTCTCAAAAAAATTAGTCTAAATGTTGTGGATATATTAACTCATATATTTAACAAAAGTATTATTCACGGTCAATTCCCGCAAAGCTTAAAAGTTGCGGCAGTTATTCCTATTTACAAGAAAGGTGATAAGAATTGTCTCAATAATTATAGGCCTATATCTTTATTACCAGTATTTTCAAAAATTTTCGAAAAAGTCATCAAATGTAGAGTTGTAAGCTATCTTGACAATATCTCATTTTTCAGTTCAAAACAATACGGATTTAGAGCTGGTAAATCAACTGAAGATGCACTTTTAGCACATTGTGGTCATATCTATGAAAGTATAGACCAAAAAAAGTACACTGCTGCTCTTTACATTGATATTAAAAAGGCCTTCGATACAGTAGATCATGCCATACTTTTAAGAAAATTAGAAAAAACTGGCTTCAGAGGGTTTATGCTAGATTGGTTTTCTTCCTACCTTAAAAACAGGAAGCAAAGGGTAACAATAGGTGGTAACTTCAGTGAAACCAGATGTATTAATATTGGAGTTCCTCAAGGCTCAGTTTTAGGTCCAATTTTGTTCCTTATTTATATCAATAGTGTTTTTAGTCTAAACTTAAAAGGTAAAGTATGTGGGTTTGCTGATGATTTAGCTTGTGTGTATTCTAGTACCACAATGTTAGATCTGGTTTCGGATATCAATTTTGACTTGGAGTTATTCAGACATTGGTTCGGCATTCATAAGCTGGTCATTAGTGAAAAAACAAGAGTTATGTTTTTCAATCTAAACGCTTTAGATTTGAGTCCGCCAATTCTAACTCAGCATAGCATTGGTTGTAAAAAATTCTTGTTAAGTAGTTTATCTTGTTGCGTCTCTAATAGTGGATCAACAAATGTTGCGGATGTTGTTTGTTCACCTAAGTGTTTTCATATCGAACCAGTTAGTGAATATAAATATCTTGGCTTAGCAATTGACAATAAAATGAACTGGAAAGTGCACACATTATCGTTAAAAAAATATTTGTTGTCAACCACATATGTTATGTTTCACTTGAGAAATCTTTGTTGCAAGGAACTTATGGAGACTATTTATTACGGACTGGTTCAGTCGAAATTACAATATGGAATAATATGTTGGGGTGGTACTTACAAAAACAATCTACAACCTCTGTTAGTTACCCAAAAGCATATCCTAAGAACCATCTGGAGGAAGAAAAGGTTTGATCACAGTTTTGCGTTGTTTGTCAGCTCGGGTATTCTCCCGCTTAAACACCTCTATTTTTATAAGGTACTAAAAATATTTTTCTGCAGAAGTGGTTATCTTTCAAGCCACAATACGCCAGCTTACACATTACGCAGTAGTGACAGTAATCTTGCTATCATTCCTATGCATAACACTAATAGCTTTCTTAACTTTTATACATCAGTAGCACCTAGATTGTTTAATATTTTACCCATTGAAATACGGAGCATTCGCTCTACGCATTCATTCAATAAACAAATTAAAAAATGGCTTTTTAACTTCGATTTTGATGCAATCGGAAACATTATCAAGATATTAGTTTAAACTTGTATTAAATTAAATCAGTTCCATCCAATTACATAAAAAAAAAAAAAAAAAAAAAAAAAAAAAAAAAATTTGGAATGTATTTTCTCGACATCTTACCCCACAACACCTGTTGATTAAATATGCTTTAATATTATGGATTTACATATTTTCTTTTGGTACTTTCGTCACTTGTCAATAGACAATAGAAAGTGCTTTTTCTTTTCTTTCGTAATTTCTCTTTAATGAAAAACACTTAAGAAACAAATTTAATGTTTATATTGTAAATAACATTATTATTAAATGAATTATATTAATATATATAAATTTGTTAAGTTATTACATTTTTAAATTTTCCAACTGTAAAAGAAATAGAAAATAAAATAAATAAATGAAAATAAATAAATGAAAAATGTTTTTTTTTTTTTGATAAATGTCACCACCAATTCCAATGCTCATCACTAATGCAAATGTTCACCGCCAATTCAAACCTCGCGCCTTGTTTTATACTAGTTTCCATATTTTTTAACTACCGATTTTTCTTAATAAAGCTTTAAAAAGTACAACAATAAAAAATAATGTATCGTTAGTTAAGCCAATGATATAAAAACCACCAAAAAAACAAAAGCTTAAGTGTCAGTCGCTAAAAACCCACATCGGTGGTCTAAACCTATCTTTTATTTCGTTGTCGCTTTCGCTCATTGTCGCTGTTCAATATTCGCAAACTGAACAAACATCTTCAGCGGAGTAAGTTAATGTACAACCAGAATCTCACTACAAGAATCGTCAACGTAAAGATTCTCGGTTGGCGATTGGAAAACGCTTCAGTCGTACAATAAAAAAAAAAAAAATTTGGTTTTGTATAAAAGGAAAACGACGAAACAAATAAACAATTCAATTATTTATTTTGTAAAAAGTATTTCATGAATAATTTAGGATTGTACACAAAAATCGTGACTTATCTTTAGGAGGGCTGAAGAAGAAGAGAAATGCAAAAGAAGACTAATCTATTAGTTTGACATTTTAGTTTCAAAACGTTCAGCAAAATAATGGTTATGACATTCATCAAATTATCATAGGTAATGAGAATGAGAATACACCTTAGACAAACAACACTGTTTTTCTGCGTGTTTCTGAAATTTGAATTTAAGTAAAAAAAAACGCTTCGTTCCACTGTATTGTAGACAAATTGTGGTTAGAAATTGCACAATATGTGGAGGCACAATAGCCATATCGTCGTCCGAGTCCGAAGACATCTTAAGCGCAATTGGTATGCTACACACTAACCCACACCAAATTAGGCAAATGAAAAAAAAACGTGTTTGTTTTTCCTTCTCTGGTGTGGGTTAAACAAAAGTCGTTTTTGCTTTGGATGTTTCTGCTTTGGTGTGGGGTTAGTCTTATGATGGAATTTGTTTTTTTTTTTTATCTAAAATCAAACCTGGGACTTCTTGTTTAGTTGTCCAATACACTAACTAAAATTCAGAAAATGTAGCTTCACTTAAATAGTTAACCGCTATTACAAGTAGATGAACTCTAAACATATGAGACCACATGAATAGCTTTTGATTTTCGCATTTTATTCAGGATCTTCAGCTTTTATACAATTCATATTGTCGGCAAAGAGTTCGTAAAGATTTCTGTCACAAGCGATATTGGGAAGTCATGGAGCAACTACCTTTTCGTGCGAATTATCAGAGTACAACTCATCTTTCGAAATCGTTGGCTCAAAACATGTTTTTCTCGATTGGCAATTATTTGAAAATATGTTTTTTTTTTTTCTTAATCAAAAATGACTTTGTGAAAATAGTATGGGAATTTAAAAAAGGGAGAAAGTTCATGTCCAAGGGAGACATAAAGATAGAAAAGTCATAGAAACACTGTTCACTAGAAGGGTGTGGAAGCCAGCGTTCATTTATGAATGTTCTTGATGAAATTTCTCGACGCTGTTTACATTTTAAGTGTGGCAAAAGATTCGATTATTAGCTAGAAAAATTAAGCATAAGTGAGGTCAACAGTCAATCGCAAAAAAAACAAGTAAAAGTGTTATCATCGGCCTGACCGATGCTTTGTGCATACAAGTCATGCAAAACAGGTTTTGTATGGGAGGAACTACTTGACCGACATAGACCAAATCAAATACCAACCTGACGATAATAAAAGTACGTCCTCTCACAAAATTTCACTCGCCTAGGTAGATTTGTTTTGACGCTATCCTGTTATCAACAGACAGAGAGATATGTATGCCTAATATTGATTTTGTATGGGCGGTACCAAAACTACTTGACCGACAAAGCCCATTCTGAATAACCAATTGACGACAATAAAAAAAAGTCCACTCACAAAATTTGACTTGCCTACCTGGATTCCTTTGGACGCTATCGTGTTTTCAACAAAAAGACACATGGGTCTAATACTGATTTTGTATGGCAGGTACCAGAACTACTTGACCTACAAAGCCAATGTTTAATACCAACCTGACGTCAATAAAAATAAGTCATTTCACCAAACTTCATTCGCCTATGTCAATTCCTTTGGGCGCTATCGTGCTTTCAACAGGCAGACAGAGAGACAGACAGACAGACAGACAGACAGACAGACAGACAGATAGACAGACAGACAGACAGACAGACGGACATGGCTAAATCGATTCAGAATGTGGTCCTGATTCAGAATATATATACTCTATGAGGTCGCCGGTGACTCCTTCTTGGCGTTACAAATGTAAAGACAAAGTGAATATACCTTCCTGTGGAGGGTACAAAAAAACAAGACACCTTGCATAATCCCACCGCTTTCACATTGGCAGTTTGTCGCGCGACGAAAAACGTCCATGTCCAGCCACAGACCTCCTTCCTTGTGTAAACTCAATCCCAAAGAGTTGATTGAACTAAAAACCCAAAAATAGACATTTCTCCTCATGTCAAGGTCAGTGATAGTCACAAGCCTAACTATGTCAACAAGTTTGTGTATCATGAAGTTAGCCTTGCCGCCATTATGTCATTAGGAACAAGTGAATCATTTTATTAGATTAAAGAAACACATCATTGATCGGAAAGTGCTTGCGTGTTCTTATTTCCCCTGAAACAATCGCACTCAATTTCACGAGCTTATCTGCCTTTGCGATTTGCCTTAATTAGTTAAAGGCCATCCTACTCCTTTCTGAGACACAAAGTGATTTGATTCACTTCTCTGTTTCTAGGTTCCCTCTTCACCTCCACCACCGCCACTGATCTAATGACATTATTTTCCATTTTCTATGTCAATCGCCATCGCCTGATAACAGTATTCAGCTCATTAGCGCAATAGCACCACAAAAGAAGAAAAATATTATTCAAAGTGAGTTATACCCGACACACATAGGAAGGGGGTGTACCTGTACCCCGCCCATCTATTGTGCATCTCAAATCACTCGATGATGTTGTGATTGCGAATAAAATTCGCTTTTGTTATCAATTAGATTGTGTGTTTGGTGTTCCGATCAAGTGGCCCGATAAGGAGACATGCAAATATTTACAAAAATGTTCAACATGGGGGGTCGTTGTCACTATTGTTCATCAATAAAGTGAGCACGCGCAAAAAAAAAGCAAACACACTCTTATCAGCCAGCAGCAGCGGCTTCGCATTACACAAGTAACATCAATGTTGTTCTCTGTGACGTCAGCAAACACGGCAGCAGATGGCTTTTCCGCACCAACGACTGTCAGTGGTTGCTCTTTGGATTAGTGGCTCTTGCTCTTGGTCGGTGTCCAATTTCCCGAGTAAGTCGCCTTTCGGCTGCTTTGAAGCATTCACACACCATGTGCTGAGTGCACTTCCTAATGGCGATGAAATCGAATTAAGTCCTTTGTTCGCGCAGATGATTGAAAGAGTGAATTTCTAAGTCAGGATATTGTTTGGGATGCATTCGTGTAAGGCCGCGACCCAAAGACGCATAGAGGTCTATCTGGTGGCAGCGAATAATGGGTGTTGGAAGGATGTTTGCCGATGGCGGAATAGGTGGCGTAGTGTTTTTCAAGTGGGATAGGGCAGTAGTCCATACGAGTAGTTGTATTTCTCAATTGAATTTCGGTCTGACGTTAGTAAGGAGGAAAGTTGCCCTCTATAACGAAGATCTCTTCAGTTTTGTGTAGGTGCCACAGATAATCACACATCAGTGTGAAGGTCATCCAAACACCCGTCTGGTTGTTATAATACTTTTAATAAATTGGAAATGGAAATTTTGCTTGTTCGGGGGATTCAATTTGGCTCAAAAAACGTTTGTTTGTGCCAAAAGACCTAGTTCGTGGCCCACAATAAAAGATATCACAAAAGTTCATGGGGTCTTGGCAAATTACCGTCGATTGTTTTATCTACGTTCACCACAACATCAACTATGTTAAGTGATGCATCTAACGCCTCGTCTTCTCAAATGAACTCGCCATTGAACTCAAAGCGAATGTCAACTTTTACTTTGGCAGGAGGTGATAGATAGAAAGAGAGAGAGAGTTACGATTCATTTCGTATATTACTATAGAGAGAGATGCGAGCACACATTTTCGTTCTCTCTTTCTCTCATAGCCAGTTACGTTTCGTTATCTAAGACACAGCATTCAGTGCAGCAGTGATACCAGATCGGGGGATTTATCACTTTTTGCGGGATTTTCTCACTAATAATAAGCTAAAAGGGACAAAGGGATTTTTCAGACCTCATATTACAAAAAGGAAGGGATTTTATTTTTTGGTCAAATTTTGTTCGTAATTGCTCATTTCTTTAAGAATAAAAAAAAATTATTTAACCTACGATCAAATTAAATATTTTCATGTTTAGAAAAAAGTCATTCAAAATATCTGAATGATTTCATTTTCTTTTTTTATTTCCCTAAACTGTTTCATAAAATAACATATTTCGAAAACATTGTATGCAAAAAAGCCTCAAATCAAATTTCTGTGTCATTTTTGTATGAAAAATTAAGAATAATGAAACTTGAAACCGAGATAAAGTTTCAAATAATTCATAAGATATTTATTTGAATGCCGAATGGAATTTTATGTTCCTTTTTGTAACGTTTTAAAAATGTGTAAGATGTACCTACATTTCAATTTTTGTTAGCTTGCAGTTAATGTATAATGTAACCAGTGTTTGTGAATAATAAAAAAGACAGAATTTAATAAAATAAATATTTTCTTAACTTAATATTTCGTGGGATAAATGTGGGATTTTTTATATTTTGGTGAGGGATAAAAGGGATTTTTTGGGTATAACCGTGGGATAACCTGCCTCTAAAGTCTGGTATCACTGCAGTGCAGGCCTATTGTCTGTATCACACTGGGAGCAAGGGAGAGAGGTTTCTTTTCTTTCTCTCGTTCTCTGAAAGCCAGTTATGTTTCGTATATCTACGGACAGAGTACACGCCTATTGCCACTTTGGTATTTTTTTTTACCAAATTTGGTATTTTTTTTTTTTTTGTTTTTCGAGTTTTGGTAATTTGGTAATTTTTATCTGGTTATGGTAAATTTTTGAGCAGATGTACCAAGAATGCGAACTGGATATCACCTCATTTAAATGCTACCTTACTGCTTCTGAGTGAACGCATTGCATTATTAGCATATCGATGACCCCGTGCGAGAACATACTAAGTGCATCTTTGCCATTTTTCCGGAGAGGCGTTTCAAGTTTTTTTATGAATACGCGTTCGCTGTAGGTGTGATCCATTTCAGCTCTGTTTTCAAGGTTTTTGGTTATTTGCTTGAAAAAAAATTAAAAAAATAATAGCACGATATGGGGATTCTGAAGGTACACATAATTCAAAACTATACTAAGTGCACTTAGGTTGTTTTTGAACGGGGCCATCGATATATGCTTCATCACCATCCATTACAGAATGCACTCAATTTCTTCTTTTGACAGATGGTGAACTTCGAAATAGTTTCTGTTTCTGTTTATAACTATATTGAGATATGGATAGGTAAATTAATCATATTATTCATATACAGGCATGAAACTCTAATTTGTTAAAGGTTTGTTATAAGAAAAAAAGGTAAATGATCCCATGTCTTCTAGCAGCTGGTGATTTGTGCAAAATCAAATAAAATAATTTGATATTTTTTTTGTAAGTGGCAACCGTGGCCTATTGTCTGTATCATACTGTAGGAGCAAGAGAGCAGTGCGCGCGGCCATGTTCCTGCTCTCTTCCTCTCATAGCCAGTAAATTATTGAAGTAAATTGATATAAAGGGTTTTTCAACAGGGACCCTACAAAAGTAGAGTGACAGGGACAGCAAACGACGCTGAATTTCTTGCCGCTCTTTTGACATTTCTCTTCAGTAAGGTTTGCCATTTCATGATGGAAAGATATACGAGCCAACAATGAGTCGAAATTATTAAAATTTACTACCGAAATTCGGAGTCAGTGGCCTCAACGTTAAGAGCGCTACGTCCAATTAATGGTCGTCGTAATCGTTCTAGCAGATCAACAATTGAGCGTTTAGTGGAAAAATTTGAATCCACATGCAGAGTACAAAATGTTCCCGTGCCAGTGAGACAAAGAAGTGCCCGTTAGTGTCGAGAATATTGCTGCCGCTGAAGCTTCAGTTGAAGAAAGCCCAAATGTGTCTCTCACACGTGGTTCTCAAGCGTTGGGCATCTCTGTGACGTCGTTGTGGCGAATTTTGCGAAAAGATCTTGGCCTACATCCTTACCAGATTAAATTCACGCAAGAACTGAAGCCGCTTGACCACCAGAAGCGTCGTATATTCGTGAATTGGGCTGAGTAACAACTAGAAAATGATTCGGATTTTCATCGAGAAATCATCATCAGCGATGAGGCTCACTTCTGGCTGAATGACTTCGTCAATAAACAAAATATGTATGCGGTTTTGGTCAGGCAGCAATCCTTACGTACTCCATGAGTCATCATTGCATCCCGAAAAAATTAGGGTTTGGTGTGGTTTATGGGCCGGCGGCGCCATTGGGCCGTACTTATTCCGTGATGATCAAGACCGGCACGTTACTGTGAATGGGAATCGCTACCGTTCAATGATAACCGAGTATTTTTGGCCCCAATTGGATGATATGGAATTGGAGGACACGTGGTTCCAACAGGACGGCGCCACAAGCCACACAGCGAATGTCACAATCAATTTATTGGAACCCAAGTTTGGAGAACGTGTTATCTCACGAAATGGTTCAGTCGCTTGGCCGCCTCGGTCGTGCGATTTGACGCCGTTAGACTATTTCCTGTGGGGCTACGTCAAGTCTATGGTCTATGCCAACAAGCCAGCGACGATTGATGAACTTCATACGAATATCGAACGTGAAATTGCAGCAGTATCGGCCGATTTATGCTTGAAAGCCGTCGAAAATTGGGTTCAGCGTCTGGACTTCTGCAAGCGTGCCCGCGGTGGCCATGCAAAAGAAATCGAGTTCCACGTACTTTCACAGGAATAAAGAATTTCATTGATATCCAAAACCGTTTTTGTTTTATTTAAAAAAAAACTTTGTAGCGCTCTTATTGAAAAACCCTTTATTAATGGATAATGGATGGAACTAAAGAAGTTTTACTTCAGTCGTGCTCGTGTGGTCTAAGGCATACTCGTTTTTTTTTCATATTAGCTATATAGGTTGGGTAGCTTAGGAGTCTGACAAAGATACCTAGATCTAAAAGGGGAAATCACACATTTTTGGTGCAAATTGAACTTGATACATAATAAATAAATAAATAATTGGCGCAACAGGTCCGTATGGACCCAACCTAGCTTCTCACAACCATTCGTCTTGTGTGAATTTTTATTTTTTGGGACGAATGGAAGGGATCTACAATTTTATGCCGAGTCCAAACGGCCAATTGAGAAGCTCTTTCATGACAGTTATACTCTCGGATGTTTGTTAGACGTTCGCGAGAGGTGGCGCAGTGAAAAAAACCTTAAGTTGGAATTTGGATTTTTCTCGGGATTCGAACCTGGGACCCCTCGCTTAGTAGTCCAACACACTAACCACTAAGCCACTGCGCCTTGATACATAGAACCCTTTAATTCAATCCAATTATTTACCATGTCAACTTCTTTTCCTTTAAGTAGGTTTTCGGCAACCTTTACAAATACTGATGTGAAAAGCATTTTGCGCGCGTTACGTGTTTTGTAGCTAGCTTTACATTTTCATTCCTACAGCTTGCCCTTTATTATTACTGTGAATGTGTTGTCCTCCCGGAAAGTTGTCCAAGGCATTTATAATCATCAGCCGCGTCTCAGTTTGTTGTATCACTAACGAAATTTATGCACATTTATTCGATTTCTTACGGCCGTTTGCTGATACGACTCATAGCGAATTTAAGTGCCACATAAACTGTGAGACATATGTGACAGTTTATTCCCCGAAAAAAGTAGCCCATAAGTATCTAAGTATAACTTAAATCGTTAAGAGTCGTATGAGCGAACGGCCCTTAGAAGTTCATTACGTTTATCCTCATCGCTTTTCCATTCCAAATCATTTCGTACTCTCAAAAGGTCAAAATCTGTTCTAAGACTAAAGGACCACCAACGTGAACGTTCCACATATTAATTAATGTCACTTTTGCTTTAATTTACTGGCTTTTTTCAAAGGGCCTACCTACGAAGCGAAAAAAGAAGTGGATGTCCATACTACACTATTGCCCCACAACCAAATCGAGAGTTTTTATTTTTGTAACGAATGGAAGAGACCTAGCATTTCTATTCAGATCGGCTAAATTGAGAAGCTTTCTCGGGGCAGATATACTCTCCAATTTTGTCAGGCTTATTCTACCTACGCAGTAGTAAACTCAATTTCGGTGTAATTTCTTTTTATAAATTTAGTACTCGTAAGTTCGATTTACAACCCCTTCGATTAATAGTCCAAATTCAACATACCAACGCCACGGCGGCCGCAACTCCAGCCGTTATCATTTTCAATTTCATTACACTTCCAATCGCATCGATCACGACCCCGAGTTGTTAAGTACATTATTGACTTACTGTCATAAATATATATTTTTAATTGATATCCTTCCCCCATTCACTCCATAAATCTCACTAGCTATGCGATTATCGCATTATTGATGTGCACCCACGAGTACTACTAATGAGCGTCATGGGTAGAAAAATCTCGCAAGTACAAGAAATTTAGCAAGACTTCTACAACAATCCATCAAGGGATTCGAATTCTAGATCTAAACAAGTAAAATTGTTATCATCGGCCTGGCCGATGCTTTGATACCCTCCACTGCATACAAGTCATGCAAAATTGGTTTTGTACAGCAGGTACCAGAACTACTTGACATAGTCCATTTTCAATACCAACCTGACGGCGATAAAAATAAGTCCTTTCACCAAATTTCATTCGCCCATGTACACAGCTGGTTAAAAAAAATAGGTGTGCAGTGCTTTGTTACTAGTTGATTTGTTCTTGTTGCTAAATAACAGTTGTTTTGCTAACAAGACTTGCAAGAGTATACATTTTCATTAAGAAATGGTTAGTTCCGTTTGTATGACACCAAGCTCATTGCATTACTAAGTGTACTGTTAAGTATTTTATTAATTTTCGTTGCAATAAAATTTTGTACGTCTTAAGAGTTGGATATAAAAAAGGTGTACTTAAATAAATTGTTTAAATTTAGCGATTTATTGCAAAAGTGTTATTAAAAAGTCATTATCTTTAAAGGTTAGTTTTTTTTTTAATCACTTTATATTAAATCATATTTTGAGATGGGTCGAAAAGTCCACTGCTCTGCGGAAGAAAGGCTAGTAGTTCGCGGTTAAGGGGTGAGGGTAAAACCTATAAATGTATAGCAAATGCCTTTGGAAGGTCACAGAACTTCGTAACCAATGCTCTTACGCCAACATTAGAAACAGAAAATAGAGGAAGGCCGAAAAAAACCACAGCTACTACTGACTGCCGCATTTCACTTTTAGAGAAGTCAAATCCGTTTGTTTCATCACGGACTATAGGCGCACAAATTGGGGATGAAATCAGTGCACGCAAGAGACTACAGAACTTCAATCTCCCAGGAAGAGTCGCCAGAAAACTTCCACTCCTAAGAGTTAAGAACGTAAGGTCCCGAAAAGTGTTTGCCTATAGCCATAGAAGTTGGAATGGACCTGAAGGTGCGAAAAAATGGCGGAATATTCTGTAAAGTGACCAAACAAAAATAAATTTGTTCTCCTCGGATTGTGGGCGTAACGTTAGGTGACCAAAAGGAAAAGAATACCATCCTCGCTGTACACTGAAGACCGTGAAACATGGTGGAGGAAGTATAATAGTATGGGGCTGTTTCTCCTGGTGTGATGTTGGTCCTATGTTCCGTGTCAATAACATCATGACAAAATATGGATATAGGGACATCTTGGAAAATGTCATGCTTCCATTTTGTGAGGAAAACATGCCCCTCCGATTGTATTTCGAACAGGACAATGATCCAAAACATACGGCCGGTATTGTGAAAGATTGGTTTTGGGATCAAAACATCTCTGTAGTTTCATGGCCAAGTCAATCTCCAGATCTCAATCCCATTGAGAACTTGTGGGATGAACTGAAAAGAAAATTGAGGGGTCAGTTCTTCATTCACTAATCGGAATCAACTGTGCAAATGGAATGGTATTCCATTCCTCCCGAAACGTGCCAGAAATTGTAGGGTCAATGACACGTCGACTACTAAAAGTTTTGGAATATAATGGAGGATACTCAGGTTATTAGAGTAAGTTAAAAATAAACAAAAAAAAAATTAGTAAAATCTATAATTAATGATTATTTAGGAACACACCTATTTTTTTGTCCAAGCCGAAAACAGAACTCCAAAGGTTTTTGTTATTTTTTTGCTAAATGGATATGGCTTAATCGATTCAGAATGTGATCCTGATTCAGAATATATATACTTTATAAGGTCTCCGGTGACTCCTTCTTGACGCTACAAATGTAATGACAAAGTGAATATACCTTCCGGTGGAGGGTATAAAAACTCAGTTGAAGCAATAAATTTAATTTTCAAACGCGCGTAGCTATATGTTGACACTGCCATTTCAATACATTTTATAGTGACAGAAAAGGTCACGCAATTTATAATAAAATTGCCCTTAAAAGGATTACCGGAAGCAGTAGTCAACAGGGAAGAGCTTAGAGACAATGCTGCGCTTGTCAGTCATGGCAAAGGAACAAATATACTTAGGTTAAGTTGTTATTATAAGAAAAAATAAATAAACACTCATAAAATGTTATTACACACAAGTCACACGCAGTGTTTTCTCTATTTTTTTTCCGACCAGTTATTTTCCGTTTAATAAATTTTCAGACGACAGTATTTTCCTGCGAAAACTTAACTAGGCTCTTGGGTGCCTACACCACTATAACTACTTGTTCTATGGGAATTTATTGCAATACAAATTCGCTAATAGAACGCATTGAATTGCCATTCTTAGGATATTGAAGTATACTATTATTTAGGGTGTACACAAATGACATAGTTCGGAAATATGTATATGGTCAGCAAACATGGGTTGCGAATCGTAGTAACGCGGTGAAAATGGTAGCATTATCTGAAATTTATTGGTATTTTTGTATTTTATTCGGTTTGAGGAAGGATTCTGTGATGGAAACAGCTAAAGATCAATGAGCCAGAAGGACAAATTAATTTAGCTGGGGATTATTCAAACTCGGTGTGTCAAAAATACCTATCTAATGTCGTTAAGTTAGTATATGCCTTCTTTTTCTTGGTTGAAGGGTTTTGTTGTGGATTTTAGTTTCAAATTTAATTGAAGTGAAAGAAAATTACTATAAATATCAAAATTTAGGTAAGTGAATAACACATTAGAGTTTAAAGAAAAAGGAGACATAGTTTATTACGCGTTCCTTAAAAAGATAGCATTCAAAAACTGCAAACAAATATAAAACCATTAATAAGCAAATAATCAAAAACATAGAGGATCGAATTGAACCACGCATTTGCAAAACGTGAATTTAATTTAGGCGCAATAAGTTTTAAAAACCAACAGAACAAAGCACAAACAGCCTTAGCACCATTGCATACTTTGAAGAAGTTTTAAAATTTATTTTTAACTTATTGAATTTATTTTATTACAAATCAACACATACAAGTTTTATAAAATCAAATAATCGGTCAGTTACAAATTGACAATTTATTGAATGATTTCACAACAATCTGTCAGAGGCAATCGTCTAGTTTAAAGAAATTTCTTGGGCTAAAATTGTGAATACATTTTTATGAAAGGGAAGCTATTTGATCGCTCTCCTCTGGCCAACTTTTGCTCACGGAAACAACGTTTGATAAAATTTGGCCGGACTTGACTAGAACGTTTGTACGGGAACACTACTTACTACTTGATATTTTTAGAGCACCAACAATACATGCGAATAACTTTGGGCATAGAGCATACACAACATTAACGCAATGGGAAAAAAATAATAATATTGTAATATTGCTCTGCAAAGGTTAAACATAAATATATATAACAATGCAATTTTTACTAAAAACTTAATTTAATTTCCACCTACAAATAAAGTGTTGAAAGATTGTATATAAAAGCTTATACAAAAAATATTAAAATTTAGACGGTTTGGGAATAATCTGGAAGAATATGTCCCCCTTGGAGATTTGACTTTTATAGCACTAAAGTAGCCCCAAAAAACCTTCAGGCTATTGGTCTTTTTCTAGATTAAAATAAAACCTTTGGTCGTAAATTTTACAATGTTTAGATGAAGTTGCTGTGCAAGGACTGTTTTGGTTTGAAAAATTGACATTTAAAGGACAGACCGCAGAAAGTTTGGAAAAAGTAGGGATTCAGTGTGGAATTGAGGCCGAACATGGAGTTCCGCAGGGGACAGAGCTAGCCCTCCTAAAGTTTTATCATTCAAAGAGAGAATTAAGAAAAACGTTTGCTAAAACCTGAAGGTAATTTATCTTTAAATGCAATTGGAACGCGATTGTCCCATTGTAATGCCAGTGTTGCATAAAGTACAAAAAAAATCCTCATACCCTGTTTAACCTATATAACCTAAAAATGTATATTAACGACAAAATTACGGAATTCAAATTAGTTTATATAAATAAAGAAGCAAAGTATGTGCGGTGAAGTCGCATGTCTAAAGATCCAGATCAAGGATTCTTAGGACTTTTTCACATTTTTGGAATAAAAGAAGAAACTAAATATTTTAGAAACCGTCAGGAGACTGATACATACCTTAATCTACAAAGCATTTTGCATTGCAATTGTAATTGGACAGAAGAAATGGGACCTCGTTTCACCAAATATTTATTCTTTTGACTTAGGTTTGGGTAACGGTGGGAAAGAGCACTACACAACCACCGACAATGCAGGCTTTCAAAGTTTCCTCATCAATATAGTCCGCTGTTCAGTTTTGCGTGCAAAAATCCCTTTCAAAAAGCAAATGCAGAATACATATACCCATATAGGTTTGGAAAAGAAATAAAATAAAAAAGAACCAGAGCAGATTGTGTTTCTTTGGCAGATATTACAAATCTCTCCAAACAAATTTGGGGCAGCGCGATTTCATTTAAATGTCAAAAAGTTGCCAGAAATCTATATTGGGAAGAAAACCGTTTCAGACAAAAGTGTCCAATTACATTTGTAACCACGAGGCGTTCCAAAATATGTCAGGCAAACTATAACTGGCAATTCCAAAGGGCATCCTAGATCACCAAAAACAATATGAAAAATGATCCAAACAATTCCATTGCACAAATTGTTCCCTTTAAATTTCGTCCTTGTTTTTTGGTTTAATTTTTTCACTCCACCGACTGCCCTTAAAGCTTCTGCAATAAAGGCATCGTATTTCGTGCAAATTAGGGTAACGAATGCCATGTGGTAAATAAGTCCACAAAAAGGGACGACATTCATTTTTCACATAAAAAAGCTTCACGTCCACGAGGAACAATCATCGTATCTTCTAAAATTAAATTTTACCAAAAGCCACCCCTCAGGCAATAGCCGAGAGGCTCTGGACACAACCTTCACATCACACTGCATGTTTTGTAAATAAATAGCTGAAATCCCGCACGAGTTCCACTTACATTCCACATCCACCATTAAAAAGTCTCTGATTACCCACCCACCGTGTTATATCTCAACAAAAACATTAAAAACACTATACCATCAAGCAGCACAATTAAGCACAAGCAGCCAACACCTGCCGCGTTAATTTTTAAACTAAACTCCTACACCCAGTATTATCTCAAAGGATTCAATCAACAGGTGGAGTAGTGTGACGGAGTGTTGCCGTTATACCGGGTAAAATGTTCCCCGGCCAGTAACTAGCAAAATAAAATTCCAACCTCTTCGGACGACAAATAGTCGAGGACTGTGCTTTTCCCGCAGTGCCAAAAATGAGTCGAGTTTGAAAGGATGAAATTATGTTTAATGCAACGACCCTATTAGGGTTTCCAAAAATAAAATACAAATTTTATGTCGCAGAGTGTGAATTACTAATGTCGCCGAAAAAAAACTACCCTCCTCCATTTTATTATTATTAAAATTGAGACATTTGCGCTACCTGCCGACCGACAGACAGACCATTGAAAGGACGACACACTACTAGGAGGAGGATGGTCTAAATTCGCGTGTTCTTCGCGTGCTGCTCTTGGTTTGACAGGGTGATATAGTGGAATATCTTATACTTATTGCCGAAGGCCAACCCTCTCGCGGGAGGTTATGTCTTCAAAAATATGACCTCAAGGACACCATTCGAGAGTGAAAGTGCGTACTTACATGCATTGGAAGTCCTTGGCTCAGATAATATGATGTTGGTTGTACCTTAGCTTGTTCTATTTCCAGTATGAGAGCACAAACACTTGGCTAACGACTAGTTTATCACCATTTTAAGTAACTTATGATGGCTCACTATTGTGGTCTAACCCCATTCAAACGGTAAACAAAAATGAAAAAATATGAACTCAAGTGTGCCCCTAAAATTCCATTACAGCTGCGACTAGCCAACTTTACAAGCTCAACAGTTTTGGGCTTTCAACGAAACGGCGGTCGGTTTGTGAACAAACTGAACGAATGTGAGCAAAGGTGCCGGAACACACTTTTGTACTTGCGCAACTTTGATAGGCCTGTGGGGTGGGAGATGTAAGTGGGGGTTGTTTCTTGTTGTTCGCCAGTCTGCAACTGCAACAGCACTTCTTCATTCATGAAATGTATACAAAAAGAACGGAGAGCTACTCTTGAAAGCGTACTTGGTATTGGTACTTGCTTGAAACCCCCCCAGGGGAGCTAGTAAAAAGCTCACTTATTCGAGAAACTTATTCCGATACCGAACCGACCGGCAAACAAATTTTTGACATTCTACACCATTTCGTTGCGCGAAGTTTCGCACAGTTATCTTTGAGCTTTGGTGCAGGTTGGACGTGCGTTCGGTTAGGTGTCACAGGAAGGCCACCAGTTTTGGTCAAAAGGTTGCGACTGCAAGTTCTTCAAGTGTGAAAAACGCCGTCATTTGTGCGGTTTTTCGAGAGCAAAGTGTCAAATTGTGTGTAGATTTTGGAAAAATTCAACGTTTTGTGCATCGATTGTGCGTGAGAGTCGGGAAAATTCGATTCGACTGCGAGATTTGTTCGGTTGCCCATCCCGTTGAAACGAATTAAGAAAAATAACAAAAAGCTCACCCGATTGCCAAACAACCCTCTTCCAAAACCGATAACGATAACTGTTTCCACTGTTGGAGGGAGAGAGTGCGGGCGGAGGCGGACAGAAAACCGTCAGAATAAGAAGGTTGTCGACCCAATATGCAGAAGCAGCAGCGGAAGTGTTATTCAGTCGCCGACATACAGAGTGTGAGATGTTTTGGATGCTGTCGTTGAGTGTGGGAGCGTAAAATCAGGTAAGTCGCAGTCCACCCTCTGCGTGCGGTTTTATTACTTTTCAATTTCACCAAAAATCTGCGTGTGCATTGTGTTCGATCAGAGATAAGGAATTTAAATTATTTTCCCCCGTCCTGGGCGGCATATGAAGGAGAAGACTTATTGTGCGTACCATCGCCATGTGCTTCCCAATCAATGGCAGTGTGGGTGGGGGGTAGGCAGCCCTCTTCTGATAACAGCTGGTTGCTGAATGTTTTTGGTGTGTGACTGCATCTGAAATGACTTGAACTTGATTTTATTAATTTACACGCGTGTCTGCTCCAAGTGTGAATAGTAGTAATTGCTTCGATGGAAACGGGTTTCGCGGCTGCAGTGATTTATAATTAGTATATACTGCGGGTTTAATTGCGCTCTCTGGTTTGCTTCTCGGTGGGTTTTGCTTCCGTGAATTCAAGATAGAGTGGTGTCTGTCTTGCAAGGTGGTTTGCCTTCAAGGCCGACATGCAATTTGCACATTTGGAATCAACTGGATTGTGACAATTGCGACTAAGGTGTAGATAAAGTGGAGCAGAAATTATGAGAATGACATTTCTAAAGGTTTAGTTGCTTAAACAAACGAGAGATGAAAGAGCGACATTGGATCGTGTTCTACCTTCAAACTAACTCGAGTTTGCTTAACAATGAGACACCAAGCAAATAGAAACATAAACTTGGGTATATTGCCGTTGAATTTAACGACTCTCAGTCACAGTACAGATGACTGTAGTAGGTATTAGGTAGAACTTTGTTTAGACAAATATTTTTGTATCATTTTACAAGCATAACAAGCGCGAAGGTGTATGATTTATATAGGTATACCATGTATCCACAATCATTCATATCTAATTTCATCGTACTTGTGTGCGCAGTCGATGAATCGACTATTGTGTCTCTTGTTTTGGATAAGTGACAGTTTCTAAATTAATCAAATGATTTAAGACGTTTCTGTATACGATCACCGCGCTTAGTTGATTGGTGTGTCATGTGAGCGTGATATGACCATTTGTATGAATGAATGATAGTGTCATCAAACATTTCCTTGAAACGTGTATGACTTCAGCCAGTTTAACTTAACTCCTTACACCTTCGAAGCAACTAACATGTTTTTGTCTCCAGAGACAATAGATGTATAGGTAGACGTGATGGGGTGCGGTTGAACTATGGTTGCATTATCATTATTGTACAGGGTTCTTTTGATAAATTGATTGAGAGCCTTTGTCCATTTTTCACCAACTCAAATTGGGAGTTGGAGATGTTTTTTTACTAACATAAAAATGAGTCGTTGATCGATTTGGTTGGGGGGTTTACTGCCTGTATAAAAAATGGTTACTCTTTAGCCTTGAAAACCTACATCTTGGTTGTATTAAGCTGTGATGCAGATCACAGCCAGCCCAAGTTACAATTTGATTTCGATAAGGTTCAACTATATATTTTCTGTGGGCAACAGCCTGTATAAAGCTTCTAAAGCATTTGTTAACCGAAGTAGAGCGATTTCGAAGCAGCGATAACTTAAAAGTGAATTTCTTATTTTTCCAATCCGATTTCACACGACAAATTCGCATCTACCTAGTAACCCTATTTGATTAATTTAGCTTGTGGTTTTGATGCTGCTAGTGGACTGTAAATGTTTTAAGTAGCAATAAAATAATCCTTTATAATTTGTCTTGCAGACGAAACAAGTCCTGTATTTGTTTGACTTTTTATTCTAATTCGTCGACGATTGATTCAAACGACACGTCCGTATCCTACAGCTGTAGTTGATTGAATCCCCTGGATGAGAGGTCCGATGGGTAGCGTACGATCAGTTACTCATACACCGATAAGTGTTTAAAAAAATATGTGTACGCAGCCAATGTCTTGCTTCGACATTTGTTTCGTTGCGCTTAGATGGACGCACACAAGTTATCCATATCCAGAGGAATATTTAACACTATTCAATGTAGGTACCTCCTTGCTGGCGGCAAGGTCGGCCTTGTAACGCATAAGAATAATCCAAGTTTTTGACCAGCAGTAAAGCACATCCGGGTAGACGTCTTCATATCGTAACCGGCTTTATTCTTACGAAGCGCTTTTACAAATCCATATTCACTGCGTCACAAAGCGTGATACTAATAATCGTATTTAGTGTCCCGGCTATGTTTTCCAAACTCACGATGACGAAGTTTTCCATATAAAATTATCCATTGTGACCTAGAAAATAATTAGTGTGAAGATTAAAAATGATTACTAGTAAGGCCCAAAGTCTTGTTAATTTTTCATAATGACAAGGTGCGATGAAATGTTAACGGCTGCTCCGAAAAAAAAAACATGAATTACGACTTGAAATTTGTTCCACTGTCTCACCTTCAGCGCTGTTCTTAGACAACTTCTCAATTCAGCCTTCAAAATACAGCATGCCCTACATTCACTACAAACAATTAAATGGAAACCTGTTGTTTCCGCGATTACTATTTTTGGAGCCCAAAAACAAAAGTCAGCAACAATACTTTGGCAGAAAATAACAAAGAAGCTGGAAATTGGCTCTTGCGAGTCGATATCCAAATAACATCCAAATAACATCACAACATATTGTCTTACCATCTTTTATTGTCTTACCATCTTATCATAAAATATAAATGCCAACGATTCGGTTGCACAAAACTTGCTCATACATTCGGAGCTCCATCAAGCTTAAGAGTTTGAACTGAAAAGGTTGCCTCACCTTTTTGGCTTTGTTCCTTTGATCTAAAAAAGGTAAACAGAACTCGGAAAAGTTGGCAGACTTCTGATAATATGCCATAAGATCAAGCCTCAGACATATATATATATAGTTGGCGCAACAGGTCCGTAGGGACTCTAGGCCTAGCTTCTCACAATCATTCGTCTTGTGTGATTTTTAATTTTTGGGACGAATGGAAGGGATCTACAATTTTATGCCGAGTCCAAACGGCCAATTGAGAAGCTCTTTCATGACAGTTATACTCTCGGATGTTTGTCAGACGTTCGCGAGAGGTGGCGCAGTGAAAAAACCTTAAGTTGGAATTTGGGTTTTTTCGGGATTCGAACCTAGGACCCTCGCTTAGTAGTCCAACACACTAACCACTAAGCCACTGCGCGTCAGCTAGTCTTCCCAGAAACGTTTGTCCGGTATCATGAACGCATTTATAAAAATCCATTTCAATTAATTTCAATGAACATAAAGTTGCAGACAAATCTACCCATCGCCACTGCAGTCTAGGGACCTTTTGTCAACCTGTTTGCCAACGACAATTCTGTCAGCAGTTCCCCAATTTTGCATTCTTATCACACGCAGATCTGTTTTTTACTGGTCAATGTTTACACCTCTTTTCGGGCTTGAGATTTATTGAATTTTCTTATAATATTTATTTATTGAATTTTCTTATAGAATATTTCTTGTTTTAGGTATTGTTTTTTAAATTGTACACGCAGATATTTCTTTTTGTCTACTTTTTTTCCATAAAAAGGCTGAGCTAGAGATTAACAGCGCGAGATAGTAAAAGAAAGGTGGTAATAATGGGCTTAAACTCTTGTAAATTGTAGGTAGCCCTCTGCAAATAAGTTGGAAGTTGGTTCTTAAGTTTTCTGGACTCAAATGTTCTCGCCATTGTCAAGTGCACTGATAGGAGCTATGCAATTGTGGTTGCCTGTCTTGTAGAGCGCTCAAAAAAATAAATTAATGTGTATGTTTAAATAAATATTAGTGTTACTATACCGAGGGCATTTTTTTTTTAAAGTAACACAGTTCTATTGTTTTAAGTCATCTTGTGGGAAAAAAGTACCAAGAATGCACATACCACTAGTTTAAATAATGCAAGTAAAAGAAGCCAAAAATTTATATTCGCTGTTCCACAACAAAACTTAAAATTCTTGTTTAATATTATGATATAATTTACCCACCTATTTAATCTAGGAATATATTTGCATATCATGAATAACTCTTGGTCATACAAAACTTCATCCAATTTGTTAGTCAAAGGTAAAACATTGTGCGCTTATGGCTATTTGACATTTAACAAGAACTTTTGTGCAAATTTCTGGATATATATTTTCTCTCTCACTTAAAACTTATCAAAACTATATAAATGCAAATGTTAAGTAAGATAATTCATGACCCCGATTGCCTATTCGGTTAATAAATACAAATAAACTACGGATACGGTGTTTGAGTTTGAACTAAATTTAAATATCAGTAAAAATTTATTTTTATTTTATTTTCAAAGGATACAATATAAATGAATTTATACCGTCCGGATAGCAAAAATGTATGTTTAATAAAATTATACCGATTTGCTTCTATTGATAAAGTAACTTAAATAGCTTGTGGGAATATTTTTAAGATATTGTGGGGAAAACTTAATTTTTTTTAGGGAACAATTTTTAAATGGATCTAGTAACACTACTCTCGTCGCTTATGTGTGACCGACGATTTTTAAAAGTGTAGCCAATTGAAAGAATGTGTCCCAATTATGATCTAAAACTAATATCTAAAAATCAGTTTCAGAAGGAATATAACTCGAACCAAACTCCGCACACTGTTATCAGTTGCACCGTCATGCAACAAATTGCTATAAGAGTGGATCACTAAGAAGTAAAATTCAAAAAATCTTTTTCTCCTTCACAACACCTACTTGCACACCATTCAAAAGAGCAATTTCATTCTCATAGAGATGTCCTTGCGCACTTTCAATTACACTAACGTCTAGAAGTTGGAAAAAAAAATATATATTCAACATTACAATCACCAACACACCACACCCACATTCGCAGCACAAGTAAGTCGACATTTTTACCATGACAGCATGACAGCATGTAATTAGGGTTTTATTGTCCCATAAAAGCCACATTTCTCGAGTGGAAAATGTAGCTACAAATGTTCTGCAATGATGGAGACAAGCACAGGCCATCCAAATGATTGCACATGCAATCGGTTTTCGAGGTTTTTCCGTAGCCTCTGGTTGCAGCAAAGCTATCCACGTAATTATTGTGAGTGATAGCTGTTGGGTATGAGTTCCTACTTTTTGATTTTAATGTACTAATGAATATTGAATGAAAGTGGGGTGGTTCAACATTCGCAATAGAGATGCGCTCGTGTGTGAATTTTTATTACAAATGTCTGACTTTGGCTAATTAGTCGAAGAGCGTTAAAAATGTTAAATTTAGAGTCAGTGGTCTAAGTCGGATGATGTTTTGTTAATTTTTCATTAATGGAAAGACGATTGAAATGGTAGTTAGAGAATGGGATTTTATGTTTGTTGTCGGGCCCTGTAAATTATTTTGCAGGTTTTGGCTTAATGCGGAATTAACAAGAGAGTTGGTAGGGACCGAATTAGCTGAATGGATTTATGCTAAAATTACGAACACTATGTAGAATAGAAATAACGGAAATTTGGAGGCAAGAAAATTAAACCAATTTGTGAGTAGATAAAGTTAGCAGAGTCCGACCGAACATTCGGCTGAAAACTGGTCTTCCGACGGACTATAGTTGGTAGTGGTCTTCATTTAAGAGGTGTGCTTACTAATTCAAATGGTCCACTACAAATGTGCTCAGTTACTATTCGATTAAAAGTTAAGAAGGCAACGATGTATAGTCTCCGCTGTCACACAGTATTCTATTCTCCTGTGCAAAAGTTGATCTTAATACGACTCTTGATTTCGATATACAAACGTTATTTGCCTGGCTTTAAATTTCGTCTTAGAATTTACTCTTGTTTGTTCCGGTTTCATAAACTCATCCAACGTGTTTCCAATAGAACAACCTGCCACCTCCTACGCAAAATTTCAACCTTCTGTTTGAAACCAATACCATCCATCATCACAGAAGCAAAGTACACAACTGACCGGATTCACCTATCCCGGTGTTCCAAATGCGGCACTTCCCATGCATTAACGAAGCTATCCCTACAATCCCCAATTTAATACATCGTCACGAAACCATTCTGATAAATATATACCCGAAGGTCAATCCATTATTATCTCAAACGCTACCCCCAATTTTTTTGCCAAACAAAAAACAACAACAAATACAATCTCAAGGACTACCTCCAGATAGCATAGATAACATCATCCCAAGTTTTCATGTTCTTATCTGTGGGCAAAATCAAATGGAACAACCGTCTATGCCACTTGTATCTCATTTCGGGAAAAGCACTCTCAGGTTTCGTTTTGCTTTTATCATTCATTACACGACCATGACCGATGTTTGCACAAGATTTTAGCGCTGGCACATGTTCATATTCGAACTGGTATCTGCGACCGCACTTGGATACCCATACCACACGCATGAAATTAGAATTCAACGCTCTCTGCCGTAGCTTGTTCTATTTTACCAAAGACCCCACCCGAGTTCGGTTCGATATTTTGCGCCTAATTAGCATAACTTCAAAAGAATTATGTAAATCTACGACCGGCAGAAGTAACACGTTGTATTTGTGTATAGACAATCCCCTACAAAACAAAAACCCCGTACGAGTTTATTTGTCCACTGTACAAAAACGTGTTCAGTATTTAATCAGCTGGTTGTGTTTCCAGTGCAATAAAACAAAAACAGAATTACAACCGGTTCGAATTTTATTCATACTTAAACTTTTGGAGGGAAATTAATTTCAGCTCTAGGGATTTAAAGAAAAACAAAACCGCGCGCTATTTGTCGACTTTCGTTTTCGTTCTTTGAATGGTAGACGAGTGTAGATGTACAATACTACGAGGAGGTGTATAATAAAACTTTTTATTTCGCTTCCACTTAAAATTGCAAAATAATCGATTCAAAGAGTATACATGCTGGCTGAGATATCCGCTATAAAAGTTTAGCCTTAATTACGCGGGCGGCATTAAATCGTCGTTCCTCAGTCGTTGGCTGGAAAAGAAAGAACACATTCAGCATCAGAAACTTATTAATTTTCACTTAGGGACTATACGGTATAGCTATAGCATTTTCTGTGTATGCGTACGATAGTAAATTTAATTAATGTCGTTTGCCGCTGCTCTAAAGCTTTTGGCAAACATCTATCGGTAGTACTTGAAAGTTTTCCGAAACCGACAATCATGGTCTGCGTAATTTGCATAGGTTATCTACATCGAACAGTGAGTAAGATCATTACCGGTACACGATTTCGGCCGGTAACAGTTTTATGGCAAATTACTAGATTTTATCACAGTTGAAAGGCTTGCAGCCTTACTAATAATCAAACACTAATGTCGACGATTAGCAGCTTTAGTAAAAATGTACAGCATTATTGAAACGGTACCAATAAACAATTACACCTCCACATTTGCTTATGGGCACACCAGCATCCTACACTCCCATCCTAACGGCATTGGTCGTATACCTACGGACTAAATCGTACCCAAACTCAACTTCCATAAAAACTTCTCTGTTAGATTCCCCTCTAGATTAGAATGAGAGGAAAATGCGGTCGTAAACGATTTCGACATACCCATTTTCACAGATGGTTCAAAAATGAGCTTTGGAGTGGGAGCGGGCATTTTCTCAGCAGAATTAGACATCTCCAAATCATCCGTCTTTCAAGCAGAAGTACTTGCAATCAAGGAGGCGTGTGGACTGCTTCTTAACGTAACTTCACCCAGAAGAAAAATAGGCATCTTCGTCGACAGTCAGGCCGCGATTAAGGCTGTCGGGGCAACTAAATCGACGTCCAAACTTGTTGTGCACTGCAGGGAGACACTTGCCAGGGCTTGTCATCTGTTTGCAATCACTCTCGTCTGGGTTCCTGGCCATAGGAACATAGAGGGGAATGAGAAAGCTGATGAACTTGCCAGACGTGGCTCTACTCTGTTCCGTGTCTCTAGCGGAGGAAGTCTTCCCTCCGCTGGGATACGTTAAGAGAGAAATCCCCCTGTACTGCACCTCAAGGGCGGAGACCAGATGGCTGAACCTGACGAGCTGTGCCATTTCGAGAAAAATTTGGCCAACCTATGATGATGCCCGAACAAACAACCTCTTAGCCAGAACGCGTGTAGATGTCGCCAGACTAACGGCAATAGTACGGGCCATTGGCCCTTAGGAACTCACGCAGCCAAACTTGGCATCCCCCATAACGCCCACTGCCGTAGTTGCACGGACACAAATAAGAGTGAAACAGTGTTTCATCTTCTTTGTGAGTGTCCGGCCCTAGCCAAAACCAGACACAGTGCTCTAGGTCATCCCTTTTATGATGACCTTTCGGCCATCCAAAGTATTCATTTCAATAAGATCATCAAATTTCCTAACTCCTCAGGCTGGTTGTAAGGTCCCTCATCGTCCTTCTTCCCCTTTATTTCTCAGGTTTCCGTGAGTTGTGGTCTCAAAACGGCGCTCAATTGCGTTATTTGTGTCTTTCCCTCGTACGGGAAATCTAGCCACTTAAACCTACCAACCATTTGCTAGTGCGACAACTTTCTTAGAATCTATTACATTTTTCGTCATCGCTGAATTCAAATTTCATAATTAAAGCGTTTAGAAGATGAAGGACTTAAGCGACATTTTCAAAAAATTAAAGTAATCAGCATTTAACACCTTAGCACCTTCTTCCACTAAGTTTATGGACAAAGTGGTTGCATATAACACCTAGAGGCATTAGAGAAGTCCACATAAGACAAAAATTTGAGTTTTCACATATGACTTTCATTCGTAAGAAAAAAGGCAAATCTCAAAAAACGTCACTTAGGACCTTCATCTTCCAAACGCTTCAATTTGTTTTCGTGAAAAACAAGGTCAATACTTCATTTCAGAACGAGGATTTTATTCTTAGAAAATGAGTATATAAACCGCAAATTAATTTGCCCAACAGATATCCTTCAAAGGCCTCTTGAGGAAATGCACAAAATATCCGCTGATCTGTCAAATATCTTATGCAAATCAGTAATGCCCTCTCCTTCGATCGGACACAATTTTTGGTACTTTTTTTAGTACATTTTCCTTTGTTTTCTAATCCATCACGTTTGATTTATATGTGAATTTGTGTCGGAACACAGTTTTTTAGGCCTGATTATGCAAATCGAAGCTTACTGATCTAATAGTACATTTAGACCGAACCTAAATTCAACATTTCGGAAAAAAAAATTTCGAAATCCAGTGTGGCGTTCTGACTGAAACTTCAACATTTCACTGTCATCTGTGTCAGCATTCATTACTGATATTTTTTTCTGTTTAGAAGTCAGATGTGGTTGAACCTAAAGAGCATTTTTTTTAGCTACGTATATTAATTTAAACATGAATTTAATTCAGATATATTTAACATATTGTTGACTCAATATAGAGGTATGGAGTTCGCGATGAAAAGTTATTGATTTGTTGACAGCTACTTTTTTTTTTGTCAGCGGGCTGAAAAGTCAATAAATGACGTGCGGATTTTGTAAAGATGTTTGTTCGATTTGACAAGCTTACAAATGCAGCGATCAAATTCAACATTTCACTAAAATTCAGCATTTGGAAATGTTGAAATATGTATGGCGAAATGCTTGACATTTGGGCTGAAATGTTGAATTTAGCCGAAACGATGAATTTAGGTGCGGTGTGAATGTACTATTAGGAAGTGAATATTTTTGAAAAAAAAAAAATAATATTTTAGAATAAATACAAAACTCACGTAGGAAGCCAAAAGCGTGTTAAGGACCTATCGCTTCCGTTTTTGAATTGCAATCTGACAAGCAACGAAATAGTTCTTGTAAAAGTATATAGGAATATAAAAATAAATACAATTTGATCTTTTAAAAATTGTATAGCTTAAATTACTTAATTCGAGAAACTTAGAAAGCGACAAAATGTTAAATTCATTCAGAAATATATAAACCCGCGGACATTTTTTTAAACGATAGCTGTCATGCGTACTCCTCTATGAATTCACACCAAATAAAACAGAATTATGTATAAATTTATTATTTCGCGGGCATTTTGCTAAATGCTGACTATTCGTTATCTATATTTCCGCGAAGTCAACCTTTTCACACCAACCATTGATTCATTAGAAATTCTCAATCTCTGGGAACAAACTCCATTTCCAAAGAGGGTTTGGTTGCAGCCAAATATCTACCTGAGCCGCCTAAGGTACTGAGAGTTGTAGAAAAATGTAGGTATTCGTGTATGAGCTGTCCAATCTTCTGTGGTCACAAGACAAAACCGCTTTAGTCGACTTTAGACGAAACTGAGATTTTGATGCCATTAGATTCAGCGTACCCAAATATATTTTGTAAATTTGTTTCAGCTTTAAATCTTTAAAAAAGTTGCCACAATTTCAAAAAAAAAAAAACAACAGCCTAAGTCAATAGAGTAATACAACTTTAAACTGCTCTCCTGAACAATGAGTAAAACAGACTTAAGAGGTTTTGCCTTGTGACCACAGATTTTATTCTCTTCTCGACGACTCTCAAGAAAGTCTTAGAAACATCCTAAACTTATACCAAATTTATTTTTAACTACATATGCATTCGTAACTTGCAAACCAATCAAAAAGCAAGCACTAAAAATGATACCAAACATTTCATTGAATGAAAATATTCGAAATATATATTTCAAGTGTTTAGAAATAAAACAAAAATGCAATATTTGTCAATTTTGTGCATGCATTTGTAAAAATTTGTCTTGGCTTAACTTAAAAACAACTTGCATTGTTGTATTCCAACGAATGAAGTCCGAAAACATTTACAATTCACTAAAATCAGTTTATATTGTAAACGTTCAGGCTGAAAAAAAGTGTATTTAAATTCGATCCTATTACGAAATTCCATACCGCCATTTTTGGTGGTTGGGCAACACTGCTCTTGAAAGTGACATTTAAAAATTTAAGGAGGATTTTTTAGCTTTTTTTTAGCTTTAGCTGATGCCCGAGATAAACATGGGTTTCTGAACATTTATATTTAACCCTACAGTTAGCGATATTCTGGCAACTATATTTGTTTATTGGTATAGGGATTTTGGAAAGTGTGGAGTCTTTGCGTAAGCTGCCAGACTAAAGTTGATTATTGGTAAGGCCGTTGGTGAATATAACACAAGTTAAATTTAAGTAGTGCCTACTACCGCCATTAATTTAAAGTCTTTGCCTCAGATTCGTTGAAGGTGACAGACGTTTTTTATTGGAAAAAATCCCTGATTTTGCTTAGTTTTAGGCTGATACTAAAAAATGTTACTAGTTTTGTGCTAAGTCGTAAGCTACAACACATATCAACGTCAAGTTTATCAAGTAGAAGTTATGTTTAAGTCTTTAAATTAACTCCACTGATGTTTGTTAAAATATGAGAGTGTAGGCTATCCATTAGAGTTTAGGAATATTTTTATTTTTATGAGTAAAATATTTTATGAAAGTGGCGCAGTGGCTTAGTGGTTAGTGTGTTGGACTACTAAGCGAGGGGTCCCAGGTTCGAATCCCGAGAAAAACCCAAATTTCAACTTAAGGTTTTTCTCGCTGCGCCACCTCTCGCGAACGTCTGACAAACATCCGAGAGTATAACTGTCATGAAAGAGCTTCTCAATTGGCCGTTTGGACTCGGCATAAAATTGTAGATCCCTTCCATTCGTCCCAAAAATAAAAACTCACACAAGACGAATGGTTGTGAGAAGCTAGGCTTGGGTCCATACGGACCTGTTCTGCCAATTACTTATTTTTTTTTTTTTATTTAAAATATTTTATGAAAACGCTAAGCTTCTTATTTTTGTTTTATAACGGATCGAATAAAAGTCGTATTCAAATAACGTGCGCTACTGGGTCGCATCAAACTTTTTCATTCATTGAAGTTCGTCTCAGTATAAGCTCAAGCTTAATCGAGTTTTTCAGATTCCTACACATTTTTTTGTATAATGTAAGCTCAACCTTAAAACCTTAATGGAGCATTTCAGATACCAATAATTTTTTTTTAATAAGCCATTAGTTTTAATTAAAATGAAAATCCGGTGACAAACTCATTATTATTATTATTATTTTTACCACAAACAAATGTATTTATCGGCTTTCAGTACAGATCCGTTTTTCTGTTTTCATTTAAACCTTAGCGGTTTTTTCCGCCATATTTGATTAGGTATCTTAATTCAATATTTTTTAGCTCAATACTTTTTTCAAGTTCATTTAATGCGGAGCTAGTTATGGTATAGTAAGAAATCGCCTTAAACCGAAAACGTTCAAAATATATAAGAATATAAGTAATTCCCTCAAAAATGTTTGGTCGAATTGCATAATTTGCAGTAAACGCCCATCAAAAACGCTCTTACCCACTGTATCCCTGCTCGTGTCCAATTCATTTAAGGCTAATTCACCCGCCAAACAACAGATCCGCTCAAATTCACACATCCCATCAACAGGAACCACCACTTTAACATCTGATATAGAGTATAACACGAATTGCTGGGGGTCGTGAAGTAGCTTTGGAAATATAAATCGAACAGTGTTTTTCCACCTGACAGCGTTTTGTTTTCTTCTTCATCTCACCTTCGTCGGCAGGCATAAACAACTTACACGTGTATTTATCTGCCTTAAACAATGGATTCAATTACCGGATACTGGATGTGCATCACTGTTGCCTTGTCAGTTGTCACTCTGCATGAATGGATCAAGGAAGAGGTGTCTTCTTCCAATGTAATTACCAGCTAAACACATTTCTCTGAAGTAGCCGATAGTTACTCCCAACCGGTGATTGAAACTTTAGAACTTGTAGGTTACCCGGTGTCTTTCTTCAGTTTCAGTTTCATTTTCGGTATTCGTGAGAATTTGTAATGACTTGTGGTGTCGTTGCGATATTTCCATTTCTATCTGTACGTATTCTTGAGTGTATGTCACTCAAATGATTGTACTCTTAGACGGCTGGATGACAGTTGTGTTTTTGCGTGATTGCACACACTAGTGGTGGGCTTGAGCAATGATGTCAGATCACATGAAAGAGCATAATTGTGTTAATTGATGTTTATTGAAATGGTTGCAAGTTTTTGTAGGCGAAAATTTACCTCTCACCATCACGGTGCGTGTTACTAAGTGTGCTGCATTGCGCTATGATGTGGTCGGCTAATAGCACGCTTGCAGAGAGGATCGTGTTACAATTAGGGGTATTGTTCGTGTGCAATTCGTTGTGATATGCAATACTGGGTTATAATAAAAAGGAGGATCGCCTTAAATGTCACATTGTTTGCGGTAAATGTTTTCAAGAAATCTTATTGTTGGAGTGTTTTCCTGATGTATGATCCACTTGTGATGATTGCCGGTTATTTTTGGTTGAGTGGGGTGGGGTTACAATTAACTATTTCAATTTGAACGGAGTTGCATCATTAAGTTTCTTGGGCAATTTTTGACGATTTTGCACAACACTGTCTCTGGCTACTGTATTTCTAATTTTTTTGTCAAAGTAGGCCAGACTGTGGTTTGAATATGACAACACCAGCAGTTGTCTAAGATTCTAAAAAAAAGGTTCCTATACATTTAGATATACCTAGTCGATTTCGTACTTCAACGGTTGTACACTTAGACTAAGATCAGCGCACCGAAAGTGGTCTGATTGCAAGTCAACCACAGGATGGAAGTTTAAACATACCTTTAGAATTGTCTGTGGTCTGTGGTCTGTGGTCATGACACGCTCTACTTTATTACTGGATTTGAGGCTCGATCGCGAGTTATTATTAGCTCCTTGTCTTGTTATTTGAGATGTGACTAGCTACCTGAAAATGTAAGGTCACACAGTCGTAGTTTGTATGAGGTAACAGACCGACAGAGCCATTGTGTATTTTTTTTTTGTGCCACTAATCGCTTGTGGAAATCGAACGAGTTCGACCTGATATTTCAGGACTATGTTCAAACAAAGTAAGTAACTGCACCTACCGCCATCTGTGCTTCAGTCGGTAAATCAACTCACTATTGACTGTGACTTTTCCGGCATATTCCGGTCAAAATTGATCCGGAAATCCTTGAAAATATCGAAAAGAACAGCACAAATAGAACCATCACTACAATAACTTAAATTTGCACCGAAAAACTCTGTGAGTTCCAATCTATTGTGCGATTTGCAAATATAATTCCCTGACATTAACATTGATCCACAATGGGAATGGCCTTCGCCCCAACTGATAAGCAACCTCATCTGCCCATCAAATTTCCCACATCACTGACTTCTGCCGCATGTACTCGTACTCGTACTCGTACTGTTGGCCAACACACGATAGTGGGTCTGGGTATACAACTGTCTCCCACAGTGTTGAACTAATTTGCGTGCAACTCATCCCAGAGGGTGCTTTGATTGTTTAATCGCAAAACCAACAGACATTCGAATATACATTCCGCCCACACACGTTCGATGATGTGACATGCATGGCTTGGTCTGAAAAAAACACTTGTGTCACGTAAATGTGATTTTCATGTTTGGTTTGCTTTTTTGCTGCTCTCCATTTGTTGCACGACAAACTTCAAGCGCGCGCACTTTCCAAACGCAAATTTGAGTTCAATTGCCTTCGAGGCGCACAATGGTTGTGTTGAAGCCACGAGAAAAAAAGAAGTTCATCGACCGGAAGTTCAGCCATGCATCGGTCGGTTAAAACTATTTAATTAACATGGAGACATGTCCAACGTGGCCCACAATTTGCTGGCGAAAAAACATGAAAAACCATCGAGCGCAACACACTCATGACTGCGGTACGTTGACCCAAAACACAAACCAATCGGCGAAGACTGTATAGGACTAGCAACTAATATTAGTTTGGATGGCAGACAGCGAAGAGCCAGTAACATGAGACTCTTGAAAACGTATTCTTTTTTTTTTGAGAAAGATTGAGCCGAAGCACGTACACCACGGCGTATGTGCAACATTTTTCTTTGAATTTTCGTGAATGGCTTTTAGGGTCGCCCCAGTCTGTAAGAAAAGCAGCAATTATGTCATTATAGGGACAAAAGAGGTTGGTGGACGGTGACATAGAAAATATGCGCGTCCATTAGTTTAGGGGTGGATTGACGCACATTACAACCCCATGTGCAGTCTGAAATAAGACGTTAGTCTGGCGCCGGCTATACTTTCCGCTGATGCAGATTGAATTACTGGCTTTGAAGGGATCTCATGAAAACATGTCGTCAGGAGTTGTTTTTATTGATAGATCCATGGCAAACAGATTTCAGATATCGCCCCTTAGAGGGGTGCCATGGAATTATTGTGGTGTGTAATTTCAATGGGGAGCACGTGATGAGCAACGAAGCACGATTCTGAATGGATGGTGGTTGTTAAGGTTGTTACGACGAGATGGCACAGACATTTTCAACGGTCTTGCTGTGCACATCAAAACGAAGAGGGGAAGAGGTTGGTTGTTTTATGTTGCTTGTTTTATGTCTAAAAATGAACAGCCTCTCAAATGAGTGTGTAGTAGGCGGGTGCCCCAATTAATCAGCGAAAAATCTTTAAACATTTTTGGCCCTTCATTTTATTGTGTGAGAAAAATTGCCGATGGAAATTGAAATGCTTTTGCGTTTAATTGGAGAGTTTTTCTTCTGTGCAAATATTATGGAGTACGCACGAAATTAAGGTGCGGTTACAATGCTCAAGAAAATGTTTAAATATGTAACGGGGAGGGCAAATAAAGCCCTTTTTGGAAGTAAATTTTACGGAATTGTGGGAATCTGTTAAATTGTATTCTGAGTATTTCAGTGATTGGATTTGGGAATTATATTTGCTTGGAGACTTTCAAATCAACTCAACCGGTAGAGCAAATTTAAGGCATTTAATTTAGCCTGTCAGCCTCATATAATATTTTCACCTTACGCAGATATATGCTGAGATAAAAGTTTGTTGAAATAAGATAGAGTGCACATTTGAACTTGTAGTTTAAATAATTTGTTCGTCACACGTTCTGCGTAATCTTTATATTGAAAGCATACTGTGTTGTTGAAACGATCAAAATATTTCAACTTGTCTTGCAAATTGAGCAGTCTACCAGTTATATGCTGAAATGCAGTATTCCTACATCCGATTTTTTAAATTTTGTTCAATCAAACTTGATGCCTGGTTCATTGTTTCCGTTTGCGACACAAAAAGTATATCGATACTAGGCAAGCTTTGTTTCAGAGTTTTTCCACAATACAACCCAAAACAGTATTAAGTGAATAGCATATTTTGGCATTTTACAACAAAATGCGGAACTTTGTCAAGCGCTAAAAGTTTGCATCAAACCATCAACCAACATTGAATCAAAGAGAGAGGATGAGCCAATCACGAAAGACAATTTTATTTTAGCTTCCTTGGATTTGCTTTTATAAATTGTGAAGTTGTTTTCATTGGTAACGGTTACCACTATGTAAAGAGATTACATAGTGGTAATTCATGTTGTACCGATTACCGGGTTATTTTAAAACCGATTTTCATGAAATTGGGAGAATAGGCCGCTGGAGTTCTAAGTAAATATAAAATTTACAGGTTTTTGTATTTGTTTTATTGCTATTGCTACCATAACTCTAAAAATATGAAAACCATTTTCAACTCTCCCATTTTTATCAATACGTCAACCCAAATTTTACAGATTATTCCATTTGCTTCAGAAAAGCCTAAACGCGCACAGTTTACAAGTTGGCTGAGCAATTTCACAAGTTCCATTATTTTTTAAGGATATAGTAACTATGGAAAACAAAAATATAAACTGTAGCAAATCCCTTTGTTGTTTTTATTTTTTTTGTTCTGGCATCCGAAATGTTAACCGACAAATTTAAACTTGCACCGAACATGGAACCCACGCATTTCCAGAGCCACTGCACGCTTAAGTTTATTTAACGAAAGAAATAGATCGCGAATCATGGCTGCTGTTGAGCGAATAGGTAAACGGCCTATAAGCATGTGCAATCTCGAAAAATCTTCCCATTCCTTTGTGACAGTGACGGCGACAACCAACCAGCAATTTTGAGTGCAAGAGTGAAAATCTTTTTGTTTTAAGCGCAGTGTACTTTCCATTAAAAATGTAATATATCCGATTGAATAAAATAGCGCTGGAATAAAGAGACTAAAAACCAAATATACGATCACAAAAATAATAAACAAAAGCAACGCACGAAAGGTAAGATCCTCTACATTCGTATTAAGTGAAATCGTAAGCGTATTCATTTTACCTATATAGTGCTTTTGGGGAGATTTGATGGAAGTACCCAACGACCACGAAACCGCCTGATAACCCATCATTACCCTGCACAGCTAGAAGTACACCTCAATGGCGTAGCGCTCCAAAGATTCCTAGCGCACGTTCCATTCGCCGTCACAAATTCGGTTCAATTTTCTCGGTCCCCAATATATGGTGGGAATATTGGAATCGAGGATTGCACGTGCTTTGCTTCACGTCCAGACACCAACACCTAAAAAGCATTTAACGAGACAACCGTCTTTAACAATAGACAGATAACCTGAAATCGCTATTGAAAATTATTATTATTATTATTATTATTCCTCTATACTACCACTATTTAAAGTACTTGATAATTCACCCCAATTACATGATTATAAATATACAGCCTCCATAACCTAGATAGAGTTAATGAAATAGTTTATTATATATATAGAAGGATCATACTTAAACGAAAACCGCATAGTTTGTTCGACCAATACTCAGGGAAGATCAATCATATAAACATTTTTGATACAATCTTATGTTTATACAATTAATTGTGTTAGTGAGCCATATGCTGTACTCATATATTCCTTCACGAGGAGCACTCGGCTCTACTGATCTACATATGTAAATAATAAACATTGTGCAGAAAATTTAAATGATTTTTGGGCTATATATCGAAACGATATAACATGATTTGGTAAACATTTTTCTTGGTGATGGGCGGTAGTGACTGGTAGGACAACTGATGTAACGGCGTAACATAGGAACATAGGGGGCTACTTAATCTATGATTCGGCGACCGGTAGCCATGGAACAGCTGACGCAATCAACTGTTGCGGGTGGGCATAGCCGTACGTGCAGCGAGAGCATTTACCACTGCATAGTCAATGACATCTGACTATCTCTTCTTGACATTTTTGTTTTGTTTTTTTTTTCTCTCTTTTTCTCTCTCCCTCTTTTTATTTTTCTTTCCGCCATTCTTCTCGGCATCTTCCTTTTACACCCTTCCTTACCTTTTTATTCAGGGACAGACAAGACGATAACTTCTTAATTTTCTTATCCAGCTAACATGGATAATTGGCACGAAAATTTATTTTGTATCGAGTTATTAGCAGAAAGAACCTCCCCATATCCGACGAGTTACCGCCCGGCCTTCCGCAAGCGTGCCACCCTCTGCTACAAGGGATAATAACACCTTTAACCGCGATTTCTCTACAAAACAGAACCGCAATAACAGATATATACTGTTATATCTGTCAAAAATGCTCTTAAAATATTCCGCGGCAATGTGTTACAATTTATTCCCCAAATAACTCTTCAAAAAGTTCATTCACCCACTGCAAATCCATATTGATGTACATTTATCCTACCTGCCAAAAAACAAAAAAAAGTTTCTTTGCATACAATTTGTTATCATCTTGAAACACTCGTTCTTCCCACTCGCAGGGAAATTAATTGAATGTCTCCCATGAAGCCACCTGTGTGTATATACAAGCATGACAAGCTTCGAGAGTTCAGCGCCATTAATCAAGAATTAATGTTCCCCCATAAGTACCTGGTTGGTTTTGAATAGCATTTTCGTGAGTTTGGGAAAGATATGTTTTTGTTTTCAACAAAGGGGACAACGCCAGTAAGGGTTTGCACCAGGGTGCGTACATGCCCGTGACCAACATTGGATAGAGCTAATTGAGCTGCTTCCGTGTTATTTTCAATTATTGTCACATTTAATAGTTGAACAGAGTTTGGCATGAAAAATAAATACTATTGGGGAATATTTGTCACATTTTGAGAAAATAACGTATGCAATTAAATAACAGTTGGAACAAAATGTAATTTGGAAAGTGGGTAAGTTTGGGGGGTGTGATTTAGTGAAGTGGCATGCGATCAATTAAATCAACCGATGAAGTTGGTTGAAAGAAAAATAAATATGTCATGAAATAGAAGCATGTTCTGTCTGAAGTTGGTATAATTTTGGTTTTTTTTTTATTTTTAAAGGTTTTGGTTTTATTTTTAAAGGATATTTGTATAAAGGATAGGCCTATTGGCCTTGTGGTTTCTTTTTCAATCATAGGTTATTTTGCCACTGTCAGTTGTTTCTTTCTGGAAATCTTGACAGAAAATCAGTATCATACATCCGCGAAATAAAATGACTCGCTTTGAGCTTGAACAACGTTGGGAAATATTGACAACTTATTTCCAAAATCTGTGTAGCCCAAACGGAGCGTTTTTTGAAAAGAAGTTTTGGGGTAAAAAATCATCTTTTCTGACGAGGCGCATTTTCACATTTTCATCTCGGCAAAACAAAATTGCCACATCTGTGGCTCGGAAAACCCGGACGTTATTGTCGAGAAGCTAAGGTATCCACACAGTGTGACACTTCGGTGCGGATTGGTGGCATCTTTAGACAATTTTTCTTCTAAAATGAGGCTGGAAACAACGTTTCGGTCAACGGTGCGCATTACAGAGCCATGTTAACCGACTTCTTTTTTTTTTACTGAAATTGAAGACATGGATTTGGATGATCTCTGGTTCATGCAGGATGCCGCGCCATGCCACACAGCAAATGCCACAATCGATCTTTTGAGCACCAAATTCCCAAATCGTGTTATCAGCCGTCTTGTCGATGCTAATTGGTCGCCTCGGAACTGCGATTTAACTCTATTGGACTTTTTTTTTGTGGGGAACCGTCTTGGAAAATTGGAGTGACAGAATGCGCTGCTGCGAAGCCAGTCGGGGCAGCCACTTGGACGACATTGTGTTCCATAATCAATGTGAATGTTTGCTCTTACTAATAAAGCCATAATACATGGAAAAGAAGTTAATGTCGTTAGTTTTATTTTGCATTTCTGGAAAGAAACTTGTATTTGGCCCACCCTGTATATGCTCCCAAAGAAAAGCCATAATACATGGAAAAAAAAATAATTTTGTTCATTTTATTATTTTTATTATGCATTTCTAGAAAGAAACTTTTATTTGGCCCACCCTGTATATGCTCCCAAAGAAAAGCCATAATACATGGAAAAAAAAAATAATTTTGTTCATTTTATTATTTTTATTATGCATTTCTAGAAAGAAACTTTTATTTGGCCCACCCTGTATATGCTACCAAAGAAAAAAAGCGAAAGCAAACGCATTATTTAGTACCGAGTTCTAGATCTTATTTCCGAACGAAAAAAAGAAACGAACTTTAGGAAAAATAAAACTAAAAATTGACCTACTACAGCAGAGCACTCAATACTTTGAATAGTAACCACAAGGCGAAATAAAATGCCAGTGTCAATAATAACCTACCGCAAAGTTCACTATCCCCAAATCCTATCCATCTGCTTGGCCCTAATCTTCTTTTCCTCTTTACAGCATACAAAGTACATAATCGTCGGGAAAGATTGTCAAAGTTTTCTCACAATTGCGGATAAAAAGTCTAAGAAAAGTCTCAAAATAAATCTCCCAAAAAAGTTTCAAAATAAACCGAAATTCCCTAAAACGGGTCCACTTATTATTGACCATTTAAACCGTCAATCCCTTGCCACCCGTTGAAGTTAGAAATAACTCAAAATCTCTCTTTATATGTGACTTGTATTTTAAATAGATTTTCTGAGAAAAACCCCCATTCGTACAAAACTGAGGTAGCAGCTTGTATATTCATAAATCACCTTAGATGTCGTCAGGAATATTTATGACAGTTGGAGGCGCGTGTAAACTTCGGCAAATATCGTTCTCAAATCGATTTTGCACTTGAGTCTGAGGAACTGCCGAAAATAAAAGAGAAACTCATCTCAAAATCAATTATGCAGAAGACAGAAGCTGCGCCTTCAGAGTACCTTACCGACCTAGAGCTTAGAGAGTTCTTCTCAGTTAAAATTCATTGATAAAAAGTTTAATTACCAATGGGAAGCATTAGCTTGTTTCATCAATGACGAAATGTCTTTCCGTCTTTCGAAATCTATATTTTAATTGTTCCAGAATTTCATAAAAATCCGCCCCCAAATTGTTATTACCGCAATGAATAATAAATCACTCCAACCTTAGGTTCAATCATATCCATCCATTACAAACGTCTTCCTCAATCTCCAACTTATCGCTGTATCTATTAATCCAGCCCACCTCTTTCTTCTCGCGAGATGTACCATTTTAACACCAATCAAGCGTTGACATCATCACATCTATTCGAAACCAATTAATCAACGACAACTCCCACATAATAACAGTCTTACGTTCGCCCTTAACCCAATTAATTGGCAAAATGCGAAACACCATGCGTTAAGTGTCATCCATGTCAATTGGTACTCGTCACAATATGACACAAGCTCATCACTTAATTTTTCCAACAAACATGAAAATCTGCTCTCTTGCCGCCTACTCTCTAACGCATGACGCCTGCCAGACTGTCATCAACCCTCTGTGTAATTAAAAGAGACCAAGCTGTGCCTATAGGCACAATTTCTTAATTTTGTTACGTACCCAGAATCAGATTGCCTTTGCTTTGCCAATTTAAGTTGACACTTCCACCGAGTTGATTGATTTTGTTACGTTGCGTTGTTACGTAACCCGTCCTCTGAAGAAAGCCAATAGCAAAACGATCCATTTTAATAAATAATTTCCAACTGAATATGTGCATGGAAATGAGAACCTTCCTGGGTAAGTCATTCACCCACGTACCCTGCTACGTGAAGGAAGTTTTATTGTCCTGAAGACGACTACTCTTAACATAACAGACTTCACCCGGTTTGTAGTAGATATTTCAAAGTTCAAACATCTCTCAACGCTACACACGTACACATGGGATTTTGGGGGATGTTTCCAGGATTGCCGCACATGGTGCCATCAAATATTCAATAGACGAAGGAGCACAGGAACTTATTCTGGGTTGGAGAGGGCAATAAGAATACACTTTTGGTCTATGAAGTTCAGCGGCCTTCTAACCCCAAAGTGAAGGAGCGAAAAACGAAACAAAACCCCACTCCGTTTAAGTTCAGCACGGCTTACGAGGTAATGGCCCACACACGCAGATTTTTCTTGTTCTGAAACCTTAACTGGAACAAAGCCCAGAGAAATTTATATAATTTAAGCAAATTGTATTTAGGAATACGAAAATTGCCCCGATTCTTTATTTTATATGTGATTGTCGTTATTACTTTTGGCAAAAATTTACTTGAGCGTGATAATTGAAGAAGGCACGTGGTTGCAGCTGCCGAGGCTTAGTCACCCATTCATATTCATGGGCGTCAGTTTTATGAGTTATTTGGTTTTGACAGGCGACTGCGTAGCACACAAGACAAACTGAAAAACGAATCTAAATGCAAATGTCGTCAGCGAGGGCTTCTTACTATTTTTATCCGGAAAATGGTGTTCCTTTTGTAAACTTTACATGTTTAGGTTGTTTACATGCTTGCGTGGTTTACTAAAATAACTAGAACAATATTCGACAATAGTGATTGAGCAGCAAATTCCTGTTGACGGTCTTTTTTTTTAAACTGGAGTAGCTTCAATTTGAATGATGCCAAAAAGGCATATTTTTGTGGGAAATTTTTTCTAACTGAGTTGATAGTTTCATGTGACTGACCAACTTCTTAAGGTCTTTATTTCAGGTTGATGTAGAAACTTATCAATTTCTAACTAAAGATTAGATGTAATATATCTGGACCTTCGAGCCGGATTTCGGTGGTTAGTAAGCTCGTTACGGATGGTTTTATAAACAAGGACATCACGGCAGATAATAATTTCGTAATACCTACTTCTTTTTTAAAGTTAACAATTAAGTTTCAACATTTTTTAAGATTGATTGTGCTCCGTTCATACTTTTAAACTTTTGGAATCTTTTCTATAAATTCCAGACTAAAATGCAGTCCTAAGGTCTCCAAGTCTTTGGAAAATAACACATTTTTCAGGACTTCAAGTACTTCGTTCGTGACAAAATAACGCAATCGAGAATTCATCTACGGGCATAAACCTTTCATTTGGCCCTCATTTTTGATAAAACGTCAGAATTGGTACGACAAAAACGTGCTACTTTTTTATTTTTGGCGGCGCTTGCAATATGGGGTGAACCGGAAGCTCTCGCATAGATAGATTCGAAAATACTTGAAAATTATTTCGTCATTTACTTATAATGTTGGTGCCTCTGTTTTAAGAAGAAAATATGTATAGTTCAAAAACCATACATATCTAAACAAAATTCTATCGGAATTCAGGGCACTCATTCCGTAACTTTTCAGACGATTATCGTCGAAACGATAGACCTCGAAAACTATCAACCAAGTGCTAAAATTACAAGTTTCAGAGCTTAATCCAGTTTATTTTCCAGAAATATAATGAAAGCTAACGTTTGTCAAAAAAATTCGAGCAGAATATAACTTATTTTGGCGATCAAAGTTCCAAAAACGACATCGTTTAGACGACCGTTGATATACGGAATCTTTTGTTTTAAATCGTAAATATTTAAGTAAAGTAAAAATGCTGCTCCAGAAAAATCTCCATCTTTTTACACTTCATTTGTTAAGGTTGCCTGAGAGTGAGACCCGAAAAATGGGTCTGTACTACAGAGGTGTAACGACAGCGGGACTTACAAATAATCATTTTTAACCTTAACACTAAATATTTTGTTACTGACAATATGCAATTTGGTATTGAAAATTTCACTACTGAGAGTTCAAAAAATTCAGCCTGGACACTAAAAATGATTATTAGTATATGGCGGAGTATGTTTATACAGATAAAACAATTTTTGATCTTCCATTGTAAAATTTGTTTCCGACTCAAAATATCTATTCTTGTTGTCTCATTTTTCTAATCTATTATCCTTGTACGAATGATGTTTTAATTTTGTATGTACATGTACATATTCATAATAGATTTCAAAAAATAAATTAACTATCTATCTTTCTATATATATATAAAAATTGAACAATAAAACTGTGTTCGTATGTCGCCGATTCACGCCTTAACGCATATACCGATTTTAATCAAACTTTCACACATTTTTGGTATTGGTCTATATATGGTTTTTGTGAAGTGTGGTTGATATCGGAAAACGTATGTGTGTGTTGTGCATGCGTGAAAAAACACATGAATTTCAGTACATTTTGGTTTTTTCCACACGTTATATATATAAAAATCAAATGCTGTGTGTTTTCGGGTAAAAACTCAAGAACGGCTCTACGGATTTGAATGATTTCCAAACCTCTCAGGGATGGTGTAAGATTAAATTAAAATGAAAATTTGGTAAATTCTCAGCAGGTGGCGCTGTTGGCATATTTCGTTTTTCATCTATCTCCTTCTATAAATATATATCAAAATGAGTCGCATTGTGTTTGAATTGATGGTCTCTTAATCTTTATGCGGTAACCGATTTTGTTTCTGGAAATTTCAAATGAAAGGTGACGTCAACACCAAAGTTTGTATGGATATAAGGTTTTTGTATGTTTATTGGTTATACGAGTTATAGTCATTTTAGTGGACATTCCTGTGTTGTCATTCTCCGAAACCCCTTAACCGATTTAAATGAAATTTTGTGGATGTGTTTGGTTGCTTAAAGGATAGGATAGTTTTGGGCACGATAGGTGGCGCTGCTGTCAGTCTCCAAAACCACTCAACTGATTTCAATTTTGTGGATGAGTATGTTTGGTTTCAGTTGGGAAGCTAGGATAGTTTTGGACCCGATAGGTTGCTCTTTGCTTTGGGGTGGTGAGGGCAAATCGCAAGCAATAAAGAGTATGTGATGTGGCATGTATCTACCTCCGAACTGTGTCAAGGCGAAATCGCACCGCAAAATGCATGTATAGGAACATTATTTACGCAAATTTCTTATCTAACCGTTTTAACCCACAACACTCTCCCCAAACGGCAACAACTATTTATTTCCCACTCGCCCAATTAGTTAGATAACTTCAGCTGCGAGTTGCTACGAGTTTCGTCTGTTCGCGGTGAAACCAGCGATAATCGCACCTAATAGTTGTTAAAGCGGAGTCGATTTGGAACTTTGCCAAAGTACCGACACTAGTCCACCATTCCACTGACCCAGATGTGTGTTCCATCGTTGTATTTAGTTCAACACAAAACCAATCGATGTCTCTCACACTGTGTGTCCTTTTAATTACGAGTAAGTCGACTTAACGCAACAAGTAAGTGGAAGCCATTTCCAAATTTGCGCACACTAATTAACAAACTTGTTCTTTAAATTTACACGCGAATTAAATTTCGAGTCCCTTTTTGATCCTACACTAAGATTTATGACTGTGGTTGTATATAACAGTCCTCTGTTCAGCCAGACAAGTGTTAAATATCATCAAAGCGGAACAAAAGCGTGGTACGTTTATTTTTGAATGCCACCCGAGCCGCACGAATGGACACCGAAACATTGAAGTGCCGCAAGCTATTCAACCCAATAGAGGACAAGAACAAAAGAAATTAACATTTTGGTCGATTGCCAATTATTTGGGACCACAATGAAGAGCGATTTGGCTTTTCAAGTGGCCATGTTGACACGGTCAACAGCTCCTTGGTCTTTGTCAAAGAAGGACCCGCTTTCTTTGTGCACTGAGTTACGCACTCAAATGAATGTGCTCACCTTCGCCTCATTGAATGCACTCACAGGAACATTGCATTATCCTTGCACGCTATCGTGATTGTATATCGACCCCAACCCTGTACGGCTTTTGCCATGTCATTCCTATTACGAGTCCATCGTGTGCGCTGGCTGTGAATCAGAATCAGGAAAAAGGCAAATTGAGGCCAATGTCCATAACAACGGGTGAGAAAAAGGCACGAAATCTCATACCCTCCCAGGAAAGGTTGAAGGGACAAAATATCGTAAACACGAAGGCTGTTTAAGTGAGCGGTTACCGCGAGTTGATGAGGTAGGTTAGGTAGTACTTAGAAATGGTTTATGGCTAAATGTGGATGATATTTCAGCTTTTAAGTAGAGGCAAGAAGATGGAATCAATTTCGATATCCGGAACTTTAGAGTGTGCTTGTGAAAAAGGAACAAATTGTGGGAAAAATTGGAAGTCAAGAAGGGCACCCATTGGTGGTCGGTGTGATATATAGTCAGTCTTCCCGCTATCACGAACGAGGCTTTTAAATAGTTTACAGTGCAATATGTTGATGGTTATATTTTTGCTGAATTTGTGTTTTACTAATGTTCTAACTGTCAATCCCCCAAACCTCTCCCGATCGCCAGTGTTAAAGTTCTAGCAAAAATTCTCAGTTAAAAACATTTTGTATGTGATAAAACTTAAAATCCCCAAAGCAAAATACATGCGAACGGATGATTGAGAGAACCTGGGGACCGAATATTTATTCAATTTCTAACTTTTAGACGAAGACCCTCATCATTTAAGAAAATTCTTTTACTGGCGCGAACGCGGTGAGTTGTATAAGACGAGATGTAATAAAGTTTACGAAACCATCGACATGTTCCCTATTTCAATAAAAGTGGGTAGTGCAGTCAGCAGTCCTATGTCATAACATTTTTTTAAAATCAATATATTGAATACCTTACATTGGGAAAAAGATTGCCCTGCATCAGTCAAAATTTGTAATAGGTACAGCACTAGTTTGCAGCAAATATTTCAGAAATTCTCGACTTTTAAGTCGGAAAAATATTTACGCCGAAATTTTGGGTGTTCCATTTGATATGTAACGAAGACGTACCAACAGAAATTTCATCGATAAAGTTTCATTTGATTTTTCGTAAAGTGGGTCGTTTTTGGGTCACTCTGTTTCAATTTTACGAACGAAGAGCAAGATTGTGTAAAGGTCTTACCAGCCTAAAAGCAAAAACCGATTATTTCGTCAAACATACAGCGTACGAAAATGGAATATACCTCATTTTGACAGTTTTGTTAAAATTGCGGAAAGTAGAACAAGAATTACAAGATTTTGGAGTGTAACAAAATCGTCAAAAATCTCCCAAGGTTATTGTGATTTCATTTTTTATTTATTTTCATTTTTCATTTATTTCATAAAATGGTTTGTACATTAAGATAAAATCTTTTTTAGTACTTAGTGTGGTGTAAAAACAGAAAATGATTTCATTAAATAACTTCGAAAATGCATTTTTTTTGGATTTATGCTGCGATTAGTTGTAAATTTTCCAATATTTCAAATTCTTATTGTTACACCATACTCCAATTGTTGTTTGGAATTTAGTTTGTTCCGTTGAAAACTATATAAATATTTTCTTTCGACGTCGATACATTTGTTCTACATGGAACGAACAGTGGATTATGGTAGCTATCTACTGGGTTTATTTTAAAATTCAGACATGTAGGTACAGTGACATATTGAAGAGTCATCGTTATACAGAGGAACGTGTCATATCAACTTGGAGCGTGGCGTTATTTATGCACATCCTGATCCAGATTCATGGGGAGTTATTTTCTAATACCAGGTGTGCATATTTCCATCTGAGTAATGTGTCTCTGTGTTTTCAAGTCTATGGCATTTATTTTGACACTGACAGATAGGAAAGTGACAGAAACACAGCATCATATCTTCGTGGTTAGGTCAGAAAATATTGAAAACTTATTTCTTATGAATTTGTAAGAAAAATTTACTGCAACACAAAATGTGAATAAATCTAGTTATTAGTTATAATGCTAATTTATAAAATTAGTTGTTGTAATTTCGAAAATACTGCGGCTATTTTAGTTCTATACCTGATAAACTCAGCTGTCATTTTCCATAAATAGAATGCTCTATGACATTGTTCTCTAAGCAGAAAAAAGAAAATATTTAAGATTAACAACTGTCTAAAATTTAAAAAAAAAAACGAGTGTGCTTTAGACCACACGACTGAAGTAAAGCTTCTTTACCTCCATCTATATATACATGTTTAGTTTATACATTCTAATATATCTATTTTCTTCAATAATTTACTGGCTATGAGAGGAAGAGAGCAAGAAAATGGGCGCGCGCATAGCTCTCTCTTGCTCCTACAGTATGATACAAACAATATGCCACGGTTGCCACTTACAAAAAAAATACCAAATTATTTGATTTGATTTTGTACAAAATCACCAGCTGCTAGAAGACATGGGATCATTTACCTTTTTTCTTATAACAAACACTTAACAAATTAGAGTTTCATGCCTGTATATGAATAATATGATTAATTAACCTATCCATATCTCAATATAGTTATAAACAGGAACAGAAACTATTTCGTAGTTCACCATCTGTCAAAAGAAGAAAATGAGTGCAGTAAGGTATCATTTAAATGAGGTGATATCGAGTTCGTATTCTTGGTACATCTGCTCAAAAATTTACCATAACCAGATAAAAATTACCAAAACTCAATAAGCAAAAAAAATTACCAAATTTGTTAAAAACTATCAAAGTGGCAACCTTGCAATGTCTTAGATATGCGAAACGTAACTGGCTATGAGAGAATGAAAAGAAACTGTGTTCTCGCACCTGTCTCTGTTGCTCCTACAGTGTGATACAGATAATAGGCGTGCACTGCAGTGATACCAGACTTTAGAGGCAGATTATCCCACGGTTATACTTAAAATATACCTTTTATGTTTACAAAATAAATAAATTTATTATTTTATAAAAATACTCGTGTTTCATTCACAGACACATATGTCATATTATGAAACATTTTAGGGAAATAAAAAAAAAGAAAATGAAATCATTCAGAATTTTTTCTAAACATGAAAATATTAAATTTGATCGTAGGTTGAATATTTTTTTTATTTTTAATGAAATGAGCAATTAGGAACAAAATTTGACCAAAAATTAAAATCCCTTTCTTTTTGTACTAAGAGGTATGAAAAATACCTTTGTCCCTTTTAACTTATTATTAGTGAGAAAATCCCGCAAAAAGTGATAAATACCCCGATCTGGTATCACTGCTGCACTGTAGGATGCGTCTTAGATAATGAAACGTAACTGGCTGGTAGAAAGAGAGAACGAAAATGTGGGCGTGCATCTATCTCTCTTGCCTCTACAGTAATATTCGAAACGAAATATAACTCTCTCTCTTTTTATCTCACTAACTCATATCTCCCTCTCAACTTCCGCTCGTAATTTCCGTAACGATTTTGTGACGCATTCACCAGCTTACCCCTCAAGTCAAGCGTGCCTAAAGAAGTATTTAAAAAAAAACAAAAAATGGAGTCACCCTACATTTATTGATTAGTACTCTATGTCCCCAAAATAATACCAACTTAATTGGCGGGATTATAAATAGTATTCCTTTATAGAAACCAAACTCGCCGGAGTGAAGAAAAACCTCAAAAGCACCATCACTTCTGCGCCCCCTCTTTCTGCTTTACTGTACCGCGCATAAGCTCCACAATATACATAATAAAGAAACTCATTGACGTTTAATGGACAGCTAATAATACTTCGGGTGGAACTTTCCCTAATGACTAAACAAAATGTGTTTTTTTTTTGTTTTAAAAAGTTATTAATGAGAGTCCATTTCAAACTGAAAAAGTTTCCACGTAATGCCTTTTAAATAAATGTACCCCCACGCCATTTCAATAAATATATAAAATCCTTTTAGAGACCTTCCCATACATGCAAACTCATGAAAACCATTCAAAGGAATTTAAGTTAGAAGTTGGAGAATTTCATTTTCTGCTGTTGCTGCCTTATTGTCCCCCCCATCCTGCAGCGATGCCAAATGCTGTTATACTACTTATGTGAAGAACAAAAAATATAACAAAAGGAAAACAACTTAACCTAATTCCAGTCTTATAGTCAAATGAAATGAAAACTTTTGCACAGAGGTTATGGGTGTGTTGAAAGTGCTCTTAAATTTTACAATGCAGTAAAAACGTTATTTGATTGAAGAAAAATATGCTTAGTGTGACATTATGTACGCTTAATATGATGAACAGCTGTTATAAGTGAGTTTTTTGTTCTCTTTTCTTTCTAGGGAATAATCACTGGAAAGGCGAATGGAGTAGTTCAACACAATACACATATATGCAGCGGTTATAGTTTTCCTTTCTTCTTTTTATCCAAGGGAACAATTTTAGAAGTCACTGTGTCAAAATGTTTTTACCTGTTAAATCAAATATGTAAGTATGTTTTTACCGACTAGAAAATATTATTTAGCTTTTGTAAAATGTACTTCTGGATAATTCAGTTTGGTCCTAATTTTGTATGCATTAAGGACTAAAGCTGATATAGCTACTTGGGAGTTTGTTAAAAATTAAATAAGTAATTTCGTGGAGGGTATTGCTTAAGGGAAAGTTCCTATAGGATGTGCTTGGGAGTTTTCTGCGACTTTTGAATTATTAAACAGTTTGCAGTGAGTGCAAGTTTAAACTCATGATATTGTTGAGAGAAGATATTCAAAGGCAGTAGTTTGATAATTCGATTTTTAAACAATAAATAAGGAGTAGATACGGTTTCAGTTTTGTTCTGCAAAGTATTAAGAAAGATATAGAAATGCTACGAATATTCATTTAAATATTTTGGGTACAAAGTCATTTAAGAATAAAGCTCCTCCTCAATTTTTGTGGTATATTTGTTCCTAAATCTTTAATAATGAGTAATCTTATTTCTATGATCTTGCTAAGCAATTTTTCACCTTTCAGTTATGAGCTCACCTTAGGCAGATAAACATACCCAGATATGTCGTCGCCCTACAAATGTGAGCTTATACGACCTAGCTGTCAAATGTGTGGCCCTATCCGGGGTGCAGTAATGCTTGACACAAATGCTTGTAAAATTATTGTTTCATTTTTGGACAGGCAAATAATCTCAGACCCACTCTCTGAAAGAACAAGTACTCCCTCTTTTGTAACGCCAATGAATCTGATTTATGTCACACTGACTTCTTCAGATATCTTCGATCTGCACCTGTAGCCTGAAAAATATCCCGTAAAAGCCCAAAAAATAACACCTTTAAAAAGAATATGAGAATGACTTAAAAACACCCTGAAAAACCTAAGAAAAACGTCGAATTCGAACTGAAAAACATCTCAAAAAGCATCCCAAAAAAACAGTGATTTTATTGTTATTATGTGTCACTTGATTCAGAAGCCTGCAAGACCTGTTCACCAATCATCAATAGTATTAAATAAAAGACTCAGACCTAAACCAATTTCGCGTTTCGATGATGTACTGTCATGAAAAAATAGCAGCCACACTTGACTTTGCTTTTGTTAGTTTTATCGCCGAAAACGCCCTTCAAATCGTCTCGAAAATCCCACAAAACAAAGCCTCAAAATACAGCATGATAATGCTCAAAAAATGGACCAAAGGAGACCTGATTGTACTCCAAAATTTTTCCGAAAATCGCTTTGTAATAACAGTTGGTATTTTTCTAAAAAAAAAATTCTCGTGTTCCAGATATAGAGTTCTTAAAAAAAGTCCCCGAAAAATGTGCTCGCCCGAAAGTATGCAATTATTTTCAAATTCAGTTTAAAAGAACGCGTACCTGTTGCCGGAATCGGCTTCCTCATGTGAGGTGTTGAACATCAATTTTCGTAAAGTTCAATAAAAAAAACGCAATCCTCCTGCAGATATGCAAGTATTTGCGACAAAGTGCTACAAACTCGTTGTTTTGGTGTATGTCTCAACTTTTGATTTGATTCAGCGTTCTCCTAGTGCATCAGCTAGCTGGAAATGAGCTCGAAAATTTTAGCCTGGACATTTGAAATAATTATTAGTCCGCGGTACTATAATCTTTTTTTAGTGTCCAGGCTAAATTGTTCGAACTCATAATGGGAACATTTTCCATACAAAATATTTGGTGTGAAAGTTAAAAATGATTATAAGTAAGGTCTAGTATAGCGGAATAACTTTACTCCCAAGTCTATTTTACTTGAGACAAATACAGTAGTCCCTCGATAATGTGAATTAGCGATAATGTGAATTTCTCTAAAATGTGAATCGGCAAAACTTTACATTGTCATGTCTATAATGTGAACTTCCGAAATTTTCAACCTCTAAAATGTGAATTTTTTTGTAAAAGTTTTTATATTTCTCTTGTTTCTCTTGCTCGTTTTGTGTGCGATTTTCCTTTTTCTTCTAAATTAATAAACATTTAAACTGTGCTTTAAAAAAATCATTTTGTGTTGTTTTTAATAAATTTGAAAATCGTTCCAACCAGTTTAGTAAGTACTGAAAAAAAGTTCCAGTAATGTGAATCCCTCTAAAATCCGAAAACGCCTTGTTTTAATTAGTTCACATTATCGAGGGACTACTGTACCTAATTTCGTCATCGAATTTGGCTTTAAAATCGATAGCAATTCTAAAAACAAACCGTTTGTCTGTAAGCTGGCCGAGTGGCACTTTCATCATACAATACCACAGAGCAGACAATTCATCTACCTGTCCTTTGTGTCTTATACCAAAATATCAAAATAGAATTTCCTCCTAATATCAGGGGATATATCCATTGTGATTCTATTTCCGTTAATGGTTGTTTCTGCGTCCAGCTACTATATCGTGTATCATATGACCCATCTCTCGTGTCTTCCTTTCAAGTTCATTTATGTTGTTTTCGGTTTTTTGTTTTTGTGTTGGTGTTCTCATGTAGTGACCCTTATCACTCAAAGGATCATTCTATCAACCATTTAAGTATACGTGCAGCAAACTGAGTTACTAATGGCACCTCTCTATTAAACGACATGCGACGTGACGCTTTACTTTGTTTACTGTGTGAACTTTAAATGCGATATTCTTGCATGTATTTCAAACCACGACCCAGTTAATTTTTACTACTTATTCCCTGCATGACTCCTCCGTATCGGGATCGTAAAAATGCTAAAAACTGGGGCACACTAAATTTTCTTCCCCATCACATAGTTGTTAACATTTTTTACGACCCATACCCAAAGGATTCTCGGGTTTTATTGCGATGCCTGATTCCACGGTCGGATCAATTCCCTTGGGCATTAGTTCCGTCCCGAAGTCATTTCTGTAATCGATTTTCTGCGTTCAATTCACATCGACATTTGTTTCCCTTTTGGATAACTTAGTGTTGTTGTCAAGCCACCCTCATTATTCTCTAAGGATGATGTCATATCCAACCAGCAGAGAATTTATTCACACCAGCAGGAAAATCGATACAAAACATCGACATTTTGTTAAAGTTCCATTTAAAGCATCGCATTGCCCAAAAATACATTTTCGAATAGGACACGTACATCTGTACATGGTTTGTGTTGTTTGCTTTCGTTTATCCTATTTCTCGTTGAAGAGTTGGAAAAGCTAATATTAGGATAAATCCGTCCCATTAGGTATGGTAAACCTAAAGCCCTCGGGAAAGTCAGTTCCTGTTGACCCTTCTGTATTTGTACATGATACCCCAACCGTTGGGAGAGATTTGATTTCCATTTTTAACCTTTATTCGAATTTGTTGATAAACATACGCATTATCCTTTTCTCTCTCTCATTTGACAGAACCACCGATAGTGGCAGTGGCAACAACGAAGACGTCACCACAACCAGTAATAATTCAACACAAACACCCAGCGATCTAAGCCCACCGGGACCAAATGAGGAAGTACTGCCACAGGCCCATCACCAGAATCCTGGACACTGTATTGCATCCTTTTCGGCCATCAATCAAATGCGAAATAATGCACAGGTGAGTTTTTGCCAATCGCAGCACGTAATTCCGAAAGGTTGAAATATGATGTCTGAAGAGCCTCGGGCAATGCATACTAATGGGCTTTCGTTTTGAAAATTGGCGATCCACCTATACTGATGGAAATTTTGATTATGAACTTTCCGTAAAATATAAGTTTGTTATGATCGGGAAATATTTCGTAATTAACAGAATTTTGAGCCGCACAGAGCAGTCCTCGAGTGGGATTTTATTTCCTGATGTGCTATTCGAATTACTGTTTGTTTTTAAACACTCAAAGCCCATTGAACAACAGAAAGTGGAAGCAGTAGCACGACACAGTGAGGGAGGTTACCAGGTTCAATTTAATAAGTTTAGCAGCTAACCATTGTGACGAAAATGCTATTAAAATGTTCATTCATGTTCATAAATGGAAAATACTCCAGGGGACAGATGCCGTATAACAATAATCGCCTGGGCGATATCGTTTTTGAAATTCTCGTGTGAAAAATAACGGAATGAGTGCCCAGGAAGTATATATATTTTTCTCTACTGAATCAATCGTAAAACTTTACACAGATACCTTAGATGTCAGATGTCTTAGAAAATTTCGAGTTCATTTTTCACTCAAGCATTTGTCAGAAATTTAGCTTACCACTACATACCTGTGGGAGGCATAACTTCAACGTAAACGGACAATGTACAACTAGTTGTTTCAAAGTTGAATTAGTTGATTCCTACAAATATCTCGGTGTTTTCATTGACAACAAACTTAACTGGAAGGTCCAAACTCAAAATTTAAAATCTTATATGGCGTTAGTAACACGTAAAATGTATCATTTAAAACCATACTGCTCGCAAAGAGTTCTTTCAATGTTCTATTACGGATTAGTTCATTCGAAACTCCAATATGGAATCGTTAGCTGGGGAGGTGCATACATGAATACTTTGAGACCACTATTGATTGCCCAAAAGCATATAATTCGAATTATGTGTGGAAAAAATCGTTATGCGGAAAGTTGGCCTCTTTTTAACAACTTGCGAATATTTCCACTGAGAAATCTCTACGTTTTTAAGGTACTGAAAGAGTTTTTTAAACGAAGCGGTAATGTTCCTTCTAGAAATTCTTCAATCTACAGCTTACGAGTTAATAACATGGCTTTATTTGACATTCCACGCGTACACAAATCCCACTTTATGAACTTTTACTTAGCTTCCTCGATTAGAATGTTTAATAAACTCCCTTTATACATACGATCAAAACAAAACTTTCACTCATTCTTGAAATCACTTAAAGACTATCTTTTTACTGTGAACCCTCTTAACCTGGAGATACTTATGAAGTAAAAACTTAATACAAAAAAGGCAATAAGATTCTTCACATACTTTAAATTCTTCTCAATATCGGTTCTTAACAGAAGATCAACTGATGGTACCCCACGTCAGTTATTCCTTTGTATGCAAATTGTTTTTTTATAAGCTATCATTCAACACTAACTGTTAAGTTAAGAATGATAATGAATTTATTATAGTCACTTTCTATTATTAAGCAGAATTACTATTGTAAACTAGTTTATAGTGATAATGAATAAATAAAAAATAATAATAATAATAAATAATAATAATAATAATAAAATAAAAGATACCTCTATCAGAAGTCGAGTATCTTTTTCAAAGCCACTCCAACAGGAATTCCCACTTCAGTCAGCCTTACTTCAGCTATACTACATTTTCCTACCATTCATATCGAAGCGCATCGCTCACACTAGATACACTTGAACCTTTCTGGATACGACACACTTACCTTCAGACGTGTTAATAACATCTAAAGTGTACAGACGTGTTCTTGCCCTCCAATACATTTTCCCCGTCAAGTGGACTGCATTAAATATTCCACTCCGGACTTGCCTTGTCTGTCTGGGACTTGTATTTTAAATTTACAGTTGACAGCACCAGTTTTAACCTCTTTGTTATCAGTTAACACTTTTTATTCCTTCTGTTGCATCCCGCACTTGCCCAATGAATCAGAGAAAAAAGGATGAGCCGCCGTCTAGCATCTGTGGTAAGATCAATACAATATCCTCTAACCCGCCATCGTTGAATTATGAATAAAAAAGGAGCGCCAGGAGTGTCTGTCGGAAGTTCACTCAGCGCGCTTCAATCACATCAAAAGGATCATCAATAAAAATAAATTTTGATGGGTGTCACTTCCCTCGGGGTGACAAAAACCGTCTCCGTCTATGTTGGTGGCTGTAATAAAAGCTCATAGTCGTGGTACGCCGAAAAGGATACCGGAAAAAACAACACAGCACAGAATATAAGAGGAAAAAAGAAACCTAACAAACTGCTGTGTGCATCTCTGAGAACGATTGTTGTCCCGCAGCAAACACATGAATTTTCCATGGGGATGCAACAGACTGCACAAATTTGCATCTTCCCCTCCATGAAGCTGGTCGGTGTATATGGATACACATACACCCGTTAGGCCCAAAGGACACGACAGTTTGTACAGTAAAAGTGGTGTTTTTTTTTGCTTAGTATCCTTCTCAGTGTCTGTGTCTGTCAGACTGCCGTCTGCTGTGTTATGAATATTTCGCATTTTAATTATAACGATGGAGAGGAAGAAGACAAAAGGAAATAATGCACCGGAACAGGACGAGAGTGAGCATTGTTAATGTTGGCCTATGAGAGACTCCAATGAGTATATTGTAAAAGATACAAGTGGAATGTAAATATGAATAGTTTTGCGCTGTGGGGAGTTATTACTCTGACTGGAAGCTATTGACCTTCTTTGGTATTTCTGGGGAGAGGGTTGACTGTCAGTGAGGTAATCATCCAAAGCCACTTAGCTGCCAGAAGCAATTTAATTAATGAAAACACATAACCACTTGAGTGGAACGAGTGTTTAGACGCCTACTGGGAGTAACTACTGGCCTCCTTTCTTGGAAGAGCCCCCACGCTACGCGTATACTTTCCGACATGTTTCTAATTTAGTTTCTAAATATTGATTTTGATGAAAAGTCATTGCACGCACATGCGGCTGCGAGGAATTTTAAATGATCACTTTTCAAGGGCGCATTTCACTTTTGCTTAAAAGGTAATATCCGTTGAATTTGATTTATGAATTCTATGGAACACAGCGGACTGTTCTTTTTTTGGTTTCTAATCAGAGTTATCACGAACGTTTTCCATGGCACAATTGCCGGCTAATGGACAAATGTGAGTGCCGCACTCAAAGCACGAGGTAAAGTTGAATGACTCTATCCGTGCGAAACAAGTTGCTGCCAGATGGTAATCTAAACCCCCGCCAGTGAGTTTGTTCAGTGATTTTAGTTGAGATTGACGTGACATGACATGACATGGCAAATAATTAAACGCCTAAACAGAAATTGATTTTCGTATCGTTGGAGATGGTTAGTTAAATTAGAACGAGGTCTTTTAAACGATTTAACGTGTACGCAGTGTGACCAATTTAGCAGATTTATTTTATTTTTAGCCTCTTTTTTCAAATCATGGTAGCTTTTTTTTTGGAATGATTTCATGCTGTAGCAGAAAGAAATTAGCAGGATTTATATTTAGCCAGATTATGAATTAAAATTATAAAATAAAATCAAAGCAGACGAAACTTATATCGTTTCCGGTTTGGCTTTTCAGATTTTTATCTGAGATTTCAGATTTCTGCTGCCAAATCGAATATAAAATTTTAATTTTGTTTGTTCTTGGGTGTATTGAAAAAATATTTATTTTTTACTATAAATCAATTTTAGTTGATTTTCACAAATTTCTAATAATGCATTTCGAATGAATTTCCATACGCGTAAAATTAATAATTCAGTTAAAAAAAACAATCCTTAAGCCCGTATGACACTACTTTTTTTTTTGCATATTTTCTGCCTTTAAAATTAAATTAGAACGAAAATTCCCGATAGGAGTGAGTGCGTACTTGGTGTAGAAACATGAAACAAAATTCCATTAAAAATGTATTCAAATTACATTTATCAGCTGATCGAGATTTCTAAAAATCGCCTCAGATCAAAAAAAGATTAATTTTTTTGGCCAATCGAACTTGAAAAGCAATCTCGATAAAAAAAAATGATTTTTCCTCAAAACAATTGATCTTTTCGTCAAATCGAAAACGACATAAGTGTGAACAATTCATTACAATTCTCATTTCACAGTGAACACTGAACACAGCCATTCAACGAATTCATCTAAAAATAATAATTTTTATTTTTATTCAACGAACAGAGACTGAACTTAAGTGAATAAAAATATTTTTTTGTTTAATACATAAAGTAATCGTCACGAAGTGATTTTTATTTAATGATATTTTTGTGAAATATATCTGTTTTTCCTGAAAACAGCTCTTTTGTTAATTTTTTCGGTTTTTAGCAGGTTTTGATTTCAAAAAAATATTTAGCACTCTTTTATATACAAAAAAATCATGCCATACTGCTGAACTTAGAATGATTTTGAATTTTGAATTGGTCACACTGCGTTTAAGGGCTCAGTCAATGGGGACGTCCAAGTATCTAGTTTAGTAAGTGTGGCAGCTTTCTCACTAAGTGAATCTCGGTTTTGATTGGTCGAAATCGATCATGTGAGCAGCTGTTTCAATTGACGTTTATGGAGGGGTAGCCGACGAATCTAGTCAAGGAATTCGTGACTGAATACTTAGTTGAAAGTTCGCGACCAATCTAGTTTTTGCGTTCAGGTTACATCTCATCCAGACCAATCTAGTCGACTTAAGATAACTAGATTCTTGAATGCGGCCAATCACATTCAGCTTTGAAGTTGAGTTGACTAGATGAGTTTGTGGCATCACCAAGCGGATGACTTTGAGCCCAAATTTTTCTTGTTTCTATGATCCAAAAATCTTTACGGAACAGCACCCTTTTAATTCTTGAGCAACAACTGAGCTGGTCACTGAGGCTTAGTTTTTTCATTGAACCTTTTATGGGCAGAAAGTGGCCAAGAAAAATAATTGTCTGTTGATAAAATGCGATGAAGACGGCCGGCGGCAATGAGTTTAAAAAAAATATGAAAAAAAAAAATATATCGGATAATTTATTATGCCCTGAAAAGAGTGTCCTTCGCTTTTTTTTTGAAGCCTGCACCATGTGAAAGTACTATTTTTATACTGTGTCGCAACATTTTTATTTTTAGACAACCCATCGTCACGACCCAGTTCTATTTCTATCGGTATGTAAAATTTAATAGTATCGATTAATACTTTGACCTACAGGCCAACTCAATCACTTAGAACTCGTGCTCATGTAAGCTTCTATGTAAAACCGTTCCAAATTATTTCCACTCTGAAAATGATGAAGAATAAAACGTTAGGCCGTGTAACTGTGTCCCTTTTGTAGATAAACTGTGACGATGAAGCTGATCTACTACAATCGTAGCAATCAGTTGCCCCTACTGTGCTGGTGACTGTGAGGCCATTTTTATAACAAAGGGAGTTTACATAAAATCAAAGAACAAAGCCATTCAACTTGCGAGACTACTTATACAAGAAAAACTGGTGAATACACTGATGGACAATTGCATGTGGCTTACAATATTCAATCTTGTGCTCTTTTACAAAAGCATGTGGGCTCAAATAAATTTTGAATCTTGATCAAACTTAGTTAGAATTTTTTTTTTAGATTTGAAAAGTGGTGACAAATTTCGGCGGAACCGAATTTTTAATATTATAAATTTAATTTAATTAATAATTAACAAAATCTAAAAAAAAATAAAAATGAAAAAAGAATCTCTAACGTTGTCTACAGAAAAGCCTACGAAATAGTAAAATAGGAAAAACCGAAAGCAAACAAAAGTCATAGTCAAAGATTCGTCAGCGAAAAAAAGCTAGAAATACCCTTAACAAGTTCAGACATAAATTATGGCAAATTGGCTCTGTAAACGAATTTTAAACAGCTCATAGCTTGGCAGTATATCAAGTAGAGTACGAAATATGCATCCACTAGTACCACGCTGTCAACAAATTTAATTTTATTAATATTTTTAAGAATTTGTTTTGCAAATGTTTTAAAATGTTAATTTTCCATTTTCGTTTTTTTTTATATTATTGAGAGTGGATGGCTGGAAGGTTAACTTCATCGATTATCATCTAATTTTCGATGGTAGGTATCTGTCTTAGAGTCGATGAAGCTTAACTTCACAAAAATTAGCTTTTTAATCACACAGACAAAAACAATATTCAAATTTCTATTGCAATTTCAAGGGCTGTCTAAGTCATATTTTCAAACTAGACCCGGAAAAGAATCTGTCATTTTGTTGACAGGAAAAAAAGGCTAACCAGCCTATAAACACTTCTTTTGCGGATGTTCTGAAGTTTCTGACAAAATAATGGGTAAATGTTAAATCATACTCACACCATGGCGAACTTCATCTGAATGGGCGCCGGAATCAAGTCCCCGGGACATAAGTCCCATTTTTTTTCTTTTGGGACTTATATCCCACTTATGTGAGATGTAAATCCCAAATTTTGTGTTGTGTTGAAGGCTTTCCTTTGACGAGTTTCTTGATGTTTTAAATGCACATTTTAACGTGATTAACTCTGATTCCTTTTACGGGACTGAAGATATTTACAACACAAAGGTTTCCTATGGAACTTTAAAAAAACATCGTCTATTTTGAGTAATATTGATTGAACTTTGAACATACCCTTGTGCACTTCTTGTGTACTCCACATCCACAAGGCCGTCAATGATACTTTGGTCTTTTTAATATGATTTTGACGGGACTTTTGACGAGTTTATTTTTATGAGCTTTTGTCGACGCGATGTTTAATTTGATTTTAGAAATATTTCTAAATGCATGTACCTAATGCGTGTAGTACAAATATTATCTAGCTTTGGATCTTGTATTGTATTGCAAGAAATAGGCCCTGTACACTGCGACCAGAAGAGATCTATTGTGTTGGCCTCTGTTATTTAACCCAGGGAGATTTTAAGGCTCTTTATAAAACTCAGTACCCTTTCTGGTTCCATGTTTCCTACATCTGCAGTTAAGTCCTGCATATGGATCGCTCTGTCTCTTACCACAGCAGGACATTCGCAGAGTATGTGTTTCATTGTTTCCTCCTCTTCTCCTCAGAGTCGACAGGAGTCATCGTCGGAAAGTCCCATTTTTTTGAAATGGTATCTTAGTGGCCAGTGACCAGTAAGATAACCCGTTAGAATCCTTAGATTTTTTTTGCTTAGCTCAAGTAACTTTTTTGTTTTACTACGAGCTGGGCATATGATCTTGGGGCATTAAGAGCTGCCTGGCTGTCTGAGAGGTTGTAAATGCGAGCGCCTTTAGTGCGCCTTCGTAGGCATTCTCGGACACATATCTCTATGGCGTGTACCTCCGCTTGAAAGATGTCTGGTGATTTTCCCAGTGCTATAGCTCTTTGGAACCTAGGCCCATAGACCCCAGCACCGGTGCCGTCATCTTCCATCTTTGAACCGTCGGTGTACCAGATTTGTGATCCTGATGGTATTATGAATTGGTTGCTTCTCCAGGTACTCCTGTCAGCTATGAGAATCTTAAGTTTTCCAGAGAAGCGAAGCCTTTTCAAGGTGTCTGATACCTTGATTACAGGATCATCTTGAAGCATTTGTAGTACCTGAAGGTGTCCTGTGAGGTGTCCTGCTTTTAGATTTGATATATCAGGGAGCCTGAGGGCAGCTTCCTTTTTTACAGAAATATTTAGAGGCATAAGGCTGAGCATTGCCCCTATGGCTGCAATTGGACAAGTTTTCAATGCCCCCAACGCATGCAGGAACGCATGCTAAGCGATATATTTTGTTAAGTTTTTCTTGGGCCGTTATTTGTTCGGTTTTTGGCCACCATGATAACGCTGCATAGGTGATCGTTGGTTTGATGATCGTGTTGTATGACCAATAGATCATTTTTGGTTTTAAGCCCCAGGTTTAGCCGTAAAGACGATGGCACATATAAATTGCCTCCGTTGCCTTCTTGGTGACTTGATCAAGGTGTGAATTCCAGGTGAGAGTCTTGTCTAGGATTACTCCTAGGCATTTTACCTCTCCTGATTGTATATTGTAAGGAGTAGGCCCTGTGCACTGCGAACAGAAGAGATCTATTGTGATCCTGATACGTCTATAACTGCGTTATTTAGCTTGATCGGTTTCAGTTCTAGTTTTCTCTTTTTTGAGACTATCTATAAGTTAAGTTTAGGGCCCTTTGCATGATATCCGATATCGTGGAGTCATGTTTGCCCCTAACAGTGATTACTACATCATCTGCATAACCTTGTATCATGTACCCCGATAGTGTTAGGTTGTTTACGAGTTCTATGACTAAAGTCCACAGTAGAGGGACTTTAGCCCCTAGTGGCCTTAACAGTCTTTTGTGAGCCTTCATACGCCAGATTAATGATTCCGCTTTCTAGCATGTTTAGAACCCATTTTATGATTAGTGGGGCAATGCCTTTCCTTATGATATCTTTCTTTATGGCATCTAAGGAGGTATTGTCAACCGCTCCCTGGATGTCTATGGCATCGAAGAAGGTATTGTCAAACGCTCCCGGATGTCGATGAAGGCACAGAGAGCCGTTTCCTTTACTGCCAGAGCCTTTTCAATCGTCGTTGTAAGGCTGTGTATGGCAGTTTCGGTAGACTTGCCGGTTTGGTATGCGAACTGGCTCGCATGAGTTTTGTTTAAAGTACTTTGTATAATTCCAAGTACCATCGCACATTTTTCCAAAAACCGATTTTAACACATTTTTTTATTAAAAAAAAAGTGATAACTTTTCTGCTGCAAATTTTATTGAAATCGTTGAGTCCATTTCCATGAAGACAGTATTTATAATAACTGAGTACATGTTCTTGAAAAGCTGAACACTTTTGTCAACGGACCAACAGCCGTTTGCACTTAGGACTTCCAAAGATGCATACTTGTAGGGAAGCTGTTTATTTATTTTTTAATCTTAAATGGACCTGAAAGTTGGTAGAACCAACAATCCGTTTCAATGTTCATTTCCTCTTTCAAAAATGTCATAATGTCTCGGCACTTCTTTTGCTAGTGCAGTTCGCTTTTGACTACCGTATTTGGTCGTCACAAAGTGATTTAGCTCGCTGGTGTGGCTTTTATTAGGGCTCTTCAAAACCTATAGGTTCAACTGTCGCAGTTCTAAGCTGCTTGTCTGGACTTTGAAGGACATTTGATTGCGTAGTGCCTCCCTTTGTCTCTAGAGAATTTGAATGGGTAGTCTTTGACCTCAATCAATTATAACGTCTTTTTAAGTCTCAATATACAACAAACAAGGACAACATCCTTTTGTGACCAGTTCCGAAACACGCACTACCGATTTCATTACTGCGTGAATGTCAAATTGAATGCTTTCAACTCCATGCACATACTCGTATATGCCTTGGAAAAACAAATTACTAACGAAATTGAATATCCTTTCACCCTAATGCAATCCTCTTCCATTTGAATAAAGCACTTTTATTCCTCCTTTAGCAACATGATACACTCAACTTTAAGGGCTTCAGTGGCGTTGAACTCTATAAGCTCACCCGGTTACGGATGACAGAAACATTCGTCCACTCATTCGCACTTACTCCCCCATACGTGAATTCCACTAAACTAAACTCCTTTTCTTCCTCTTTCGCAGCTCTGCGATGTCACCCTGGAAGTCGGTGGTGAGACCATACATGCCCACAAAGTTGTACTGGCGTCGGTTAGCCCATACTTTTATGCAATGTTCAATGGTGAGTAGTACTGTGCACAGTGATGCGTAGACGAATGTTAACCCCAACCCCTCCTTTCAGATGATATGCTCGAACGGACCCAGGGTATTGTGACGCTACACGATGTTGACGTTACCGCACTCAGGCAGCTAATTGACTACACCTACACTGGCGAGATAACAATAACCGAGGACAACGTGCAGGTCCTGCTGCCGGCATCAAGTCTCCTGCAAATCCAATCGGTCCGCGAGGCGTGCTGTAAATTTTTACTCCGCCAACTTCATCCCTCGAATTGTTTGGGCATTCGCAGTTTTGCAGGTAAGTTGTTCAGTGAGGCGAGAATCGCTAATTATTCCGCAGCCGAGCAATGCTCCATTCGTGGCATCTGCTGAGGGGATGTCGCATGCACGATTTATTGGGGTAGAAGAGTCCATTCATCATGTTTCCTTATTTCTATATTTATGTTTGCTACCCTAGTTAGTGGGAGTAGTATCACCACTTTTCCGTTTATATTTATGGACTTATTCATCTCTGGGGTTGTTTGCGAGGTACTTACCCCCGAGTACAGTAGTTGAGACCAATGCCCTACTTCGACGTTCTGCAGTAAGCATAGTATCTACCGAGTCCTCTATTTTGTTTAGATAGTTTTTCTTGTGGATTTTTGCTTTCGCTTTGATTCGATGGCCTCTGTGGGTGGTGGTCGGTCTGATTTCGTTGCGACCACGATAGGGGTTGCTGGAGGCTACTCTTTGTCTGGCGTTTCGGGGACTATCCAGTATGGGCACAGTTTGTGTGAGTTTTGTGGGATTCGTCTGCATCATTGGCAAACGAGGTGTTTATTCATGTAAGTGGTTTTTTTTGGTCTTGCGGAACCGAGGAATAGTTTTGTGGGTTATTGTGTTGTGTGCTGGTTTCCTGATTCTGATCGCATTAGGCGAAATTGGACTCATTGTGTGTGGATTGATAGACATGTTTGAGGATTGGGTGCTTTGTGCACACGACTGTAATTGGATGGTGATTATACGAAACAGTCGAATAGGTTTTTTTTTCAATTGTGGAGTACAGCACATCCGTTGTACTATCACACAGAAACCCCTTGATAGCGAACGTCCCAAGTATCTAGTTTAGTAAGTCTGACAGCTGCCTGACTAGATGTATATCGGTTTTGATTGGCTGAAATCGGTCATTTATGAGCAGCTGTTTCAGTTGACATTTATGGAGGGGTAGCTTCCAAGAAATTCGTGACTGAGTACTAAGTTGACAGTTCGCATATGTGGCTGACGTAGAAAAAGTGACGTTTCCGACCAAACTAGTTTTTGCGTTTAAGCTGAGTATCCTGCTCGCGCTAAATTTGAGCGTCCCTAGTAGTCTCCACCTCGATTCTCCACACCAGAGATAAATGCTAGCTAAATAATTGTTTTGTATTTTGGTTTTGCGTTTTTTTTTTATTTATCACGCCAACGTTCCCTGCTGTTTCCTCCGAAAAATCCATAATAATCGCAACACAAACTTTTCCCTCCTTTTTCTTCTGTCAACATTTATCTTCGATTTGATGTACCGGACATTTATTTCGCGAGCTAAATGAGTGGAGACTTGTCATCGGCCCATCTATATGAAGTTTTAGCGAGCGAACAGGATACTGCTTTGCTAACCTGTCTCGCTAAATTTTATCTTTGTAGGCATTTTTGTATGGAAGATAAAATTTAGCGCGAGCAGGATACTTAGCTTTAGGTTACATCTCATCCAGACCAATCTAGGCGACTTAAGATAACTAGATTCTTGAATGTGCCCATAGTCTTAGTCTAAATCTAGAACAGCGACCATAATGCCAATTGACAGCTCAAACCAAGTGTGCATTTTTTGACGTCTTTTGTCATGCCTACGGATGACATTTCTCGACTTTTCGATTGAGGTAAACCCACAAATCGCAATTTCTTAAGCTCACTACTCGTCGTCAAGTCCTCCCCTATTTTCAAAGTCCCCCGCCAGAATCACTTCACAGAAAATCCCTCAACAATAGACGCGCCCATTCTTTCTCATTTGAAGCGGCAGCATTTCGGTGGAATTAAAACCACTCGTGCAATGCATACTTGTCGTCAATCTTCTTAATTATTCTAGAAGGATTCCACGGCGTAGAATAATCCCTCAGGCATACAACCCCACTCCTTCTTGCAAATGCAATACATTTCGCAAGCACATTTACCGCGAGCGTATATTTTTTTCCCCAGTCGAGTGTATCTGCCATCTGGGTAATCCTCGCTTCTATTCTGTTCCATTTCAGATGCACACTCATGCAAGGAGCTGCATACTCGGTCGCATAAATTTGCCTTGCAGAATTTCCAACAGGTCGTCGGAACGGAGGAGTTCCTCCTGCTACCCTTCGATGAGGTAAGTTGCACCACAACCACATACTTGACCCACTCCCACTCACTATATCGTTCTGTTGACACGCAAATATATTTTCTTGTTCGTTTCAGGTCAGGGATTTGATATCAAACAATCAATTGAATATTTGCTCCGAGGAGAAGGTCTTTCTGGCCGTGCTCAATTGGGTGAAACACGATTTGGCCGAACGGCAGAAGCATGTGGCTGAATTGATGAGTCATGTACGATTGCCATTAGTTGGGCGAGACTTCCTAATGACTTGTGTCGAATCGGAGACGTTGATTCGTGAGGATCCGCAGTGTAAGGAGTTGCTGTTGGAAGCGATGAAATATCACTTGCTGCCCGAGAAGAGGAGTCTCATGAGCAGTCAGAGAACAAATGAGAGACGTCCCGACGGCATGAAGCCGTACATCTTCGCTGTGGGTGGTGGCAGTCTGTTCGCCATTCATAGTGAGTGCGAGGTTTATAATCCTCGCGTGAATAGCTGGACGCCAATTGCGCCGATGTTGTGGAGGCGGTCGCGATCGGGAGTGACCTCGCTCCATAAGCTGCTGTATGTTGTGGGAGGTTACGACGGCGTTATGGATCTGGCAACGGCTGAGTTTTACAACCCCCTGACGAACCAGTGGGGCAACATGACGTCCATGGGTACAAAGCGATCTTGCCTCGGTATATGTGCATTCGACGGACTGATTTACGTTTGCGGTGGATACGACGGAGCCTCTTGCCTTAACAGTATGGAACGCTATGACCCTCTGACTGGCGTCTGGAGTTCTTGCCCCGGTATGAACATCCGAAGGCGGTACTGCCGCCTGGCCGTCTTGGATAACTGCATCTACTCGCTGGGGGGCTTCGATTCGACCAACTACCAGTCGAGTGTTGAACGCTTTGACCCAAGAGTTGGACGCTGGAACCCAGTTCCGAATATGACCGCACGTCGGAGTAGTTGCGGAGTGGCCGCATTCGATGGTCATCTGTACTGTGTCGGTGGTAATGACGGGACAATGTGCATGTCCAGTGGGGAGAGGCTGAACTTGAGGAGGAACGCATGGGAGCCCATCGCTGCAATGAATTCAAGAAGGTGAGTTTAAAAATATCATAATCTTGGGAGCTGTTGCTGAGGATTTTCTTTGTGCTTTTAGGTCCACCCATGAAGTTGTTGATGTAGATGGCTGCCTTTACGCCTTAGGAGGAAACGACGGCTCATCGTCGCTAAACTCTGTCGAAAAATACGATATTCGACTGAACAAATGGACGATTGTTAATTCGATGGTAACGCGTCGAAGCTCTGTTGGAGCTTCGGTCTTAGATTGCTTCCAATTGGAACGTGGACTTGTGCAGACTACAAACTTATGACCCTTATCCACAATCGCTGAAACATTCGCAGCAGCTGCTGCAAGTGCAGCTTCGACCACTAGCACTGGCAGCAGTAGTGGCGGTGGTAATAATAGTTTTAGCCTGAGCAGCTTAGCGCCAGCTGGCCAATCGGGAAAGCCAGCTACTGCTTAACAGAGAAATCTAATGTAAGATGTAGTGGGCAAGGTAGCAACTTGGTGCGGGAAGGTTGTTCAACTGAGGCGCTGCTTAGAGATCTGTCAATTTATAATCCTGTAATCTATTTAATGATGAGTTTGTTTTTTTGCAATGAAGCTTTCAACTGATTTATGGAAAAAAATCGTTAAATCTGTCTTACGAAATTGGAAACTGACATTTGTTTTCCGATTTGTTTCCTTTTCGGGAGAGAATTTTTGACATTTGGTGACAGTTGCTGTCATTACGAATTTCCATTTATTATTACAAGTTTTTTTAATTTTAGGACAGCACAATTTAAATTGGAGGCGAAAAAAACAGTCAAAAAATCTAAATGTCAGTTTAATTTGTCTTCGCTGAACTGGTTCATTTTCTCGGACTAAGTATAACTTATTTAGGTCTGTTTCACCAAGTTCTGTATATAAACAGCGTTATATGAATAGCAAAGTGCATCGAAACCGAAAATAGGTATTCTTATTAGGAAGGTGCAACCAGATAGGTGGCGCTGTAGGCGATCTCCTAAACCACTCAACCGATTTCAATGAAATTTGTGTTTGTCTATGGTTGGCTGCAGCTTGTTGAAAGATAGGACAATAGGATAGTTAAACAATTTGACATATAAACAATCGCGCTAAAGTTTCTGACAGTTCGCACTAAAGCTCTAGAAATAAACGTTTAAATTTCCGGGAACTTTTTAAATTAAGTGCAAAATTATGCGCTAGATGCAGAAGAACAACCTGTCAATTCAACAAAGCAAGTTTGAACAAACAAAAGTTAAGCTCTGGACCAAATTTGATAATAAAGTGAATTAAAGGTCTTAGTTTATTTTTCTAGTGAAAAGAAACGGAAATAAAACCGAGTGTCCATTTTACGAAAAATTATGCGCTAATCCTCTAGCAGTTTTTGACATAAGCTGACAAACTTTTTCATTAAAGACTATTCAACTATCTTAAATTTAAATCCATTTAATTAAACATTTAAAACTCTTTAAACTCCCTCAAGTTACATAGCAAAAAGTGGAAAGACTAACAAAAAAACACTTGGGACCATAAAATTGTTGGCAATTTGAAGCTCTGTTCGCTTGAACAATTTAGATTATTTTGATGAAATTTCTTGGGTTACATTTTGCACGATTCATTCATTCAGACACAACGGACTTAAATTTTAGGGTTTTAAAATATTAGCTAGATTGAGTAAAATGCATCGCGTACGGGAACACAATTCATGTTTCTCTAGTTGAAATTTCTCGCACCAAGTTCACCCACTTTAACATTAGTTCTTAGAACTCACATTCCAAACTCAAAATAATGTGGATTTCTAGTCAGGAAATAAAATGAGTTAAGGGAATAATCTTCTATGTTGGGCCTTAAAACACAAATAAGACAAATTGAAAAAAGTATTATCGCATAAGCATTAAAAAAAAACAATTTGGTTTTCTCTGGAACGTATTCTAGAAAGCATCAACGAATTTTATTAAATTTTCATCCAGTAACAGGGCATTGGCAAGAATTGTTTGCATTTTGCCAGGTTCATTAGGTACTATCTCTTTGGGATCACATCGTTTTTATGTATCTGTTTGGGAAGCACTAGGCAAACGTTATTAAAATAAATGTATCGATGCTAGGAATCCATTCACTGCCATAATGGAGGCATTTCAATTAGCAATAGCTAAACTATTTAGTCCACCGCAATTTATTTAAAAAAAAAGACAACTTTTTCTACTTTATCGACAGCGGTCGTAGAGTTTTTTGTTTTTCGTACGAATTGCAAAATATAAATATATACTTCCAAGTATGTTCTCGTAAAAATATAGTTCATTCGAAAATAACTATGTAGTCTATTCTAAAGAAATTAATAATTACGACACACAGAAAGGGAAATAAACACAAATTTACTATATGGTGAAATTATGAAACTATTTATATAAGTTAATTTGGAATAATATTTAATTACCATGAAAACTATTTGAATTTTAGGTTATAAGTATATTCGAAGCGTTTGGTTTGAAATTTCTTATAAATAACTGAAGAAAAGTAAAGCAAATATTTAAATACTTTAACTATATAACTGATTGAATTTTATTTAAGTGTCTTTTTGTATGTCTAATCTTATGTTGTGGGTCATTTTTGTATTGCGAGTTCTTTACACTGTAACGAATAAAAAATAAATATAGAAAAACGAATAAAAGTTAAATATTTACGCAAATAACTTTGCAAAATATGATAAAATTATTTTGAGTGAAATAAATTGAGATAAAGTATTGTGAATCTATTTGTTTTATTTGTTTTTACAGAGCGCAGTCATGAATCAAGGTTAACTCAAATGATTCCTTATTTCTGTTGCAAAATTTTACACCTTGTTACCACCGAAATGTTTACTATAATATTGTGTCGTATCTGCGTTGGGTAAGAGAAAATGCAAATCACTTGTGGCGGAATCTTTAACACAAGTCAACGTCACGCTTAGGTTCTCTCTTTTGACTATGTCGCTTATTACGTAAAAGCGAAGATAGCACGAAGTAGAATCTTTTACATGGAAATGTCACCACACATTGATGCTTGTCCAAATGATAGCCAACCAATAAAACGAACTGCCGAGTTAGAAGCAACATTAACTGCAATTTATTTGGGGCTTCGCGTGCATTCGCCGGATGAGCAAATTAAATTTCTTCAAGATGCTGTTAGAGCTCTTTTTAATGCGCATGTTCCAACAAAACAAACTACCCATTTGTCTGAAAGTAATCCGTGGTTGACCCCAGAGATACGTGAGGTAATTAAAAGAAGGGATAGTGCGTATAGGCTATGGAAACGATTCAAGCTTCCAGAACTCCACAATATTTTTCGGAGCCTAAGAAATAATGTAACAATTAAAATAAGGGAAGCTAAGAAGCTGTTTTACTTTAACTGGTTAAACCCAAATTTACCTTCACGAACGCTTTGGAAAAATATTCGAAAACTAGGTGTCGGTCGGCAAAGAGAGGAATGTCCTGTAGATGTAAGTACAAGCTCATTAAATATTCAATTTGCGAACGTTCAATCCGGCCTCCGAGATGCTCACCAATCTGATGTGTCTTCATGTGAAAATTATGTCGAGGGATGTTTTTATTTTACAAGAATAGAAGAACAAGATGTTGTAAGAGCTGTCATTGATATAAAATCAAAGGCAGTGGGTCTCGATGAAATACACCCTCTATTTGTAAAAATAATTTTGCCACATATACTTCCAGCTATAACCCATATTTTTAACACTATCATTCTAACAAGTTCTTTTCCGAAACTATGGAAGTCTGCGAAATTAATACCGATTCTAAAGAAAGAAGCTACCCGACATGCGAATCCCAAATACCGAAACAAAAGTTTTGGAAAAGATCTTGCACTAAAAAATATCACTTTTTCTTAACAATAATAAACTCTTTAATAAATCTCAGTCTGGTTTCAGGGTAAAGCATAGTTTTGGGCACTCATTCCGTATGTCGATTATCACCAGACGATAGCGTTTCGACGATAGCTTTGCTTCACGTAACTTCAATAATCGTCTATCGTCCGGAACTCAATAATCGACAGACTACTATCGTCAAGACGATAGCGTTTGCGCGATAGCTAAAGAGGTATCGTCTTGCACTGTTTTGTGTATTTTGCAGACAATAGAATTTTTTTTTCATGAATTTGAATGTAATTTTGTTTAATGATTCCAAATATATATATGTTATATATGTGTTTCCTGCCAATTCATCCCGCATTTTATTTATATGGTGTTTTCCTGGGACAGAATTGGGTTTGTAGCCCTTTGCCAAGTCCGGATGTGACTCCATATATTCAATCAAAATTGCCATTTGCTTCGGCGTAGCTGACCTTAATAAAAATATGTTAGACATTTATATTATTAATCAAAAATTAACAAAGATTAACTAGGTATGTACTTACATTTTGCAATTTGAGAATCAAATAATTCGCCGGCACCAAAGACAAAAACCATAATTCCACCAAAGACAAAAACCAAAATTGTTTAACAAATGCCATTTATGACAATTACGATGACGTCTAGTGCCTATTCCAACTACAGTTTGTGAGCTTCTGGGAGATACCGAATGTTCTCAAACTTTGTGTGAAATAAACGATGGACGACACGATAGTAATGGAGTTACGTGAAGCAAATTAATGACAAGATCGTTCACTACTATCGCGCAAACGATTATCATTCTCAGAGTTACGGAATGAGTGCCCTGATTCAGCTGTACTAAAAGTTACTGACTACAAGGACCTTGTATCTTTTCTCGGACTGCTAGACTTTTCTAAAGGGTTTGATACAGTAAATCATAATATACTTGTATCCAAAATAAAGAACTATTTTCGGTTTTCAAGCCCTGCGGCCACTCTGATGCAGTCATACCTCACAAATAGAAAACAGGCAGTTGTCTTAAATAAGAACGTGTCTGACTTCTTAGAACTTTCCTCTGGTGTGCCCCAGGGATCAATACTTGGCCCATTGTTGTTTACAAGGTTTATTAATGACCTTCCGCTTGTAGTCGAAAATTCTTCACTGCACATGTACGCTGATGATGTACAAATCTATTTAAGTTGCAAGCTTGGAATGATCGAAGATTGTGCTGATAAATTAAATAAAGATCTAAAAAATATTACGTCAGAAGATAATGGTCTCCAACTTAAAAAAAGTCTAAATGTTTGATTATCTACAAGAATAAACTTGACCATTTTCCAAGAATACACTTATGAAGAACTGTTGTATGCCGCAGATATTCGAAATATAAAGAAAAAGAATTTATCTCCAAATGAAAGTCATCTTGTCGATTAGGTACACAAAGAAGAATGAAAAAGAAACTTTATTAAAAGACAAAACGTTTACACAGAGAGTGCTACCAAATTATGTTTTTACTTACAACAAGAACAGTACTTGAATATACAGAAAAGGCTAAAAACTTTGGTCGATTCCACGCTTAGTTGGGACTATCATATACGGTTGTCTATGGTTGTCTGCGAAACTTATCTTTATCCAAGCATTTTACCCCTCAGCATATTAAAATGCAACTAGCCAAATCAATAATTATGCCGATCATAGCATATGGGTGTGAAATTGTTTGTGGTCATAATTCCGAAACAAAAAGAAATTTAACTGTAGCATTTAATAATGTCATCCGATACATATATAATCTCAAACGCTACAATCAAATATCAAGTTACTCGAAAAGCATATTTGGATCTAGTTTGTAAACGTATCTTAAGTATTGCGGACTTAAGACGCTAAATAGCATTTTAATAAACAAGGAACCCTCGTATCTTTATGGAAAAATAAATTTTGGCATCTCGTCAAGATCGTTAATATTTGTACAGTCAAAGTTCACATATACTAATTCTGAACGTCAATTTTTTGTTTGTGTTATCGGATAGTGGAATTCCTTACCCGTAGATATACGAAGTCATAGCGGTACCAACAATTTCGAAAACGTTTTATTCAGACATTAATGTTGGGACAAAAAATCAATCTTTTTTTTTATCCAAATCACTTTTCGCGTTCCATGGGTAAAAAAAAATCTTTTTTTGTTTTTTGATCCGGATCACTTTTTACAGTTCTCGGTATTTTTTTCAGATTTTCGCATACTACACACAGCTGTTTTACGTCATTTAAAGAAGTTTGTTTTAAAACAAATGTGCAAAGTTTCGTCAAAACCAAAATAAAGAAATATATAAATAGCAATGGACATAGTTTTGGGGGAATTTTTATCTTCATATTTATCCTCATCATCTGGAGACTATGAATCACCAAAACTACTCCAATTGTATCTACAACAGAGGAAACATTTTTCAAGCCGAATTCCATGGTTGATTTTACCAAAAACAAATGCGATTTGAACAGCTGATATTGTTGTCAATAACGCACTAATCCATTTACAAAAGCAGATCAATTTCATTGCATGTTCCATGAGCCGCATAAAATCTGAGATCTGAAAAAGATTTTTGGTGGTCCCAATGGAAAACGACATCAGATTTTCAGCACACAATTACAATAACTACTGCGAGTCTCGAAGTGTCAAGTAGAGCGTAGTTGTTGCAATTGCGTGCTGAAAATTGTTGTCAATAACGCACTAATCCATTTACAAAAGCAGATCAATTTCATTGCATGTTCCATCAGCCGCATAAAATCTGAGATCTGAAAAAGATTTTTGGTGGTCCCAATGGAAAACAACATCAGATTTACAGCACACAATTACAATAACTACTGCGAGTCTCGAAGTGTCAAGTAGAGCGTAGTTGTTGCAATTGCGTGCTGAAAATCCTACTTTACTTTGCTTTGCTGAGAACGAAGCTCAAAAAAACACGCCTTATAATGAATAATAAAGTATATTTCAGAACAGAACAATATTTCAAAGCATTCTATTCTTTATTATAATCAGCAGGTCTCCGCAAAAATATGTTTACTATTTTGCTTATCTCTAATTTTTATATGTATTCATATTTGTTTAGCTTAATTAATTAATTAAAATTGTATTAACTTTTGCTACAAATGGACTTCAAGTCTAATGTAAAAGATATTTTCGAAGTCAATAAAAATGTATATGTAAATGTATACCTTCAAAAGCCTTGACATCTCTTACTTTTTGTTGCCTTCACATTGAATAAATGCAAACCAGACAATTCGCATTTCATTCTCTTGTTGGGCTTGATAATTTCTTAAATCCTTATCTTTATACCATGCGCTGGATAAGTCGGCTATTGACCACAGAATAATGATAAGAAAGTCAGAAAAACAACTCCATTTATGTATTGTTGTACTTATTGGCAATCAGGACCAAGCCTGCTAGTTAAAAAATGCTTTATTCGCTTAATTGCACCTATTTGTTGTATATCGTTTGCACATACTATTCAAAATGGAAGCAGCAATGTATAAAAAAAAAGACAATTTACTATAATCATTTTAATTCGAGAAGTCCACCGGTGATCTACACAATCCTGGCAGCAGTCTGCAACGCAATTACTCCAGTCGAGTTCGAATTCGTCGCCTTTGCACTTAACGATGTCAATCCCAACCATTCCACTCCACCTGCAAGACGACACAGCAAATTAGTACACACGATCACAGGTTTTGCTAGTTTTTCACCGACAGAGTGGAATGGAATGGCATACCTCCTTAACCGAAATGAAAACAAAAAACAAGTCTCATCGTTATTTTAGCGCCGCTTTATTAATTTTTGACGTTTTTCACTGAATCGCAGCAGAGCGCCAAGAGAAAAGAGCCCCATCCCTCTCACTGCTTCAAACCGCGAAATAAGGAAAAATGCAGGCCGCCCAACAGCAAGAGAGATCAGACAAGATTTCCCGCTTGTTGCTCATTTTACATGGTAAAAACTAAACTAGAACAACAGAGGATAATGCATTCCACATACAATTCGTGAAAAACCAACATTCGGTAACTAACTCTACAAAAATGCAACTAAAACGGCCAAAACCATACAAAACATAAAATAAAACTGAACTGCGTGCAATAAGGAAAGCGATATCCTTGTTATTTTGTGTCTTATAAACTAGGCTAACAATTTGTTCGTGTCTCCCTTTAGTTGCTCACTTTTTACAAATTAAATTTACTTTATTCCATTAGTTCTAAGGCTGACGCAAGAAAGATACACAAGGAGAGAAGAGAAAAGAACGAAAAAGGTATCGCTTTAGACTTTTGATGGTAATTTATTGATTCGCGAAGTGGAAAGCTTTTAAAATAGGATTACGTGAGTTTGTTATGGAAGTCTATTTACTTTTGTAAACCTTCTCAGTCATGTCGTCGAAGTCTGCATCTTGGATGTTGAGCATAAGACCGTCGGATGAGAGGTAGACCTTGTTCTGTGAGTTGGCAATCTATTGAAGGGGAGACAAATGAAGTATTTACGATACCAGTGTAGTCGCGGTGGCTTACTGTTCGTGAAATGCTTTGAGCAGCACGGATTTTCCTCAGCTTCAAGTAGGCTGGATTCTGTTTGACAGCAAGACCCAACATTTTTGCTGCTTCGGCTTCACCCTCAGCTTGGACGATCTTCTGTTGTTTCTCTTGTTTGGCGCGTTCTACGAAGAAGACGGCTCGCTGAGCCTCCTGTTGGGCGACCTGTTTGGCTTCAACGGCGGCTGTGTATTCCTTGCCGAAACTCAATTCGGTGAGAGAGACATCATCGAGGATGATGTTGAAGTCGCGAGCGCGCTCAACGAGCTCTTTGCGGATGAGAAGGGAAACCTGAAGGGGATAAAAGCAGATTGGAATATAGATTTGTCCGTCAAGTATACACAAATACTAGTACAAACCTGTGCACGCTGTGTAATCAATTGTGAGGCATTGAACTTGGCCACCACACTCTTCAAGACTTCGTTACAAATTGAAGGCAACACTTTCTCGTCGTAGTCCAAGCCCAATTGACGATGCATAACTGGCAGCCTGAGGGAGTCGGGACGCGACAGCACACGCAATGAAATGTTAATCATTTGCAAATCCTTTGATCCGGTGGGTGATGAAATCTTCCTTGGCCGGGAACGGATGTCATAGATGATTGGATACTGGAACCATGGAACTCTGAAATGCAAACCTTCTGACAGGATATCGCTCTGGATGCCACCCAGCCGACTAAAGATGATCGCACGATGACCACCATCAACTGCAAACACAGAAACAAGGCAATTTTCGTTGAAACATTTCCACAAACTTGCAAACTTGCTTGTTATGCAACCAACCGGCGTGGAGCTTCCACCAGCTGCATATTCATTTGCAGTCTGCCCTTTTGGAATCTTCAGAGAACAATGTGAAATTTATACAAAATGCATAATCATTTCGTCATGAAATGTGCATATTTCAATATTCATTCAAAGATTCCATCATGCAGCCCGACACTTTTAGGTTATGTTTAGCACCTTATCTATTTGTCTCATTTTACCTGTGTATAGCGATTGGGAAATACCGTAAGCCGCAGCACCAAGTGCGGCGATTACTTTTAATCCGGTTGTTAGTCCAGGAGGTCCTCCTTTTCCAAGTTTACCAGCTAAATCGTTGAGTTTACTCTGAGCCATTGTTGCAATGTGATGTTTTCTTCACAAATCAACTGCAAATATAGGTTAAACGTGATGGGTTGCTGCCCAATTGATTGTTATTTGTATGGCTTACAATAAACGTATAAATGCGAATGTAACACGACGATAAAAAATGTAATTTTTATCGCGAACAAACTTAAAAATTAAAGAAACGACGAACCGCACGAGACTTTAACCTTTTTGATAGATGAAAAATTTGACTGACGTTCAGCGAGATGCGGTGATGAGTTTGTGGACGGTTTTCGAACTCTCGCTACTGAGTCGGGGTGACATCTATGTGGCAGTTTCAAATGTGACTGAACTATTTCAGTTGATTTTCAAAAAAAGAAGATTTCCCATTTCAAACATGCTCATTCTTGGATGTGGAAAAGGAAAAAGGCTTTTGTTTTATTTATTGTGTGAAGAGAAACTCAAATCCTGTTCTAACCAGAGTAAAATATGCGGTAAGTTGAAAGAAAGAAATTCGTCAACGTACCGAGGAAAGTCTATAACACGTTTGATGAATGATCATGCGTTGGATTGGTTACTGAGCAGGAAAACAAAGGACCTCTCTTAACGAATAACATGTATATTTCATCAAAGTATTGCAATTACAAAACTAGCCACTACTACCGCTTACAAAAGACTAAATAAATTCCTAAAACATGATATCAAAAATCATAACAATAATAAACTCGAGCTGGTGTGTCACACTTCGGGCATGTGTCCTTCGTTTCGACCGTAATTCGTGTCCTTGAGGTAATAGATCGTCTGCTCATTTAGCAGCGACATGACGGTCGCTTTTATACTCAACAGCGATGCCAGTTTGTACTTTAATGCCACAGATTGCACAAAGTCCACCAGTGCGCACAGGTTCTCCTCCATCTGCCTGGTGGTGTTGTGATTCTGAGCATACAATTGGAAACTGAAACGAGAATTGGTCAGGTTTCAACCAGAGACGAAGGCATATCCCCAGAAGCTTACCCCTTGACAACGTTGTCGATGATTGTATCGCTGATTGGTATCTGATTCTGAAAGTCGGCGAGATAGGCCTTCCTCTCTAGTATCACATACTGGAAGAGAATAGCCTCGGGCCAGTTGATTTCTTGGGAATAAGCTCTACTTAGGATCATCGCTTGGGGAACCCTGCAAATTGAGAAACATGTGATACACAATACTGAAGAGTCACGTGCTAAACCCACCTTAGTTCGGATTGAACTAGCTCCCTAAAGTCCTCCCTGGACTGCACGCTAAGCACTGATACGCACACTCCATTGGCCATCCCTTTGTGCATTAAATCAATCTGCATGGCGACCAACTCGGCCATGGAGACGCTCTTTTGCGCCAGAAGCAGCTTGTTGTCCATGAGGTAGTTCTCCGTGGCGTGCGTGAAATAGTTCAACGCCTGCTGAAGCTGAGTCGACAGCTCCGGAGTGCATTTCAGTTTGGGTATCGGTGGAGCATGCGATGAAGATATCTTCAGCTGCGCAGCTGTGAGATCTCCCACCTGAGACTGGGTCAAAGTCTTCGCAATGACGTCCTTTCCCTCCATTTCCCACATCTCGGCGAGCTCCTTGTACATGGAGAAGTGCATGCCGGCCAGTTTAAGGTAGTCCTTGTTTTCCGGACAGTACTCGCGCAAATACGTGAGAATAGCCTGCCGCAAGCCAACCGTCTTGTCCTCGTCGAACTGTCCCAGCAGCGATTCAAACTGTTCGTTGCGAATCAGCGAATCGAAGCAGTAGAACATCTCTCGGTATCTAGCGATACCAATGAGCAGCCGCACGATCAGCGACCACGACTTAGCGTTGGTTAAGATCGTGTTCAAAGCTTTGGCGCGGTTCAGGACGTTCGCGATTCCCTCCATGGAGCATTCGTGAACGAAACACTGATGAGCCTTGCTCAGGAGCTCAACGTAGATGAGATTTTGCTTCTTGTGCGAGAGCACTTGAGTGGTTCCTGGGACGGCATTGGGCAGACCATATAAGCGAATAATTTCGGAGAGTTTTCGGAACACTTCCGTGGATTCGTAGGGCTTGCCGTCTTGGAACTTTCGGTAAGTCTTCAGAGCGTCGCAGTATTCCAGAAGGCTGTTGCCAAGCAGAGTAGTACTGGGACACAGCTCCAGGAAGAGGTGGTATTCGCGTTCAAGATTGAAGCCCCACAGGATGCTATTCTTCAGTTGGTTCATGCTCTTGGGCTGTTGTTCCGCTTCGAAGATGTAGAAACGCGGCCGAATGACTGCGGTAGCGATTTCGAAAGAGAGGTGTTCCGCAATCTGAAAGAGAAGGGGGAACTTTGATTACGGATTTCATGTCTTCACCGAAACTCAGCTCACCTCCATTGGCGTCATCTGTGTCGAGGTAAAAATATCACTGACCACCAGCAGCTTGTGCAAACACTCCTCATTGGTGGCCTTCTTGAGCAGAACAGTATTGTCTTTGGTTCGCAGCACGTCGATGTACTCTTTCTCCAGATACATTGCTGCCCTGTATGTCATCACAATCCGTTTGCCCAGATTGACACCGAACTTCAATTTTGAGGCAATGCCCTGAATGGCGTTCAGGGTGTCTTGCTTCTCTTTGGGGGGGATCTCTTCGAATTCCAGCAACTCCATGGTCGAGCTGCTGTCCGACAAGTCACCCAATTTGAGCGGACTTTGACCTGGAAGAGGGGATACAACTGTATATAGAGTGTGCACACAATTATTCTACCAACCACTTGTCCTCAAAGTCCCCAGAGTCCTCTTGTTGAACTTTGCGAACGAGCTCTTTTCGATGTCGCTCAACATTTGTCGCTCCTCGGGCGATAAGTTTAGCATAGTGCTCAGGCCCTCGGCCAGAGCCATGCAGAAGACGATGAAATGCAAATCAATGGTACGATACTCGAACAACGCCTGCAGTCGCAACGCCTCCACGATGTCGCCTTCGTCGAGCAGTTTGTTCAGCAACATGGCGAGCCGCAGCTTCATCTTCTCGGAGAGTTCAGTCTTCAAGCTTGTGGTGAGATCTTCAATGCCGGCCAGTTCTTTGAGCTCCATAAACGACTTGAACAGAACACATCTCTCCTTGAGCATTATCTCCTCGTAGTACTCGGAGTAGTAGATGTCCAGCTTGTCGACATCCTCCTCGGGGATCTGCAGGTAGCACAGAATCATTTCGTACTCGATTTGGTCGCGGTCAAAGGACTCATTTGGAAAGAGGTGGTTTTTCTTGATAACATCCAGTGCCTTCTTCAGGACCATGTACTTCCTAGCGCTCGGCTGAGCGCGCCGCCCCGCTGAGTAAAGGAAGAAGTTCACCAGAATCGCTGGCGGAAGACTGTGATCACGAATTTCGTCCTCGTAATGATGGAAGTCGAGGTTTTGTGATTTCTCCGAGTCGACTTCCGATATCCACTTGGCATAGACGATATCATTGATGGGCAAGCCCAGCAGCGATGACAGCCTAATGGACTCGTCGTATCGCTTCGATTCGAGGAGCACAGCAAGGACGTTCTCATACTCGACGTTGTCCGGATCGAGGAGGCTCAGGAAATCAATTTCTATCGATGGAATCCGACAGATTATGGCGAAAGCGTCCTTTAGCAGACAAAAGTCCACAATTCCACTGATATCGCTGAAGCCAGAGTGGCAGATGCTGGAGAGGAACTTATCCTGGTAGAACCTTGAGGCGAAGTTCTCCCTCAAATGCAGCATGAGCAGTCGCGTGCTCTGGAAAATGAGGTGGTCTTTCCGCGGACTCTCACAAAGCGGCAACTCGATTTCGTCGTTGCTCCACGCTAAGAGGAACGTTCTCAGCTCGTTGAGAACGTCGTCGCCGAAGTGGTGCTGATTGGTTTCGTCAAGAAATCTCGCCAGATGATTGATGGGAGTGCCCTTATAGAAGACGTCGAAGCTCTGATTCAGTGTTTGCACGAATCCCTCACACACGCAGTATTCTATAAGCGCCCAAGCGACATCGTTGACGTCTCGGGAGAGTATCTCCAAGACCTTAGTCCAGTAATCGGTGGATACAGCCAGCCAAACTAACCAGTTCCAGTCGGCATTCACGGATGAAACGGTCGCCGAGAGAAGGGACAGAATCGGCAGCCCGTACTTGATGGAACTCTTCATCAGGTTCACAGAGGTGGAGTACGAATGGTTGTCTTGCATCACCTCGAAGAATTTCGTCGGCGAAAGCCGCTCCTCAGGGATGTTATTCGAACTTAGCAGGACAATGGCAAATATGTCCAGTGTATCGCCTTCGTGGAGAAATCGAATTTGATTCGAGGCCTTGAAGAGGGCGTTCGGATCGTTCGAGGAGCTGATGGAGGAGGTCATGGTCTCCGCTGAAGTGGTAGATGGCTGTGGAGAGAAATTGTTAGTCATGGTCGAAAGCAGTTGCATTAGTCTTACCAAATTTTCATACTTCGTTGACCACGCCTTCTGCCTCGATACACTCGGTCTTCGTTTGGCTTTATCCACGGCTGGTTCGTAGGAGAGTGCTCGGATCATGTGCTCTCCCACTTCACGACTCGCAAAGAGCCCTGCAATCTTCTTCACCTGCCCCAGTGGGATGTCAAAGAACTGCAGGATCACGAGTATCTTCCACCAATCGTCTACCTTACAGTATTTCTCGATGATGGCCAGCGGCCACTTCTTGAACTGGTTGCACTCTGAAATCCTCATTAGAGCCTGATACTCAAGGAGGGGAAAAGTATCCCGATTATCCGCCATGCGCTGTTCGCAATTTACCAGAAGATCCCCAAACCCAATGAACTGGTTGCCGTTCTGCTCTTCCCCCAGCATTCTGGATAGTTTCAGAAAACTCCTAAGATTCTGGGTGTCAAAGCCCAGCATCTCGCTAAAGGCCACGCAATGTGCCACCAAGTCGAGGTTGGAGGAGCTCTGCAGCGCCAGTTCAGCTACGGTTTCTGTTGAGCTGAACAGCTGCGCTTTGGTGATCTGCGAGTAGCTCTTTAGGTGCTCAATGAAGAAGTAGTATGCAGCGTAGCAGCTCCTCTGTTGCTTCAGGTAGTGCAGGAAGTTTAGTTCGTATTTCCTGGAGAACTTCTTACAGAGAAGGGAGTTGGAGAATGATGCCACCTCCTCGTTGCCAGAATCAGTGCAAATCTCTTTAAAGTCGAGGTTCTTGAAACGCTTCAAGAAGTCATAAGGCGTTGGAAGCGGAAGTGTGGTCTCAAGGCGCTTCGTCAAAGTTATCAGGTATGGCAGGTGATTGGAGTGAAGGAATGTGTTGAGCGAGGACAAGCTGTTGGAGTCATTCATAAGAAACTCCACAAACGACAGGGAAGAATCGTTGAAATTCTCGTTTATCGATTCGAGGTATCCCCTCACTGAATGGGCAATTTGCTGGAATCCTTCCCTAGATTTGATATCCTGCGTCTTGAGGGCCAATATGAGGTTGAGAATGTCTATCTTGTCGGTGGAAGCATCGCGGATCTCCTGCAACTCTCTGATAGAGACGAAGTCGCGCAGCAAAATAGGGTAAAGGTCTGGGTTTTCGATGACATACTGCCCAATTGGCAGTTTTTCTATCAGCTCCAGGTTCTTTTTGAAGCTCTCTGAGGTGCATATCCGTTTCAGAGCCAATTGGACGTCGTACTTTTCATCGCCGAATACAAATCCCTCACGAGCGAATAAATTTCGCAGAGGTTCTGGTGGATTCTTGAGCTTACTCAGCGCATGTTCAAACATTTCAGCATCCACCGTCCAGTCGGAGTAGACGTTGTCCTCTGCAGCACTATCGGAATGTCCAGTTGCAAGGCACCACTTGATTAGCTCCAGGAAATTCTGAGAATCCACCAAGCAATCCCAAAGATCTTGCTTGGTAATGCGGCTTGGAATGTTTGCATTTCCATTTACCATATACAACATTGCCATTAGTTTCCTTCTTGCCGCCTCTGGGAGGTGCAGAAAGTTTTCCAAGCTGAGGCGTCTGATTCCCTCTTTCCTGGCTTCCAGCACCAATTCTGGAATACTTTGAATCTCCAGTGCGATGCAGTAATACAAATACAACTCTCTGATCTCGTCCTCAAAATCCGTTGGATCCTTCTTCTTCAAGTGGTCCACAATGACTTCCTTCACCTCCTCATTTTGACATTCGAAGCCGAATTGTAGAAACACACACTTCACGTTGCGATTGACATTTTTAAGGACATTTTCCGCCTTACAGACGAGCTTTTCGCCCAGTAATCTCGCCACATAGGTGTCAACCACATCGTGAAAGAACTGTCTGTAATCTTCCAAGGCCATTTTCCTCCTAGAGGCCAAATATTCAACGCACAGCTCGACATGCTCACCCTTGGTTGCCACTTCCTTGATGAGCGTGACTTCGGGGACGCCCGCCCAGGATTTTATAATCTTTTCGCGTGTAAATAAAGCCATTGTAGGGCTTTACAGATTAGCAGTTACACAAAGAAACGCAATTTCAAAATGTAGGACAACAAATTAGCTAACAGAACTCGATTTCATCACGTCACACGGCCTTTGTCGCTGCATTACACCGTGCACAGCCAAACGAAACTTTGCTCGACACGCCTAGATACAGCGAACTAACTGATTAAAGTGCATTTATGCTTCGATCTGGTGTACAGTAACAATAATTGATAAAGGATGAACATTAATTACAATTCACACGATTGCTTGATAACTTTTTCATGAAATCTATTCCAAGCAAGGGGCACACACAAAACAAATCAAGCGAAATGTCACTTTTTTGATAAACAGTAGAGGACGTATGTCAAAATCAGATGATCAACAGTGGTGGTTAGAAGAAAGTGAACACTCTTTGAGTTTCAAAAGGTAACATTTTTTTTTTTTAATTTAAGCGTGATCTGCATTAAAATAGTGTTACTATCTGTCCCTTTTTAATACCTACTTTGCTAATTCATTAGTAGGAATTTCGTAAGTAACATATGAATTTCATACACAAATTTCTTCGGGTAGGAAACTTAATTGAGCTTATATGGCAACGTGGGATTGTATATTAGGCGTGTTTTTTGAGCTTCGTTCACAGCAAAGCAAAGAAAAAAAAAGGATTTTCAGCACACAAATTACAATAACTACTGCGAGTCTCAAAGTTTCAAGTAGAGCGTAGTTTTTGTAATTGCATGCTGAAAATCCTACCTTACTTTGCTTTGCTGAGAATGAAGCTAAAAAAAGGCGTATTGAGAAAATAGATTGGCCCATCTCAAATGTATTGAGCTATGTCGTTTTTGTTCATTTTTGACACTTATGTCGGTTTCCATTGGTTTCAGTCGGGGATCAAATCATTCTGTAATCTAATGGAACAAGAAATCTGCTTCTGATTGAATTCATAAAAGTATTGGCGAAATGCCAAAAATAATCTTCGGTGGCTGTCAGCTGACTTGTATAAAATTTATAAATTACACTTGTGTGAGTGCTTCTTCAGTGGATTCCGACTTCAAATCGAGAAGCGAAATTCTTTTCTCAGAATCACAAGAAGAGTATTTTTTTTTTTTGCCAATGAAACGGTTTCTGAAGTGATTTCTTCGATTCCGAACTCTCCCGACCGATTCCTTTTTTCCAATGGAAAACGACAGTAATGTCACATATTGGGGACGTTCAAATATGTAGTTTAGTACAACTGACAACTGGCTGACTTGATGTGTCTCAGTTTTGATTGGCCTATATCGGTCACAGGAACAGCTTTTCTATTAGCCGACGATGACGAACTTGGTCAAGAAATTAGTGACGGAGCACTAAGTTAACAGTTCAGATATGTTGCTGACGTAGAGGAAACGTGACCTTACACCCATCCAGTATTTGCGTTCAGGTTACATCTAATCCAGACCAATCGAAAAAACTTAAAATAACTACGTTTTTAAATGTTGCCGATTCTATTATGTGACAGCTACTATTGTCAGCAAATCTTAATAGTGGCTGTCACTTCCAAAGTTGTCACTAATAGCGCCTATCTCACAACAAAGTAGGTACGTATGCCCAAACATCATTGCCAACTCGTGGCACTAAAAATTAAAAGCATTCCACCAGTTGAAAATAAATATCATCGACAGCATCGAGTGCACAGACGTATTCTATAAACTGATCAACACCGAACGCATTAAGGCAGATCATTTTCAAATTTATGACCATGCGTCTGAAAATGCCCAGAACTGCAGAATCTCGAAAAAATCTCGGTCAAAATTCCTCGTTTTTCCACTGCCTTCAAATAAGTAAGCACTGACTCACACAACATAACCAGGAAACACTTGAGCTGTGTATAAGACTCCAAAGCCGGTTTTCGACACTGCACATGCAGATGATGATGGCACGGCTTCTGGTGCTGGAATCATAACAAGGCGTTGGTTGGCGCACGCCTGAACACCAAAATGCGAGGGATTAATTTCAAATGCAAACGATGACTAAAGCAACACTTCTCTGCGCTGCTGGGGTGGAAACTGAAGTCGCCGCACCAGTTGCTCGCATATTTGCACATCAAGTTTGTATTTGACAAATACGCGAACTCTTAAGATTATTTTTATTTATTTGTTATTTCGCACGATTAATCATCCTCTGGCGTTGGGGTGGAAGCGGAATCTGTGCGAGTTTGATTTTATGCACATGCTTTGTCTCCTCCACATGAGTGGTCTCGCTGAAAGTAAATACTGTTGAGGGTGTAAGTACTTTTGTTTGGATGTAAGCGCAAGGTTATTGGCTGAGCCTAGTTCGTTAGGGTCATCTAGGAGTTAGTTTTGTATATATTTATTTTTTATTTGCATAAGAAACAACATATTGTGTGGTCAATCATTTCAATGAGTAATTGAATAGTTCCAGTGTGAGTCAGATTCGTGTAGCTGGCCCGAACGCTGTGTGGTCTTCAAGCGGCCTGAGATAAACTGTAATCTGCAAACATACTAATAGTATAGTAGTAGTGTTTGCTATAAAAGTAAGTAAGAGCCTTGACTTGGAGAAGTCGTATTGTGAAATAGCATTCTCTGCCTGTCATGCGTCAACACTTTTGTAGGAAACGAGACGGTAATTTATCAATTTAGCGGTTCAGTAAGATGTTTTTAAACGAAGTTGGCTCTGATTTTAGATGATTATATTAATTTTTATAAGTAGGTGCCTAAACTTCATTAATCACTTTAGAATTAGGTAGCTTTGTGTGAAGGTCCTGCAGTGGTTTGCTTTATGAAAATAAGTTTTTCGAAAGTCATTTCCGGTAGTTTGGCACATTTTTGTACTACTCAATGTTGTCACTTAACTTACCTGCTACTTTTGCATAGAAATTGAATGGTAATTAAAAACTCGACTGAAGAGCGTCAACAACTCCGATCTTATTTGCTGAACTTTTTCCAGTAGTCATGTAAAGACTTAAACTACTCTCTAATTATAGCACGTGTTAAAGGCCATCTCAGTTAATGAAATAATGGTGATGATGTTGTTGCGTGCACGATGTCAATCTGCACATATCTTACTTTCATTTTTTTTTCATTTCATTTAATTCTTATTCAAATATGTACAAAGTATGAATAATTACAAAAAAAAAAAACACAACACTTGTCATGAGTTGTCAGAGTTGTCATCAAACTCGGCTTGTCTATCATCCATCACATAAGATGACCGGGATGTTTAATACTGAATAGTTGACTGACATTAACAAACAGACGTCACTTGCGAATAATGTCCAAAAACTTATGATTGATTCTGAGTGGACATTTGCGGAAAAACGGATCTCCCTATCGCGTACAAAAATTGCTCGTTTGACCATCGACTTTTGCAAATATTGCTTGACACATCTTGACACATGACTTTTTTTTATTTTAAGTGTAGTACGCTGCTCGAGCTAAACTAAATTTTATCTGGTCTCCAACTTTTCTCTCCGAACACTAACTAAATTCATAGCTAAATTTTGACATAGAGTACGCCGTGGATAAGTGTTACAGAAAACAATTGTTCTCTAAAAAAAACTTCCTTTAAAAATTTAATTTTCTAATATTTCAACTAATTCTGATTCTAGGTACTTGTCGTCCATGTAATAATTGAAAAAGCTCATCCTTGCATACTTTTCCGCAACAGGACAAGAAATACACAACGATCTGTCACAATTTAGCTTGAGAAAATGTGCCGACTCATTAAATGGGCACGCTAAATTTTGACAGACACATGAAGTACATTCTGAAACAAAATTTTGATTATTTAGTTCGAGCGGCGTACCACTCAGTTAAATGGGTTCGCTTAAGTTTAGCTCAGCTTAATTTTGGAGAGAATTTTGTATGGGAGCGAAAATTTAGCTCGAGCAGCTTTAAACTTAGCTTTAAACGTCAAAAAGTATAGTTGTAGGATAACAATAAAGCAGATTTTATGTGGCCAGAGCAGTCTTTTGATCGCATACTTTAGCTTTCACAAATACGTTTGACAAACACTAATAATTCAACTCTGCAATCTTTTATTTATTTGGCATTTCATTATAAACTTTTTAGCATTTTTTTTTTAACAAAACTATGCTCCACCCGTATACAAAATCTGCTTCTCCAACAAGTTTCATGTCAGCTAGAGAGACTTGGTTATAACTTCTACTTATTTGACACTGACATTCTTCATTATTAAGTCAAAGAAGACAGATGCGCAACTTGCAAAAATTGATCTTTTAAGTTACAAGTCCATTAATGCGATGTATGATCAAGGTAAGACGATTGATTGTATTTTAATTCGGTCGTGTGACGTACGATTCCAAAGTTTTTTTTTCTGTTGCCGACTTAAAGTACCTACTAATTGTAAATGTAGAATCCATTTATAAACAACAACGCACCAGCCCGACGACGTAGCAAGGGTTGGAACCACCTCGGAATATAAGTGCCACCAAAAGAAGAATCCATTCAGGATTCTCCTGCAAGTTCACATAATCACATAATCCATCCTATATAATTCTTCTACTGTGCATTCCCATTGTGTTCTTCCGCGTAGGTTTTGGCGAATCGCTGCCGATTCTTCCACCAGCATTCGCAGCAATTTCAAACATTTCACAAGAGTTTTGTATCGCAAGGAAAACTCCAGCTTTCTGATAAACAAAATCTCCTGGTTTACACTAAAAACTTGTAAAAGAAAGCGGCTACCTGGCAAAACCACATTAATAAATCGCACGCGCTAAAACATACCACGGTATCTTTCTATTGCCACCTTAAGCCTAGCACCAAAAAGTACAGTCTGCATTCTCCATAAATTGACAGTTTCAAACCATGAAGGAAGTAGGTAAACAAAGCGGTCCACAGTCATCGATGTTTCCCACACCTCAGACGACTAAATGTGAAACATGCTGAATTTTCAAGCACATGAGTAGTATAGGTATAATATGCTTGATTAATTTATTTTCCACCATTGTGACACTGTATTTATTATTGGAAAGATAATATAAATCACAGTGTAAGCGCAAAACCAGTCCGAAAAGAGCGTCTGTCTAACTTTGAACTATATTTCAAGCTGAGCTCACGCCAATAAATCGTAATGAAAGTTGAAACCATAGACCGTAACCGTAGTAATTAATGCTTTCATTATCATATTGAATATTTTATCGTAACTACCTATTGGCGCAAAATGCGACATAGCGGTATTTGGCAAAGCTTCCCATTTGTGTATGGGCTTGTGATCCGAACAGCGAATTTGAATTTGAACGTATTTACTGTTTAATTTTTTTGGTTTGTTAATTGTGAGGTTAAAGGCCTCCTAAATTCGAATTGAATATTTTATGCTTTTGTCATGGCCTATATATAAGATGTGGAAATAAATTGGCCCTTGGAAAGGGAATTAAAATTCAACAGCACTTATTGTGCGGTGCGCAAAATAAGCTCTTAAATAAATGGAATTGATAAGAAAACTGTTTTTGTTTCTTTTTTGGAAACATCTGGTACATTGTAAGTGCCAACTAAATTTCAAAAATAAATCCCCTACCATCAATGGGTTGGATAGAGTTCTAAAAATATTCGATTGCATGGAGTCATGGTCCTGGAATAGAATAGAATAGCATCCGCAAAGGGAAACAACTGTGGAAAGGGAATTTATTTGCGAATCTCCCAAGCATTGGCAGATATAATTGAATGTATTGGTGTAATTCCATTGGAATGCATTTATTTGCAGTCAAATTAGACAGAATAATACTGAGTTATTCGAAGTCGTTAACGCTAGTCGTCAGTATAATGAAGAAATCGGTAGTACATATATAAATCAATTCAAGTTGGATCTGTCATGGACGATTCTAATCTGAAGATGTTATGAAAATATTAGCGAGATTTTTGTGTGGAATTTTGTCAACCATTGACTTATTATATATGGACTGCTAGTGCAATGTCACTTCCATACAACCTCTGCCCAGAAAATGACGCCAACATAACTAGCGCTCGTGGTTCTATGCGAAAAATAAGTGGAACAAAATGGCAACCATCTTGGATTTATCCATAGAGTTCTAGAGCCACCTATTGGGCGTGAGTGGATTTGCCAAGTGAAACGGTTGAAATTCAAATTGTTGCGCCATTGTTTACAATAGATTTCGTCTCGAAATTGTGCTAGTTTAAATAATTAATGGAACCAACAAAATTTGAATAAAACATCGTTTTTCATTTTCCCATAAATTGCACAATTTTCGTATATTTATTCCGAATTAGTTCTTTATGGTGTTTTTCATTATTAATTTTAGAAATATGATATAATAACACTTTAGCGTATATTTCAATCACATTTCTGATCAACAAATACTTATGATATTCAAGAATATCACATTCAAGTACATGAGAATTTAATTCATCATATCAGAGAAACTTGAAATTGCAAACTGCAATCAATTATACAACACTTTATTTTTTTAGTTTTAAATCTTTATTCAATTAATCGCAATAACACAGTCGTATGCAAAACTATCTGCAATGAAATTTAAACGTCAGATGTGAGTTTCCAATTTATTCCGCTCCTAACCACGAGAGCTAGCGCTTTTGTTGGAACCAACGCGAAGTTGTCTACCAGCAGTCCATGTATAATAAGTCAATGATGTCAACATACTCACCTGTCAGTTTTTTGATTGATTGCGGTCTTAAAATATTCAGCAGCTAATAGATCGATTGGTATTTATACTAGTGTTGCCTTAAGGCTATCAAACTGTTTTTGAAGATGTTCTGTTAAGGAATTTAAAAAAGGCAACAAGCGCATGTGTCACAATTCCTGGCTAGGATTGAATACGTTTTTAATACGGTGCTTCATTAAGTTTAGTAACGCAAGCGAGCACCCTGTGCTCCCATACTGACGTTCGACTTACATGCACTTATTTAATTTTTGGCAAACCTTGGATTACACTCGCAGTAATCGGGTTCCTTTCAGGAATTTACACAGCATATGCGGTAACGTGAAGCTAAAGTCACATTGTTCCGTCAGATACAGTTACAATGTGTAAGAAAGAAGGACACCGACCCAACACCATCACGTAAACAGTGAAATTCAATCCGGACGACCTTTTACGTCCTTCAGTTTTTTTTGCTCGCGCTTTCGACACTCGTTTTAGCTCACTCGATCAAACTCCAGGGGCTACAACAATGAAGAGGCTTTTTTTCTAAATGGAACATATTGCACGCTGTTGACGAGGCCGACGACGCACCCATATAGTCGCCCACACACACGGCAGGCAATTCGCGCAATCCATATGCGAATAAATGTCCGATCGATCGTTCGGGCGTCGTCGTCCGGTTGGATCTACCTCGGGAGACCTTACCAATTATCCAGGCAGTTCACTTCAACGGGTTTTATTGAAATTGAATCCAAGCGAATGCAGGCATATAGTACCTACCTACCAGCGAGCATATGCACAAATTGCGGTACAACGGCGACGGGACCACACCGTTCGTATATGATTTATAGCTGAAAAATTTAATTGAGGAATTGAGGTGATCGAAGCATGTTGATAAGTCTCATGTGTGCAGCAAGAAAGAGCTTTTCCGAAACAGTTGAGAGGCAGCCTTACTTATGCATGTGCAGTTGAAATTTGTGCGACAGGGGTAATCGAATATGCGTTGGGTGTTGAAATGAATTCTTTATTTTGACCTGCAAGGTCGAATTTTGTTGAAAATCGGTTTAGGGTTACCTAAAGAAGGGACTTTCGATAATTATCAGGGCGATTGGAAGGCAACAGACTTCGGTTTGTTAATTCTGAGGAATATTTGAATCGTATTCAACTGAATATCGAAGTCCCACAGGGTTCCCACTGCAAGTCGATGCCTTTTTACAGTAGCGGAGTGTTCGTGCATCGAGGGGAGAAATGGCAAACCTCGGACTTGTTCCATTTTCGATGACTTGGTTGAGTCCTACAAATCTATTAAACTTTTTTAAGTAACCACTGAGGCTACGATTTCTTAACTAACGCTGGGTAGATCCAGTTCTGTGGTTCCTATTACCAGTCTAGTAACGAATCGGGCCATTTGCAGCCAACAAGGTTCTTTCATCAGCCTACGATCTCAAGCTTGGTAGGCCCCACTTAAGGCACATTCCATTTGCGATGAATATGTCCTAAAATAGCGTTCCTTCCTTTATCTGCGAAAAAGGACTTTGCCATCACGATGTCATTGAATTCTCTGAGAACATTGGTCGATACTTTGTCCTCCAGGTGGCTCCACCTAATCAACTCTAGTTCTTACTCAATAGACTACGTACCCATCTTTCTACAAACAGAAACAAGCATCGATCATGTGCGCTGTTTGAAGTAGCGCTCATAACCACCAAATCAATGTCATATCCTTTCATTTAATCGGCAATTACCGTCAATCTATCAACTCGCGTGTTAAACACTTCCACGTGAGGTGAACAACTATGCAACCAACAACCAAGAGCATCCTTCTCGGTTCTCAGCCATGAAGGGTGCATGAGGCCGGTGAGTTTTCAATTTAAATGGGACACAGGGGAACAGGTGCAACAATCGGATATTCGATGACACATCGAAATGTTGAATTTATTGCCGGGGCCCAGCAGTGAGATAGTGCACGGAGTCACCATATATACCTATGCACTGCGTCTAGCTTAGACATCCTCATCGCATGTTGTTGTTCTCCAGGCACTGTAGATTACTCACAGCGTGTGGGTAGTCAGCGAATTGTACAGATGGCCGATTATCAATTAGGCATTCGTAGCATGTCTAGGGAGTACTATACATAGTGAAAGCAACGGCCAGAGCGAACAAACCAATCGAAAACGATGATCAGAATCATAATAAATGTGTGAGCGGAGGAAGATATGCCTGTGATGTCTATAGAAATTAACGGGGCGCAAATTGTGCATCGATTTGGAGAGTCACCATGTACTGATGCATTGCAATTTCAACTGAAATGAAATGATAGTGCGGCTTAATGAGTGGCTTGCAGAAGATTGCTAGTTCCCAGGGAATGAGTCGAGAGTTTGACGTATTGATGGCTTGAGAATTAGGTTGATCGAGTCATCCCAGCTAATGGGGAGTTGGTTATGCAAAGAGGCGCTTTGGTTTGCAAGGGCGTCACTTTAAATGCAAACTGTACGATTTGACAGTCAGATTTGTAAACCGGGTATGAATGCAAGAAACTGGAATCGAAGTTAACAAGATCGCACTCAAAAATCAAGCGTCACCCGAAATGTTCCCCACAGTGACAGTTTCTTTTGATTGGCTGCACAAAGTTTACAAATCTGTTCTATTTTTCTTTTCTATGAGGTAAATAACTCGACTGTTTAGATTTAGCTTATCGAGATTACTGACTGTGATCTATACTGCTCCTCCTGGAAGTCAAAGGTATCAACTCATGAACTCCGCCTAACCCAAAGAATCCGTCGTTTCCGTTGCGTCAAAAGATCCGTCAAACGTCAACGTATTCGATTATGTTGCACAAAATATTTTCTGATGAACTATTCAACAAACAGCATGTTCTGGAAGTTAGCTCTCATCTGTGTGTCAATAAATGTGCATCGTCTCCATTCACCCAACGACTACAACCGTTTCCTTCATTCCTTCAATAATTCCACCAATGAAAGAGTTTACTCTCAATTTGTAAAAATTGTCAACGGAGTAAACGGACAGAAAATAGAAAGCACCCGGCATATGCGTTGCATATGCGTTACCTTCTACAATCTCTGGCTTGAATTCTACCCAACTGTCAGTTGAATACATTGAACATGACGGTTTCGATAAGTTTAAAAGTGAACTCAGTTGTGGTTTTAGTTTAGTACTTTCAAAAACTCTTTTACCTATACTCGTCCATTTTAGTGGAATTGTATAGATAGTTTGACAAACTTCCACCGAAGTTTCATTTCATTTATGTGGTTTTCGATTGGGCGTCTTCAGATTTGCTCTCAGATTTCAGATATCGTGTGTCTAATCGAACATAAAAACGTCACTTGCTCTTTTTTGTGTCGATGTTCGTGCGGTTTGAATATGTGTAGCCTTTGATACTTTTTTAATAGTTTTGCATTCACTGGCTAAACTTTATTTTAAAACATTCGAAGTTTGCACATAAATTGATTTCTAAACATTTGTACATAAATAATTAACAAAACTTGATCTTCCCGATGTAATGCATTTCTTTGCAAGTAGAAAAATTTCACGAAAACATAAACAAACTCTACTAGCTGTCAAACTCAAGCGTACTTGTATTGGTAAATCTGAGAAAAAATCCGGATTCGCAAAAGTGCTCTGAAATCTGAAAAAGATTGCTTTTTTGTACCTAACGAACATAAAAACTGCTCTGAGAGCAAAAAAAGAGCTCTGAGAGCGGCCAATCGAATACCACATTAATGTCAGCTATTTTAAGCGACTTCTTGTTTCATATTTGAAAACGAGTTTTCTCAAAATTGCAATTTTTTCAAAATTAAAGGTGTACACAGAACAGGCAATGGCAACCGCTGTAAAGTTTTATAATTGGGGAATGGGGACGTTCAAGTTTCTAGTTTAGTAAGTCTGACAGCTGTCTGACTAGATGTATCTCGGTTTTGATTGGCTAAAATCGGACATTCGACGTTTCAGTTGACGTTTATGGAGGGTGGCCGACATTGACAGTTCGAATATGTGGCAGTCGTAGAAAAAGTGACGTTCCCGACCAATCAAATTTTTGTGTCCAGGTTACATCTCATCCAGACACATTTACTCGAGATAACTAGATTCTTGAATGTATGCCCATTAAGTAGAAACCAACTGTCACGCTGTGAGTTAAGTTCTTCCCATGTTTGACAGCTCTTTTTTCATAAAGTATGCACCACAATAGCCATTCAAACTGAGGAATGAAAGAAGTTCTTCTGTATAAAGGCGGCATCTGTTCTGTCACCTACACACATTTATACCAACTCATATATCTGCACCAGTTGCAGATGTACTTCCACTAATCACAGTATCGCCTTCGCCAGCTCTTATTCCTGGCTGCCTTGGCAAATTATCCCGAAACAAAGTACAGTTGGCTTGCATCCCATTGTCATCCAATTGCGATCGCGCGCACAGCAGTTGCAGAAATTGGATGCACGATTGCACGAAAAGAAAGTAAAGTACGCTTTGGATTTGGAGTTGTATTATCCCCTAAGAAATTAGCTCTTATTAAGGTATCTCTTCGTTTCAATTGCTCCTCCATTTGGTTTGGGGTTTCTTCTCGTGGCTATACACATACACTATGCTCTTAGATTTAATAACTCTGTGGCCGGGGCAGTTAATTTCTAATAACGCTCCGACGTGAAGCCACCGGAGACCATTGTCCGCACATTTGTTCTGCGACGAATAGCCTCGTATATTTCTTTACGAGTACATATCGCATCGGTCGTGTTCCACACAAAGGGATGAGGAATGGAAATGAAGGCACGTTTTCCGGTGAAATTGGAGTAAAGTGGATTTAAGTTTGTGTGTCTTTTTTGTTGAATGCGAATATTTTGGTAAGGAAAGCACGCAGCCTATTTCTGTGAGTATCCCATTATTATCCACGACAAAAGTGTGAAGAGTTGTTTGGTTTTTTCTTCTACTTTTTTGCCGTTTTCACTTTCGGTTTTGGGTTTCCGCTTTATGTGAGAACTACAATGATGTGCAACTTGAAGCTTTAGCTGACTCTAATGGTGGACTCAAAGCTTATTCAGGCTTATTGTTGTATTGGGTAATACATTCGTTCAAAATGTCGGTAAAGTGTCACATTGACAACTACTGACAGCTATCGGAAATATTTCCATGCTCCCTGGGTGGATATTTACTCAATTAACGTGCACGAGAGTTTACCTGTCAAAATATTCAGCACAACAGTAGCTCGACATGGACAATAAAAGGGTTTTCCCAGGTTATATTTGTTTAGGTCTTTATTGAGCTACTGGCAGTCCAAGTAGGAGAAAATCAATCACCGTCTTTACTATTTCAGGCATTTTTTGTAAGCGGTTAATGCGCCTAAATCATGAAATCTACCGTTAATGCCTTAAAAAAATATATAAGTAAATCGCCGATATAAACAGCATTTAACTGTAACTTAGAGTTAGGTAATACGAAGAAGGTCAGTGCTAAGTTCATGATTGTAATGACAGTAATTAATCAAAAGCCAGCGGAAGTTTTTGAGACGCCCGTCTATATTTTCAGTTAATTCCTCTTAATCGTTTTTGATATTTCTGTTGGCGTGATCGTGATGTAACACCTATTACGATTAATATCTGAAGAGTTTTTGTAGACCAAGGGCATATTGTGAGCCGTTACAGAGCAATAGATACAATCTATAATCACTGCGTGATGTGATAAATATGATTTTGGTAGTAGAAATTCAATATCTGCGTCAGTAGGCAATTTAATTGAATTTCAGCAGCAATTTCAAGATTGCTGCATTGTTGTTTGCTTGAGCGATTTTATTGATGGTTCACATTTGTCCATGCTGTAAATACTTTGACCGGGATTTGCTGACATTTTGGTGTTTAAATTATGGAACTTTGTGGCGCCTCTACACTTTGCAAAACAAACACACCTAGAGTGCTTGGTGCCAATATGGGCACATTAAAAAATCTAGTTATCTTAAGTCGACTATATTGATCTGGACTAGATGTAACATGAAGCAAAAGAACAGGAAAGTCACTTTTCCCACGTCAGCTACTGATGAGAACTGTCAACTAATTACTCAGTCACGAATTTCTCGTCGGCTGCCCCTCCAAAGACGTCAACTGAAGCAGCTGTTCATGTGACCGATCTAAGCCAATCAAAACTGAGATACAACAAGGCAGCCAGCTGTCAGACTTACTATCAAATGCTTTTGAAATATTAAAAGGAACAGTCTTCTTTTACCAAGATGGTGGAGTGATTGCGGGACGGTCAGAAATCAGGAATCTTGTTTTTAATAAGCCTGACAGCTGACTGATTAGGTGTGTTTCATTTCGCGATTGTTCACGCGAACAGTTTCTTTCAGTTGACGTTTCTGGAAGGGTAGCCGACGAATCTAGTCAAGAATGTCTTAACTGAGTACTATATATTGACAGTTTGTATATTATGTGACTGACGGAGGAAAAGTGACATTACCAAGTAGTCCAGCGCAATCTAGTCCACTTTAGGAATGGGCACATTCAAGAACCTTTATCTTAAGTCGACCTGATTGGTCTGGATGAGATGTAACCTGAATGCAAAAACTAGATTGGTCGGGAACGTCACTTTTTCTACGTCAGCCACATATCCAAACTGTCAACTTAGTACTCTAGTTAAGATTAAACTGTATGCCAATTATGCATATGAATGCCAACAGGCAAATGACCAGATTAGCTGTCAAATGACCAAAATTTCAGGTTTATCAAAACTGTATATTAGACTATATGACCAAAATTACCAATATGGTCATATTTGCCTTGACGGTCTTTTAAGGCATTTGTTACTTATTACCAAATGTTGTAGTACAAAAAAGGCAACGAAAATGAAAATAAATCACAATTCCACGAACTCAAACGCCGATGACAACAAAATAATTCTTTTTTTTTTTCAAAAAAAAATGCCATAAATGCCATAACGAAATTTCAGTAAAGTGCATATGGGCATATAGGGCTTTATGCTGGCATTCGTACTTATTGTCCGATTACACTATATGCTATTTGTGCATTTTTATGTTTCAAATTCGAACTGGTCATATGTGGCTTTTATGTCATTAGAGCATATATGAGATGTGCCATTACATATTACATTGTATGACCATATTTTGGCATGAGAACTGTCAGAAATTGGCATTTTATGACCACTTGGCATACAGTCTAATCTCACCCTCAGTCATGAATTTCTTGACTAGATTCGTCGGCTACCCCTCCATAAACATCAACTGAAACAGCTGCTCAAATGACCGGTTTTAGCCAATCAAAACCGAGCAACATCTTGTCAGACAGTTGTCAGACTTACTAAACTAGATACTTGAACGCCCCCAATGTCATCAAATCACCAGTAGATCTGTTGTCTCGAAAATTTTATCAAGTCTTGTGACTCGGTATATGCAATAGTAACTAAAGAGAACAAATCATAGTTTGGGGTATAATTATTATCATTGTCATTTTTGACGGCTAAGGTATTGGAATGCCTTTTGACATTTCCTGTCCACTTAGAACCCAATGCAATAGCATTTCGTCTGAGGTAACGTGCTCATCAAAAATTTACATGAGACACACTGGACCAGTTATAACGGACAAAGACCAAATCTAATTAAAGTCCAAGCACGGGACACTATTCATAGGAACCAGCACTACCTACAATTGAAGCAGTCTTCTCGAAATCAACCTCGTCATTTGCTATCTCCTCCAACATGCTGTACATTTTGCACAACTCGCATACACTCATACTGCGTGAGCGACAATTAATGACTTTACATTTTCGCAGAACACTAATTTTAACCAGTTCCACAACAACAAAAAAAAGAAGAGTCCATATGGCTCAGCCTCAGCTCTATGCTGCTCTCTCCTCGTCATCGTCGTCGTCATCCAATTAATTACGAGAACTATGAAACACGATTTAGTACTCCATCTTTGTGCGGTTAACAGAAATAAAACTCTCATTATTATTTGCCTATACATGCCGGCCATACATGTGGTCGCGCGAATCTGGGTAAATCTATAATTGAAATTTATGTCACAATTCCTTACGGCCGACGACGACTAGATAGTCCAAAAACAAAACTTCACCACCAACATGTATAGGTAGCTGGTACGGAACGCAAAACTATAATAAAAATGAATCAGAATTTTATGCACGTATGCGCGGGGTGCGCGCACATGATGTACGCCGCAGATACACAATTGGAGGGCCGACTCCCGATCGCGAGCTGTGGAATGACTCAACTTGTTGTGCTCTATGAATATATGCAGATTTGCACACATGTCAAGCCAAGTTATAGGTTGGGGACACAGTGGTGTGGAGGAATTAATAGATATGTTCCCCCTCATGCAGCCAAGGTGAGAGGGGTGGGGGCCATCGACGAAGTTATGGTGTTAACTAGACAACCCGTGCATCTTTATTTGTTGTTATAGGTTTAATTGATTTCTATGCAGTCGGCGTATCTATAATTGGACAACCAAAAGGGGATTTGGGGCACTTACGATTTGGGAATGAATGGAACTGGTGCTCATAATCGGCCAATATGGAGTCACGCTTATATGGAGAGGTAAATGGAACTGCGTTTAGGTTTGTAATCGAGAGGCAGGAATTCGAAAATATACTAGACAGTTGGGGTTTCATTGACTTCGAAATTATTTTGTCGAAGGTTTGCCAAAATCTGACGGGAAACTCCAAAACAGCTTCCAGAACTGGAGATATTTATGAATTTATATTTAAAATAATCTGTAGTAAATAATGCCAAACCGTTCAAGGCTAATTGAATTGATCCTTTTCAAGGTGTAAGCAGTACGTCGGCCGCCCAAAGCGAAAGAAAAAGATCCCCTAGTGTTTTCCGAAGAGATTTTAGTAAAAAAAAAAGCATCAAGGCGAAATTTGAGTTGAACCTGAGACCCTTTGCTTCGAAGTTTAAGACAAAAATCAATGAAACACTGTGCCTTCGGACTACTATTCTTATTTAGTCAAGACCTTCATTGATCAATTGTTTAAACTAGAGCTGGAACCTTTTGCCTGACTTTGAAAGAACGCCTGGAAGGGGAATCTAGCGGCAAACATATTTTGTTTATGTTCGGGAATTCATCTACAGAAATGCACCTTTCATTTTGTCAATATTGCATAAAAATTGGATTTGAAATAACGCCGTTATCGGTACGGCAAAAAATAAAGTGTAGCTTCTCAATACAATTTTTCAACAAAGAGACGTCAAAGTTTTGCATTGATCCAAAGCAAAATTGGTCATCCTCATCATGTTGAAGGTTGACTTCATCCGAAGGAAGTCAAATATTGACTGAAGCGGTTGGCTACTGTCAGCTGTTTGTCAGGAGCGCCCAGTTAAGTCTCCACAAATATAGAGACATCTGACGGTAATCGAAACGGAATTCATTCAGAAAATAGCGTATTATGTTCGAAGAAAATATCCTCTAGATGGCGTAGACCTCGAACTGCATCGCCCCGGATTGGCTACGCTTTTATTTCCAATTAAAGCGTATAGTACGCTGCTCGAGCTAAACTGAATTTTATCTGGTCTCCAACTTTTCTCTCCAACCATCAGCTAAAGTCCTAGCTAAATTTTGATATAGAGCACGCCGTGGATAAGTGTCACAGAAAACAGCTGTTCTTTGAAAAATAAAAATCTTTCAAAAATGTAATTCTCTCATATTTCAACTATTTCTGATTCTTAGTACATCTCGTCCATGTAATAATTAAAAAAAGCTCATCCTTGTATACTTTTCCGCAACAGAACAACAAATACACAACGATCTGTCACAATTTAGCTTGAGAAAATGCTCCGACTTATTAAATGGGCACGCTAAATTTTGACAGACACATGAAGTACATTCAGAAACAAAAGTTTGATTATTCAGCTCGAGCTGCGTACCACTCAGCTAAATGGGTTCGCTTAAGTTTAGCTCAGCTATATTTTGAAGGCAATTTTGTATAGGAACGAAAATTTAGCTCAAGCAGCGTACTAAGCTTAATTCATGTCGATAGATCGCCTGTCAATTCACACACAGTTGATTTTTTATTGATCAACCATTAAAATCGATAACCAGAAACAAATTCAAAACGTGTACATATTTATCAGTTGAATAATCGCTGACAGATTACACCTCCTCCTCGGTATACTACACTTTCCATTTGTCAACAATCTAATGACAATTTTTATAGCAACCCCTGACAGAAATAATTTCCATCTAAATGAATCATAGATCACTCGATCCATTCGAAGCGATGTTCCTACATCACGTTCATCTAGAACAGAACCCATAAGCGTCATCAAATAACGCCCTGATGCGGTGCCTGCCGATCTAATTGCCATTCTAAATAACATTTAAAGTGACACCAGAGCCAGTTCACATAACACCAGCTCTATCCATCAGAATGATAAAGCCTTCCCCTTGCCGCCCTACCCTGTTCACGGCAAAATACCAAACCAAACACATCCACCGAGAATAGAGCATGCTAATTCCTAAGTCAACTTAACCGTGGGAAATAAACAAAGACGCTGATAAAACAGCCAGAACTGATGCAAGGTTGGCAAGTGCGCAGATTCATTGAGATAACGTATCTTGTTTCCAGAATGAGCTTTTTGCGTACCTATACCAGACTTAGATATGTCAAATTAAAAGCCGTAACTCAGAAGCCATTTACCTGTCATCATATTTCAAGTAGATTTTTTTTTTAGCATGAACCTTTCCCAACCCATCAGGTATGCTGGATATGAAATGGACCCTCGAAACTCTAGGTCATTCGAACGTCATTATAGCAACACCATTGCTCTCTTTATGGGAAGATATTTTGTGGCTCTGCTCTCGCATGCACACAGTGTGAGGGAAAAGTGAGCGGCAGAAAATGGTCTTGTACAAAAGAATAGTGTGTAAGGTATAAAGAGCAAAAGCGAACATATCGACGAACGACGAGCGACGATACCGAATTACCGATACCTGTTCTCGCACACTTGCTCAGCAAATCGAAATGAAATAATCAACAAAAGATGCAGAAACCAAAACAAAATAAAAACGAAGCAATACAAAGAGAGAGGTAAACTAACAATAAAACGAACGAAAAAAAGAATCAGATACAACTATAATAATAAATAAACCGGTGTTATGTCCATTGTTTGATGACGACTACGGCGGCGATGGTGGTGGTGGTGTGGTGGGCTGCTGGCTTGGGTAGGAATCAGGGGCTCAGCTAGAACCTCACTTTCTGATGAAAGAATAGGTCCACCTATGCGCAGCGCTGACCACGAGTTTGATACTCATTTTCATCTCGGTTTCGTGGAAGCCGAATGACTGTGGTTGGTACCTAGTCGATGCAAGAAAAGTGTTAAACGAAGGTGGCGTGGTATAATGGTCACCACACAGAGAAAGACACACAAAGGCCTTAAGGACGAGATGATGGAGAAGGTGTATCCGATACGGAGTGCGCGGTAAGAGTCATTCAGATTCAGACCGAGACGACGAGGAGGTGAGGTGATCCTTATCCAGGAACAAAGTCGTGGGTTACCTCGAGTGTAGTTTTTTTTTTTCTTGTTGCAGTGAAGAACTAAAAGTGGTGCAGTCGCTCGTTCGTTTCGTGATGCCATAGCCATTCGGAAGGCGAATGTGGTTGTGTTGGATCCTTGTACTGCACGAAACTATTTTGGTCTGCGTGGAGATCTCGAGTTGTGTGGATGCAAAAACGACATTATGTGGGTTGAAATAGAAAATAGTGGGTTAGAGGTTGTTGTGCTAGCATAGAATCCAAGAAAGGATAGAATGACCTCCGGAGGTTGTTGATCTGAGGCTCTATCTTCATAAATGGTTAGCAGTTGTTGATTGGGGTTTTGAGAGCCTGTTAAAAAACATTAGAGATGAGCTGTTAATGCTTTTAGACTACCTCTGTAATGGTTTATCCCCCAGTATAGATAGGTTCTGCAACTAGAGCTCCAAAATTCCGAATAGAAACCGAAATGTTGTAGTATAAATTATTTGGGAGAATAGCAAATACTACATATGGATATATGGTCCATGGAACCGGTAGGTACCTACTTAGTCTCAGAAAAAATAAGAAATTAACTCGATGAAGTGCCAAGTCGGAGCTTAAATCAAACCCTGACGGAAAAAACAAACAAACAAAGTATAAGTTGGGTCTCAAAAGGTCGGAGTGCTTCAAATCAATATTTTTAGCATTGTTCTTAAAGTATAAGCCTCTCAGGGGTCGTTTGATCATGCGACTGTTAAAGATTGAAGTTCTTCTTAAATACTTATAGGCTACTTTTTTTAGCGCATAAACTGTCACATAAGAGTCTCAATTGCCAAATGTACAACAGCAGATACCTAGGACCTAGGTACATACCTTTTGAAGCGAGTGCAATTGCCAAATGTAAGTAGTCTCCTCGAAAGATTCCGACGAAACTCTGTAGAGACTTCGACAGGCTTAACCTTCTCCAATTTTGACACTAGCTTAGTTAAGTTTAGTTAATGTGGTTTTCGAGGTGAAGCCACTTGCCAGAGCTCGACTCTCTATCTTCTGCGATCGAGTTGTATAGAAGCTCTGAGGTTTCTTATTCTTTGAACCAGAAGTTTGATTCCCACTGTGACAGAGAGGTTGAAAAGTTGAATCTTCTTCTATATTGCCGTGCCTACCTCCTCGTAGATGTTTCTAAAGCAGTAAAGCAGAACTAACAAGATAGGACCTCTACATGCCATACATTTTGTCCTTCGGTCGTGGAGTTTTCAACCTCTCTGCTATCCGAGTTCGCAGCGGCTTTCTACAGAGTTAATCTCGACTATAGGTATCTCCCTTTCCACTGAGGTGTCATTCTTTGATTTGGTTGGTCCCCTGAGGTAGATAACTTCTTGGCAACCTCTGTTATAAAAAATGGTGTTTAGTCACTGTGGAGGGATGTATGGTTGAAAGCAAGTATTGTCCCATGGCTAGCTAAAACAGACATCCTTCCAGCTGTGGTTAAACCCGTCCTTCGAAACAAATTCTTACATCAATGACGATTTTTGGAGAGTGGTATAAATACATACTTTGTTTGAATTACCTTGCCTGACAACCTTGAATTTGAGTCGGACAGTCTGTGTTTAATTTTTTTCTTATACGAGTTATACCTACTCCAAGTCAATTTCCATGTCAAGTGCTGTCAGAGACTTGACAATTTCCCACAAAATTTGGGCTACGCACAATCCAGCTTTTGCCACTTGACCACCAACAATTGTGATTGGAATAAGAATCGTAGGTCCGATTGTTGGGCGCGCAACGAATGCTGGAGAAAAAACCCACTCTCAGCCACCACACAGAACCACTCTGCTACAGCATTCCTGACTTGTTGCAACCACCACCATCATCATCTATGGACACCTTTCAGGTACACCTCGTCGTTCTTCCTCTTCTACGTGTTCTTTCTGTCCGCCGTTTTCGGTATTCTTATGGCACCGCGTTTATTCGCCTTACTCATTCATCGCACCACCACAAACAGGGCTGTTTTTATAGCAGAGATACCGCTTTCTTATCTTGCTCTTTTTGCACGGCACCTCTGTCAGTGTGTCGGTGAGTCACCTTTAGATTTACTCTCTCGCCTTGCGACCGTGTTTCAGTGTGTGGTGGCAGTTCCTCAAGCATGTGTTGAAGACTTTTCGCTGTATGCATCATCGGGAGAGAGGCGAATCGCAAGAAAACTGACACACTATCCAAGATCCGAATCCAACGGTGAGCTACCTTCGAGTAAGAGGTTGTCCGCGAGTGCTGCATATACTACATGGTGAGACGAGTCGCGCAAAACCTCTTCTACTTTGATCGCTGAACGGACTCGCCGCCGCGCGCACAAGGCACAAGCACAAAATTCATTCGCACTTTGATTGCTCATGCTACTTTTTGTCGTCGTAGCCACCAGTGTCGGTTCGGTTTTTAACGAAGAAGAAGCGGACGACGACGACCGACGAGGTTTTGAATTTTCCTCTCTGCTCAAAATCAACAGTTGCGCGCACGCGAACAGCATAATAAGATCGTTTCGGTGATCGGCATCGGATCGCGCAGAAATATTCTCAATTCAAAAAATATCTCAAACTCAATCATAAAAATACAAAAATTACAAATCAACTTCCGTGTTTGTGATATTTTATGCACAATCTGCCCGTAGATACATTTTTTTTCCACTAGCCTCGAAAAGGTGGTTCTGATATAGAAAAAGAAACGAAAACAAAAAAAAAAAAGAAACTTGTTGTGCATCGTGTCGGAGGAGGTGGTTTGTTGCAAAGTCTCTAGCCCCCGAGTAGGTATATTGAGGAAAACACGAAAATTCTGGGAGCAAAATTTTGTGGTGCATTTTCTTCGCTCTCTCATATGGTGCGCGGTGCTGGAGCTGGGCTCCCCCTCAGGTGTATATTAACGGTGCAGTGATTCGAAAATCTACGTATAATTCTGTGCTAGCAAATAGGTTCAGTTTGGTGAGCGCGCGCGAGCAACCACAAGAAGCGACTTGTTTCGACGGTTTTTTCTGCTGTTTTTTCTTTCTTTTATTATTTTATGTTTTTATTTTATCGTGTTTCGTTCGAGTGCCTAGTTTTATACAATTCCAGTTTTTTTTTTTTATGATTTTCTATACCTGTAAATAAATTAAGAAAAATTCGCATTGCTCTGGGTGTATAGCTAGATGTATATGGGAGTGAGAAAAAGCGAGTAATCGTGGAATGTGAGAAAATTATGTAAATTTAATGTGCACCGGGTTACATACACAGATATTTATTTGTATCTCCAACTTGTTTTGCGTCCGCGAACAATTATATTTATAATCGAATGCATCTAGTTCTGACATAGAGCGACGAATGCGTTGTTGTGTTTGAAAGTGCCTGCGTGTGCTAAGAACAAAGTGATACCTATTCGGTCTTTGGTGCTAAATTGAAACACCGCACACCGGATATTTGGATTAACATTATTGAAACTTTCTGTCTGGATTATAGGGGAATCGAATAGTGAAAGGTAAGTTTTTCAATATTGTCTACCCATCGTGTGTCACTTTTGAATTATGCTTCACAAATCCCGGATAAGTTGTGTAATTTATGTCAGTCAGGGGGTGGAAGAACAGTGGTCAGAGTGAATGAAGTTTGTTGTATTAATTGCTGTTTGAACGCGCTCATTATTCATTCGGTTAAAGATCGCTTCGTAATAAAGATTTGTAGTTTTATTTTTTAGACAAACGGCTTACAGTCGCCTGATGTAAGGTTAGGTTGTGCAGGGTTGTGATATCATCACAAAAGACTGGGCACATGGCGGGCCCATTGCTATCCCTGGCGGCCTGCTGTTGAACAAGCCCTCAAATTGTCAATTCCAGTTGAAAATAAAGGGTGTCCCATAATTCACGCAAAATTTGAATGTTGCGCCATTTAATAGTACAGTGATGCCAACGAAAAAAAAAATAACAATGTGACAGCTGACAGTTCGACGTTAGTAAAAATGGAGCGCTATACGGAAGAACAACGCATTTTGATTGTTGGGCAATTTTTTCAAAATAATGAAGGTTTGTCAGCTACAATCCGCAATTTTCGCATAAAATATGAAGCTCATTTCCATCTTGATGACTTCGTTAATCGTCGAAATTGTAGCATTTATGGTTCCGAAAACCCACGAGGAATTGTTGAGAAACTAATGCATCCACTACGCGTGACTGTTTGGTGCGGATTTTGGGCTGGAGGTATTATCGGACCATTCTTCTTTGACAAAGCGGCTGGTCAGGAGTAACAATTACTGGTGTTCGTGATATCTCAGTTTTTAGTGCCTAACTTACGAAATATGGATGTGCCTAACATGTGGTTTCAACAAGACGGTGCCACATGACATAAAGGCAGAGAAAAAATTCAATTACTGCATGAGTCGTTTCCTAATCGTTAAATCGGCCATTTTTTGCGATCAGAATTGGCCATCCAGATCTTGCGATTATCGCAATTGGACTTTTTTCTTTGTTTTAAGTCAAAGGTCTGTGCAAGATCTAACAAGCCGACGACCACCAACGTATTAATGAAAATAAGCCACATTAATGCGTAAGGGTCATGGAAAATTTCAATAAAACATTGCGTTCCCAAAACCGTGGCGGTCATTTATCCGATGTGCTATTCCATTCATAACCCCAATCTGTATACCTACTCTATGAACCAATAAAAAATGTAAACTTACATACATTTTGCGTGAATTTTGGGACACCCTTTCCAATAATAATAATACAAAAAAAAAACACGCCCGTTAGGGACCCTTGGCCAAGCTTCTCAGAACTATTCGTTTCTTGTGCGTTTTTAATTTTTGGAACGAACGCAAGGCATCCACAATTTTATGCCAAGTCCAAATGGCTAATTGAAAAGCTCTTTCATGGCAGCTTTACTCTCGAATGTTTGTCAGGCGTTTTATCGGCATCCGGAGGCGGAATGTTATCAGTTTTGAATAAAGGTGTTTCGATAGCTCTTGCGAAAATGCCGCCAATATTTTAACGTAATCGGGACTGGAACATCAATAGGTTTGTTATCGCAACTTTTGTCGTAAAATATGAAGTTCTGTCAAATTTTTTGTGCGAGATGTAAACCAAGTGAAAAGTACGGGAACGGTTTGAGTAAAGAGTGTTCGAATGCGGATTTATCGACTGGAATTTTCTTTTTGAAATGTTTGGTATTTTTTGTTTTTGGTTTTCAGAAACAAGATTTAGTAAAATTTCTTAAAGTTTCCCAAGATCGTATGAGAACAAAATAAGAAATATATTGTTGGAAATCACAGAATTCATAAGGTCATCGTTTGCATTATCAAATGACACCACCGATTGCCATTTGATCTAAATTAACACCTACTAACGAAACGCCAAGCAAATGACTCTTAGCAAGTCCATAGCACTGCTCTTGAGCTGTCACATCGATGCCTCATTTCGAAATTGTAATCTATTGTCAATTTCTAAATGTACTGCATTGTACATCAGCATTATTTACAGAAACTATGAATTTATATTAGTGCAATGTCTCCCGCATAGTAATGAAATTGAATGATTGACGTTTGTTTATAAATTCCAATCATCTTCAGGAACGTCAAAAATTGTTTAACAGATTGACATTTTGAGAATTTAATCGAAGGCTATCAGGATTTCTAGACAGATAGACATGGAGCACGTTCAATCACACTGATGGGCACTGAAATGTGAAGAAGAACTGATGTAATGTAATAGAATGAACGTTGGTCACAAATTGGGGAATTTTCGTCTCTGGAAAACCTACATCCTAATGGGAATTTTGAGGTTGGCATACTTTGAGTGTTGGAACAAAGAAATCTGCATACAAAGAGCACATTTATCCTATTATAGCATGAGACTGTATTAAATTAATGAAGCGGTTGTTCTTGTATTGACATCTGTATCACAAGTGTGGTGTATGATGTACGCATACATGTCACATAACTTCGCCTATTGAAGGATCACTGCGAATGGAATTGCAGTAAACGAGGGTATTGTTTTCGGCCAAATTTTGAACTCGAGATTATTTTATTTTTGTCTGTCTTTCGGCTGATTTCAGTAAATTAAGAACTTTGAACAAAGAAGTGAAAGAGAGTTTTTTATTGAAGCTTAAGTTGATATTCTAAAAGCAATTTGAACTCTGTCATCAAATTTGAAGGTGCCATTAAAGGCGCAACCGTCACGGGCCGAAACATTTTATGATGTAATAGATTGGATTAACTTCAGCGTAGTTGAACGAAAAATAAAACAAATTACATAGGGAACATTTAAAAATATTGCTTAGTAAGTTTGACAGCTGGTTGACTTAATATGTCTTTGTTTTATGTGATTGGTCTAGATCAATAATATGAACAGTCTTTTTAGTTGACGTTTATGGATAGCCGACAAATCTATTAAACAAATTTGTTACTGAGTACTAAGTTGACAGTTCGCATATGTGGCTGACGTAGCAAAAGTGACGTTACCGACCAATCTAGTTTTTACCATTAGATAGGTTACAACTTATCCAGACCAATCTACTCGATTGAAAATAACTAGATTTATTAATGTATCCGCATATTTACTCTGCAATCATTTTTGTAAGTAAACATGTTTTTTTTGTACTAACCGCGAGTGGAACTCTTTGAACAAATCTTCTTGACAAACTCACTCAATGTTTGCTTATTACTATCAAACAAAAATAACTACAAAAGCGCCAGTAGAATCATTTATTTATTCCTGCATTAGAGTTTACCTTACATTTAGAGTAGGTAGGTACAATAAGACTGTACAAGAAATACCAAAAAAAGATAACCATTGACTCGAAACAACACTTTAATGAACTTGTAGTTCTGTATTGTACGTTGTTGCAATCCACGTCGCTTAAATTTCTCATGTTCAAAATAAAAGTGTCCAGGAAAAGTACTTTCTCCTACCTGAGACGGTAATAAACTTTTCCTACCTACCAGAAATCCCTCAATTTAGAATTTCCCAGGATTCACGTTGCCGTTTATAAATAAACATCTACACAGCTAGTCCATTCATTCCACAAGTGCTGTTAGTTATTTATTATACTTATCCGGTAATAAATCTGTCTGCACTGTATTTTTCATTTTATATAATGTGTCCGAAATTGGACTGTTTAATGGGACTTGCAATGAAATTAAGCTGTCAGTTATCTCAAGATTATTCCGTACCATAAGTTAACACATGAATTCTGTTTTAGATGTGAGCCATTAAAATTCGCATCAGATAATTCCATTTTGGAAATATTAGCTTTTATTATACCTATACAAAAAAAAAAAAAAACAATTAAAAACTTGACATTTTAGACATAAAATATTCTGTTATCAAAAAGTGTTTTTAACCTAACATTACACGGTACTTATAGTCATTTTTTAGTGTCGAATTTATTACTAACACTTAACATGGTGGTGCTTGTTATCATTTTTAGTGACCGGATTAAGTTTTACGGACTCACAATGGTGAAATTTTCCGTAAATAAAATTAACTATTGTGACCTACAATGAAGTTGAGGTGGAGGCTAAAAATGATTATTTTTATGGTCCGATATAAGCCTTATGAGCTTAAATAAATAAATTTTAAGTTCATATTTAAAACCATCGTGTTTTTTAAAGAATGAAAAACTATGATCTTGGATGTTGCCGTCAAAGTTAAAACACATTTGGCCACACGTTTGTCACCGGTGAGTTAAAGTTAAAAAAAAAATTGGTATTTTTTATTTTTCAACAGGTGGGCAGAAGTTTACAAGTTTTGGAAAATTACGTTTTGTTAGTATATTATTTAAATTTGTTGTTGAAAAAAACATTGAATTCTGACTTTAGTTATGAATAGAATGGGAATATTTCTGGAGTTCTTAATATTTTTTAAATTACCGTCAAATCAAGACAAACAAAAATATTTTTCCAAATTACTCCAGCACCCTTTATTTAAGAAACGATCTTTTTTAAATAGAAACAATATTCCAATATTTCTGAAACTCCTGCAAATGAGAATTTTTTGTCGGAACAAGAGAGAATTTTTACTCGAGTTCGGAAAATCACTTTAAGAAAACAAAAACAGATTAAAAATAAATAGCTGACGCAACAGGTCCATACCCAAGGCCTAGCTCATAACAATTATTTCTTTTGTGTGAGTTCTTTTTATTTTTTGGAATAAATGGAAGGTACATACTTTCAATTTTATGCCAAGTCCGGATGAATTGCGAAGCTTTTTCAAGACGCTTGCACTTTCAGATATTTGCAAGACGTTCGGTACAGATTGGTGGTTAAAACCATTAGATGTGCCTAATTTGTGTTTTGCGGGGTTCGAACCTGAAGCTCCACTCTGATAATATAGCGGGAGCGTATCGGAATCCCGCTTTTCAAAAATCCCGAAAAAAAAAGTTTTAAAATCTCGTCTGCTACAATAATGTTTTTTTAAAATCCCTCTTGTTCAAAATCCCGATCTATTATAATCGCGCCAAATCCCGCTAATCCCGTTTTTTTACAAAACATTGTTATCAAAAAAGCAACTACTTTTATTCGTAAAATCGGGATAGTAAGAAAATTAAAATAAATTAAGCAATGAGTGTTTTTTTGAAATGCAGTTTATTTTAACATTTATCATTTTTAGAGGAAGTAACAAAATCGCGGCGATTTCTTAAAATAAAGCAACTACTTTTGATTGTAAAAGCGTAATAATAAGAAACGGGATTATAAAAAAACGGGATTATAAGAGGCGGGATTTTAAAAAGCGGAATTTTAAAAAAAGCGCGATATAAAAAGCGGGATTTTAAGAATCGGGATTATAAAAAGCGGGATATCGAACCCAACCCTAATATAGCACACTAACCACTGAGGAACTGCGCCCACTTGAGCATTTATTAGAGTTCGGAAATGTGTTCCAAAAAAACTAAAGGTACATGATAAAATTTTATAACAAAACTTTTTTCTGACGATTCCAAATGGCAACGTCAAATAATTTGATTTGTGGAACTTTAATATTCAGTCAAAAATGAATATACTAATGTGGAGAAAGGCAAACTTATAACAGATATGTGTTATGATGCCTTTTCGCCCCACCGCAGTGGGTTATCCTGGTTCCGTTTTAGACAATAAATATATTCGTGCAAGAAGTATATAAATTGGTCCTTGTCATTTAATTCGACAAGACCAATTTTCACGTATTTCTGCGACCAATTATAAAACGCCTTTTGGAAAAGAGCGTTGAATATTACCCTCGGTTCCTTATTTCAGACACGCTGACCGAAGTCTATGTTCGAACGAACATCGGTTGTATATTGTGAAGTCAACTATCCGCTTGGTGAATGTGTTCGCTGCCGGTGACCCATCGGTTTTCCGCTATCACTATCTCCATCTCAACACGCTGACTAGTATTGAAAATCCTATATGACCTCAGCTAAACCGCTGTCTGATTCAATCTCTGTAACCTTTTCTAAAATTCTTAAAACTTCGAGAAGGCTATAGGCTATGTTGTTTTGGGACCATTTTGAATCGAAACTCATTTTTTTCTTCATTCACTGCCTTAGGTTGGCATTATTGATTCAAATAATACTTGAAGGAGCGGACACTTACATCGATCTTCTAAGCTGTTATCAGCTGTCTGCATCATCCAGAAGCTGAGCTTTAGGCCATCATTCGGCATGATTTTTCCATTTAAATTTATTTCACAATCGAAAACTATCAGCGACAATTATTGTTCTTGATCGTGGGGAGTGCTTTCTGCTTTGGAGTAGTGGGTGCACATCAAAAGCACTTTGTGTTGTTTTGAAATAGAAATCAAAGAGACTTAAGGGCTGTGCATGAGAAAGGAGTCAGTATCAACAATGTTTTTCTGCGAAATTGACCAGATGGCTTTTGGAAAGAAACACTCGATTTAGTGTGAATAAAACTTTCTTGCGTAAGCTTAGCAAAAACCGGCTACTAACTCACTCACATAATGAACAAGATCAAGATCAAGACACAAGATCGTGCGACCCATTCGTCTATCTTGGAAGGGTGATGATATTTTTTGTTTGAAGTTCCCAATTTTTAGTAACATCTCGATCTTCTTTAAATGCGATTTTCAAATTCCGTCTCTTCTGAATCGAATTCAAGTTCCTAAAACCCTTTACCCACCTCACAGAAGACCACACTTTTCGCTACAAAATTTATTTCCGCCAAAGAAACACATCTAAACCGGCATTAACTTCTCTAATCCTGATTTTATCTTCCATGGGACCATCTCGAAATTATACAAATGGGCACATTCTCACAGTTAACGTCACACAGTCACCGACCGGGACACTTTGTGTAACCTGTTCTCTGACTCTCATATACCTACCTGCAGACAGAACCTATGGCTATGCCTATTCCCTCAGTCAAAGATCAAAATATTTCCTCCACCATCAACACAAACAATATAGACCCATCTGTGGATTACTAATTATCACGTTTTTGTCTCTTCCACGAAGAGAAGAAAAAAAGATGTACCCTCCCGAAAAGGATTCCCGGCGAACATCAACCCAGCCGAGAGCAGGTACCCATAGGCAAAACACAGCTCAGCCATCACAAAAGGACGTGTAATTAGAGCCCGCGGGTCTCAGGTCAAAACACTAAATGGGTTGTCTTACAAGGTGGTTCTGGTTTTCGCAAAATGTAAATCGTTCTCCAGAATCCGGCTTGGGAAAGTCTCACGCAACAGCGATTACCATGTACGATAAGGTAAATGGCGTAAGTACAGAATCTTGAGAAAAACACCAGAAACGAAATTAGAAAACACGGAAACTGCTCGTGAGAGCAGGAGAAGTTTTCGCCACTTGCCAAGTGTGGTGTGATCTAACAATGTTTTGTAACTTGCGACTGCCTCTACGTAGCATCCGTCTCGTGGCTGTTGCTGTCAAAGGGTTATCCCATCGACCGTCGTCGGCGGTCCGTCGAGAGAAAGTGAACAAGTGCCCCGATTAAGTGTTTTAATTGCTCTTGATTGCTGTTAAAAACGAACCGAAGGTTATGCGCCTACCAAACAAACCGAACTTCCAATTCGAGTACGATTCCGTGACACGCTAAGTGCGTTACTTTGTTGCGTAATCACAGTTGTTGTTTGTGATTGTTTTCCTCTGTAGTTGCTTTTTTCATTTGTGAAATTTCATACGCGAGCTGAGTACATTCGGTACAAATACGAGTGTTTTTTTTTTTTCCGTGAGAGATGAAAGTCAACAGAGCGCACTTGTCGCGGGAGAAAGATCCGACTAACCTACCCGTATATACATTCGAGAGTGTTTCTAGGTTTTAGACACAAATTTCAAAGGTGAAGGTCGTCGGGAGAGCCAATCAATTGTACACATTTGTGTACAAGTGTAGTGTATGTGTGTCTGTCTGACTGTTTGTTATATTATTTGCGCAAATGAGTTTGCCCAGCGATTTGAGTGTGATAAGATAAGAAACAAAACATCATGTGTGCCCAGAGCGGCAGTTTAAGGTCGTTTGGCGACGAACAGTGCGCATTGTGCATTCTTGAATAAAAATAAAAACGAGGATGACTGACTTTTCGAATGCCCGATGACTTTCAGTTTGAAATGTCATTTGTCATGTGCGCACTTTGGTGCTATAATGACATAGAAGTGGAACGGAAGTCGAAAAGTATGTTTGAGGTGGATGGGTAGGCAATTAATGATTTTAGGAAGTCGATTGTGTTTTTTTAACTTGTCATGGAGATCGGCGGGAATATTGTTCCGATGTTATTTGTAGGACTCGGTAGGTTTGGCAGGTCTTCAAAGAATTCAATTTTTTCAGTTAGGTTGGATTATAATTCACACAAGTACCTATAGGATGGCCCAAGCATTTTGAATAAAATTTAGATTTGAACAAGAACCAACGAAATATTGAAAATGCCTCTTTTTATGATGCTACGAGTGGGGAAATTTATCCTCCAGGTGACTGCAATTTGAGGCATCTTCAATCTTATGAAATACCACCAAACTGACTTTTCTACCTTAATATACCGTCGAAGACTAACCTTGTACTGGCCGCACTGTCGTTGTTTAACCCAAAAATTGTTTTAAAGTCTACCCTTGTCCAAATTGAGGCGAAACCAACAACCATAAAAAAATAAATAAAAAGTTGGCGCAACAGACCCGGAGGTACCCAAGGTCTAGCTTCTCACAAGCATTGTGTGAGTTTTTCATTTTTGAGACAAATGGAAGGGATCTACAATTTAATGCCGAGTCCAAACGACTCTTTCATGACAGTTATAGTCTTGGATGTTTGTCAGACGTTCGCGAGAGGTGGCCCAGTGAAAAAAAACCTTAAGTTGAAATCTGTTTTTTTTTTTTTCGGGATTCGAACCTGGGACCCCTCGCTTAGCAGTCCAACACACTAACCACTAAGCCAGTGCGCCGACCTGAAACAACCATACTTTCTGCAAAAAAGCTACCAATCAACCTTAACAAGGCGCCTAGGCCTAGCTGTGATTAAAAAAAAAAAAATAATTGGCGCAACAGGTCCGTATGGACCCAAGCCTAGCTTCTCACAACCATTCGTCTTGTGTGAGTTTTTATTTTTGGGACGAATGGAAGGGATCTACAATTTTATGCCGAGTCCAAACGGCCAATTGAGAAGCTCTTTCATGACAGTTATACTCTCGGATGTTTGTCAGACTTTCGCGAGAGGTGGCGCAGTGAAAAAAACCTTAAGTTGGAATTTGGGTTTTTCTCGGGATTCGAACCTGGGACCCCTCGCTTAGTAGTCCAACACACTAACCACTAAGCCACTGCGCCGACTAGCTGTGATTAACATTTTTAAAATCAAGCCTTAGAGCATGACACAAAAGATGCAGATGTGAAGATGCACATAAAATAAGGGCAAGAGAAGGCAGTAAAACGGTTAGTGGCGCGTTTGCAATTATTGAAACGAAGATGGGTGCGGCTGTTAACGAGGCCAAAACGAAGAAAAGGATACTCTTAACATCGGCGACTCGGAGCAAAATGTCTCAGCGGACAGATATTTTTTTTTATTATTATTATTTCTTAAAATATAATACAATATTTCATTTACAATGTTTGCATGTTAGGTATAGCTTCAAAAAGAAATAATAGTGATATATATATTTTTGAAAAAAATGTCACTTTGGCCATAAAATATGAAACTTAAATTGAAATGATGGGTGGGGTGGCCCAATAATAAAATTCTCAACCTATCTTATAATTATTATTATTATTTTATTAGCATTAACAATGAATTCTTAAGCTAATTTAGAAAAAAGAGAAGGAGCACTAGCTACAGAGGCTTTCAGCTCTAAATGAGTGAAAAAGAAAAAGGATTTGAGAAATAAAATTTATATGGAATATGATAAGTGGTAAAATTCTATAGATACTATTATAAGACTAAATTCTGATCCTGGAAGAAGTTGTAAACTTGTGTTATGTTTTCATGGTTGATTGTGTTAAGTAAAGTTTAGACCGATTGGTTTTCAGGCATCAAGAGGTAATGTTCTTCCAATCTCCTCCTCCCCCTTTTCTAATCTCTTCCGTCTATCTCTTTTAAAAGGAGAATTTCCCTAGATCTGGAAGACTTCGTTCATAACTCCGATACACAAAAAATGAAGTTACTAATTACCGCCCAATTGCTAAACTCTCTCATATACCCAAACTTTTTGAAAGTATTTTATACGAAGTCTTAAGCTTTCGGTGCAAGTCTCTAATTTCTCCCCACCAACATGGCTTTCTGAAAGGTAGATCAACAACTACAAATCTCGTGGAATTTGTGTCCCTTGCCCTATCAGCATTAGATAGTGGCAACGAAGTCGACGTTATTGCAACTGATTTCAGTAAGGCGTTTGATAAAATATCCCATCAACTAATACTCTTCAAACTGTCTGCCCTTGGCTTTCAACCTATATTGATAAAATGGATATCTTCCTACCTCGATAATCGCTATTATAGCGTTCGTTTTAGGTCCGCACTTTCTTCCTCCTTTTTAGCAACATCTGGTTTCCTACAAGGCAGCCATTTAGGTCCCCTTCTCTTAGACCTTACAGTTAATGATCTCGAGAAGGTCATTAAACACTCGTCTCTCTCTCTACGCAGATGATACTAAATTCTTCAAAATCATCTCATCACCTTAAGACTCCTATCTCCTTCAACAAGACCTTGATCGTTTTTCGACCTGGTGCCTTAAAAATTGCTTAGAGCTTAACATCACCAAATGCCAATCCATTACCCTATCGCGAAAGCGCAACAAGCCCCATCGCCGACTCAACCTTCTCCACGGTCAACCAATTTCTCTCGGTCAGTCTCTTCGTAACCTTGGCATATTGTACGACATGGAGCTAAATTTTCGTTCGCATATTGAGGAAATAATCTTAAAGGCCAACGCATCACTCGGCTTTGTTAAACGATGGTCTAAGGAATTCTCCGACCCGTACGTGACCAGATCTCTTTACGTCTCATTTGTTCGCCCCCTGCTTGAATACGCTAGCCAAGTATGTTCTCCCTTTCCACGTGTCCATATAGACAGGATCGAGAGCATCCAACGTCGTTTTCTTCGATTTGTTCTTCGGGGACTATCTTGGAGCGATCCCCTAATCTTACCTCCCTGTCAAGACCGTCTCAAATTTATTAACCTCAATACCCTGGAGGAACGCAGGGACGTAGCAGATATTCTCTTCATTCACCGTCTGCTCTCAGGCTTCATTGACTGTACGTCTCTTTACAACTCTATCTCCTTCAACACTAACCCTCGGAATCTTCGTTGTCCTCGTCTCTTCTATTTATCAATTCACCGCACCCCATATGGCTCAAACGAACCAATCTCCCGAATGCTGCGGAAGGTTAATTCAAACCTTACTGTTTTTGACTTCAACCGCAGTAGTTCCTCCCTTAAAACTGACCTCCTTCAACTTGCTTACCTTTAAGTTCTAATTAGTCCTAGTTTTAGTTTTAATTTAGATTAAGTTATTGTAATAGCTTGTAAAAGGCCAAATAAATGGGGGTTTTGTCCCCACCAAAATAAAAAAAAAATAATTGAATGTGTTGGAGATTTGGCAGGGAATTTGTCCGAGAATATGTGATATGTCGATTATGTTATTGCAGACTGGGCATATTGGTGGACTGTTCCTCTTTACGATGTGTTTGCGTTTCAATAGTGTGGCCTAAGCGAAGCCGGACAAAGACGGAATTCATTGCTTTAGAGGTGGATGTCGGGTCGATGGGTCCATTCCCATCTACCCGATTAGTGTTGATTTTAGCGTAGTGATTTTGGTAGCTTTGCCAATTTAAAAGTCTCTGCATCTTGATCTTTTGGGTGATCTGTTTTTGTAGATCATGTTTTGAAAAGATATCGAAGTTGAGAACAGGAGCATTATTGCAAGATTTTGCGGTCATATCAGCGAGTTCGTTCCCTTGAATCTCCATGTGACTTGGAACCCACATAAGCTTAATTTTGTTGGGGTATTTTGTGAGAATATCCCTGATTTGGCTTACAAGTTCAGTGTTGTGGTTGGAATCTAAGGTGGCTATCAGCGTTGAAAGGCTGTCAGTGCATATTATGGCTTTTCCACGGAGTTTAGTCTTAAATTCAAGAACGTATAGGTATGAGTCCCAGGTTCGAATCCCGAGAAAAACCCAAATTCCAACTTAAGGTTTTTTTCGCTGCGCCACCTCTCGCGAACGTCTGACAAACATCCGAGAGTATAACTGTCATGAAAGAGCTTCTCAATTGGCCGTTTGGACTCGGCATAAAATTGTAGATCCCTTCCATTCGTCCAAAAAAATAAAAAAAAAAACTCACACAAGACGAATGGTTGTGAGAAGCTAGGCTTGGGTCCATACGGACCTGTTGCGCCAATTATTTATTTTTTTTTTATAGGTATGAGTACTCTTACAACGAAAATAACAGCAAAAAAAAATAAACTAAAGTTTCACTAAAACATCAACGAAGAACATGGAACAAAGATTCAATATTTTTAAGATCAAAGATCAAAGCCAAAAAGCCAATTTTTCACTTGTTTAACAAATGCATGATGAAGTATAAGTCCTCTTTCAAAACGTGGAAGTTGGTTAAATATACGGTAAGAAGCAACAGAATAAGAATTACGAAACGCGGTTGTACGAAAAGCAGGTACAGATACTCGATTAGAGGAGTTAACACATAAACTATAATTGTTGATGAATCTGAAATTAAGATTCCCCGATCTCATAAAGGACAATTTAAGCAGTATAAGTGACGGGCTGGAAGAACTCTCAAGTCTCTGAACAATGGAAAACTAGGGTGTAAGCGGGGTTTTCGGCAGATTTTCTTTAAAGTATGCTTTTGAATTGATAAAAGGGGCTGAATTTTATTTACATAAGCTCCTCCCCAGCAGGTAAAACCATACTGCAATCTAGAATGAAAGATTCCATAATAGATTTTTAGCAAAAGTTGAGTACAGCAAATCCTTTGGCGAGAGTAAAAATACCTGAGAGCACCACGAAAATAATTACTCCAATTTAGGATGTGGTTATTGAAGTTCATCCTTGAATCAATTGTTAGCCCTAAGTATTTAAATTCGGTAACACTTTCAATCTTACAACATTTATTACTGCAGCTGAGGCTACTCGGAAAAACAAAAGCAGACGGACTTGTACCTATTGCAAGTGCAATTAGATAGTTGAAATCTTTGGCAACCAGCTGCATGAAAGTATACATCAGCTTCAAAATTATTTTGCACCACCAAACTGAAAAACATAATTTTGGTTTTTGAGATGATAATCAGTTTGTGCTCCGCAAACCAGATTCTTAAGAGATGAAGATCAAAGTTAATGTTCGAGATAAGATTTAAAGCACTTTCAGAACCATAAGCAAAGCCCACATCATCCGAAAATGCTGTCAATAATCCCTTAAACGGCAAATAAAACAACGAATTTATATAAATTAAGAACAGTAATGGTCCCAAAACAGAACCCTGAGGAACTCCAATATTAAGAAATTTTACATCGCTTCTAGTGTCATCAACCTTAACTCTTTGTGACCTATTTCTAAGGTACGGCTTAAATAAATCCACGAAAGCCAGCATTTTCAATTTTGCGGAGTAATATGTCATGATTAACCATGTCAAATGCTTTGGTGATGTCAACAAACAAACCGGCTGTACATTTCTTTTTATCCAGGTTCTCAAATATCTTAGAACAAAAACGAAGAAGAGCGTCTTCTGTGGATCTACATTTCTGAAAACCGAACTGAACTGAAGAAATTTGTCTTTTCCAAAAAACTCACTATATATATCTACCTTCGAAGTAGAAAAGGACTTTGTCTACTTAGGCTTTTACAATTACCTTGCCAAACGGCATTGGCTCTGGGATTAAACGAAGAATCACTGCTGCAAATCGCTGTTTCTGCAAGCTAAGAAAGCCTCTAAGAAGTAAAGCCCTTTTTCATAGAACCAAGGAGATATTAGGTACTCAGGGCCATAACCACCTCAGTCCTGATGTATGATGCAAAAAGCTTTTGAAAACCTCTTGGGTCGCTTTGAGAAAATTATATTTTGGTTTATAGGTCCACTTTAAAACGCCGGAGTATGAAGGAGATTCAACGACAAACTCTTAGGGCTATAACGGAAAAATTAAACAGCTGAGGTAGCTAGGATGCGTGGAACGTATATATAAAACAACGCACCAGCTCGAGGAGTCCTTGGTCGTAGCACAATGGGTACGGTGACCATACGTCCCGTATTTGCTGGGACAGTCCCGTATTTCAATAGCCTGTCCCGGTTTTTATTATAAATACGGGACATTCCAATACGAATTTTTGTGTTATTTTTGACCATTGGTGTGCTGTTATGTATTTTCACATTTTTGTCCCGGGTTTCGCTCTTTAAAATATGGTCACCGTACCTATGGGACAAAGTAGCAGAGGGAGACTGAGAGCGACCTCAACCAACATGGTTTGTGCAACTGGAGGCAACTAGCTTGGGACCGTCCTGGTTAAAGGGGTTTCTTGGTAGAGGCCGTGAGCCACCCCAGACTGTAACTGACATCTGCAGTAGAGCCAAGTTTATCGAGGGAGATGAAGAAGACACTGCTTGGGAAAAAGAAAGTCCACGCTGTCCCCCATCTCAAAAACATAGACGATTTTCTGCTTTTCAAAGGTTTTATTAAAAATATATCTGCGGTTTTTAAGACGGAAACGCAGGAAACAGCGTGGGAGACCCAGTTATCGAAGGATGGGGAAGCTGATACTTGGTCATCGACAAGAACAGAACGCACGTCCGTCGTCCAGTCAATAAAGAACCTCATTTATTGCCCAGAGAGGTGGCAGGCTTAGCTATACAAAAGCTGTAAGAACATCAGGACCGTCGTCTTTGATGGCTTACCAGCGGAGCTCTTCAAATCTTGTTTTAGTAGGGTCTATCCCCCAATTATCAACCATGTATGGGTGGAGGTGGTTTTCGACCCTGGCGGATCGAACGTAGACTAAATTTTGACGCTGAGAACATTTCTGGAAAGTCCCAACGAATTTCAAGTCGAAACTCAGCACCTTTTTATAGATCCAAAAACTACATATATGAGCTTTTATCGCGAGACACTCGATATGCCGGTAGGCAAGTTTGGGAAGCCCGGAATTATTTTGTTGCGTGGTGCTGGAAATCACATTGTCACGATAATAGAAGAACAGGCGAAAAGGTTTTTTCTAACTTTTCTATACTCCTTATACCTAGATATTCAAACGTAGGTCCAGTTTATTGTCGAAGCATTTTGGATTGAAATTAAGGGGCTTAGATCCTGGGGTGGAAGCACGTAACTTGATACAATCGAGCTCAGTCGATACAATCGAGCTCTGGCAGCACCTAATTTGTCTCAATCGATTATCCTCGATTGGGAAAATTAGGGTCACAATTCATAACTCTTGCGGTTTTGTACGATGCCGGGAGAGATAACTATTTCGACTATTTTCGACTGATTGGACAGCGGTTTCCTTCGCAGTGGTTAACTCAATAGTTTTGGACTAACCTCTGATGATGGGCAGGTATTTTCCTGGTATAGACCAACTTATCAAGCCTGATTCTACGAAACGATCCGAAGACTTGAAGCTAAATTCAAGATCGCAATCCGCGGTTTACCAAAAGGCTGATTGACCAAGTTTTTGGCAAACTATTTAATCTTTCGAAACACACCTGGCCTCGATTGGATAGCGTCTCTACCGCAAATTTTACCCCATCGATTCGGTCACGTATTCATTTTCTTCTCACAATCAAAAATTATCTAAATCACGTCTCAATGAGTTCAGTTGCCGCGCTCGTTCTCATTTAAATGTCTGCTGCACTGGATTCCGCCGAATCCATCTAATCGCTTGGCAACACCGCGTGCCTTCTGCCAGTTTGGTAACCCCCCCCCCCCCCCTGACAACGCTGCGACGAGGTCACCGAATTCTCTGGTATCGGTGTACCCGCTGTCGCGCTGGGAAATAGATTAGACTCCCAGACGGGAAAAAAATAAAATCACGAAAACCAAATGCAAATTGCAGCATTTGCATACACAGACAGACACGGAGGCAGATGTGCCCCCTCCCTGCGCCAGGATGCAACCGCACCGAGTGCAAGTTTTCTCTGGCTGCCTCCTTAGATGGCAATAATTTATTTCAATCACTTCCAGCCAGCAGCACAGCATCGTACCGTTAAGACACCTCATTCCTGTTGCTTGGAGGATTTTGTGTGTGCGCGCGCACACTGTAAGCCTCAAGCCGGGTTTTATATAGGAAATAGCCTGGCTTCGGAGTCCATATATAGCCTCCAACTGACAGATGGAAAAAAATCTCGCCTATCAGTTGGAGATACGAACGTTCAAAGGTATATTGACGATGGAGTATCGTCGTCGTGGTCGTCGTCGCCGTTGTCCCATTCGTGTCTGTTAATACCCTTCAAAGATACGCGAGAGATGCTGCTTAGTGGAGAGTTGCGAGTTGCGAGTTTGTGTTCGTCTCTAAGATCTTCTCTCATCCTTGCCATGATGTGGATGAGGAACTGTTATCTAACCCAAGTCCATTCGCGTGGTTACCCTTCGTCTCCTTCTTCTGAACAGAGAGGATGGTTGCGTTTTTGGTTTTTGGCCATGGACGGTGATGGCCAGGGACGACCACGACTACGACCACGACTACGACTACGACAACGACGACATAGAATGCTCTTATAAGAACATGATCTCCTCATAGCCACGCCGAAGGCTGTCGTCGTTCTCGTCGTTGTCGTCTTGGCCGTCTGGTGTGCCAATGAAACAAGAGGATGTGTGGAGGACGTTCTGTGAAGACGACAACGTCGAAGATGTCGACGACATACACAAGACATGAAGTTCTTCCTCCCCGCAGCCCCTTCCTGACGGATGATGGAATTACTTGACTTTTTTTTTTGCTGCTGCTGCAACCGACGTCGTCGTCATCGTCGTTACTTTGTGGCTTTTCTTTGGGTTTTTCTTCTTCTAACCACATGCCATGCTGTAGTCAGGTATTTTTAGCCAATTGATTGGCTCCAACGTAATCTCGACTTATCCCAATCCCGTGTTCCTCTCCCTCGAGATAATGACGGCGCGACTCTGCACTCCAACAAGACGAAAAGATGCTATGTGCCCTGATGGTGCTAAAATACGCTTCGCAGCGATGCTGTTTTGCCGTGTTTCCATGCAGAGCCTCTATCGCATCACCTCCTAGGCAGACGATGCCGAAGGTAGTTGTCCCGAAAGCAGGCGACCGCCGCACGATCCGCCGACAACTTTATGTCTTTCGACTTGTGTTGCGAGCCTTTTGCCATCCATTTGCCTATGCTGCAATAAAACATTCCGGTTTTTTAGTAGGTTTCAAGTTCTCTGCAATTTTCTTCCCTTCTTTGGCACAGAGGAAAACTGGATAACCGGACGGAGAAAAACAAACAAATTTCTAAGTTGGTTTGGTTGGTATGCACGACGACGACATGGCGACACAATCGATAGACATGCCCTCTGTGCGCTGCAGAGTGCGAGCAGACAAACCCTTCGCGCAATGACATTTTATGTGTCCCGTGTCCCTTGTCGATGTGTTGCATAGCCTACGGGAGGTGCTGATAAGCTTACAACACACGGTTCAAAACGTGTATATATGGTGCGCTCAGAGCTCATACTTAATGGCTCAATGGCGCCAACAAGCATATCCTTCGTCGCTTCGAGCACTCTCTGTAAATGGACTCTCTTCACCCCGGGCCCGGAATTTACGCAATTAGTTGCGCGCGCAACAAAAGGGAGGAACGATGAAAACAAAACGAAAAGAGAAAAAATTAAAATTCAATTAAAATTGACGAATGGTATGGTTGTCATTGAAATCGCAGATAGATAGATAGATACTCGTATAAGATACGATGAGTGCGAGTACATAAAAGTAATTTAATATGGACGAACGTTTGACAGCGACCCATGCGTGTAAGCGACACTGCGCAAAAAGAAGTGAAAAAGATGATCAGTGGTTGAGAAGGTTGTGTGTTCGGCGATGGTGTCGTGCCTTGTTTTATGTTTGAAGTACTGTCTCGTCTTGATGGGGAAAATTGAGGGTTAAGTGCTATTCACAAACATACTCAGTCGATTCGTTGTGTGGTGAACTTTTGGACAATGTCGTCGTCTAAGTCGATTGTTATCAATGTCATTGTGGCGCAAATTTGACGGGTGAGCTTATAAATAGAAGTGTAAACAAAGGTAATTGAGGGCAATTTTCCCAGCTCAAGATTTCTGTTTATTTGGTCAGAAGTTTTGTTAGAATTTCATAGTCATAGTCGTGGTGATCAGAGATACTCAGTTTATATTCAGACGAAGCCATTTGGCAAGGCGGTTGAAAAGGTTTGTTTATGAGAAGTAATTATCCAGTCGGCGCAGTGGCTTAGTGGTTAGTGTGTTGGACTACTAAGCGAGGGGTCCCGAGAAAACCCAAATTTCACTGCGCCACCTCTCGCGAACACCTGACAAACATCCGAGAGTGTAACTGTCATGAAAGAGCTTCTCAATTGGCCGTTTGGACTCGGCATAAAATTGTAGATCCCTTCCATTCGTCCCACAAATAAAAACTCACAAAAGACGAATGGTTGTGAGAAGCTAGGTCTAGGGTCCCTAAGGACCTGTTGCGCCAATTATTTATTTTATTATTCATCATCCAGTGCGGTTTTACCAACTTGAAAATTAGTGAGTTTTTTGTGCAACACTTTTGAAGTTTCGAAAAGCAATATTGAAGTACTGGTCACCAAATTTCAGTATTTGGATTCTTCTGCATACCTGACGTATGCTTCGAAAACAAGTACACCACATGAAAAATATCATTTGACAATTTTCGAAAATTTACTATAAAATCTTAACCATTCCACAAAACAAAAAAAAAATATTGAGATCGGAATTGTAGGAAGCGTTATTTCCTTTATTTTATGTTAAAACAATTTTTCTCTTCGATAGACCTCTGCTGAGATATTTAAACTTCGAACATTTTTCTCCGAAAATTTCAATGTATTCGAACAGTTTATCGAAAGCGACCTAAAGTTTTTTTTTAACAGTTAAAGGGTATTTTTTATATGAAACCAATAAATTTTCGGGACGTACTTCTATGTGAGTTCTGCCCAAAATCGAAACTGCCTTTGAAACTGAAGAGTGCCAAGACAACAAAAGCAAACGATGTTTCAAGTTCAAGAGTTTATTAGAAACTGACTTCACAAATGGTATAAACTTATGTAACTAGGGGATTATGTACTTGTACATTGGTATAATATATACCATGAGCGTTGATCATAATAGAGGGTGAACAGAACTGGAGCGTTATTTACAATAATGGTTCAACAGAAACATGTAAAATCGACTGTGGTTTAAACTTGCGATTATTATGTACCCGTCCTGTTGCATCCGATCGTAACATTAACTCAATTTTGACATAAATCGACTTCGTTTTTGCCACAGATTTCCTATACATTTTCTACGTCACTATTAATCTCCAGGCTAAAAATCTCCCTTCAACCAACAGCTATAGCCACTATTGCTTACAAAAAAATTAACTCAAATACACCACTACCTGAGCAACTTCCCACATCGCAATGAATGCATACGACTTTACCCACAGAAACACCATCACTCCCGTCTGAATTAATTTTCAACCGACAAAGCTATAGTCTGCGATTTAAAATTGGTCTTGCGATTTCTTTTCTAATCTTTTTTTTTAGTTGAAAAAAAAACTTGTTGCAACACGAGTTCCACAGATTAGATGTCACACCAGAAATAGAAAGAAAAGAAAAAAACCGCTCCATTGGAATGCAGTAGCCCGTCTCTTGAGCTGCACTTCTGCCCCCACACACACCGCCGCGCACTGTCTGGCGACTTGGAAAAATCTCATTCTAATCTTCACAGGGGGGCACATAACCGGGGGGAAAATTATGATTTTTCTACCATGTTTGTCCTGTCTCTTCGGACATGACACAACGAAGCTATGCAACCTGTTGGCACTGATTATTCCTTATAATTCGCAGGCCTGGAGCTTCTAATGTGAAAAAAAAAACAAACGAACGAGAGAACGTTTGAGCTCGCATGAAAATCCATACTGATTGAGTCTTCTCGGGCATATGCACTGCGAAGACCCATTCTTAGTGGTAGTGATGGAGCATAGTTGTCTTACCAGTCCCCGATATGGTCTGTTCAAGTCCATCATCATCATCTTAGTCGTCGAAGGCTACACAACTTCGACAAGATGATGATGACCATAGGATGGGCCTTGATGCTGATGATGGGATCACACGTCTATAAGAAGAGAAAACTTGGACATTTCTCAAATAGCTGCGTGGTGGGGACTACCGTCGTGGTCGCTTGAATGTGACCTTGTGATTCCTTTTGCTGCCGCCCAACTAACTCCCCAGTTGCACTGGTAATTATTGTGTTTTTCCACCGGAGGAGTAGGTATGTCGAGGAGGAGGACGGTTGCGCGCAATAAATTTGTCCATCAAATGTATTGGTATTGGTGGCACCCGCAGTAATGATGGCCACGATAATGCGGAAGGTTTTCTTCTGCTTGTGCGCGCACACAGCGCTTATAATTCTCGTGTAAATCGGATTGCGCGAGTCCGATTTACACGACTGGGCTTTTTTTTTCGTCGTTTTTCTTTCCCTTCGTCTGCTTCTTTCGATTTCTATCACAAATCGGATTACGGATTAGAAGACTAGCAATCGGATGTTTGGTATTTAATTACGCGAGATATATTGAAATTAATTGCTATATATGGCTCAGACTTAGGCTCGGAGCTCAGACTGGAATAAGTACACAAGAAGTCATCTGAAAAGGTCAACACCAGAGGCCGTTACATCATTTTAATTGAACCTCGGATCGGAAGATGCCAGTCATTGTGCATTGAAAATGGAAACATGCGAGTCGCCATAGGACTGTAAGTACATTTTCGTCTTATGCGGTGACGCAGTGGTCCGGAATTGAATCTTCATAGCGACTTGCTGCGACTAAGGCCAATCGAGATATATGAGCACAATACATGATTGATGCAACTTTGTTGTTTTTTTAGATCGAACTTGTGATGATCGTTGGTGGTCCTACTGCTACGTGACTTGCGTTATATTAGTTCCACTGAAGAAGTACCTAGTTAGACAGGCTCGAAAGTGAAAATAATGGAACGCACTTTTGGAAAATTGGAACTTACTACACAAAACACAAGTTTTTTAACTACCCACTGAGCTTCAGTTTTACTTTATCTTATCTCCCTGTTTAATGTTCTTAGGAAAAAAATCAAATATGGGATCGTAAATGTAGTGACAGATCAAAAGGCCACGCAAGTTATGCAATGACTTCCGTACCGCTTTACCACCCTCTACTTAAGTAAGCTCATCTTTACCAGGTTTGGCTCGATCACACTATAGGTAAGATGATTTTTTTATTCTATGCGATTTCTTATGTCTATACGATGAAAAGGCCTTAAATTTATTAATTAGAAATAAGACATTTATTTACATGTTCCCTTAGTCCACACGCCTACAACGTTACTACACCGCTTTAGTCAAAAAACATTCCAAGGAATAGATACATTAAAAGAAAAAAAAATCTGACATTTTCCACCATTTTGGAATTTGTCCGCTCTGTAAAATCGCAACCTTTAATAAAGCGAAAGGAATATAATCATAGAAAGTGTAGGAAATTCCATTCTCTTTATTTTATCTTAACAACATTTTTCTCTAAAGCCGACCAGCGTTGAGGTATTTAAAATTCGAACATATCTCTTCTGAATTTCGAAAATTTTCGAAGATGTTCAAAAGTTTGCCACACTTTATCAATAGCATTTAAAATGCTAAAAGTGTTTTTTTTTTTCAACAAAAAAACAAGTTTCCGGGTCATATTTGTATGTGAGTGGTGCCCGAATTTAAATAAAACTGAGCTTACAATCAAGTTCTAGTTCGTAAAATAAAAACACCATTTGCGTGGATGGATTCTAATTTTGAACAAGCTTCTTAGCAGATGCAGCCATCTATCATAAGCCTAGTCGTGTTGAAATTGCAGACATGTGAGGAAAAAAAGAAAGAAACTATGTAACTTCGAAAGATTTTCAGTACCGTGGGCGTTCCTAGCTTCCAACTTGGTTTCTTATTACCATCTTTCCTCCTCTGTCCTTTATCGAACACGCTTCTTTGCTCTTATTACCATATTCGCCTATGACTTTATGTTTACCAACCATTTCCGCCGAAAGGTGTTGGCACTCCCAATTTATTCGTAATTCTGTCCACCAACCTCTCATTAACCGCATTAACCTAGCACACACTCGTACGTGTACACAAGTAAATCACCAGATTTTATCAAAATAATTGGCAACTTCTGTATATTAACCGAAGAACCCACACCAAGCTCCCTTGAATGCGATTCACATGCCCACTGCGCACTGCTCCCACAAATGACTGAAGACTGATACTGATGCCGAAACTATAGAAAGAAGAAGAAAAAAAAACCTATAACCAAATAGTGCAAACACAAAACGATATTTACTTACAACAGGCCAGGCACACACATGAGGTCAAATTCGTGTGAATGCCGTCATTTATCCCAGTCGCAACTATGTGGCTGCTGAGAGCTTGACTGCTTGACACTCTGCCATTTGGCAATAAATCTTTTGGATACATTTGTAGGCGTCATGTGTCAAGCAATCGAATTTTCTCTTTGTTTGAACGGCACATACACTGTTGACGTGTTTACAACGCTTGTGACAGCATATACACGAATCGAATTCCGGTTGTAGGATTTGCATAAATCGAACTCATGAACGGCGGGCCACAACTGTCAAAGTAGATTATACAACATTAAATTTGATGAGGAAATGTGCCATTAAACTCGACAGTACGAAGGTCAGCAATCAATATTTTCTACTTGCAACAATTTGTAGGTTAATGCAATTCCAAAGATATCCACTTAAGCCGCAAGCGAACAGCGCCGCTTTCTTGAAACAGAATCAATCTTGAGAATAAGAAGAGATTATGCTATGCAACTCATACATCAAAATGGCATCAGGCAGCAGCAGCAGCCGTCTGTCCGCTTCGCACAGATTAAAATATTTATGAGGTGAAAGCCAGTCGCACAGCCGCCGCGCGGCGCGCCGTATTCAAGCCTGTGTGGGGGTATGTAATGCCCAAAACCAAAATTGCTCCAATCTAATCCTAGCGCAATGATTTACGAGTGCATCATGCTATTGGACTTGCGCCTGTCAAAAGGCCGGGATTACTGTGATGACAGCGTGCAGCAGACGGCCGGCGCAGACCTCGATCCATTCCAATTCAAGCGAAAATGGTCAAAATAAATCAAAGTTTCACACATTCAAGCGCGTCTGGAGTGTGACCTGCTAACCCAGCAGGAAAGCCGAGGAGTTTCTCACACATCGCGTCGAAGAACAAAAGCAAAGTTGTACCTAACGATTGCATTTGTATGCATGTGAGTTCGAACGACACCATTAGTCACTGCGAGTTGTGAATTCATTTGCCACCACATCTGCCGTGCATCCTATCCGCGAGGTCTTGTCATCGAATTTCCATAACATACAGCTTTGAAGTTGAAGCTGAAGCTACTTGCTGATTTCAGTTCGCTCTCTGCAGCGAGCGGCGGGATGCTGTGCTGACGGTGTGCTTCTGTATATTGTGTTGTTGAATTCCAGTGGCATAAGCGCATATTTTCGAAGGTTTAAATTTTCTTGTTTTCCTAATAATTACGCCGTAGATATAGATGGCTTGCTTAAGATGTGATTTTCGTGTTTCATGCAAATTGACAGAGAGTGGGACGAGCTGCATGGAAAATACTAATTTGAATGCAATTTGAGTAGGATTGTGTGACTGCCACCGTCTAGGCTTTGGGTAGTGACTTTGCAGCTGAAATCAGCAATCGAGCAGTGTTATGAAACCATTGAAGTCATGTGCGTGTGAAGTATTGCAATGACTCGAGAATAGGGTGTACGGAACTTTGCAGGTAAGTCAGGGACAGGCGATTGTTTGGCAATTTTACAAGAGGACTGCCTTAGTTTATTTAAGCTTTATTTAAAGGGACAGAAAGTGACGGAATGTTGGGGGTAAGAAGCTTTTGACTAAAAGTCGAGCCTAACGATGGCACGCCTCTGGAAGTATTGGGTCAAGTATGTGACTTGACATAAGTTGCTCTCCTCGTGAATATATGATAGCAACTGCCTGTAAATTTATCAATGTTTGTTCGCAATCCATCATTTTGAAGGCGTTTGTGACGAAAATGGTAATACCTACGCCTTATTAGGTCAGGTTACTTTGGGATAGATTTTTTGAAAGTTCTGCAGCTTTCGACAGACCTCTAAACCAAAGGGGAGGTGAAAAGGCCTACTGATAAATGCCAAGCTATTGAATTACTTTCACTGTTCGCAGTCTTTGAGGCTGTACAAGACTGCTGCGATGACAACTTTAAGTCTCTCTCCCTTCTAAAGTTGGTTTCCCCCTCAGCTGTTTTTTAAGGTGGGCCATATGCTGAATTATTTTTAGAGTCGCTAGAAAGTGAAAAACGTTTAATGTGGCGCAGGGCATAAGTACCGAATTGATTTCGGGACTTTTAACCCACTTAAGTGGGACATAAGTCCCGAAAAATTAATTCGGGAGCTATGTCTTCGGGACTTATGTTCCTGCGCCGTTTAATGTTTATCAAAGATGGTTGCTTTTATTTCTTGAAAAGAATAAACCTGCCTTTGTTGGCTTGGCAGTATAGTCTAGCTTATCAACCCAACTTCACATAATTTGGTGCTCTAGCTCAAGAATATCGCGACTGGTATTCCACTTCCTTGCCTTAATCGTTGTGGGCTTAAAACAAAAATTTCAGGGATTTGGAATCACAGTCCCCTTTTGGACCACTTGACTTCACAGAAAAGATAGATTTTCGAATAGCTTGTCTGGCTCCATACTCAATCCTCCCCCAAGTCAAACTCTATTCCCCCTTTAAGCTAGCTCGTTCAAAAAAAGCCTTATATTAAATTCCGCCTTTGGCCTTTGGAAATTGGCCAGAAAAAGCATTTGGAATATCCTCCGCATAGACGGTAATCCTCGCGTAATTACTCGGGATGATAAGCACAGGCAGTTTTGAAGTTTAAGCTTTAGGAGTGCATTGAAGACAACCTCTGTTTGGTATTTTTGAGGTCGTCTTTATTACCTGGCAACTATACCACCTTGTTTTTTAGCAAGCATTAGGAAGTCCCAACATTTTAAACCCTTACGGTGTGATGTATCCGATATCCGAATTTTAGACAGTCACGGACAGTCATTTCAAGGCAAGAGGTCCGTCTGACGAAGCTCTTTTGAACCTTCGCTGATTTTATTCTATCAGGTTTGTAAGACTTATACGGAAGGAAGCTGTTTCCGGCTCTATGGATATTGCGGTTGATGACCAACTTGCTCTGTGATTTTTAAGAGGCTGATTTAGATTGCCAATTTTCTGACCTGTTACCAGGGAGGTGAGAGACATTTAAGGTCTCCTTTGGGATGTGGTGGACTTGTTTTTGTTTTAAGGCATACCATAGGTGGGGAAGTGAACATCAGTCCTTAAGATGCCCATTGTGCGGTTGCCTAGCTGCCTACTTGTTATCATAATTTGAATAGGCTACATATTTTTTTTTGTTGCATACATTAGGGCGTCATTTTAAAATCGATTTTTATTAAATACTAGCTGTACCCGCCCGGCTTCGCACGTGCAAAATGTGGTTTCAGAACAATAGATAGAAAAAACTTTCAGAAAGAGCCTTCTGCAAAAGTGAGGGACTTGAACCCGTACTAAAAAACCTCCCGTAGACTGGGCCCACTCTGCCTTTATCTTCATGGCATTGCACATGCTCGTTGGACTAATCGGCAATAATTTAATATTGAAAATAATTTTATAATATTTAGCTCACTTTTTTTTATTATTAATGTAACGCTTCTTTGTATACCATATAAGCGGTTTCTATCGACTAAGATAGTGACATTTGTTGCATTACTTATCCTGGAGCACGCTTCATATAAGATATAACTGCCCGAGGCTGAAGCAATTCTTAATTAATTTAACTCCCGCTTTTCTTAAAGTTTGACCCTCTAACTTTTTGATTGTCATGGCAGAACAAACATTAATAGGAAATTGAATCCATTTAAACTGAAATGGATAATTGCTGGGAATTAGGTATTTGTTTTCTTGGTTTAAAACCCGTATCTCCTTTACCAGACTCAGTTCAAATTAACGCCTCAATAACTCTCAATCTGGTTCCATTACAAAGCTTAGGGGATTCAAATTGCGAAGCAGCATAATGGGAACTCCAACTTTTAATTCCAGCCCATGGACTGTAATTCTATTTAAAAACTCGACCAGGTAATTTACTGCCTCATCTTGATTGCAAATAGCATTTATAAACAGGTACGACGTATATCATCAGGAATTTTCCCTAATGTAATAATACCACGATCTGGTATCACTGATACCTATACCTATTTGACATTCCTTTCCTACATATTTAACATTTCTTAACACACCAAACAGCATACTGCCTCTGTCTGTCTCCCTCTCCTTCACTGGAGTAAAATAAGGTTAAAATAGATGTCAAAATATTGCGCGGTTAGTAGGTTTGATTTGAGAATGAAGTGCATATCTACTTCGTAGAAATGTTTTAAATTTCGCCTATTTATTTAAAAAAAACTTTTAAGTTATCGAGTTATTGGATATTCTAAGTTGTACCTGCAGATGTCCTCTATAAGCTGCTGTTTACTATATTTAAATGCTCCCAGTATTTTCGAACGGAAAGCGTAACAAAGAAAAAAGCAAAACGAAACGAAAAAATAAATTACTCTTGTCCAATTTTTTCCGGAATTTATAGAGATATAGAGTTGAAACAAAGTAGAGATTGTAGGCCTAGGTATCCTCTATAGGCCTGTGAAAAATGCACCAGAATATGTTGAACAGTTTCTAAGATTTTTGCATTTAAAGACATGCAGTCAAATTCAATCCTAGTTGAACAGAACTACACCAATTTTATTTATATGATGGACCTTTCGGTAGGAGAATTCCTTCGTGTATTGTTTGGCATCAATCGCAGGGTTTTCCTATTAAATTTCGCTCTATGAAAGGGATGACAATATTCCGTGCACAATCGGCTACGTCTTGATCTGATTTGAAGCAGTAAGAGATTTGGTTGTCCCTTTTTCAAAATGCGTGTCACTTGATTAATTAGTTTATTTGTCGAATACGACTTTTTTTTTGCTGTAACTTTTGTTTACCTACCAAACTTCTTCCGCGTTCGTAACTCAATCCTATACTCCTCTGTCCCAATGCCCGAACCCCAACAATTTAAATGGCAAACAATTTTATTTATTTTTAATCGACTTACGTTTTATTGGTAATGAACTTAAACCCCTGCCGGCAAATGCATAAATTAACGCCCTTTCTTTCTGCTGGAAAATAAATAAAACCATGTCAAACGTCACCCTCCAAATATAGATCGCAAATAGCGTAAGCAACTTCATGAAAGTCGATTCTATACACAAAAAATAAATGCTAACTACAAAAGAGATTGGTATCATACAGTGAATTGAGTTTATGCGATTTAAAAATGATATCGGAATTAATCTATAACTGGAAACAAGACAAACAACGTTCCACATGTTTATATAGGTAGAAACGGCATGAGATAATAAATTGGCAGTCTTAGTCTAAGTTCCACTGGCCAAGAGTATGAATTTCATCATCTCGGGGAATAAATTTGCATCGACTCTGAATAGAAGAATTAATCTCCACAATAACAGCTGTGAATATTATATAAAAATGTTTACAAGGTGAATGGCCTCTGTCCTCTGGCGTTATTTTGTGATGTTATCTTAAAAAAAAAAAATGAGATCACCTTCAACTGATTGAGCTGAAATTCAAAATCAATACACAATTGAAGGGGGTGGCTAGGCTGCTACCACATCTTGACCTAGGCGGGGTGCACACTTAATGCTGGCGCCACATCAAGTACTTAATCCTATTCGCGACTCCGCCTGCCGTCTTAAAGCCTGTTTGCACAACTAGCCCACGTGTTTCTGCTGTCTCTATGTATGTCTATGTCATGTGTGACAGTGATTTGTTGTCGTTTTATTCAATTGTATGTTGATCGGTGTACTAATTACGTTTGGTTTTCTTTTCAGATACTTCCTCGCGTATAACTATAACAAAAACCCATATGGATACGTAACGTAATAATCACATTAGTCTAAACGAGTGTATAGCCTACTTTGCGGGTAGTTTTGTGTGTTTCCCTGTTACATATATTCAATTTGAAATCAATCAAGTGGCAAATGATAGAATGGTGCTAAGTAGATCTCGATCAATATGTTAAAAAGCTCTTTTTGTGTTAAAATAGTTTCACATCGTGATTTCGTGGGTAGCTAGAGATATTCAATTTTTGCCATGATTATGAGAAAAAGTAATCATCATCAAGAAGATCATCATCAACAACAGCAGCAGCAACAACACCATCATCATCATCATCAGCAAAAGCAGTATCAAGAGCAACACAAGTCCACGCTCGTCATTATGTCAATGAAATCGCAAACACAAAATGTCAATTTGAAGAATAAGGAGAACTCAACTGCCATCATGAGGAAGCAGTTTACACCGATTTCAGACATAAGCAGTGGAAGCTTCAGCTCGGCTTCGGTAGCTGGATCTATTCAGGTGAGTTTGGCAATTTTTGTCTTTTGAAATATGATTTTACAATTTTTAAAGTGACTTCAATCAAGGCAATTTTTCCAAGGTAAGTTTACAGGATTGCCTGTTTTTGTTGGTAAATTTGACAGCTTGTCGGTAGCTAAATGTATGCTTTGTTGTGACGTATTTGTGCAGAGTAAAATTTGATTCAAAATACTTGTGGCGGAATCTCAAACACAAATTAACGTCAGGCATATTATGTTTTCTTGTTTGATTTTTAATAACAAGTTTTAGTCTCGATCGTTAAGATCCGTTCATGCTTTACCCTCCCAGATAATCTCCACATTTTTATAACCTCACTTCGACAGGATACATTCTACCTGTTTGTTCCCCATTCCGGGTCTGTCACTTTTTCGTTTCAATGAAGTCGACATTACTGGCACCTTTCCCTTTTTCATCGGAGCTCAGAGCGACTGCCCAATGAGGTACCTTTTGCTTTCTTGTGCTAAAGAAGTTCAGTATTACAACAGTCCTGTCGCATTTTCGTTCCATAGGATATTGGAATTACAGGCTTTTCCCTTTCATCGGAGTTCAAAATCATAAAGAAATACACTTTTAGTGTCAACAATTAATACTTTGTCGAAACCGTTCTGACTGGTTAATGTACTCTGACAACCTTGAAAAAATGTTGAAATTTTGTTGCGGTTCAAAATATGTCGGATGTTTATATCCAGAGAAAGAGAACATTTCTAAACGTTTCATTTTTCCGAACGCTGTTTCTTTATTCATGTTTCAACTTGGCGGTGAATAAATTCGTTTTTTTTTGTAACTATGTGTAAAATTCTTATTAAGACTTTGTTCTTTGAGATTATAAAACCACATCCACTTTTCGATAAACGTTATAAAACGAACGTTTTTAAGGTTGACAATGGAATGACAAAATTGTAAAAATTGAAGCAAGAAAGAATGACTGTGGTGAATTTAATATTTTGGGAAAATCTACGGTATATCTACATCAAGTTTGTAAATAAGAAAAATATACTTTATTAGGCGGGAAATTCAAAAATTTAATATTCTTCTCTTATTATTAAAATGATTATATTTTTGGCGGCAACACTATAATTCGCGCAATTCCAAAAATGTTTATCTTTGAAATTCTTGGCTTAATAGATCCGAAAATATGAGTTCTCCACAACGTCACAATTGTTGTAATTCTCCCATTTAAAAAAAATATATCAAATAATGCACCAATGGTGCTCTTCCATTACAAACCACAACATTGAAGAACGTATGCCATGTTGGACGTCAGATAAGATCCAAGGTATAGTTCTACCAAAAGGAGCACACACATCCAAATCAATGGTCCTACCAATTTTTTGTTCACGTAACTTCTACGCTTGAATACTAAGTGGTGGCCATAAATTAAAGACCTTCTTTTTTACGGACCACATTTCTCGGGAAGACAACCTTTTCCTTGGCCATTCTTCTTTTTGCTGTCGAATATATAAACTATACCTCTTGCAGTGTGTGCCGAGAAAACCTACAACATAATTCGATGCAGATGATTCACCGGATGCGCGTTCGGCGAATTCTCAATGAAAAAGGATGAAGATCTCTAAAAATGTCTGCAAGTCCTGCAACTCTTCGGCAAACAAAAAGCGATCGCGTTCGCAAACAATTTCAGCCCAAACTCTGATGTCATTCATCGGGAGTTTTATTTTTTTTTTGTTTACCCAACCATCTCAACCAACCGCACCCGCACCGGACCATGGGATTTTTTTTCTGTATTTCTGAATGGAATTTTAATTCAGTCTCAGTTCGTGTTGTTACCTTTTTTTTTTTTTGTTCTTGTGCTGCGACGGCGGCGGCATCTCTCCAAACGATACATCTAGAACGATACAGCCAATCGAATTCAAAACATGCGTGCGTGCCCAAAAGAATGGCGAAACACGAATAACCGGTCGCTGCTGATGCGAAATCTTGACTTGAAGTTCTTTTCACGGAAGGATTAGTCGAGTGAGAACGATGTTTTTCGTCGTACAACAATTAGATGAAATTTATATCGGCCTCTGGGGTTATTTATTGCCATGGCATCACCGGGAGACAAGTTCAAGGACACGTCGAAAATCCCAAATCCAGCTCGCGTAAATCACTCGTGTACGAGATTAAAAGCGAAATGCTAATGAGTGCGAAAATGAAGTAAAATTCTTTTCGGTAAGTTAATAATGTAATTTGAAAACTTTTTCGATTGAAGATAATTAGCCGGGGTCCGGGACAAGCCGGTTTCTGGCGAGGTTAACACTCATGAGGTTGGAATTTTTTACGCACGATTTGAAAATTTATTTCGCAGTCGTTTATGATTAATTGACAGAAACGATCGTGTGCGACAGTTGTGCAGTGCTATTTGTTAGTCGGTCTCAGTATAGATACTGCGATAATATCTGCGGTTATGTAAGCTAATTCAGTTAAGCATGACGTGTTTTGTAAGTGGTCGGTTGGCGACTTTGTGATTGCCAAATACGCGTTGGTTAGATGGCAGACCACTCACATGCGATAGGAATTCGAGTCGGTTTGGTGAAAAGGTGGATTTTTTGTTCAAACTTGCATGCAAAGTTGTGAAGAATCACGTGATAAACTTTTTAAAGTGAATGTGCCGAAATAGAGCAGTTTTAAGACATTTGGGCGCAAGTTGCACCGCGAGGCAGATTGAATGTCTCAAAATACTTAGCTAGTTTGGCGTAACCTTATTCTACCTTATCAAGGGAAAGGAGACCATTAGTACAAGTAAGCTAAGGCTTGACAAATCAAAAGGAACTATGGCTTGGTTTAGAAAACTGAAATGGCTGGTTGGAGTGTTTGACCGATCAACTTGTAATCTTCTATTTGAGATGATGTAATGACACCACTTTAGGCACTACCTTAAAAGGAGTGGGTATCTACATTACGGGCTTGTGCATTTTGGTTTTTAGCTCTGTTTTTTTTTTTAAGTGTACCTCTGCATAAAGTGCGGGAAATAACGTAAAGCTCTGCAGTTACTGCACCCATAACTATTTTTATTTTAATTTTTTAGACCATCCCTCAGGGGAAAAACGAGATAAAATCAATATAATCAGTGGCAGATCAAACCTATCCGTTGACCAAAGCATGTCAAGCTCGGAAATTCTTAATCCAAATACAAAAATCTTACTTTGAGTATGTTTTTTGATCAACCTTTAGTTAATATTTTAAACCTGTTCTATAACTGTATTAAGAACGTGTAAGCTTAAATTAAGCCTAAAGTCATTTCATTCAGATAATCAGTGGCAGATCAAACCTATCCATTGAGCAAAGCATGCCAAGCTCGGAAATTCTTAATCCAAATACAAAAATCTTACTTTGAGTATGTTTTTTGATCAACCTTTAGATGATATTTTAAACCTGTTCTATAACTGTATTAAGAACGTGTAAGCTTAAATTAAGCCTAAAGTCATTTCATTCGAAGAATGAAACAACTTGATTTTAGATCATTGTAAACTTAAATTAAATTATGTATTCTTAAACATAACGCAATGAAGAATGTGTGAGCTTAAATTAAGCCGGAAGTTGTTTCATTCTAAACTTAAAATAAGATTATTTATAATGAAAAACTTAAAATAAGATTATTTATAATGAAGAATAGATATGTAAGCTTAAATTAAGCTCAAAATCACCTTATATTTAAACTATTTATCAGCAGTAAAAATGTTGCTCCCTAAAGCCCAAAATAATTACTCTCGAAATAAACTTTTAAAAATGTAAATAAGAACAAGTTATTCTTATATTAAATTTGTTTCGGAATGCTTCAAGAATGACATATCCCAATTTAAAATTACACAGTTTTATTTGTCGAATTTATTTTAAACTCCGTCACAGAAAATAAAACAATTAATTTTTTTTTAAAAATCATTTTTATTTATTGAAACAAAAATGCATTAATGGACTTAAATCTAAAATATTTCTTTCCATTATTCCATTTCCAATGGATACAAATATAAGAGTGGAATATTCAAATCAGACACAGTTTTTATTACAATAGTATTTATATTAAATTAATATTTGTAATTCCGCCATTTTTGATATCCACTCCTTTATTTTTTTTACCACTCTTTTATTTTTTTTTTTTCCACTCTTTTATTTTTTTTTCCACTCTTTTATTTTTTTTCCACTCCTTTATCTTTTGAAAGAACTACGGAAACACAGAAACTGTACGAGATATCAATCTGAAAAAATGAACTTTCTATATCCATCATGCAAGTTTAACCCTTAAATGCCGAATGAAACCGATTTTGATGAAAAAAATATATTATATGTAAACGGACACTAAAACAACAAATCCGCTGTTTAAAAAAAATATTTTTGTTTTTTAAGAAGTTATTGACAAAAAAGTGGTTGTGTCTTTAAAGATACACTGGGCATTAGTGTGGGGGACACTAGGTACATCGCATTTGGTTTAAATAACTGTATTTTATTTCATAATATATGCGTTCATTAGAATATATTTTTTTCTGATCCAGCAGTGTCACATACTTTAAAATTATTAAATAAAAAAAAATAGTTTTTTTCTTTTAAATTTGCTAAAAATTCAAAAAGTCAAATATTTCGTAAAAAGTAAGCTTAATTTAAAAGTTATGGGTCAATTTTTTTACAGTGGATACATTTTAAATCAATTAAGCTAAAATAGTAAGCAACAAGTAGATAAAGTCAAAAGAAACGGAGAAATAATTTTTTTAATGGTCATTTAAGGGTTAAGATTGGTTGGGTTTGATTGGAGAGAATAATTCTTGTTCGATGCTGTATTTGTGGGCTAAAAAAAATATTCAGATGATAAGATTCTGATTTTATGTTGCATAGTGTTGATTTAATAATAAAAAGCTTGATTTTAGATTTTTGTTATTGTTTTAAGAATTATTCGATTTATTTTGATATTGAGCACGTAAGAATGAAGAAAATTTATAATAAGCCTGATTGGAATAGAATTTAGCTTGTGATATTTTTCCGAGTGGCACAGTCTTGTTTAAACTGTAATATTCCGGAAATTAAAAGTCATTCCTGCTAGGTATCACGATTCTTTAATCTGAATAAAGGATTGAAATCGAAAAACTCTTTCACCGAATCGTGTCAACCGTGAAGGAGCAAAATGTGCCGCAATTAACTTTTGCTCAATATGCGACGTCAAAAAAAACTTTATAAATCCGTAGCTCGTCGAATAAAACGGGGAATCGAGTCCGGTGATATATTCACATCTCGTAACTCGAATTTTGTGTGTGAAAAGGTGCAGTAGTTATCTACTCATTCAACAAGAAACCGTTTCCTGATTCAACTTAAATAACATTTCTTATTTGCTCTACTGACTTCTAACTGTGGGCACACCGGTGCCAATGATGGGGTACACAAATACCCCGGAAGCATTTACAACTCCGTATGGTTCTTCTAACTTTCCACCTGGCCCCAGCCTCATGTTTTGACACTTTCCATTCCAACAATTAACAAGTGCAGTGTATGCAAATAAATTATCCAAAACCAAACAGTTTTGTTCGTCGTTATCTTCCCCAAAATTCCACATGGAAAAGCCGTCTGCCTCCCGTACTTGAAAACGACCTCCAATTAAGGTCTCCGGGTAAAATAAAAAAATAAAAAAAAATTCACAAGTAATGACCTTTCAAATCTGAAACTGCTTCTGCTCCACTTCAGACCGAAGATGCACACGAATGATAAAGTTTTAGTGTACACTTGCACGAGAACCATCGGCAGCAACCGAAGCATATATCTGTACCATTCGGTTGAGAGACCTCGGAAAATTCCCCTGTTTGCCTAGCCATAGCCACACAATCTTCAGTTGGCTCCCTCTTAACCATATTTGGCTTAAAGGTAGGCACTTGTTGATAAAAAAAAAATTGAAAACCACAAGTAGTGGCACGGCCGGGAAGACTATTTTCACTTTGCACAGCAAATCACAGGGAAACAAGACAGGGGAACTCAAATTAAACCCAAGTTGCCCTTCACCACATCAGAGTGTTCTGCATTTTTATGACTCATTCCCACTTACTTTATGCGGTTTTAATGGTATACACGATGTGGTGGTGTACCACTATCTTGTATCTAGTATCTTTTGCTGTCTCCGCTTTGCCCACGAATTCTTATATACACAAAGCTGTGCTGTGTGGAGTTGAAGTGCGTCGAGTGGTCGCAACCAGACCTGTTGTGCTCGGATCTGTACAACACTTTCCGAGGGTTGAGAAGAATCATATTCGTGTATGAGACCGCGTGATATTTATCATCATTGTCTCGGAGAATTACCTCACCTGCCCACTGATAGTTTGAAACTGGATGTAACTCCGCTCTGCGGTGTCAGTATTCCAGGGAATATCCGTAGCCAAGGTGCTTCTCTCAGAATTTGGCAATTTACGAGGGCTGAGGTCCGGTAAGGTCATGTCGGACATTCTCATGAATGAACGAAGGAAACAGCAAGTGTCATCAGTATTTAGTTACTTTGTCGGTGCTTTTTTTTTGTTCTTCTGTTTTCGGTTCTTGTTTCGTTTAATTGGTGCGGTATCTTTGCCGCTAAACTATGTGCAGCTTATAATAAAGAATTGTTTGTCGGGCGTTTTATGCGAGGAGGGGTGACACCCCTTTTAATAATTGGTGACGTGGCTAGTTACTTGTGTGTATACGGGGAACGTGATTTTATTTCTCAAAGAGAGCAGCGCTTCTAATGAGGAAGTACAATGTCTGAGGTAATCTGAGCCGCATCTTGCGTATTTAAAAATAGCTTGACATCTGTTACTGGCTTTGTGCGTGTTGAATCATCTGTAAGTGGGTTTTTTTTACTACTTAGTTGAGATCTGGTTTTTATAGCTTCCCGCACTAATGAGTTTTTACGCTGCTGAGGCACGTAGGTCGGGGTTTTGGGGACCGTATTTGCGGTCTTATGATAGTTGAAGCTTCTGCGAACAGTCGGAGGGCTTCAGTCGAAAATTGTCAAGAGACTTGGACTTGGGATATGTTCATCTGTCGATATTATAGCGCGACGAAGAGCAGCAGAACACAGTTGGGTCTGTGACAAGATGATCATTTTTGAACGTCCTGAAACGGCGGCTGTACTAACAGACAGTGGTGAACGTTTAATGTCAGTTTATTTCAAGTCTTGTGTTCCAAAATGTTGCCACCAGACGATCGGCCCGTGATGCGACGCATCACAGTTGCAGAAAATTTCGCAACCATAGCTTAAGATTGGAACAACAAGTGCTTTGCTAACATTATACGCGTTTTTTGAGGGGTAAAATATTGTGAGGTCCATAACTGGCGTAACACACCGTTTACTTTGCCAACGGCTATATTAATATGAGTATCCCATGTTAGTGTCCTATTAAATATCACTCCCAGATTTTTGGCTGAATCAACGTACTCTATTCTGGAACCGTTAAGTTTTATGTCTGGAAAATAAGAAAGGTCCAGGGACTGTTTACTGATAACAAAACATTTAGTTTTACAGGGGTTTAGAAATAGCCCATTCCTATCGGACAAATCAGCTATCTTCCGTAGATCAATATTTATCGTTCTAGCACAGTCTTCAATCATACCAAGATGACAACTTCCATACAACTGTACATCGTCCGCATACATATGTATTGATGTTGATGTCGATACTAGTTTTGGAATATCGTTAACATGAAGGGAGAAAAGAAGAGGACCCAAAATAGAACCTTGTGGAACCCCACGATAGGTGAAAAGGAAGTCGGAAGAGTAATGTCCTACAGAAACTGCTTGTTTTCTTAGCCTTAAGTATGCCGACATAAATTTATTTATTTATTTATTTCATCTTATAAGTACAACTTATTTTAGATTACTTTGCAATAATTTATGAAGAATGCGATTATTGTTACAAATTATAATTTACTTAAAACTACAGATTTACAATGAACTCTACTCATATTAAAATCTATTAGGTTATTGTATTTATTGTAATTTACGCAAGCCATAGTGATAGGATCATTCAGACCATAATTAGTTCTGTGTCTAGGTGGCATAAAGAAAAAAATTTCCTTAGGTCGAAGAACACGAGAAGGAGCATATATATTAAATAATGACAGCAAAAACGAACAATCGATGTGGCCAGTTAAGACGTCATTGGCAAGCATTGCGGAATAATAAATCCTTCTTTTAGAAAGAGGTTTCAAATTTAATAAGGAACATCTATCGTCGTAGGTTGGAAGATTATTATTCCAGTCGAACTTTCTTAGAGCATACCTAGTAAACCTTCTTTGAATTTTCTCTATGCGAGATTCAGCATTGCTGTAAAAAGGATTCCAAACAACACAGCAGTATTCCAATATCGAACGAATCAAAGTATTATAGAGAGTTTTAAGTGTATATGGATCATTAAAATCTTTAGAGTTTCGAAAAATGAAACCTAGCATTTGATTAGCTCTGCCAACTATGTAGTCAATATGCAAAGAAAAGTTTAGTTGAGTGTCAAAAATGACCCCCTAGTCTTTTTGGTCTGAAACTCTACTCAGTGTTTTGTTTTGTATTTTATAATTAAAAAATATAGGGAACTTTTTTCTACTAAAAGTAAGAACCGAACATTTCTTAATATTAAAATAAAGGCCATTAAGAACACACCAATTATTTAAACGGTTTAAATCATTTTGTAACGCTAAGACATCTGACATACAGTTTATGGTCTTGTAGATTTTTAGATCATCTGCGTACAGAAGACATTTTGAGCTTGATACGAAAGAGGGTAAGTCATTGATAAAAAGCAGAAATAGAAGAGGACCAATATGACTTCCTTGGGGAACACCCGAAAAATTACGAATTTCATTCGAAAACGCGGAACCAATTTTAACAAATTGTTTGCGATTGGTCAAATAATTGCCAATCCATTTTAAAATACTGGAATGAATTCCAAAAAGTTTAAGTTTATTTAAAAGAACATTGTGCTGCACACGATCAAAGGCTTTTGAAAAATCAGTATATACGCAATCTACTTGGAGACGTTTTTCAATATTCTCTAAACAGTACTTGGTAAGAATAACCAAGTTTGTAGCGGTTGACCTACCACTTACAAACCCGTGCTGAAATTCAGAAATAAAAATGCGAACAACTGAGTACAACCTTTTTTTAACAGCCGCCTCGAATACTTTAGGAAACAGTTGCAGCTTAGCTATAGGTCTATAATTCTCGATACATCTCCTAGAACCCGATTTAAAAATTGGAGTTATGAGCGAAAATTTCCAACAGTCAACAAACTCGCCAGTAGATAAGGATAAATTAAATATAATCCTTAGTGGATCAACTAGGCTAAATTTGCAATTTTTAAATAACAATGGTGGATAGTTATCGGGTGCTACACTAACACTCGAGTCTAGTAATGACAATTCAGAGAGGATTTCATCATTTGTTAAGGAAATATGACCAAGGTCAGTTATATGCACCGACTGACCCGAGAAACTGCAATTAATATAATAATAAATAATAATAATTGGCGCAACAGGTCCGTATGGACCCAAGCCTAGCTTCTCACAACCATTCGTCTTGTGTGAGTTTTTATTTTTGGGACGAATGGAAGGGATCTACAATTTTATGCCGAGTCCAAACGGCCAATTGAGAAGCTCTTTCATGACAGTTATACTCTCGGATGTTTGTCAGACGTTCGCGAGAGGTGGCGCAGCGAAAAAAACCTTAAGTTGGGTTTTTCTCGGGATTCGAACCTGGGACCCCTCGCTTAGTAGTCCAACACACTAACCACTAAGCCACTGCGCAATTAATATGCTCACTAACAAAGTTCGACTGGAAAAATTTTGCAAACATGTTACAAATTTCGTTTACATTACTACTAGAAATCCCGTTCAGTGACATGCAAGAAGGTATTCCTAAAGATTTCCAATTTTGGTGTTAAGAAATGACCAGAAAGCTTTAGAATCACGTTTTATATTAGTTTCAATGGTTGTAACATAGTTCTTGTATACAAACTTCTTTAAAAAATCGTATTCTTTTTTCAAACGCAAAAATTCGTGACGCAGAGATGGATCGCTTTTACTTTGTTTACACATCTTATACGTATAGTTCTTCAATCTAGATAAACTCTTATTAAACCATGCCGGTTTATTAGATCTTTTTACATGTTTAATTGGTACAAACATAGAAATCGCGCGTTCAAGTATTTTTTTAAATTGCGAGAACGCATTATTTAAATTACGGGAATCAATGATATTTGCCCATTCAACACCATTAAATGAAACAGCGGATGGTGAAAAACCGAACAATGTAGAGAGCTTTTTGCATAAGTTATAGTGATCGATAGTATCAAAAGCCTTAGAAAAATCCAAAAGTATTAAAATGGTCACTTTGTCCTCGTCCAGAGCCTGTCTTATCTCTTCAACTACGTTTATGACCGCACTTACGCAGCGTTTTTCCTAAAACCAGATTGCATCGATGAAAGCAAGCTATTTGAGTGAACATGACAGTTAATTTGCTTCTGCATTATCCTCTCAAAGACCTTCTTTACTGTTTGGACTTTTTGCGATAGGAACAATCTTCGAATTTTTCCATTGGAAAGGATATACACCGGTTGTTAGAATATGATTGAAGACATGGGTTAGGGCATGTAGAATTGTAGGAAGAATGATTTTAACAAATTTTGGATGTATTTCATCCAAACCAACTGCATTCGACTTCACTCACAACAAGCTTGCAACAACATCTGTTTCAAGCACACAAGAAAATTCAAAACTGTCTATTAATGCGCCAGGAGAGACGGATGAACTTGAAGGAATAACATTAAGATCAGGGATAGGAAGTGCGACGAAATTGTTGTTCAGTGTGTTTAAGTCTAAATTATCGTCCAAACTAGGGTTATTTTTGCCAGTTCCTATTGCACGAAGATTTTTCCAAAGCTGTCGACCTGTCAACGAGGGATTCAATTTGGTCTTATAAAATCTCTGTTTACCGCTGCCCTTATTTTACTAACTACCTGTTTGCGCCGGGTACGATAGAGGCAGAGATGAAAATCGAATCTATAGCGCTTCCACTCTTTATAAGCCTGATTCCGTAGGTTCATAAGATCCCTAATTTCGTTAGTAAACCAACTACACTGGCCATTCCGAATCGGTTTCATTTTTAGTGGAACATGCCTGTGAAATAACATATAGATGTTGTAATTAAGGAACTGAATTTGATCAAGAGGGGAGGATTTTTGCGGGCTCAAAAATATATATTTGCCATCACTAACTTCTAAGCCGTCAATGCAGTTGCCCGATCAATTCCAGAACTGAAAGTTATACAAATAAGAGTATTTTTAGTTCCTCCGGTTGAGTGCACATTTGCACGATTCTACCCCACAATCAAGAAGCCGCAGTGTGTATAAATCTCCCTAGAGAAGGCCCAACAAAAATGCATAAAATAAATGGCCACGCTGGCCCAAGAGCTCGCAGCTTAATTTCTTAAATACACCTCGCCGAATGGCTGTACAAAGTGCACATTAACAAATTCGCCTCCATTAATTATGATGAAATTAAATGCGCACCTCCCCATGGTATAAAATTCAATCTTCTATACTTCCACGTTAGACCCCATCCATATTTACTCACACATTATGTAATTAGCAGGCGCAACCGACTTCTCTTCGCATATTTCGCTTCCGTCTCTCTTGCTTTTGGCATAATTATTATCGCCTGGCATACTTCTAATTGCGGATGTTGCACTATCCCATCCCCTTTTTTTCTGCGGTACTGCCTCGCAAACTGAATATTCTCAGGACCGACTGAGAATGCACGGAATGTGCTCTGGTTAGCTTGGTGGTTCTCTTTGATTTAGATTCTTATCCGAGACCTCCAGCTCCAAGCCATATACATAATGTACCTCGGAAAATTTACGGCCAATGCCATGCTGCGGGAATTCTATTTCATTCGGTTTGATGCTGCCGATCGCCCGGGTGTTGCCGCTTAGATTTCCACCACGTTTTTGCTGGAGCGCAAAATTTCCTCAGAAATATGCAAAAAAAAAAAAAATATCCACCATGGAATGCACTCACTCACATGGTATCGGTCAAATAGCTCGGCTCTAGTTCAAAGAAAAAAATATCGCAACCTAAACGGAGTCCTTTGAAACCGTGGAAAGGTATTTCGCTGACAACAACTGCTAATTGCTTTGTGTTGCAGAACGGAAGCCGAAATGGGCAGTTCAGCGCAGTTTAGAGTTCATGGGAACCGCAAATGCCAACGATAGGTGTAACATCCTTCAGCGCAACCTCCAGCGCATGTCTAATCCAAGTTATTTGCGGTTAAATTATACCATAAATCAATCCCAAAGTGTGGATCGTATTTTATTACAACCGCTCTGGGTTTAACGTGTGCTGCAGGCTTGTGTGCAAGCGGCGCACTTACCTACCGCAACATTTGCCTTCAAACGACTTTAGACCACAAATTCGTGTTGGTATAGTCGATTCGCTTAAGATCTAAATTTTATTGAAATGAGTCTCAATATCAGACGTGTCGGTGGTGAGTCGTCGCATGTGGAGTGAAACCGATTTGGCAATGAAAGTGGCCGGCGGCGGCTTCCAAGCGGATTGATTGATTGAGTGTGAGTAGTAGGTTTGACGAGCAAATGTTTGGGGTGCGTTATGACACACGAAATACAAATAGAGAGTGGTTTGGTCGTAACTTTGAATAGTAGAAGTGTTTGAAGCCTTTTGGTATACAACTTCCTTTACGTCGTCATTAGGTACTCTGTTCGAAAACACTGAAAGAGAAAATGCCAACCGAAAGGTTGTCTAAAGTAGAAGTGAGTTGGGGCGAGTGTGCTGGCGAGAGGTCTCAGGTTCGAACCCCATCTTAAGGTTTTTCCACTGCGCCACCTCTCGCGAACGTCTGACAAACAGCGAAGAGTGTACTGTCCCGAGAAAGCTTCTTAATTAAGGCGCTCAGACTCGCCATATCTAAAATTGTAGGTGGCTTCGATTAGTAGGAAAAATCAAACCTCACATTTACTAGTGTTTGTGAGCTTAGGCTGCCAATATTTACGAAGTTGTTCTTCCATGGATGCGGTCATAACACGGCAGCTTCGTGAACAGTAGGTAATGCTTTCAACACCCACCAAATGTTTATAAACAGGTAGATCAAATATGACAGTTAATACAACTTGTTTAAAAATGTGTGCATACCTTCAGGCTGATTTGGAACAATTGGCTTTGTTCTCTCTTCGCTGTACAATTTGTACTATAACAGATAACCACGGTCGCCACGGTTTAGTCTCTTCAAAACATTAAAGCAGTTCTATGTCGAACCAGCTGCCTAGTTTCATGGCATCGTTGCATTGGACAAAAATACGTTTTAGAGACTCTGGCGGAAGCTGTTGCCGACATTATTTTCTTATTGCTCATTTCAACTCGAGTAAACGCAGTCTCACCGCACCAGAGATATTTTGGGGCGAAGAAGTGTTTTTCATTGCCTGGGTGAGTCCGATTTAAAAAAAAAAAGAAATACCTGAGCTTAACAAAGAATATAAGCGTAGAGAATAGGAAAGTTTTCCATGAATGATGGTCAAACCCATCTACTTTTGAATCGATGAATACATCTTCCAGCGAAAGGGCTTCGTACCAACTTATTCGGTGTCCTAGTGGCCCGCGCTCATTCTGGTCCATGACAGAGACCATAAGCAACAGCTTTAGTTGCTCCTCCTTTTAAAAAAGTGTCTCTTATTATTGCTTACATATATTTTCGAGGAATTCTGTAATCTTCATTCAGCACAATTGACAGGCATCGATGACAGATTTGATATTTCGACAACAAGCAATTTAAGGCACTCTTTAAGAAATGGATCGTAAAAAGGCCGCCGGACCGTAAGAAGTCATTTAAAACTGTGCAATTGCACTAAAACGTCAGCAATAATATTTAGACTGATCGTCGAGTTCTAATCGTGGGCGACATTTCGATCTTGCTGGAGGACCGTTCGCACTGATGGGCGAAGGCAATAAATAGCCACCGTCAGTCAAAAGCTGTAACCTGGTACATTTTTAACGGCTCCTCATAAAGAGCAGAGCATTAGGGACGTTAGACTCTTACAGACAGCCACTGAAATTCCACGGACTTATACAACAAGTCGTTCTAGGCAGACCGATTCAAGTGCCAGTAGATGGATAACGATTGGGTGCCTCGTGCATGTGTCAATAATCGGCCTCTGTCCATGAATAACAATATTTTTAGCTTATGACGGGACACTTTCATATCTTCCCTTTCTGGCTCGTAAAGTTTAGTAAATTGCACAGGCAGAAATCTGGGCAAATCTATCTTGGAAATGAAGATCTGAGGCCCGATTTCATATATGCGTGAGTTTTCACCCTTAATTCACTCACAAATTGCGCAATTTTTTACCAATGCAATCCAGAGCTTAGTTCTTATGAGATGAATAACCCTTTTTTTCGGCCGAGGGAGTTGAAAATAATATTCCTCTTAGTTCGCTCTTTTGTTGCTTTGTTTCTTTTTCACAATCGTACCTCATCAAAAAATGATAGTGTACAGATTTTTTCGTGTACTTCTAACAGTAAAAATCGCCACTCCTATGGAATAGGGACACAGGGTGTGATGGTCTGTTGAGTGTTGAATGTGTGAAGAAAAATTCACATTTGCAAAATTTTGTTCTCGGGGTGAATAAATCTTTTAAACTGTATATACAGGGTGGACCAAATACAAGTTTATTTTTGAAAATGCAATAAAATTAACAAAATTAAATTTTTTCCATGAATTATGGCTTTATTAGTAAGAGCCAATATTCCCATTGCTTATGGAACACAACGTCGTTCCAGTGGCTGCCTTGACTGGCTTCGCAGTAGCGCATTCTGTCACTCCAATTTTCTAAGACCTTCTTGATGATTTCGGGCCTTAACTCACGGATTGCGTGGATGATAATGGATTTAAGTACTTAAATAGTTTCCGCATTATTGGCATAACATCGGTCCTTTACGGTTCCCCACAAAATAAAAGTCCAAAGGGGTCAAATCGCGGCTCCGCGAAGCGGCCAATTGACATCGCCAAGACGGCTAATAACACGATTTGGGATTTTGGTGCGCAAAAGATCGATTGTATGGCATGGGCTGTGTGGCATGGCGCGCCTTCCTGCATGAACCAGAGATTGTCCAAATCCATGTCTTCAATTTCAGTAAAAAAAAGTCGTTTAACATTGTTCTGTAACGCCCACCGTTGACCGAAACGTTGTTCCCAGCCTCATTTTCGATGTTCGTGAATTGAGTCTCACACTCTCGGCTACAGCAGCCACATTCTCATCTGTGATCAACGTACGACGACGGGGACTATGAGTGTTGTCCACTAGCACATCAGTCTTTACGCTTGAGTGTTGTCCACTAGCACATCAGTCTCACGATCTTTTTGCACAAAACTTATTACCAGAGTGAGGGCTGTGTAGCCAAAACAGTGCGTTTTTTGAAAAAAAGTTTCGGCTGAAGTTTGGGCTACACAGCACTCACTTTGGAAAGAAGTTTTGTGCAAAAAGATCGTGAGACTGGTGTGCTAGTGGACAACACTCAAGCGCAAAGTGACTCAATTCGTTCCGCGGAGGAGTTATACTGACTTTCTGTCAAAATTTCGATCGGGAAACAGCTGTCAGTGTCAAAATAACCTATGATTTAATAAGAAACAAGATGGCCCACCCTTTACAGCTACTATTAATCAAATTTACCGTCACGTTTGCGGAATTTGAACAAGATGGTGAAATCAGTTTTGCAAAGTCGTACAAAATCTTTGAAGTCGGAAAGTGCAACTTATTCTTTTATACAAGCAAATAAAAGCTGTTTAAATAAACGAAGACTGGCTGGCGCTGTCAGAAAAAGAAACTTTTAGCCCTAAAATTAAAAAAAAAAATCAGTTTTGCAAAATCGTACAAAATCTTTGAAGTCGAAAAGTGCAACTTATTCTTTTATACAAGCAAATAAAAGCTGTTTAAATAAACGAAGACTGGCTGGCGCTGTCAGAAGAAGAAACTCTTAGCCCTAAAATTAAAAAAAAAAATCAGTTTTGCAAAATCGTACAAAATCTTTGAAGTCGAAAAGTGCAACTTATTCTTTTATACAAACAAATAAAAGCTGTTTAAATAAACGAAGACTGGCTAGCGCTGTCAGAAGAAGAAACTTTTAGCCCTAAAATTAAAAAAAAATATATATATGCGTGACTGGGTCGCACATGGCTTAGGTTAGGTTAGGTTAGTGGGCTGGCGTGGAGAGTTCCGCGCCACACTCAGGTCAAAATCGACCCATTGTGATACCCGTCGCGGGAAAAGGTTTGTGCCTTACCCGTAGTAACCTATTCTTGACATGACTTACTACTTCAAGCTGTACATTTTTTTGTTGTTTTAAGGAAGGCGCCAACAGAATTTAACATATCTCAATGCATATAGAGGAGCATTCTTTTTTGGGATCAAGCTTTATTTGATCGGATACGATCCTGATGCAGATGGGCTCAAAGCTTAAAAGATGACAAACATATCTGTTGGAGCTAAGTTAAGCTAAGTTCATAATTTTTTTTTGAGAAAAGTCTGTTAAAATAAAGACGTAAAAAAGATCGCTACAAGCTACTGATATTGTCGATCGCCAATAAGTAGTCCACTTGACTTTTCGTAGACACTTTTGAATTTTTACTCGAAAAGTGATTTGCGGAGTGTTTGACTAAAAAGAGACTGCAAGGTGATTTGTTTCTCCAAAGTCATGGGAGCAGCTACCCTTGCCTTTTATGAAAGACCCCATATACAATCTCCGAATATACAACACAACAACCGAAAACCCTTTTCCAAAGAACAATACAAACTCGGAATGCCCACTGACAACCGCGAACACCAACGATCACTATCTTCCACCCCGATTTTCAACTCAAAACTGTTGACACTCTATCCTTTTAGTGTGACTGGCAATGTCAACAATGCCTCCCATCAAACAACACACACACAATCTCGACAAACATCAATTTCGTGATAATGTTCAGTCAAATATATCAATTTAATGATAGCCATCTTCTGTAAGCTATTCCCATAAGGACGCCGCGTCCCTTATATTGTTTGTTCGCTCATTATGAGGAACACACACAAAGTTTGAGGAGCACACAACAAACACAGGTCACGCGTTCGTGACCCTTTTTCCACCAAACAATGCATCTAAATCTAAATCTAAATCCATTTTACCATGAGTAAGTTTTGTGTCAAAGAAAAAAGAGAAGAGTTCACCAAGAGCGCCGACAGTGTCATATTTGTTGATTTCTTTTTTTGTTTGGCCAGCATAATTCATCGGAAAAGAGCTGAAAAGGGTCCAAGTTTAGGTCAATTGTGACCACACGCAGTCCGAATGGATTGATATACCCGTAACATAAGCGGGTTGATTGTGGTTAGGTAATGGGGAACAAAGTGAATAATTAATTGCCCTGCAGTGTGTCTAGGGCTTTTCGGTTTAAATCTGTGCTAAGAATGGTTGTGATGCGGGTGAGCAGTCGATTTGTAATGAGAGAGGACTTACATTTGCACTATTGCATCCAACGATGTCAATACCAGCATCCAGACCCTCTGGGGTCGAATTGCCGCATCCGTGTGCAACCAATACGTCTCTGACTTTTGTGGATCAATCAATAAAAAAAGTCAGCCACGTTATAGTAATCGATCACGGATTCGGTAATTCAACTCCTGCTTTCACGAAAATTCAAACTGAAAAGTCAACTTTCATCGAAGACTCACCGCACTTCAAAATTACCGCACAAAAAAAAAACGAAAATCTTTCCCACATAAAAAGACAAACTGACGTCTTCATAGTTTTAAATAAAATAAAAAAAAAAACAACATCGCGGCAGCTCCAACTTGTTACATAATTTTACGCCGATTGCTGTCACACACTCTGGTCTTCTGCGGCAATTTGTACGTATCTGCGCTTGTTCCTAATGAGCTCCGCAGCTCACCCGAATCCGCACTATCTCATTAAGCAAACGCCAAGAGGCCAGACTTCAGCTGGAAATTGCATTTCGATTTTTCAATAATCTTCATCGTTGGTGGCCAATCCCTTACAAGTTGTCTAAAGTCTTAACTCCTCGCGAACGGCGCGTTAAACATTTGATTTTATTATTATTGTTATATTGGTGGTAATTGCAAGTGCAGTCAAGAATCCAATAAACTGCTCTAAAGAATTATCCGCGTGTATAAGAAAAGCAAACAAAATGTCATTCAAATTCCGTTCCGATGAACTTATCACGCGTTAACATCGCACATCACATCATCGTCGAGCCGTCGCGTTGTCGTCGTCATCTGGACACCACATGTGTCGGGTGTTGTTGTTGTGTTGGCCGCTCTTGACTCGAGTTGGAGTTTGTCTTGTGTATCTGGTTCTAGATTCGCCAGCTGGCTTGGCTAAGTCAAAGATATCACTTGTTGTGCGCACAATAACGAGTGTGATCCATCGGAGGAGGAGCAGAAGGAGGAGGATGAGGGAGACAACAAAACAATGTGTCTATCCGTGCAACGAGCAGCTGCAGTTATTTTTAGAAATATGATCTGACAATAATGAACACCACCAGCACCGCCAATCCCAAATGGCAAATTAGTTTAGTGCTCTCGGTATTTCGAATGCGGAATCCGATACATACACGTATGCATGATCCAATCTGCGTACATAATGTCAATCAATAGCAATTATAATGCGCGAGCGCGCCAAGGCCTCGAGCGCGCAGGCGCGCACGGATTCAGCTTGGTATCTCTTACTTTTCGCTGGCCTGTCATCTGGGTAATAGGCTCACAGATGCGAGCGGCTCAATATGTAGGCCCCGGCGAATAACTGGTGCGGATAAATGTTCTTTTTCCAGATGATTAAACGCGCACAGCAATATAATACCCGCACCGACTGTATACGGACGATTCTGGTTTAACCTGATTCCGGTATTCGTTGCGACTTAATAAACTGTCACTTTGTGTCAGCACTGGAGAAGGTAGATACCAAAGCCCAAAGGGACAAGCTCGTCATTCTGGCACAGATAACAGGAGAACAAAACTAAATTCAGCTCTTTCGCTATGCTATCAATCTCGGCAGGGAACAATAAAGCAAGATCAGTCGTGAGAATTATTATAATCGCATAAATTTAAATTAGACAACGAAAGGCATTTATCTGCATAACCGGTGTAAAGTGGGGGGGGATTTGTCGCCCCCAGCCGATGCCCGATGTGTATACTCGCATCTTGTCAAATGGTGCTTAATTAATTTATTTTTAACAGAGAAATTCAAATTTGAAAACAGAACTCCGTTCCATTAAATGCTGCGGCGATGAATATAATTTTGTTTGTTTCATCGGTTCATTAACCCAATCGGAGGAGAGATGATGATCATCTTGCTGATTGTATACACGAGGAAATTTGAATTCGAATCGAGTGTGGAATGGAATACATCTGAATGCTGGATGGATGATAAATTGAGTGGAACGCCCGAATACCGCATTTAATATGGATTCCGACGATGGCTGGCTATTAATCTAGAATTCGATGGTATCATCTTTGATCAATTACCATTCGAATTGAGGGGAAATTATGAGTTATCGTGTTTGAGGATTTATTCTGGAAAAGGATTCTTTAAAAACAGTTTTGTTGAGCAAATGCTTTAGATGGAGTCTGGCGGGATAGGTCACGATCTGGTGTCAAGAGCGGTGGTGTAAGAGGATCGACAATTCTGTTCAATCGTGAAATGATTTAGGTTGTTGTTAAGGACCACTGTATTTGTTTAGATACAGACTTGGTCTACAAATTCGTCCAGCCGTTTATTTTCAAATATGGCCCAGTAGTTTAATGAGCTTCTCTTTTTTTTGCAGAGAAATACGTTTACACCTCTCATCCAATGACCTCAGCTACTTATAAGATCAGGGCCGGCATTCTGTAAGGCGATAACTTTTAAACGTTTTCGTGCGCACGAACAGTTTGCTTCATCTAACATTAAAAACGAAAGAAATTCTCGTGTCCGCGAAAAAAAAACAAACGATCACATTTTCTTTGACGTTTTCGCTTTTCTTGTAACCTTAAAAACGAACAGATTTTATCGTCTCCACGAAAGAAAACAAACGAAAGTTATTTTCTTGACGTTTATCATTTTCCAATTTATTCTTTTTGAATCTGGTGGTGTTTGATTGTGCTGAATATTTTATTACAAATGCTAGCAAACTATTATTTGTTGATCAGTGATAGCGACGAAAGTGAAGTGGAAAATGAACATGTAAGCTTAAGAAAAAAAAATGCAGGATTGTTCGAATCCTCTCACATTACCTGACAAAAGGTTGGTTTATTCAAATTTGATTCTTAGTTGAAAAGTTAATTTTTCTTTTTAGTTTTGTTCAACGTTTTAGATTAAACAAAGCCGCCTTTAAGTATGGGCTGGAAAATATTAAATTGCGTACAGGTACACGAAATACATACGTGCCTCCTATTTTGAATCTTTCCTCAACATTGGAGGGCTGGAGGAGGATACCAATGGTTACTTGGAAATGATTTTATTCCTCCTCTAGCACAGAACACAGTATTTAAAATATTGCACGAATGTGTTGATGCATTGGAAGATATTTTCTGTGAATGGATTATTTGACCAACAGAACTAGAAGCAAATATGACTAAAAGCTACTTTTATTAAACACATAAAATTCCTGGTGGTAAGTTACAGCATAAAAAATAAAATACATCCACTTTGACTATCTACAATATTAATTAGTAATCGACTGTGCTGATGCGAACCATGTTAGTTTGCACCGTCCTAGGTACTACATTTTTATTCCATCCACCTTTGTCAACAATCAAATTCAACGGACAAAATATTTTCAGTTGTCAAAATAACTTAACGAAAATAAAACGACATACTGAACTCTAATTTTGTTGTCACACAGCTTCTTAAACTTAGACGAATTTGCAGAAGAAAACGTTTGGAGTTACATGAAGCAAATTTTCGCTTTCGCGTGATTTCTTTCGTTTTTATAAATGTGAAAGTGGTTTTCGTTTCGTTTTTTACAGAATTCCACCCCAGATTTAAGAATGTAGCCCTTCTTAATATAAAAAAAAAGCCGATGCACTATACAACTATTGCGGTAGCTAACCTATACAGAAAGTTGGTTAGAAATGCAAATATTCAACCGCATTTCAAACGTTCGATTCGATATTGTTCAGTCGCACGTACTTCGCTCCAAGATGACATAAAATCTTAGCCCCGAGACATAGTTTAAATCAAATTATTTTAAATGAATAAATCGACTTTTAAATAGAATTTAAATTTATTGAAATTAAATTAAAATTGAAAAATTATAAAAAAAATTCTTGATTTCTTGAATTCTTGTTCGTTCACTTTTAATGATTCAATATCAATGATATAATTTCATGTAAGAAAATATTAAATAATAATTTTTTTTTAGTAACACCTATTTTGGATTTATTTATTTTGCTAGGTTGTAGCTTTTAAAGTTGATTGCAACACAAGTCAATGCCAGCCGTTTATGTTGGGGGTGGTCTGAATTTGAAAACTTGTCTTTCCTTTAACGAAGATTACATTTTTACTGAATTAAAATCTGAAGCTTATTTTAGGAAGCATACTACTCGCCCTTACAGACACTAACTGCGATGAATGCTATAAAGTAACACCTCAGCCTTCTTTAAAAAACGTGGCACAGAAAACTTACGGACTACGGCCATATGATTTAGCTCTCTAAAATGTTTACTTAATTTTAAGAGCTCATCTCCAAATGTTTGTCACCATCCATTCCTCGGAAGATCAAGCTACATTCTACTATATTGAAATATACAGTTCCATTGCATCGCGACTTTTGACAAATTTGGTCTCCTGTGATCCTAAAATAGGACTGTACATCTTAAAGACAGAGTCTTCTATATTCACCTTGCATGTTTTTATTCTAATATTTTTCGAGAAGCAACTGGGTTAAAAAAAAATAATTTAAAAATATTCAGTCCCATTACTAGCTTAAATTAATCGGCGTGACGTTTACTGCATCCAATAAAACAGTTTACTACTCAATCCACGAAGCAGTAGGAACATTCCTATTCCTAAAAAAATGAAGTGGAAGTGACCTACAATTTTTTTCCCAGTCTATATGGATGAATTGGGTATAACTTTAGACTTTTGTGAACAGTTACACCTTTGTTATGTTTATCAGCCTTCGTAAGATATATATAATTTTGTTTTTCAGATGATCGAACCTAAGGATTAAGTTTTTATCTTAGTACAGCTCCAATAAGCCGCACTGACATCCATTGGCAGGCTTCAAGGTTTACCCTTTTATACATTTTAAAGATTTTCCGCTGTAAAGTTACGACTTTCTCAAAATTACTTTTAACTATTTAGTTCATTCATATGCAGTTCACTGTCCAAGATGTTTATGTTGGACACCGATGTGTCGCTGGAAAAAACTAAAATCCGATCAACATTTATTGAAGCCAAAATTAGTAACACAAATGTCCTTAAATAACGTTCGTCCTTTTGAACTTCAAAGTTCAATAAGTTTTATTGCCAGACCGCATTTTTAAACGAATTCGTTTGTGAAATACACAAGCCTGCTTTCGATGATGATGGCACCTAAGAAATATGTTGATTTTCCCTGTGAAGGGATCGCATCAGTGACCATTTAACTAATTGTTTAAAAATACTACTTCGATACTTAAAATCGGCACAAGCCATAAATCATTAACCTACAGTACCTACAGTAATTAACATGAAAAACATAAAAATGTGCATAGCAGACGACAAACAAAAGATCGAACTGGTTTTGTTTTTAGATAATTAGCTCAAACCTTAAACTTACCTGCAAAGCCCACTCTGAGCACAAGTGCTATAGAGTCTGAGTCCCACCGTTGACTATAGCCAGTCGAGGAAAGGTATTGACATCACTGGTAGCGAAACTTTACAGTTCCTCATCCTTCAGGTTCGGTTGATGTTTAAAATGAGTTGCTATCCATCTTGTTGCATAGGTACCCGTAGGTGGCACTACCAAGAGTGTGATTTAAAACCAAGCACTAACGTGGACGAAGCTCATAATTCCCGCTCAAGTAGCAACGGGTATGTGACTCCTTTAAACCTATAGGTAGGCTGACGGAAAAGTTACTTTCTGTTTGCAAATTTGATAACGATGAAGAAATTTTCATTCATAACAAGCCCAAGAAAAATTCAATGACCAATATTTGGAATTAAAAATAAAAATTTCTACAACAAAATTCTGAAAAATATTTAAGGAGTATTTAACATTAAGGAGGGGCTTACAGTTATATTGTAAGATCGTCACCACTGAAGCTCAAAAAGGTACCCTCTTGACCAATCTCTCTCCAATTCATGTTTGTTTCGTTAGCTTATGTCGAAACCAAATATTGACAACGGAAATAATTGAAAAACAAGTAAAAGTGTTATCATCGGCCTGGCCGATGCTTTGAGACGCTAAACTTGCGAAATTGGTTTTGAATGGGAGGTACCAGAACATTACCCAATTTTAATATCAACCTGACGACGAAAAAAATAAGTCCTCTCCCAAAATTTCACTTGCGTAGGTCGATTTGACGGAGAGACACATGGCCCCTTATATTGATTTTGTATGGGAGGTTCCAGAACTACTTGACCGACATAGCCCATTTTCAATACCAACCTGACGACAATAAACAGAAGTCGTTTCACCCAATTTCAATCGCCTTGGTAGATTCTTTTCGATGCTATCGTGTTTTCAGCATGTGTTTTCGAATATTGATTCTGTATGGGAGGTACCAGAACTACTTTACTTACATAGCCCATTTTCAATACCAACCTGACGACGATAAAAATAAGTCATTTCACAAAATTTCACTTGCCTTGGTAGATTCTTTTCGACGCTATCGTGTTTTCAACATGTGTTTTCGAATATTGATTCTGTATGGGAGGTTCCAGAACTACTTGACCGACATAGCCCATTTTCAATACCAACCTGACGACAATAAAAATAAGTCATTTCACAAAATTTCACTTGCCTTGGTAGATTCTTTTCGATGCTATCGTGTTTTCAACTTGTGTTTTCGAATATTGATTCTGTATTGGAGGTTCCCGAACTACTTTACCGACATAGCCCATTTTCAATACCAACCTGACGACAATAAACAGAAGTCGTTTCACCAAACTTCAATCGCCTTGGTAGATTCTTTTCGATGCTATCGTGTTTTCAACATGTGTTTTCGAATATTGATTCTGTATGGGAGGTTCCAGAACTACTTGACCGACATAGCCCAATTCAATACCTACGTGACGACGAAAGAAAGAAGTCGTTTCACCAAATTGCATTCGCCTATGTAAATTATTTTGGGCGCTATCGTGCTTTCAACAGACAGACAGACCACAAAGTGAATATACCTTCCTGTGGAGGGTATAATTGAAGCATAAAACTGAGCCTACCTTTAGGCGTAAGTTAAAAATACTGTTTGCACTTTTGGGACCCGATAAACTGCTTTCAGCCATTTTTTTACTTTCACCAAGTAGAACCTTTTATCGAAAAGTTGTATGAACATTCTTCAATTTGTAAGTTCCCAAATATCCGCTTGAGGGGATCGTACTTGGTTTCAATATTCGCTGCATTTTTAAGGCATTCGTAACCTCTGACCATGAAATAAACGCTATTTGTAGGATTTTTGCCCATGGTATTCTGTTGTTTTTTTTTTTTGATTGGGCTTCGCTTTAAATACATTTCTGAATATTCAAACTTCAAAAAGTAAAAGTCGATCAACTGCTTGATCGATGGAGCATTAGTTGGTGTCCTTTTACACGAATCATTCTCCCACGCCGAAAATGAACTTCTTCTTCCGTCACAAATCAATTTTAATCGTGTGTTTTCTAAACACCTAGTAAATGTGCTGCAGCCCTCTGGTGTAGATTTATTGAAGCCAATTGAGTCATTTGTTCCAGTATCCGCCGAGCTTTATATTCCTATGAACTATAGGGTATACCTCAAGTCGTACTTTGTTTTGAAAACCACAAGCAACTATTAAGTCCATGTTATTCTTGAAAAAAGGGCGAACATTTTTATTAAAAACCGAAACATAAACCGTCCTACATGTCCCACTATACCCATACAACCGACATTTGGCTGATGGCGGGATTACACTTCAGACATTTCGAATTAATTCTTAGCAGCTTTCAGTCACATATTACATTAACATTCTTTTGTTTGACTGCTCACACATCCCCACAGCCTCGAGATACACATCTAAAACTCTTCCTATTGCCGAACCATTATTTATCCATTTGCTGTGCAATGACACTTTATCTATATCAGCGGTCCAACACAATAACCGGATTGACCTTCGCTTCGGATGGGGGATATCTGAGAAATTTCTCTTTTTCCAGCCTCCACCTACAGGTCAAGTGATGGTAATACTCTTGACATATTTTCCTTTTTGTTTCCTCCTCCAGCCGAGCTTATGAAGGTCCGAATTCAAATTTTTTTAATAAAAGAATTGATAACGAAACGCGCTTATAACCAGTTCCCGCATGTTAAACACTTGCCCCAAGAAAACCCACAAAAGATGTTTTTTTTTTTTCTGAATAAGAACAACAAACATAAGTCCCAGAATGAAACACCAACAAAGCGGACAAGATTTGGGTCAAATAGTGAAATCCACTTAAAGCTCCAGACTCCACGCAACGCTTAGGGCACTCTTACTTTTATTTTCCAGGGGGAAGAATGGAAAACTTGAAAGACAACACAGCGGACCCTTAATCGGGCTGGTGGCTTTCATTGCATAGCAAATTTGTTGGGTCAGTTAGATTCAGTTAACTCGGCTTCTGGATAAATGTGTAGGCATTGTACTATTAATGAGTGTAATTTCCAAGCCTAAGCAGGCGGTCGGAGTAAACACAGAACAGCTATTATGCAGAGCATCAGAGCGGGCTCTGAAGAAGTGAAATCCGGGAATTGTTTGGTTTTTGTGAACTCCCTGGTTCAGGCGAGTTCGCTAAATGTGTCAGATTGCGATAGAAAGCCTTTGAAGCCGTTTATTGCCCAAGGATGTTTATGGTAAAGCAGAAAAAAAACCGTCATTTAATCGCCGGCAGGATGTTGGAATTCTTTAGCGCAATCAAGCTTGATTATATGTTCAAAGAAATTCGAGACCGATTTGGATCTTTTTTGTGTCCTTGTGCGTAGGGCTTGTATACAGAGTTTGCACCTGTCGGTATACCGACTTAGTTCCCATGCAGCTGTGCTTAAATTCGTGTCCAAAGCGATTTTTAATTGCAAGGCTATGGGAGGGAGAATCCATTGAATTGGCGACGGTGACAGTGTTTTATGTTGTTCAAGGTCCGAAGTGGTTTTATAGTAATTAATCCGTAATGGAGGGTAGCTTCAGCGAACTGATGGACTTTGTACAAGGAATCGGAACTGTCTGAACTTGAATTCTGAGAATAAATCGAGTTGGGCTTATGGTCATGTGTGCAGTTAAGGGAGTTATTGCCTTAAATGTGACTCGCTTACAAGGCAAGGCATGGGATTTTTACACATATGGACTTGATAGTAGAGGTTCATATTTGGTTAAGGCGCGCTAATGAAACTCCGTATTTGAAGAGCTCCGCTTGTAAACCTATAAAGCTGGTGGACTTATTCAGCCTTTTGTGTAGCTAATCTAACCTTTTCTACAATGAGTGTTGTCACTGTCACATTCACTAAAAGTATGGGTCCTTTTGTTGGCAGTTCACACTCATTTAGCAGCTGCTGAGAAACACTTTCTATTATCTGCATTTCGGTGAATTTAGGTTCTCATTAAACAAAAAGCCTGCATCCGGGTCTTAAAGCTGTCATCCCGTTGCCCAGATTTGTCAAAAAAACCCTGAGTATTCCTCCGATGAGAGTCTTTATTATTCTTTAGCAGACTGCGTTGGCACTTTTACATTGTACACATTAAGCCCTTCTTCTCCGTCTTTTTCAGATTAAATAAGCTTTTCTCAATATCTCCCTGCAACGTTTCCACATGACCTTTTCTCGGTCAAGTTTTTTGGTCGACCATTTTATCCATTATCATGCTGGAGGCTCGTTTTGGGATAGTTTGATAGGGGAAATTTTATATTTTGCGAGTTTATAAGTTCGTCAATGTTATGCCAACAAATTTATTCAAATACTCGAACCTTAAGTAAGTTTGGAGCTCTTCTTTCAGATATCGAAAAAGTGGAAATATGGCAATAATATCTGTGGTTATAAGTGAACACAGTAGTTAAGCGCTGACCTACTGAAAGAGAGGTCTCTGGGGGATAAAAAAAACTATGCTTAAAGTTTTTTTTCTCACTGCGCTATATCTTCCAGGCATCTACAAACATCTGGAGATCCTTTCGGATTCAGCTGTTTGAGTTCGGGCTTTTTTCCCAAAATTTACGAGAAGCTAGGTTAGAAGTATTGAAGTCGAATGGTCTGACAATTCCCTTCTTTTTGTCCCAAAATTTGTGAGAAGCTAGGTTGAAGTCCTATTAAAATCGAATGGTCTGACAATTCCCTTCTTTTTGTCCCAAAATTTGTGATAAGCTAGGTTAGAGTCCTATTAAAATCGAATGGTCTGAGAATTCCCTTCTTTTTGTCCCAAAATTTGTGATAAGCTAGGTTAGAGTCCTATTAAAATCGAATGGTCTGAGAATTCCCTTCTTTTTGTCCCAAAATTTGTGAGAAGCTAGGTTAGAGTCCTATTAAAATCAAATGGTCTGACAATTCCCTTCTTTTTGTCCCAAAATTTGTGAGAAGCTATGTAAGAGTCCTATTGAAGTCAGGTGGTCTGACAATTCCCTTCTTTTTGTCCCAACATTTGTGAGAAGCTAGGTTGAAGTCCTATTAAAATCGAATGGTCAGACAATTCCCTTCTTTTTGTCCCAAAATTTGTGAGAAGCTAGGTTAGAGTCCTTTTGAAGTCAGGTGGTCTGACAATTCGCTTCTTTTTGTCCCAAAATTTGTGAGAAGCTAGGTTGGAGTTGTATTGAAAATGAAAGAATACCCACTTCATTGCGAACGTTTTAATCATTTAGCGCTTGCCTGTTCTCCTGTGATGTCCAGAGATTTTTCGGTCCTACAAAAAAGTTTCACACGACCGAGGCGTTCCCATTTTTTTTTTATAAAAGTCTTTCTTTTTCCTATATCCTGCTTTCGCACTTGCAGTTTTTATTGTTAAATTAAAAAATATTGGCAACTTACATTTTCATCTGTTTTAAATATGTTTTTCTTTTTTTTTTCCATTTCAGGTAAGACTGTGTTCCGAGACAACCTTAAGATTCTGTGGCTGTTATCAACAATCAGCTCCAATCTTTCCATTGACATCTTCCTAATCACAATTTGTGTCGCATTGCGGTAAGAATATTTCGCCTACTTCAGCCTCCAGAAAAGACTTGGTAAAGCTTTGTCGTGATTCTCTTGCTGTTTCCACGATTGCGATAAATATCACCCATCAAACATCAAATGTATCAGTCACAATGAGCGCAGCACACCCATTTAAACTTCAAGTAAAGCCTTTAATAGAGTCAGCGGAAACCCTCCTTAAAATGAATAAACCGAAAATCCAAAAGCCTCTTTAGAAACAAAGAAAAAAAAAGTCAACCCGTCACCATACCACTCAAACTGCTACCAAATTGCACCATCTTCCAAATCGATGCACTCAAGCGTTTCCTTCTTAATCACAACCTACTACACACTGACTGACTGCAGTGGCGGCGGCGGCGGTGGCTGTCAATCGCGCCTGCCTGTCAACTGTAATTTCTGACTAAATGACACTTCAACATCATCCATGACCCATAAAATCCGCCGCTTCCCATGAACCTTTTGACTGCAGCTCGCTCAATCCCAAGAAGCCTATTAAGCGATGTCATTTGTGTGCCTAGGTATTGGTTGCATTGCACCCTCCCACTTCGACTCCGACTCCGACTCCGACTCCCACTCCCATTCTCAGACGTCCAAAATAAATTGGATCCAATGCTCTTCTTCAATTTGACATAATGCGGCAGCTCTTCCGCTTCGCCGCCACCACTCGCATGATGGACAGTGATTTCCTGCCAATCGACTTAATTATGTCACAAGTCCAAGTGGCATCACAGAGGAGGCGCGCTGGTGTATGTGCGCTTCAATGTCATGCTGAGCGTTTCCTCAAACCAGACCAAAGGTTCTTTCTTCTGACGCAGCATTTATTGGCAAAAACAACTTGTGAGTCGTGATTTGGGCTAAGAGGGCGAAGTTCCTGTTTCACGTCCAAATTCGATCGCAAACCAGTTGCGACAAATATATACACACTCGTACAATCGGACCAACGAAAAGTCAAACAGGATTGAAATTGAAATGGTTTTTGTGTGTCGACACAGAGTGTTCCCGATGATTAATCAAATTCACAGTGGTTTCTGGTTACACACATGAGTGCGACGACGAAGCGGGCAACCAAAAAATTCCAGTTCGGCACCGCACACCGCGGCGCACTCCATCAGTGGAACGTTTTAATTCGGTAATTTAATCGGTGAATAAATGCATTTTACCTGTTTACAGCAAATGTGTCGATCGGTGGAAAATTATTTCAAAACTGAAAACGGTGCGCGACAGGAATGTGAATTGTGAATGTGGGGACAAATTTCGTCGTTCGCACACACCAAACACCAAGCGAATTGGGAATGTGGATAGTGGATTAGATATGCTCGTTTGTCACGGCTGTTGTGGGACTCCATTGTGGGTATATACGGAAGGAGAGTAGTGCGAACTCATTCAGGAATTTGGAGCTCCAAAGTGCCTTGCGTCTAACTTGCTGATGCTGAGTGGTTTTCGTTATAAATGCGCGACTAAGGAATTTGGTGTAAAGTGGGACTGTGGTTGGGAAACGGGAGTTTTGCAAAACAATATTGTTTGGGTCCGACGGAGTTGTGTAGAGTTACACAGGAGCTCCATTAGAAGTACATGCTCAATAAAGGTGTATGTTGTTTGAAAGCTCCACCTTCGTTACGAAGTTGGGTGATTTTTGTATTCGCTGACTGCAATCGGGGAAGTCAACTTTTTCCAGCGATTCTATGGATTGCCTTTTACAATCAAATACACATTGAATACTCCCAATCGCTACTACGGACGGCAAACTGCAAACTATGTCAAGTCAGGCAGTCGCGGACCTTATTTCCTTAACTGCAAGTACGTCTACCTAATTACCGTGCAGAATGCACAGCACACATGAAATTAAGCATTCGTTTCGGTCACCTACGTTAGCCATATGTGTTTGCGTACCCAGCACAGTAGGGCTGCTGAGTGAGACTCGTTTAAGAAACAATTATTATCGACAGACAATGGAATTTTTTTTTTTTAAACAAGAAAATCAATAATTCTCATGTCACAGGTGAACTTTCACTTTTGGGGCTTTTTCTCTTGTTAATTTTCCAATTTGGACCAAGAGTGGTGGCTAAAGACTAATTAAGATGCAAAATGAATAGCACTTTGAAAAGTTTTACTTTTATTGGTGTCACTGTTGGAACATACGTACAAAATGGTGATCTGTTTTTTTTTTATTGTTTTTCTCATGTCAGCTGAAAGCTGGTGCTGCAATATTTTTTATATTAATATTGTAATTTATTACTACTTATTAATAAAGTATATTATTATTATTATTATATTTTTTCATGTTAAATGTGACGAATTTTAGTGGAGCATTTCGCAGTTGTGTCGCAATTTGCGGTCGTTTTTGTTTTATATTTTTTAGGTTATGCGATCATGGTTAAAGTGTTCAAATTTGTTAAATTATTTGTCTTGGAATTCAAGACTGGTTTTAATTCGAATATTTATGTCATACTTGAAAATGTTGATCTCCAACAACTACGGGAAAAGGGATTTTCCAATTAGCTAGGGTCAATGTTGAAATGGAAGAAAAAAATGTTAATAAAATCCGTTTTTATTGCTTAAAAGTCAGACATTATGTATGGAATATAACAAATGTCCGCCGACGCTTCTTACGGTGGCACAGATCCGAGTGGTCCAATTTTTAGTGACGCCGCATTGTAGTTATTTTGGCATCGATCGATTGCGGCTTATTGGCATATAGACCTGCGACTTCAGGGAACACCGCAATAAAAAGCCTAGCGGTGTCAAATCGCGCGATCTTGGCGCCCAATTTACGTCACCTCTGCGAGAGATAACCTTACCCCCAAATTGTTCATGCAGAATGTCCATCTGCTGTTTTGCTGGAACCAAATCTTGTCTACCTTCACATTGTTAAATTTTGACCAAAAGAAATCGGTTAGCATCATTTTTGATAATGATGGTCGTCAGTTTCAAAAAAGTATACGGACCAATGACGCCGGGCGCCGGTCCAAAATCCGTAACAAATAAAGAGTGTTTTTTTTTTAGAGGTATAGAACTTTAAGTTGGCAACACTATTTTAACTGGCGGCCATTTTGTCAGCTGTCAAGTGATTTATTTATTTTAGTTTGGTTTGGAATAGACTGACGTGTGAACAAAGCTTCCAAATCTTGCAAATTTATTTTGAAAATCATGGTTCTGTTCGAAATACGCGCACTACGTTCATTTTACGATGTTTAGCGATGAAGCTCACTTTTGGTTGAATTGATACGTTAATAGACAAAACTGCCGTATTTGGAGTGATGATAATCCTCAAGTGTATGTTGAGTAAACGTTGCATCCATAACAACTGACTGTTTGGTGTGCTTTATGGGTTTGAGGAATAATTGGTCCGTACTTCTTTAAAAACGATGCGGCCCAAAACGTTTCAGTTAATGCTGACCGCTATAGAGCCATGATTAGATTACTGACTTTTTCGTTCATCAATAGAACAACCACGATGTGCAGGAGCTGTGGTTTCAACAGGACGGCGCAACATGTCACACAGCTCGTGCCACAATTGATTTATTGAAAAAACGTTTGTTAACCGCATAGTTTCACGTTGCGGACCCGTGAATCGGCCTCCAAGATCGTGCGATTTAACGCCGCTTGACTATTTTCTGTGGCGATATGTGAAGTCGCTAGTCTACGCCGATAAGCCCGAAACGATTGACCACTTGGAGGACAACATTCGCCGCGTTATTGCCGATATACGGCCACAAATGTTGGAAGAAGTCATCGCAAATTTAACCTTCAGATTTGACTACGTCCAATCCAGCCATGGCGGCCATATGCCAGAAATTATATTTAAGTTATAATGCCAGAAGATTATCTTTCGAATAAAGTAAATTTTAAAAAATCATCATTGTTTTATTCCATTTCAAAGTTCTACACCTCTAAAATAAAAAAATACACCCTTTAGTTGCTTGCATGCATTGCCACCTCAAGTACCTCTGGTAACCTCTGGTAACACCGTCAATTTTATGACAACTTCGCTTCTTACCGTAACCATTCATCCAAAAACCGCTAATCGTCGCTATATAGAGGACTTTTCGGCGAAAATTGGGCTCCTCTCCCAAAAGTTTCGAATCGCAATCAGGGACCAAACGGCTTTGTCTATGCTAATTATCTTTAAGCTTCCAAGTCAGTTGCAACTTTTACGGTTGTAGGCCAAAGACCCGACGCAATATTCGTCAAGGGCTCCCTAAAATTACGCCAAAATATTTCAAATTGAAAAAAAGCCCAAAAACCTGCAAACAAAGTTGTGGAATTTTTTCCAAAAAAAATCGTCCAAATATTTTGACGCGGATTTTGGCATTATTTCCAAAACTCTTTGGGACATTTTTTCAATTTCCGCAACCTTTTTGCGAAAAGGCCAAAACACTTTTGGTATAAACGGAGGGGCGACTGTGCGACGGGCCGTTTTCTAGCGCATTCTCTCTTTTAATTTTTGGCAAAAGCATTACGCCGCAATTATTTTGGCCTTTTTTTCAAAGACTCTTGGGCGGAACATCCTTTAGTGTTATTTCAGGGAGGAGAGCCTGCGAACTGTTGACTTCTTGTGCATGGCGAGGAATTGACTGCCTTGGGTTATCCTGTACACTTTCACGAACCGCGACAATTTCCTCGGCCGATTTGGCATCCCTTCGACGTACGGATGTGGGCAGATTGTGTTCTGGACCTGATTTGAACGGGGCGACGCGTTTCCACTTATTTTGAGAAGTTAAACCACTTGAACGTGCTGCTCAATATTGAAATCTTAGAACCATGATGATTTGCCAAGATTGACTGAATTAATTTATTATTCAGTCACTGATGCCAGAGAGACGCCACCAAAACAAAATGGCTGCCACAAGCTGGCAACATCGACCCGCCCCAAACTCTTTAATGACAATGGAAAATGTTTACATCGGCTTTTTCCTCCGACTAAAAAGGATAAATTTGCAAAAACCTTGCCACCAAAATCCACTCCCATGCTGAATCCCAACTCCCTATTAATTCTCAATTTTGCGTTTATTTTTTTTCCCCTTAGACTATTTGAATTTCTTAAACTGAACCGCAGCTCCAAAAGATCCATGTACCTCTGAAAATCGATCTGATCACAGATAATCGAAAGAAAGTCGAACCCCAGTCATGTCGACTGTCACAAATGGACAAATTACTCTTCACTTTCATTTGCAGGCGCAAACTGTGCAAAAGAAACTCATGTCATCCGACAAGTGACAGAAAAGCAATTTCGCTCAAAACCGTGGCACAAATTATCCCCAATAAAAGCCCCAAGTGGTGTGTAAAAATAAATTCGTCCCAACCCACACGCAAGATGGCAACGAGAATCGTTTAGGCCCCAAATTTCCCTTTCACTTTGAAATGTACGTTCGACATTAATTACTTTCTCAGGTCCAGTCTGGTGCCAACGAAAAGGTACTGACCCAGTGCCTGGCTGACATGGACACCCAAAAACCCAAACACTGCGCACAGCCAATATGTCTGATGTCTCCTTTGCGTGTCAAAGCGGCCCAATAAACTTTGATTCTTTATCGCGTTCCAAAGAGTGTCCGTGGGCCGGGGAGACGACGCGATACTCGTACAAGCCACCACAAATCTACCAAGGGTGTGGTCAAGTCGCATGTACGGCTACAAGTATATCTGCAAGATGGAAGACGTAAAAACAGAAATGCATGTGTATCCACAGTACGGACGCATCGAGAGGAGATCCTTGCGCCGAGCAGCAAAAAGTGGTCAGATGACTTCTGGTCTTACCCTCACCTAATGCTCAGTACATCTGTCTAAATTCAGAGTCCGCCTGAGGGAGTCCAACGAATGCGCACAATAAATTGCCTCCTCTTCGTAACTAGACAGAATGGTAGTCACAGCCAGACAATGGAATGTCTCCTGCATCTTCTCCGGCGGCTGCTGTTGCATAGAGCACCAGTCACCAGTCACCAGCACACAAACCTCGTTGGCCTTTTGAACCTGCAGCTTGTTGCACCGTGTGTTGTCGAAACGTGTTACGAGTTTCACACTTTTCCATCGTGCTTTTGATTTGGTTTCGTTTGTTGTTTCTTTGTTGTGCCCATATGCCCATCAACTATACATGTGGGCTGAGGGGCAAAACCAGTAAGTGCACTCGCTCGCCTGCAGACATCTTAGATTCTTTCGCCGTAGCCATACAAATTCCATTGCGCGCCTCTGTCGCGCCCGCCCTTAGCCGGGATCTGCGGGCTTGGGCACATTTTATTACCAGAGCGGACGGATTAGCAATGACCTTCAGCGCGAGCGAGCACAAGAGGACCACCGATAACTACTTCTGCTCCTCTGGCTCTCTGCTTATTTACTTTGGACTCTTATCTTGTGTACATCCGATCGGAGTGCAACATACTATGCAGACACACACACACACAGATTCTGATTGTGGTAAGCAGCCGACGAACAGGCTCCAGATCTGCGGTGCGGGAAGGACGTCTTGTGGTTTTATTGAGGAATTTTCGCTCTTCTTGAAGTGGGCACTTTATCGCAAGTCATAAATCGTGTTTTTGCCGACGTACGAGTATTCCTTGTTTCCCTGCGCCACCAACTAGAGATAGAGATACCACATGGCGACTCCTTGGCACGGTCCTATTTTAATTAATTTCTTCTTCTCCTTTTCTTCTCGCACAAAAGTCGTGGCATGAGCTCATTTTCGGACGATAATTAGGAATTCCTACTGTCAGAGAATTCGCTCACGGAATGTCAAATGCTTATCACCCAGATGACAGTTCACCTTCGAGTGTCAAATCCTAAGCACAACTGTCATGGGAAATGTCATAAATACTTTGTAGGTTGACATACGGACAAGACCATGAAAATGCTTAATCCGTTCGTCTAGACAGGTTTTTCCTGTGTCATAAAACATTATTCGTCGTTAAATGAAATTTAAGGCGGCTCTATTTAGCACATTAAATCAGCTTATGCAACCTCTTTTCTGTAGCTGATGGTGGTTGCGCTGTCAACTATGTACGAAATGAAAGAAGATGCTTCTTTTTTCGGATAACACAGTTTGGCTCTTTTGAAATTCGCTAAAAGACTATAAATCATGAGCGAGAGTGAGTGTTGGTGCGCGTCTGTTCGCCATACTTGCGAACTTCTACTGCCGCAAAGATCAAGCGAACCAGCATGGGGAGTAGCCTATTAGTACGGATATTAGTTGTACTTGATAGTAGTGCTCAATGTGGGGTTCGGCCCACGCTAAGTGGGTTTTTTGATTTTGTTAGATGGAAATGCTGATATGTACGAAATACGAGTACCTGGTGAAGAGGGAGTGAATTCTGACGGCAAAATTCAGCTTGACGGTCTCATAAATTGATGCGAAAAACTACATGCAACCCAACAATGGCAGGCACGAAACGATCCTCTTGGTCTCTGATGGAAGTTTACTTCAGCTGTCAATTTATCGATCTCTGGTCATAAATTAGAATGACTATCAGGGCTCATCACTGACGAAATGCTTTCTCTGCTGGTTTAGACCTTCTGGGGCTCTGTAAAATTTCACGGTAATTCGGTAGCATCTTTTAAAAAATAAATAGGTGACGCAATAGGTCCGTAGGGACTCTGGCCCTAGATCCTCGCAACCTTTCATTTTGTATGAGTTTTTCATACTTTTGAAGAATGAAAGGGATCTGCGACTTTATGCCGATTCCAAACGCTCTTATACTTTCGAATGTTTGTCAGATTTTCGAGAGAGGTGGCGCAGTGGAAAAACCCTTAAGATAGAATTTGTTTGTTTTTTTTTTGTTCGCCTCGCTTAGTAGCCCAACACACTAACGCATCTTATTGACGGAGTCAAATACGAGGGTGAGCACCTTTTTGATGAAAATATCATCTTACGCAGATGAAGCGAGCACTTCTCCGAGTTGCTCAATCCAGAAGACGGCACTGATGAAGATAGATCAAGGTTAGCCCTTCTGTGAAGACATTCCTAAGAACGTTTCTTAATTTAGCCTTTCAGATTCGGGATAAGTCTTAAGGTCCCTCTCGTTCCAAAGATAAAAAGGCACAAAGTCGAATAAATAGCTAGGCCTAGGTAGCCAACACATTTTTTGTCACAACTTTTTATTTACCTGGGGATGGCGATGGGACCGCTGGTGCCTGGTCTTTTGTGACTATCTCACAACCCCACTCAACCTAACCTAAACTAACCTATGCCACTCTGTTTATCAAACTGATAAAAGTTACAAAAAACTGTGTGGTGGATGACATTTGGCTAGAAGTGATCAAAGCTTGAGGTTGAGAGGAAGTGAAATATGTCTTTCGTGTGATTCAAGTGACGTAGGAATTTCAGGAAAGGGGATAAGATAAATTTGCGAGAAGCACGCAAAGACAAAGAGCCCTCTATGACGCAGCCTTTGACTAAAGGAATACAACCTGAATAAGTGAATGACGTCAAATCGTACAGTCGCCGACTTCTAATTAAACCTTACAAACTTAGACGGTCTAATTAAGCTGGTTAACTTCCCCTCAACCCTTAGTATGCAGTACATTCGTGATTGATGACAACGATCAGAACTGAAAAACGCTTCACCTCCCGTACTTGGCCTCTTAATTGAAAATATATGTCTATCTATATGCATATGTATATACCATATCCACCACCATACCACCACCGCCGCACACCTCCCGCTGATGTGCCCGCACAACATGACCAGACCCAATTGTACCTACATTTATCTTGTTTTGGATTCGAGGGAAACAATTTTTCAACAAATTTTTCATTAAACTTGAGTTGTTTTGACGCAAGGCGCGAGCCGCACAAAATTGCACAAGACACGTTCAGCCAGTGTAATGAATGAATATTTGAGTTCATTTGCCACAATGGCTGAGAAGTTAATTTTAAGGTGTTGCCTTCGAATGCAATGAATATGATTTTTGTATTTTTGTTGCTTTGTGGCAAAGATTGGTCAGTTATTGTGCAGTCATTAATCTTTTTGACTTGGGTTAAGGACACACAACTGGGGGCTAGGATTCGGGGAGTGGGCATGCTGTTTCCATATCGAACCATGTGAATTTGGGAAGTGGAATTGGTTAAAAAAAGACCTTACCTGTGGCATCTTCCGGCCCCTTGCCTTTGTTTTTTTTTTTAAATTAATTTGTTGGACTCAATTACAATTTTGAAGTTGGTTCCAGTGTCGACCTACATTTCTATCGATGATAATCTTTGGATTAGACTTTTGCCAATCAAGCAGTGTTGATGAAGGGCGACGTGCTTGGCTTAGAATATCTGTTCAGACTTGATAATGGGCTAGAGCCCCGCCGGCTTTGTTTTCCAAGATTGAACCGTACTGCCCCCATACTTATGAAGCGCCGATATCAATCATAAAATTGCAATGACCCCCTAGCTAAATTGCAAGGCAGAAGCTGCAATGGGCATTCCTTGTCCATTACCGCTGGTTTTAATTACCCTCGGTCCGGGCTTAAGTTGAACGAGTGCCGCTACTTAAGTTGCCGAGACGTAAAAGTCAATACTGGTACCTTACAGCGGTAACAAGCGATAATAGTCGCACAAGAGTGCACAGTACAAAGACTCAGTGTATACGGCACACACCACTTCCCCCCAGTACCGCAGTACATGTGCGGCTCTGCTTTTGTGGTGGCCCCTTGCCGTCGCCACCGAACTATTGAATTATAGTACAGAACATTTCAACAATGGACGTAAGAATATCACGCGAAACTTGGGCCACATTGTGACTTGTGAGTCCGTACACAATCGTTCGACTGACCAAAGGCCTGTTAACCTGCTTTCGTTTAATTATTTTGTTGCTTGCAGATGATTGGACGAGATAAAAGATATACACACCATAGAGAGCCGGAGAGCTTGAACGACATGCTTGAGATGGATCTCGCGCCAGCACGCATCCAATGGATCGTGATGAAGTGAATATGGTTCTACGAATTTCAAGTACGCGCACTCCAGCCATCATTCTCGATAATTTGGCAGAATGGGGTTTTATTTTGTTTTGCTTCTAGCCCAGCTGTGGCCGTTCTTGTGTGTCTGTCCATCTAACTATCAATCGAAGATACTTTCATGAGTGTTGTTGTTTGTCGATTAAGCGTCTCGAATTGATTTGGAGTGATTAATGGATTTTTGCCTTTGGTATGGGCGCAATTATGTTTTGAAAAATTAACACGCCTATTGCCGGGTGGTGGCGTGGCTTATGATGGACGAGATGTGGATACTCGTGGGTTATTCTATTTTCCTGTTGACGAAGATTGGCAGATAAGAGTTGCAAATCGCGCATGGCCGAGTGAAGCCCTTGGCCTGACTTTGAAAGGAGGATTTATACAGCCTCTGGCTCTGATAGGATAGGGTTTGGTTTCGCGGTAGTTTACTAAGCCAACTCATGGAATTCTGTACGGTCCGTGATTAATTACGGAGTAAGAATAATTTAGCAAGTCAATTAATAATTTATGCAATGGTTTTGGGAATTTTTTGAACTTGTGACCCTACACACTGACGTAAGGCCCGAAAATAGAATTCCTGCGAGCAGTGTAATTGTAAAACACATGTTGCAATCCATGCCCACCAGAAGGTTGGCTCGTGGCAATCATTTAAAAACAGATTTGCCTAAGCCCACACATACACACACAGTCTACGGTTACATAAATGAAAAATGATGACCCGTCCATGGCCCCAAGACAAATTTCTGTTCGATTGTGAAAACTCAAAGAACCGGCCCACTATACGACTATTTTTGAATAATGTGCTGAAGATTTATGCAGATATTTTGACATCATAATGCAGGCGAATGGTGCAACTTAACTAATTTTGGAGTCCGCGCTTCTACCAAATAAGTCAAAGCTGATGTAAGATGAGGTGTTACATCTGCTTGGGGAAAATTGGGTTGTCTCTAGGAAGAGTCAGAAAAGTGAACCTCGGAACTCAGTTCCTTGGGGGCTGGGTCAGGTTAGGTTTGTGGGTGGACCCATTGGTATACCCTTGTTCTGGGTTAGCCGATTTTGTTGGCGATGATGTTTACTCGACCTTGTCCGGCCATCTTGATGTGTTTATGAACCTGTACATAAAGAGTCATCCAAAAGTTCATGTATGTAGTAGTGTCTTCCAAGTGTTCTGTTCCTCAAGTGACAAAGATTTGGACATTGACAGAGGAAGTGAGGTGTGTCTTCGTGTACCTCCGCGTCTCCGCAACCCCTGCATATATCGTTATTCTTGAGTTTCCATTTCATTGTGTGGTTGTGACCTCTACCAGTTTATACATCGACGTTCTATCAAACCGCATGAGCTTGCTAGTCCGACTTTTATTATATTCCGGCTATAGCTTCCTTGATATTTTAATTCTCTCCACCTGTTGTTGGCTTTCACGCGGATCTTATTTTCTCTCTCTCTCTGGGATTACAGAATGGGGGTTTGATTGATGGGGGCCAAAACATGAAGCAATAAGCTCGTGAAATGATACGGATTGAACAATAATTGTGGTTTCGTAATATTGACAGATGGGTCCAGGAGACTTCAGCTTTCAACAATCCAAGAACTGACATATGTAATCAAGTATTTTGGCGCGCTTTAGATGTTTTTTTGGAATTCGCCTTTCCCAACGATGACTATAACGCTATTTAGCTTAATCAGTCATATTTCTATTTTTTTTCCTTCCTCAGAACGACATCATACAATGATGATGATGAAATTCTTTACTCTGAAATCATTTGTAGACTCAGTTAAGGACTCTTTGTATCTCTATGGACGAGAACCTTACTGCAGAGTCAATTGGGCTACTGCGCTGTGACTAATTTACGAATGGGAACAACAACTTCGCCTTAACCACTGGGAAAACATCCCTGGTCTAAGACAATCCAAGCGTCTAATCAAGTCGTACTCCGATAAGAACATCCTTAGACTCAGTAAGGACAGCATAAGAAAGCTTGTGGGCTTCCTCACAGGCCACTGTGGCTTAAAATACCACCTCAACAAAGTTAACCTTTGTCCGGATTCAGAATGTAGATTCTGTCTCGAGGATGTCGAATCCTCTGAACACATCTTCTGTGACTGTGCGGCTTTTCATAAGAAAACGTGTCTTTAATAGAGAGACTCGTACACCAGCAGATCTAATTAAACTCTACTAGTGAGGACTTATTGGCCTTCATCAGGGAGGTCACACGCCTCTTTTCCCCAATCATACAATGGATCTTTCAGGTCGCAGTGTCAGCCATCAGGGCATGGGATAATTATAAAAAAGGACTCTTTTTACAATCTCCGTGATAGTCCACTTGCCCATTACGGTGACCTACCTTCTAACGAATTCAAGTTTTAAAAAAGTTTCTTGAAAATTAAAAAACAAAACAAAATATACATTGATAGATTTAAGGCCGAAAGGCAATAGTTTTAAGCATATTGTTAAGTTTAGAGCGCTCGCTAAGGGCCAGTAAGCTCGAATAAGATAAATGTTAGTTTTAAATTAGATTTAATCGTTTTTGTCTAGTACATAAGTATAAATAATGAATTAATAAAAATGAATTTTAAAAGTAGTGACCTACCTTCTACAGGTACCCGCAAAAGTACTTTTGGAATCTTCAAAAACTTCCGAAGTCGCCTAAGTTCAGATCGCGCTAAAGATGTTATTAACCTCATTATATTTGAAAAGAAAATGTTTCCCAATTTGGGTATTTTCAGAGTTCGACTTGAAAAATGTTGACCGTATTTTGCTGTCTTAAAAACGAATAGAAAAATTGTGTACATATTTTTTTTTTATTTTGTCAATTGAGTTTGCACTTCGAAAAGGGAAAGTTCTTTAACTTCAATTCACCGTCCTTCTTGATCAAATAAAAGACTCCTAAATATTTTTAAAAGTGTTTACTCAACACCGATTAGAAAAACAAAAATATTTACGTCTTTTAGTATATTTATTTATTGAAATAAAGTAGTTGGTACAATTAAGAACTAAGTTCTTTTACTAGTACATAAGATACAGACTGCATTAGGCGAGATATGGAAACGTAAAATTAAAATTACTTACAATAGGTAAGAAAAAAATACAGATATTGAAGTGAAAAACGAATAATTAAAATTTACAGTCAAAATTTGAGAGCGACAAGCGTGTTCTGTTTATTTTAAAAAATATTTTTGATTATAATTATTGAGTATTTGTGTCCAGTTTATTAAAGATTTTTAAAATGATTGGAAAGAGAAGCACTGAAATTTCTTGATCCTACCATACGTCGAATTGCGCATGGCAACTTATTCCACAACCTAATAGTGTGCACAAAAAAGAAACGGCTACTTTCTAGGAAACGATGAATTGGGAGAATCATATTACCAGTTCTGGAAGAACTTGGCAACAGCAACTTTTCGTATAAATAATTTGGTTTCTTTTGCGATATAAATTTTCCTACGAACAGACAGTTTCGATAGTTTAGAAATTCACGCAGCGAACATCCTAAAATGGACATACTAAACATTGAAATATGATCGAACTTCCTCAAATGATAAACATATCTAACCATGGCGTTGAAAGCGAGTTCTAACTTCCTATACGACATTTCATTTCATTTAATTTAATTTTTATTCATTTCTCACTAATTACAAAGTTAGAAAATATACCTTTTGTCTTGACATATATAAATGGAATAAATAAATTCAATGATTGTTCTGTAACTATTAACAGTTAGTTAGGCGAACGACCTTACAAAAAAAATTTCAAAAATCTGATCTGTGGGGTAACAATCAGGTTGGAATTGAAATTAATCTTAATAACAAAAAATATTATTATAACGAATAAAGAAAATTCATGGAGCCAAAAATATACAATAATTGAAAATAAATAAATTTAAGCAAAAGTTTCTGGAGAAATAATTAAAGAGTACAAAGGAAAACAGAAGTAATCACCAACCATTTTGAAGATTGTCCTTCTCTTGACATTGATTATACAATAACTCTAAACAGCAACTCAATTTCATCATTATTCTTAGTGAAGAGCCAAACTTTTAATTTTTGAATAAATAAAGAGAGACTGTGGATTAAAAAGTCTAAGCGCAGTCACATAATAAAAACGAGAAAAATGAGTCTTGTGGGCAATAGGTACATCGACAAGAGTTAAATTGTTGACACGTAAGTTGTAGAGACTGGAGTTTCTTGTTGCGATGTTACCACTTTGCTTAAAGAACTCCTTTAGGACTTTAAACACATAAAGGTGCCCAAGCGGAAGAACTCGCAATTCACAAAAAAGAGGCCAGCTAGAAGTAGATCTGGTTTTACCACAAATAAGTCGAATCAGGCATTTTTGTGCTACCAAAAGTGTACGAAAACTGTTGAAGTAGACTCCACCCCAACAAGTTATACCATATTGTAACTTTGAGTTAGCAAGACCATCATAAATCATAGTAAGCAAAGTTTTTGAGCAGTGGGCTCTTAGCATAAAGATCTTACGTGACACTAGCATCATATGTGATTTAACTGTTTGAATGGGATCTTTCCAATTCAACTTGCAGTCAATCAGTACTCCTAAATATTTGAAGTTCTGAACTGATTCAATATTAAAACACTGAGAGGAACATTTGTTAGTTTTTTTTCAAAATTGTTTCTACCGCAGCTATGAACAGATAGAGATTGCAGTCATACGAGTGAAAAAAAAATACTAAGATCTGTCGGAGCATCGCCCGATAAATTAAAATTAATCATTTTCACAACTAGCTTGTGAAATGCAAACCAAGATCTTAATGTTTGTAGGTCTTCATTTATAACAATTATGCAATCGGAAATAGGGTTACCAACATAAGTAAATGCAATGTCATCAGCAAAGGCAGTTGACTTGCCATTTAGGTTTTGAATAAACAGAGAGTTAATGAAAATTAAAAACATAAGGGGTCCAAGGACAGATCCTTGGGGAACGCCTTTTTTTGACCTACTGAATCTTTCATTAATATTTACTTTCTGCTGTCTATTCTTTAGGTATAAAATAAACCAGTTAAGAACAACTCCCCTATAGCCAGCTTTGTACAGTTTATCTATTAATAAATCATGATCTACCATATCGAACGCTTTTGTCATGTCTATGAAAACTGCCATCGTAAATTTCGTCATTATTTATACCTTCGTATAACTGACAGCACACTTTTAAAATAGCGTCTTCCGTTGATTTGGCTGATCTGAAACCGTATTTATTATTAGCAAAGAATTTGCTTTTCTCTAAAAATGAAACCCTTCGAGACTTAATTAATATTTCAAAAAGTTTGGAAAAAGTAGGAAGCAGGGAAATAGGTATATAGTCACATAAATTACCACGGTAACCTTTTTTAAAAACAGGAATCACTTCAGCGCATTTCAAAGAATTTGGAAAAATACCACTGTTTACACTTTGGTTACCTATACAAATAACAAACAACATCGAAGATATAAAAAGAAATTTTTTAAGAAGAATATTCGAAATAGAATCACTCGTACAGGAACTTTTATTTGGCAAGGACGAAATAAGCATATATATCTTCAAAAACAAAACTATTTACAAGCATAGGCTCAGTAGAAAGACTGGAAGACATATTACAGTTGCAGTTGTTGTTTGTTGTATAACTTGGCTTTAATTTTTCTGATATTTCTATAAAGAATTCGTTAAACTTGTTTACAATGGTAGTTGGATCAGATATATTTACATTATCCACGTTTATACTACTAACCTTTTTCGATTTCGGTGTCTTGTCCAATATATTATCAACTATACACCATTCTTCTTTAATCTATGCAATTCGTGTAGTAATTATTACGAGCTTCAAACACTAGTTTATTTGTTTTTTTTTTTGCACAATTTACTATAATATTTTTGGAGGTTCTTATTATTTGGATATTTTCTACACAAAACAGCAACATGATTATTACGCTTAATTTGTTTTAGTAGTAAAAATGTCATCCATGTTTTTAAAAAAGTTGATTTTGGCTGTTGCGGAGATCTTCTAGTACAGCTATCCATATGATTCTTAAAAACCGAAATAAATAAGTCATATGCAATAGAAGGATCACTCTCCGCGTAAACTGAGTCCCAAAATTCATATTTTAATTTATCCTTCAGTTTATTGTAGTCTATGTGCTATTCTTAACTCTTTTGCCTTTATTTTGGCTTAAGGAAACACTGTTAGTGAGAATATTTATTGCAACCATGAAATGGTCAGATATTCTATAGTCGTGTACCTCACCACTGAGCAGATTATTATTACTAATTTGTATCCCAGTAAATACATGATCAACTTTTAGTCGAATTAGTTACACGAGTTGGTGTATTAATAACGCTTTTAAGGCCATAAGGTTATCGAATCAAGGTTACTATAAATTAAACAGCTGTAGGTTAATTGAGGTATGAGCAAAGTTTTCACCAATGTCAACCGAATGCAGTCAAAAATATATGTTTTTAACTACTGCATCGATATGTTCATTTGCTGACATGGAAGAGTTCAGTACTATTCTTTAATTTTTTCTTTTGATAAATAGACAGGCGGATGTTCGTCGACAACACCAATATTCCTGCCTATAGGTAAGCACAAGGATTTCTTAGGGTTGAGTTTCAGATCATTGGAAACAGCCCAATCATGTATTGCCTTCAAATCCTCATTTAACCTGCAGACACAATCTCCAATCTTTGATCGCGGAGACGAATTATATATTTGCACAGCATCCGCCTATAAATGTACAGAGGTATGCCTGCAAACGGAAGGAAGGTCATTTATAAATAAGGCGAAAAGTAATGCTCCAAGAATTGAACCTTGTGGAACTCCATTTCGAATTTCGAACACCGTGGAAGCAACTCCGTTTAGAAAAACTTGCTGATATCTATCGCTAAGATAATTTGCTATCAATGCAACCGCTCTATTGTCCAAACCGTACCTGAAAAATAAAGCTTATTACAAAGTTTGTTGTGACTCACCGAATCAAATGTTTTTGAAAAATCCAAAAGACAAAACAAGGTATCCTCAGATTTATCGAAATTTATAACGTAGCAGGGAACTATTTTCCACTGTTAGGCTCTCGTTGATGTAAAACCGTTTAGAGAGATTCTTGCTGACATCCGGTGTTTGACAGTATACATCGATCTGCTCTAGTTTTAGCTCACCATTACCGCGATAAGCTGCAAGTAATGCACGCTGTTCCGTATGCGAAGAGAGGCGGATTAAGAACGGGCCATGATCGTCAGACGAATTAGATTTCAAACGAAATGCATCAAAGTGCGTATAAATTTGGTGATGGAGTTTGTCAGCGATGTTCTTCACAGTAGCGGAGGTGTTCTCTCCAGATCGTCTTGGAATGCCGCGTACAATAACGTCTCGAAGCCGTTCCCTTCTCTGAAGGTCAGCTAATTCAGCTCTTGTTGTTTTTCCCCCAGAGCTTATTGCTCGCTTGTTTGCTATACTCTTACCTCAAGAGAAGATATAGCGTCGCTCAATTTCTTATTGAAATTTATTTCAAATTGATGCAGCAATTCTTTAAATTTGTTTATTAAACCAGCTTCGATTTCACGAAATTGTTCATGAAGAGGCTGTGTTTTTTTGGCTGTATCTAATGACTGGCGAAATTTGTTTCAATGCATTGGCAGTACCAGCAAGTAATTTGTCTGGTGTTAACGAAGAAACTGATTTGCCTTTAAGCGCTTGTTGTGATCAGGAAAAAAAAATAACGTATTTAGTTACAGCACTCTGTAAATTTGGAATTAGGATGGTTTCGACAAAATAAACTTTAGACTTTGCAGACTAAAAATTTTGACATTAAGGTAAATAAACTGGTGAAATAGTGGTTTTATGCGAGAGCAAGTTGAAAAACACGTCTATTCACTTGAAATATCGAAATATAACCATTCACAAGCCCTCAGTTTATAGTTTGAAGCTCTGAAACTTTGATTCGATTTTAAGTTTCTCAAGGCATTTTTGCAAACTTTCGTTGAGAGCTCGATAGGCACACGGATGCCCCTACAGACTCAGCAGCTTAACATACCGCATCCAACATACAGTTAAGAAAGTCCTACAAATTGGGTAAAGCCCATCTAACCTTGGGTTACGTAAAACAAACTTCCAATGCATCTTTCCTTATCCAAATACTCAGCTTATACGGGACCAATTACGTAACTTCATCTGAAGATGTCCCATCTTCCTGCATTGTTTATGCAGAAAATAGCCCCCGTCTTTGTATATACGCAAAATGCCAAAAAAATATAACCAATTTAAACAATGAAGTCCTAACGACCGTAAAATACCACCAAACAATAGAAACAATAACAATTCGTAAAAAAAAAATAAAATTCAAGTAGTGAAAGCTGTGTGGACAGATGCCCAACTCTCTCGCTACAAATTATCCCAATTTAATATCTTTGCGATACCCACTACCAACTAACTCATCGTTAATAAACAAAAAAAAAATGCTAAAAAACCGCGCACAAATTGTTGCTCGCAAGAGATCTAATCACCATCGCATCGACTTCATCGACTCACTGCGCGCATGCATGTAAGTCCGATCCGAATGCAAATTTATTTTTTAAATAAATGTACTCTCCGACTCAATGGTTTAATTATTGTTTTCAATCGGTATGCTGGATAATTGCAGACGGGGGTCGTTGTCGTATTAATATAAATATGCGCCACCGGTTACTCCGGACAGTTTCTACAGTCAGAGTTCGAATTCGAATCCGACTCCGACGGATCACTGCCTGACCGACCTATATAATTGGCTCTGACAGAAGTCATTAAGATGAAATTAGCTAGACACAGATAGATCGTATTCGTATGGAAGCGAAAGTATTTCTGTTCCGCTAATTTGAGGGACAAACAAAAAAAAAAACAAAAACCAAAAACCAAACAGACTGCAGCTATAATTTTGCTCTGAATTTTGGGCCGCGCTTGGTGCTGACTTGCGAACAGAAATCAGATCGCTTGAAGGCTAAATGTCTTCGCCTCGTGTTTTTTTTTTCCTGTGCTACTATGGTGGTGGTCCAAATGAAAAATACTCCGAAATCCATTTGGGCTTGGAGTATTTTCGGCGGAACTTGGCCCCAAGCAGTCATTTCGCAATAGCGATTTCTTTTTTTGCTTTTACACACAGATCTTGGTCCATTAAGGTGATCTCTGAAACTACTATAAGGGAACAACGGAGAACAATTGAAAGTGTGCTTTGTGTCTGGCCGAAGGAATTGGCTACGAAAGCATTATAGGAGTGTGCCTACTGCCTATAATGGAGTGGAAGAACCTTCAAAGCTATAAAAAGAACGTCTGATGGGGTGATAGGAATTTTTAAAGTTATTGATTGAGAAGCTGAAAAACTCCAAAAGAATTGCTTTGAGTTTGTGTTAACAAATGCTACAGAGTGTAGACAGTTATGGGCTTATTTTTGTTAAAGAATGATTGCTATTATTCTATTTCATTCTTTCATGAATATTTTTACTAAGTATGAAATTAATAAAATCAACTATCTATCTGTCTATCTATATTTTTGTCTCATAAAAGAAATGACCAATAAGGTGGTGTTTGTGCACGGTGTGCATAGAAAAAAGGACACTGTGCTGAATTAAAAAAAAAACCTTGGCTCCACTTAAATAAATTATTTTATTTAATGAGTTATACTTTATTCATTGACAATTCAATATGGGTAGGATGTATTTTGCACTGTTCGTAAGTACAGCTAATTTGCTTCCGATCTCGTCTCTTGTCGTTACCCAACTCTGCTGCCTGAGTCGTCGCTTTTCGTCGAATCATCACGAGTTGTCTTCTTCGAGTTGTGGTTTCAGTTCAAACGTGTTGGAGATCAAACAGGTGGAGCAGGACAAAAATACAATTAACGAATTAACTTAAGACACTTTTAGTCCCGACTTTAAATTTACGGAAGCTCGTATTTGCGAAATTTGTATGTCAACTATTAAAAATTAGAGTCGAGACTAAAAATGTTTATTGGTAAGACCCTATGTAGATAAATCACTAGTTCAATCACTTTTCTTGAAAAGTAAAGAGGCGATCAATCTCTCTTCTTACCTGCCAGTGTTGCCAGTGTTGCCTTCATTCAACTGCATACGGCAAATATTTTTAGTTTCAACTTTAAATTTTATTACTTAAAAATAGTAATATTTTTAATAGTAATATTTTTTATACAAATTTTTCAATTGTGAGCTTCCGCAAATTTAAACTCGAGACTAAAATTTGTTATTACTACGGCGTACAATTCTGTTGAATCGCGGATGTTCCCCGATTTCATGAAGCTTGGGATAGTCCATTTTGCTGATGTACAATTTGGGTTTACAGATTCATGCGAATCCTTTTGGCTGTCACCTGTCAGGCTTTAGTTTGATGTTATACGTTTTTTCCAGTCGAAATAAAAATTGCTGGCTCTCTATACGTCATCATTATAGTTTGCGTCATCTTTACGGTCTTTAATCGCTTATTGAAGCTTTACCTTTACTCAATCTCGGATGGGGTAATTCGGACCTTGGCTCAACTTCGCTGTTAATTGTGCTCTCTATACGTCACCATTATAAAGGGTTTTCCAATGAGAAGTGTTATTGTGAATGACGCGCTATTTCGGTAGCTGTCACTTTTGAAGCTTTTATTCTTTGACATTTGACAAGTAGAAACTACGCCATTACTAAAAATGGAACGATACACGCTTCAACAACGCATTGAAATTATTAAAATTCACTACAAAAATGGTGAAAATCTTGCAGTCACAGTTCGCAAGACTGAAGCATTTTTTGTTCGTCGTGAGGCACCTTGTCGGACCGCAATACAGAAATTGGTGGAAAAATTCGAGCTGTTGGGACAAGTTAGTGATGTGAAGAATAAAACCCGTGCACGTCGCTTAACAACAACTGAGAACATTGCTGCTGTAGCCCAAAGTGTTGAAGAAAACCCAGGTTTGTCCATTCCTCATCGTTCTTTGGAATTGGGCATTCCACAAACGTCATTACACCGTATTTTGCATAAGGACTTGGGTCATAAGGCTTTTAAAGTTCAGTTAACACAAGAACTCAAGCCGGTCGATCATCAACAACGTCGTGTCTTTGCTGATTGGGTCCTTGAAATGCATGAAAATCATCCGGAATTCCGTCGAAAAATCATCTTGACTGATGAGGCCCATTTCCAGCTCGGTGGCTACGTCGACAAGCAAAATTGTCGCATCTGGGGCTCGGAAAACCCAAGATAAGAAAGTAGCCCAGCGTCGATTCAAGACCTCAAAGATAAAATTCGTGAGGCTATCGAGGACATGGGGCAGCCACTTTGCGATTTGGTTATGGAATATTTCATGAAAAGGATATGGTCCTGTATGCGTGCTCATGGTGGCCATTTGGCTGATGTTGTTTTTCATTATTAACGGCATACCTTCCTCTTTATTATGAAATGAACATCCGATCATTTATATCAAAAAAATAGCATTTTTCTTTGAATACCAAAATAACACCTCTTATTGGAAAACCCTTTAGTTTGCGTCGTCTCTAATCGCTCGTTGAAGCTTTACCTAAACCCAATCTCTGATGGGGTGATTCGGAACTTGGTCTGGCTCAGCTTCGCTTCTATACCGAGCGAAAGAAGGATTCACATCTAAAATTAACTAAAACTTATCGGACCCGTTTGCGTTGATGTATACTTTGAAGTACGAACAAGTTCACGCTTTACTGTACTTGTACAGCGACGTGGACCTTATCAAAAAATTCCACATCAGACGTCTATGATGACTAGCGATGAATGGACAAATGCTCCGGCCCGTAGAGCCTTGCAGTTTAACCCATGAGAACAACGCAGTAAAGGAGACCTCGTCTTAAGCGGCACACACAATTACAGAGAGGGTTCTCAACTTCTGGTGCGCAACGTGGGCAGTAAGCTGAAAACCTCCGGCTAATTATAGAGGCTTCGTAGTCAAAGCTTGGCTTAATTGTTTGTCTGTTTGTTTGTGGATTTGTTTTTTAAACTACTTACCCCATCCGTATGTCATTCTCAGGCATACTCGTATCAAAAGTCTTAATTGGAGCAACATTTAGATTTTATTTGATTACAATCGGTCCAATTATTTAGGAGACATACGACTTAAAAGCTTTCTGCAAGATGAAATATTTGTTCGCCCATGACACACTCATCATCATTTCATCTAATCAGTGTCAGCAAATTTTCCAGTATTAGAGGCAAAACATAACCAAGCAACGCAAGGGCTGGACATGGCAAAGCCCGAACAGGTGAAGCCTCTATTTGCTTAAACCTGGCAATGCAAGTTCAAGTTAGGTAGCACAAACTTGTGAGTTTATTACAAAATTCTGGCACGCCTATTGCGATCTTTTGGGAACTTTCCAACCTTAGTCAATTCACCTATAAACACTCCATTTCGCTGCAGAGCCTATATATGGTTCGTTTAAGGTGCCAGCCTCAACATCGTTGGAGTAATACCTTCCAAGGTGCTCCCTTCTAATGCGAACAATGGCTCGATGTTCACATGGCTAGTATCATCCGCGACGTAAAATTACCTGATAAACCCTTATCTCAATCTCAAAGCCTTCTTCCTCAGATGTTAATAGCGCAGCTATCGCTTAACTCGTATCTACTGAGTCGTATCAATTACCCAGATTTTCCCGGTCTTCGAAACCCTGTGCTCTTCTTAGTTTGGGCAGAAGTATATTCCTACAAAATTCATGCAAAATGTGTCAGTGATGCTTCAGTTAAGCGGTCAAACGGATTAAAAGACATTGAAAGCTTAAGTTTTGGAACATGAGAGTTGTCGAAATTGGTGCAGAATCGGGACACTTTCAGCCGTTACTTTTTTTTCCCCACAAAAGTGTTCTTGCCCATGGTTGCCAATCACCATATTCAGTCGGCTTCCCCTCTGTTCCATGGTGCACAATTGGTTGGTTGAGAAATTTTTCTTTACTCAAATTCCTCTAATTACCTCTTCCCCCAATATCCGTTGCAAATTGTACATCTTGACAGATCCCATAAAAAAAAGACGTTTACTGCGCCAATCCCCAAATTGCCTGCACCTTGACTTAAGGCAACACTCGCGAGGTCCCCTTGAAAAAGGGCTTTCAACCATCATCAATAATTTTTTTAATACGTTTTTCGGTAATTTTTACGACACTTTTGTACGCCTGGCATAATTATCCCGAGAGTCTTACAATTTACAAGTTCGACGACCAACGCTGCTAAGCCTTCAACTTTCTCGTTTCGTGATATTTTTTTTTGTATTTTATTCTCGCATAAAACAAAAACAAAAAATTAATTTTATTACCAACACTCCAGTGACCCACAAAAAATGATCCCCAGCGAGTGCATTGATTGTGCTGCTGTGCCGCTCTGCCTCAGTCTAGATAATTCTCCACACGTCCGTTTGTAGCCGACAAAACTTTGACTTTTTTAATCGAACCACCTCGAGAGATCATAGCCCGACTTAGTGGCAGCCTTTTGTTTGGAGATCAATTCCGAACGAGAGGATAACCGCACAATAAAGAGGGAACAAGGAGAATAAAAAATAAAAAAAAATATGCCATTCCAATTGACCTAGTGGCCAGTTGGCCGGGGCTCGGAGAGAAACAAAACAAATGGGGTTGACACGATACGGAGAGGCTTCGCCGCATGGACACGTCTCACAGTGTGACTGGAGTGACCACCATCGGGAGAACTGAAATTGTGACTGGGACCGGCTATCCGCCGGCAGTGGACTAGATCAATTGACAGCAATTATCATTGTGTGCTAGTTACGTTGCGCAAGCGCAGCCAAAGACCCAGAACACACAGTAATGGCAGCAGTATCGCATCTGTCGCTGGATGCAGCTCGTCGGCTGCGGAATAATCTTGAATAATGTGTCTCTAGCTGGGGGTAACCTTTAGCTGGTAGGCACGTTTCCGCATGCAGTTTGTCTGCCTGCGAAATTGTCCATATCAGGGAGAGACGACAGTACAATGGAAAGAGGAGAATCGTGTGCAAGGATTTCTGCTTCTTTTCTTCGTATTAGATGTGGTGTTGCAGTGAGTGGCAGAGGTTGGACGTCGAGGTGTCGTGTAGCTAAGTAGAAGATGTCAGATCTGGCCAACTTAAGGCTATCGATGAGATAATGGTGCACTCATGAGTAAATCAAACTAAAGTAGCCTCGTTTTGAAAGTGCTGGACCCTGCATCTGCCTTTGAGTACTGTTGGGGGGTATATACTTCAAGTGTTTATCTTATAAGTATGTGGAGCATTTTTTCACACGAAGGAGTCGTTGTCATCGCTGCTGTGCCGCTCACATTTGAAAGTACATAATTTAGATTGTTAAATTTGAGGAATTGCTCCACTCCGAAGGCTGTGAAATGTGTGAACTCCAAAAGCCTTTCTAAAATTCGTCCACTTTTCTGACATGCAACGGGCATATTTGGATTTGGGTTAGTGGGGATTTATTAGCATTTGCGAACGCCCCACAGTGGTAGTTACTTCGCAGCCACATTTACCATAGGTTTAGGCAGGCAAGCCACTTATACTAAGGTAAGCGGGACAGTCGCGTGTGATACGTCCATCTTCAATAATGGCAGCATCCACATGAATATTAAAATTTCCTTCTACAACATTTAGTGACAGTGGTTTTGTAGATTGCCAGGAGCAGATTAGATTTTCTGTCTTTGATTTTCTCCCGGCTTTTTGAGAGGCACTCATTTAAAAGCCCCAAGCAATCTTTCTTATACCTTTACTTATACGGCTCTACAGTTTGGGGTGGACCAAGCCCTCGACTAAGAAGCTATCTGTTTCCAGTCAGTTCAAGTTCCTTTCTACTTGTGCGCGCCAACTAAGGCGAGGTCTTCCTCTGCTGTCTTACTGGGTTAAACTTGAAGATTAAAACGGGCCGGAACATATTATCTCAGCTTAATATTTTAATCTGCTTTAATCCAAGCTCCAAACGGTCCCTTTAGTGTCAATGAATTAGTAACGACTTTCATCAAGTTCGTAGACTGTAGACTGAACCCCAATAAATGATCGCAAAGAATGACTGTTCCCTGCTAGCAGGCAATAATCTGTTTCTTAAATATTGTAAGTGTTTTATTGACAGCTGTCATAAAGTTTTTTATTGACAGCTGTCAACAAAACATCGAAAAATATTTTTGATATCAAGATGGCTGACCTCGAAGCTCGCTCCGATTTTAAAAACGTATACAGATACGAAATTTGGAGGAAACATGGAAAATCTCGCCATAAATTGAGGGGGACCTTTGACAAAAAGACTCCGACTTTGTGGTACCCCAGTATACCTTGGCTCTGATAGAAACAATGCGTACGTAACTCAAATGTAACCCAAAATAGGGCTCCGGACCGGTGAGCAGGCGTACTGCGCCTCTTCTCGCCAGGCAATCCGCTCGTTAATTGCCCTCAAATCTCTCATAACCTGGTATCCAAGCAACGGTGACTATGTTGTCCTTGGCCAGATCTTCGAGGAGACTGAAATATTCCAAAACGATCTTAGGGCCCTGAGAGCTGCCTGCGCCTTCGTAAGCATTCTCGGATACATATCTCTATGGCAAGTACCTCCAGTCAGTCGAGCTAACCTCATTGTTATCGCCAGTAACAGCGGCGAAAATTCATTTTTTACACGACCACTAGCTGCGCCTACGACCGAAAAAATGTCCAGCAAGAGCACAAAAGGGCGAGCCAATTATCGTCATTGGCATAGCTATCCGAGCCAACTTCTTGTCCTGTTGTGGCACTAGGACTTCTTCGGTGGTAATTTCCGGGGATACGGCGTCGCACTTTGACGTGGCGCCCCTCCGTCGTTGGCGCCTTAGTCGCCTGCCCGGGCTACCCCTGTTTTTCGCTTAGAAATCAGACAGACAGAAAATGTGAATATATATTTTTTTAAATATGTTAACATCAACCTAGAGTGCCTTTCCTGAACTAATTTGGTAGCTTCATGAATGGGCTTTGGTAAAGCAAGCCAGCCAAATACCAAATGTAATAATTTCCAAAACGACCTGCAACTCTAGCCCCTGTCTGTTTATTTATGATGCAATTTGCGAGTTGGAGTTGACCGAAAATTCGCCATTTCAAATGATGTCTCTTTAAAAGCATGAATTGAACGACGCACTTCACACATGTCCCACAAATAAGCCTCTGTTCAAATCAAGACCCCCTTTTCGGCCCCACAGTGGACTTCAACAGAAACTACGCTCGGAGCATTTATTTCATTTTACCAAGAACCACAACTTCATTGCACTGCCACTTGGGATTGTGTTGCATTCATAAAAGAAACAGCACTCCTCCAAATGCTGGGTGTTGCTGCTGCCCATTGTGCATACGAAAACAAACAAAGCCGTCCACTGAACACGTGTCAGGCCTTGCTCAAGCAGTCTACTTAAGCTCAATTGATTTGAATTGAAACAAACGTGCCGCCACAGCCGCACCGTGCCATTCTGATCTTCGATTGCACCGATTTTCAGTTTTATTTCCTCCCGACCGCTCTCTTATACTCAGTCTCAGTCATTCTTGGAATTTGGTTAAAAGGTCATTAAGAATTAATTCGAGAACAAAATATAAATCAAACTCAACGTCCCGTTACATTTTTCAATCAGAATCGTGTTGAAATGATGGACTTTTTTGGTTTCACATACATTTTCTTGTGGGCTTCTCTGACCCCCTGCGGTCAGTTTGAGGCTAAAATCTCATCTCTGAGCAGCTGCTACACTCCGCAAGAAACAAAAAAATCGTCGAAAAAGAATCCGAAAACCAGATGAAACAGTCGAAATGATTTAATGCCCAATCGTCGAATCATTAGACACAATATACGAAGCTGGTATCATGCATTTATTAACCTCAACCATACTCTCGACGTAATAAATATCAAGTGCGCGGACACGGTGAAGGTAGTTATTTATCGAAACCACATTACATCATCGAGTGGCCAAAAAAAGATCCAAAAATCCACCAAAACTTGTTATGCGATTATTGTTCGCCGGTGTAGGTACTCTGTACAACCGCCGATGTTGATGGCAAGGTATAGCTGAGCTGAATGGCTAATTCTGAATTTTTTCGAAGAATTCTTACAACGAAGCGGAACGATGTGTGTAAGCTTATGAGCATAAACTGGGCCAACATCCTGCGGGCAGATTAAATATATTTCGTATCGTGAGTGGATGGTTGGTTGTCGCTTGGTCAATATAACGATCATGTTGACAGTAAGTGGGACATGAGTTACTTCGTTTGTTTCTTAATTTAATTAAAACCAAAAATTTAGGACTGGGTCATATGTGCTTCCGCACTCAACGTTGGTACACAGGTGTCGATAATTCTCGAGCATATTTCAGTTTTGTATCCGAATATAGGGTTCACGAGTAGCATGGGCCTTTGGGTGGTGAAGACGGTCTTCTAAACCAACCAACTTAAAGGCGATTCTTTTAATAGGAAGCCAACAAGGGGCGCTATAATTTTGTGTCTCATCACCAACAAATCGATTGAATGTGAACTCCATGTGCATGTCCCTGTCTATAACAAGAATGTTTCAATTTTTGTTCAAGACCTTATTCATTGCATATACCTCTAGATTTCCAGAGAAAAATCTCACAACTGCCTATAATTTTTAAAAAGATGGGTTGACCTTCGTTTTAAACATGGGAAGCGTGCTTTTCAGCGTCACTTAACTGCAGGTATGAATATTTTATCCGCGATACCAATTTTTCGTGTCCAAGCTAAATTTTTCGAACTCACATGGATAATTCCATGCAAAATTTTATATTCCTACCTGCAAAATATTTAATGTGAAGGTTACAAATGATTCTTAACAAGGCCCAATGTGTTCACATAGTTTTCTGCTAGGATCGGGTTCGAAGGTTCGAATCGATATCGTCCAGGCGACCAGTATTCAATATTTTCTGAATGACATTTTTCCAATTATTCGCTGTTTTAACTATATCTGTCGAAACTGAACTGAACGCAGCTCTAAAACTCATATCTTCAGCACTAACTTGGTAGTCTTGAAGATTTTTGAAGAACTTTACCATTTCGTCGACAAATATCTGCAAAATAACGTCACGAGAGCCCCCGAAACATGCCCCATCATCGCTTTCTCGACTTTTATGCTACAGATAACCCATTTGATTTCATATCTCAAAAGCTCTCACTGATTAACGTCCTCGATATTTATGGCGCCCCCAAAATCACACAATCAAAGAACAGTATCCAAAAGCTGATCATATCAACAGTTAAAATAATTTTGAATGCATTTCAACCGACAGTCTAATTTATAGCACCAATTTTCCTCACTAAAACAGCATTGCCCCATAAAAAAAAAAAACAAACAAAACCCTTGGTCAAACCAATGGTGACATGCAATCAATTGAAATTCAAATCTCAACTGTCAAATGATAATTTACAACGCACAACAAGCGACGTGACATAAAGCTTCATAGCAGAAGAAGAAGCGGAATATACATGTATACAAATTAGAACACAATTTGATCGTATTCAAGGTAAATTGGTCAACAACACTGCAGGTGGATGGCGATACCACGTATAAGGCGCACACAGACCAAATTATAAATTCAACCTCTGTCCGGTGTCGGTTTTTGTCAAATAATTTGATGACTTTTACCCAAAATCGGAAATCGAAATTAGCATTTTAAACGCACTGCGTGGAGATCGCATTACGGGAAATTTACTGCATTTTGATAACAATGTGACTGTGTCAACAAATTTGGTTGGAATTTTCAATGAATGGTGCCGGTGGCCGCGGATAGCTTTCTATTTTGAAGCGATTTGTGGGAGAATATCTTTTTCGGGAAAGTCACTAGCAGTGGGCGGTGTATATTCAGCTGAGAATGGGTTACTGGCAAGAGGGGCATTGGGCCAGATTCTTGTAATGGATTAACCCTAACAGTTGGCTCCAAGTACCATGGCCGCGAAAATATGTTAAACATTTGAGTTAACACAGTACGAGTAGTTTTTATTATGCCAGTCGATCGATAAAAATGTGGTAGGGATTGGGAACATTTCTTCGCAAAAGATCTATCATATGTATCACCTGCCATCTAGAACAACACTTTTTTTATGTTCTTACTTCCAGTCTTTCATAGAAATTCGTTTCCACGAGGTTTTATTTCTTTTTAGACGAATCGAAGAAACCTTCAGTTTGTATACCGTATATCTTAATTCGGTAATAGATTATTTTTTGACTGCCATAAAATTCATCTTATAGGCAACTAAACCACAGGGCAATTTCGATATTTCTAATGTTCGAATTTTCGAAGGAAAAAGGATTTCGGCTGAGTCACGAAAAAATAAAAACAAATTTACTCACCTAAAATTAGCAATAAAAATACAACTAGCGAAATCCGTTTCGAATTCCGAAATCATTGTAAAATTTTCGAAATGCACAAACTGCAATCAACCAATTTATCCACTAAGCCGTAGTGGAAATTCCTGGAGTATATAAGTTTGAAAATATATCGCCTCTTTATTGACAGCCAACATTCTTCGAGTTCGAATTTTCGAAAATACCTCTGAGGCTCTAAATTTATAAATGGATTTCACGGAGGAACTCTATAATAAACTATGAATGACATAGCGAACTTTTTTGATTTTCGAAAATTCATATTTGCTTCTCAAGTTCACAGTAACTCTTGAATGATAGTCTACGTTTTCAGTCGTTAAACTGTGTTAATAATAAAATCAATAGCAAAAAAAATATAATAATAAAAAATTAATAAAATTTAGAGACACTGAACAACGGTGAGCAATTACTCATTCTCTCTTCGAAAATTCGGTATTCACAAATTGTCCTATTGAGTGTCAGAAAATAGTTCACAAATTAAAAATACATCAAACTAACTATTTTCTAAGACTTCAAGCCAACATTTTTCGAGCTCGAATTTTCGAACACACCCCCGAACCGGGTTTTATTCAATTTCACTTACAAAAATCATATCCACTAGCATTCGAATTTAGAAACATCCCACTGATCGCCCCCACACTCCATTTTATGCTTGAAATGTCTGCATTCTGTCTAAGCTGTTGCATTCATTCAGTGAACCAACCCATGACCATTGCGGCTGCATTAGATGAAATCATCACAATTATCGCTTGATGATGATGGCTATATGTTGCGCTGTGATGGACACATGTGGCAAGCGAAACATTTACACTGTACAAAGCCGGCGAATGCTTGGGTAAGTGAATGCAATTAACTTCTCCATCTTTGATATAAGTAGGTACACCACATTTGCATTCTATACGCCGAGCCTACGTACACTCGTATCATTGACGATGTGCAAGTTAGTCAGGTTATGCAGTAGTTGTTGCTGTCATTCCAATGATCGCACCGTTGCGTGTGAACCTGTGCAACTTGTTTCTCTCTGAACGGATCACTTTGGTATTTTAAACTGACGACGACGATTATCGAACGGTGCTGATAAATATGCGTAAAAGTGGACGCCGGCAATTGGAGAGCTCCAAAAAGAATATGAACCACCCACTGCAATCGGATGAGGTTAACAATCATCGAACTCACCAATCAACCAGGCCAAACATCTGTTGTTGCTCAGCGATCAAACGAGGTATATGTGAAATTGCAATCATTCATCACGGAATGATTTTTCTTCGATTATGAAAGACACCGCTCTCCCCCACACACACGAGTGACGGTTGAGATCCGTTTTGTTTACGATCAATCAGCCGCTGGTTTCTGTTTTCTCCTCTTCATCATCAGCACCTTTTTGGGGGGATTTCACTGCGCGAATATGATATCTCTTCGCAGGCCTGAGATATTTCATCTGAATTAACATAATTTTGACATTAACCAGGCATTAGCCGTTAATTTGGATATAAGATGGTAATATTGGGTGGAGAGTGCGCTATGGCAGAGAGCGTGCCTCGCGATGTGATGCGGTCTCGCTGCGTGCGAATGATGTGGGTGATTAATTGAATTTTGATTGAGAAGCTTCCAAAATTGTGCATATTGGTATATTTTCCTTCGGTTTGAATATGGATAGAGGAGACTGCAAAGCATTTTAGAGTTTTGTGTGAATAAATGGATTTGTAACGAGCTGGTGCAATAAATGTCTGAACTAAATCATTTCAAGAGTAACTTTCTTCCACATACGATCTAGACTGCACATGCTGTCCTTAGTCCCACCGATTTATCTTTAATACGGAAATAGCGTTCCGCACATAGCGTGATTTGTCACACCCCAAAGACCACTTTCCCTCCTCCGTATGGGTAAAGTTCAACCAACCAACGACCTTGTTTGTTGCATTCCATTGCTCACGCCTATACACCATCCATCACTTCATCCAGCGTCGACTCGAAGCAAACAGCATTTCTTACGCCTAGACACATGTATCCATTCGAAACCAGGAACACACAATTCTCGCCTGCGAGAACAACCTCTCTTAAACTCGCACATATAAAACATCTCAAGTTGGTTACGCAAACAACTATCCAATCTTGGTCTGCACCTCTATCTGCCAAGAACCATATATTCTACCAACTGCCACTGTTTAGCATGATTATGCGGAATTGCAAATCAGTTTTCTATTCTACAGCTCATTACCCTTGGAGAATCATCATCATCACCAGCATCCTCGTCATCATCGCACACACAAAGTCTCGACTGTGCTGCTGCCAACGATCATGCTGACCAGCTCATCTGTCTCACAACCCCAGAAGAAGAGGAATGTTTCCCGTTTTATGGAGAAAAAAAAACGAAATAAAAACCATCATGGAACCAAAGAAGAAGACTATATGTAGCTGAAGCACATCACGAGGAAATAATAGAAGGAAACAATAAAAATTCAAAATGCCTAGTTCACGACTGCACGAAGAGAAAGTGCCACTACACTAGTACAGACAGTATGCATAGGCGCACCAATGTCGGTTATTGCGCTGAAGAAGTGATTCTTTGTTGCGAGGACATTTCGTTATAAAAAATATGATTTTCAACCAAATCACTGAGGAGACCTCGATGGCGGCGTGTTTGTACAGTGAAACTAAATTAGAAGCGTTTTAAATATGACGGTCAAAAAACTGTGTGAAAATTTTACATTTAAACACTTATGCACTCGTTAGTTGAAACTTTTGGGTGACAGTCTGCGTGTCATTATAAAAATACCCACAATACGGCAGATCTTGGAAACGATTGAAAATCGATACCCACGATACTCCCACCGATCTAGTAGAGACATACCTACAGCTGCTTCTCAGCTCTGCAGCGGGCTGTATTGTCATCAAAAGTAATGCAAAATTTACTCCGGATTTGCCTGACATTTACAACTTTTATTTCGAGCTGACATCTACACCTACCACAAATCAGAGACAAATGATACTGAGACCCGCAACTCACAATCCTCTTGCCGCTGGGCCCCTCAGTTTTTTTTTTCAAATTCGACATTTTGTTTTCCTATCGGTGTTGTGTCAATTAAGAATCCGTGTGACATGCAAAAACATACAAAAAATACAAAAATAAATGCTGTCAACCTCGACAACCGTGGGGAAATGTGCTAGAATTCGGGAATACCACATTTTTACATTACTGAATGCCATTGGTTAGTAATTATATGTTGTTAAAATGCGAATAATTTGATTTCTTTGGTTAATAAAACTTAGCTAAATGAGATGTTCTGTATACTAAAAACTTATTATGACAAACATGGTTGCGTATTTTGCGCTTTTGAATATCATTAACTTCGATTTCATGCGTAAATTTTTCTTAGAAAACTGAAGAAAATTTGCTCAATATATTTCTATTTTACTTAAAACAATCTGCATTGTTCATTTTTCATATTTATTTCAAGAAAATCTACACTTATTCCTTAAACAAATTATTATGCACACGTAACGAATAGTTTCAAATTTAACGGATAAAATTCTATGAACGCTGTCAGCAACTTTGCCCACAGCGGAAGTGGCATATGCAAGGTGCGAGCGTGTTGGTAAGTCGGAATTTTTGAAGTTACGTGACATTTGTCAATACGAATTTCTATGTAACAATACAAGCGCACTTAGCATTTGCCACCCCATAAAAATATAGCTTGTAGGCTAAGTAACGGGAAATCGGTCGGAGTTGGTGGTCTCAGTATTGTCTCTACCACAAATAGCGCGCGTTGTTGGTTAGCTGATGTGCAAACCTAAATTAAACTTGCATGCTCTTCTTGGCCAGCAGGGGTCGCCACTGTTGATTTTTTAATCCAATTGAACTAAGAGTTGATGTCTCGTTTCAACTGTGCTACTGTTACGTATCCTAGACAGTGTTTCTGGATAAAAAATCTGAAAATCTTCTTTTTTCCGAAATAAAAAATCTTTTTGTTTTTTTTTTTTCAAAATTTTTTCGAAATATTAAAATAACGAAACATAAAATACAAGTACTTTAAAAAATTGTATTTACCTTCTCGACATAGATATTTTTCAGATATATCTGTGGCAACAAGGAAAAACAGCATAAGTCATTTTTAGTCATTTTTCAGGAGCGCAGTTTAAAGGTTTGACTTTCAATGTGGGTAAATGACTTATGCGTTTTTTCCTGATCCATAACACAGCAACCATAACAGATATTTGAATTTGAAATTTGACATATAGAACAGGGTACTGTGCATCCGATCGTAACATTAACTTAATTTTGACTTAAGTCGACTTATGCTGTTTTTCCTTGTTGCCACAGATATATAGATAAATCGATATTTAGATAAAAAAAACGTTGGTCATAAATAATTGTTATTGCTTTTTAAAACTTTTGTATAATGAATTAAAATGACTTAGAATTTCGGTGCCACTTTATCAAATCGCAGATTAAACTTTCATCTGTTTCAGTACTCAAATGATTACGAATTTTTTGTTTTATTTAACTGAAATTCTCAGTAGAAAATATTCTTTCAACATTTACGCAGGAATGTGGAAGCAATAAAAAATTAAATCTTTTAAAAGTGAATACATTACGTAACATATGAATAGCCTCAGACATAATTTATTTTTAAATTAACTTTTTTTTTGTACCTTTTCGATATTACATATGTAATTGTATATTGGGTTGAAAGGTAGGACTGAGGTCTTTAGACCAAGAAAAGTTTCAAATAGTTTCGAAAAGCTAACGGAATTTTCTGAGATTATTTCGTTTACAACATTAGAATCGCATCACCTTGTTTTTTTTAGTTAAAATGAAATCCAAATCAAATTTTTTTTTTTAAGAAAAGTATTTTATTTATTTACTATAGCTGAGACAATTATTTTAGAACTTTGTACAAACTTCCTTATTTTGAATTACTTCAAAAATGCGGCCTTTTTTTAAGAATCTTACAATGATTTTTAAGGATCAAGAAAAATACTGGCCCAGTCCACTTTGATACCTTCGGTCTTCTTTGTTGGTATACTGCTGTATACTGCTTCTCACTTTCATATACCTTTTTTATATCAACCAACCCCACACTTTTTCGATGACATTCAAATCTGGTGAGTAGGGTGGCCAGGAAAGTTGTTCTATATTTTGGACTTGTAACCAAGTCTTAATTATTCCAGCTGTGTGAATTGGCGCATTGTCCTGCTGGAAAATGATGGGCAGTGGTCCGAAAATATCCTTTGACTGAGATAGAGCCGTTTGCAGTACAATTTTGTAGTAAAGTGTTGTCATTCTGCAGTTCACAAAAGCCAAATCGATTGTTCCATAATGAGATATGGCGCCCCATACCATAGCTCCTCCCTCGCGGCTGTGGTGACGGTCCAAAAGCAATTTTTCTTTTTTTTAAATCATGGTAGTAATAGTTGTATTCGTCGGGCCCATCGAGGTTGAAGTTCTTTTCATCAGAACAAATCACTTTCCGCCAATCGTTTGAGTGACTGCTACCATCAGTGTTCTAAGCCATGTACGACCTTGCAAAACTAAGCCGCTGTTGTTTTCGCGCTTTGTTAAGTGGTTTTTAGTTTCAGACGCTTCAGGTGTCTGCACTTTTAATAACTCTACTTATGGTCATTCGACTAACTTCTAGCCCAGCTTCGTGTCTAATCTTACTGGGAGTATGGGTTGAATTGGAAGCTAACCTTATAATATGCCGTTTTTATCGGCTTGAAAGTAAGGTAGAAGTACGGTCTTTGTCATGTTTTCCGTAAAATGATGGATTTCTTAAATAACTGTTAAGTACTTTTGGACATCGATCAAGTTTTTTTTAGCTATAGCGCGATTTTGCTCATGGTAAACCTCTATTTTGGCAATTTTCGTTGCGTTTAAAGATTTTTTTCCACTCATTCAAACTATTAAACAGATTTTATGATCTGAAATAAACCGTTTATCACTTCCGATAGCTTTCCGATGATCACGCTGCTCAACTCTCACTTACAATGAATAAGAGCTAGTTGGGGCTATTCTAGTGTTACAAAAAAGAATGCATATTAAAATGAATGCATGCCAAACTAGCTCAAAAAGTCCCGTTAACTTAAAAAAAATGTTAAAAGCTCTCATAATCTCAGAAACTCTAGCTCTTAGCTTGCCACCCAATGCATATATCCTTGGGTACACATTAAAGAGCTCTCAAAACAGTTAATTAAAAAAAAAAAAACAATATGTGAGGCTATCCAATTGTTACGGACTGTATATACGAAGTTTCCATGCGCTGTTTTTACTGCTTCATATTTTCCAAAAAATCATCAGTTGACAAAATGTCAAATCCGTTGAAATTTAAGTTTCTTTAGAGTTGATAAAACCGAAAAAAAAAAAAACAGAAACTGTGCTTGGGCTCGCATCGACTTACATTTATTATATAGAAAATGTTTTGTCTTCAACAGAAAAGTTTGTTTTAATTTGTTAGATGTAGAAAATTCTTGATATAAAAAATATGTTAATTTGATGAATTTAAGGTAAACAGTCTTGTTCATATTTTGGAGCTCAAAAAAAGAAAGATATGTCTGATATCGGCGCAGTGGCTTAGTGGTTAGTGTGTTGGACTACTAAGCGAGGGGTCCCAGGTTCGAATCCCGAGAAAAACCCAAATTCCAACTTAAGGTTTTTTTCGCTGCGCCACCTCTCGCGAACGTCTGACAAACATCCGAGAGTATAACTGTCATGAAAGAGCTTCTCAATTGGCCGTTTGGAATCGGCATAAAATTGTAGATCCCTTCCACTCGTCCCAAAAATAAAAACTCACACAAGACGAATGGTTGTGAGAAGCTAGGCTTGGGTCCATACGGACCTGTTGCGCCAATTATTTATTTTTTTTTTTTATGTCTGATATCACCGATCCTAAAGGAGATTCAGAATTCCGACCCGGAGCTTCGGTCTTTTGACAAAGTCCATGGAGTAAGTTCTTTATCATAGCTTCAACTCTAAACTCGGTTTATACCAACTGGATCACATCATAAGTCCTTAGCCTTTCCACCCACTATATAACTGTCCTATTGTTGCTTATAGAATCGAAAATGTATATACATAACGACCCATATTTTAGCATGCGCCTTAAATTAGACTACATTTTGTTTGTGCTTACTACGACTGTTGGGCATCGGCGCTATAGCGAGAGCTCAAGACTGTTGCCCTGAGTCAGCCTGTAACATCTCACTCTATTCATAACTTATGTAAAATTCACAGCAGACTTATAGCTTCTTCTTCGAGTTAAAAATGTTGGCTTCTTCTCCAAGTTCCTTTTAGAAAAGAGATGCCAGTTATACCTTAACGTGGTTTTTTTCCAAATTGCTAATCGGATCACCCAACCATGAGTAATGAGTTGCAAGAAATTAAAATTGCCTTTAAGAGTTTGCGGTCGACAAAGTGAAGTCCATACTGGTCTTATCCCATTTCGCAGGAATTGTGTAATAAATTTCATGACCAAATATGAGTTTTTTACCATCTAATTGGAATTTTCGATTATACGAACTGCAGTATTGTAAGATTCATAACAATTGTTTCTAAGGTTCATAAATCGATAGCAGACACCCACATATAACGAGTACTATGTCCCTATAATTTGGGATGTTCAGAGCTCTCTTCATTGCAACTTCACAAGCTGTAGACGCACATAAAAAACACCCCACTGTATATGGAGTTTCCAAAAAGTTGCTATTTGTCTCAAGTGCGCTGAGCAGGTGGCTTACTTATTTTCCTACTCTAAAAGAAAGAGAAGCCCTAACGATGGCCGGAGTTTCGCTTCCTCCGCAAAAAATAGTAGTTTAAAACGAATGGTCGGTCAATTGAACTGAACCCCTCATCTAGGTTAGGAGCCTGAATGAAAGTATGTCTAGGTATACATTTTATTACCAAGCCAGGCTTTTTTTTTTGAGCCAACGATCTCTGTATGAAATCCTATATTCGTACTGATTTATAAAATTGAAATTAATTGCCTATTTCGAAGGCGTCATCAGCTTTTATTATGAAGGGCTAGAGCGTCAAGTTAACCTCAAGTCCGCTAATTTTTTTAACTCTCGACTGTCTATATACGTAGTCGGGTCGATGAGTTTCATTCAACCCAGTAAAATCCGCCAAGCAATGCCAGAGAATTTGGGTGAATGGTAGTCCTATAGGATCTAATAATAATATCTCTTCGAAGGACTGGGACAAAGCTTATAATAAAAAATTCAACAAATGACTCAAGACTATATCGAAAGGAAATAGAAAGTAGGGCTTGAAAAAAATGTGAAGGTGTGCATACCTCTCGGGGTGGTCGTCTTCAGATCATTATTTTCGAGGACTGCTCCGTGTAGTTTAGATTTCCTTCTGCAGCTGGTTCGATCGTGTAGTTCACTAAGTTCTGGATTGAGTTCTCGCCTCAGTGAGACATTAAACCGTAGATTAAGGAGACTTCAAGTGTAAAACTAGCATCTATCTGTAAACCTTTGGTGGCTAAGAAAAGTTCGCTTTTGAAAGAAAAGACTTGCGCAGGCTTGTATTAATTTTTAAACCTATAAATATTCTTCGGTTCTATAAAGGTACTCGCTAATATAAATAATTTAATAAAGTCATTTAAATATAAATTATTTAGGGAGATGTTTTACTGATCCAAACGAACTACAAGGTGGCGCAAAAGTAATCCTCCTATCAGAAAATGCTATAAATTTTGCAAATGGCCCCTAATGTCAGTTCTGTTTTTACATTTGTGTAGTAAACACATGCGAAATACACGTTAATAAACAATGTTACGCTACACTGCTCCAGAACGCGGAATATTGGTGACTATTTATTTGAGCAATAATCGGTCGGTGACTTTGGCACAACGTGAATTTCGTCGCAGATTTCCTAGCCGTCCAACGCCTACTGCGACGTTTAGCCGCTCGCCTCGAAGAGACTGGCACAACACGAGACGTTGCCAAGAGTGGCGGGCCCCGGAGCGCCCGTTGTGCCGAGAATATCGCCTCTGTTGACGCGGCCATTTTTTTTTTCGAGAACGCCGCTGGTCAAACGACAATAGTGAACGGTGCGCGCTATAGGGCCATGTTTACCGATTTTTTTCTACCGCAATTGGACGATTTAGGACTGGAGGACATGTGGTTCCAACAGGACGGAGCTACGGCACACACTGCGCGAGACACAACCGATATTCTGAAAGCGGTGTTCCCGGGTCGTTTTTGGCGATTTGCACTAGCCCGCTCCAGACTTCTTTTTGTGGGGCTTTTTGAAGTCGAGGGTTTATGTCAACAAGCCTCAGACTCTTGCAGCTCTTAAAGACAATATCCGTCAAGAATGTGAGGACCAATCGCCGGAAGTTTTGGCCAAAGTGATGGAAAATGCCATAAAAAAGGGCTCAAATGACAATCGACTGTGGCGGCGGCCATTTACATGACATCATATTCTCGACTTGATGTAAAAAAAATTAAAAGACCAAATAAAAATAATCCACAAGAAGAATCAAAGTTTTTCATTTTTTTTTTTAAATTACAGCCAAAAAACATCGGAAGGTTTTTTTTGCGCCACCTTGTACATTAAGCTTAGTTCACTCGCACATTGTTGAATAAACCCTTTCATTTAGTCCTCAAGTTCACGTCGTTACTTCGTATAAAAGTTCCCGCCTTAAAATTAATTATATACTATATTATATATATTATTGGGTAGCCCCCAACTTTCTGACACTTAAATCAAGTCCCGTTTGCTACAAAACCCTTTAAAGTAAAAATATTGATTTATATTGATATTATATTTAGACCCTCGTACTATTGGACCAATAATTTGACGCAAAAAAAAAACGAAAACAAGTACAAGCCCTGCCCATCAACCATGCGGCACCCCATCGAAATACCTTTACTTTTGAAAAGTCGACTCCCAAACAATGTTTTCAATTACCAGCGTTAATTCCAACCTAAGACCGTCTGATTCTCCTCGCGCAAACCAATAATGCGACTCACAGTGACATGGCTAATAAAAAAAAGCCCAACAAACTCAACTGCCAACTGGTTTCTCAAATCCTATACCATCGGGAACAATAATAGTTTACGTAATACTCGTGTGCTAATTTTTTTGTTGGCATCATGTAACCGGCATCCCATTCGATTGGCCGACAAAATCCAACACCAATCAACATCAATTAATTGTGCTCTTAATTATTATCCATTATATTACAAAGCTGCTGTTGCGCGGCAACGCACATCTTCGCCAAGAGATGGCGGCGCGCGCAATCATCTTCCCATAACCTTGATGTAATGAAGAGTAATTGTACCAGGTACACGTCCACCACCAAAAAGAAAAAAATCCCTTCGATCGTTGTCCGACCGATTACAAAATTCAGATGGAGATCTCCATCTCCATTTCGGTGCGGTGATTTCCCGGTACAGTGACAAAGCTTAAAATGTTTACACTCTGTCACTCCCGGGCATCCTACGGATGATTACGATGACGGCTGTTCCCACGAAAACGCGCGCGCGTATGGGTTAATTTTTTTTTACGCTCGATCAACATTCACGCTGGGAGAGATACAATCAGCGGGAAAAACTCAAGAAAAACAATAAATTTGATTAATATGACGCTCGGTGTACGGAGACCGTGAGTGCGTGCGTTATGACGACCGGGCCGACCACGACAATCATAATAATGATGATGAGACGATCATAAAGCTCGTGACGAAAACCAACAACAAGCGAGCAGCTGTCGTAAAAAAGCCCGTCAGCCAGCACACAGCCGATGGTCTTGCAACTGCAGTAAGTGTTAATCTGGTGGCAGGCGGCATCGTCGCGTCGGTGTTAACAAAAACGAAACGCGTATGGCGGCGACAAATGGCGGGATTGTGTGCAGCATGCAATCCTGACCCGCCGCAATCAGTGGAAAATAAAATAAATGGCCCTGCCCAGTATCGAGTGTCCATGGTCTGGTCAGCCTTGAGCTGCTCTGTCGATTTTCGCTTTCGTTCTCCGTAATGAGAAAGATTACAACGAAAATGTGCGGCTATGATGTCGGAGGAGGCGCAAAAGGTCATACCCCTCATATGCGATGTAATTTTCGGCGAGTAAATCAAATTGTTGACTCAAATTTCGTAATGAATTGTTGATGTATTTGAATGAGTGTTTCTTGTTTTCACGGACTAATTGAAGCCCACATTCGGTAAAAAAAAACGTTAACGTGACAGACTTCCGGCAAAGCCAAGGAACTGAATAATCTGACTGATTGGCTCTAGTTGCGATCGACACGATCAATTATTTCAAGATCGCCTTAAGCCTTTTGCTCGACTCACTTAGTTGTCATCACACATTGACGTTGAGCTTAAAATGTAGCCGACTGAATGTTTATACAAGAACTTATAAGAAATTCTCAACGAAGATCAGTGATCGACAGTACCGATGGAAGATCAGCGATCGGTACGGCTAAACTAATCGAATCTGTAGGTAGCCGGTGGAAGGAGTTTAATGCAAAAATGCTGGCCGCATTCAGTTGCAGTCTTAGATCAATAGGTTTATGTGGAACAGTGACCACCGATTGACGCACGTTCACAATGAAATTTGGTCAACTATTGTTTAATATTAGACGATTCAACAACTAAAATATCGAATGTTTTAAAAAACTGACTTAAGCTAGTTTTTTTGTTGGAGGTAAGTGATCATCGATCAACTTAACCGATCAGTGATCACGTTAAAAATGAATGTTCTAAGTCAGGAGGAACCTTTCGGAATAGTTCCCACCTACACCACACTGATAATTTGACGACGTTCAGATTACGTTGTTTTTTAACAGGCTTTTCGAAACAGTTCCGATCTACAGCACACTTGGCGATCATTGATCGACGCTCAGATCACGTTTTTTCTTAACAGACTATTGCCATCGAGTCCTTTAATGTCCGCATTATGAATAAACAATCTAAGAAGCAACAAGTGTCCGTGGTGCCTTTGAATGTTTGATCCTTAATTTATTACTCAAGTAAGAGTGCCGAAATTTGAAGCTCTTCTAATGGATTACGAAAAACTGATCGCTTTTTGTGCACCACAGTCAAAAGATATTTACAATTTGCAACCAAAAAGGATTGAAACTGACCACAAGTTGTTGGTCCTATGATATTCTAGATCGCTGATCTACACAGCGATCCTGTGTGAAATACTTGAATAAAGAAAGCGAAAAATCGTTACACTAAGGTCCTTCAACACAAAACAATGAAAACTGTCTGATCCTGTGAAGCGTAATCCGTGGCGATCCGTATTCGGAGTAACGAAAGGGACAATTTAGGCATTTTTCTTTCGTTAACGTACTGATTGGTAGCATATATCAAAGAAAATATCCTCGATTTTCCAGAAAGATCAGTTGTTAGTGGCAACTAAAACATCATGAATGCGGGCCAAGATCAGTGATCTACACAGTGATCCCATTACCGAATTAAGACTCTGTAAAGGCTAAAAGAACACATGCTTTTTCCATTGTCATACAAAACTGTTTTACCTGCGGAAGAAACACAAAAATTCGAATAGTGATCGGTAACGTATGAACTGCATTGAGTTTCCTCCATTGACGAATGATCTGAACTGTGTGACGCTCACACAAAAGCAGGATTTTCAAAGACGCCACTCAACCAATCCAAGCTGCGACTCACCAACGACCACTGATCTGCATTCGACAAATAGAATCCGAAAATAAATGTCTTCACTTGGAAACAACCAACAAAATTCTTCCTATGTCTACTTGTCGCTTGTCTAACATTCAGTCTCCATCAGTGCTCAGCAACTGATCAAGATTAGCTAAATGTGACTAAACATCTTCGCAACGATACCATCTGAATTGTTGTATGGCACATACTTGCTGTCACGCCTCAACTTCTTTATGCACGAGAATCGGCATCATGTGTTCCGGCAGACTTCCTCCAGAAAACAATTATTATAATCTCCAGGAAATTACCTGATCACCTCCAATCGTGCCTCACGTTCTCACCTCGCTTAGCGCACATTAATAGTCGCGCACTTATGTCCTCAAGTAAGCCGCTCACACGCATGCAACAAATTTCCTGTTCTTTCATCTCTTAATTACCACGATGCCACTCTCTTTCTTATCGTAAGCCCTCCTGACACGGACTTAAACAATTTTACACGTAATCCCAGCCTGTCACAACTCCTGCTGCACATTGCCCGGACTAAGTACCAACTCATGCGCTGGAAAAATAAATCAAATTACCCCAAGTCGACTGCGCACACTCACATGTCGCCACGAAGTGCAAAAACCCGAAATAAATCATGCAAACGCGTGATCCTACGATCCGTATCACAAGCGTTATGACGCCACAGGGCGTAGGGTCAACACTCCTCCGAGAGACATGCACACTATGCGGTAATGGCGCATGCAAATGTAATCCTAGACAATGTGCTGGACCCGACTGCATGGCGGCGCGGCGGCGCTACGTGAGAGTGTGATTAGAAAACTAAGCCGCGACGCGGAAGCTTTTTGCGCTCATGATCTGGAGCAGATGAGTTTAAGGAAAAATAAAATAAAAACTCATTAAACACCTAACACCATGACCCATAATTGTCGAAGTCAGCTGAAGATTTAATAACCCTCCTATCGGTAGTGAAAAATCGATTCGCTTCGTTTCAATCAGCCATCTAATTGGAGTGAGGTTTCTGTGTTTTTTTTTTATGGCCATCCGCAGCGATCGTTTTTTTTTCTTTTTAATTTATATCCCCATCAGTGCAATAAATCACGGGTAGAGGGAGAGCAGCAGTACTCGCAGACTTGCTTCAGGTGTATCAAATATCGAATATCGATTTCCCATGAATCTGATCAGACCGCTGATCGTCATCGATCACCGAAACGATCGTTTGTCTTGCATCGAATGTGGTGGTGACCTTTTACATGGAAGAACCCCCCACGCCTTATATGGCAAGATCAGCGATCGCGATAAGCTTTTTCCAAGTCAAACTCGATCCGAGATCACATTGAGATGTTACAACATACGCGAGATCGCAATTAGCTGTGTCTTGCGCATCTCGCAGTTGCGCGCAGATGATTTCTTCATTCTCTGTCATTTTGATTGGCCTTTCTCTCTAGCCTAACACATTTTTCTGTGCGCATTTCATATTTATTCAATGGTTTCCATCTGTTTCTCTGTTTCTCTGTTTTAGGACGACAACATGAGTGATCAGTGCAGTTTGACGCAAGCTGGCTTAGAAGAGTACAACAGCCGATCGTACTACGATCAAGCGGTCTTCCATCATCAGAAGCAATCATCGTATGCCCAATCGGAAGGCTATCACAGTTATGTGTCCAGTTCGGATTCAAGTTCAGCAACACCATTCCTGGATAGGTGAGTTTACAAATATGTCATTCGGTTGCACCGCTAGTTCGGCGTATGTACGATCGATCGATCGATCGTACAAGTGCATGTGTGCGCCTAGTGTAGATTTTTTTCTTGCGCCGATCGCTCTTTGGCTAAGACGGAAATGAAATCAATTAACAAGGCAACAACTTGTCGGCTGGCCGGCAATGTGTCGAGTCCCAATTTGGACACGATCAGGATCAAGGTGTGATCGTGATGATCGTGAATTTATGAGACGGGTTTGGTGTTGCGATGCAAATTTTTCTTGCCACAGGCCATTCCAATCAAAACTGATGAGCGATCGACACTCGCAATCGCTAAACCTTCGATCGTGAACTCTCAATAGTTCATTAGGCACTTGAGCGGAGTGAATGAATTACACTCGAGTTTGCTAAAGATTTGCTTATGGTCTTCTCTTTTTCTTTTCTTTTTTTTTTTTGGCAGATTGCGTCAGGAGAGTGAATTGTTATCCCGTCAATCACACCACTGGTCACAGAATGACCTTTCAACAGCAACAACTACACAATCGCCAGTAACAACGAATGGCAATTCGAATGCCGGAACTGTTGTTGGTGGCGAACAGCAGAATAACCATCATCTCCCTCGTCACCACCACCATCACCATCATCATCATCAGCATCACAATTCGGCTAACAGCAGTGCGATCAATGGCAACAGCAACAGCAACAACAACAGTTCGGAGAGTCACTCGTCCACGGAAACGCTCAAGTGGTTGGGTTCGATGAGCGACGTTTCGGAGGCAAGTCATGCAACTGGCTATTCAGCGATCTCGGGATCAGGTAAGTTCAATGCATTGAAACGGTGCAACCCCCGAAAAATTAGTCGAAAAAAAAAAAAAAAAATTAAAATGTGGTACCGCTCTGTCGTGCACCCATTTGAATTTTATTATTCAATTGTTTCGTAGCACGATTTGGAAATTTCGCTTGTACCTAGGAACCATTACAATGGAAGCCAACATATGCTGTGCAGCTAGATAGACCTATGCCTTGGAAGCTTTTGGTCAAAATTTTGCAACACTGAAGATTTATGTGCTAATTGTATAGCAAAACTGTTTCTTTGTTTTTTTTTTTGTATCTTATTGTGTTTTGCGAATGGTTTGTGATCTAGAATCGCTTATCAACGCTTGTCGATCGAATTGCATCGAAGGGCCGGAGCAACAAGGTTTCGAAATAGATTTGTTGCAGAATTTATTTTTTAGGTAAACCCAAGGTTTTGATGCAAAATGGCGCAATTGTTGATTATTACTCAATGTTTGTTTGTTTGGCAAAACAAAAATTAGTTTGTACAATTATTTGAACTCGTAATATCGGTGAATCCGACTCTATGTTGTAAATATTTTCCTATAGCCCGTCAAGAGCTTATTACATTTTGCAAAAGTCGCATCCAACTCGCAAAAGATTGCAAATAACTCCATCTCTCTGAGAGGTATTTGTCACAACTCTTGGTCGTCGTGTCCAGTTGTGCAACTTTCCCTCAGGACATATATTGCAAATCTGTCCACATAAAGGGTGTGCCATTCTTCGCTTGGTAGCTGGCGTGATGCCATTCTTAAAGTTTATTGCGCAACAGAGGTAGACGAAGGATATAACTACCTTAAAGCTAGCTTGCCTTATAAAGTTTAGTCGGAATTTTCAATGTTGCGGTATCCCAGCATAAACTTAATTATTGGGTTTGTCCTCTTGCACAGTGAAATACTATTTTGCCGCTCCCAGTATTTGCAAACGTTGAGGTGACAGCTCGTAGACAGACATTGTCATTCGCGTATGTGCATTGATTGTAAAAACTCTAAAACAAAATGTTGCACCTGTCCGAAGCTTGCAGGTTTACCACAAATATCTCAAATAAAGGGTTTTCCAATAAGAGGTGTTATTTTGGTATTCAAAGAAAAATGCCATTTCTTGAGATAAATGATCGGATGTTTATTTCATAATAAAGAGGAAGGTATGCCGTTAATAATGAAAAACAACATCAGCCAAATGGCCACCATGAGCACGCATACAGGACCATATCCTTTTCATGAAATTTTCCATAACCAAATCGCAAAGTGGCTGCCCCATGTCCTCGATAGCCTCACGAATTTTATCTTTGAGGTCTCGAATCGACGCTGGGCTACTTTCTTATCTTGGGTTTTCCGAGCCCCAGGTGCGACAATTTTGCTTGTCGACGTAGCCACCGAGGTGGAAATGGGCCTCATCAGTCAAGATGATTTTTCGACGGAATTCCGGATGATTTTCATGCATTCCAAGGACCCAATCAGCAAAGACACGACGTTGTTGATGATCGACCGGCTTGAGTTCTTGTGTTAACTGAACTTTCAAAGCCTTATGACCCAAGTCCTTATGCAAAATACGGTGTAATGACGTTTGTGGAATGCCCAATTCCAAAGAACGACGAGAAATGGACAAATCTGGGTTTTCCTCAACACTTTGGGCTACAGCAGCAATATTCTCAGTTGTTGTTGAGCGACGTGCACGGGTTTTATTCTTCACATCACTAACTTGTCCCAACAGCTCGAATTTTTCCACCAATTTCTGTATTGCGGTCCGACAAGATGCCTCACGACGACCAAAAAATGCTTCAGTTTTGCGAACTGTGACTGCAAGATTTTCACCATTTTTGTAGTGAATTTTAATAATTTCAATGCGTTGTTGAAGCGTGTATCGATCGTTCCATTTTTAGTAATGGCGTGGTTTCTACTTGTCAAATGTCAAAGAATAAGAGCTTCAAAAGTGACAACTACCGAAATAGCGGGTCATTCACAATAACACCTCGCATTGGAAAACCGTTTATAATGTTAAGGATGTCACATGACAGCGGATCAGTACTTCTTTGACATCAAAGGTCTTGATGAAATAGTCTCTGTACCTTAATGACGCAGCGAGCGCTCTCCAACACAACTTATGATCATAGCAAAGTAGTTTTGTTTAATTTAATAGTTTAGGGGTCACAAAAGTAGGTGTCGCTCCTTAACCCGTCCCTTAAAGCGCTGTCGTATGCGGCCTTAAAACCAACAGATGGTGATTATCGATCTATTGCAGTGTCAATATTTGTTTTTAGGCACTCCAAGGCCATTTAGATACCTATTTGAAAAATACGTTTTACAGATAATATACAGTCTTGCATAAAATATTAAGCAGACTGAGCCTCAGTAGTTGATGCAGCTTTCCTGGTCTTGTCTTGTAGATCAACCAAACCATCCTAAGGCTCCATTATCGGGTATACCTTCTTTTGGCCAGTTATTGAAGATGATTTGTAGTACCGCGGCTTTAAAAAAAAAATAGACCTGTAAGGCTAGGTCCACAGTGCTCACTTTATTTTTGTCGAGTGAACCGAAGTCTTGGCTTTCATCGTCCAATTGGAAAGATTCGTTATGCCTGAAATTTCGGTCGTATTTGCCATTTGTCAGCTTGCAGAAGTGTTTTTTTTTCACATATCTTCAACATCAACTGTGACTCTAGGACAAGGTTTTGGTCTTCGTTTTTACAGGCCTCTGTTCGAGTCGTGTTGCCTTGACACGTTCTTTCTGTATCTTTCGGAAATACTTCCGAACATAGTTTCTGGAGTAGTAACAGCCTATTTCCTCAATCACTCGCTTCTTGTAGCTTGTGTTTTTTTCTTTATAGAAGTCGATGTTTTAGAGCTCTTTTAGAGCTCACGTGCTGCATTCATTCTTTTGTGCAGTGCAGCCTTGAAGGCTACTTGTGCTTATCAGCACTCTTTATCAAAACAATGGTTTTGTGGGCAATATCGGAGTGGACGTTTCTGACAGCCTGTTGGCATCAATGTCTATGGTTTTTTGGCACCTATTTTCGGTAGTCCAGCACACTAACCATAAAAGCACTCAGCCACTGCTTCGATAATTAAAAAAAAATATCTTCTCCGAACTAAAATCCGATAACCGAAATGGGCAGTGATTTGTGTGCTGGTGCCCGGTTGAACCCCCAGAAAATGCAAATCAAATCGTAAATCTGTTTTACCGCTGCCCAAATTCACCCAAACATCCGGCTGCACACTTGTCCTGAGTTAACTCCTCATTTTGGATACGAAATAATATTGCCGGTGCCTCAATCACACAAGGGAATGGATATGCTGAGCCTTGGCGTCGCCCCGATCATAGGGAAGTTATTATATCTGACCTTTTTTTTTTGCTAATATTCTATGAAATTTCTCGACACTTCATATTCCATCACGAGGAATGAAAACTTTCTAGCGATTCCTGGTCAACTTTCGAAATGCAACTCCATGCCGCAAGCCAATGTATACACCTTACCGAAAACACGCAACTCCACTATTCAGACGAGTACGTACCAAATTAAGAAAGTTCCCCCGGCGCACGGAACTCACTCTGCACACAGAGTCGTAAAATTGTTGACTTTCGAAATGTGACAAAGTTCCCCCGATCGCATACCATTCAAATTTCTTCAAATTCGTGGCTTAAATCTTGCCAGAATACTATGCAGTCACGATGCAGCATTTTATACCAGCTCTTACCCCTTCCTCTAATCTAGATTGCATCACCAGATACTCTAAACTTCAGTGCGCCAATCATTCGCACTGCAATACCCCCCAAACTGCTGGCAAAAAGCTAACAGCAGCAGTAAAAACAAGTCACTTCCCTTCACCGAAACGAAACAATTCCATCACTTTAAAGAATTTCATGATCCTATAGCCAGGTAGCTTGCCTACTCCACTCTGTACCAACTCTAACCCCATTTAAAGTTCCAGCATCAAATGCGCCTTCTTGATCACTGGTTCGGAAAATTAAATGCGGCGGCGGTGGCGGCGGCAGAGCAGTTATATACGATCGACTGCGAGATGTGAAAGAAGCCGCCCCGAGCCAATTGGCAGCCTTCCGTAAAGATTTCCTGCGACGACGCGACGGCACAAAATGCCAGCCAGCCAACCGATTTCTAATCAAGCAACTTGTCTCTCTAATTAAATTCGGATCCATCAGATTAATCTCTATCCGAAGTGCTAATAGAGAAGAATGTTAATTAAATGATACACCCTGAGTCTGAGTGGGTTTGTTTTTTTTCTCTCTCTCCGATCGAATAAGGGCACACCAAACGGAATTGCAATGCGCAGCAACTTTTACTTCCCAAGGTCCTTCGAGACCCACAACATAGCCGCCGCCGGTCAGAAACGAATTTTCCAAATTGTTCCGTGTCCGATTTTTGCACTTCTGACATGATCGGTGATCGTTGTGCCAAACAATGCATTCTCGTGTGGCAACTCATGCATGAAACTCAAGGGCCTACTGCAAGTATTTATGCTAACCTGATGGCTAATTTAGAATGCAATGGATATAGGGGGACGGCTAGTGCTAACAAGATCAATCGCATCGATCACGCACACATCCGAATTAATGTCGATCGGTCCATTTCAGTGTTCAGCTGCGAGCATTGCCGGCTCAATCAATTCATCGTCAACCTTCAAATTGTCGTTTAATTTACGAACAGAACTCGATAAGCGTAAATTATTGGCTTGGTTCAGGGGAGCGACAATTGCACACGGTGGCCAGCCTGATTGCAAGATCGAAAGTGACTCTAAGACAACAGGGTGTGTGCCTGGACTAATGTCTGGCGATCGGAGTTGAAATTTGCAATTGCCAGTTGGTGGTCAGTGTAGCGTGCACCATTCTGGACATGTTGACATGAGATTTAGTTTCCAATTAACCGTTAAATATATGAATTGAAGGACTGACGTGGCGTGTTTTAAGACCGCGGGCTGAGATTAGGATTTGAGGCGATTTTGTTCACTTGATTGAGGAAATTTCGAGCAAGTTTGTCGGCGCGAAGTGAGCCATTAAAATCGGTTGCTTTTGGTGTTTTTGATGTTAGAGATACTGGCGTTGTTGCCAGCAACAGGTACACGTTGTAGCTTTTCCTTGTCCCCAATATGTCAGGCACGCTTTGGCCACTTAAGTCGTCCAATCATTGGTCACCGATGGCATTAAACAAACGCAAGAACTTGACACGTGCAAGTCGAACTTCAATAAAATATTGTTCGGAGAACAGCAACAGCTTTTGGCCAACAAACACTTTGGTTGGAACTATAGTGATTTCAAATAATTCCCCTTGTTAAACTAAGTTTTGAATGACTGTTTGGACATTTTAGTTCTGGAAGTCGATTCTCCATATTCTGAGGACGTATCAGTTATTCCTTGCCAGGAAGTGAATCGCAAACTTGACCAACAATCAACTTAAATGTCCTTGCGAGGGTAAGTCACTCCAAACCGAGACTTAAGTGCCAGAACTTAACCATTCAAGCAGTAGGTAGGTTGAAAAGGACTTTGACGATGAATTAGAGGTGTGGTTTGAAATCGCTTTTATTCCAACCATAGTTTTTGTTTAGAAACTGTTTTTGTTTAGAAACTGTTTTTGTTTTTATTTTTCAACAATATTTCAATAAAATTCGATTACAATGTCTTGAATTGCCAGGGGCCCCCAAAAAAATTGATTGGTTCTGTACACATCCCACCTTCAGTTGGGACTGTGCAATAACTACCGTCCTTGCAGAATGTCGTCACTCCAATTCTAACACGACATTTAGTGCCACACGTTGACATGGAATTGGCATCGCAAACTGACACCCAATGGAATTCCTCACATCAAGGCTCGCCACCAAAATGTGCCATTCCACAGAGACATCTACCCACCTACCTACCTACGGCGTTGCAATGAAATCATTGCCAGCGAGCTATGTGTGAGCTGCCCTAGTTAGATCCACATCTAAGCCCACTATACAGTTTCTGAGCGGTTTGTCGCGTCAACCTTGAGACATGTCAATCCAAAAACCATTTGACACCTCATACCAAACGACAGCCCAATTAAATGCTTAACCGCTTTACCTCTCTCTATTTGCAGTCTCGTCGTCACAACTTATAGTGCACAGTTCGCGGGTGCTCACCCCAAAGCGACACCACAGTGAAAGTGTCCTCTACATGAACGACGATCAGCAGCTGAGTCCAACGCTCTCCGCCAGTAATTCGCCCACAAACATGCCGCCAGCTCGCACCAGCCCCAGTGGCAGTGGCGGCAGTTCCTCCAGCAGTGGCGCAATATATATGTCACACCATCCGCCGCACTACATTCCTCAATTGTCGCCGGCAAGTTCTTTGACAAAAGGTGCAGTGGCAGTCTCCTCGTCATCCCCGACGCTTCTCTTTCCCAGTCACACAGATCAGCTAAATAAATCAGCTCTATCGGCGACAATATCGGGCGCTCCATCGCCGAACGGCAGTGCGCATGGAATTGGAGCGGCAACTGTCAACGACACACAAACGTTGCATCAGTCGTTGCTGTCAATTGCTCCATCATCGCCATCGCTATCATCATCGTCGCCACTGCTGCAGAAATCGTCATCGGCGTCGCCGACCTTATCTATGACATCTCTGTCGGTGGTCGTCACGTCGTCGAGCAGCCTCGGCGCGTCCTCGTCGCCCTCGTCCAGCTCAAGTTCGTTCTCGTCTAATACATCTGCCATGACGACCACATCCAGTTCATCATATCGCAACAATCACCGGCTCTTTCCTGTTAGCACATACACCGAACCAATTAACAACACCAGTGGAGCGCCGTCGAGTGTGCAGCATCATCACCATGGCCATCAGCAAGCTGGGCCACAGACTCAGCCCGCTGCTCACCCGCAGCAGCAACAGCAACAGCAGCAGCACTATCAACCGGCAAAGTAAGTAGCACCACGGTTGTCATTTTGTACAGCTTCACACTGCATTCGTCCCGTTGTCCTCTCCTTTCAGGTTACACTCGCCGCAGCCCACTAGCTGGCAATCGGTGGCCGATCGCATCAATGACTTTGAGCGGCAGCAACAGCATTTGCATCATCACCATCATCACCAGGCGAATGCTATGCAGAAGTACACGTACATCGATCCCAGCAAGACGCATCGTGTCTCGAATCCCGCCCTGAAGGCCTTCCAAAAGAACGCCGTCCAGTCGTACTTCGAACGCCAGCAGCAGCAATCCAAAGAACACCTCAAGCACAGTGCCAGTGGCAACAATCTACTGCGGCCGCATTCCTTTCAGCCAACCGGATCCGCCAAGGAGGTGCCCAGTGCGGCTCTCATCAGGAACTCGCTGCCAAATAACTATGGACCGCTGCCGGTGCGGAATCCAAACCACCACCAACTGTCGGCTCAAATCAGTAGCGAAGCGATGGGCTCGTCGTTTCCTGATTGTGGTAGTTCGCCACCACCGCCGCCGCCACCTAGATCGCGCAGCCTGATGCCAGTGCGACGGTCGTCATCTGCTTCGGAATATGCAGAGTTTCGTGACCAGTACCACCGTGCGGCAACCCAGGAGAAACTGCAGTCGCAATCCATTAAGAATGTAACGCAACCGGAAAAGATGTCGTTCAACGACTGTGGTATGCCGCCACCACCTCCGCCGCCCAGAAGCAGAGCGTCTCTCCCCGTGCGACGGACATCATCTGCCTCCGAGTATGCGGCAATGCGTGAGAAGGCGTTGCTCCAAGTGGCCACCACTCAACAGCAACACCAACAGCTGCAGCGACAAAATGCGACCACCATGGGCATGGGACCCATAATCAACGTCGATGACTGGGTGCCCGAGAGGCCGCCGAAAAATCCGAATTTACGCATACCCAGCCCAGATTTGCCACCTCCCCCGGCCCTAGTGACAGTCGATATCGATGCGAATCTGATAAACCAAGACGAACCTTTGCCTCCGCCACCACCCGAGATTCTACGACAGCCACCGTCGCATATGTTGGAGTCGCAGAAGACACCCTCGCCCAACCGACGGAACAGCTTCGCTGGGTCTCCCTCGCGAAAGGCATTCTTCAATGCTCTGCCACCACCGCCGTCGATACCGAAAAAGCCAACAAATATGGATCTGCTGCACTCGCGACCCGCATCAAGTATGGCCCAGCAGTCGAACAAGGCACACAAAATCATACTCAACGAGAAGTTGTCCGCTCCCATGGCTGGTGATCACAAGTCCGTGATGGTGGCCAGGAAACGTCCTCACAACCCGGCTGTGATTCCTCCGATTCTCGAGAACGCTGGAACGATTTACAACAGCAGTAACCACAGCAAGTCGCCCATCAGGAGTGATGGCTTGAAGTCATCGCCGCCACCACCACTGAAGCCGAGAATGCCGATCAGCAGTCCAGGGCAGCCAATCGCCATCAGCAGTAAAATAAGGTGAGTTGGGGTGTTTTACAAAAAAGAAACTCGCACTTTAGTAACTGCAGAGCATTATGAAATAATATAAAGCGAGAGTAACAGTTGACAGTTTAGGTGGATCAAACTCAACAATGCATGCGACTAAGACCGCCCGACGATTTTTATGTAAATCTGCTCAGTGACCGTCAGTTTATACAAAACGTTTGTACTGGTTGTATTGCGTTTGAAGGCTTTCTAAATTCCTGATTGAAGATTTTAGACTCAAAGCTTGGCTTGCTCTGCTGACAGCTATTGACAGATTTTGTTCAAAAATAGCATATGGTTAAAATGATAGGAATTCCAACCATATGCGGTGGGAATTACCGTTCCAAGGATGTGCCGACACATCCTATGAGCTTTGGCCGACACCGCCCCCTTAGTTAGTCAGTTCTTAAATAGATTCAACGTAAATGTGCCTTGTCGCTTATGAAAATTAAGTGCAATTGTTTGGAATAGGTAGAATTCCAACCAAAGTATTTTTTTTCCAAATAGCTGCTGTTATTTTCTCACCAATTGTTCTTTGAGATTCGTTTTTATTCTTCACAAGAATTTTAAAGAAGCTATTCAGTTACCAACACGCGCTGTTACTTCCCATTTCCCATGGAACGATACTGTCTTACTCTTAGGCCCCCTGCACACTGAACGAGATCGATATTGAACTAAGCTTATAATAAATTCTTTAAGAGCACATTTATGCAAATTAGTTTTGGCTTTCGGTATGGTTCGCAAAATGTAAAAGAGTTCGATGAACATTTCCTGTGTCGCAAGGGAAATTACAAAAAAATAAACTGGAACGGTTTGGATAACGCATTTTTTTGGAATTCGTGGGTTTGTTGTTGCTTACAAAATGTTGCCTTCAGCTGCTTTTTCATTTATTCTATTTGACCGACTAAGAAACAGGCAACAGAACATTTGAACGATTTTTCATGAAGGCGAAAAGTTTTCATAACACAGAAATGGAATTTGGCAAAATATTTTGCGGAGCATTTTCTGTAAGCCCAGCTTTGTGCTTTGTTTAACTTTCAGATATATTGGTTAAAGGATAGCCCACCTCCGGCCTTAAAAACAAAAGAAAGGTGTATGCGCTATGACCCAAACTCTGCTTTGACACTTGGGCGACAATTCCACCCAAAAATCCAACTCACGATCCAGCACACCTTCGGTATACAAAATCACCTTCAACTCGCCGCATATACCCATTGAATAAACCGCAACAAGTCTTCGCTTTAATTAGGGGTCCAAAGTGTCTCTGCTGGTGCTACCAAAAGTTCACTCACCACAGTCCTGCCCAGTTCCCGAATCCACTTTACCGACAAATTTCAAATTTCATGCGACAATTAAATGGCGGGGCGGCTGCACACTGCACAACAATGCGAACGGTGTTCTCTTTGACCTGGCACGAGTACACGCCTTTTTTATTCGCTTCGAATTTAGTGGAACGAAAAGTGGAAAACGCTCTCCACTTGCATAATATTTGGCCGACAGTGACAACAGCACAAAAACATCGTCCACCAGCTAGAGCTCGTACTGCTGTAGGAGTTATCGTTGGCTTCAGATCTATTGAACTATGATTTCTTTGCCACACGTCTGGCATGCTGCTACACGGTGATAGCTGGGGCGCGCGCGACACTATTTTTTGGCTGGGGATGGGGAATTCCGAGTTGAATTGTTCAAGAATCAAAGCATAAATGTATCGCATAGGTTGCTACATATGCCTGTAAGCGAGGCTCACGAGAGGTAGTACAACAAGAATGAAACGAAAAAAAAAAACTCAAATTCAAATATATTAGCTACAACAAGAGTTTGAGATTTTTTTTTTATTTTACTAAATGATCAATTCATGGCAGAGAAGGATTGGACAGCAAAAAAAAAATATTGTGCAGCAGCAAATCGGTGGAAGGAAAAGGCGGGTGCGCGGATTAAAGGCTTCAAGAAAGTTGTGCAATAAATCGTGCACCAGAGGTCTCACAACAGTGTCACATTACTTTGTATAATTTTTTTGTTTGCCAGCTTTTTGTGCCTCGTCTTGGCGGATGTTGAAGTTGATGCAAAAGCAAAATGCTGGATTTAAAGGTACGTTGCCGGTTGGATCTTTAATGTGACCAGGCAGGCGTTTGGACGTCAATCAAATGAGGAGCTAAAATGTCGATCAACTCTTAAGGCCGTACGTGTGTAGAGAAATAACTTGCGAGCTCATCGTGCAATTTGTCGCCAAGTCAGACAAAAACCGTATATATACAGGGATGTGGGCTGATTGTAAAGAGGATACACAAGACGCTTTCAGCATACAGAGAATGGTTGGGTCTGATATTTACATCGTTTTGTGGATGGATGCGTTTTCAAAATGATGAATTTAGGGAAATGCCGCAAGGAAGCGTTCTTGGGCCACTCTTGTGCGTCGTATACTCAGTCAGAAGGTGCCCTATAACTATATATTATATAAATTACTTCGGGTCAATGGATGGACAAAATCCTGGCGGATCGCTCTTTCGTCCCAAAAAATAAAAAAAAAACTCCAAGCAAACTCCAGTTCGCTGTGGGACTGTTTTGTTTTTGATTCGGTTTCTGCAGGTGAAGATTAAAGTTTGTAAAATCAAATGGTGGAGTGGGCTTTTTCTGGCGCGATTGGGGTTTCCTTTTTTCCCGAGCACCTCGCAGACCTCTTCGACTTAATACTATACGAAAGACGCAAACTAATTTCCGTGCCTTAATTGATTTAATATTGACAGTGACAAATGACGGTTAAGTTTGACATTGATACAAAAATGTGTGACAGTGCTGTGCATATTTAATCCAGACAAACTATGGAGTGGGCGCGGTCATATTCGTGGCACTGGCAGCAGCTCTTGCAATTAGAGTGACTTCACCCAGGTCGATTTGAATTAGGAATATCACGTAGATCGATAACGCACTCACAATCTGTTAAATAAATAAATTAAACAGATATACCCAAAGCGGAGTTACCACTTACCCCTCCAAGAAACGACATATCCAGCTCAATCATCCCGCACACCACGTGGATGCTCTTCTTCACGACCAGTTGCAGCAGGAACCGACAAATGGCTTCATCGGTTTCAATCTCATCCGTGTCGATGTCGTTCAGAATGCTTCCCGTTTTTGCTTTCTGCAAGAAGAACAAAATTAATCTCAGCAACCCCGATTCAGATCGTACTCCTACTTCGGCCAATAGAGAGCTATTCACATTCAGGATAAACACCATTTTGCAGGAATGCATCAGCATCCATAATATCGCATATAATAAGAATGACCAGTTGACTATGTACCCACTGTCGAACAACTTGTAAAACGTGATAATCTGAATACTCAGGGTCAGGAAGGATGTCAAAAAGTTCACTGTGATAGCCAGTCCAAAGATGTCGTGGATATCGCCAACCAGATTGTCCAACTCCGCATATTCAGTCCTCAAGCCGTCTATCACTGCTCTGGCATCCCTTCGTGCTGTACTACATACCAACGAGCAATAACGCCTTTGATCTGGTCGTGTGGTCTCCTCGAGAACGGCATTTATCCCTTTATAGCGAAGAGTGGCGAATCTAATCAACACCCAATACTGTCCAAGGAATAGGTCGATATTCACATTTGGCAGAACAGTCACAGCGGAGTTTCGCAGGAAATCAGAGACATTGTCCGCGTAGTTAAAGTGCGTAACTAGGACGATGGCATAAAATGTAGCAGCAGTTGTTAAAAGTGCTGCGGCTTTTTTGTCAATGTTGTCCCGAATCTGATGACTGAGCCACTTGCGTTGGTAGAGTCGAGTATTTCGTTCGATCTCTTGTATCCTCTCTGGGAAGGTCCTGTAGCAGTCCGAGTGGCCGTATGAAGTGAAGATGGAAATTACAACCAGCAGGATGCTTGCGAGAAATTCGCATACGATCAGCATTTTATGAACTGTAGATCTGGGAGTTTTCAACATCAATTCTTCGACGTAATATGTCGCAACAGATAAGGTCATCATGAAAATGGAGCACCAGGCGTAGTGAAGTCTTATGCGAAACCGTGAACGCCCAATAACTGGGGCCGCACAAAATAACTGACATATAGCCAATAGTATGCCAAAAACACTGGGTCCAGTTCTTTTAGGTGGCGTTCCCTTGTGTGAAACAAACGTTTCAGTCATTTTCGAGCTTTGAAAGTCAACTGAGCTGCACACTATTAGGACGAACATTTTTTATCGTAGTTGCTTATGGAGTGAGTAATCCACTTATGAGTAAAATGATTTATGAAACTGTAGTAATTTGGTAGACAGTCAGTGGGGGTGATGCTCTTGGATCGTTAATAGTACTTCGGAAAAGATTAATTAAGCGACTAATTACAGCACAGTGTATTACTGGTTAGTGTGTTGAACTACTGAGTGAGGGGTCCCAATTTCGAATCCCAAAAAAACCCCAAATTCCAACTTACGGTTTTTTTCAGTGCACCACCCTTCGCGAACGTCTGACAAACATCCGAGAGTATAACTGTCTTAAAAGAGCTTCTAAATTGGCCGTTTGGATTCGGCATAAAATTGTAGATCCCTTCCATTCGTCCCAAAAATAAAAACTCACACAAGACGAATGGTTGTGAGAAGCTAGGCCTAGGGTTCCTACGGTCCTTTTGCACCAACTATTATTTTTTGAAGGCATTCAACACCCAAAGCCACTTGAGAGAGACTTTTCCCTTCCTCTAAATGCCCTTAAACGTCAAAAGAACCGAAGTTTGAAAAAAGTTGATTTGATTGGCTTTCGCTTTTGGCAATATAATTAAAAGGCCGATTCTGAGCAAAGTTTCATATTTTAATGACAGAAATATTTGTTGTTTTTTTTTCTTTTTTCAGTTAGCGTTTACATACGAGTTTTGTGTTTTCCTAAAGCTAAATTCTTACCACTATAACTCTTTTTTACATTTTATTAACATAATTTAGAAGTTCAAATCGTTGGTATAATTTTATTTTAATTTTATATTATACATATTGTTCTTTAAATAAATTCTAATGATAAAAATAAGAATAGAAAAATAATAGGTTTGTAGTAAATAATAAAAAAAAAGTATTTTTCAAAAATTATTAAACTGATGATAGAACAAATGATTTTCATTAATCACAAAAAAAAATTATAATAATAAAAAATACAAAAAATAAATAATTCTAAAAAAAGATATAAGATAGTAAGGTAGGAAATTTCAGGACTTTTCATGTTCACATAGGTATATTTAAATGCAATAATTATTTTTTAATCTCTTTTATATAGGGGGATTTTTTAAGCGTAGTTTTTTTTTTAAATCAAACAAAACACTCAAATTTGCATCAAATATTCAAAATTTGTATTGTAATCGATAAACGTTTTAAAGACAACTTTATGTTAATTTTGTCCGCGGCTCCGTTTCAAATGGTCCATTCGGAAGGTCCAATTTTGCGTCACTTTTTCGATCATTTCGGCCTGTATTCCACGAATTACGCGTTTTATGTTGTTAAAACTTTTTCACCTGGATGGAATGTCCGAGTTTGCCTATTCCTGTTATGATAGTCTAGATTCGTTGTTTAAGTATCCGTTATCTTTTTCTTAATTTCGTCCTCTAACGCAGCTATAGAATTAAGTGGATTATATCAATTGGTCTAAAATTAGCTGTAGCAATTAAAAGGAGTTCAGCAGTGTCACAGATATTCTGTTCTAGCTTAATGCACCTTGCAATCTCGTAAAGAGTACTCTGAAACCTTTATACCTGTCCGTTTGTTACACTGTGAAAGGGTGGTGTATTAAACATAGCTACTTCGAAGTGATCCCTGACCAATGATTTTATGATCTCTGAGATGTAGGACTTTTCATTATCACAGACTATGGTTTTCGTATTCTTGAAAAGATTAAGTATTTCCAAGAGAGGCTCTTTTACGTCCACTATCGTACGCAATTTAATCGGTTTCAACACCTCAAAATTTGGAAAATTTATCGAGACACGTTAAAAAATAACATCCAGCAGTGGAATAAGTTGTCTATATGCAGTATTTCTCCCGGATGACATGGTATGGGTGTTGTACATATCTCTAACATTAGGTGGATGCCTATGATATTTTGCTTTTTTACAGATTTTACAATTTTTGACTATTTCTTTCAACTTCCTTCGAATATAGGTAGATAGATAAATAGATATCATTTTTTTTCTATAAATTCAATAAAAAATACAAGTTACGAAATACAAATTTCAAAAATTTAGCTTTACCCTATAAAACATTTATTTATTTAAACAGAATTAAAATAAAAATGGAGTAAGAACTTTATAACCAGATTATGTTCAGCAAACAAACAAATTTAGATCCCAATTTATGTCAGAGACTAGGTCTAAGGGACTATTCAAGCCCTAAGAAAAGCCTATATCATCTGCAAAAGCAGTTGGTGAATTTAATTTAACACAGAGTTCAACGTTTAGCTGGAAACTGCATGATGGGCTGTTTACGCTCCACTCCGACTATGGCGCTCAATGTCATCCCAGGTCTAACTTCTCTGCATATACATATTCATATGGAGGCTAGACTAAGTATTCATCGCATGTACCATTCGAACAACTTCGGACCCTATACCTTTCAGGGTGGTCATCTGTCTTTACTCGACACCATGGAGCCTTCCATTTAGCATGCCTCTTGATGACATGCTACCTGAATATAGCTGCCATAATATTTCTCCATAATCATCATCATCATGACTGGGAAAAATATAAACCCAATCCATCATCTGGTACACAGATGGTTCTAAGATGGAGTCAGGGACTGGCTTTGGAATCTACGGTGAGTAGCCCCAGGTGAACTTGTCAGTCAGCCTTGGGAAAAACTTATCCATATTTCAGGCTGAAGTCCTTGCAATCAACCAATGTGCTAGAATAAATCTAAGTTCTAACACACGTGGAAAAACCATATTTATCTTTTCGGATAGCCAAGCAGCTCTCAAAGCCCTTGACTCATCTGTCATAAATTCTATTCCTAACTTTTTCCTAAGTGTCCCTCTCTGAAAGAGAATTTATGCCCAACACACAGTCATTTCTTTGAATGGATATTTTCTTATTTTCTCCTTTCCATACAAAATGAAATTTTCAGACAGTTCGGGTAAAAAATGCAGAGTGAAATGTTAAAGTGGCACTTCACGTCATAGACTTTCGCAATTGGGGGGAAACGCCATCTGTCATTCGACAACATAAATAATTTCGTTCTGTTTTAAAAACGAACGACGACTAAATTATTAGTATATTGTTCATACAAAAATACTAAAATCGCGATTTAAAAACGGAAGGAGAAGATTCGGGGTTATACATAGTTTTTGATGCTAAATCTAAAAAAAAAAAAATTCGTCGAAAATTAAAAGTAAAAATGTTGTTGACATGGACACCCCTAATCACCTAACGGTATGAAATAACTGCGTTTCACTTAAATAGCACATCTCATATTTTTGTTGTTATTTCCTTATCAAATAATATTCTTCTTCTTTGTTGTTGTTCTTATTTCTGTTCTGTTTTCACCTTCATTTAAGCTTTCTCAGCAAAAAATTGTATGCTCTGGAAATATACATTTTTTGCTACTTTCTTTGAGAGTGGTACAAGAATGCTGCGAATTTTTTGTTTCACTTGAATTGCACTTTGTGGTTTAAGCTTCATTTACGTAGTGCAATTGACAAGAATATAGTTTTAGTTATTTATATCACACTAAATTAATTTAAAATTATAATGGGCCGCGGTAATCTTAACCTAAACGAACGAGGAGCAAGGCAAAATTAAAGCCTTTAGAGATTCTGGCCTTTCTGTTACTGATATAGCGAAATAAATCGGAAGAAGCAGAAAAGTTATTTACAATTTTATTCAAAACTAGCTGTACCCGCCCGACTTTGCCCGTGCAAAATGTGGTTTCAGAACAATTGATGGGAATTTTTTTTATAAATTTGCTGTCACAAGTTTTTTTTTTTGATAATCGCTCAAAGGAAAAATATCGATAGACATTGCAGAGGTATAACGCGAGTGAGCGCTATGCAATAGTGAGGGACTTGAACCCGTATCAAAAAACCTCCCAAAAACTGAGTCCACTCAGCCTTCATGGCATTGCACCTGGTCGTTGGACTAATCGGCATTAATTTAATATTCTTTGGACAATGAAAATGAAAGAAAATAATTTTATAATAGGTATTTAAGTCATTTTATTAATGTAACGTTTCTTTGTATACTACCTATATTGGCCGCTTTGTTTAATATAATATTATCTAATAACTCCCGCTTTTCTTAAAGTTCGACCCTGTGACTTATTTATTGTCATGTCAGAACAAACATTAATAGGAAATTGAATCCGTTTAAACTGAAATGGATAATTGCTGAAAATTATTTGTATGTTTTTAGTATAAATAGCGTATCTTCTTTACCACACAGTTAAAATTAACGCATCTATAACGTTTTTCTGCAACGAAATCACTCTCAATCTGGTTCCATTACAAAGCTTGGGGGATTCAAATTGCGAAGCAACATAATGGGAACTCCATTTTTTAATTCAATTTTATGAGCAAGAATGCCATGGGCTGTAATGCTATTTAAAAACTCCACCGGGTAATTTACGGCCTCATCGCGATTGCAAATAGCATTTATAAACAGGTACGACGTGTATCACAAGGAATTTTCCCTAATGTAATAATATCACGATCTGGTATCACTAGTACCTATACCTATTTGACATTTCTTTCTAGACACTTTTTTTGTAAGGAAAACAGAACAAACAAACCTTTCCTACATATTTGTCACTTCTTTTGTTTGTTTTTCTTAGCAAACCACGCAGCGTACTGCCTCTGGCTGTCTCCCTCTCTTCTTCACAATAGTAAAATAGGATTAAAAGAGATGTCAATATAATATTGCGCAGTTAGTATGTTTGATTTGAGAATGAATTGCATTATCTACTCACTCATGTGAAAATCGTATAAATGTTTCAAAATTTAATCGAGTTTTTGGATATCCTAAGTCGTACCTGCAGATGTCCTCTATAAGCCAGTATTTACTATAATTAAATGCTTGCAGTATTTTCGAACGGAAAGCGTGACAAAGAAAAAAGCAAAACGAAACGAAAAAATAAATTACTCTTGTCCAATTTTTTCCGGAATTTATAGAGATATAGAGTTGAGATATTGTAGGCCTAGGTATCCTCTATAGGCCTGTGAAAAATGCACCAGAATATATTGAGCAGTTTCTAAGATTTTTTCATTTAAAGACATGCTGTCAAATTCAATCTTAGTCGAACAAAACTACACCAATTTTATTTAAATGATGGGGTAAAGATTGCAATCACTAAATCTAAACTTTAAGCTTTTTCTGGCGCGATTGGGGTTTCCTTTTTTCCCGAGCACCTCGCAGACCTCTTCGACTTAATACTATACGAAAGACGCAAACTAATTTCCGTGCCTTAATTGATTTAATATTGACAGTGACAAATGACGGTTAAGTTTGACATTGATACAAAAATGTGTGACAGTGCTGTGCATATTTAATCCAGACAAACTATGGAGTGGGCGCGGTCATATTCGTGGCACTGGCAGCAGCTCTTGCAATTAGAGTGACTTCACCCAGGTCGATTTGAATTAGGAATATCACGTAGATCGATAACGCACTCACAATCTGTTAAATAAATAAATTAAACAGATATACCCAAAGCGGAGTTACCACTTACCCCTCCAAGAAACGACATATCCAGCTCAATCATCCCGCACACCACGTGGATGCTCTTCTTCACGACCAGTTGCAGCAGGAACCGACAAATGGCTTCATCGGTTTCAATCTCATCCGTGTCGATGTCGTTCAGAATGCTTCCCGTTTTTGCTTTCTGCAAGAAGAACAAAATTAATCTCAGCAACCCCGATTCAGATCGTACTCCTACTTCGGCCAATAGAGAGCTATTCACATTCAGGATAAACACCATTTTGCAGGAATGCATCAGCATCCATAATATCGCATATAATAAGAATGACCAGTTGACTATGTACCCACTGTCGAACAACTTGTAAAACGTGATAATCTGAATACTCAGGGTCAGGAAGGATGTCAAAAAGTTCACTGTGATAGCCAGTCCAAAGATGTCGTGGATATCGCCAACCAGATTGTCCAACTCCGCATATTCAGTCCTCAAGCCGTCTATCACTGCTCTGGCATCCCTTCGTGCTGTACTACATACCAACGAGCAATAACGCCTTTGATCTGGTCGTGTGGTCTCCTCGAGAACGGCATTTATCCCTTTATAGCGAAGAGTGGCGAATCTAATCAACACCCAATACTGTCCAAGGAATAGGTCGATATTCACATTTGGCAGAACAGTCACAGCGGAGTTTCGCAGGAAATCAGAGACATTGTCCGCGTAGTTAAAGTGCGTAACTAGGACGATGGCATAAAATGTAGCAGCAGTTGTTAAAAGTGCTGCGGCTTTTTTGTCAATGTTGTCCCGAATCTGATGACTGAGCCACTTGCGTTGGTAGAGTCGAGTATTTCGTTCGATCTCTTGTATCCTCTCTGGGAAGGTCCTGTAGCAGTCCGAGTGGCCGTATGAAGTGAAGATGGAAATTACAACCAGCAGGATGCTTGCGAGAAATTCGCATACGATCAGCATTTTATGAACTGTAGATCTGGGAGTTTTCAACATCAATTCTTCGACGTAATATGTCGCAACAGATAAGGTCATCATGAAAATGGAGCACCAGGCGTAGTGAAGTCTTATGCGAAACCGTGAACGCCCAATAACTGGGGCCGCACAAAATAACTGACATATAGCCAATAGTATGCCAAAAACACTGGGTCCAGTTCTTTTAGGTGGCGTTCCCTTGTGTGAAACAAACGTTTCAGTCATTTTCGAGCTTTGAAAGTCAACTGAGCTGCACACTATTAGGACGAACATTTTTTATCGTAGTTGCTTATGGAGTGAGTAATCCACTTATGAGTAAAATGATTTATGAAACTGTAGTAATTTGGTAGACAGTCAGTGGGGGTGATGGTGTTGGATCGTTAATAGTACTTCGGAAAAGATTAATTAAGCGACTAATTACAGCACAGTGTATTACTGGTTAGTGTGTTGAACTACTGAGTGAGGGGTCCCGATTTCGAATCCCGAAAAAACCCAAATTCCAACTTACGGTTTTTTTCACTGCGCGAAAGTCTAACAAACATTCGAGAGTATAACTGTCATGAAAGAGCTTGTAATGGTTCTGTTATAAAGGATCGCCGTGCGGAAACGCACACCTCATGTGCGCTATGAAATTTGTTTGCGATTTAACTGTGCGCATTAGAAATTCTTGTTTCCTCATTGTTTATGACACACAATAGGCCAATTAGAGGGATTGTGTACATTCGGTAAGTTGTAAATAATGCGCTGTTAGGAACGCACTTAAATATTTGGGTTGGAGACTTAGAAGTTTTTATTTCAATGCCATAGCTAATCATCAAAAAAATACCGTTTATACGAAAATGTCACTAAGCCGATTTTTTGATCAGCAGATGTTGACTCACTGCTATCACCATTTAGACCAAGTTTTTGCTTGTCTTCTCCGGGATGGGGTACTCCTGAAAATCACCCAACCTCTTGCGAATTTTTGACATAATTCAAATTTATTGCTGAATGAATGTTGAGGTTCCCTGAACTCCAGTATGAAGATAACGGAAGGTTACAAAAGGTGTTACTATTGGCCCTGTGGCCGTACAATTTTAGGGATAACTGTGAGTCACTATACTCACCAGTTAGCAAATTTTTTAAGCAATGATTTAAATGATGAAAGGCTAAGCTATCCATCAAATTTTGAGCGAGCATTTTGCAAGGAATTTGGTAGTCGAATTGGTGACCCCCACTCAAACTCACCAGATTTTCCCAAGCCCACTGCAGATAGCACCAACTTAATTGGGAGGCAATCAGCCCCCTGTGAGTAGGGTAGTAGTAGTTCATCAATCTTGTTCCTAAAATGTGACCAGAAATTCAAAAACTAAATCTTTGGTTCCCAAGACCTACCTCCGTCTAAGCCCCAACCTGCAGTTACCACATAAACTGTTCATATTACATGGCAATTGATCACGAGAAACAACCCAACTGCGTTGCCTTCACCACCCACGGCATAATTGCTCCCATTTTCGCCAAAACCAAATCGCCGGCTATCTCATCTGGAAAAATTAGCCTCTCAACTAATCTATCCATCAATCAGACCGAATATGTATTCCAGGCATGACATGACCCAATAACTCACAACAATCTGCCCCGCGCACCCCACATCTCGTCCACCTCCTGCTGTTGAATGATTGTCAGCCTACCGAACTTAATGGTGTACAACCGCCCATTTATTATGTTCTCCCCATATGTGCCGTTTAAGATTTGACATTTTTATTTTGTCGGCCGAAACCGAAACATTTTTGCATAGCCCACGACGTAATAGTGCGGCGCGTCCACCGAAAACAGGTAAACCAGCGTGACACCATTTGCGACTATAACCCACAGACATGTACCTAAAAGCGATTTTGGATTTATGGCCAACAACCTTTTGGTCTGCAAGTTTGTTCTTATTATGATTCAACAGAAATCTCAATAAAATGTGACCACTTTTGACAGTTAACTTAACGAAGGTGCACTTTTGACACTAAGAGACGTCAGACCACAAAGTGGACAGCGGAGTAACGTGCGCTTCTCAGAACGTGTCCATCGATCAATGTCGCCCATAAAAGTGCACTCCCCTCAATGGACTTGCCTTTGTTCCTCAGAAGTCACTTAAACTTGCCTCATAATACAATTAAAACGAAAGAAGAAAAAAAAACTGCCACATTGCTTTGTTTTCGTTCAGTTGCAGAGTGTACCAAAATGAAACCGAAATTGAAAAGAAAACAAAAACTCCATCTTCATGGTCAGTGTCAGAGCAAGTGTAGGCTGGCTTTAAATGGAACTTAAGAGGCCCTGTTAAGGAGCGTATTCCATCATAGCTTGTCGCTCGCTACTCATTGACATTTAATCGAATCAAATGGCAGCACACAGTCAACAGCAAAAATTGTGAAAACCAGATCACAAATCTGAGAGATAATTGATCTAAGACCAGGTTAATTGATTTGTTAGCCGGAATTTCCTTCAATTACAGTCGGTATGCGTGCGGAGATACAGAAGGTGTATGTGAAGTGTGATGTAAGATTGTTGGCCTTTCGGCAGGAGGTTAGCTTTGAAAGGTTTTTTTTTTGTTTTGGTTCCATCTGCAGGCGATTGGAATTTTAGCCGCGAAAAGAGTACACGCATCGGTACCGCTGTACAATTACCGTGTTCAGGCTTGAAGGCCACGGCTAAGAGATCGAGTTTCGTTGTTACCTGAAGATGTGTGTAATTAATGGGAGTGATGAATGCCGCGCACGCGCAGAATATCACATATTTAATGGCGCAGTTTAGTTGCGGTTCCTATTTTTGCGTATTGCCACTGTTTTGAATTGGTTTCGGTTTTTTGGTGGTTTCCGCGTTGCGCCGAGAGACAGGTAAGAGGGTTTTTTTTTGTCGGCGTTATCTACTTGGTCAAGTGCAAGTCATATGGTTCCTATACGTAGTTGCTTGATGGTAACTAATTTGGATGGCAGAATGGTGACGGTGACGGAAGAGTCAATTTGAACTGCTTTAGTTGAAGCAGGTTCCGCACGACTGGTACACAATTAGAAGTAATCTCGAGAACGTAGGTGGAGAGGCTGTTTGAAGTGCGTTTACCTATTCTGAATGGTAGTAGGAGAGTATAGAACGAGTTTTTGTATTTTATAATTGTGGCGTGAAGCTTCAACTCGTTGGCAAGGGGATATTTCTTGTCTTGGTAGTTCTGAGCCAGTATCAGCAATTGACCCTGACTTCTAGGAAATCAATTCTAAGGGTGTCTTCTCATTACTGCCTCACTTTGTCTATCTCTATTCTATTCTCAGGTTTGCCAACAGTGCGTCGGTCTGGGGGATTGCAGGGCTTCCGGGTCTTGCCACTAACTTTATTGCCCTGACAATAATAGGCAAGGGGAATACATTTTATAGTTCCCAAAAAAGTTGCAAAAGACTGATGGAGCCATGATAGGAGCACAGCTTGAGCGTTGGACGGAACTTATATAGATGAACCTTTTGATCGGGGAGACGAGCCTCGAAGAACAAATTTTTGGCGTGTGCCACGAATTGACTCCCAATATAAAATGTAATTTTCCAACTAAACTTGGGTCTTTTGCATAACTATAACTGCAATTCATAAAAGACCTCTGGAATGGTGACAAAAGTTCTCTGTCCTCTGTGGCATATTCGCAGTTTTGCGTCCTTCTTTGGATCACCGCTTTTTGGGCTGCGTCTGTGTTCTGCTGGCAGAGCAGCTGTCAATGATCGTTAAAACTTGATACGCATACTACTAAATTTCCGGCGGCTGGTTGCGAGTCCCTTTGCCTTAATTTTTTTAAATAAAATTTGCCGTTCTGATGATGATCGCGGACATCTATCCATTTGCGGAAAAGTCCGTGCGGACATCGGACGAAATATGCAAAGAGTATTTTTATTTTCTAGTACATCGCGTCTCCCTGAAACTTTGTCCTGTTGCGCCCGGACGGTACCATCGGTCTATATGCCTGGATTTCACTTAATGATCTTACTCCTTTAGTTTCAGCAAACGCATTTCTAGTTCAAAATAAGCTACAGGGTTGAGACCTGTGAGGATCTATTTTCAAGAGAGCCCTGAGACGGTCTCTATTTGATATAAGATTTGTTGATCCAAGACTCGATGTCGTGAATATTAATGACATGGTTGGGATATTGCTCATCAGTCTTGCCTCGAAGCTCATAGAAGCTGTGCAGGTACATATATCTTAAGAGAAATACCCAAATCAAACCGCTTTATTCGGTCCATTTTTATCTTTTACATCGCTTTCTCTTATAGTAAGGGGTACTCTGGAGCCCCGGCGGGGACAGCAGTATACTGCCACTGACCATAATGTGTGACAAATATCAGAGTTTCAAAAATCGGGTTACTGCTTGGTTCAGAACAATAGACTGGAATTTGTGGCTTACGAGTACTCAGCTACAAATTCCAGTCATCTCTTTAAGGGCTGTTTGGTCGGGCCATTAAACCTTATACTCTTCTGGCACAGTTCACACATTTTGGTGCAACGATCCTCCAGGCAGACGTGCATCAGCAATTCATATGGAAAGCTTCTTAGAGAGAATCATCGTGCCTTAAATCTTTTCCCTGTTTTCGTCAGCTTGTGTCAGCAAACCTAGTATCGGCAATCTTCTCCACCATTTTCTCCATCTTTTGATAGCTATTTTCCGCCATTGGCCCAAACAAACACCCCTCATTTTTGTAGACAGCTGTTTCTCGTTTTTTTTTCAGCTGTCTATGCTAAGCCTTCTAGTTAAAACCCTCATTATCTTTTGACTTGACATTGGTGTCGACGTCTGAACTCTTGGTAAATTGTTTGTCTCATTGTCCGCAGCGACTCGCTAGCTAGTTAACTCCTTCGCTTTCTCCTTGGGTTCCAATTGTCATTCTAACTTCTTTGTTGCATCTACATTGTCCAGCGTCAACTTCAAAATTCCTCCTGCATCTTTCGATGCATTCGATTGTCTTTTTTTATTTATACATAATTCATTAAGTTTCCATGACAAGAAAAGAAGCACATACTCAAACTTTGAAGTGAGCTAATACTATAACCGTTTAGAAGCTTTCATCCTTCTGATTCCAGATTGTTAACATTCCATTAGAACAGCGTGAACAAATTTACTTGTCTAAGGCTGCAATCCAATTTGCAGACAGTGGACAGCTCTTTGTGTCGGATCCCTTTTGGCGAGAAGTTTTCGAGAATATTTCACGTTCCCCGTCAATTGTAAATGAGTCTCATTCTTGGATACTTGTAGGTATTTTTTTTAAGCTGCACAAGCCTAAAACGTCAAAACGGGGCTTTTTAACTTTCCCCATTACGTAGTAAGAGAATTTTGTATTCGTACAAAATTTCAAACTCGAGATGATTATCAATTCTGACAAATTACCATGATAGAGGAAATCAAAAAAGTGGGTCGCTAAATTATGTCCATCTGTCTTACTGTCTGTCTGTCTGTATTTTCTGAGACCTACACCCTAAAAGGCCACCCGGATTTCGTTCAAACTTCGAAATTTGAGGTTGGGGGCTTACAGTTCGGGGCCCTTTTTTGTTTTGCACGGAAACCTCAATATAATTGATATCTAAAATTTTTCATACCAGTTTGATTTGTTCGAAAACGGCTGTAACGATTTCAACCAAAATTGATATTTAAGCTTAAGTAGGTGAGTATAACATAAGTGCTTACTCAGTTTACCGTTAAAAAGATCCAATAACGGTACTTTTGAAATTTGGACATATCTCGAAAACGGTCCATACGATTGTAACAAGAATTCATTTCTAAGGTAATATGGTCATTTCCAACTTAATGGCAACCTCAGTTTTTCTCTGTATTATCGTAAAATGGATTTTTGAAAAAAAGTCATTTTTTTTAAATACACTTTTTTTTTAGTTTACTTGAAAACGGCATGACGATTTTGATCAAAATGCAAACTTAGAGTAAAATTGATGTTTTCAAAATTATTGCGTCCTTAATTTTCAATTCGATTCACCGAAAACGATAATTTTAAAAACGGTTCATATCGCGAAAACCCCATTTTCGATTTAAAAAAAAAAAAAAATTTAAAAACCTAGTAATGCTTACATTCCGAACAATAACTTGTACTCGGTTTTCAGCTAAATGGTTAAGCAATAGTATTTTTCAAACTAAACATTCCAATATTTGGTACTTTTTTGTCTGCCAAATTTTACAAAAACCGCTCTAACGATTTTGATCAAAATACATATTAAAGATAAAATCAGTATTCGAAATAAGATACCGTACTCAGTTTTTCTTAAAAAAATTCGAAAAAAATCACTTTTAATTATTATTTTTACTTATTTATATTTTCCGATCTATTTTCATATTAGGCCTTTTTTATTATGCTCACATGATCTGTATAGATCATTAATTTTCACGGTTTACAGCAACAGTACAAGATCCAACTTTTGTTGTATACCATGGAAATCAATGATCTATATCAAAGGCCTATTGATACGCCAGATTTTTGTTATAATCTCCCCATTTCCGATAAAAATGCAATAACAGCTACGCAAAACTTCATTTAAGCAAATATTACCCTTTTTTCCAACCTTGTTGAATGTGCACCTTAAAATAATCGCAACCGCTTCCTTACACAATCAGAAACTCCCACTTAATTTGCATCCCCTCACACGTCCATCGGCATATTCGGTTTATAACTGCTAATGCAAACTCAAAAACATATCTCTGAAAAATTATATATACCTATATATCTATGTAAAGATATCGGTCTTACACGAACCCTACTTCCATTCATAGACACCTCAGACTGAATATATTTCAGTCAAAAATAAAAATAATGTTACATTAGAAATACAAATGTTACTTGAGATTTATTGATCAAGTAGTTTTAGCTTTTATTATATAGGAAAATTAATTTTTATTTTTTCTAAGTTATTCCTGAAACATTGTAGAGACTACATTGTATATATTCATCTTTTCATTCATAAAGAATAAATCTAATGAATAAAAATCAGAAAACAGAAACCATTGCTACACACATTCTTCAAGACCGAGGTTAAATATATTTTTATTTTTTTTGGCAAAGATTTTTTAAGAAGTCTTGTACTCAAAAATCTTGTAAAGTGTATAAGAGCTTATAAAATAGTACTGTAGACGCTTTTAACTCTTTAACCATAACTTGGGACAATTGCCTGTTACTGACAGCTTCAACTTATAAATACTCACATTTTTATTTATATTTATGAACTGCCTATCAGATGAATAACCCAAAAGTGAATTTTGTTTAACACTACATATTCCTTTTCCTATATTCTGTGCACCGTTTCTTTTATCTGGCATCGGTTCTCAGTTTTTTACGTACTTAATGAACCAACCAAACTTTTGATGAACGAGAAAGTTTCGTTCGACCCAGTCGTGCACTTTATTTTGCACCTCTTCATGGATTCTCCCCATAAATCCATGTAGCCAAATCCCCTGATTATAGCTGCAGACGTCTCCGCTGGATTCATCCAGAATCCGCAATGGACACTGCCTTGATAAGAACCCTCTCTCGTTTACAAATATTCTCTAGACTTATGTCAAAAGCCAAGCCCAAGTCCACCCACACTATAAACCACCGCCTGGCTTAGGGAGGCTAGGTTAGGTTAGGTTAGGTTGGGAGGGCAGTTTTGCAGCCGATGCAAATTTCACCCGGAAGCCGTGAAGGCCCATTGTGAGTACCCTGTAAGGGAGGCTAACACTTTAAATCTTTCGATTGAATGGTGTTCGACGTTAAGGTTTTTTCGCCCAACTGTCGACTTAATCTCAAAAACATTTCGCTCAATCACCCTAAATACACATTTAATAACATAATCTGTACAATTAACTGATTTATCTTGACGTGTTTTCTTTTTTTTTCCAGGTACGTACACTTACGAACACAATAACTCACAATTCCAATGGTAAGCTAGCTCAACTATCCCACAAGTCATATAGTCAATTTGAATGGGCGCGCATTTGCTCTGCCAAATTCAAGCGATTTTCCACATTTTCCACAATTAATGTCTAAACAAATTGCCCAACGCCACTTGAACCCCCAGCATACTCGCCTTGACTCGAGATTGACACCCACTCTCGTAGCAAATTACCAATTTAAACGGATCGGTATTCCCATACCAAGCGCAATTACAAAAACGGATTGCAGTCGAAAAACCGCCCGCATTTGGTAATTATCACAGTGCCGCTCCGGCCAACAATGCACAGCTTATCTGGGGGGAAACCGATTTCCTGCACAAATCAAAGGTCACACACACACTCCCAGTCGAAGGCTTAATCGGCTTAACTGCAGCCAGTCTTAAATTAAATGGTAATGCTAATCACAAATTAAGAGCTTCACCATCTCTGACCACAAGAGTGTTGTTGGTCCTCCGCCATTGCTATGGCAATCACACGATTGCCTGATGCGGCTTTAACGAATTTATTGATTCGCTGCAGCAGTAGCAGCCACAATCGAACTTCAAATCCCTCCGGTGTGCTGGCGGCTTAATGGCGCTAATTCCTTTTGTCAGTAGCCGGTCACAGTCACACAGTAGTTGGGACTTTTTTGGCGGTGAAACAATGCCGCCATAAAAAGCAGCAGGCCGCGAGAATATTCCTGCTCGTGGGATCCGATCGATCGCCGCCTTTTAAGGACACGCGTAATGGTTATTAGGCTTGAGTGTAAATTATGGCTGCACCGCGGAGGATTAGCGCAACTTTCCCCCAAAGCCTGGCCAGTTTGTTCGGCTTCATTACACGATAATTAAAACGTCAAGTGCAGCAGCGGCAGCAGCGGACATCATCATAAAGCCCAAAAGTATGCTACAGTTGAATGGAATTTATTGTCAATTAATTGGTATCAGTTCGCCGCAATCAGAAATCGTAAATTCATCAGAGATGCAGATTGCGCAAACTGGGCAAAAGTGGTCGCTGGTCGGGGGAACAATTTAATTTGGCCGCTTGTTGTTGGATACACTATATAGTGATACGTTGGCGGCCAACATTGCCCATGAGATACTTGCTCAATAATCATGGCGAATGGATTTATGCCGCTTTGGGGGAGAGGTTGATTAGTTATTGTTATTGCTAGACCCAGTGCCAGGCCAGTGTGCGGTGGATGTAAAGTTGCTTCGGTGGGTCTCGTCGCAACACATTTTTTATGATTCTATCGCGGGCAGAGCGAAAGTCAAGCGTTTTTATCTTAATTAAACGAATCTTGGCTGCGAAGCGTGATTTCATATACTCGTATAGTTGCCTCTTGAAAGACGCACACAAGGCGATTGTGAATACATGAAATGGATTTGTTTCTCCAAGGAGAACATTAAATGGAGTTGGTAGCATAAAATGGTAGTCGAAACAGTCGTTAAAATGTTCTGGTTGATGTTGCGGACTTAAAGTTAAGTTGAGGAGTGTCTTTTGTTCAATAGAATGCAAGGCAAACCATTGGCAAGTGATTAAAAATTGTCCAAATTCAAGGGTGGACTAAGGAAATTGGACAAATCCTTCAAATGAGTCTTGTGGACCATGAGTGGCAGAAAACTGCAACTTATCAAAAGCTTACAGAATCAGATGTTGGGGAATTTGTGAGAATTTACTAAAGTACGAGTACTTAGTTCCCAGGTAAAGTCCAGCTGATATTTTGAAAGAGTTTTTTGAGTCTCAAGCTGATTTTGATCAAAATTGTCCTTTAGAACTCTGATTATAATCGAGGGCGAGGGATTTCACGTTTAACCTAGGGAACAGCACAAGTTGCAAGTTCAAAAATTCTTTCCATCGTTGGCGAACATTTGATATGTGGGGTTTTATGTTTTAATGAAAGTCTCTATTTTTAGTCCACCTTATAAATATTCAATAGTTTATTTTTGTATTAATTCAAGGTTAAGAAGACGAGCCAGAGGTTAGATATACGCGTGTGCTTCGTCGAGAGCGGTGCTAAGACAGCGGTCATTGTGTTGCTGTTGGTAGCAGTCTCACTCCTGGTTACAGGGTGTATGTAACACGGGGATTTGGCTTCGATAAAGTCGGTTTTCGCTGGTGAACCGCGCTAAAGAGGATAGGACTGAGAATGCTACCCTGGGGTACTCCAGAATTAAACTGAAGCTCGTGTGATTTCTACCATGCTGCTCAATGTAGTACATCTTCAATCTTATTGATTTGGTTACGCAACTTAATATGATTGCACTCTCATCATTTGTTTACCGCTAAGGGCTCTCTCATTTTGCCCACAATTAAGGAATGTGGTCAACCTTTGAAGTGCGAGATTTTCAACATGCTCAATGTAGTACATCTTCGTACGTGACGTCTAAGTCGGATTAAGTTGCTTTTTAGGGTCTTTAACAGCTCTGTACGTGCAGTCTATGAGACAAACATCAAATCGGGCTCCAGTAAGATGACAATTGTGGGTACTTTCAATATCACTTCCTTACTTATTGGATGGGCCTACATAACTCATCAAGAAGTCGATCTATAACAAGCTGGATGGTTGTCTTCCATCCTAAGTTAAGTTTTAAGCCTTCTCCACTGCGTTGGCCACCCAAGCAACTTAGAAACGCCATTTTTTAACTAGATCGATGATGCTGTACAGCTCGTTTAGTGCATCCTTGAATCGCCCCGGTCAAAGCCAATGGGACCGAACGTTTTACTAACGGTCTTTCTTTCGGAACGACTTCGGAATTGTTCATCTGCTTTATAAAGTCCAAACGCCATAAAGCATGGGCTGAACGATTATTCAAAATCTCCTTAGTTATTTGAGATAGATCTCGACTACTTAATTGCCTTAGACCAAAAAAAAAAAACACCTACCCATCATGACGCCCTGTCCCTTTCTTCAATTTCATACCTTTACTTGGGGCAAATCCCTTGTTAAAAGGCCATTTCACTTGCTTATATTTATATACTCTCAAAGGCGTTAATGACAACTTCTTTTACCAAATATTTCATATAAGCCGATGAAATATGCAAGTACTTGATTCAAGTTTTGAAAGATCGCGCCTTTGATTTAAAACAAATTGCCCCCTAGAGGTTGCTACCAGTCAACTTACCTATACTTACTTAAAGGTCTTCTGACCTGTTTCTCATTGAGACACAGCAGTCTATCATCCTCTGCAATCGCAGAGACGTTGCATAGTTGACCTCTGACATCTGAAATGGGTTGCTCTTTACGGATATTCGGTGTAACTTGTTTGAATCGTATAGACCTTTAGGCATAGATCTTTCATATAGCTAATTGGCAAAACCCCATTTTCTAATGCACCACTTCGACCCTAGTACAGTTGTGGTATATGTTCTTCAAACCATTGGCATTTGTAATGTAATGCTAAAGAAAATCGCCCCTAACTTAGTTGATATTTTAGCATATCTTTTCAATCTTAGTATTTATAGTGGAGTTTTTCCTGAACAACTTAAATGTGCTGACGTGCTTCCACTTTTTAAGAAGGGAAATCGAAGGGATAAAAACAATTATAGACCCATTTCCCTGCTTTCCTCTATTTCTAAAGTTTTTGAAAAATCTGTAAAGAAACGAATGTGTTCTCATCTGCAACGAACCCACTTTTTTAGTCCAGTACAGTTTGGGTTTAGGGAAGGGTGCTCCACTGAGGATGCTCTCCTAAATTTCTGCTCGTTTATTAATAAAGCCTTGGACAATAGCAAATGCTGCGCTGGCCTATTTGTTGATATTACGAAAGCTTTTGACATGGTTGTTCATGACATTCTTTTGGAAAAATTGTACAATGCCGGATTCCGCGGCTTTATCTACAACTGGTTTGCATCATATTTAAAGGACCGCAAACAAAGAGTGAAAATAGGAGATTCTCTAAGCAACACTAGGGTACTAAAGTCTGGTGTACCTCAAGGATCTGTCTTGGGTCCCATTTTGTTCTTAGTTTTTATTAACTCCTTGTTTTCTCTGCCTTTTGTGGGTAGTGTCACAGCTTTTGCAGATGATCTTGGCATCGCATATGCCTCACCGAGTTCTTTGGATCTGGCAGCTGAACTGAACCATGATATTCATTTGCTGAGGATATGGTTTGCTTCACACAGGTTAATTGTAAGTAACAAAACTAGATTAATGTTTTTTAGATTGGGCTCGTCCGACCCACCGTACACTGATATCAATTTCCACTCTTTTGATTGCCCTCGCTTTAATTTAATTGACTGTATTTGTTCCTCAACATCTGGTGAAACATTTAATAGAAATGCTTCATGCAACACAAATTGTTTTCAAATTGAAGTGGTTAAGAACTTTAAATACCTCGGTATTACTATTGATCAAAACATGAGTTGGACACAACACATTTCGGTATTGAAGCAGTACTTACGCTCTTCCATAAGATGTCTTTACCGCCTGAAAAAATGTTGCTCTAATAAAACTCTTAAATCAGTCTATCATGGAATTTTTCATTCGAAATTACAATACGGAATAAGTTGCTGGGGGGGTGCTTACATCAACAACCTAAAGTCACTTATCGTTCTACAGAAATGCGCCATAAGAAGAATAAGTAATGTCCGCCGCCTGGCTCATACTATGGTTTTATTTAGGTCTTTGAAAATACTACCAGTGCGACATTTATTCTTTTTTAGAGTCTCTAAAGTATTTTTTATACGGGGTGGCTATATGCGGAGTCCAATATTTGGCGCTAGAAACTTACGTAGCGCTTCAAGCCATATTGTTGAAATTCCATCTTTTCGCACCACTCACTACAGAAACTCCTACCCAGTTGTATCTTGTAAACTCTATAATCGTCTTCCTCCTGATATAAAACTCATAAGATCTCAACACAGATTATTAAGTGAACTTAAATCATGGCTTCTCGATTTTGATCATAATGAAATTGAAGTTTTGCTCACCTACATTGCATAAATAATTTAATTTTGTCAACACTTTTGGAACTTTTATTGCTAAAAAAAAAAAAAAAAAAAAAAAAAAAAAAAGGATATGAATATTGGCACCCCACAAGAATCACAATAATTACTACTAACTAAAATAAAAAATTATATGAAGTGACATTTAACACTATTTATCGCTATTTAAGCCGAATAAAAAAATGTCACTAGCTATTCTCAATTGCATAAATTTAGTAAGAACTTATTATGAAATTGTTATGTACCTATATAAGAATGAGAATAAAGAAAAAAAAAAAAAACCGTAGCTTTGTCGATGTAGTTAGTGGACAAATGTGTTCAAATAAAGTGGATTGAGAGCGAAAATTGTCAATAATGCCAGAAGCCCGTCGAATTTGAGTTTCCCTTGATGACCTGAGTGCACAGAATAAAAAAGTGTCATAATTGAGCTCTACAATTACTTGCATTTGACACTTTGTTCCAATCCCAAAAGGCGGCATCGAGACGTATTCTGCATTGGTAAATTGGTTGAATATCTTTGCACACGAGTTTCCTAGCTGCACCAAACCCTTACGAGCAACCTTTCTCCGCTGAAAGGTGATGTTTCTATACGGCTCGGTAGACAAATCAAGCAAATTCACAAAAGGCTTACAGAAGTTAAACCCAAATGCAAAATAGTTGGCCCGTTTACTTTCCGTCTTATGAAATGCGAGAAAAAGATTGGAGTGCCCAAAGTAAACAAACAAACTCAAAATTTATTTCGATATTGTGAAAGTGTTAGACATATAAAGGGTTTTTCAATAAGAGCGCTACAAAAGTTTTTTTGAAACAAAAACGGTTTTGGATATCAATGAAATTCTTTATTCCTGTGAAAGTACGTTCGATGCCATTATGTATGGAACTCGATTTCTTTTGCATGGCCATCACGGGCACGCTTGCAGAAGTCCAGACGCTGAACCCAACTTTCGACGGTTTTCAAGCATAAATCGGCCGATACTGCTGCAATTTCACGTTCGATATTCGTACGAAGTTCATCAATCGTCGCTGGCTTGTTGGCATAGACCATAGACTTGACGTAGCCCCACAGGAAATAGTCTAACGGCGTCAAATCACACGACCGAGGCGGCCAAGCGACTGGACCATTTCGTGAGATAACACGTTCTCCAAACTTGGTTTCCAATAAATTGATTGTGACATTCGCTGTGAGGTTGTGGCGCCGTCCTGTTGGAACCACGTGTCCTCCAATTCCATATCATCCAATTGGGGCCAAAAATACTCGGTTATCATTGAACGGTAGCGATTCCCATTCACAGTAACGTGTCGGTCTTGACCATCACGGAAGAAGTATGGCCCAATGACGCCGCCGGCCCATAAACCACACCAAACCGTAATTTTTTCGGGATGCAATGATGACTCATGGAGTACGTGTGAATTGCTGCCGGACCAATATCACATATTTTGTTTATTGACGAAGCCATTCAGCCAGAAATGAGCCTCATCGCTAATGATGATTTCTCGATGAAAATCCGAATCATTTTCAAGTTGTTGCTCAGCCCAATTCGCGAACATACGACGCTTCTGGCGGTCAAGCGGCTTCAGTTCTTGCGTCAATTTAATCTTGCAAGGATGTAGGCCAAGATCTTTTCGCAAAATTCGCCACAACGACGTCACAGAGATGCCCAACGCTTGAGAACCACGTGTGAGAGACACTTTTTGGCTTTCTTCAACTGAAGCCTCAGCGGCAGCAATATTCTCGACACTACGGGCACTTCTTTGTCTCACTGGCACGGGAACATTTTGTACTGTGCCTGCTAGGATGATTATGACGACCATAAATTGGACGTAGCGCTCTTTACGTTGAGGCCACTGTCTCCGAATTTCGGTAGTAAATTTTAATAATTTCGACTCGTTGTTGGCTCGTATATCTTTCCATCATGAAATGGCAAACCTTACTGAAGAGAAATGTCAAAAGAGCGGCAAGAAATTCGGCGTCGTTTGCTGTCCCTGTCGCTCTACTTTTGTAGCATACCTGTTGAAAAACCCTTTACATTTAAAAATAATTCTTCATAAAATAATAACAATTCATTTAATGATTAAATAAACGAAATTATTGTAACTAATATAACGCAAAATAGTTGACCCACTCTTTTATCGACGCAAAAAAGTTGGCCTAATACAAAAATAACTGTCTTTTACCACTGAGTGACGTCGCTTTTGTTTTTAATAACGGCTGTAATTCGACTTGGAAGAGTTTCCAATAAATTAAAGCGGTATTCAGGAGTTATGCCATTCCAAACTTCTTGGATCTTTTCCTTCAATTCATTCAAGTTTTTAGCCGGATTTGTTCTTAATCCTTTTTCATTTGTCCCCACAAAGTCTCAATTGGAGTCAGGTCCGGGATATTTGGAGGCCACGTGAGAACTGGAATGGTGTGTTCTCGAAGCCAGCTCATATTATGCTTGGCTGTATGACATGATGCGCCATCTTGCTGAAATGTAAAACTGCCATCTTCTGTTTGCAGCCTCAGAATCGAAGGTAAAAGTTGGTGCTCTAGGATGTCTTGATGCCTACCTACCTAGTTTTTCGTCTAAAGCAGTCTGGGTGAAATGCTTCAGTTGGCGTTCTTAAAACTCTTGATCGTGAGTCTCCAACACAAAGTTCGAATCGAGACTCATCGCTCCATATTACACTCCTATATTGCCTTAGCGTCCAGTTTTGATGATCACGAGTCCACCTTAAGCGCTTCTGTTTTTGCAAAGGAGTTAAAAATGGTTTTTCTTTTGCCTAAGTGACGGTTTTTTAGAAGAAACAATTTTCTAAGTTAATAAAACAAAAACAATTTGGTTAAAAATGACTGTATAAAATTTGTATCCCATTTTCTTCATTTCTCGAATGCAGGTGTCTCTTGAAACTTGCTTTTTAATCACATTTTTCCACTCGAAGGTGATATTTGCCGTTGTAGCACGACGACCTTTCTTGAGAATTTTTCTTAAAGCCCTTCTGTTACGATCGTTAGCAATTGATGGTCTTCCAGTTTTCTTCTGTGGGTTCACATTTCCTGTCTTCTTGAATAAATTAATAATGTTTCGAACTGAAGACCTCGATATTTCCAAATTTTTTGCGATGTTATATGCCGAAACGTTTTTTTTGTACGCTTTTATTATTAAATTAGGTATGTCTTCCGATAAACACTTGCCACGCGCCATAGTGAACTTTGATTGCGACTGCAATCAGTGAATGCCTGACTTGGGACATCCGCACTTAAATAACGCAACAATAAACGGTAAATGTCAAGAGAGAAAGACATTATCCAGCTTAGGCCAACTATTTTGCCGCGAAAAACTAACGGGCCAACTATTTTGCAAAGAAAAAATGGGTTAACAGTTGAAATTTGTGGCAACAAACATTAACTGTTTTAGCTTATTGATTGCTTTGTAAAGAACACATGTTCATGGATAATATTAAGAAAAAAAAAAATTTACTTTTTATTAAATATGCATAATAATTTGAAAATGTATGTGATAAAAAATACAATACTAGGCCAACTATTTTGCGTTTGGGCTCGTATTAGAAGAAGAGTCCTTGAGAAAAAAAAATAGCAACTATATTGAGTCCATCGCGATCATAGGAACATCAATTTGAATTAGAAAGTAAGAACTCAAATTCATTCCATCAAGAAGCCCTTAATAGCTACCTGTAGCCTATTTGCTTTAGATACGGAAACCAATATTTTCCATGGAGACTTCTGTGGTATGGCGATACTCTTTTGCAACTTTCAAGCGTTCTCACCCAGCACTTTATTTCAAAACTACAAATAGATGGGGTCGTCCTCGCTTCCTTTATTTATTGCAAATTTGGGGGTTTCTTTTTTTTTTATCAGAGGTAACAAGGTCTCTGGACTGTAACTGCGATCTCCAAGCTTAAAGACAAACCAACTATGGAATTTATATATCAAACAGTTGTTGTTTTATTTAAATTTCAAATCTCTCCTGCATTTAATTTGTCCCTTTTAATTTACGTGCGCCCTCACCGATCAATGCCGCCTAAAAGTATGCAATAAACTGTGATCACTGATCATCACCTACTCAGTGCAACATACTTTCAGGCAAACACCATTGTAGGAAGTCACCGCACGACCGCCGATGAATTCAAAGTGTCACCGCGATCATCTCACGGTGCCACTCACATCAGCTCGCACATTAAATTCGAAATGATTGCCTGTCACATGAGAAAATAGCTTCGCGCTCCCAATCTCCACCATCGCCAGGTAATATTTCAAAGGGAGTCTGGGAAAGGACCGGCCACTTGGCCAGCTAATAATTGCGTCTCAACGCAGTACCGCCGCGTAATAAAACTGCCAATTGCGACAATCCTCGAGCATCGATCAAAGACTGACCGACCCGAAGAGTTATGGGCCAGTAGTTGTTGCTGTTGCAGCTTTTGTTACACATATACCTCAGGGACACAGTCGAGATTTATTTTTGTGCTCACAATGAATTGGCTAATTTATCGATACACATTCAGTGGATATGGATATCCAATTCCAAAAATATTTAATTCACATAGCAATGGCGTAATGTACGCGACCATATGGCTACCAAACTACTTGAGCTCCCCATAGACTCGCAACCAAAACAAAGCCGTACTCCAGTGGCATATGGTAATCTAATAACCACAAATCATAACAAAAGGAATCGAAAATCATGCCGCACTCGAGTGGCACTCAGCCGAGTTCTATACCTCGTCGCTCGGTCCACTTTTCGACTTATTTTGAGGAAGAATCTACTCGTGGAATCTAGAGTGTGAACCACCACCCAGTTCGGGTCGAATTTCCTGGTCTGCAGATGGTTAACGGTCCAATCGTGGGCGCAGAACATTCAAGCACAATGGAGTTCGTTCACAGTGCTCCTCGGGGCGGGTTCCATCATTAACTTGAGATGCGCATCTTGAGACGGTAGCCGTACAGTCGATGCGACGGGCGCTCGGTGGCCATTTCCATTTCCGTTGCTTCCGCAATTGTATTTGTTATTTCTGGCACACGATTTCCGATTAGGAGTCCAACTCCTTGAGATACACTTTCTAAATCAATTGCTAGTGTTGGCAGTTTAATTTCACACGCGCTATTATAATGAACACAGAAACCGCGCAATTCCGTTGCGAATCGATCGGGAAGAAGATCGTGACTTTTGGCCCTGCATAGATATGTCTACCACTGGAACATGATTTTGATTAATACTGCGTAGTAGCTACACGGTACGACCGGTGAAAATGTCAAATTTTTCACGATTTTCACGCCGAGTCGTTGCGCTGCATCTATAATCCATGCGCAGCAGCAGCAGCACGGATCCGTTCCGAAATCGGTATCAATTGTTGTTCCATGGAATATGCAAATAATAATAAAATGATTACTGTTTATGATTTTTGTGGGCTTTTCGTGTTGCGCACCGATTTGAGATACTTTCGGCGCTGATCTTGTCAATGATATTGTTTCGGCGATCGTGTTCGCTGCAAGAAAGTTGCACGCTACACGCGGAGAGGATGCGGAGATTTTCCCGCTACAGGAAGTGGTTTAGAATGTTAACAAATGGTCGCTATTGGATTTGGTTATGGTGTATTGTTTGGCGCGTCGAATTGCAACGATGTTGCCGATTGTAACGTTTGGCGGCGCAACTTTCTCTATATGTATCGGTCGAAGTAGATACTTGTTAGAGCGCAGTTCAAAAGGATATGAAAAGGTGAAGTTGTAACAATAATAGGTTGCCCCGCTAGCCAGACATGAAATTTTAATAAAAAAAAATTTCATTGACAAAGAATGCATGCGGTGTGGTTGGAATTTCCTGCAAAAGATGCAGTTGACATGGGAATGAAATATGTACTAGGGAAGAGCGTGCAGAATGGTGGCTTGTATAGACTTCCGTTTAGATTGTGTCCAGTTCGCCAAGTCGCAGCTATTTAAAATTGATTGTTACTCTAGAACGGTGGCTATGCTGTCCTTGTCGACTTCAGCTGGGTAGACCTTTAAGGCTTTGGAAAATCGTAAGACCTGCAACAATTCTAAGGTTATAACGGTTGGAACGTCCAGGAAGGACGCTTAGTAATGAGCAACCAATTTAGAGGTCATATCTAATATCTGCAGCTACAATGGATACGCTGAGTAAGAATGGGCAGATATGAGATATGATACCCGCATATGCTACTCGTATTCGCATTAAATCTTCTACGGAGAGCGGTATATTCCCTGTGCCAAAAATAAGGGGACATTTTGGCTCAGGAGCTGGAACGTTTTGAAAACTTCAGTTTGAATAGCTTAAAATAGCTTAATAAAGTCGCTTGCGCAACATGGAGATAACCAAACTTGACCCCAATATATAAATAAATAATGAACGCTGAAAGAAGATATTTGCGTTGTCTACCGTTCATATTTAAACAATTTATAAATATACCACCCGTGGTCTTAAGCGCGGTTCATGACTCAAGGTATCTTAAAATCGCCCAATGTCAAAAGTGGCTCTGGAGTCAGTATAGCAGGTCGTAGATCGTAGCTTTAAAAATACGATACGACTAAACGTTGCTGATGTCAAATTGAAGCCAATTTCCAGAAGGAAGTTAGCTTAGAATTGGCCATAAGACAAAACCACAAATGATATTTGCAACAAAAAGCGACTGTGAATTATCTAGCCAAAGTCAAAGTGATTTGTAAGCAGCTGTGAGAAAGTTTCGTTACAATCGATATGAAAAGTTGGACCATATTTGATTATATCCATAGTCTCATTTATATAGACGAGCCTTAAAGTTGTTTCCGGTCCCTGTATTATCGGGGAAATTGTCAATACAGTTCGTGCAGCTTCTAATGTCAGGGACTTCTACCTCTTGCATTCTAGCTGGAGTCGTCTTTTGTAAGCCTTTAGCCTATTTAGCCACGTAAGAGATAAAGTAACTACTCCGAGCCCCGAAATCGTATACTAACTTTGCAACTTTCAAGCAACAATTTCGGTTAAAATTCCTAGAACGTCTGTGCATAGTTTTGATTATGAAAATGGGCTATTCGAGCTTTTGTTAATATCGGAGGCCAATGGTTAGTGTGTTGGAAAAAACTCAGAAAAATCCAAAGTAACACCTTTTATACCTTATACCAACCTCTCTTCTGATCTTCTGACATATATTCAAGGCAGTCAAACGAATATTGTCGGATGATCTGTTTTTACCTATTCCTTTTATCGACTGAAGAAATATATGCGGCAGAACCGCTTATTAAAAGTACTTGTCCGTCAAATTTCGGTGGACGTCTTTGGTCAGATTTTTTTTAAATTTAGTTTTCTTTACTTGAAAACGGAAATGACGATTTTGATTACAATGCAAACTTAGAGTAAAATTGATGTTTTCAAAATGATTGCGTCCTTAATTTTCAATTCGATTCACCGAAAACGCTAATTTTAAAAACTGCTCATATCTCGAAAACCCCATTTTCGATTTAAAAAAAAAAGAAACTTTAAAAACCCGGTAATGCTTACATTCCGAACAATAACTTGTACTCGGTTTTCAGCTAAATAGTTAAGCAATAGTATTTTTCAAACTAAACATTGCAATATTTGGTAGGTACTGTTTTGTCTGCCAAATTTTATAAAAAACGCTCTAACGATTTTGATCAAACTGCTTATTAAGAACAATAAAAGTATTCTAAACAAGATCCCGTACCTAGTTTTTCTCAAAAAATTCGAATAAATCAGATTAATAAATATTTCTAAAAAATTATTTCACAAATCCCGATTTGTATTCACATAACTACGGTGTAGGTATTTTTGTAATAATTTCAATTTTCCACTTCTAATAAAAATGCAATGCAAACAAATTTAACCCACTTCTATTTTTTTGACCACATTGAGTATGCACCTTAAAATAATTCCAACTGCAATCAGAAACTCCCACTTCATTTTTACACCACACACGTCAATTGGGATATTCAATTTATAACTGCTAACGCATATCCAACAACAAATCTCCAAAATTTAACAATATACATCTATGTAAAGATATAGATCTATCACGAAACCTGCCTCCAATCATAGACACCTTATGCCAGCGTTACTAACCAAAATAAAAACATGACCCAACAAATCAGTAAACAGAAACGCCATATCAGATGAACTACCCACAACAGTGAATTTTATTTAACACTATTTAATATTCTATCTATACACTGTTTCTTTTTCAGTTTCTTACCTACGAACGAGAAAGTTTCGTTCGACCCAGTCGTGCACTTTTTTTTTTTTTTGTTTTTTTGAAATTAGTATTGCGTAAGCTTTACCTTATAGGCAGTTGAAGATCAATGACTTTGTGGAATTCTTTTGCGACCGTCTTGAAATCTCTAGAAACGGCATTTTTGCGAACACTGCCTAGATGCAAATATGAAGAAGTGCCAGTCTGTTGAAGATATTAAAATTTTCTTATAGTTTCCATAATAGCCCTTAGTTTGTCGACAGCTTCTACTGAATTAGAATTAAATTTTCACAGCACGACCATCAAGTATTCAGCACAGTTTTGTAGTGCTTCTACAGTTGTTATGCATTTTTAACATGTTTCATATGTCAAAAGATATTGCATGAAAAAACTCTGAAATCGGCAACACTTTGTCTTACGAAAGCACTGAAAAATTCGGAAGACATCAAATCAAGTCCACTCCAAATCCAACCACAAACACTCACTTTCGCTCTCGATGATTTCATCGTAGATCGTTCCCTTACAGTCTTACCTTACCATTTTAACTCACCACGTTTTCCAATTCGCCGCACTTCAACTCACCTGACCTGACCACAAGTCCAACAACAGAATTCATCGTAATCACAAATTGTCCGCCGTCCGCCTTTATTCACTTACCACTTCTATAGATACACACCACTCGCAGGAACGCATCAAGAAAGAAGTAGGTACCCACTTTGCGTTCGCTATCGCATTCGCCTTCACCACATCACAGTCTTGTTGTTCTTCTAATCGTCGCCTTTGTTTTGAACCCACAAATTCTGTTCACCCCGGCACAGGGTGAATTCCACGAATGAACTCACCAAAAGAATCACCGATTTCGCCGCCGTCTTCTGTTGTTCATTTTCCATCGCAAGCAACAGCGAATGAATCCCATTTCAAAGTTAAACGAGTAGCAACTGTTCGCGTGTCAGCACACGGCCACGGCATCCCGTGTTTTTTTATTCGTTCTTACGGCGAATGTATGGCGAAGATATTACACACTCGAACTGCATATCACTTTTAAGACGCATTTGCCGCGATTGTTCTTGACAAAAACTCCACATAAATTGAGATTTAATGAACAACACTAATTGCAACGTATTGGCAAATTGGTATTTTTTTTCTTAATTTCTCCTCAGATATTTTCGCCGCATTTTTGTGTATTTCTTTTATCGCTGTGTGCCTGGCTGTGTTTTCATCGGTTTTGTGATTTAAATTATGCACCTTGCTGTTGGGATTTGAACAAAACTTTCCCTGGCTTCACAGGTTAATGTGTCGTATGGTTTCGTTTGTCTTAAACAAAAAATAAAAATAAATTCTGTTATAAGTGAAATTAAAATAAAAAAAAAAAAGAGAAAAAAACCTCCTTCGACATGAAGTGAGAATTGATAGTTCATGTCTGTGGCTGTGTGTTTTTGTGAAAATAAAGAATAATTCGTTCAACTTCACACATTTTGCCGCTCAGTTGAAGGTAATCATTCTCGGATTAAACGGATCCAATCGATCTGTCATCGCTGTGCTGAATAATATCACCAATACCAACAACAACAACGACATACAATCGGATTCAAGATGGTCTTCGGCGGAAAGTTTCGCATTAGAAGGTTCGTAGATCGATTTTATATTTATCTTTGTGTGCTGTGTCGGTCTCGATCATGAGCGTATAGGCCTAATTGTCAGGTTTACCTCTGGGAAATTTATAGCCCCGCTCCAAATTAGGAGCACGATCTTAGCCATAACTGTCCCGCCATTACTTGTAATGCGCCATTGTGTGCGTCCGCGATGTCGTCGTCGTCGATCGTCGGACACAATCGATCGTAAAAAATCAATTTGCGTGCCATTATCACTAATCACCGCTACACATTCTTCAATCTTTTGCCCCTTTTTTGGGCGAGCACCCGACTTGGCTATTGTATCCTCTTAAGCTCGATCGATAGGTAGTATATACTGCTGGTTGTTGGTGTTTGCCGCCTGTCATCGCACTTCTGCTTGCATGGAGTCGGTACATCGGTAAGCCTGGCTTACTTGAGTAGCACGGTTACTGTTTTGTGGAACGCTGCCCTGGCCGTAAGTGAGATTTGTAATTTATTACGTTGTAACAAATTGCAGCATGAATTGGCGGTCGTATACATTCAGTTGTAGTTGTTGTTTGATTTTAATTCAGTTAAAAGTTGAATTAATTAGTTTAATGGCATGGATATTCGATGTCGAAGGCTAACAAGGTTTTGAAACATGCAACGTTCACTGATCACCATCAGTCAGCGGTCAAGTGATTTGTCATGCAAAAAGAAAAAGAGGTAAATCTGGGACCGAGAGGTGGAAGTGAGACAGAAGAGGGTGCGGAACTGTAGGGGCACGCTTTGATGTCAACCTTTGGGTTTGCAAAATTGTGACCAACAGTGGCGATCAAAATTCCCTTCTAATATGTTTAAACATTTATTTTTCCTTATCAGTTGGCTTCAGCACTCACAAGCTTTGGGATACCGTATACAAATTAGATGTGCCGCGCTAATCTATTTGTCTGGCAAAATTCTAACCAAAGTATGTCAACCAGAAGTCGTGCTCGATCGGCATACGTGACAGATTATCACATCTAAATGGAAATTATTACTATCTGACTTTTAAACAATAGACTGACGGAGGTACCCACTAAAGGTCAGCAAATAACGAATTAGCGTTCGCAAATGGTGGAGTTGTAAATCTTCTGTTCTGTCACATGGCATATAGGCACAGTTTGTGCGATTATAGAAATCATTCCTAACTGTAGCTAAGCATTTATGATTGATTTTGTTGATGTATAGTTTTGTTCAATTCTTTTGATGTTTTCGATGGGCAAATTTAAATTAATCTGCCTTTTGACAAATGTAGTTTAATTGACCTGCTGAGTAATAATTTATTTTATAAACAATAATGTTGACTCAAAGTTGTTGTTGTGTTGCAATATTTTATTGCGGTCATATGTTTTATAAACGTTGTTGGAAACAGACTGATTCGAAGGGACAACGATTACAAATTTGGTTTGGGTTTCGTTTTTCATGATTCTTTTTTTTTTAAATCATACATACCAACTCAAAAATATGCGATTTTCCACCGTCCCGAATTGAGTAAGAATCCGTCAGGAAATCCAATAACTGCAACCATATCCCACGATCTGACATCTCAGGTAGAGGGCAGACAAGCAAAAATCCCACGATCTGCTATCACTGGAATAGGCAAACAGTCCGGAAAATGGCACATATCTAGCTTTCTGTAAAGTTGCATCACTAAGAATCCACCAATATTTGGATAGGGAAATGGGAAAATATATTTTGGTTGTAAAAATGGTTTGCCACTTAAGCCATTGATCTTAGTCATTAGACCCTTAATTTCTGTCGAGTTGGTTAGTACCAAAGTAAAAGTGTAACAAGTGTAACGCCTCGTCAAACAAGAGTCTTCCGTGCAGGTTCCACAGTATGTCAGGTTAATAAAATGGTCTTTTGTTGCACATCTGCAACTCACGTAATAACGTGGAAAAGTCGTGTCTAAAAGAAATTAATCCAGTGCAGTGAATTCGTGCTCATAAAAAATCCGCTTAAGTTGGCAGGAAATGTGTAAAAAATATGCCGCTGTTACTAAACTACACTTTCACAAATAGCTTCGATTAGTCTAATCAATTTGTGATTTACAATTGGACACACAAATCTTATTTACCTTATTTTTGTTTCTCTGTAAAAAAAAAAGTTCAAAAATGAACGCTAATCTTTGTCAAACTTTGTCAATATCCGGACTTAATTGTTATTAGCCAACAAAAAGTGACGTACAGCTGATATCCGACACAAGGTGACTTACTGACTGACTTTTTCTGGCGTTACATTGATGCAAATGAGGTGTAAGCCTGGCCCTTAAAGAAAGTGTTTGTGTAGATATGTTCAACTTTGCATGTCGAGTTAATGATGTCACATTCAGTTAAAATGATCTTCGATTTTGGAGCATTCAACTAAGCACCTAATCGTAAGTAGGTACCCATTTCAATAAGATCATCAAATTTCTTAACTTCTCAGCCTGGTTGTAAGCTCGCTCATAGTCCTTCTCCCCCTTTATTTCTCAGGTTTCAGTGAGTTGTGGTATCAAAACGGCGCTCAATGCGTTATTTGTGTTTTTCCCTCGTACGGGAAATACCGCCACTTAAACCAACCAACCAACGAAGCACCTAAGCGAGTCTTTACAACAAAATGTATGTCCAGCTCGTATCTCTATTGAATGTCGTTCTTCATCCATCTTCAACGAATATAAGACCCAAGATTGTACAAATAACTTTTCGAAATTTGATTCGATTTTTAGAAGGGCCCAACTCCAGTAACACAGAACAGACCGTTCTATTCAGTGCTCTAATTGGTTCTTCCTGAAAAGCTGTCATTTCTTGCATTGATTTTCGGATGATGTCGAAAATACGTATTTCGCTTCTTAATCATATATTTAGTGAGCTCAGTGGATAGATTGATATTCGGGGAATTCCCGGTTCAACCCCCAAAAATCACAAATCGTGCCGTAAAGTTTTTTCAACTGACCTCTTATGAACGTCATTTATTGACAAACATCCAAAGGTCGGGTATAAGTTTCTAAGTTCGGCGTTAATTTGAAGGCCGAAATATTAAATTTGCACAATCTAGTGACTGTGAAACGCTAGGCAATTTAAATATTGCATATATCCATCGTCAACCGATGTACCCATCAATCTCCTCCACCAACTAACATAAATACTTTAGGTGACAGCTACATAAAAGACATTTCATTCGTAATTATTATTATTATTACTACTTTAATATTTCATAAATAAATTATACAAACAACAAACAAATTATGGCACTGCTACCAGGGCATCAGGCTAACATTCATTTGTAATTATTTCATACTTCGCATAAGGCTGCACGACGTCCGTTTTGATTTTGGTTGTTGAAATAGATTAACATCTGCCAACGCGCGAATTTTTACCAGATCTATAAAATATCTGCGAAATCGTGCAATATTTCAACAGATTTTATAAAATCTTGTTCCCTCCCCTACATTTTGTAAGCCATCGTTAGATCAAAAAATATCACCTCTAGGAAAACTTCCTGAAATGTTGACCCAAGAAAATTTCAAAATCTGTCAAGTGTAATAATCGGGCTAACGCTTATGCACGCTCCACGAAGTAGGTATCACGACATTCGTTGTGTTGACGTGGACGATAATATTGACGGTGACGCCGGCAACACTGCACCAATGGGGTGGAATGCACCCACCCACAACAAATATCCCATAAGGGAAATTATAAATTTTATTGTCAAATGTCAATAACAAGTACAAAAAATTGAATAAACTTTACTTCTTCTATAACGTTTTTGAGGAGCAGTGGTTTTCTTTATACCGAACATTTTTAACAGATTTCGCAAAAATACAATTGTTTTAAGTAATACTATGTAATAATAATACTGTTTCTGTAAATAATAAAATAAGTATAAGAAGATGAACCTCCTTTCAACCGATTTTCTCCGTGAGTTTTGTTGATTTATTGTTGGGCGAATGGAACCGTTCCCGTACTTTGTAGTAATTTTGACACTAACAGCGAAATTGTTTCCAAATCTGATGTTCTACAAATTTTACTGACGGAATAACATGTTTGTAGATGAGTTGTCTTGTTGACTAGATGCGGTTACATCAAATAATTTCCATTATCTGTCAAAATTGGAAAAGCTGTCACTTTTTAATTCTTATGCGTAAACAGATAAGTGTCATTTAAAATTCTAAAACACTTTTAAAACTTCTATACTATAAAACTTGGTTTAATTAAATAGTGATTCGGATATGTCAATTATGACGTTTATTATTTCATCAAAGTTATAATTTGTCTTCTTGTGTACCGAATGGATTGGAATTTGTAAAAATCATATTAAGAAACAAACAAATCTTGATAGCAAGTCCATATCATACTTTTATTTAAGACAATTTAAAAATTGATATATGTATATGTCAAACTCTAACAAAGCCAAACAGAAAAAAAAAAAGATCAATTTCACAACAACCCGCAACAGTGCATTGAACCCCTACTACCGAGCCCATTTCGCTTGTGATTCACATCATAAATAAACACATTTTCATTGCCGGGTTATGCAAGACTTCCAACATAATTTTTGATTGTCATTTGACGTGTCATCTCAAAGTTCTTCCGCACTTCGGGCCAAAAGTCAACACACTCCTTTTAGCCAAGCATTAACGACTCATTTACACAGTCGGCATGCAGTTCTCTGAATAAAAACCACTTTGTCCCTCTTCGTCGTTGTATTATCCTCTCCAGCTGTCAAATAAACACAAAACAAAAATTATTATAATCTCTCAACAACTTCACTGCTGTGCTGACATTCGTTCCTGTTATGTTATTAATTGGCTGCAAATGTCACGACAATGGAGTGCGCATACTTTTGAATTTTTGTCGCAAATTTAAATGTTCACATTTAGCCGATATCACAATCAGAGTACATGGTGTGCCTTGTTAACAGTCGTGTTGCCAATTTTTATGCACAAAAATGGTTTATTCACTCGGCGGCGCTGCGGTTACATTACGAACTGGGTATGCAGTAGGCAGTAAGCACGTCCAATCAGTTGCTGCCGTTTGTATCTATCTAGCGTTGCCTTTTTTGTATTAACCCAATTCAGTTGTTTTAAGTGCGCAAAAATTTCATTGAGTTACATTGAATTTGTGTTTTTATTCGCAGTATTACCTTCGCTTTTTGATAACGAATTTAGAGCGGCTAACAATGACAGCGATGAAGGGGGGATTGGCGGGTTTCACCTCGCAATTTATTGTTTATTTGTGCACACTGAATTTGCAATAACTGCGAGTGGTAAGTGCGGTGTAGTACCGATTGCCGCCGCCAAAAACATCCGTCATCAATTAGCGTGATTATCGGTGCTTCATGCACTTAAGCTGGGAATTAAACCATAAAAAGTGATAAACAAAAATGAGAAACAGGAAACGCTGACGCCGTCGTCGGTCAACCAGGGGCGAGACGAACTGAAACAAAAAGGGTGTGATTGCTTTTCACTGGATCCGTTCTGTATATCCTTGACATATTTTATTTGTTTTACGGTTGCGAAACCTTCGTTCGTGTGTGTTGCGAATTTGTTTCTTGTAATGAAATCCGCGGTAATGGCATGTGAACACGCTAGCCCCACCTCTCTTAGTGGTTGAATCTGATTACACCCAGCTCCGAGGCACGCAATATTTCCGGTGTAGGAATCGATCGAAAAATCAATTAGCTAGGAAAGATTAGGGACACAACTTGCATTTGCAGTTCCATACGTTTTGCATTCGCTATGGGGTTCCATTGTTCAGGGAGATTGCTATCTTCGTTGTAATGCTAAGAGCTGTTATTATCTGTTAGTGCTAACTACACCTTGCCTTTAGCCAGCAGAGGGTTTTCCGAATTACAATATTTTCGTGTTTGGATTCAATTCGGAATTTCCTGGCAGGTTATTGTTGCTCGGAATCACATGCAGTGCGAAGTTGTGCGGTGGCTTGGAATTGAATTTTTCGGTCGTTTGTCATACGACATATGCCCCCTTTTATTGAAACTAGATAAACCTGACGGGATTCAAAGTCATGAATCGGACGGCCGCTGTTTAGTTATGCCCTAAGTATGTTTTGAATGGAATCTACCACCACAATAGGTACGCCTTAGCAACTGGGAAATTTTTACAAAAAGCTTTTTTTAAATCCCAACACTTTTATGGCATAAACTGAGCGCGACTTCAACATCAAATGGGACTGACTAATTAAAGTGACTGGAATGAAAAGCTTTAAATGTGTACCAATCAGCTCTGTACACAGCCGAGGCCCACCGCTGTAATGCTGACTATTTTTCGCCTTTTAGCTGTTGGATTTTCGTAAAATATTTTGTGGTATTCATGATGTAGAATTGGTATACCTTTTGAAGTTAAGAAAACAGCTTTTGCCGGCAAATTCTTGTGTTAACTTTTGCAGCGCCTAAATTTCACCAAGCAAATATTTATTCCTAACGAAAACAGTTTTCAATTGTCCTAAGTGCGATCCTGGGGTAGACTCTGTAGACCTTTGCCAACGAATTTTTCAAGTTGAAAGTTGTTTAATATATAAAACGCTTTCGTGGCAAAGCAAGATGTAAAGTCTGCACAGATATAAACAGTCCTGAATATGTTTTAGTAGACATGTTTAGTGCCTGCATTTGCAGGAGAGCTTCGCCTTTAACATCAGACTTCGTTTATTTGATGCAGGGCCGCACTTCCAAGTTTCAAATAAACTTTAACCTATTCATATTATACAATTTTTAAATTCGTCTGTTTGTCTGTGGATTTGAACATGCATCACTGCCCAATTAATCCGTAACGTTTCTTAGAAGAACAAAGGGTTTAACATTGAGCAACATTTAGTTTTTAACTCATCGCAATCGGCCAAGTCATTCTGATTATTTCTGATGGCAGTCTCAGTAGGACCATGCTTCTGACAGTTAAGTGTTGCTTTTCGAACGGCAGTCAATGAAGAGCGCCACAAATCCATGACAAGAAATTGAAGAATTGGAAATGGATGAGTCTGGATCTAGGGGGATGGCCTTACATAACATGCCATCAATCGTGCAATATGCAGTTTGGCGTCGTCGCTTTGCTTGGACTCCGCATAGCTGCCGCTGTTTTGTATCGGCTCACCGTCGCCTTTAAAAATCGCTGTTAACCGCACAATCCAAAAAAATTGTAACTTGACCAAAAGCTTTTGTGTTAAAAATTTTACGGCAATCTAGGGAAAAGTTGTGACAAAATAATACATGTGGGAATTCACTACGGAAATTAACCTTTTAGTGTTTTATTTTATACAAAAGTCGCTTTTAAAACTACGCTGTAATCGGTACGACAAACAAACAAATCACTAAGTAAAATAGAGCTCCAACCTCCAGGCAATCGAATATGTAGATACGGCATTCGATTGACAGCACGGGCTGCAGCCAGCCAACCTAGGCAGTCTTTTGAATGAATTTGAACTCCATACCGAAAAGTTGATGCTTGTCAATAAAGTGACAAACTTGGATAAACATTGAATGTAAGAGGTTCAATTTGACTTTATTGCCGTCTGAATCTGAAATCGTTCCATTTTCTATTAAATTGTCAAAAACTGTTGTCAAACGAGGTGTATACGAAATTAAGTTAATTTGAACTATGAAACACAATCCAGTTATGTGACAAATTGGTCATTCACAGACCACGCGATTGGAGCAAGGCTTCTTGCGTCCACAACCTTCTTTTGAAAATAGTTGTTAAACCACCTTTAACTACAGTTTTATCGGTTTGAAGGGTAAGAAATACGTCAAATTTTCAATTGAGATTAATGGCTATTTGGTCAGTCCAAGTAAATATACCTTTGATCAATATTTGCAAAACACAAACCGACTGGAGGAGGTATATCTGTAGCCATTTGAAGGTCAGAAAAAATTAAGATCTTAACAATGAGGTTTAAACTAGCTGAATACTCGGCGTAGCTCAGTACAAAACTTCAAATGCATATATTACTGCACCTTATTTTCTATAAAATCTTTTACCTTCCTAGGTCTAAACTTGAAGTTATATCTGACAGTAGATTGCTTACAGAGATTGTTAGTGAATGTTTTTTTTTCTAATTTTAAGACCACGATTGGAGATGTGCCTTTGAAGCCGTTTAAGACTTGCCTCATGTATTTTAAAATACTTCCGGGTTAATTTTTCCTCATATTTACAACCATCACAAGTTTCACTAGAGCTCTTGTAACGCAAGCACGGTCACGTCACTTAAACCTATTGATCTTGATTCGTCTGCCCACATCCAAGTTCAACAGAATTCACTCGCAAGGGCCAAGCCTACCATTGGAAATTCTAAACAAAAGAATATACAGAACCTCCTTGAAACCCACTGAGTTTTCAAATCAAAGAGTTGCCCTCCTCTACTTATACAAAAAATATACACAAACATAACGACAGGCAAAAATAAAAGAATCACCTTCACTTCGAATGAAAACATTTCCCAATCACACAGCTCGTGCAACCTTCGATCGCACTTAACTGAACTAAAACAATCACAGCCGCAGAATATATAGCTTCAAGCCAAATACCCAGTACCTTCATCATTAATACCACAAACAAAATATTTTGTTTACCGCGAAGTCGGAAACACCAACAAAAATCACGGAACACAGCCACAATTATTTCGAACAACAATTAATGTCAAAACGATCTATTAACACACTCCAATCTGGCAGAAGTCGAGTTGGTACATCTCATTTGTCCCTTTTAATTTGTCTCGAGTGGGGCTGGCGCTAAGTAGTTCTGAGACGAAATTGAAAAGGGGGGGGGGGGCTATCGGCCTCTTTCATTCAATTATTCAGCTACCATAACAGAAATGCATGAACAATTGACGCCGCGCACTCTGTCTCTATGTCTAGCCGTAATTCTAGTCCAAGGTCTGTGGCTGAACTCGTATTTCTTTTGTTTAATTGATTTGTGCCTCAAATTTATTGTATTGTTTAATTACCCCGAAGTTGGATTCAAAAGAGATACACCAAACGCAGAGTATCTTTCCATGTCAATAAGATCTGTCACGGCAATCAATATTATAATAGGGAATAGATGGGTTTGTAATTTTAATTAAGACTGGAGCCAAAATTCCTCGCAATCAATTGAGCAGATAATTGCTGAATTGTTTGAGTGTTTATCAAAATGCGACTATGTTTCGTGAAAGCAAGGTTAAGTGTGTGGAGGCACTATTGATGGGGAGCAGAAGCTTTCATTTCCATCTAGATGTGAATAGATCTTGTGGAATTTTTCTACAGCTTTGTGTCTCAAAATTTAAAGAACTGTTTTCATTCATGCGTTGCCGTGACAATCAATCAAAGCTGCAGCAGGTCTGTAATTTTAATTGCGAGTGGAGCCGAAATTACATACCAATCAATTGAGCAGATAATTGCCGGAGATGGCTTTGTCTAGTCAAGGTTAAGTGTGGAAGATCTTTTTCTATAGGCAACAGTTCTTAGACGTTGGCAAAATAGTCTCAACCTATAATTAATTTTAATTTTTTTTAGTTCGATCAGCGGAATCTGATAGGTTGTCAAGTAAGATAGGTTTACCCTTTTGGACATATTAACAAGCTTATGTCTAATCTACTCAGTCAGTAACGACAAATCGAAGTGAAACCCCCCATACCTGCTGTAGAAATTGTTTTCCCAAAATTTTGCCAAAGAGGGACGGTCTTAATTGTAAAACTTGTCGTCAAAGTCGATCCGTCTGGTCTAATGGTTTCTGATCTATCTCAGATGCTAATACGCTTTGCTGTTCAAAACTACAAAAGAGTTTTTTTTTTTTGTAATCTTTTTTAGAAGACCAAAACTTTGAAAGTAAAATAAAACAGATGCAAACAATGGCTAAGAGCATGGTACCGACTTTAAAAGAAAGCCAATCTCATTATATTATTGTTTTAGGATGATTTCCGATTCATATAGACGCCGCGCCATTTGGTTGAATAAAGCGCCACCTGTTTGTCGAATTTTCAACTACTTTTTCTAATACTTACAGTAGTCTATCTTTAGTCTACTTTCTTGACGAAATGGCAAACGTACGTCAACTTATGATGAAGTGTAAAATCAAAAAGAGATAAATCAGCTATCAGCTTTCAAATTTAAAAAAAAAAACAAAGCTTTTTAAAAAATAAGACACACTCTCCTTCCTATGAGCCTAATTACGCAATTTCCTGTCTATGCAATTTTTTATCATAGCTTTTCATCACTGGAGCTTCGTCAAATCGTTGATTCCAAACCCCATTTCCATTGTGGTCCGTATAGGGGCTCTTCACCTACGCAAACTTTTGTGCGGTTTCTAGAATGCTTAAACTTTTTCAAACTCTTCCCCAGTTGCGGTCACCTTTAAAGACTCCTTCTCAATTACCTTACGCTATGTATTTCTAGCTCAATGCGCCCATCTTCCATTTTGGTTATCCAATATACCAGTACCTTCGTCATAATTTAATATTCAGGTTTAACTGTGGAATCTTCGCCTTTTCGAAACAGGTCATCGATTCACTGCGAATTTTGAAATTTTTTGGTAATGGTTATGAGTTTCTGACCTGTTATCTCATGGAAGCTGCGTCAAAAATGCGATTTGGTCAGAAAAAAAAAACCTGTTTCCCAAAAAACATTTACCAAAAGTTTGAATCTTTTCCGTGGTTCGAAGTGCTTTGTCAAAAGATGAATTCCGATTTGGCATTGGAGCTGATCAGACTTTGTATGCGGGTGTTCTGCGAACTCGTTTGCTTCGCCAAATCTTGGGCAACGTTCTGTGTGGTACTGGCTTCGGTTGAGACAACGCCTTCCAGATATTCGAAGCACTCTACTCCCTTAGCCTGTTGTCCAGCAATGCCATCATCATTCTCGGTTTTAGCTCATTATTTCATTTTGAATAATGAGCTCGGTTTTAGCTCATTATTTCATTTTGAATAATGAGCTAAAACCGAGAATGATGATCTTTGCTTTGACAGTCCTGATCCTCAACCCAAAGACAGACGAAGACTCTCCACATTTGCAAAAATTTTGCGGTAAACTTAGCTTTAGCTCAAAATTTTTCAGCCGTGTTGTAAGATTCCAAAGAGTTCCGCTTCTTTGCGTCGGTTATCAACAATAAAGTTACAAAACAGAGCCCAATCCTGTCGAACGCCACTTTGACTTTCAACCTCTTCTGATGCTGAATTTGTAACTTAGACGGGTATACCTCTCCGTCGAAAGGTACCGCAAACAACCTCTCATTTTATGTCAATAACATTACAACTCGTCACCTTTTCAATTGCCCTTTTCGCCATCATAGGTATCGGTTAGGTCGTTACCGCCCTAAATGGAGCAGGGCGATTTGTATGGCCCAGCTTGTTTCGGTTTCTGAAGGGAAGCGTCTTGAAAACCTATGAAAATATGGCGAGTATCGATTTGGACTTTTGGTTTTTCTCGGGACGTTTTCGGTCTTCGTTGGACTTTCGCTTCCTAAAACCAGAGAAATGGGGTCCAATTTGGTTGCCTATATGAGGTGTCTTATAACAATTTGGCGGACACAATTTTGTACACGGTACGAAGCGACCAGACTCGCCCGATGTATAAGTGGGGTCAGTCGGGAAGGTCTCCTTCCCTGTGGATTTATCACAGCGGCAGTTCAGTAGATTCGTTTTTCATTGACCTATTTTAGAGACGTCTTTGTTACAGCTTTCCTTTCACATACCCACTGCCCAAGCTTCCATTTTGAAACGGTTCACTTTTCCCCGTTTCCAAAAAGAATCAACCTTATCTGGGCTAACCCAAAAAGTCATAACAAACTACACGCACAAAGAATACATATCTCAAACAGAGAAAAATGGGCCTTTCATCTATCGGCTTAATTGAAGATCGCACCAAAACCCAATTCAAAATATAGACACTTTCATGCCTCACTATAATTGTAATGGGCCCGAGCGGGATGATTAATACTGTACACATCGGAATCCCATTTTCTGATTGATCAAGGGAACACAATTGCGATCCACTTGTGCCGACCCTAACCAATTCCATGCACAGTGGCAACTTAATTGGACCAACCCCCCCGACCATTCGTAATTATATTCCTCACACGTGCAATCGCCGCTCGGTGGTATGGTGTTGCGCTCTTCCAGCAGAACCTGTTGCGCGCATTAGAATGGATGCTGCCAAGCAAAGACACTGTACGTTATAAGAACCAACAGAACGCGATGTTGCGAGATAATTAGCTCTCTGCTGGATTTGTCCACAGGCTATTACCAGATAGGAGTAGGTAACTCGGTTTAACCGACCCCTATCCGCGGTGACTAAATATAGAAGCAATTAACTCTCGCCTTACGAATACAATGGAAGCCGCCACTGGCTATGGTACTATGGATATGGTAGGCTATATCTTCGAAGATAACTCGAACGTTTCAAGTGGTGATTCGTACAAGTCTTGCGGCGGAAAATGCCGCGGCGCGCCGACGACGTTGACGAGTACATTAACCTGTCAGCCATACAGTGTGTGCATGTATCCATCAGAGCGTGTCGCGGCGCGGTCCAAATGGGAGGCACTTGTGCGTCGATACACAGGTATCCCTCTTCGCATGTGTCATGCCGAGTTACAGTTCTCGTTGCATATTTTACTCGACGCACCGGCTGATACGGCACACGAGTCGCAGTCAAGTACGCGTCTTCGTGTATACGTATATCTTTTAGCAATTTTATGCCTAGTGCCGATGTGAACGCTGTTGACAGGCTATAGGACTGGGAGTTCACTGGTTGCGTTGCGGTATTTCGCGCACAGCCTAACATCTACTGTTAGATGGTGAAGGTTTGTGGTTTGTCAGTTTTGACAGTTACCTGAAAACAATTGCGGTGACATCATGCGGCGGAGGCATTGTGACTTCCCACGTAATGACCCATTTAACCCTTTCCTTTGTTATTACGACCGCATGACATCCGGAAGACAATGCAAAAGTTTATTTCCCTCCCAAAATTACCGCTTCATTCTCTGTAGACTACGAGTATCAGCCGAAATTCTAGGGCGCCGCTGCACCAGCCACGTAATTCAACATAATTGCATCATTACGTTGGACAATTACTCGCTGTGGCGGCGGACTGCGGTGTCCGGCAGTCGAAAGAAATTCGTTTTACGACCTATACCCAGAGAAAGATTTGTAAACGTTTCGAGAAGATAAAATCAAAACTCTTACAGCTTTATAGTTTCGTCAAAATACGTAAGCAGCGCCACGCGACAGTGGCGACGCTCCTGATACAGTTTGCGTCGTGCTGTTGTCAAATTAATTTCGCTCTCCTTTTGCGATTTCTTTATTTATTTATTTTTTTGTGGTTAATTTTATGCGAAATACTTGAAGTAATTAAATTTAATTTAGCGAATGAAAAGGAAAACACCAATTTCAGGTTTCTGGGTCACAGCAAACGGTTTCGTTTCAGTGACAGATTGAGAGAGAAATTGCAAGTGGCCGCAGACATTGGTGGCATGGTAACTGGTAATCAAATGCCAAAGTGCATGACAGTGGTTCATGCGTTGACCAGTTTAGGAAACTTGACCGGGCGAAAAGAGTGAGAATGATGTAACTTTTAAGTTTGAATGTAGGTGGTGGAGGTGTGTGAAACAACGGGGATGACGTTTATATATTTGAATGGGTCGTTAAAGTGTTTAGTCTTGTGTGACATCGTTACTTATTTAAGGAATATTTAAAAAGGTATTTATATTCAGTGGGGTATTTAACATCGAATTTGAAGGACAAAGCTGTGTCGCAGCAGCGTTGAATATTTATTTTGGGTCAAGGATGTCTGGAGGAACTCTGTCATAGAAATATCGGTTAAATATAAAAGAGTGTCCATTCAAATTCTTGAAGTCTACTCAAGGAGGACATTATGAATTAGTAAAAATTAAACTTGCGGCATACGCAATTCGAACTAACCAGCTGTGGTTCGATGTAACCGGCTTTAGTTTTATGTCTGCCTCGGACTGGTATCGTCCTTATTCAGTAAGGGTACTTAAAACGACTGATTTACGCTGAGAAGCCACTGCTTGAATCCACCATTCACGAGTTATTTATTTTTTTTAAGAGGATAGTTTGATAGTTTGAATTTTTGAAATGGTTCTTAAATATTTGTTGTACCATCCTCATTGAGGCTGCGTGTTTTGCTCAGCGAAGATCTTCTCAAGGTTGTTTGTTGTAAGCCGCAGATCATAGTGCACTTGTTGAAAATAATTAGTTTACTTTTCTTATGAACTCTTGATAATACCTTGTACAGACGGTATCATTGAAAGCTACAAACTTGAATGGCCGTTATAAGGCCGAATGCGCTTTATTTTCAATCGTCTTATCGGCCACCCTTGTTTATAGGACATTTAATGAAATCTTTCCCGCTAAATGGCTTTGTTTTGAAGGAACTGCCACGCCCCATTTTACAATTTTTACTTGTTTTAGCACATATATTTTAGCAATATAAATCGCAACTAAAGCTACTGTCAGTGTAAAGAGTTGAAGGATAAAATAATTTGAATCCTTCATTTTCATGCTTGTAGTAAAATAAATGAACATTATAATACTTGACTGAACTCGCCCCACGACGAGGATGTCAATTGTATATAAATCACGACAGCCAACTTCAGGTTGGTTTGTAAAAGAGGGCTACGGATAGAAAAAACACATAACGTAAATGATATAAAAAATTTAAATTTAAAAATCGAATCGAGCGAAGTTTTCCATAAATATCAGCCTCATTTATGCTATTATTATTGACGTTACTCGCACGTCACCTATCGTTGAAATTTTCTAGGCATGTATCATGTACACGGTGAGCTCTTCTGTCACTTAAATCAATCTATTAAAGTTCCTTGTCAATGGGTTAAGCGGTACACTTGTATAACAAAGACAAACTAAAAGGTAGGGACATTAAAAATGACAGCGCCATCTGTCGGAAATCATTTGAACCACTCTCTCAAACTGTTTGCTCTAATTGGAATAAGTTCTTGACTTTTCATCGAAATCGATCGATTAGTTTTCGAATCTATCAGCGACACACATACGAACGTTGCCTTTTATTTTAAGCCAGATAAAAAGTGAATTGTTAGTGTTAGTGTAACATTAACCAAAATTCACTGAAAAAAGCCACAGAGTTTGGAAAAAAAAACAATTTATATAGGTAGCATTATCATAAATATTTAAATTTGTATACTCTTCAAAAAGTGAACAAAGTATCGAGTAAGAATGTCAATGATGTGCAAAAGCTGATTTAGTTTGAAAGCAGAGACTTCTGATGACTCTATCAATGGATAAAAAAAAGTATTACCATTTGTAGAGTAGTTGCAATGCTTTTGTTATGTAAAGAAACACATAAAAGTTTTTTTTTTTTAAATCTCGTCAAACTGGTAGATAAAGTAGGTTACTTCGTGTTTCAAATTAAAAGAAAAAGTTGTCGGCTTTTAACCCACAATATCTGACAGTTCGCTTACTCCTGCCTTAATCCTGACATCGCCCACTGACGTTAGTTCCCATTTCTTATTGTTTTTGGTTTTTCAATGTTTTGTTTCGTTATTTATTATTCGCCAACAAACGGTCCCCTTAAACCTTGTTTCAACATTTTTTTTTTGAGGATTGCCAAAAGCCCATTCCTTCCAGTGGTTTTTTAAAGTTTCGCCTCTCTGACTAATGACAGGGATGTAGAAAATTGTTTTGTTGGTGTTACCAGCTCTGATTTATTTGGCAATTTCTTTAATTTTTATTTTGTTTTTACTTTTCCAAACTGGGCACCATTGCCACAGCTTTGGGGCTACAACAAATTTTCGCAAACGAATCATCTGATCGATTGAAGTTGTCACTATATCTGTCTAACAAGATATCGAACAGATTCGTTAATCGTTCAAGCCTTAACAGTAACCCGTGGCAATCATCTTATTACTCATAAATGCAAATATTTATTTTTCCTCCGTGTCCGATCGCACCCACTCCATTATTCATAAAACAAAATATTTCAAGTAAAAGTGTAGTATTTTTTTTTTTTGTCGAAATCACCTCCTTCATTTTGTGTTTGCTATTCATAGTCGTTAAGTGTTATGTTTCTCACGCAATAGAAATCGAGAAAAGCAACTTTTTTTGTTTATCCCATTTTTTTTTCTGTGCATAAAACGTTTATGTTCGCAAATAAAATTTTAAATTTTATTTTATTTCTCCTTTCAGGTAAGAACATCAGATTCCAACACGTATTAGTTCAGTCGTTCACAAGAGTGTAGATGCAGACGTATACATTTGGCAAGTCAACAAGGTCGGTGAGGTTAAGTGTCGCGCTTCGAAATTAATGCACATTATCAAAAGCGATTCATGTCAAGTCAGACCTTATTTGGCCAAAACGAAGGTGCGGAGCGAAGTCAATAATTTTTTTTTGCGCTAACCGCAAATGAATCACTTCTGTTTGGAGTCTGACTAGACTGGTAGTTAGGAGTCTTAAGAATATTTACACATTTCTGCTGTCGAAGCTCCTCCAATCTTTTCGTTGAGCAATTATAAATGTTATTAAATTAAATTAAAAAAAAAAATACAAATCGCTGAATCTTAGGTAATAACAAAGTGCAATCATCGAGTTGATAGCCGGTGGCTAAAATAGACAACACATGACATAGGAATCGAAATGTTACCTCGGAGCGTCTCTAGACTTAGATCACCGCGTGAAGTATGTGCGCATGACGAATATTTTCGTTTGTTGCATTTAGAGGTAGACAGAGCTTCTGCTTATATTTTTCACCAACAAAGTTTCACCGTATTTTCGCTTGGGGCACAATATTATGACGATCGTAATTCAAGTAGCCATAGCAATAGCATTAGCATTTCAGGGTTTCACAAATGCCCTGCGTGCTCTGTAAAACAGCAGTCGCTTGCATTGACTCGTGACTTTGAATGGGCGGCTTAGATGAAGGCTTTCTTTTTTGAGTCGTGACGCCAATTGGGTTACCTCATGGGCAATGCATTCATAAGTCCGACGACTTGCTGTTTGTATAGATAGATTGGTTTCTTTTTGAGTGTCATACAGATTTATGATCGCAAAGTGGAAGAAAACAAACAAAACACGTGTGCGGAAGAAACCGTCCGCTGGGATATTGAGGAAGCATTTGGGTTCAGTTCGCATGTGTTCTGAAATTTGAACCAAGTTTACTCTGTGCCATTTTAGTTGATTGATTCTTAAGCTCGTTTTATTTGGTCGAAATGTCAGTAACGCATTTCTGGTGACAAGACACAGTTTGTATGGACTTTTCTTAGGCCTGTTGCTTTTATATCGTGAAATGGTTTCCTGTAATCATCTTATAATCGAACTGGATTTTTGCTACGTATAAGCCTATTATGACCCCCCATTTTGAATTATCCCCCTCTAAAAGGGGGCAACATTTCAATTAGTTTTTGGCTCCGTTTCGCAAGCGACTATGCTTTTCTAGAGGCGGAGTCGGAAACTCCTTTCTACATTGCAAAGTCATTTTTCTGTTGTCTTTTTTGTTAATTGTATTATGGAACTACTACACCACGCATTATTTAAAAAAAGACCCAACCCCAATATTCATCAATTTTTCTCAATTTTTTCTGAGATCGAATCGCCGCATCTGTGAACGAGACACACGTGCTGAACATTCGAATGGTCGTGCCTGACTATACTGATTTAAAAAACAACTTCAACGATATTCTGAGAATGTGCATGACAAATCCTACAGCGTTAACCTTTTTTCCTAAAAAAATGCAAGTGTGACGATTTTTAAATGAGACAAACTTTTGGGCGACTTTTTTATACGAGTCATATTTTCAAACAAACTTGTTCACCCAACAAAACATTTTCAGTGACTTGAGCAGGAAGTTTTCAAATTAATTTCACATGATTATGGACAGCTGAGGCTGCCCTCAAAATTGTCACGTATTGTATATGCAAACGATTAAAAGTTTGAAAGGACACCCAACTTTTTTCAGTGTATAACTCTCTTTATAAAATCAACAATATTGATATTCAGTCATTATTCTTATAGGTCACTTTTTGCTTCATTTTGAAATATGCCGCTGTCTCTCATAAACCACTGTAAAAAATTCTGTGCAAAAATTTTACTGCACAAACAAGTACAGAATAATAATTGTGAAATTATCCTTATTACAAAATATGTAAACATCATCCGCTATCAGTATGAATCATCTTTTGGATTTTAAAAACGATTCTCAGAAGCAACTATCACTCGCATTCGTATTCCCAACACACAACGTTCGAGGCGAATATTTCGAGCAAAACACAAAAACAAAAGCGGCGCACTCCCATGAATAGCATTCCTCGAATTGGTCAAGAAGGATTGGCAATTTTCAAGCCAACAACTCTCACGCATAAACAGTAACAGACACACTATACGCAACCACCACATACCGTTAGAGCAGGCTCATAATAAAAATGTCCATATACCGATATCGTGGCTCTAATTTAATGTGACACTGTTTACATGTCATCAGACCAAAAAAATCGTGATCGTTCAATTTGTTCTTCGTTTTTGGCCAAAAACCTCTGTCTGCGCTTATATGTTCTTAAATTTGCCACCGATACGTGCACAAAATGCAGAACGTCTCCCCCGAAAAGAACGCCACTGAATTTTGAATTACTCAACCGTTTACCGCAATGATCACGGGCAATTACGTTTCAGCGCGATATGATCAGTAATCAGCTTATGGCGCAACAAGTCCGAACGCAGGTATTAAACATTTTTGAGTTATTTTCCAAACTTAACAGAGCAGGACTGTCAAATATAACAAACGATCGCAAACAATTAGCATGTCAATATGAAAAATAAAAACAAGAACCAAAGGCGTTTTGGCATTCTGAGAAGACCTCCATTGCGCAGAAGCAATTGAGGGCACACGCTATGAATACGAAATTAGGTTCGATAAACTTGGGCGAATTAAATATCGTGATCCCGATGCTGATGTGAATGGGATTGGGATCCCTTTGAGGTGTACCTGGCGCGACTAGGTGCAGACTGTGGGTGCTCTTTGTTCTAGATAAAGAAACCTCTTTAATTGAATTTATCGGCGGGCATTGACTTGACAGTGAACTGCGCAGATGAAAAGGTCGTCGGTCGGTTCTCACGGCCAACTGTCGAGCGATACATAAATACTTAGCCGGGGAGTTGGTGATAAAGTTGTCATGTTGTTTCCAGTTCTAAGCTTTGCTGGAATAAATGCAAATTTTCGGCAAATATTAACATGCTCTCGGGTTTTTCAGCTGAGAATTGGATCGCATGGCTCAACGTACTTTTCTGAGGTGGTTTAGCTTTAGAATGGGTCCGAAGACAATGGAAAGCCTTTCGTATAAAAATGAACAATTTAAGGACGGATGTTCATCAAGTATCGAGTAGATAATTAATCGGGTGACAACTTTATAACGATTCTCACTGATGTAGGGATAATTCCTCACTGCTGCTGGTGTCAAATTCAGCTCGAACTTAAATTTGATCTATCAGTTTCGTCAGTGCCGAAAAGTGTGTCAAACTAAAAGTTCACTTCTGGGTACTCATTTCGTAATTTTTCAGACGATTATCGTCGAAACGATAGACCTCCAAAAGTAACAACTAAGTGGCAAAAATACGAGTTTAAAGGCCGTTTGCTCATACGACTCTTAACGATTTAAGTTCTACTTGAATACTTACGGGCTACTTTTTTCAGGGCATAAACTATCACATAAGAGTTTAAGTAGCACTTAAATTCGCTACGAGTGGTATCAGCAAACGGCCCTAAGACCTTAATCCAGTTCATTTTACACATATGTAATGACAGCTGAGGGAAACAAATTCGGGCAGAATATAACTTTTTATGGTCATCAAAGTTTCAAAAACGATAACATTCCGATGATTATTGTTATACGGAATCTGCTCCCTGGTTTGAATCACCACTTATGATGTGATTCATGCCATTTTTAATTTATTTATTTTTTTTTTTGTACTTTACAAACAAGCGGGTCTTTCGGGAAATTTCAAGCTTCGTTTTGGCAAAGTGTTTGGTCTCTCCACCTAACAAATAAATATTTTTGTAACTGCTTGAAATCTATGACAATTGACAACCATCTGCTTTGTTTTCATCTTTAAGTTCAAAAGCTGGTAAATTTCCGTTCCTGAAGCTGTTTTTTTTTTTAAATATGTCGAACATTTTGAGTGGAGATGTGGGGGTTGTCACAGGAATTATGTGTACAGATCACCCCACACGTCACAGAAAATTAAGCGGCACTATAAACATCGGTCTGTAAAAAAACTTAAGTTCTCTGTCGAAGTCTTTTGGAAGCCTTTTCTTCCTATTCAGATTTTTTTCAACTTCTTAGTACGACTACCCAGTGGAGCCTTTTCCAAATCGGACATCGTAAGGTAGGAACAAGACTGATGACAGTCTGAAAACGACTGCATGCCTCTTCTTATTTTACACATTTCTATAAAATTGGTCTTTCAAGTCATAAAAGTGTTTTTAAGTTGACATTTCGAGATAGGTCAAGGAGACAAGTTTTATTGAAAATTCCAGATTGACGAGTTCTGTGGGAACTGACATACTTTTCAATGCAAGTTGGGTTGGAGTTTTTATTTTTCATTGACGAATATGTTTCTGAAGCCATGGCTTATCAAACAAACCTTTCATAAAATATAAAAATGGTTTAAAAAATTTGAGATTGCATCGCCTCAAACAACCTTTCTATATTTATATTGTTTTCTACATCGCAACGAAACTATTTCCATCACGTACCCACATCGTTGTCGCCTTTTTCAATTGCAAATTTACACCGCCAAGACGTCACATTTAAATGCGTTCCACTTGCATTGAATATCAAACTCTTCCCACGCTACCTACTCGTATCAATAAATCTGTTAAAAGCAACAAAACAATGTAAAAAAAAAAAGAGTCTATAGCCGCACTGCCTCTCCGATTGAGTTCAAGGTGACGATCTGGTGTGCAATAAAAAGAGAAAGCCATGTCAACTCAACTCGTTCACTACACATTTGCGCAGCAATCCATCTACATATGCCAAAAAATTCGCATGAAATATTTATTCAATGCAGTACGACATTGAATTTTCCGAGTCGCAAATTCTAGACCAAATTATCATAACAATAAAACGAACACGACTGGGCCCGACTGCCAGTCGCAGTCCCAGTGCGTTCGTTAGGCTGAAAATACATCCGAGAGATGGAGATCCCTTCGTTTCGGATGCGCGTAAACACCTGCACCCGCCAATATCAGGGCAGCATCCGCTGCCAGGCTTGATTCTATTTTGAATTGCTACCGCTGCTGGCTGCGGATGCCCTTTTGCTATATAGCTTCTGGGAAAACCGAAACACCCGAATGGAAGAGCATCTGCGCGCGCCTTTGTATAGCTGCTCTTGGCGCATGCATTGCAATGCTTTGGTATGGCATGCGTTTGCATTCAATCACAATGGAATCAATTTAATGCCAAATGCCATTTCTGTTGCCTATAAATTCCGATGCGTCGTCATGAACGCCAGCTCACAGCGCTCGAAATGCTGTAATGTGAGTCGGCTGAGAGGGGTGTACCGCATGCCCATATGCGCATAGTTCCGTCAGTGGCGGCGTTATCTGGAGGAGTACCTACCATATAATGGCGGCATGAATGCGTTTAGATGTACTTTTATGGTTCTGGCTGGATTTGATTACTTGGTAGGTCGTATATAGCCTGCACGCTGCTGGGAAGCTGTATATACAAACGAAAGCGTTGCTCACTCGCACTTGCAATTGATTGGCGGATGTTTGATCGCTTCTGTGGAATTGATTTCGTATTCTATGGTTCCATTGGCACTCGGGAGCAATTAGGACGAAGAATTTTTACGTTCAATCAATTAGTGTGTCGCGAAGGAGTTGCGTCTTTTTGCCTGGATGGGAACTATAGGAATATCCATGGTTGGGTGGAATTTTTATGTTCGATGGTCAATTGAAGACGCCATCAGTTCATGGAAATTTCACAGCGACAAGGAATTTTGAATAAGGGATCTGACATTGTTTTGAACTTTCGTATTACTTCTGCTTCTGTCTGTGCGACTTATTCTCATTCCCGGAGGCTATTTTCATGAAATCTGGTTTGTAGGCTCGGCAGAGCGTGTGGAAAGCTTTAGCTGAAAATTAGATAAATTTGATGAATTTCAAGTGGGATACGTGGGTTAAGTGATGACTACACCCGTAGACGAAGAGCGGCTTAACGGATTTACTTGAAATTTATTGCGTACATATGAAAAGGTGTGGTAAAGGTTTAAGCCGAGTAACATTAAAATGGGCTTAACAGCATATAAGATTCAAACTCAAGTTTGGTACAAAAATACTCAAGGATTTCCTAAAATTTTACTGAAACTGAACATTTGTACTTGTCTTAGTGTGCAAAAGTCTTAAGCTGAAAATCAATCTCAACGTATGCAGTAAGAAATTCGAAAAAAAGTGATTCGTAAAACTATAGTAAAACATAGAGTTGACATGTCCTTTTTTTTTAAACACGATTTCTTTGTTGCTACTGGAGTGTAGAAAGCTTTAGCTGAATATACTATGAAAAAGAAAAAAAAAACCTACCTAAATTTCAGGAAATATTATTTTTAAGGCGTATTCCCTTCGTTTGAAGGAGATTCATTTTGTGTTTAGAAAGTTTCTTACATATATATTTAGATGTATTTTGTAAAAGGGGAAATTATTTGTTGAATGCTTCTAAAAGATTGCCCTTAATCCTTGGCTAACCCTGGAAAGCATCGATGGATTTTGTTGTAAAATCATTTCCAGGCTTGTACTAGCTTTTAATAGGTTTTAGCTGAAAATTATCAAAATCACATAGAGAATAAATGTCACATACCTATTTGAGGTAAGGCCGGAAAATTGACTGCATAACACTCTTTCGACTTAATCTATATAAATCAGCGGGGGTGAAGACGCATCTTATCCAAATGAACATCGATTGTTGATACCAGAAATTTTTAGAAGCCAAAGAGTGACTGTGTATCGTATACCTCGGCTATCTAAGGGAAAACAAAAGCCATGGGTTGAGACAACAGTCCCTAGGCGATCTGTTAACCTCTAGTTCAGTTGTCCCGTAGATGGCTGTATTCTGCAATAAGTGAAAGCCGAATATGAATTTTATTTAAGCGAGTTGGGTAGCATATCCACCCCCACATTTCAAAATGCCACAATAACGCCAACAGTAGAGCGCATATCTATCTATGTCTATGCACCTGCCATCCATCGCCTTTGTGGCACAAAGTTTCCGAAGATTATCGCCTGATAAATCTTGTCACTGGCCTCATAAAAAAGAAAGCATAATCTGTCTTCGCCGCCAAAAACTGTACCATAAGGTATACGTACCACATGATGGTATCAATCACAAAACAGAAAAACCAACAATCCGCCCAGGAGATACAAATTCTCGGTCATAAATTCACACATGCACACTTAAAAAAAAAATTACGCAACCTATTGGGCAACCAAATGCATTCACGTGGACCCAACAAGTTCCAACATGCACCCAATACACAGGTCATATCTAATTCGGCGGCCGACCATCATTTCACACAAATATCCACTGGCGCCGTCAACGTTTAAGTCTATAAACTCACTAATTCACATGTTGATCTAGATTCTTGCCATTCCCCTGCGATGCGCCGCGGGACCAGTAATATTTTCAGAAGGCTAATAGGCTACCACCAGAACGCGTTTTTGGCTTTTGTCACACACTGACGCGTCGCGCACACCCAGAGCTCAATTTGCTGGCAAAATTTCAAAAACATCAAACGCAGATGCATCTGTTTTGGGTATGTAGAATATTCGTTTTTCTTCAATTTTTCGGGAGCGATGCAGCGAAATGATTTATTACAACATCACCTCGGAGTAATAAATATTTAGTTTTCTGGAATTTGTTGGGAGAATACTTTTTTTTTTCTGGAAGAGATATGGGATAGAACAGTGAAAGGGCACTGCTAGAAAGTGCTGACTAATTGAAAATTTTGTATCCCAGATTCAGATTTAAATTAAAATGAAAAATTCAACGCAGATAATGGAGTTGAAAGTTGGAGTAATGTCGGCAGTGCAATTAGTTATGGTTGTGGTTCGTGGGGGGATTTTTAAATCTGTATTCCATTAGACAGGAATGGGGTCAATAGGTGAAGCTGATGGTTGGTTCACATGGCATGTGAAAGGGTTCACCTGACCTATTTAATTGAGGCCTCTAATGGAGACGTGAATAGTCTTCTTAACCCGTACCATAAATTATGCCTAAATCACTTTATATTTAAGGTTTTTATTCTTTCAGATGTAAATTTCAATCAGAATTTCAGGCGCCAACGATTCCGGCTAGAAATTTAGAGATATTCATAAAAGTTGGACTACACATTTCAAGTGAAACACACGAGGGAAATTAATTTGTGTTGAGTTCCTGACTAAGTAAAATTATATGCAAGACCGGGACTGACAATTTTTTTCACAAATTTCCTGTATCGTAAAGAAAATCCCACACAGGCGAGCAACTGAACGTAGTTTTGCGCTTTGAACCGGTGCTGATAGAGTTTTGAAAATTCCAAGACCGAGAAATAAAATGACTCCTCATTAACTCAATTATATTCACATTTGGTTAAACTCCCATTTTCTCTTTAAATTCATTTTATGACCAACAATTTCCACAAACAGGTTCAATTCCCGCGATCTGGTACCACTGCTGCTCAATCTTTAATCTCTTCTTTGTAGCTTGTTTATAAAGTAAGACTTCACGGAATGTCATGCTTCACCTTTTAAGAATGTTCTTCATTTTTTTTTTCTAAACTATTAAAATGTTTGTACTTTTATTGATTTTTACAAATGTTTTTAGCTGAGGGTTTATTTATAAGAACAACAAGAAACCATTTTTACTATGAACTATCTTGGAGTTAAATTGTTAACTCGAAGCAATCAAATAAATATAGTAAGACTTCGATTTAACGAATATCGTTGTTGCTTAGAGTTCAATTCGACTTTCCATACAGGGCGTCACTTAAAGTGGGGCCTCTACCTCAAGTAAATGTGTCTAAACTTTTGGGCAAAGAAGTGCATAAATGTGTCAAATATATTGTTATTTTATAATTTAAATTGAACAAAATTCATATTTTCTTAAATGAAAGTATTAACAAAATTAACCAATTTGTTTTATTCCATTTTTTTAACAGGTAAGTTCTTTGAAAATTGAAAATAATAATCTCAAGTGAGGTATTTTATAAGAAAAAACATAATTAAGTTCTAGATGCAGTAGCTAAAAGGTCAGTGAGCAGGGCTATAAATTGACGGGCTTTCGGTTCAACCTCGAAAAACACAAATACAAAATTTTAGCTCTGCTTGAGTTATTTTATGGCGCTTTTTAAAACTAATTGCTTTATTCTGAGATTAAATCGGCTGGAGTAGATTGTCACACAAAATTGCATTTTCTCTGACTGGATCGGGCTTCTATATACCTTGTGGCGGTGAATGTAAGCTCTGTCTTGAATTCCAGAGTTTTTTTGGATGTGTCAATTTTCTTAAATTCATCTGTCATTGTTACTTTTCTGCAAACACATATTCCCTTACAAGTCATAAACTGTTTTTGAATACAAATAATAATGAGATATTTATGTCGAATAGTCAAAAACACTAGTTCATCAAATGATGAATAATGCGTATTTTATTCAGTGTAATCAGACCAAATGAATGCTGCATTTAAAAGTCGAACAGCTTTAACAAGTCAAAGCTTAATTTTATGTTCTCTAACCATTTACCTAAGGTTTTCATTTCGACAACACATGGACACTTTTGAAGACCATCTCAACGAAGGTTTTGTACACTGCAAGAAATTATTCGTCCAATTTATGATTTTTTTTAATATTAAAGTGAAAATTGCGCCTGTTCAAATAATAATTGCAACAGAGTAGGTACACATATGTATATAAATCGATTTCTCTGTTCAAATAGTAGAGTGCCAAAGGCATTTTCTAAACTTATATCAGATCTACTACAATTTTTTGCAGCATTTGCCATCTATAAAGTAGTAATCGTTTTTATAACGATTTTTTTTAACTTTGTAAGCAATTATGGGCTACAGTTGTTCGTTTGTGACTTTCTTTATTTTATTTTATTTATTTTCTTGGCTTTAGCTATATGCGATTTTATTCGCGTCTCGAAATCCAAAATGTATTGTCAAATTTTTTGTGTCGGTTCTTAATTTATTTAAAGAATAGACCACTTTAACATTGCTTGCCTTTTTTTGTTTCTGCTACACTTTTGTCAATCTACTACACTTTTCTAGAAATCTATTACTTTTTCGGGAAAAATAAGTTTAATCTCTTTAATACACGTTTTATTTCCACTTCAGATTTGTTTGAATTTCATTTCTCTTCTCATTATACAAATCCTTTCTTGGGAAATATTTTTCAGTAAACCAGCTTAGCAGGAATAAAAAACCCGCATAAATATTTTGCATTCATGCTTTTATAATGATCCACGTCCCCCTGGGCATGGGATTCATTAAATGCAAATATCTGCCTAAGATTTACAACCTTTTCGCTCCCATTCTGTTTCATTTATCGCAGATCCACATGTAATCCATGACAATACCACCGTACGCACCAAGGATCCGCAAAGACGCACTCCAGCCCGCTCTATGAATAAAATAACTTTCATTCCTTGAGGTCTGTGCACCGCGCGCACATAAACAGAATCGAGCGGCGTGAACAATTCCAACGATTACCATATAAGTAGAATAGAATGCATTCGATGCAATCCCTCCGCTCCGGCATTCATTGTAGACCCTATATTTGGATGGGCCGATGATAATAAAGATGCCTTTGCAAAGCTATGGAACTATGATTTAAGCGCAATCGTCTCTATGGCGGTGCCCAAGATCCCATCGTCGTCGTCGCCTTCGTCGTTGTTGTGTCGTTGTTAACCACACCTTGCATCAAGAACAATGCTGAGACGGAGCCCGTCTTTGTTTAGGCAAAGGAGGCGACGACTCTAATCAAGGGAAATCAATTTATTTTCATCAAAGCGAATGAATTCTCCGCGATATTCATTACGGGCTGACAAAAAGCAGCTGCCTCACCCAAACCTCGAGCCTCACCCATATTAGGTCCCCCACATCCTGCTCCGCAGTCGTTGCACAAATTGCTTGAAATAAAAATGGCTTCGGCTATGAATTGTACCTCCTTTGGCTTCCAAGCGGTGGTTGGAAAGGAAAAAAACACTGAAAAAGGGTATGCGGTTTTGGATAACACACATAAAGCTCTCCCCCATTGATCGCGCGTCATTTTCCTTTATCCCGCGATCAATTCATCGGGAAATTAAGATAAATAGCAATAAATCCTCAGATTCCGTCGATTTATCGGCCGCAGTTACACCTTTCCCCATTTGGACGCGTCTTCGCCATCGATCGATATACTTGTAAGCCAACCGCAAGTCTGGATGTGTGTGTGTTCAATGTGTTATATTTCATTGTAAATTGTAAATCGAAAACCGAACGACACTATACAACGAGTACTTGACCCAAATCTCCCATTTAAGGAAATACACTGCAATTTCAATTCCATGCAGGGTTTCTTTATCTTTTTGTTGGGTATTTCGTTTCGATGTCGTCGTTGCATGGTTGAGTTTCTTTTGAAAGTTCTTGCACTTGAAGTGCTTCCCTTGAGTCCACTTAGACTTCTTTTGACGAAACAACGTTAATTTTGAGTTGTTCCGGGGGACGCACTCTTATTATGCAGCTGGGCCATGCGATTTATTTTCCAATCGTACACCCGCACTAAGCCCACGTTACACAACCCAATCAGTATGGAAATATTAATATCACTTCTTAGAACCGATTATAATTATACAAACAGACTAACGACACAGTTCAACAGCGAAAGTGAAAGCAGTATAATGAGATTAACCGCATCGGGCAAATTAAGTGTCAACTTGACAGCAGTGTGGCGCTTTGTTCGATTTGAATTTTCTTTATGCAAATCGAACTGAATTAAGTTTGATGGCAATCGCGCGCTTTGAGAAGTTAATTAGTTAATCGCCACATAATGTCATTCTCGCATTAAGTGGTCCAAATGTCAAATTTGGCTGTGAATATTATTGCATGTAAGCGGTGAGCTTGACAGATGGTTATTAATCGGAATCGAATTTTCGTTTGATCGGCGAAATTCGATAGGGCAATTTAGCTTCTGAAATTGGATACATTTACGATGAGCGAGTTGACTTATGATCTAACACTGTAACAGTGATTGGGGTAATATGGTGAGAGTGGTTTTCTGTCGATTGGCGATTGTTAAAATAAATAAATAGATTTGAGCTAGGAATCTTGGTAAGACACGCTTTCTCCAACTATTCATAGGTATGTCGTCTTTTAGTTGTTTCCTTAAAAGTAATACCAGCTGTCAAAAAGCTCATCTAGTACAATAAATAGGCGTTTTAATTTTCTCGTTGAAGGTTGAGTGCCGAACGTAGATCGAGCAAGTCGAGAATAGTTAGATTTCTTACACACTTCAGCACTTGTCATGTCGTATATGGTTAGCTGTCAAAATATATATTTCCGTCATTTTACTCAGAATTTTCACCAAATTTATTCTGAGTAGGGAGCAATAATTGCTGTCAAATTTGTTGTAGGAATATAATAGTTTTATTACTCGATCTGTATTATAAAGAAATTGACATTTTTTTGTTATTTCGAATTATTTTGTTGTCTTTCTCTCCTGAAATAAGGCGACAGAACTCTAGTTTCTTTCTTTTTTTTCGTTAACTCACTTCATTAATTTTCGATGAGTAATCACTAGCGTTTTCTCTCCCTTGCGTGTGAACAGCGGTGCAAATGACAGAAAGGATTAATGAATACCAGTGACAAATCGGTTCCCACACACATTTCTCCGCAAACAAATGATCGTACTCGAAGGACCAGTTTCTTACCGCCACTGTGCAATTAAATTGATTACCTATTTCACATTGCAAATGATAAACTAATTTTAATTTCTTCCTCGTTTCGGCCAGTTGTATAATTATTATTAAAATTACATTACCAGAGGAAGTCTTTTTTTTTTCGTTGCGTGCAAAAGAAATTATAATTACCTACTGTACAGACTATAGATTTGTAACCGCCAACAGATGGTGATTGAACTTTGCAAAACTAGATCAAAGCTCCAATTTCTAAACAAATCAAAATCGAAAAAAAGTTCATCGCACCCTAGACTAAAAACGAAAATAAATCATATCCAAACAACAATTAAATTTCACCATAACACCTATGTTACATCAAAGCGAATTCGCAGAAAACGCGCGTCGTTTTTTCGTCGACCAAGATAGAAGATAAAGTCACGTCACCCCTTCGTTAAGAGAAGATTCTCTCTGACACATCAATTTGGAACAGCAAATTCATATGCCAAATGAAAACTTTGCCAACTACCACTGACTAATGCTGCCGAAACGGCACTGTCCCACAACCCTCCTCATCTGTCCATCGGGTGTGAATTGATGGATATTTATGAATCCGATGATATAGCTAATATTTATTTTTAATCACCGAATACATACGTTCACGTGCAAAAAACATTTGCCGCTAGGAAATTATTTCGAGAGAAAAAACAAAAAGTGCTCGTCCGACTGACTGTGACTGGTTCTTTGTGTCAGTTTGGAAATGCGCGCCGCTCTCGCGCAAACTTTTCACAAGAAGGCTGGTTCGCGTGTGATTTCATCGTTTATATGGAATTGTTTGGGAAAAGTCTTATTAAATCGGCACGGCAAAGAGTGTGTAATAAAAATTCATTAATAATATTATACGCTGTGTTCTCGTTTTCCTCGAGTGTGTCTGTCAGTAGTTACTATAATAAAACTGTTGTCTATCGCGGTAGACAACAGTCAGTGTGTGTGCTGGCGGATTGAACGTGCACGCAGATGTTATACTAGTTACTGACGTGACTGACAGAAGCACCATCAGACGGAGTGTTCCAATCGTCGGTCGATTATGTCGAATTTCGGTTTGTTTAATTGTTTCGACGAGGTGCGACGTGGTCTAAGGTATGTGGCTCGGAGTGGGCACTGTTGGGGGCTGTGATTTGTTCAGGGAAGTGAATTTTCCAAGGACACTGTTTGTGCGTCAGATTTCAGATTAAGTGTTCAGAGTGCAGTTTCTCTTTGTCGTTGGGTGTGGCGGAGAAATTGGCTCTGTGTGGTCACTGGCCAGTTAATTAAGTTGATTTAATGGTCAATTCCGCAATAAGTTGTATAATTTACTTCGACTAGATGCACTTAGTCATGAGGAGGATTGAAATAATTACTGCGTTGTTGTCGGAGAAATGATTCAGATACAGATACAGATGTACTTGCTGCAGCTTTGTTGGCGTTCTGTTGAAAACAATGGAACTAATTAATTGACTTCCAGCTTAAAAAACCGTTGTTTGTTGATTGTTTTATTATTTTTTAATTAGCTACACCTCGTTGTCACAGCAATTTGTATAATAGATGTTGATACTTTTGACCGCGGTGCCACGTGAGTTGTGCCGACTTTACTTGCACAGTGTCAACACTGCTGCAAATGACATTTCTATATGTATTTGCAACTGTTTGTTACTAGAGCTCGGAGAACAGTACGTAACTTTACCAAAGGGGTTTATGAATATTAATACAAAGAAAAAGGTAAAACGCATATTAACTCAATCGTTCTGACATTTTTATTGCGTGCCTGCCACTCTGAAGATGCAATTGTTTGCCCTGACAACATAAATTATACAAATAAGCTATATGCGCTGCGAAGGCGCATACAAAGCTAATTACAGATTTTTTTTTCTTTTCAACGGCCATAATTCAAATGCAAATATATACGCTTTTGTTGCACATCCCTGTGGTAAGAGAAACTGTCAGAATCACATTAAATTCAATTGCGTACTTCTCACTTGAAACTGTCAAATTGGAAACAAAAGAGAAGGAACACTTTACGCATTTGACAGCGGCAGGTAGAGATGAAAGTTAATAATAGTATGTGAATGTATTTTGAATAAACAAAAAGATGTCCCCCGTCGTCAAGCAGGAAAAATAAGGTCTGTTATTTTACTTTTGTAGTATAAAATGGAAAAGACTGTCAAAATGGCAGTGGTGGGGATAAATGCTTTCAAATTTCAAGAAAAAGTTGGGGAACGCTTTTGTAGTAATCTATGAAAATGACAGGTAAACAATTAAAAAATTCAACGAAAAGTCGTTAAAATATCGAATAAACTCGTAGAATTAACGAACAAAATTAGTTGATTTATCTACCCGAAAGTGACCCGGAATTAATCGAACTTCTTCTTCATGCATCCGAGTATTTGAAAGAGTTTATATTGATTGAACTATAAGCATTAAACAAGGAGAAAAGCGACACGGCATTATGAATTACATGGAGGAGATTGGCCTTTCTTACTCCTTACAGCGAGGAAGAATTTCGTCGCCACTTTCAAAAGAATCTTAGGAGAACATTCAATTTTATTTTCCCGCCTGTTGATACCATTTAAATTCGCACAAAATCAAAACAAATGCACTCATATGTCAAAAAGGACAACAAATTTCAAATCAGCTGTGAATTGTGAGGTGACTGACAGCTCAATTCTTACAACAAGAAATTTGTTGCGTAAAAATTCGTAAGATTCTCAGTGGAGGGCAGCATTAGTTATTATTTCATTAACTAAGGCTTTAAGGCTTGTTTTTTCCAAAACGCATCTTTTTTTTATCTCAAATATTTTTTTTTTGATTGAACATATTATCTATGTTATTATACTGAATTATTATTATATTTTTTTTATGTGTTTTCACCTTCATCTGGTCATTTTCCGAACCCTTTATCTGTCATTCTTTAAAAATAATTCCAGCTTCCACTTCCAGTAAGTGGATATTAAAAGTGAAAGAAATTTGATAGCTGTTTGTTGAATAAATAAAAAATTGTTTTTGTTTATTCTTTTATATTTGTGTTGAATTTTTGATTTATTATTCCACTTTACCTAAAAATATATTTAAGGCATTATTTTATTGAAAAGGCATCTTTTTTTTCAAGTTAGGCATTTTTTCGTCAAAAGTGGCTGGCAACGCTGGTGGAGGGCTAATATCTTGCTCTCTCGATGACGCTCTCTCTTTGATGAATTGAGGAAAAATTCGTAAGAATTAGTAAAAATTCGTAAGAATTAGTAAAAATTCGTAAGAATTAGTAAAAATTCGTAAGGTTTAAAAGTAAAGGAACAGACCTATCAAGTCTTGCGTTTGAGCGAGTACTAAACTTGGATTGATTGTCGTTTGCTTGTTTTAATAGGACGTCTATATATCGTGGCAATATCATTTTATGACGTCTATAGTTAAGTGACAGATTTTTCTTACAAATCTAAACTCTATAACTAATAAGTGATTCCACCTCTAGGTCAGTTTTCAATTTTAAGGACTTTTTTATATTTTAAAACTTTAAAGTCGTATTTTAGGTGGCAATATTTATGCTTGAACGAACCGAATTTGCGTACAGTAAACTTGTGAAGAGTTTTCAGAATGTTACCAAAATTTGATTGATTGATCAGAGTTACCTCTTAATAGTTTTAGACCTTTGCGTTAGCAATAGTCACAAAGTAGTCGGATGTGGTAATTCAGCGCAGCCCCTGATTTCTTAGATTGGAGATTATCTATGGGGAACTGAACTTTTATATAAGATAAAGTCCAAGAACCGGTATTTGTGACACTGAACTTTGTATGATTTTACGTCCATGTCGATCTGGTACCTCGCACTCATGGAGTGAATGCCAGCGGGTATACAGTTGATTTATTTTAGGAAGCGTATGTGTTGTCATTGATGCTCCACTAGAGTGCTTTTGGTGGAACATACTGTCCTTCAGGTTTTTTTTTTTTATCACGATACTCGCTCGCGCCATTTTGGAAAAAACTTCTTAGCAGTATAGCATTTCCTTGGGACATAATATAACCAACATTCCAACTTGTTCCACTCGCAAAGTCGTTCAGCAAAGTCTATGTATACCCAATACTTGTTAAACTCGCCCCTCTCGACACCGTTCGTTGGAAACGTTCAACACTCAGGGGGGTTCATGTTGAGTAATTTTTTTTTCAATCATTAAATGCTCTACTTTGAATATCTCTTACTAAAGTCTGAAAGCAGCATCTCATCGGCCATCGCCACCTGACCATCTGCACTCAATCAGGTTACTGGTGTTGAGACACACCATCCTCTGCTCGTGTAATTTATCAATCAAAGTCGTCACTTAACACCTTAAACACACGGAATCTATACGTATCAAGTTGTCTTCGTGCGAATGAACATGAAAAAAAATACCCTCACTTGCAATGCGATTCCTCTGGCAACATTGTCTTCTACTTAAAATGTTGCAATTACCCCCCAAAAACGTGCGCCGGCCGCATGCATGCCCACACTTTAATTATAAAAACGGTTGCCTCACAAACTCGTATTCAGCGATTATACGTGCAGAATATTTTCCTATTCAACAAAAAATACGTCTCACCTACTGCAAACCAGATTAAAGAGCGGAAAAAAACGCGCGCCAAATTGAAATGTACCTCTAAGTGACGACCGTTGCAACTAAGTTCCCCCGATACCAATAGCTTAGAGCTAACCAGACCACCAGCCTAATGCAAACTAATTTCTTGGCCGTCTCAGATTGTTGTTTTTTTTTTTTGGGGTAATTTATCGTGCACGACCTGCAAGCTAGTATTCGTTTTCGCGCAAGTGAATGGCTTAATGTTAAACGTTGAAAAGGCCGTGGCCGCGTTTCTAAGGAGTGGGACTAAATAAACTGCACTCACACTGGAGTTGACTTTGCCACCACTTGGGCTGGACAGTTTTTTTTCTGGACTACACGTTCGGATGGTCCAAGGTAGACACAATGGCCATTCAGACTTAAGTATCTCGAGATGCACAACAATGAAACAATTTCGCGGATAAATGGATCGACAGATAAAACTGCATCTCCTCGGCACTCTCCCACACACAGAGTGCGGCGGGTGAGCCTTGATCTGCCTGCCGTATTGTGTGGCGCACTAGATTACTCTTAAATACTTAAGCGAGGTGATAGTATCTATAATGCGGACCACTCCCAAAAACGCGCTTGTAATTTATTCCTCACTTGAAAAACCCGGCAAAAAAAAAAAGGAACTCACGTGTAGTTACAAGTGCAAAGTTGTTGTTCCACTCGGCTGCACTCGCAAATTCTTCACGATCTTGGCGAACAGATAAAAAGAGAATAGAGTGCAGGAAAAAAATGTGAACAACAACACTCAGCGCCCCCTTTGAGACATATTTCACGCCCAATGGACCCAAAAATGAGGGAAGTGGAGGTGGAATGGCTATGGCATTCCAAAGTCAATGGAAAAGGTATATACGTTCGTTCGTTTGCGGCTAGAACTTGGAGCATGATTTTTCGCATTTAACGCTTGACAATTATTGTCGCTCATTGTTTAGCCTGTCATTTGCATTTGAATGTTTTGCACCTGTCTGACTGACAGTAGTTGTGTGCACAGCAATGGACAAGTCAAGCGAGAAGGGCATTATCCATGAACATGACAGTGTTGTCAATATCTGCTTGAAGTGGCAGTGCGTTGCGGATACAGGAAGGAAGGTCATTCCGCTGAAGTTCATCCGTTGCGGACAGCCTACGACGGGAGGTTGCCCTTGCTGGTTAAGTGTTTGCTGAGAAACTTGATATACATATTATGTTGTGAAATATGAAAGTCAAGTCATATCGGGTAAATGCATGTAGTGTGCAATGTCGTCCAACTTTGAGTTGTCATTTTGTAGTCCGTTGCACACTGTCGTCTGTAAATGCAGCGAAGGTATGCCCTGCTTTGATGTGAGATTTTAATGATGAAATGCTGAATTATGAACGTCGAAAGTAAAACTACATTGGGTCGTATGAATAAAAACTAGCATTTGCTTTTAGTAAACGGTTTTAGCAAAGTAAAAGCCCTTGGCAAATGCTTTGAATCGGTATGAATAAAAGCCTAGTTTGCTAAAGTAAGTTCGAAAATTCGAACATAGCATTTACTTCGGTGTACATGTCCTTGCCTTGCAATTTCTGTCAAACTTGACATGTGCCAACGGTCAGGTCTCCGGTGGCTTGTTTATTTTGAATTTATTTTCAACAAAACATTGAAAACTCACAATGCGTAGATTGTTTTATGTAAAAAATGTGCGTACAAAATATTTAGCAAAAGATCTGAGTCAACTAAATAGCAGACTCAGAATTTGCACAGCATTTGCTTTGTTTGATAAGTTTTATTCATACCGATCTGAGTAAAAGGTCAGTGCCGCCGCTTTTCGAACATGTCAAGAGTTGGAACTAACTCAAATTGGTTTTTATTCCTACGAAATGTAGCAAATGCTTCGATTTTTACATTTCTCTTAAGTAAAAGCAATTGCTACGTTTCAGTCATACGACCCATTATCTACATTTATAAGATAAATAAATAGCTGTCGCAAAAGGTCCATAAAGGACTCTGTTTTCATAACTTCTCTCGAAACGTAAACGTTCGTCGATTTATCTCGCATTTTAAGTGGGTATGTTCCCAACACTAATTGGCTAAATCTGACAGCTGAGAGACACGATTTGTCTGATTTTTTATTGACATGTATTAATCATGTAAATAGTTTATCGGTTGACATAATGCTGACTAATCCAGTCATTGAATGAATGCAGACTTGAATGACATTTCATTTGCCAAATTTTAACAGCGAAGTCAGTTGACACTTCACTGCGTACGCCTAACACGTAAACAAAGTGTCATTGACAACCAATTTTTGCGTTCAGGGGAAATCTAGTACATTTAAATGTTGTCCTCTTAAAGACGTCTATATTTCTGAATGTGTCCAATTATTCTTGAGCGTTTTCGTTAAAGAAAAAAACATTGATGTACTCACACCTAACCACTGCTCGAAGTTAAATTTCGCATTTGAGTATTGAATTCCTTCAAGTTGCCTGCATAAATTGAAACAAAACAAAAACTGTCATCTTAAAAAATCGTTTATCATTTGTAGTTCAGTAAATATACCGATATTACGGTAGATAAATCGAGGTTTAACACAAAATGGACGAATGATTAAGACTAAGTACTCTCTATATAAAACAGTTCCGTGACTGACAGACAACACGCAATCAAAACCGCTAATTTTTAAGTCACAAAATCTTGTAGGTATTTTTGAATATGACCCCCCTGGAGGGTCCTTTTTTATAACACACTTCTCTTTTTAGAGGGGCATTTTCTTCATAGTTTTGAGACATCATTGATTGAAAACTCTTATCATCGGTAGACAAATTAAAGCTGTCTAAGGAGTGATTCGAACTTTTTGAAAAATAACCCCTTGCCCCTTTTAGGCGGCTACCCATAATAATCTCCAGAAAAAAAGTGTCACCATCAGGCGGGTATCAAAAACTTGAGCGAAGCCACGGTTTACTTCAATCTGCGGGGTCCTACCAACCTGTCAACAGTATATCGATCAACCTTTCTATGGCTCACCAGTTTCTCCTGCCAAGGAAACAAAATCCCGCAAAGTTGGTCATTACAACGATTAATTGGCACTAAACCGTCGGGCAGACATACCTACTACCGCATTCCACGCATGCAACATAATCACCCACCAACAGGCTTTAAGCACCTAGCGCCATCATCGTATTTCCGGTGCCATATTGAAATCCTTCCTTTAAAATGTTATTTATGCATGCACAATGCACATGCGCATACGGTTGACGCTTTGCCTCCTGGCCATGTGTGTTTTTCCAGTCGTCGGTGTGTTGTCCCCTGGGTGCGCGCATCATGCGAATTTATGATGTGAACATGAAACTATTTCACCAACCACACGGAATAAGCAGTACGATACGATGTACTGCATCCAACGAAATAATTTTATTAAAAACAATTATAATTCACAAATCACGTCAATGTGCATGTGCGCACATCGATTACAACTTATACCGGTTTTAATTGCAGCGACAGAGGTGGTGCTGTGCTGCTGTGTTGCCGATCTCCCCAAACATCGATTAATGATGGAATAAAAAAAATGTATATATTAGCAGAGGGGGTTCCGTATAGTCAGGTTTCCTCCTCCGACGACGATGAGGTGCAAACACTTTCCCCTTTCACATGGCATGCCATGGCATCATTGGAGTCCGCGTCGTCATCATCGTAATATAGTGGCAACAACACCACACAAGCCATTGGGGATTCCACTGGCATGGAGTTACATTTAAATGGACGGGATGTCGTCGCGACGACATCTTGCAAACAAGAAGCTAACTCTGCAGTTGCTGTATAGTATGCATGGTACGGTTGCGCTGTATAATTCATTCAACTTTTCTGCGAAAAGCCAATTTTTCGGATTGTGTGTCCAGCGTGGTGTGCGCTTACCAACAACCTGCCACTGACAGCAACAGGCGGACCAACCAACAGAGAGAAATGAAAAATAAATTTAATTCGTAATTAGCGATGGGTGCAAGAAAATGAATTATTACGGAACGTGCGTATTTTTATTCAACAGATTGCTGGACAGTACGTATCGTATTGTATACCTGATCTACTACAGTGTTTATGTGATGCAAGGTGGTTGGAAGTTCGAAGTTGTAACACTGTGGGGTCTATTGGGAGCTATTGAAAGTACAAATTTCAGGCGAAAACAAAAATGAATACTGTCATAAAACCCTGATCAAAAGAAGCTTAGAAAATATACGATTTTTGAAACGGCACCTACTCAACTCAGGTAACGTGTTTAGTGATCGGTGTCATGATTCATGACACTTGTCTAAGCGGCTAATAAATTAGACCTTGACTAAAGTATTTGTTCAAATCATGCTAAACGTGTCACAGCCACCAATGCTGACGATGAGGGATTGCTTTATTGAACTTTAAAGCTAATCGGATTTTCAACATCGGTCATCAAATCAACAATACTTGTTGAACTAAGATGACAGTTGATAAGTGATGATATTTTGGTACGTACAATTAATGAAAGCGTCGATTTTAGTTGCTAAAATGGAAAGACATGAAAATATTTTTGTGTTGCGACTTGCGAGCAATAGTTCATATGAGAAAGGTGTTGCCAGCATCGGTATGCTCTGCTGAAAATACGATAATAATAAAACATCCTCAAAACACCCATTTTCTACTTCGAAGTGAATAAGTGAAAGTCCAGCACAGTAACCACTGTGTCGAAGAATCTACAATTATTTGACATAACCCTTCATTATTTAGCCATTGCCTTAATCGTTTTACCATCCATGTAAAATCAGTGACAGCTTTTGCTGAAAGTTGGAACTTGCATCTGAGTCTTAAAAACGTTGCCAACTTGAGCTGGCGTACGTGTTGCTGTTTTAATGCTTAAAACCCGATCAATATGAGATTCCGGAATTTACTTTGTGCATAGATTAAAAGAATGGACCCAAATCTGACTGTAAGCGAAGAAAAGAATTGCCAGCGGAACTAAAATAGCCTTAAATATATATTTTTTGGAGGAACATTTTTCCACTGCCGATTTTTATATGGTAACACCTTTCTATAGTTGACAGTTTGGGTGTTTCACTGACCTATCCAAAGGATTGAACTTCGAAGTTAGCAGCTTAAACCATAAACCGTTGGCATGGCACTATGAATGTGTATTTTTAACAGAATAACTCCTAGCTAAGGTTTTTAACACAGTAACTAGGTAACTCCTAAAGACAAGACTTGAGATATCAAAAACGTTCGATTGTCATACTTTGTCGGTGGTGTTTATTGTTAAACTAAATTGCTTGCGCATTCAATAAGTGTACACTTAGCATTTTCTACCAAAAAAAGTATCAAAATACGTGATTAAATGCCAAAAGTTTTAACTGGGGATACAATTCTCAAAAAAACGCGTCCGAAAACTGCCGCCTTTACTTTTATGTAAGTCGAATAAACATTAATTTGATTTAAATTAATCACAACTTCTAACTGGTCATGGCTTTTACAATAAAACACGCCTGCATATGAGTACTTGAAATGCCTTTCGCCCCCCCGGTGGGATGGGGTGTCCACCATATATGATCGCGGTTATAGAGTGAACCAAGTTCTCCTTCGATCTGTTTCCTACTAAAGATCCACATATGGTTATTGATTTACACTGAAAACTCATATTCAAATAGTCTTATGCACATCTAAAGATCAAAACCCCCTGGCTATGCATTCATTAGCGCAACGCAATCATTATTTATAATCTCCTCTCCATGCCTCTAGGTATTTATTATTTAGACTTTTATGAAACACCAGATATTTCAACACTCAAGAAGAACCCATGGCCCGAGTCTGCATCAACATTAAGCAACAACTGTCAAAGTGCCGCAAGTAAATCGTGCACAAATGCCTCCAATTATGCTCATCACAAAGAGCTCCAATACAGAACAGAACGAAGCCCTCAACAGGTGGTACCACAAAGAAACTGCTCATCCGGAAGCGCAGAAAACCAAAAATAAACCGCACCAAATCAATAGATAAATACACTCTGGCAGGAAATTTGCCTAAAATTACACGCCAAGGCAGAGACAAACGACTTGAGGAAACCATCACCAGTACTAGACCCCGCACATGCATACATTTCCAAAGATCAACCACTGTCTTGCCCACCGTTCACAGCCAGGCTTAGATCGGCCTCCAGCCGGAACGAAACATTTTACGCAAATAAATCGCAATTAAACGAGATTCTCTGGCGTAATTTTATCGCTCCCGCCATTTTTCATAAACCAAACAAATTACACAAATAATCGACTATTGCTGCAGTTGTGTGTCCACCATTAGTGGTTGTACATAATTTTCCATAGGAAAACAAAAAACAAACGGGTGGATAGCCCAAGGGCTATAACGATCCATAGCTAGACTTAATTTTGTTCCTGCTGCTGCGGCTTGTGACTTTGGCGAGACGAACAATAATATAATTGTCGTGCTGCTCTTCGGATGCGATTTCGAAAGTCAATTGCAAGTTGCGCGTTGCGCCATTTGCATAGTTTCATCGAACTTGGAAGACTGACGTTTTCTTTTTGATTGCCTTCGAACAATGTTCATACACAGAGTGGAGTGCGCGCGGTGCACTGTGCACTCGCTGCAAATCTGGGTTATGTAAGAGCTGGCGATCTATTTTTGGTTTTTCCTTTAAACCAACATTACTAATTGATTACCTGATCGGTTGAATGAATTTTTGTTTTAATTTCGTTGCTGAAAAACTGGACGGCCAACACGAGCTGGTGGAAAACTGGCTTTTGCGATCGGACACGGCCAGTGGGGTCGAAGTGATTAGCCAGGAACATGACAGTGTTTTTTTTGAAAAATGCAACTGCTCTGATTTGCAACTTTATAGAGCTAAGGGCGTTTCGATTTGACTCAAATGTAGTAGTAGTCGAGGATTGGGACAGATTTTTGTTGAGGAGCATCTGCGTGATACGATTGCAAGTTCAGCTATAATAGCACCAGATGGAGTTTTCTACTAATTTTTGCATGTGATCTTTATAAGCTGGTCATAGTCGATTTTACATTAATTTAGTTAAAGTGGGCCTTTCTGAGAAAGGTGTGGTGACTAAATATAAGATTATGAATGAAAATAATATAGAACAGAAACGAATGGCACAAGTTCTCAGTGAGATTTAAATAACCCAATCACATTCAAGTTACCAAACACGATTAAAGCGATCGAAAGAATGTTCGAAGATCGCCCTACCCAATCTTCGTGAGTGGATCGGATTATTGTAAAAGAGCGCTAAAAACCTGAAACTCTCAGTGGATTCGTAGTATTTGTCGATCACTTGAATAATAAACGTTTCTTTTGTTTTTCTGGAAAGATCAAGCTTCTGATCACGATCGGAGGGAGACTTTTCACAAGGATTCAACTCATTCAAGGATTTAAGTATAATCGCAGTTGATCCACAGTTGATCCGCGCTTCGTTTTGATAGATCAAAATGTACACGATCTTCAAATGAACGTCGGTTAGACTATGCGAACTGTTAATTTGCGTAGAAGCTTCAATTGAATTGAAATACTCTGCCGATCATGTTTTTTTTTTGGAAATTGTTGTCCATTTTTTCAGAAAATATTGTTTCAATTCTTGATCGGAATTGGTTACCTATTGGATCCAATCTGTTGAAAGTGAAATTCTGTAGATAGTTGCAGCAATATTTATTACAGCTACCGTCTAAGCACACAATCCCCTATTTCACATCACATCGAATCCACTTAAGTCTATGCCTCGTCGCCTTCATTAATCAGTCAGCTTTCGCGCACTCGGAAATAACTTGTAACCTCTTTACAGCCGATATACTTCCTCTGTCCGACATCATTCATCAAAAATTCAAATTCAAATATCATTTCGACGCCCACAGCTGCGCTGCCATTGTGTGTTTGGTCTCCGTCCAACAGAGTTTAAGTTCCTCCCAACGGATATTATCCTATCGCACACAAATTCCGCATATAAACCACATGCAAGCCGAGAGAGCGCCCAGCCCACGCGCTAAAAGTCTAACCTCTGCACAGATACCGATAGAGTTTCTTTTCCATTTGTGGAAAAATCCAAAGTAAGGTGCTCCCTCAACGCCATTAGCCTCGGTTAAACTACTTCTTTATCGTACCGATTTGATACATCCACTAAAAAGTCATTAAGACCGCCAAATCTACATAAAAATTTATTATAATCTAATGATTACTATTATTTGCCTTCGCTCATGGATGTGGATACTACATCCACTGTCTCTTTCCCTCTTTATCGGAGGCACCATTAAAGTTTAGAAGCCATTGCTACTCGACTGTGCAAAAACTGTGTAACTATAACCCAACCGTCGTATAGTGGCAGTTTTTATCTTTTTTTTTATGGACAACAGGTTGTGTGCGGTTCACCCTCTTGTAGGAGTGAAATGTCACTTTGGCGAGCAATATTGTGCAACTGAGACCCGCAAGGCTTTAATTAGAGGGAGCAGCACACAGCTGAACGAAGGAGATAGTAATCGATCTTAAGATTGCAATGAGATAAGAATGTGGAACCGTGCAAGATCACCAACGCATCCGTTCAACCTGTTAACCAGATCATGCACCACACAAAGGGGCTTGGTGTGCGGCCTGGTAACAATAAATTCTCATATACCATGCTCGGCTGCGCACAGCTATTTGAATGGCCATAGCATAAGCACTCTATTAATCTTTCGTGCAAAAGCTTGGCTTCAAATCGTGCGGTTGAGTGTGTGGTAATGGCTTTCAGCAACGACCACCGAAGCGAAAGTGGGCTTTAAAGCAAGCCTGACTTATGCACTCGCGACTGCAAATGACGCAATTTTTATTTTAGTACTGCGACCCGCATCTAACCACCGAGAGTGTGGTTGCTTAATTTCTAATGAGGTGAAAGATCTGCATGCGCTGATAATTAATTAAGTCGCGAAAAAAGCCTCATACCTTGACCGCTCAGCTATATACCATGATGGGTTAGTCGATTGTCGCGATCGGTGACGCGGCGGCAACCACAAAGACTTGTCTGCTAATAAATCGCAGATCAACACTGTCTAGTGATCTATTCGCTGAGTATCACTTCTAGCTCCCCAGCGGGACATGAGCAACACGGCACAGCATCGAATTCTATGGCTAAATTATAATAATTATCTGGCGAGGTCTAATTTTAACGAGTTATCGCTAAGTGATCATGTCTGGTTTATGTTGTCGATCTTGCCAACAAACGATTGTGGTTCGTGAGAAGAATTTCGCTGTGCTCATTATTCCGCCAAAGAGATCCATACTTGGCAGACAAATTCTAAACACGATCACTTGGCAACTACGTACTTCATGGTTGGCAGCTCTAGAAACAGTTTAATTAGATTTATTGTACGACCGGGCGCTGGAATTAATTCGTTCATATATACGAGTACGATTGCCCATTGTTTTCGTTTGGATTTCAGTCCCAAAAGCACTCGTGTGAGCGAATAATGTCCTTGAACATAATTGGCCGTGTAATTTGTCGGACGGTATAATTTGTCGGCCAGAAAGAAACATATCAAGGTTCGAGGAGAAAGTCTGCAAAAAAGAACTGTCAACACAATATTCGAACTTATGACACTGATCGTCACGATCTGTGTGTCTGAAAACCCCCCCAATTAGTCAATCAAAAGTCAGTTGGTTGGATACGTTAAGCGATCTTCATCGTGCGAACTGTCAAATAATGAATTTTCCTCTTTCACTGAGACGATCACGCTCTTGCTTGGCTGTCATTCGTCGTAAAATGTTCGCGAGTTAATTTTGTGTACGCCAATCATTGAATCAATCAATCAAAATTGTTTTGCGCACAATTTTTTTTAATTTTTTGTTGTGCGCGTCAAATTACTTGTCAATTGCGAAGCATAACATACAAATTATGCTAAAAGTTATGCAATCAATATGCCGACCGCTGACGGCAGGATATTTTTAGACGTTCGTCAATCGGACGCCCCAGCATTCCTTTGGCTTAATTTAGCGAGAGCTGTTTTCATTTTTATATTTTCCAAGTAATTGCGTGACAGTCTGCTTGTTTGGGAGCCTTAATTGCCGTCTGAAATGTCAATGGTATTTTTGAAAAACTGTTTTCTATTTGATTATTGAAGAAAACTTCTTAATAAGTTTAATTAATGGCTGTGTATTATTTTTGTTTCTTGAATTAACAGTTGAGCATGACTATTAGAAATTTGTTTATTTTTTATTGAAATTTATTCAAGGAAAAGATTTCGCCATAATTTATGAGCGCAATCAATTTTAAAATCTTTTCTATTGCAGTATTGTGTTTCCTGCCTGCTTTATCTTATTTTCTGTGGGAAGGGGATTTTTGTTGTTTACTCAATTTACTACCAACATTGTTAATTGCTGCCATTTGGATACTTGACAACGTGCGATTGCAATTGCCTGCGATTATTTTCAGAGTGTCGATAGCAGAGTGAACTTTCCCAAGTTATTGTACTCGTTTGTGCGACGGAACGAACACCTGACTATATGGACACACTTTGCCGCAGCTGATGGGCTCTCCGGAAATGATGGTACTTCAAGCGGCTTTCATATACGTATATGCGGCGATAGATTGTTATCTATCAAAGTTGATTGGAACTTTTGTAGATTTTAGATCTAGAAATTGATCTATATCGAGTGTTTGATTCCGCCTACCGTTTAGGACGTTTATTATACGCGATTGTTATGTCATTCATTTGTCCTTGCAGTTGGTGTTATCATTTATTTTGCTACTGCATTTAGATTTGCTTATTCTTTATGGTATAAATGGTGTTTACCAAAAAGTGTAAGTTGACACTTGCATAACAACTGATAGATAGATCTGTTGACTGAATGTCAAATTCGAGTATTTATGTTCCATGCCAAGTTCAAATAAAAGTCTAGTTTATAATATTTTTGAAGCAATCGAAACTAGCGCCCTCTGTGGACTCTTTACAAAAATTTGCGTGGAACGTGCTTCAACAAATGTTATTATTAACAGAAAACTTCTAATGCTGCTTTCAGAAAGTCTAACGTTGTTTCACTTTGAGTTGCCAACATTGCGCTGACAATATATTCTACTTTTGCGCTTTCTGCGTACGTTTCCTTTAGAAGTTCACTTCGCAACTCGCTTCCTTTTCAGAAAACCGATCAGTATTATGCCCCATACCCAAGTTGCAATGCAAATCACGTTTTCTCACCCTAGCCTCAATTGCAGTTACCTTAATGGCCATTAATAATGAATCAATATCAACTACCATTACCCGATGTATTTATTAAGTTCGAATGCAGCCCCAACATTGTGTGTCACGTCCATTTTCAAACTGTTATATTTTATTTATTCACTTAAGCTGGCATGGGTAATAATGTTTTTTTTTCCAAAGAAATAAAGATCCTTCTAATGAACTATTATTCTATTTTATTCAAATTGACTTGTCACTTCATTTTCCAATCCAATTAGAACAAAATGAATTTTTCCCCATTCGTGTGCGTCTTTTCACACACTCTTTGGTACTCTTTACACTTTCAAACCTGAATTGCATTTTAATAACAATTTTTTTTTATTTTTCTCATTTCAGGTAAGACGTCCATTTGAAAAATGGTTCAACTATTTTAAAGTGGCATGATGAAGTTGACATTATATGGTATAAAGACTAAGGTATGAGGACTGCATTTGAAATCAGATAAATGCTAATTGGACTTTGTGAGTACACGGTGAGACGGTGACGACAAGTAAGCCAACATTTTTATGACACCTTCTGAAGTAAATGGAGGAAAGTGGTATAGTAGTGTGAAAACTATCTGCTCGTACAAATTGGTTCCCATAGTTCAACTTCGAATTTACATTCGTTTTATAGTGGTTATTGATTGTGTGAGCTACCATTTAAGATTTATCGGTTGGCTTGGTGAGGCTGAAAGGTCTAATAACCGTGAATGTTTTGGTTTTAAGAGGTCATTAGTCTGCCGATTCTATTTTGTGGGAAATTTCAATTTTATAGCCATTTGTAACTGGTTACACACGTATTAATTGAATGAGAATTTTATTCTCTACATCCAATGTGAATTTTGAGTGTTTCTGACAAGTCGAAACGTCACGGCGACGCATTGACAGATTAACAAATCGGAGACTTTATTTAGTTCTCGGCCAAGGCAAAAGTGTAAAATGGTATTTACGCATTCAGATTTTCGGTGGTAAAAAAAAACACATTTATCGCATTCTTAAGTTTCCAACCGCCGCTAGATATCTTGCTAAATAATTTGCCGATTGTCGTTTAAAAATTGTAAACCTTTTGAAAATAATAAAATTTGCAAATATATTTTGCTTTGAAACTTTAGTAAAACTTTTTAAAAATATTTTGCTTTGGAACTTTAGTTTCGGTATTTTTAGGTCAAAATTTGTTTTTGAAAAGAAAAAACGATTGCACGTTGACACCGCAGCGTTAACCTTAAAATTGATTGACTGTTTTTTGTCTCTAGAATTATTATATAGGAGAAAAAAAAAGCAAGTGTAAATTAGAATTGAAAATAATGGAAATAAATACAAAAAAGAAGCTTCTGGTACTGAAGCGTCTAAGAAAATTCGATGAGAAATTGAGCTATCAAAACAAATTTGTAAATTTAAGTAAACTAAAATCAGCCTTACTTATAAGCGGTAATTTAAAATATGAACACATACACTGAAGAACTGAAGAACTTCGTTAACAGAGAAAGAATATTCTTCTCACAGTAGTATAACCTACTTTTCAAATTTAATGCACAATAGTAGGTTACTTGCCATCGGACAGTTCGATCGATTAAATCGACAGACATCTACTAAAGCCCGTAAGACATTAGTTTTTATTGTTTTTTTTTTAGCTTTTTAAATGAAACTAGAGCAGTACGAAAAATGAGAACGAAAATTCCCGATAGGAGTGAACACCAACTTTATTAATGTAGAAACATAAAAAAAAAATGTATTCAAATTACATTTGCCAGCTGTTGGCAGCTTTTTTTGACATCTCAAGATTATTTGACAGCAAATTCGTTTGAAAATTTGTGGTTGCTTTGCAAAAAATTGCTACCTCTTTCGTAATACACTTTCAGTCTGTTTTACACACCGCTGACTTTTCAACATGATAAAAATGAGGAAAAAACGTAGTGTCATACGGGCCTAACCGTTTCAATTTTATTTTAATTTATTAGCCACATCACAGGAAGCTATCTTTAAGATCGCTTCTATGTGCCTAGTGTGTTTCATATAAAAGAAATGTTTATTTAGAAATCCGCTTAAAATTCAAACACGACCATCAGCGACGTTTTTGAAATGAGTTGCTTAAGGTTCTGGCCACATTTATCTTATGAGCATAATTTGCGGGTCATTTTCTTAATTGGAATTGCAGAAGCACGTAAGTGGCGAATTTTTTCTGTATTTAAAACTAAACAAATATGTCGAATCCGCGACTAAAAAAAGTCACTGAATATAAATTTAATTGTTTGCAAGACCATACACTAAATCGCTTACCTGCTGTCATCTAAATTTATTATTGACGGTGTTTACATTGAACCAGTCTCATAACGCCATCTTGCTCTTGAAATCTTCGCGGTTTGCGTGCATTTAATGTAAATGCGCATTTGAACTATAGATCCCATTCAAAAAGTATGATTTTTAGCTTAGTACGCTGCTCTATCTAAACTTAATTTTATCTGGTCTCCAACTTTTCTCTCCAAACATCAGCTAAATTTTGACATAGAGTACGCCGTGGATGAGTGTCACAAAAAACAACTGTTCTTTGAAAAAACTTCCTTCAAAAATTGAATTCTCTCATATTTCAACTAATTTTGATTCTAGGTAGTACTTCTCGTTCATGTAATAATTAAAAAAGTTCATCCTTGCATACCACAACAGAACAACAAATACACAACGATCTGTCACAATTTAGCTGGAGAAAATGTACCGACCCATTAAATGGGCACGCTAAATTTTGACAGCCACATGAAGTACATTCTGCAAGAAAAGTTTGATTATTTAGCTCGAGCTGCGTTATTCTCAGCTCAGTTTATGTCGTTTTCCATTGGTTTCACTCGGGGATCCACTCATCCTGTGATCCAATGGAACAACAAAACTCCTTCTGATTTAACCCACAAAAGTATTGGTGAAATGCTAAAAAATAACATACGGCGGCTGTCAGCTGACTTCTATAAAATACATAAATTACATTTGTGTGAGTGCTTCTTGAGTGGATTCTGATTTCAAATCGAGAAGCGAAATTCTCTTCTCAGAATCACCAGAAGAGTATTTTTTGTGCCAATGGAACGGTTTCAGAAGTGATTTTATCGATTCCGTACTCTCCCGGACGCTTCTTTTTGCCCAATGGAAAACGACATTAGATCAGCTAAATTTTGTAGAGAATTTTGTATGTAAGCTTTAAGCAGAAAATAGTTTGTTTTACATTTTTGCACCGAACTGTCACATTCTATTCCCAATCCAAAGAAAAACTTCTAGCTTAACCTCGAAATCTAAATTCCGACTAAAATACTGATAAATGACAGCATCACATCGCTAATGTCTGATAAAATAGTTTTCATGTGAATTAAATGTCAAAATCTCAATTCGCTGTCATTTGAGTAGTGCGACGTTCGTTTTCTTTATTCATTCGATTGATGAAATTTTGATACTTACATAACTGCCGTATGACATAACAATACACAGTTGTAGTTGGTGTCGAAGACACACACAAAAGATATATCAACGTAAATTGTAAAATTGTTCCCACAGTAAAGTTATCCATCTATTTGACAAATTAATGTCGTTTTCCATTGGGACCACCAAAAATCTTTTTTAGATCTAAGATTTTATGCGGCTCATGGAACATGCAATGAAATTGATCTGCTTTTGTAAATGGACTAGTGCGTTATTTGACAGAAATATCAGCTGTTCAAATTGCATTTGTTTTTGGTAAAATCAACCATGGAAATCGGCTTGAAAAATGTTTCCCCTGTTGTAAATACAAATGGAGTAGTTTTGGTGATTCGTAGTTTCCAGATGATGAGGATGTCAATGAAGATAATATTTCCTCCAAAACTATGTCCATTGTTTTTGATACAATAGATCTTACAGGTCGCAGTGTCAGCCAGCTGGGCATGGGTATATAAAAAAAAAAAAATACGTCCATTGTCAATTGCTGTTTATGTATTTCTTTATTTTGGTTTTCATGAAACTTTGCACATTTGTTTTAAAACGTTTGTTTGTTGTTTCTTTAAATGACGTAAAACAGCAGTTCTGTATTTGTGGTAGTATGTGTAAGTCTGAAAAAATACCGAGATCTGCAAAAAGTGATCCGAATCAAAAAAAAGATTGATTTTTTTTTTCAAAATGGAAAGCGAAAAGTGATTTGGATCAAAAAAAAGATTGATATTTTGTCCCAATGGAAAACGACATTAGTTCTACGCGTGCTTAAAATAAACGCTGTCAAAGAATATTGTTAGAGTCATATTGGCAGCTGTCATTGTCGTATATATCCGCATGGTATTTTATGCAACCAAAGCATAAGTTATGCCTTAAGCTGCTTAGCTCTTAGCGGCATCAAGTTCAACTCTTTGTATTTCGCACTCATTAAGTTGTCCTAGAGTGTGGTTTGTATTGCAAGGAGTTATAGCCATATTAAGCTGACTCTTGGGCGCCTTGGCCAACTCACATACCGCTATAACAATCATCAACTACAACACTGGTATAATCAAGCTGTTTCAGCATTAACCAATACGACGTACTCATGTAATTCAACCTTCAAGGCAGCAGCGTCAATCCGAATTCCAAGAACAACACACGACTGGGTATAGAACCTTTTCTTTTACCAAACTTGTCTACCCATTATCTAGGCAATATAATCCAACACTCTTGGAACAACAGTAATAACAAGGAATAGTCCCAGCATCGCCACCCCGACCATTATTATCTCAACTCAATCCAAAAACAGCGTTAAGTCCAATTCCCAGTGCTACCAACACGTCTGGTAATGACTTAATTCGGTGTGCGATAATAATCAGTGGAACACTCCGCTACTCAGTTGAGGCAATATAGAATCAATCATCATGACATGTTGCTTTTGCGTCAGAGATCGTATGTGCCTACCCATACCGGGTCCGTAACGAACTGCGCGATGAAGATCATGATTCATGTGCGTCCGTGTGTAGGTGTGCCGTTACCAACGCTGATTGAATTAAATAGAATAGAATCAAAGCAACACAAATATGTACCTTGTTAGGGGCTTATGGATCTTATTAGATCTCATTAGGCGATGGACACTTTCTATGTGACCTACTTGCGCGTGCATGTATGCTGGAGTGCGCGCGTTGGAGTCTGTCTAATTGGATAATTACTGTGGAATTCGGTTTTTGGAAACTTCTTACCACATTTGTGGTTCTGGCCTACTTACATGTCACTTACTTACACTTGGGCTACAAGTGTCATTTCGCTGCACTCAAGACTAGTTGAAGTTTCTCTTTTCTTTTGCTACCGTAGTACTTGTTGTGAATTCAAATCGTTTTGCGACCGATGATGAGGCGCAATTAAACGCCCCCCTCAATCACACGGCATAAATGAGCGGGCGCAGATTACAGACTTGTGTGCGAGCTGCGGGCATCCTAAAAATGCATAATTACCACAGCTGATGGTTTTTAATGATTTATCGCGGCACGGCAATAGGATGCATCTAGAGATGCTGCTTCTGGCTACTTTCAATTGCGCACAATGGCTGGGTGTACCACGTGCTGGATAGATGGCTTAGCCACTTGACCATAGAGTTTTGCCCAGACATGCACGATGACCGCAAGTGGCTGGTGGCTTCGTGAGCACACGAAAACCGTTTTTAAGCTGAGTGACATGCGGTTAATCACGAATGATAATTGCAGCAGTTTTTGAGTTTTTTGTGGCTTGGTAGTTGGTGTTAATAGTACCCCGGGGGGGGGGGGGGGGGGAGATAGAAAGAATTTCTTGTATAATTGGAGTGGAGTTGTGAAAGAATTCCATGCGAACCCTGCGGCAACTAACGGTAATCCGGAGGGATAAGTCATTAAATGGATATATTTCGGGGACTTATCTCGATGGTAAGATCAATCGTTAGTTTAATAGCTTTAAAGGTTATTTGACCTTCGATGTTATGTATCGAGGTCATGGCAGTAAAGTTGAACCGATGGTAGGTATCGAGGTATTGGGTGCAATTGTATCGCATCGTAAAATGAAAAATGAGCTCGTCCGCTGACGATTTAATTGTACAGGCTTCTTAAAGCTATACAACACGAGAGTGGTGCTATTTTGTTTTATTTACGACGACCAAGTAAGGCAAGGTTAATAGTTTAATTAGGCATTGAAGCCCAGGTTACGTACATGCCCATTATCTTGGATTTCTGTTGTGATTAATATCATATCCTTGCCAAGACTTCGTCGTGCCGGTGCCCATTGAACTTTGTTTCGTTAGCAATTACAGAGGGTAGGCACTAATGAGCTAGTATTAGAGCTTAAAGAACGTCTCAAAATGGGGTTTACTCAAAGCTAATGAAGGGCAGTGAACTCATCAGTCAATTTATATATTTATTGTTTCTGAAACCTCTCTAAAGTTCACCACATTCCGCTCAATGATGTAAAGGCCAATTTCGTAAAGGTATAACACACGCCCTTCTGACAAATTTGTTTTATTGTGATCTTTTGCTAAAGAATAATTGATCTAACTCAAAATCGTAACTACCTTACCGACTTTGCCGAATCGATTTCTTTCTCCAGTGAGGTGCAATAATCTTAACATAGCACCGGTGAAAAGTTAACCCTCTCTCAATCCACATCAAAAGGCAAATCATAATTGAATAAATGTCAACATATTCGTGGTCACAATGTGTGTGTAGTTGATTGCCACGTGCGATAAGATTTGGCGATGGAAACTGCAAACATGCGCCTTTGTGAGAAAAACGAAAATAAAATAACAACACTACGTGTATGCCAACGTCTTTTGATCTTGAAAATCATAGAAAACAGCCGCAAAAAAGATGGAAAGTTGTCATCTTCGAAATTGTGTTTGCATCGATGAACACTCGGCGGCGTGTATGTTCCACACACCACCCGCCACCAGATGATGCTGGCTGTCGGCAACTCTATTAGATGCGGCACATGTCTCCGAGCGTCGAAAACAGGTAAGCTCCGCATATATTCGACATGCGTCCGATCGCAAATCTCATCGACAACTATACGACGCGACGTGTCTATAGACTCGTCGAGGACGGCTTGCAAAATGTCGTCTCTAAGAAGCATGTTTATTTTTTTATTTTATTTTATTTTTCGCGTCGATGTGTTTGGGACTTGTTTTTGGATGAGATCGGTGTCTTTGACCGGCTGATTCATATTTTCCACCCGATCGAACACAACGCACCTCACGATCAACAATGTTTTTTGATTCGCTTAACTTGGAGGTGTTTTATTTATTTATTTTTTGTTTGTAGCTGTAGGGTGACGGTTAAATAATTTACGTGTGCGTGGCGCAGTGGTGGAAGTTTCACTTGTGCATTTTTCATTCAATTACAGTTCTGTGTTTGATCTGCTGACAGGGTACTATTAAAAATCGAATAAATTATTCTTGGTTAGCTATATGGAGTTTGACATTTGAAACACCGACCGCACCATATTGGTAAGACGGTATATGCGCCATGTGCTGCAAACTATACACCCCACCCCTACACCCATATCGGTGGTGAGTGCCTTCATTTGCAATTTTAAAGATTTATTAACTATAAATCTAATTGAACAAACTATGGGAGACTTGGCAATGCAAAACAGATGGAATTGGATAGAATGGCGTGTAGAATAGAACGCGATTATTCGACGGCAATAAATTGTACACAGTGGAAACAAGCGCAACGAGTTTGTATACTTTTCAAATTGCTATGGCTGTGTAAACACACGCGGTTTGGTAGTGTATAGTGTTCAATGTCATAGGGTATTGAACATACGAACGCGACCTGGTAATACTGTTAACAATTATTTTGTTGGTGGAGTATTAGAATATGTTTTAAGAAACGTGAGTTGGCCTTGAGCTAATAATGGAGAGTTTTCAGTAAAATTTTATTAAACTTGTGCGTCCAATGCAATGACGTTTCATTTGTGATTCGTGACATTTGCAAGGCCGTTGCAATTCGGTGACGCTTATTTTATATTTTGGTTAATATTTCAACTGCAGTTCTATTACACTCTGGCGCAAATGAGTTTTCTTCTGAACATCCACTGGCGTAAATGTCAAAGGTGAACTGGTTTCTATGTTATTAAGTGCAAATTATACAAAATATGGCGAGTTGCTGAAAATCTTTGAAACATCGAAATGTCAACGGTGTACCTTCATACTTTTAATCAAACACTTCTTCACTAGGTTCCACAACTAAGAAGCACACTAAAAAAAGTCGGTAAAGTAATCAACTTAAGCCAGTCGGAAAAAAGTTCAGTCCTGTCAGACCGCTGTCAGACTTAGTGAGTTTGGAATCCGAACCCTTCCGTTTTATATATTGTATGGTAGAAGATTGTCTTCGGAGCATTGCTTACATTAGTCCTGTGGAGGTACTTAACGTAGCATCAAATCATCATCGATCATTGGCAACTCTTGCCTAAAAGAAGACGAACTGTCATCGACAACAACTGCAGCCAGCGTTATTTGCAACAAAGCGAGTTTGCTTCCGACTGTCGCCGTGCGCACATCAAATTCTAAATTGTTTCTATTTGTTTTCTATATTTTTTTAATTTGGTTTTATTAAATATTATTTTTGCTTTATAGAAAGTAGTTTCATTTTACGAACACTATAGTCCCATTTAAGAGGTTGGTTTCAATCTTAAGCTGTCTTCTACAAACGTTCTCATAACAAATTACAGAAGAACAGAAAATTTGTAAAATAACGAATGATTTTCCTACTTCAACAGATGAGAGAATGGGGACGTTCAAGTATCTAGTTTAGTAAGCCTGACAGCTCTCTCACTAGATGTATCTCGGTTTTGATCGATCATATGAGCAGCCGTTTCAATTGACGTCTATCGAGGGGTAGCCGACGAATCTAGTCAAGAAATTCGTGACTGAGTACTAAGTTGACAGTTCGCGTATGTGGATGACGTGGGAAAAGTGACACCAATCTAGTTTTTGCGTTCAAATTACATCTCATCCAGACCAATCTAGTCGACTTAAGATAACTAGATTCTTGAATGCGGCCAATTTCCTCCTGCTTTTAATGATAAATTTGTCAAATACTACAAAGTATTTGACAATTTTTTCTCAGCTTCTTTTTCTGCATTAAAAATGTCATCAAGTCATCAATATATGAACAAGGTCGCCTGGTGGTTTTCTGTTTTCTTTCCCATATCGCATTTACATATCCATACGTAGTTTCAACAGTCATGAATGAATTTTCAATCATTGTCACCGCATACAAAACGAAAATGAGCAATGGGGTGTCAAATTGCTTGCGCTTACCTCAAATAATGCATTTGATATTGCAATTAGTGTAACAGTATTGGATTTTTGTGAAAACAACACGAATGCGGCCGCATTTCACTCAATTATTTACACCAATAAAAAATTTCTAAATATCAAATGTCATTTTCATTTATTAATGAAAACATTGCGTGCAATAGGTATATGTATCGGCTTTCAAACTGGGGCATTTTTGGCCATTGACTCTGCGGCGTAACTTAACCACTTAAACCACTGCACATACTTGTACGCTCGCGACATTACAAGGAATTTGTGTCGCCGATTGAGAAAATGGAGATTTCAGCGATTTTCGGTAAAAGGTGGTAAAGTTTGGTTTATACTTCAACAGCTACTCTAAAGCGGTTGACGTTTGTTTTCTTTTTTCATTTTCACTTTGTCAAAGTAACATTGAAAGTGGTGACAAAAGTGTTACACTTTTTAATTATTTTATAATTTTGTTACTTTTTTTCGCTTTGTTACACTTTATCCCATTAAAATCTTTTTTGTTTTCTCGTTAAAAAATATTGAAAAGTTGAACTGGCACCACTTTTTTCTTTCGAACAAACTTCTACCAATTTCTGTCAATGTATTTGTTTGATTACACAGAGCACAAGTTGTACAAAACATCAAACTGCGTGTGGGAATGGGAATGGAAGGGAACGAGAATATACAACAATATTTCTCTGTCTAGCCGCGTAGCCGTTGACAAAGTTTTTTTCAGTTTGATACATTTTTTTTTTTGTTACACTTTTTGAAAAAAAAATTTTACACTTTAAAAAAAACTGCGGCATCTTTGGTGACGATACGTATCCGACTAGTACAATCAAAACAGTCAAAACAAAATGTTCTTTCTCTGCTGCATGTGAACTAGGACTGTTAGCTTATAAGTGACACTGACATATAATTAATCTGTTTAGAAGGTCGTCTTGTAAAAATATTACCGAATGTTCATATTTCAGTGATTTGCGGATAAAGATGGCCGAAACAAATCTTAAGCTATAACCAATACCCATAAGACTGCTTAGTAGACTTATTCAAAACCAATTACAAACGATGTTGGCCTCTTTATTATATGTACATGACGCCATATTTTAAGATCTTGACACATGTCCGCTGTACATCCGTGTGCGGACGGCAAAACAATCAGCGCTCATTGGATCATTCACTCGTAGTTCCAACGACAATTCGTTGCGTAAGTGACAGATGTCACATCTCGTTCGAATATCATCGCCATTAGTGAATTGGTCTTTCTTCTTCCAACTCTAGCTCAGTGAAGCTTCAGCCCAATTTATTTTGTTTACGAATAAAAGTGCTATCGCATAACTTCCAACAGCACATTCCACTTGGCGAATTCCGTCGTGTATATAGGGTATACGAAAAATAACAGTTAACCACGAACATAGTATGGAAATTTACCGCACTAAAAGGTACACTCACCGCTCACGTTTGAATAAATTATCCAAAATGGTTGACTCCAGTCAAAAAAAAAACCGAATAATATAGATAGTTTCCCAGGCCAAAATAACGACTTCCTAACCCGCATCCAAATGTTCAAACAGTGCGAATCCCACTAAATACCTCCAAAACGGACGACTGACATCCATGTTATACCTTTTGGCTTAACCCAAACGAACAGCAAAAATGTATATCTCTGTTACTCTTGATTTCCGGCTAGATGTTACTCGCAATGACATTGGTCAAGCATGACAAGACAAGCGAGGCTCAAAAGAAACAAAAGCACTTGAGCATTTAAAAGTGAAACAATCGCCGTCGTCGAACAACCGGATAGGTACAGCAGCATAAACATAGATTACAACGACCAGATACGTATCCGCGAAAGTGGTGTACCTATGGCGTAGAGATTTTGATTTTATTTCTTTTTTGCCGCACTCTGTTTGGAGTTTTGCGCTCAACAATCTCAGGGCACATTTGAGATGGAGTGTCTTGCATATCAAACATATATTCGCTCTGTGTGCGGGGGAATTTACGGCCTTACACGCTGACATATCAATTAGAAGTGTGCATGTGCACACTGCACAGCGCACATAATTGAAGGGAAAACAATTTCACGTGAATATGCGCATGTTTACATGTGGATACTCGGCGTTTGTTGCAACGCACTGTCACGTTCACGCAAGACAATAATTTTCTCTCCACAAAATGTTGAAAGTTTTCTATTTCTCTTTTTTTTTATTATTTCTCGCGCAAATATTTAGATGACATTTAACAGCAATCCGATATCCGACTGAATGCACTTAATTGCTTAATGTCACTGAGTAGCTACTGGTTTTTGTGGGTCACGCTTAATAGGTTTCTATGGGGGGTTTCCATTCAGTAATAACAAAATGACAGACAAAATCCAATAAATCCTTCAACTATGCGTCCGCTGTTGTTGTCAGTGGACTGTGCTGCCCAATCAACACACGTCAGTTTGACACAGAAGGTCATTGAATTCGTTTTAGATTCTTTTTCTAGCCACGGTGATCGGTTCGGTAGACTGAAACGAATTGGACCAGTGGTTATAAATTGATCTTGCAGTTTGGTTGAGCTAACTCAGCTAATTCCACGTCAATTCAATTGATTGATGGAGGAGAGGAAAACCTGCTAACGATATACCTATGAATTGCGCAACAGTTATAAACTGAAGTTTTGAGTAAAAATTTTGCACGCATCCATGTAGAGCGTATTTTATTCATTATTCAGACTTTTACTTTTGCTATATTAAAATGCTAAATTCAAAAAGAAATATCAATTTCTACGATACGTAATCTGACAGACGAAAATTAAATGCCACTGAAAGTGCCGCTCTTTGTGCATATTTCGGAAACTATCTCTTCTAGCGCTCGCCATACAAAAGGTGTGCAAAAAAAATTTTAAAGCAAATTACAAAACACACAAATCACTGGCTCAAAATTGTTTTTTTTTTTATCTTTTTATTTAAGGTACGATTTGCATATAAACAAATGTTGAACGCGCGATGAGCAGAATATAAATATATACGAATCGCGTTCGAGACAAACTCTCTCTTTTGTCTGTTTGTTGTTATACATATCTGGCGTGGAATATCTTTTCGCAATCATAATAGCCATGATGGCGGTACTCTTCTACCTGAGTTTCAGATTGAGTTGGGCACCCGCATTTATTTTCTTGCAGCAAGGATCTGAGTGCGATATCGAGCGACAAATGTCAACCGACGGTGTTGTCGGTGGTATGACGTCCGGTTGTCTAGCATTAGTCTTTATTTGGCTTGATAGTCAAATTAATCTGATGTCATGTATGTGTACCGGGGGAAATAATGGTACGGCTAACCCGCAGCGGTGTAAGTGGTTTTCACCAATTTGCCATTGTTTAACGTTTTATTACACAATTAGCATATACAAAAGGTCGATTAGATTAGACTGGCAATGGGGGAGCGACGGTTATTGGCCTGCTGTACCGGCGCGGATAAGTCCAGCGGCGGGTTAGTGCCTTTTGCGCAGCACCAGCACATTTAGCTGGAGTTAACTTTGTTTGTTTTTGTTTTCTGCTTGTTGAGAAGCTTAAATGTCAATTGGAGAATTAAATTTCATCACTTAGTAGTGAATGCAACTTTCACAATTGTAGCTGGATTAACTGAGCTTGGGGAATCCATTACAAACTATTATGGCATAAATGTCATTCACCAAAAATGATGGGGACGTTCAAAAATCTAGTTTTGTTGGCTGACAGTTGGCTGATTTGATGTGTTTCGGTTTTTATTGGTCTATGCTGGTCATGCATGAACAGTTTTTTTCAGCATTGAATTTTTTTTATTGGATTTGACAGCTTAAAGTGTGAAGGTCTTATGAATGGGGACGTTCAAGTATATAGTTTAGTAAGCCTGACAGCTGTCTCACTAAGTGAATCTCGGTTTTGATTGGTCGAAATCGGTCATGTGAGCAGCTGTTTCAGTTGACGTTTATGGAGAGGTAGCCGACGAATCTAGTCAAAAAATTCGTGACTGAGTACTAAGTTGACAGTTCGCGTATGTGGATGACGTAGGAAAAGTGACGTTCCCGACCAATCTAGTTTTTGTGTTCAGGTTACATCTCATCCAGACCAATCTACTCGACTCAAGATGACTAGATTCTTGAATGCGGTCATTTTATGTCTGAACTGTCATCTGTAGCCAATGCCATAATGGCAATGGCTGTTTAAGTACAGCAAAGTACTTAAAGTTGAAGATTCAAAACGAAATTGCAAGATATACCCCCTTCTTGACACTTCTGAGTAATGAGATTGACGCTGAATATTTATCCCAAGAAGTGACGTGCCCGTAGTTAAATTCTGAACGCTATGAAATGTATAGTTCATTTTGACACCTTGCTACTTCTGCTATAGGCGCCATTCGCCTATAGTGATCGGATTACAATACCCGTGATAATAAAATAAACAGTTGTCATATTTAACACCTCGATAAAACTATTGTTTACCAAATTGCTTTTTCATTTGTATACAACGCTCACTTCGCATAATCTGCTTCAACTCGACAATAAATCTCAATAGCAGAACACTGACCCCACTTTGAGCAGGTGTTTTCCAAATTTATAAGCCAAACGCCGCCTGACACTCAACGCAATGAGTTTCTCTTTTCTAAATCTCCAGCTGAAGCTCCCACTGTCACTTTCCATAGAGGCAACTATCAGCATAATATTCTCCATGCGACACACCAGTGGCAATGGCAATACACAAAACGGAAATGACACTCGCACCATCGGAAATCTGCATTCATGCTCTGTTGTCGTCGCCACACCGCGGCCGGCTGTGCGTTGTTGTGCGACATATCATTTTGTGAATTAATTTTGATGCCACACACATACGCATCGCAACAAATATATTTCAAATTTGTACCAAAAAACAAGATGTTTTCTCCTTTTCGAGAAAAAAAAAACAGAAAGTCAAGTTCAAAGAGACAAAACAGCAACTGGTCGCGTTCAGGCGTGCGCAGCTCCCACAATGCATGTATATGCTGCATGCGTAGTCTGTGCGTTTAGGGCGCGTCTCTTTCAATTTTGCATATAAAAAAAACTCAGAAATCATGTTTTGGTATTCTCATCATGCCTACGAAAGTGAAGTTGGTTGCTTTTCTGATTCTGAAAACACGTTTCTTTTCGGAAGGGGAAAACGAGAGCAAATGCGATTCCTATCGGGCTGCCAAATAAACTTGTTTTGCTTCGGCATTTGGAATTTAGATGATAATTTCATTCTGATATCATTGACCTCTATTGCTTGTGGCTAGCTGTCAATAATAAAGAAGTCATCTCAATTCATTGCAGTCGTCTTGAATAGAGTTTCACTTGGAAAGAGACGCGGTAATGCGCGCACTGTCCCACATCTTAAAAGAATTGCCTCATATTAGGTATTTATCGTTGCGAATTCTTTAACTTGGTTCTCACCCTATAGACCGAACATAAATCCGCACACCAACTATGATTGAGTTACAAAGTCTAAAAAAAAAACACACAACTTAATTGGAGCCGAGAGAGCCATAATTAGCTTTGCAAAATGCTGCCAAAGCCATAAACAGTGCGGTTAGCATTTTATGCTACTTTTTTTGTTTGACGTCTTTAATTTTGTTTCTGTTCTATAAATGTTTATTACTCATTTTTTTTTATTAAAAAGGAAAAAAAAGTAGTCCCTCGACGCGATCTCTCACATAATAGACACGATTTGTTTCAAATGAAAGCGAGACTTCATCATAACCCGTCGGTCGTCGTCGTGGCTGTATGGAACGCCATCTCTTGGTCATGGAAACTGGGTGCAATTTAATTAGTTTTGTTATTTCTCCACAATTTAACTTTGATTCGATAGTGAGAGAGCGGGATACAGGTTCAAGTTAGCCGGTTTTGCTAGTGCCCCCTAGCGCAGCTACTGTTCGTTCGTCTAAAGCTGGTGATTGGTTTGCAACTTTTTTTCCAGTTATGCTTTGTTGCACTATTGACTGACATTTGGTTAATTGTTGGCTAAATAGTTTTTAAGTGCTCGTAAATTAAGTTAAGTATCAATATATGGATGCTAATGGCGTCTGACGTTTACTGTGGGATTTATCTTAGAAAGCGTAGTATATAAGTGGTTTGACTATGTAGATGATGGGTTTGACAGTTGAAGCGTAACGTGTCAAAAATACAACAAGCTAAGCTTTTAACAGAAGGCTATATAAGATTATTCTGACTTCCTCGTGTTGCCGTAAAAGGAAGGACCAAGCCAAAATGAAGGCTACCCAGTATAGACGTCAGTTGCGACATTGAAACACAATAATGTTTACCCCCGATGTTCGTTGACTTTTATTGACAGCAGGCTTATGTTTTTTTAGTCCGTGTGTTTAATATCAATAGTAGAGATAATATAATTTGCCCTCTGCATAAAAAATAAATTTCACGGAGCTGGCTGCACTTTTTTGTGTTTGAAGCAAAGCAGAGAAGTAGAAGAACCGCAATTGCGTGAACTTATTAATATTTGTGCTTGATATTTGGTAAGACAAAACTTAGCTGATTCTATACAGTTTCTGGCCATTAGTAATGAATACAAAAATATTCTGATCACAAAAATGTCGTTTACCTAAAAAATGAATAACTGTCAAACAATGACATTTGGACTGACATTATACTCTCTCTTAACTACGTCTGAAAGGTAAACATTTGACTTACAATCTTCGATGTTGTAATTTTGCATAATACAGATGGCCAATTGCATCGTAAGTGATCGCACTTCAACGATCATGCACTCATGTATGTACATTCGGCTTTTGCGAAGTTTTTAGTGACGTTCATTTCTAGCATGTGCATCCTTACAAATTGCCAATCTAAATCACCATATTACTCCGAAGCATCCCACGCGTTTAGTAAATATCACCTCTTTGTATTTCATCTCCTAACTGCATTTAAATTTAACGTGAAAATTGTGTCGGAAATTGTCTTCCATGGGCAGTGCGCTTACTTCCCGTCTAGGATACACTGTGTGGTGAGATATTTTGGGCAACAGACCATCACAACCCATGGGGAATCGCGCTCGATCACCCTGCTAGGATGGATGGTGATGTACGCTATAGCATGTAGTGAAGTCATCTTCTCACCAGCTTCTTCGTGGTGGATGGTTTTGTTTTTTTTTTTTTTCTTTTTGCAGCGTATTTATTTTGATGTTGCTTTTAGTTTTAGTGTCGGAGATATTCGACAGAGATTATGGTCACGTAATGTTGGATGCTGCTGCTGCTGGCGTTGGTCTTCTTTTTTTTCTATCGAAGAAGATGTGTCGCCTTTGATGGGGCTTCTTCTCGGTGTGCTGTTTCGATTGGGAAAGTGTAGATGGATTCAGTTCCTCACATTTCTAGTTTGAATGTTGGAATCCGTTCCTCGTAGTTGGCTATTTGTGTTTTTTTGTTTTTTTTTTTTCCAAGATGCTTACGAATATAAAACTGGTATGGGAACGGCCTTGATGATTGCACCTTTCAATTGTTTCCATACCTTCTTTTTTGTTGTTTGCTATTCGTATATAACTTTTGGTCTATTGAAACGGTCATTGACAGGAAAGGTGAAAGGCTCTAGTTGTAATAGTTGTATGCTGGTACATGATGAGACTCGGTCTTGTAGAGGGAAACGCCAAATTGATTTTCAATTGTGAAAGATACCTGCTGTTGTTGAAGACTTTCACCGATAAAAGGGAGACGTGTCGGTGTTTGTTTGCCGAGACATCTCACAATTTGGCTCCAAATGTCACTGGGATAGATATTGCCTACAGTTCCGCAATTAAAAAAGTTGGACTATTACAAAGCTATATTTGGGACTTCGAAGGCCTTTAGAAATTGGCGCAGTAGCTTTTCACAACACCATCTAGTAGTCAATAAAAGTTCGTGATCGAATAGCAGTAACAACCATCGCAAAGAACAAATATAGCTACGATTGGTGTGACTGATGGCAGCCATGACTTAAATTTTCTCGCCACTTTATAGGTCACATCGTTCACCCACTAAAGACTAAAGTGATCACTGATCTACAGCCATAAATACACAATCTGTCTCCACATATAGATGCCAGTGCAGACAAGTGAGAACCATGAAATCCGTCTCCTCCCAACTGACACTTTGCAAATCAAACGAAAAGCCACTCCCGCCAACTAACAGATCAGTGGATCAGCCAGCAAAAAACAATTCATGTCTCGACTATCCCATGTTTGTCATGCTCAGAATGGTATAGAGAAAAACGTTCAAATGCCATTATCGGGGTTTAGGTCAGGTCTTTCCTTATTTCCCTTAAGAAAAATTGTCTTCGTTCGATAAAGTTGACACTCTTGACATCGCGCTTTTCCGTTCTCCTCACCTTCGACTGCCCTTTATCGCTTCCATGCTCTATAGCACTCACCCTCGCGCCACAAAAATAAACGAGACCAAACAAATGATCTTGCGAAATCATAAACAAAGCAAAATAAATAAATGCCTTGCGCAAAGCTCTGTGATCACGCTCGCGAAACACCCATTTTGTACGCTGCACGAAGAAACGCAGTCGCGCGATCTGGTGGAATATATAAATGTTTATAAATGTTGCCTGCGATCACTGATCACACTGCAGCTCCACTTTGGATTGGTGTTGCATAAAAAGGAGTTCGCTCTGTGTGATGACTTTTACTGCAATCGAAACAGTAGTAGACAGGCTTTTGGATTGGAAGATATGTTTTACACCTTTTTTCTGTCTCTCTGTCTGTCTGTCTGTTGGCGGACTGTAAAGCGATCGTTGAAATTATTGTTTACACTGCGGTTGGTTTTTTGTTGCCTCTTGTTTGTGTGTTGTATCTTTCGTCGAGTAGCCTTTGTCAACCATGTCCTGGCGCGGTAATTTCTCGCAGATCAACTATTTATATAGTGAAACCATTCCATCTGCATGATCAGTGATCTCCCATATAGTTGACATACACTCCACAACCGCACAGTAACCACAAAATGTGTTTATTTCTTGTGGGGTCTCTGACACTCAACTATGCAAATTTTCATAAATGATACCAAGGCTTACGGGTATTAACCGCGCTGGTAACTGGAGGTAATCTTAGAAGACAATTTTGCTGACCGCGATCAGTAGGTATACGAGAATCCAATTGCGTTCAACGGCGCGAAATTGATATTTAATTAAAAGGCCAAGGGGAGAGGGGCCGTGTTGACTGTTGAATAGCAAAAAGAGGCGGATGCAAAGCAGTTAGGGCGCTGCTTTTTATAGGTGAGGCCTAACGATCATGAAGCTAGCTAATGATCATGGATCATGTTGTTCACAAAGTGTCTGAAGCTTATAATTAATTTTTGCGCTTAATAGTCACCACGTACGTCTACCTTGAAATAGCATCCCAGCGTCGCCTGTATGCGCCTATGACATTAGCCTTAAGTTTTCGATTTGAGGTGTAAGAATGTTTTATGACTGTCGTATGATGGAAATCTCTTCCTCATTGCAGGCGAGCTAATTGACACAAGAAATTCTAATTACATGCAAGAAGTATGCCTGCCTGTGTGTGTGTGTTTGTGTGAATAGACAAATTATACCGGTGCCCTTTTGATCTGTCAGTCTCTCTAAGGTGATAGTGATCTGGTGTTCTCTGGCCGGTTAACTATTTTATGTTTGCCTTGGCTGTTTGTGGCTTTTTTTCGCGGCAACTCACTGTAATTTAGAACGGTCCAAAGAACACACATTATTTCTTTTGCTGGGCAAAAGATCAAGAGTTTAGGACTTGGAACTGTTTGAACGACTCAATTTGTAATGTGGCTCTGATCTCGCGATATGGGTTTATTGCCCGATCCACATTAGTTGGGTAATACTGTTCCAGGCAATTTGTACCATCGCAGAGAGAACAGGAAATCCGTTCGTTAAGCGAATCTTTCTTTAATTTCAACATTGCTATAAAGGAATGCTGTGAATTCGAGTCAATATGCTGCTGTGGCCTAGGGGGAAATTCGATTTTCTTGTTAATTAAAATTCTTTAGTTTGATGGGTGTTTGCCTGGCGGTAAACAAATCATTGAATTGCCTTACTAGGTGTGAAATGAAATTTGTTTTCATAATAGGAAAATGATGGGAACCCCAAGAGATTTTTCGATTTTCCTGGTTAACATCCTGATGTAAGCTGGCCTTGGTTAGAGCGGCGGGCCATTTTATGAGGTTCAGGGTCGTCTGACAGTTGGGCAATTAAATTAAATGGCCTTTCGCGTTCAAGTAATGCACTAAGGCTTATGAAGTGTTACTCATGGTTTAGCAGACAACAAGCAATTGTACTTAGCTGAAGTTTATGATGGTTAGGCATACAATTTAACGATAATCAGTATCGTTCAACTTTTAAAAGATGCACGTAGTTGGCAGCATTTACATTTGGTTGACAGTTTATTGAGTCTTATATTTCTAATGGCCAAAGTGTTGAAAACAACTAAATTGGTTGAAAATTAAATCGTAAAAGTGGTACCTTTACCCTTTGGCTGGTGAAAAACACTTGATTTCATAATATTTCACAGATGTGTCATTGAAAACAAGTAACAGAATACCGCGTGTCTGTTTAAGTACATCCACTAGAAGTTGAACAGTTTTTTCACAGAATTTCTTCTAATGGAACTCAGAACTTGTATTTTTCTGTTCGTTTTTATACAGCTCTGAGTCATTAAACACCTCTACCATAAAAATTGGATACATTCAAAGATTTGGTGGACAAGATTGGTCTGGACTAGATGTAGCCTCAAAGTCAAAAATTTGATTGGGCGGGAACGGCACTTTTCCCACATCAGCCACAGATGAGAACTGTCGATTTAGTACTCAGTCGCGAATTTTTTGGACTAGATTCGTCGACTACCTCTCCATAAACGTCAACAGAAAATGGCGTTCATGTGACAGATCGTGGACAATCAAATACATGATGTCCGCCAGCTGTCAGACTTACTAAACTAGATACTTGAACGTCCGAGATGACAGTGGCCGCATTCAAGAATCTAGTTATCTTAAGTCGACTAGAATGGTCTGGATGAGATGTAACCTGAACGCAAAAACTAGATTCGTCGGGAACGTCACTTTTCGTACGTCATCCATCAACTTTCAACTTAGTACTCAGTCACGAATTTCTTGACTAGATTCGTCGGCTACCCCTCCATAGATGTCAACTGAAACAGCTGCTCATATGACCGATTTCACCCAATCAGAACCGAGATACATCTAGTGAGAGAGCTGTCAGACTTACTAAACTAGAAACTTGAACGTCCCCAGTGGCGGTTAAAAAAAAACATTAGAGAGGCACTTAAAACATTTTTCAAAACAAAAAAAAAGATATCCGATACAGGCATTTTTATCGCTAGATTTTTAACTTTTCATCTAGCTGGTTGTACTAGGGATAGTTCAAATCATGTGGCAGATATCTTCACCGAAATGTCAACCTTTTTTAAATTAACAACAACTTCACGTCAGTTTAAGCAGGTCAATCACATCGAACATTTAATTCGCTCAATTTCTTTACTACTCGGGCTTAGAAATGTCGTTATACAGCCCCGGGCGCCTTTTTTGCTGAATTTTTGAAACGGTGTGCAATTGGCGCATGAAATTGTATGCTTTGAAATATTATGCTTTTCTTCTGACAAACATTGCCCACTCCCGTTTGACGATACATTTCGTTGAGTGCTTAGTTTTCTAGCTAAAAGAATACGCATTTGTCACCCCCATTTAGTTATCTTCATCTGCCATCACATATATGATAATAAAAAGTATAAATAGACTCCAAACGTACAATTAGCTAAACACAATTCGTTATCCGTATCCCTATTCCTTCCACGTATACTTGATTGCACCTTTGCTGTAGTGAAAACTCGCTAATACATATATCTGTCACGCACTGCACTCGTCCGTCTATTCAGATGGAACTCCTTGACTGCGACAGCATTCACCATACCTTCCTCAATGGAAACAAAGGCATTCATTATCCTGCCAACTCTTTCATATCTCCATGACTTGTCGTGTCGTAAGTAACCCCTTTATAGCCTTCAACAACCAGGATGCAATTACTCCTACCATTCACTATTGCATTTGCGACATTTTCTCTCCTCTGGTACCCAGACTCTGTGGCACCGATTCACTGTCAACAACACGAAAACCCTTTCGAATTAGCGAGCCATTTGCACGTGTGTGATTAATGCAGACTAATCCACACTCAAGTGATATTTAGTGAGCCGCCTGTCTGTCTATCTGTCTGTGTATTCCTTCCTCTCTGCTCTGAAAGTCACGATTTTCCAAATAGAGTCTCTCTCTCGCCAAAGCAACGCAACGATTAATCACCCGTCGATTGACACATTGTATGCGATTCTATTGGCATAGAATGCTGATATGGATAGAAGTCAACCAAATATGTCCATGCCAAGTTGTGTCACAGCCGCAATTCACCTTGCGATTAGGGCTTCCGCGTTTTCCTTTTTCGTCTCTTCTCACAATTTATGACTGACACGCACCTCGACTGCTTTCTCGTTTCAGATGTAACTCGAAGGCATCGTACTTACCACGCCAGTCGTTGGAAAAACTGAACACAACGGATCCCGATCATGGCAGCTACAAGCTAACACTAACCTCCAACGAGGATTGTGTCACATACCATCACAATAATAACAACAAAAACAACAACGCAAAATCGGACCTCATCAATGGTGGCAACAAATGTAACAACCTACCAGACGTGTTGCCTGTCGGTGTAAAGTTGCAACCCTCTTCGCCGACGTCCGCAATCGGCACATCAACCCGATATGGATCGAATAACAACATCTCGCCGACAACTCCGACAACGCCAAACTATCCACCGCCACCGTATCCGAATATGAAGATGTTCATATCGAAGCCACCGCTATCCAGCAACAGTCGCCACTCGTCGCCTGTGACAGCGTACACAAACAACATCTCATCGAGCGGTGGCAGTGGTTTTAATCGATCTCAGTCCTACGATGCCACCACACCCAAGTACATGTCACAGTCAACCATCGATCTAAAGAAGACTCAAATCCTCGAGTCGCCAGAGGAGTTGCCAAGCTGCCACGTAGAGAAGATCTTGTCACCGGCTCAGTCAGAGAGCAACATAAACTCGTACACACCTCGCAAGGAGTTCAAAGAGTTCCATCGGCCGGAAGTCGTCCGGAAGCTTAGCCTTGAGGAACGTGACCCCGGTGAGGGGCGGATTGTTCGAGCCGAGCTTGTGAATGCAACCCTTTCGACATCAGAGCACAAGATCACCCGCAAGGACTCCCTGCGAGAGAACATCGAGAAAATCACTCAGCTGCAGTCCAAGTTGATGTCCGCTCATATGTCCGAGGCTGGGGAGAGGAATATTCTCGGTTATCCTGCCGTTGGCAAGCCAGTGCAGAGTCCTTCGCTCAAAGTAGATGTGGAAACACAAAAATCAGAGGAGACCGATTCACCAGCGCCATCACCTTTACCGCCAGCGCTGCCCAGCTCTCCTCTGCCAAACGAAATGGAAGTCATCTCCCATATGGAACCTGCCACTGATGGCCTAAAACTAATGCAACGAACTGAGATTATCCTCCGCGTCAACCCGGTTACCAATGAAGTTGGCTCTCAGACCGATGAACTCTTGGAATCGGATGTTACCCGCCTTAAACTCACCGACAGCCGAGAAGACGCCTTACAACGTACGACCCTACAACCCCGCCAGAAACACCCCATCGAGGTGGACTGTGATAATATGCTGAAGGAGTTGGCCAGTCTTCTACCACAGAACGATAGACTGCTGGATATCCTTGTACCGCAGAGCTCCAAAACTCCCACAGACTACGTAGGTAAACTCTACAACCCTGACGTGCCACTGCGGCCGGCGAAGCGTGACGTCGGCACGTCTACTCCCACTGAAGTGAACGGTGGACCGAGGTTCGAGCTGCAATTCGCCGAAATCGAGGTCTCCCTAAGCAACGGTGCTAGTGAGGCAGGCTGTGATAATCTGATGAGGAAGAAGGTAAGACAGTGGCGCCCCATCTAATTGTTTGTTTTCTAAACTAACTGATTTTTTTTTTCTAGGAGGACCTCATTAAGTATCTCACACGAAAGCTAGGAATCCTGAACTCAGAACAAGCTACAATCGCCGAAGAGTCCGCCATCAACGATGAGCTTGGCAGCAGCTTGGCTGCTAAAGTCGCAGATCAAATGCGTCCCATTGACGCCACAAAGTTCCGAACCTACATCGATGATGTTGGTCATATTACCAGTTTGCTGCTGAGCCTGTCAGGGCGTCTGGCCAAGGCTGAGAATTCCTTAACTGCACTTACCGAACACAGCCCCGAGAGGGTAAGTCTAGCACCTGCCCAAAATTTGTCAGTCCTCGAGCTAACGTCAACATTCTTATTTTTCACAGAAAATCCTCGTCCTGAAACGTGACCGCCTTGCTGAGCAGCTAGAGGAAGCCAAACGCCTTAAAGAAGACATCGATCGTCGTGGATCAAGTGTTGCCGCTGTTCTAGAGAAAAACCTAACCGCCGACGAATTCGCCGACTACGATTACTTCATCAACATGAAGGCAAAGCTGATTGCTGACTCGCGAGACATCGCGGATAAATTCAAATTTAGCGAGGAGCAGTTGAGTGCCCTAAATGATGCCCTCATCCAAAGTGATTGTTGAGCGGCTCAGAACAGACACTGTGTGTGCGTTTGTGTGTGCCATACCAACACCTTGTTAACTGGTTAGCCTAAGATGCAAATTTCCGAGCCCTCAACAGTGCAGGTTGAGGGTGACGCGAGACCACAGAACCATCTCAAGCAATCCCAGGGCCTTATTTGTGTAAATATTTAGGAATCGTTTCGTATGCAATGCATATCGTCACCTCCCTCTAACCCGTGATGGTGCTGTAAGGAAACACAGTGGTGGCCTTATGTAACCACATTTTATATCGAATTGTTAAGAATGTTTGCAAAAGAGCAACACAACGTAATTTGTTCGTGTGCGATGCATATTATATACGAGATAAAACAAAGATTGTGTTTGTACAGCTTAAATACTATATTATACGTCCACCTGCAGGGACAATACAAAATTCTTAATCTCATATCTAATTCGTTCTTTATTTTTTTGTTTAAATGTTGTTTTTGTGATTTTACGATACGAAACGTAGGCTTAGTGATTTTGTTGTTTAAGTGAAAGTTGTGTTTAAGGGCAAGCCGTCGTAACATTAAACAAAACAATAAAATATGGAAAAAAAATAATCATGAAATATTAAAAATAGTGCTTAAACAAAAATATTATATATTCGTGAATAATACTTAGTGTGTAAGGCAAACAATTATGGATGAAATAAAAACCAGATAAACAATGAATTTAAAAGGTATACAAATTGTAATTTTGTTGTAATTGAACAGAATGGTATTTTTAAATAAAACATTCAAATGTAGATGGTTGTGTTTTGTTTTCGGAAGACGCCCAGCAGACTTCGGCAGGTTTATGTGAGTAAATTGTTGCGAAGTCCTTTTTTCAGAGGAACTCCGCCCGAGAAAGTGCAATGCTGGTTCGATACCAGGACAATATCATGATTAAGGAATAGTGAGGTTGTTTTGACTTCGTTTTGGAGTGTTTTGGTCTAATGCAAATACGGATGGGACACATAAGTCGTGATGAACCTTCAACTTTATGGAAAAGTCTGGTTAAACGAATAAACAACAGAATATGCAGCACGATATGTAAAAACAAGAAAATAGACTAAATAGGTATAGAAAGTAACAGAATCTAACTCTGTCGTAGCCTTAGCTGATGTATTAGAATCTTCTTGACGTGGGCTACATCATATAGGGCACTCTTCACGATGATGCGTCGTCAGCGAAGAGAAAAAATCACTTTAACTTAAGACTCCCAAATCGAAAGCTTCTGTTCCATATTTATGACTAATGAATAATAAGATACACGTGATAGCCATTGTTTACCCCGAATGACTTGGCACGTGCCTTACCATTTGCCCTTAAAACGTTGTGTAGATAGGTGTACCATGCTTCTAAGCATTGTATTGCGTTGTGTTACGCTGTGTTGTGAATACTCACCTAGTGGATCATTATTTTGCCGCACAGTCACCGTCTAACCTTCAAGCCCGCAACTTCGTTATCAATTCCGCTACTCCTATTTTCTTCTTTGCGTCAGTGAGTTTTCCCGTTACTCTCTCACTCGTTAAATTTCTTTTTTGTCTGAATTTTTCGCTTTAATCCAGTACCGCAAACAAATACATATATTTAAGTGCGTGAACGGTTTAAACATGGCCCCTGGGCCGCCAACGCTCGCGGGCAACAGGTTTGGCACGCTCGATATCGAACTGCTGTCTGAGCCCAACAATAAAAAAAGAAAAAAAACTACGTATACCCCTATGGATATAAATAAACCTTTTGAAATAAATACAACCCTACCAGACCCTAAATTCATAGTGATATCTCCCAGTGATCAAAACACACCCCTCTCTTCCATAAGCATATTCCTACTCAAAAGAGCTATCGATGGCATAAGTACTGCGTATGAATCTATTACTGAACTTCGTGACGGCAGCCTACTTCTTCTCGCGAAATCGGAGAAAGTGGCTAAATTATTCCTATCAAAAAAAACACTTGCCAATCTCTGCCCTATCTCCGTTAAACTTCACACCAACTTAAATTCCTGCAAAGGTATAATTTACGCCCCTTGGCTAATAAACTTGCCCGAAGAGGAGATAATCAGCGAAATGAAAGCCCAAGGAGTTACTGAGGTTTATAAGTTCAAAAAACCAACAACTGATAACCAACTTCGGGCAACTGGCCTTGTGCTCCTAACTTTCGACCGCTTCCGCACTCCCACCACTGTCATTATTGGTTGGCACACTATAAAAGTTGAAGAATACTTCCCCAACCCCATGCGCTGCCGCAACTGCCAACTTCTTGGCCATACCTCCAAGAGGTGCACTAGCGCTGCCGCTTGTGTAACCTGCAACCTCCCTCCCCACGAACCTCAAGTTTGCACACGTGTTTCATGCGCCAATTGTTCGGAAGAACATCCAGCTTCCTCTAAAACGTGCAAACGGTACATCAATGACAAAGAAGTGCTCAAAATAAAAAACAAAGAAATGCAGCATGGCTGACGCAAAGAAAATATTCAGAGAGCAAAACCCAATTCCGGTATTACCCACTACATATTCCGCAGTCACTCAAGGTATTTCTCCTAGTAGCTTACTTACTCCCTCCACAACTCAATCAACCTCGAACTCCGTCCCGTTTCAATCTCCTACACTCAGCTCTTCCCACACCTCCCCATCTAAAACCGAACTCACCGCAAATAACAATGCACCCAAACTACACACCCAGGCACAGGCCTCAAAAAAAAACGCAGTCCCATCAATTTCCTCCAACAAACAAAACTACAAAACCGAACACAGCAACAGCACAAATTTGACACAAACTGTCCCCTCCACAAATACATCTCAAAGCTCACCAACACCACCCTACTCACTCGCACCTACGGTAACGACACAATCGCAAAAACAATCGATCATTTCATCTCCAAACACACACATAACTGATACTCTTCTCACAGAAGATAATCCACTCAACAAACACCCAAAAACACTCACTTACAAAACTACCATACAATCACCAATCTCTTCTATCACTCAATCACTAATAAAAAACAATAAATACTATAAGCCAAATGATGATGACACATCATAAAAACATTGATACTCTCCCCAACGCAGACTCTGCACCTCAGGTGTTGAACCACCCAGACTCATTTCAGAGTCTGGGCGGCTCAGCACCTGGGTTGCGGAGTCAACAAGTTGATTACTCATATACTTCGACCTCCAGAGGTCGAGGTCGCTACTCAAACCCATCAATCCTACCTAACCAAAAATCTAAACCAAACAACATCAATATAAATATCTTACAATGGAACATGAAAGGATTCGTCAACAATTATGACGAATTGTGCGTTCTTATAAAAGAAGAATCCCCTAGTATTATAGCTATTCAAGAAACCCACTGTGCGTTTGGCTCCATACCAAGTACCCCTAAGACATTCAAGGAATATTTTACAAATTTCCCCTATAATCACACTGCAAAACAAGGCATCGGTATACATACCTCATAAGCCATTACCAATTAACTCCAATATACTAACGTTAGCCTTCGAGATCCAGCTACAGTTAAGATGTACTTTAATCTCCATTTACATTCTGCCCGACCAATCCTTTTCCGCCAGGGATTTAGAAAACATTCTTAACCAAACTCAACCACCGTTTCTAATCGTCGGCGATTTTAACGCCTGGAGTATCTTGTGGGGTTCACCTACGAATAACACACGGGGCAACATAGTGGAACAATTTTTATTAAACTCAAATCTCACGGTGTTGAACGACGGCTCCCCCACGCATTTTTCTACACACAGCACATTTACTCATATTGACGTCACATGCTGCTCGCCCGACTTATTCCCCAGAATTACTTGGAAAATATTGGAGGATCTATTTAATAGCGATCATTTCCCTGTAGTTTCCACTATAGCTATTGGTCCCGCTTACTCGAATACGCCGGTGAGTCGCAAATTCAAAACTGATCTCGCTAATTGGCCTTTTTTCAAAAAGACCATTTTAGAATACTTATCAGACAAAAATCCCTCACCAAATATTAATAAAGAGGCAGCCCTGCTCCTCAAAGCTATTCGTGTTGCTGCCAACAAGTCAATACCTGAAAGCTCACCAAAAACCCCCAAACGGAAAGTTCCCTGGTGGAATCCTATGCTAAAGACACTCCGTTGTGAGAAAATGAATGCATGGCGGAATTTCAAAAAACATCCTACTCAAGTTAACCTCATATCATATAAAAAATCGAACGCCAAATTCCGTAGAGAATTAAAAAATAGCAAAGAGAAATGCTTAAATAACTTCACTACATCGCTAAATCCAAACTCCTCCCCTTCTACAATTTGGCATAATATCCGAAGTCTGACTGGTAACTATACAGTCCAACGCATAAAATGTATCTCTACTCCTTCAGGTTCAATATCGGCACCCCCCGATATTAGCAGCTTCTTTGCGCGAACTTGGTCGAATTTATCGAAAGATAAACACTTCTCGGACAGATTCAGTACGGATAAAGACACACTTTTAAACTCTGTTCTTGAATTTACATCAATCTCTGAGGCTGCCAGACATATAGAAAAAGCTATTTCAAGACTAGAATTGGAATGCTGCCTAACGAGGCTCAAAGGTAAAACACCTAGCAGAGACAGGGTATCTTATCCTATGTTAAAAAATCTCCCATGCGCAGTAAGTCATAGACTTAGGGAATTATATAATAATATTCTCGATGAAGGCATAATGCCACAAAGTTGAAAGCTCGCCATTATAATACCTCTACCCAAACCTAATAAAAACATAAGTAATGTAAACGGCTATCGCCCCATATCGCTTATACCTTGCATGTCCAAGTTACTTGAAAAGATAGTGGCTAAAAGATTATTGTGGTTTATTGAAACAAAAAAACTAATTAGTCCCAATCAAGTCGCTTTTAAATCAGGTAAAAGTTGTGCGGATGCTCTACTCCACCTAGATCACTACATCTCCAATGCATTGTCATCTCGCAATCACGTCACAATTCTCTCGCTCGATTTTGAAAGGGCCTTTGATAGGATAGACATACATTTGGTCTTATCTAAACTCAAAGCTTGGGGCATTGGCCCCAAAATATACAACTACGTGAAGTCATTTCTAACAAACAGAAAAATCTGTGTTAAAATAAATAACTGCTATTCACCTTCCTTTTCACTCTTCAATGGCATTCCCCAAGGCTCACCATTATCAGTGGTACTTTTTATAATAGCTTTTGATGAACTAAGCAAAATAATCACTCAACACAAACTTCTAGATCACTGCGTTTATGCGGATGACATTTACATCTTGTGTAAAAACAGTGATCTTAATAAGACAAAAAATATACTGTGCAGCGTTGTAAAGGATATTAAAAAATGGTCAACCCGCTCGGGTGCTAAGCTCTCACTTGAGAAATGCAAATCTTTGCACATTTGCCGCAAAACTTCATGTCGTGGTTTGTCCTTTAGTTTTAACGATATTAATATAGAAAATGTGGATATTTTAAGAATACTAGGCTTATTGTTTAACAAAAAATATAGTTGGAAACCACATTGTATAGTACTGCGCAAGAGTCTAACTACAAGAGCCGGTATAGTTAATTATTTAGCCAGTAAAAAATGTAACTCTAACATTAACACACTCTGTAGTATTGCTAGATGTTTGGTATTAAGTAAAATCGATTACGGGTTACTAATCTACGGCAACTGCCCAATATCTACAATCAACCTTATTAAGGCACCCTATCATCAAGCAGCACGTAGAAGTATCAATGCATACCCCACTAGTCCTATAAAAAATATATTGGCCGAAGCTGGACTCCCATCTGTCGAGGAACGTGTGATTGCAACCAGAGCAAAGTTACTTATAAAGGCAGCCTACAGTAACGGCTCAATTATCGACAAAGACTATCTTTCCGAAATAAACGCAAAAACCACCAGACGTATACCATCAGCCATCTCTCTTGCTATTGATACTGCAAAACACTTGGAGATACCTACCAAGCGCAATATTCCGTACAAATACTCATTTCCCCCATGGTTCATAAAACGCTCATCGCTGATTATGGACTTATTGCACCAAAAAAAAATAAACACGTCTCCGGATATTTTTCGGCGTTTATTTATGAGCATCTCATCCAAACTGAAGGCTAGCAAGTGGCACTTTGTGTTCTCCGACGGATCTAAAACCAATTTTAGCACATCATTTGCTGCTACGCATGAAAACGGTGCTATAATAAGCATAGGCATTCTACCAATAGATGCATCTATTTTTACTGCTGAAGCCGTTGCTATAGACAAAACTATTACGTTAACAGCTAAACTACGCACGAAATTCATCATATGCACGGACAGCCTTTCAGTTTTAAGAGCCATTTTGAACCCTAATCACAACACCAGTGTTATTAACAAAATCAGAGACTCTCTTATAAAAAGATCCGAAAAACTGAAGCTCATGTGGGTACCTAGTCACGTAGGGATTCAAGGCAATGAACACGCTGAGACTGCCGCCAATCTCGCGCATCATGCTCCGGTTTACCAGCTCGACACGTACACCAAATTGGACCTTCTCAGAATAGCGAATTTCAAGCTTAAATCAAAAGAACTTCTGGACTGGACCAACTACCATCACCATTATTCATCAATAAACACAACAAAATTAAAACCATCATACCCGCTTACTACAACAAAAGCTATGAACACGACTTTCGTCAGATTACGTCTAGGACACACATCTACCACACACCAGCATCTCCTAAAGGGTGAAAGACCTGCACTGTGCCAATTGTGCAATTCCAACATCGACATCAACCATATTTTGGGCATAGGCCAATGTCCATCCTTCACAACCGCTAACCGTATTCTGCCTCCAAACACATCAGCCTTCGAAATGCTTAGTAACCCCAGTAGTAATAACATTACACAAATGTACAACTATATTAACAACTTAAATCTAGAAATATAAATACCATAATCTAATGAACTTATAAAAATCCGAATATGTTTAAATAATATAGATACTCAACTGACTAACCTCAACTAACTAACCCCAGAGCCGAAAGCCCCGCAGCTAGTGCTCATTAAATACAATGTTAGCATATATTTATATTTAAGATTGTATGTTAACAGATTATAATAATAATAATAATATTTTGCCGCATGTACTTACTTAACGGGCTCCCGACCCGTGAAGAGTCTCTGCCTGAGCCACTGTAGCCTTCCATCCTCTGTGATCCCGGGCACGTTGCTTCCAGTTATCCAGACCAAGCGCTCTGGCATCCGCGATGGCTTGGTCTTTGAAACGGAGGTTCGGTCTGCCTTGTCGTCTCGAACCTGGCGGCTGGGATTCGAAGATTATCTTAGCTGGAGCATTATTGCCCATTCGCTCGGCCACGAGTCAATGTAGTCGACGTATTTTGGCCTTTTGGACTACATCCACATCTTGGTACAGCTCATAGAGTTCGCGGTTGTATCTTCTCCTCCATTCGCCCTCCTCGCGCACAGGATCAAAAATCTGTCCAAGAATTTTTATTTCGAAGGAGCCCAGTATCAGCTCTCGCTTCCTGCCTATCGTCCAGCACTCGGCGCCATAAAGCAGAACTGGCAGGATAAGAGTTCTGTAGAGCATACATTTTGTCCTTCGAGTTAGGAGTTTTGAGTCCAATTGTTTTGCCAAACCGAAGTAGCAGCGGTTTCCTAGGGTAATTCTTCGCCGGATCTCCACTAGGATGTCATTTGTGGAGTTCATATTTACTCCAAGGTAGATAAACTCCTTAACTACCTCGAAATTGTTGCTATCAATAGTGACGTTCTGTCCTAGGCGGTGGACAGATGCTTGTTTGTTTGTTGACAGCATGTACTTAGTCTTGTCCTCATTTACTATAAGACCAACAAATTTCGCCTGTTCTGCAATCGCCGTAAAGCCGCTATCACGGCACGCTGGGAGCGACCGATGATGTCAATATCGTCTGCATACACCAGTAGCTGGACGGATCTGTTGAAGATAGTGCCTTCCGTGTTGACACCTGCCCGGCGCACTATCTGTTCCAGTACGAGATTGAAGAAGTCGCATTATAGCGCGTCCCCTTGCCGAAATCCGGTGCATGCCTGGAATAGTTCGGAGGTGCTACTTCCAAATTGCACGTTTGCCCGCTTGTGGTGCTACAAAAAGACGTCTGCTGACATTATCATGTGCACAGTAGATTTCTAGATTCTAATCAGGAAACATAACGAAAAGTGAGGTTAATACCCTGATAAATCAATTCAAAATCTATCTTGTGTTTAAAAGCGAGCTCTTCCTTGATTCCGAGCTGGATCCACCCCTGCAATTTTTTTTTATTTGTCATCGATTTAAGTACTTCCTTCCTGTTCCGCATTTTAAACTACATTCCAATTGATCCCATCGCCATCTCGATCTCAGTATCGACCCTAAAACATACTTCTGTCAATCAGCTGGCTGCCGATTGAATAACTTTTTCCTCCTAATTTCTGCTTCATGTGCAAGTGGTTTTCGTTTACTGCCTTCAAGTGCAATTGTCTCTTCTGTTATGAATAAAAAAATTGTTGGGAATTTATTAGTGCTTTCCTCAATTGCTGGAGGTTCATATTATCTGGGAACGCATACAGAACGTCAGCGTATACATGCAGATTTTGATAAAACTGCCGCATCCGACACATACCTTTCCTGCAAAAGCTACAATCTTTGGAATGATGTAAGTCCAGCTAGCCACTAATAAACAGTATTCATCACCATTACACTTATTATTCAGATTGAATCGAGACCAGGACTACCAATATTTGGTAGCGTATCTGCAGCAGTTCCAGCTCCCGCTAATGAATCCAAGAACATCGCTGCCACCCCAAGTCGTATAGCGCAGATTATGAAATATGGCTTCCCCGGCCTCGACCACGTGCGATCCTATTCTGATTATGTCCTCTCTTATGATAGGCGCAATCGAGTCGCTCATTGGGTTTTCGAACACCTTACCCCCGAATCGGTGCAACCAAACGATCAAGTCGATCGTTCAAAAAGCGAATTTCGTCCCGACGAAAGTATTCATCCGTTTTTTAGGTCCCAAAACATGGACTACAGGAGATCCGGCTTCGATAGAGGTCACCTAGCAGCAGCCGGTAATCATCGAATGAATCAGAAGCACTGTGACGATACGTTTTTCCTCACGAACATGGCTCCCCAGGTGGGGATTGGTTTCAACCGTGACTCGTGGAACCGGCTCGAGAGTTATGTGCGAAAACTGACTAAGGTCTATCCAAACGTTTACGTTTGCACGGGACCTTTGTACTTGCCGCACAAGGAGGACGACGGAAAGATGTATGTCAAGTACCAGGTGATTGGGACGAATAATGTTGCTGTGCCAACGCACTTTTACAAGGTGATAGTGGGCGAGACACCGGACAAGCACTTGGAAATGGAAGCGTATGTAATGCCAAACAAGGAAATCAGTAACGACACGCCACTGCAAGTGTTCCAAGTTCCACCAGAGACGGTGGAGAGAGCTGCTGGCCTGTTGTTCTTTGACACAATTAATCGCAGCCAGTTGGCCAAGATCAATGGCAAGAAAGTGTAAATTACCGATAGCGAAATTTTTAGATTTAAGTTGATGATTGTACATATTTATTAAATTAGGCAATTATACATCTGGGTACTAAAAGGAATGCTGTTCTTGAAGTCGCATCCCAAGCTGCATATAAAATCGGAGAATTTTTTGTTCCGATGGATACCTCGCTAGGCCAGACTTACACTACGGTACAGTCTACAGTCCGGGTTGGACCTTAGCCTCTTAAGTTTGCATATTACCAACAGTGGCGAACTCCAAGTGCGCACCACCCAAGGCGAGGTCTTCGCCTAATTCGTTGTCCCTCTGGGACCTCTCGGAGACATTTTTCAAAACAAACACCCATTCATCTTCTTTCCACGCTTCAAGTGGTTTATTAGTAATATAGTTAAATGTGTATAATTAGGAGAATTAAAAATGCGAAACAGAAGAAAAGTATGAGCGCTCCTTCAGAGACCAAGTTACATATTTTGTTAGCGTGCGCGCCGCGTATATGCGTATCTTACTTCCGCGAAAGTAAAATTGGGACTTAATACAACGAATTAATGAAAAATGTGAGTGAAAACGTGTTGTCGGTTGACTGGGAGCGTTTTAGTACTCTTGCTGCTCGTTCTGGCTTCGAACGTCATCTATTTTCAGGATCATCTTCACCAACTGTGTGGCCAAGAGGATCTGTTGCTTCTTGGAATGCAGAGACTCGACCACGTGATGGTTCTTCATGTCGGAATCACCAGTCATCATGCAGTCCACGCCCAGGCTTGGGCACTTCTCGGCAATTTGGCGGGATTTCAGCTCTGACAAGGTCTCAATGGGATGCAGACCACTGTTTTCGGCCAAGGCCAGGGGGATATTTTCCAAGGCCACGGCGAAGGAACGGAAGGCATACTGTTCCAGGGTTGAGAGCTGATCGGCTTCCTTGGCCACTGCTAAGGAGCAGCTGATTTCTGCTGCGCCACCTCCGTAGACGATACGAGAGTCCTGCAAGAAAAACAAAAGTTTAGTTGCAACGAGGAGCTACAATTTCGCCGCTTCTTACCTTAATCAAGGACCGCACAACACAGATGGCGTCGTGGATGGAGCGCTTAGCTTCGGCGATGATCATCTCGTTGCCTCCGCGCAGGAAAATAGTCACTGCCTTTGAGTTCAGGCACTCTTCGATAACCAACATCTTGTCCTTGGAAGTACCGAAAGCTGTTAAGCGATATTACAATGTCATAAACATTACAATCAGATGGCAGCTAACTTACCCAGCTCCCTGACGAGTCCAGCTTTGCCTAGTTTTTCTGCAGAAAGCTCTTCGAACCGAGGGACGATGCGGCCCCCAGTAGCGATAGCAATCAACTCAATCTCAGGTCCACCAACCCAACGCACAGCCGGCAGATCGTGCTGCAAAAGCAAGTGATTGGCTTCGTCGTCAAAGCCCCACTGGCAGATAGCCAATGTAGCGCCCGCATCCTTCACGTTCTTCACCATTGTGGCGAACTTCTCCTGTTCGTACGCCCGCAATGCTTTGTAGTCTTCGGCTGAGGTGACATCCAACTTATGCTTGGTCTTTGGCTTTGGTGGTTCAAATGGGCAGGTGAGGATGGCCAGCTTGACATTCTTCAATACTTTCGGCATTTGAGCGTGACTCATTGTCTTGTCGATGACAACACCCTTCACCAACATGGAGTCCTCCATGCGACCACCGACCTTGGTCTCGATTTTGATCAATTCAAAGTTGACATCCTTTGCCGCGATATCGGCCACATTGAGGACAGCGTCGACGGCCATTTCGGCCATTTGACGATGGCACTTGTTCACGATCTTGCTGCCCAAGGTTGTCATCGCAATCTGGATGAGGGGTTCCTTGTTCTTCGGATCCACGGGAAAGGGTTCGGCGATCGATTCCAACTGCTTGACGGCGCACTGCGCTGCCAATTCAAAGCCATCGGCAATACGAATCGGGTGGATGCCACGATCAATAAGGCTCTCGGCTTGTTCGAGGAGGGCACCAGCCAACACTACGACACCGGTGGTACCGTCACCGATTTCATCGTCTTGCGACTGACTCAGTTGTACCATCAGTTTGCCGATTTCGTGCTCGACCTCCATCAGTTTCATGATGGTGGCGCCATCGTTGGTCACTGTCACATCACCATCGGGACTGACCATGATCTTGTCCAAACCCTTCGGCCCGAGCGAGGTCTTCAGGGTCGATGCAATTGAGCGTGCGGCCATAATGTGAGTCTGCAGAGAAAATGTTTGTAAAGAATACGCTTGAGTTGAGTGTTCAAAAAATGTAGGATCGAGTTGGAGTTTTACACTACGGACAAACAAGTTAGGCGACTTATTCCAAACTATCTTCTTTTTTAGTGGTAATGAGTCATCAGTAGCAGATGTCACTTTTTCAAGCTTTACGTTCCATTTGCTGTTAAATTTCAAGCAAAAGAACTGCAACTTACTTAATGAAAGGGCGGACCATCAAACTCTGAATAAAATTTGCGATTTCTGTTTACCGTGCGAAGATTGATTAAACGCAGCAGCAGACACCCCTCTGGTAGACCGCTACAACAATAAAAGAAACAAATTGTGCAAACTAGATAGTCTGTCCCAAATCTGATGCAAGAGCATTATTTCCTTGTTCTGCACATTTTCAAACCCAACTTCTCCTGCAAACACAATCCATCTTTCTTTGAAAATCTAACTTGTCTTCTTCACATGTCGGTGAAATGTTTTTTTTTTGACATAAAATGAGTCAGACGCTTCATAACCTCAATGGCGTGTTAAACAAACCCACAGCCGTAGACAGAAATCTAGATTCTTCGAGAAATATCAATGAAAAGTTTAAACTTTTGGGATACATCAAAAGTTTTTATTATTCTTGATTGCAATAGATGTCTTATGACCGCAAAAAGGTTTACGATTTTACAGAGAATGAAAAAAATTAAAACATCTGGAAGGTTCCATAGAGTTCGCGGGGGCTATTTTGTTTTGGTAACTTTGGCACGCCCAAATTTCATTGTTTCAGTTTTTATACTTCAAACGAAGTTACTTTGAAATATCTTAGCTGATAGGTTCTTCCTTTTAAACACTTTTTCTTGTAGAATCTGAAATATTAATTCACCTTGATGGCATCGGTTCCTGTAATCCTCTTTTGGCTTTCCTGGTCACGCAAAATGATGAAAGGTCTGCCATATTCGTCGAAAGCGAATGTTCCCGGAAAACCACTCATTTTTTAAAATATAGATTTCCTGAAGGATGCACAGATATTTGCAGATTTGTTTTACAAACTTTTCAACGCGATGGAACGAATAAATTTCGGAGAACACAAGAAAAGAAACTCACAAGACCGGCCGTCACGGTGACAGTTGAATGGTGCTATATCGATCGCAGCGCAGGGAAATTGTACATGCTGCGGTTTGTATGTGAAACTGCGGAAAAGGTATTCTTATCGGGTGTGTTCAGACTTGCTCTGGGGTGCGCTCAGGGAAATTAATGTGGGTAAGAGTTAAACCTGCAAATTGGAGATGATTCCCCATCGATTCAATCGCCTCATAGACTGGTTCTGCCTTGATTATTACTTTCAAATGATTCACGTTACTATTATGATGCAATCTATGCTTTGGAGTGAAAGATATCTTTAAAGCTAAGGGAATTATGAACTTTAAAACACAAGGGGAAAGTCGGTGCACGGAAATAACGTCATTTTAATACTTAGTTTATGATAACGTCACGGGAAATAACTTCGCATTGGAAACAACTTCACCTCGAGTAGGAAATAATTCCACTATTTTTATTTGAAGATATTTCCCACTGGAAATAATTTCTTCTAACACGCGACGACAAGCCCAAAATTCATAAACATTCGAAAATATATGGGGGGCATTCTGCCCCATGCAACCCCCCTGCTTGGGGGCCTTGTCACTGGAGGTGGGAGTAGGTGCGAGGTGGGTGTATGTAAAGTTGTTACAATCCTTATAAATAATTCAATTTTAATTTTGTTTTCCAGTTAAGCTTGTTAGTACCAGAGATGAAAGAATAAAAGAGATGTATATCTTTCGTACATCTATCCCCCCAAAACCCATTTGTTTACATTGTTGTTTTTGTAATTTCAACCCCCGTCTGTGAATACGTGTGAGCTACAAAAAAGCATGTTGCATGGCCGGCCAACATTCCTTTTGCTTTTATGGGCATCGCGCTGTTCAATTGTTTTGTGTTTGGTATTGAACTTGTTTGGTTTTTGTTGAGGCTTCGATTAAAATAAAAAAAAAAGTGAAATACAATTATTGGAATAGCGAATTTTTGTAGTAAAGTCCAATTCATGAACTCACATATACTAGAAAAGAAATGTGCATATGTGCATGACTTCATGAATTTTTCGGGAAAACAGCTTGTAGGCAGCCGCTTTTCCACTGGAAAGATATATATCTCTGTATTCCATTATCTTTGTTGTAGGCAGCCGCCTTTCCACTGGAAAGATATATATCTCTGTATTCCATTATCTGTGCTTTGTGCCTATTAGTTATGCGGAGTTCACATCATAGTTCATTTTAAGAATTTTAAATGGAATTCCTGTAGTAATTGCGTTACAATGCCAAATAATTTAATATAATAATTTTTTTTTATGTCGTGGGGAAAATATTTTTTTAGTTTTAGTTTTTTTTTTTATAATCTGTGATTAGTACGTAAAATGTATATTTGCACAATAATATAATTATGGAAGTATGCATTTGTTATATTGAAAAAAAAAAAATTTTTTTTTTTTTTATATTATTACTATTCTATTCTAAAATTTGTATACACTTGGATTTTTCTAGTAAAGATTGCTCTTTATTTTACTCGTAACGAAAAAAAAAGAGTTTTGATCACTTTTCGTATTCCAAAAACTCAAATAGTGCACTTGTTAATTAATAATAAGGTTTATGAAAAAATCTGTGCACATTTTAAAACACATTGTTTTAAAATCTGTAAAAGAATTATGTCTATGGAAAACGAAATAAAGCGTCCGAATACCAACAATTAACAAAACAATTTGAATTCTTACGTTCGATTGAATACACAAAATCTGAAATCAAATTACAGAACCCACTAAAATACAACATTATATTAGGCCTGTTTTTTTGGGCTTCGTTCTCAGCAAAGCAAAGTAAAGTAGGATTTTCAGCACGCAATTACAACAACTACGCTCTACTTGACACTTCGAGACCCGAAGTAGTTATTGTAATTTGTGTTTTGAAAATCCTACTTTACTTTGCTTTGCTGAGAACGAAGCTCAACAAAACACGACTATTGTCTTTTTGTTTTGCATTCCGATAATCATATTTTTTTTTGGTTTAAAATAAGAATAGCATTTGCATTCTTACTGTTCCTAATTAACATTATTCAACAATGTTAAGTGTTATTAAACTACAAAATTTCCAATCATACATTGATTTTGTACAAATATGGTGTTAAATAAATGAATTTGAAAACATTCACCCTAATAGAAATTTATACAATATTCATGAACATTTACTAAAATTCGATTTTGTCTAGTGGAAGCTTGGGTTAACCTGCACGTTGTTGACTCATTTTTGGAACAACCCCCACGAATTTCATTTATGCATTTTGCTGTCAAAAATAGAATTCATACAAACAAAATTAAAAATAAACTGGATAGAGGACGAATTAAGCTATCTAAAAAACCATACTCAACACTTACTTTTTTTACATTTATTGTTATAGATTCATTTATATATTGTTTGTTATTGAAATAATGCTACCCGACGGCTTTTAATACACGTATTCACATTGAGGAAAAAAAAGAGAGCGTGCGAGAGAGCTGTCATTCAAAATTTGAGGCGATAATCGGGTGGGTGCACTGAAAGTCGACTGTCTAGTTTGGTTAGTTTATGCACTGCTCTATAATACAAAAATAATGCAACTAGTGCAAAATATTCAACAAAGAAATTCTATATTTCAGCCTAAATCAACCTTTGCGATTATTAGCGGTCGATTCATCACAGTAGTCGCCACAACGTCATATAAAAAACGTGCACAGTGAAAGTAATCAAAAGAATTAGGTCAAACAAAATATAAGAACCGTTCACACTGGAATTTCGCAACTTGCTGTTTGTGATTATCAGTTAATTAGTTCGGTATTTTTACAGAACAGTTTCCACTAGAACAAGTGTTTGCCTTTGCCTACACTAAACTTTACTTTGAAAAAAATAAAAAAAATCACAATTTTTTTCGGTTATCAAAACACAAACGGATTTTATTTTTCGACACAACAAATAGTGAAATGGATACGAACGCTTCATTCGAGGACGAAATTCAGTCAATAAATCCAGACTATGACTTGATATTCAGTAAATCCGATGAGACTCGTTTGAATCTATCCCCGCCAGCATTTGAAGCTCCTAGAGAACATTCACCACGAAAAATGCAATTAATCTCCAGATTGAACAATATAATTGGCAACAAACCTGTCGGAGAATTACCTTCGCACAAAGATTGGGAAGAAACTGATTCTGTTGAGAATGAAACAATTGCAATGATGCGGACAATGGGTCTAGAGCCGAGCATCGACCAAGCACCAGATGAGGGTCGCACCATATCGACTGTTCCCACCAACGACGATGTAATTATCATGCGAAATGGCCGCAAAAAGATGTCCGTATTCATGTCGAACTCATATTTCAAAATGAAACCACGGTCGGAACCTTCTTTTGACACGGATGAAGAGGATAATCCGTCGTGTAGCACTTCGGACTTGTCTGATGGCGGCTACATGTACGTACCGATTGAAGGGAATACGTCCAATGAAACTGAAACAACAACAGTGTCGGAAGATAGTTTCAAAAAGCAACCGGATACGCAGAGTCGTCAGGACAATAAAAACGATGAGTTGAGTTGGCGACGCAGGAGCCCCAAGCCAGAAGTTACCCAAGACTTTGGAAATAGTAAACACAAATCCGTTCGATCGAAAGACGTATTAAATAACAGCAGCGGCAGCAGTGGCAGTAGTAGTAGTTGGTGGAGATCAGCTAATAGCAGTTCTGATACAAAAGATGACAATAACTGGCGTCTTGGCAGTAAACCAGCCGAGATTCAGAAGGAGGAACCACAGATTGCCGTCAAACCAGAACATGTAGTGAGTAATTGCGAAAGTCCGTTCTTGAAACCAAAAGAACTGTTTATGAAGAAGAGAACCCAGATGATACAACAGGCGCTTGCCAACTATAAGCCTTAACACAACCTCATTCTCAATTTTTTTCTTTTTCAAAGTAAAATTAAAATTAATTTTATTATTAAATTAAAAAAGGCGTGTTGAACTTACAACGGAAACTCTCAACAAATTGATTGGCATTCTCCGTTACGAACAAAAAAAAAAGAATGGATTTTACTTAAATTTCTAAAAAAAAAAAATAGTTTTAAGTTTATTTAGGCAGATTTACTACGTTAGTTCAGAATGGTGTGAATGGTTCGCAATTTCTTTTTAATTTTCTATGAGAAGAGCATGGTCGATGTACGTTGCTGGTATCAAGGAGGTGAAATGTGTACTGTGTACTTGTAGAAAATTTTTTAAGTGAATGACTGTTGTCAAAGTTATAACTCTTAGTCCTAAAAATAAAACTGTTGCGGGGGCATCTAAATCCATTACGCAAATGCAATTCTAGTGTGATGTGCAAACCTCCATTCCGCGCATATGCATTGCTTTAAAGAGTGTGTTCCTAATTCTGTTATCTGTTATAAACCGTGTAAGTTGGAGAAGTGGGCCCTAATCACGTAACTTTTCAAACGATAATCATCGAAGGGGTAGACCTCCAAAACAAGCAACTCGGTGTAAGAGTTTCAGAGCGACATTCAGTTAAGTATCCACAAATAAATGTGATTGCATATAGTTGCATAAGTATTTTTAAGGTACTGCTCACGTTTGTACATAGAGACTTACATGTTTTACATTAGCCAGCAAAGTAGCGAACGAAATTGTTTGATAAATATAAACGACTCTTTGAATTCCAGGAAAGAGTAGAAATTTCCCCGAACTATCGATAATTTTCAATACACATTATTGCTTGACTTGAGTGCGCATTTCATGGCCTTGTGACATTTTATGGTAAACAACAACAAACCGGCTTTTCATAGGAAGTATGTGCACTTAAAATCCATGTGTTGTCGTTTTCCATGGAAATTTGAAAGAATGGGATGTCTTATGTCTATTGCGGCGGGCACAATAGTTATTACATTTTTTGTTCGGAATTTAAAGATACTACACATTGGCGAATTTATGCCGAAAAATATTCGGAATTACGGTATGAAAAACGATGCTAAAACCAACATGGGATGTGCCTTCTTGTAAAACCGACGAATGAACTGTAGAAAATGCATCGCAAGAACGCGTCATACACGCCAGAACGTGGACATACTCTTAAAAGCACATCAAAGCAAAGCTTTTGCTCTGATAATGCATCTGAAGGAAGGTTGAATTTATTGTTTACCATCCTCCGTTCTTTATCAACATTTTATTGACATTTTATAACCATAACTTGCCATCCACTCAACAAATTTAACTTAATTCATCAAAAAAATCAATCAGCATGAGAATATTCTTGCTTACAATTAAATAACTAAATGCTTCCATATTTGAATAATTATCCTATTTATGGTATTCTCAAATAAAATATAAATAAGAAAGTATAGTTAATTTTCCGATTAATATTATTGTGCAGGTCCATCCACCATCTTCATTATAATTATGCAATAAATAAAACTACAATTGTATTTACATTTTATATACACTTTGTAAGAAAGATAAACAATTGGTGAAATATTTTTGAAAAAAACTTAATTGCAAATGTAAGTTTAGAAAAATACATATCTCAAAAGAGGACTTAAATTTCATTCACACTCATCAGTAAACAAGCAATACGTGACAGCAACGGCGTTTACTAAAAAATGTGAAATTCTCATTGCATCATTGGTTGTTGTCTGTCTATCCCTAACAAAACAACATATCACTTCATTTTAACTTTAAATCGTAAGAATCTGTAGATGACGTCCACAAATACTCAATAGTTGTTGTAGAATCAACGTTTCTTGTCCATGAATACGTTTCTTCTTTTGATCACTAGCATCTGTCATTTTGATGACATATTTTCAGCCCCAAATAAAAGCTACGATCACTGTAATTGCCGTTTTAACTATATTATATAATGGCGACTTCATTTATATGGAGTCGGCATACAATTCCAATCTTGTGGCAGATCGGCTTGAGCTGTTATACGGCATTCGTCGCAAACTTTTGCACTCCCGCGACTCCAATAACTGACAGATCTTAGCGTTTTGAATCATTGTGCGACTGATTGATAAGTCACGGTATGTCAGTCGTGAACAATGGCTCCACTTGAATTGATCGCACTTGCGCTTGGTCTACATAGTCATGTTTTTATCCAAGATTACAGAGAAAGAACAAATTAGCAAAATAGCAAGTGACGAGGAACAGCTCGCCAGTTTTGTTGGCAAGTTTCTTGAGCCCACTTTAAATATAAGTTGTGCCCACATACTTCCTGAGCGAATGTTGAATAAACACAATACCTCTCACAGCAATGCAAAATAACCATAACGTTAAACCAGCAATTTTCAAACCGCGCGAAAAAATTCAAATATCAGCGAAACAAAATACAAATTCATACAGCTTTTGCTTTCCGGTAGTACGGATTATTTATTGCGCCATCTAAAGTAAATTAAACCCCTATCACCTAGATCGACCCATGACAGACCAATTAAGGCCTTTTATATTTGGCGTAAGTGAACAAGTGAACTTATTTTTCGTAATCATCGCCTGATTTTCATTTTCGCGACAGCTGCATTCACTATCCGATGCTTGTGACGTGACAAATGATCAACCTTCTCTCCCTGAAATGCTGCGCTCACAAAAAATGTTTGGTTAGGTAAAGGTAGGCAACGTCATTTGTTAATCAACTAAATTATTAATTATTATCAATCCTCTTTTAAATCTTATGCCTTCTTACTCGATACGATGGAATTGAATTTCGTATAGCTATACATCTCCCTTTTTTAATAAAACCATTCTGGAGAACATAAAAGTTATATACATTTTTTGTGTCTACCTTTGTACAAGTTTGGCCGTTACTTATTATTGTTATTCTTTTCATTAGTGTTAAATGTTTAACTAAATGGTATTTGAAGTTAAACTTTGTTAAGACTTTTTAGGAAACTGACTGTAATAAATTCATTGAAAGACGAAAAATGTTTAAAAATTGTTAAAGACTGGTTCATTGATGAACAATTTTAAAAATGTATAGTGTTCATAGTTATGACTTTATATAGTTTTTAATGTGTGTAGTGATAAGCCAGAGAAAGAAACACGGCAATATTGGACTATAATAGACTCGAGTATAACTAAAAATAAAGAAAGAATTATGTTTTGATATTTGAAGATTCCTTTGTTTTTAATTTTTGCCTTCTTAGGTCAACAGAGACTTTTCATTGTGCCGGAGGTTTTCGCTAAACGCGGAAAAGAAGCCAACATCTAAAGGAAGTATACCTAACTACAAGGTGGGCCAAAAGAAGTCATCCGATGTTGTTTGGCTCTCATTTTTTTTCTAAATGAAAACCTTTTGGTTATGTTTATTTGAACCTTTAGAATGTCTACCTTTGTACAAGTTTGGCCGTTACTTATTATTGTTATTCTTTTCATTAGTGTTAAATGTTTAACTAAATGGTATTTGAAGTTAAACTTTGTTAAGACTTTTTAGGAAACTGACTGTAATAAATTCATTGAAAGACGAAAAATGTTTAAAAATTGTTAAAGACTGGTTCATTGATGAGCAATTTTAAAAATGTATAGTGTTCATTGTTATGACTTTATATAGTTTTTAATGTGTGTAGTGATAAGCCAGAGAAAGAAACACGGCAATATTGGACTATAATAGACTCGAGTATAACTAAAAATAAAGAAAGAATTATGTTTTGATATTTGAAGATTCCTTTGTTTTTAATTTTTGCCTTCTTAGGTCAACAGAGACTTTTCATTGTGCCGGAGGTTTTCGCTAAACGCGGAAAAGAAGCCAACATCTAAAGGAAGTATACCTAACTAAAGAAGTCATCCGATGTTGTTTGGCTCTCATTTTTTTTCTAAATGAAAACCTTCGATTCTGTTTTTTGGTTATGTTTATTTGAACCTTTAGAATTTTATTGGTCTGGTCGAGAAGATGATATCCGGCCAAATGGGCGCCGTCACAATTGATTGTCATACGGGCTCGTTTTATGGCATTTTTCATCAGTTCGGCGAGAACTTCAGGCGACAGATTCTCGCGCTCGTGTCGAATGTTGTCCTTGAGGGCTTCTAGGGTCTCGGGCTTGTAGCTCCGTCCTGTTGGAACCACATGTCCTCCAGTCCTAATTCGTCCAATTGTGGCAGAAACAACTCGGTTAACATGGCCATATAGCGTGCACCGTCCACTGTTGTCGTTTGACCAGCGGCATTCTCGAAAAAAAAAATGGCCCGATGACTACTCCAGTGTGAACAGCGCACCATGCAGTAACTTTGAGCGGGTGTAATGGCTCCTCGTGCATTACTCGTGGGTTTTCGGTGATAGTTTTGCTTGTTCACGTACCCGCTGAGGTGGAAATGAGCCTCAACGCTTATTATGATTTTAGTCGGGAATTGTTACGCAAAAAAATAGACACGATTATTCCGCGTTCTTGGGGAGTGTATCGCTCCATGGCTTGTTCACGTGTATTCTACATCTGTCTAGTCCACAAATGTCAAAACAGATTTGACATTGGCGGCCATTTTAAAATAAACATCTTCCAATAGGGTGATCTATTTTGGCCCACCTTGTCCTACTCATCATTTCCGTCAGAGACAAATCATACTGAGACTATTAACCCCGGCCCGATTTCCCGTTACTGCCTACAAGCTATCTTTTTTTTTTTTGGTCACGATTTGGTGCGTTAGTATGATTTGTCTATGATTTCCGTGTCTTGCCTCTTAATATTCGATTGGGCGCGCACAGAGCACTTGTTTTGCTCTCAGAGCACTTTTTATTTTGGTCCACTTTTTTGTAAAAATGTACTCAAAAGAAACCCTAATTGACTCAATTTTTATTTGCAAATAACTTTAACTCCATTGAACGGTTAACAAGCAATTTGATTTTGGTGTTTTTTAAGCAAACTTTGCCGAAAAGTTCTCCTTTAGATTTTCCTCCAACTTCTTCGGGTCGGTAACGGGCATTTGACATACTTTATTGTGGCAAATGTACACAGTGGGCTTGCCATTGACCATTTTGAACTTGTCCTGCGCCTTTATTGGACTGCTTGCCGTTGACTTCCCTGGATCAACGTGCAAGATAATCATTCCGGGAATGTAAAACCTTTGACAGATCTCTACGAATTGTTGTGTTGTTTTAGTTTCTGGACCGACAACCGCGACCAAATCGAGCCCCAGCTCGTGCAACAACAAGCTCGACATCATCTCGGGCAGAACGTAGCCAAATGGATCGGTTGTGGAGAAGTAATCGAAGAGCTTCTGTGACTTTTGTCGATAGTTGTCATCGTCAAAGTAGTACGAGAGTAGAATTAGATTACGTGCTGAAACGCTATTGCCGCATGGCTCAGCGCCATCGCTATCTAAAAGGCGAGCAATTAGAAGACATTCATATGAATTTTAAGTGGATACGCACCTTCCTTGAGTCTGACAACAACATTGGGAGAATTCGCTTGCGAATAGAAGTAGGCGCCATCTTTGTCGTCCCAGAATAGTAAATCCTGGACGTCCTGAAGGTCTTTAGCCCACTGCAAAACATCGCCATCCAGCGACGCTTTGTAGTAGTCCAGCAGGCCCTTGATCAGGAACGAGTAGTCGTCTAAAAAGCCATTAATGGGCTGCGATCTGAAAAAGAAAAAATAGTTCTAGAGGAAGTGCTTGCTTTTGAGTTGTTCGGTTCTTACGAAACGTCTGCCAGCTCTTCACCGCTCCCGTAGCACGAACGCAATATGATGTTTTTTTCCTTGTCGAACAGTGAATTTCTGACAAACCTATACAAATCCCCGGCGGCTTGCATGTACTCGGCCCTCTTCTCGCTGCCACAATTGGCCAGTTTAGACAGACCGGACAAAACCAAGCCGTTCCATGAGGCAATGATCTTCGTGTCTAAATGAGGCCTCGGACGCATGTCCCTGATTTCATGCAGAATGCCATTTGTGGTCCGCAGAACCTCTTTAAGCTGTTCCGGGGTCAATTCGAACTTATCACAAGTCTCTGCAGTCGATTTGCGGACAATGAGAATATTCTTCGCCGTCAAATGACCATGTGGGTCGCTGGAAGGGTCAACATTACCCACCTTTCGCACATCATAGTGATGGCAGTAGATCTTAAAAACCTCATCCTCCTTCATTGAGTATTTATCGGCATTCTTTGTGATTGCATCACGAATCTCCGACCAAGTCCATGCGTAGAAGGAACCCTCAATTTTGACTGTATCATCAGCTGTGGGCAATGAATCGGCATCCTCTCCAGAGAAGAACCCTCCTGAGGGGTGACGCAGATCTTTCATAATGTAGCGGAAGATCCCATCGGCAAAATCCAAGTAAGTTTTGTCCTTTGTCAGCTTGTAGGCATTCGAATAGGAAGCCATCAGCTGACCCTGGTCGTACAGCATCTTCTCGAAATGGGGAACGTGCCACTTTCTGTCCACCGAATAACGTGCAAATCCACCAAATACATGGTCATGTATGCCTCCATGACCAATCTTCCTCAATGATCGTGTAGCCATTCGGAGGACATCCTCATCCTTGCACACTATATAAGCGTGGAATAGAAAGTTCAGCCTGGAAACTTCAGGAAATTTTGGATGATCTCCAAATCCCCCGAACTGGTTGTCATGTCTGTTTTTGAAGATGCGCACTGCCTCTTGTAGCTTCGCTTCAGCACTGCCAGGCTCAAAGCCAGCATTACTTGATTTCTCTGTCAGTGTGCTGCGAATGGCTTCGATGACCTGAAGACCAGTGGCGGACAGTTCCGTCTTATCTGTCTTCCATCGATCTGCGATGGTCTGCAAAACTGTCATAAAGCCAGGCATTCCCCACCTGCTCTTTGGGGGGAAGTAGGTTCCTGCTGTTATCGGCGCCAAATCCGGTGTTAGCCAAACGGACATCGGCCAGCCACCACTGCCATTCATCATCACGACAAAATTCATATAAATCTTGTCTATGTCTGGTCGCTCTTCGCGATCCACTTTGATATTGACAAAGTTGTCGTTCATAATCTTGGCCACTTCGTCGTTCTCGAAGGACTCATGCTCCATGACGTGACACCAATGGCACGTGGAATATCCCACCGACAGAAATATCATTTTGTTCTCATCGCGTGCCTTTTGTATTGCCTCTTCACCCCATGGATACCAATCTACGGGATTGTGAGCATGCTGCAGCAAGTACGGTGATTTTTCTTGTGCCAATCGATTGGTGTGCCCTGGTACACTTTCTGCCATTGTTCGTCTTATGATTGTGCTTTGTAAAATACACTGGATTGGGTTTCTGCAAAGGAATGAATTTGTAACTGCTCTCAGGTGGCTGTGCAAACGAACTTACCTTGCAAAGTTATATAACTCTGGGCTCCGAATGAGAGACACCGAACTAAACAAACGCGATTTGAATGAAATTATACGACTGCTGGTGCGATAGATGTTCTGAAACATAGCAAGTAGGGAGTTCTGCGAGCGGATTACCAGCCTTCAGTTGTTGCATTCCCTGCCGCTTTAAATAAGTGGATTCCAGGAGACTTGAGTTCTTCGATTTGTATATAAAATTAGATCAGGTGAACACAGTTATTTAGTGAAAGTCTTAAAGGTGTAGCACAATGAATGACGACGTAACATGTTTATGTTTATATTTGACATTGAAGCATCCCATCAGCTGTTAGTTATTTATGAAGAATTGACAGACAGATGGCGATAAGTGTAATTGGGGGCAATACTAATAGCAGAAACAACATTCAAAATTGTTATTTATTTTTATGTAAAAATGTAATAGAAGCGATATTGGAATAGACTTAGTGGGATTGTGTATATGCTAAGGAAAAATTGCAAATAACATGCCGCTACGTCAGGATTTTCACGATTTTCCTTGTGAATTTCGGGAAAGTTACAATCCGGAGTTTTTTTTTATTTTTTATTTTTGTCGGACGCCCCGGGTTTTTCGTCTTTGGACCATGCAAAGATTAAGATACCAACTCCTAGACCGACGGAGATAGGAATTCCTAAAAAAATGGCCCATTTTCAATTGTTTTTCTCGGCTCAAATCAAACATCTTATCTCAGCTAAAGTGAAGTAAAACAATCAATCTCAACTCCCTGAAGTCAGTCTGATTGATATTTTATTTATTATCGCGTCAGTTTGGGAATCTCGGTTTTGCAATTTTCGTGAATTTACGCCCTTAGGCCCGATTCTGGAGTGAAAATCCGCGATTCGGCTATAAGCGCCCGAAAACACAAAAAAAAACATGAAAAAGCCATCAAAAATCAAATTCTTTTAAAACTGCAACTTGCGTAGATTTTTTTAAACAATTTTCCTGTTAAAAATGAAATAAATGATATCACGATTGCGTGCCACATTGCCAGTGGTTTTGTTAATAATTTATTTCCTTAATAATCTTTGGTCCGAGTCCAAGTAGTAACGGTGGGTATATAATATTTTTAAAGAAGAATATTTTCTTCAGAGGCCCATCGTGGAATTCATACAAGATTGATTCCTATTCCAATCCGAAAAGCTTTGATCATACACTTCCATATAATAAAACGCATATCCCTTTCATTAATTATGGTTTAATTTATTCAAAGATGTGTTGCATGGACTTCCGAGTCACAAACTTACAAATAACTGTTCAAAGAAACTCTTTTATTCTTACAATATAGGTTCAATTCAAAGCACACAAAGAAGTCAATTTTGTATCTGATCTGTTTGTCTTATCCTGTTTTATACAATAAAAATCTGTGTTTCGTTCAAAAGAAGTTCGATATCTTAAATTCTACTAAATGTATGTACGCTTGTGCCTTTCTGCAAAGTCTGATGAACCCTTAAACTATACATCTTAAGTTAGCATTGTTATATCACTTATTTGAAGAAACAAAAAAATAGAATCCATCGTCCCCTAGCAAGACTCCTTATTGCAGTCGACAAAATTGCTAAACTCCGTCGAGTTTGGCGGTCCTTCACTGTATAAATACGTTACGGGCCACAGTCGGGCAGCAGTGAAATCGCTCAGGCTTTGCAAGCCACCAGGACGTGGTGGCCGCTGAAAAGCTGTGCTCGGTTTCTTCTTGTCCTTGTGATGTGGAGATATCGTGATGGCCGAGTGCGTGTTCGTCGTCTTATTGCCGGGATAGTAGCGATCGCTGCACTTCCTCCATTGATCCGGTTCATCTCCAACAAAGCACCTTTAGAAGGGAATACAGAAAATTTAGTAAAAGAAGCCTTGGTATTTTTTGCAACCCCTACCATGGGTAATCGAACCCCTGAGAGTATCCGCAGGGGTGGTCCGCCTTGCAGCAGTAGTCCCACGAGCCAATTTCGCCTCCGTCGATTTCGCAGGAGTAGAAACCAGTCACGATGTTCTTTTCGCAGGGACTGCTGACTCGGCACGGCTTACCGGACACGGTGTAATGGCGCCACGTGACATCGCCTTTTTGTGTTGGTAAAGGATGTTATAAAATTTTATAAATTATGTGTAACTCTACAACTACTGTACAAGGAGCCCCAAAAGGAAATCCGTTGTGTAGGTCTTTCATTCTTTCAAGGGAAACTTTTGCATGGGGGAATTTGTATTTACATCATTGCTGCTCTCTGAGACTCGAAAGGCCGAAAGACATTCTATTTACATTGTTTTTACTATCATAAGGGTGCATTTCGGAATAGTGGACTTGTGTATAAAAGCTTACATGCTAGAGTTTACAAAAATACGGTTTACAGAACAGTTTATGTCTTTGTTCTCAGGTAGGTTGATGCTAAAGACAGTTGATGCGCTGTACAATTTACGTGCAACATCTTAGAATTTTAATTTTACCCGGTTCGCGGAATATGTCCATTCGGCGATCGTTGTTTACTCGAGTGCCACCGATGGTGTTGACCTTGTCGCGGCATGTCCAATCGAAGGGGTTCCATGCGAAGAGCCAGTAGTCACGGTCGTGCGTGTGTGTATAGTGGATATTGAGCTTGAGTTCGGTTTGGTCCAGGTCGGACATTTCGCAGTTGAAGGTCGTCGCCTGGGAGCTGCAAGAAAAAGACGCAACATGAGAACTCTCTTCAACCAGACGGCTCTGAAGGGGGCTCACCCAAAGCTGAAGGAGTAGCACTTGAACGGGGTATTGTCCCGGTAGCGTATGCACTCATTTTTGCACTCCAGTTCGGTGGGAACAGATATTACTTTCTTAATGGCTATTGAAAGGAGTTTCGCGGGTGATCCGTATCCGAGGTAGCACACTGCTGAAAAGTGGAGGTAAATGGTCGTGTCCTTGCATGCCGAAGCAAATATCTTACATTTCTTGTGCTTTTCGTCGACGATTGGCTGAATTTCACAGCCGTGTCCGTAGCTGGCGCGTTCGAAGACATCAAACCCGGGATCCAATATCAGGTGGCGCTGTTTGTCCATGTCCCGCACGGGCCAGTCACTCAGTTGGCAGTTGTCAATAACACCGCTAAGCCCGCGGGGACCGTACCTGAAGGCGAATGCGCGGCAGGTGAATTTCGATGATTTTATGCATTCCAGCTCGCACTCGCCAATGGAGCGGACGGTCAGTGAGTCGCGGACTATGGACTTGTAGAATCGGGTGGCATCAATCGCCCTAAAAAAGCATTCTGCGGGAAATATGTGCCAGTCAGTTTATGGAATGTGGGAAGCAAACTAAGTCACTTACGTGCATTTCTGGGATCTGACAGAGCTGTCGTGTCACTTCTCGATGGGTGCCTACACACGTCCAAGTCGTCCGCCATCGAGTAGATGTCATAGTCCCGGTCGGGCTCAATATCTACGTAGTAGTCCAAGTGGTTCACCGGCCGATCGCATAGCATGCAGTTGTCCCGCCCAGCTTGAGTATACCTAAAAAGAAAAGCCATAAGCAGTTGCTCTTCGATAGCTGCCGTCCTAAAACCCACCTATAGCTGTACGTCTGACAGCTGAAGCCGTTCTGGTTCGAACACAATCGCTCACACTCCGTGATCGTTGGCACTGTGTACGCGTGCTTTATGGCAGTCTTATGCAGTCGAAAACCTTCGCTGGTCTTTGCCGAGCATTCTGCAAAAAAAGTGTCAAAGAAATATACAAAACTGGGTGAATGGGCCATCACTTACCATCTGGTCCGGGCCTTCGTGTCCACTGGTAATTGTAGTCATACCGATCTCTATCAGAATCGTCTCCGTGCCCACCGTACCTCGAACCAGGATAGTTCCAAACGGAGTTGGGCTCCCGCGGAGGCTCTCTAGATCCACCTAAGTCAAAGTAGTTAAACCCATGTGGGTCCTTTCGCCGGTGATCGTCCTTAATGCCCCAGTAGCTGGAGTGCTTCGTGTTAGTCGAATGACCACCATAGCTGCCACCATACGAGCCCCAGTCAGATTCGATTCCAATCAGGTACGGAGTGTACTTCGATGGCGGCTTCTTGTAGCCAATCTCATCGCGGTCCAAGTATCCTCCATGCGAAGATGGCGGCTGTGGTTCGTGGTGCGGCCGATAGGGCGAGTAGTCGGGCCCCGGACGGTATGGCGGACGGTAACGATCACCTCGATCGGGGTCTGGGCGCGAGTGGTAGCCTCCGTATCCACTAGAACCGCCATGACCGGAAGGCAGGGCTTCCCACCGACTTGGGCGACTTGGCCGAATCGGCCTGTACCTGTCATCGGGACGAATGCTGTCATACCGATCTACGACTTCGCCACCTCCATAGCTGCTGGGAGGTGACGGTTCGTAATAAGCATGCGACGAAAACTCAAAACTGTGATACTCTTCTGGGCGAGTGTCGTAGACGTGACTGGATGACGGCGACGGCGGCGCTGGCCTATACCTATCCACAGCGGTGTCACTCGGTCTGTAACGGTCACCACCGTAGCCACTGTGTCCGCTGCTGCTGGGCGGAATATAGTGTTCCTCGGAATACGGCTTGTCATATCCACTGGGCTTTACATACACCGGCGGGCTGGCCAGTGGCGGTATCGGGCAGTCCCTGCAGGGATTCTTTCTACAACTCGACGGTGCGTTGCGATCCCTCTCATAGTAATCATAGTCAGGGTGGCGCAACAAATTCGAGTCCCTCTGATGGGGACTGGAATACAGATCCATCTGCGCCAGGGGAATCTCTATCAGCTCACAGTCGCCCTGGCCGTGTCCCGACGGATCCAGTCGATAGTTGAACCCCTCGCACATAAACCGCTTTTCATGGCCACACTCTCGCATACAATCCTCCACTCGCTCGCAGGCTATCGTCCGTCTCACCCAGTGCGGAGCGACTCGCTTCCCAGCCAACACCCGGCGAAAACAAGCTGCAATCGAGAGACGGGGAACAAAGTCGACCCCCCAGAGTCAAAGTTAAATAAATTATTTACACCACAAACCACAAAGCCAAGCAGCAGACCTTGAAGGCCACCATTCCGACGCCCAACTTAACTAAATCCTTCTAAACGCAAATTTATGGCGATTTTCTTGAGTGATTTCATTAAACAACTCATACGCCACCATGGCCGATTATCAAGATGACTGCATAATGGCGGTTCCCAGTGCGTGCTCGGCTTAATTGAGGTCTCAGCACGAGCGTGTGTCAAGGCGTGTTGCTGTGGAAATTCCAACCCAGCACTGGCTAATCTAATTCGAATCCATCGAGAAATTTACTCAGTTCCTGTATTGGGCAAGCTGTGGATGTGTATAGATACATATCTCACGCGGTATCGCTTGTAAGATTGATAGTGCATTTCACGGCTGAAAGGGTGCAATACTGTGAGTCGCGGGAGATGCAACCGCAGCACATGGACCGTGTCAAGATTACTTCGTAAAATTGAAAGAAAAATGTGCCGCGCGAGCAATGGCATTATGTTCCGCAGATGGGTTATTAAAAACGCATTTGCTGACAGAACGCAGAAGCAGAAGACTGTCTCGCAAAGGGGAGGGCTAATTGAAGCAAAAGAACGGTAACAACGGTTGGTTGGCATTTTGTCAGTTTTATTCTATTTCGGAAGTGCTTCACCTTGTGGCGTGGAATGTTTCAAGAAGATAAATGGAGGTCAGTTGCGAGCTGCAGGTGTCATGAGAATCTGGGAGCAAACAAACACTCGCTTCAGGTTGTGCGAGAACACGACAATGACGAGGTAAATCAATGCTAGGTTTTGGCCCACAAATTGGCCAATTTAGATGTTTAGACGCGGAATTAGATTCCATGAGATCATGTTTGGTTGTCTTATTTATTTTACTAGGCAGTTTGGTATAAAACGGGAGTTTCAACGGTCAAGGTTTTTAAAGTACAATTAAGGTTTGTTAGAGAGCATTCATTCCCACTTAAAAGTGCGGCCAAGTAGGTGTGGCTAGTACACTGAATTTAAAAAGATTTAAAGTGGCGCAATGTTGGATTGAAGAATACGCCATGTTAGCGAAGAAAAAAATATTTGTTTGACAATTACTTGTACCAGCTTGCATTTTGCTGACAGAGAAAAGTAAACCACGACTGTGGAAATACTCGACCTTACTAATAATCACTTTAAACCTCCACACTCAATATTTGGTAGGTGACAATATGCAATTTTGTATGGAAAATTTCGCAATTGTGAGTTCGAGAAATTTAGCCTGGACACTAAAAATGATTATTGGTATCGCGGACTGTTTCATTTATTCAAAAGGAACCAGGGCACAGCTTAAGGTTTTTAATTCCAATTTCTATTTTTTATAAATGCTCGTGGACAAATCAACTGTATGTTAGGATATACTGCCAGAATTTATAGGTAATCGCTTGAATTTGCGTTTTAGCTATGTACGAGGAATAGGTTAAGGTTAAGTCTACAATATTTTTGTTTACAATATTGCAATTGACAATGATAAACACGGGGAGCTGCTCACCTTTAGCATTATATTAAAATAGCTTGAAAGTAGTTGAGCCTTAGCTAAAGTTTGATAACATTTCAAACTCATTCTTGCTCATTGTTTTCGGTGGATTAGTGGGGGGATTGTTAAGGTATTATTAGTTTCTTTTCGTTTAGTTGTCACACTAGCTCAATATTAATTAATGCTAATGTGATTGGCTCAGTGGTTAGTGTTTCGGACTACTAAGCGAGGGGTCCCAGGTTCGAGTCCCGAAACAAAACCAAATTCCAACTCAAGGTTTTTTTCCGCTGCGAATGTCTGACAAACATCCGAGAGTATAATTGTCATGAAAGAGCTTCTCATTGGCCGTTTGGACTCGGCATAAAATTGTAGGTCCCTTCCATTCGTCCTAGAAATGAAAAACTCACATAAAACGAATGGTTGCGAGAAGCTAGGCCTGCGGTCCCTACGGGCCTGTTGCGCCAACTATTTATTTTATTTACTATTTGTGATTGGCTCTTAAGAAAAACTAAAGTTATCAGTTGCTGTGAATTTTTGTTTCTATTTGGAAGATATCGTTGCAAGAAAAACCGACTGGAAGTAAACCTTTTTTTTACAAATACGGATGATACTTAATTTTGATACATTTGATATGAGCTGCTTTTTAGCAATCAAATAGCTTCCCTTGCCATTTGCGGAAAGACAATTTTCGTAGTTGGAATGCACATAATCAGCCTTATCCGAGGGAATATTGCTTTCCCCCGAATTTGTGTGTTCCCAGGAATAAAATCCGCCTTCCGCCAATCACCCTCGAATTCGATTTCCCTCGGAAGTCAAAATGTCTGCTCGAAAAGAAACACAGGTGATTTGGAAAATGTTCTGTCCATTCTATTTGGTTAGAATGAAATATTAAAATTTAATTTCAAATTTATTCAAAAAATAATGTTTAGCATTGCATTAAGAGTTGTGGCTGAGGATTTGGATGAGATGGAATTTAAGCGACAACGTTCAATTAGAAGACGCTTAAGATGTTGTTCAAATCCGTTGGAACTACCACAATCACTGTATGTAAACATGGTAGGTATCTCTTAATCACAGGATTAACAAACTTCTTCGCCACAATCAAGTTTTAGCGAAGTCCTTTCAGAGGTTTAAGCCATTTTTGAAACAATTTAAACATTGCATTGCTGTTTATTAGTTGTTTTAGACATTCAATTCATTTTTTTTAATTTTTGAGAAAATAATAAACCAACTTGTCTTGCTTGTCATAAAATCTCCAACTAAATAATGGCGGAAATATCGGAGGGAAAATCCAACAAAAATTCTCCCGAATTCTCATTTACGATGGGTATTTTTTCCAGGCATTCATTTTTTCTCATTCGAACATCATTCACGAAGGAGTACGGGGAAGTACGAACAATTCCGAGGGGATTTTTATTCACGATAAGGCTGAATATATTTCTCTACAACATTTAAGCATATGTATTTTTTTGGGCAAAATGTTTTAATAAAATTCATATTTCTTTTGACTGCCGTAAACAATGCACAGTGCGCCATTTACAATCAAGTTCATAGCGTCGCACTTAAGAACAAGAATTAAGCGATCTATTGTATAAATGTAACGGCGATTTAAATCACGCACCAGTCCTTACTCACTGTTTGTCCTTCAATTTGAAATCGCTGCATGTTACTACTACAACGACACCATTTGCCATTTTCTTCGTTCGACTCTAAACACCATTCACCATTCAAACAGTTTTCATAGTTATATTTATTACATTTACAACAGTTTTTAGAAAACTTTTTTCCATAATCATCTGCTGCATACATGCAATCGCATTCCTGATCTGATCAGCAATCAAATGGTCAACTGTCGAAATATGTTTTGATTTTTACTCAGACGTCACATTGGTCACGATCGAGCTCTGAACGAAAAAAGAAACACAAATTCAGAGCTTTGATGTGCCTGAGCTAAAAAAAGAGACTGAAATTTGTTGTTAAAAATTGTTCAACCGCTGCTCTGAACTAAAAAAAAACGCTTTTTGTGTTCAGCACGCTGTCACGGCAATCATTTGAATGTGTCATTCAATTTGAAACAAATTGTACGTCGGAAAATATTTAAATAGAATTTTAAAAGTAATTTATAACTGTCACGTGGGCTATATAATTCGGCCAACACTGCGCTTAATATTTATTGTAAGACAGACTGTCATAAACATAATTTTAATAGATCGCGAAAAATATTTGGAAACGACAAGGACTTTTCAGAAGACATATCACGATATTTAAGAATTCTGTGTCTAGTTTTCGGTTTTTATAGGTAACCGCATATCATAAAATGAATTAGATCTTTTAAACAAATTCGATCACTTTTCCAACCCCCATCCATATTAATGAAACAAAAAGCTTTCCCTTTTGATTCCAAATATTCTAATAACCAAGCATCTCTTCAAAAGTTCTCAAAGCAAGTAAACTAAGTTATAGGGAGTCATTTCGAGGTTGATACAATATTTAGAAATACAAATGAAAAAAAGCTCGAAAATATACACCATCTTGGACATAAAGCTCAGTTTCAAAGACCAAATCATCGCGGTTATCAGAGTGTATAGTTGGCAAAAATTATCCTACAGTGGGTATTTGAAAAACAGAGCAGCTCTATGGGTCGCAGTTTGTTGGCTCTGGCTCTTATTGTAGGCTTGAATGAGTCAAAAAAAGCAAAAGTTGTCATAATGAAAGCTGTCGAGAGAACTTTTACCTTATTTTTCGATAACTACACATAACCTTTTCAAGGACATCTATTTAAATATGAACTTATAAGTATAAGTCCATACTATATTTTTTTGTGGTCATTTTTGTATGCTTAGCTCGAAAATGACAAATTTCGACATATGTCACTTTGCCGTGAAAGCGACGATATGAAGCAGGAGCTTGGGTACTCTATATCAAGGCCGAAAAAAATCGCACAGAAGAATGGTTTTGCGGAGCTATTTCTCTATCCAAAGACATCAACTTTATATGGAACAACAAATCTACAAAGGACATTTTAACTCGTGCTGGTGTTCGACCCTATAAATTTATGATGGGAGACCCTAGTAAAACATTAAAATTACTGGGGGGAAAAGGAAAATCGAGGCAAAGGAGTCATTTTTCAACACAACACAACTGTCACCGATTGAACTATTTTATAAATCTCACTTGAAACAGTATAAGAATATGATACATATAAAGAATTTCCCCCATAAAATTGCAACCCCAAACAAGATTAATAAACCGCTCAGATCCCTAGTGCATACCTTTGGCATCTTCCACAATGATGATTGTGCTTCCAAACGAAGAGGCGACCAGATGCCTCTGCAAGTACAAGCACACGAACAGCAACAACAATTCCACTTTGATATCCATAACTCCTTTCATTAACAAAAAAAAAAAAACACTATTCCTCCGGTATATGCTTTCAAACAATACACTCCACTTATTCAAACTGAATTCACTTAACACTAAAGAGCTAGGTTATTATCCTTCCGCCAGAGTGCCATCTATCGCGCATCCACACCCACTAAAGCCAACCGTCGCACATTTGCGAATCTAAAAGACCGAATGAACACCGAAACTTCACGCTTAATATTCGGCTAAAACGAAATAAAAGCTTTGCCCTGCCGCTAGCGCTGTGCGATGCCAATCTACACTGCGTGCTGCTACTACCTGTTGTTATGGAAAAATTCTCGCTAACTGAACACGCTATAATTTGGCGCCGCGGTTTTATATTAGATTCAGTAGCGCGCGCTGGAAAATCTGTTTAATTTGGATGAATTCTTCTCAATGGTTTCCACCACAACGAACTTCTCTCATCAGCTTCGGTGATTAGAGAGGAGGGCTTCGACTCCGAATAGAGTGTGACGCGAGGGAGTTTCTGGTCAGCAGAACTCCCAATTAGTGGGGACGATGACATAATTCCACTGCTGCACCCAGCATATTCACCTTAAGCTCTCCCTTTCAATGAGCTAGAGTGATTTACGTTCGACTGACAAACGAAACGAACGTCAATTGGAAATCGTTCGAACCCAATCTAGGCCATAACCACCCAGGGTGGCGCTCGCGCAATCCCTTCGAGTTCTGCGCAAGATCAAGATAGCAAGCGTAACTTGTCTTGAATTATGACAAACAGCTTCGCCAATGAAACAAGAAACAATTGATCTTCTCAAGCTGACCATACAGACGGCCACCATCCAGAGAAATCTGAAAAGATCGCAGCGGATCTCTCAAGAACGATGTAAATTTTGATTTCTTTATCGCTGAGGTCGTTCGCTCGGTGTGCGGTTTGGGGGTTAAGCGTTGGAAGCCACACACCGCACCATACATCATTGTGCATGCTGGTGATGGTGACGACGAAGGTTCTCCGCGGAGTTTTCAGGTTCTCATACACGTCTTCTATACTTCTATTGGTTTGGCATTATCTTTTAATGGCCAGGGAATGAAGTTTTAATTTGAAAAAGTTTTATTGCGCGTGTGTGTGTTGTCTGTTTCATGGTTGTTTTCGGGTGGTTAGGCTGTGTTCTTGTCTTGTTTTGTTGTAGCGAAGAGTTTGAGATGATTCGAAGATACAGACGAGCGCGCACAGGAAGCTGTCAGAGGTTAATGAGGCAAGAGCGGGCATGTTGTTGTATTGGAGTGATGTTTGCTTTCCTACACCGAGGTGATGGTGATCGAAATGGACGTGGGTGGGTGGGACGTGGCATGGGTTTGTGTATGGGGTTGGACAGGGAATTTTGAAGAAAAAAAATCAAGGAAATGTAACTTATCGGTTATAAATAGTGTCCTTGACGAATCTTTTTAGTGAAACTATCATTGACAACCGTAACCAATGTTTCTATCAGAATTCGATAAGAAAGAGTGGTAAGTCAAAGGATGATTTCCTTTTTGAAACAAATTAAAAGGCGGCCAATATTGATCCGTAGCCATTAACTGCACCTGTTAGGAAAATAGATTACAGCCTAATCGAAAATTTAGTCGCAGGTAAGCTGCGGAAGCGAAGGTCATAAGTGGAAACATCTTAGGCAAGCCAATATGGCAGTAAAATAATAGTTCGAGAAGTTCTTTGTACCAAGTAAGAGTTCTTGAAAAACACAGTAACTTCAAAAATCATCTTAGAAAAGCGGCCTAATATAGAGAAAAACGTTCAGAAACTTTTAAAAAATTCAAAAGCTAGTAGAGCAAACAAATTGGACCAAACAAAGGCAGCAAATGAAAGTTTTCTTCAAGAGAAGGGCCCTAAACAAGATATGTGTACCCAGTCAAATTGAAAACGGCACATACTCCCACAAGGTGGCGTGTTATTATTATTATGTGAGCGGGGTTGTTGTACTGCGACCTTTTGGTCTATTCTACCCAAGGTGGCGTATTGACATCTTTCGTTACCGCTTGATAAATTATGTCTTATATGGAAAAGTTGATAAGTTGAATATGACAGACACCCAAAATAAAGTGATCAACCAAACAATTCGCCTAGTCAAGTCTAATAATACTTGACCACGGAAATATAATAAAATTCCAAAGTGAAAGTGGTTAAAAAAGGCTTTCATTCCTCGCCAATGTCTGACAAAAGTCCAGAGCTCTACTGTCTTGGGCAATCTTTTCAATTCAGTCTTTCGGATATTGAGTTTAGTTCAAACATGACACACAGAAGGCTGTCTCACGAAGCTTTTCTCAACAATAATTTCCAACTTTGGTTGGTGTATTTTTTTGAGTGAAATTTGTTTTTAAAATTCATACTTTGGAAATGATTTTGCTTTTCCAATCGTAAAGCGATCCATTTTGTGTAGGCATAATGATTCTGTTTCTGATTCTGACACACGCGAAAAGGCCAGTTTCAAAATAGTATTGTAATTCAAAAAGAAACCAACAGATGGCCCAGCTGTTAATTGAAAGATTGTCCACCAATGATGCGATTTGTTTGGTAGCTAACATTTTTTAGCGACAATCTTTGTTGTGGAAAACAGACTTTTCTATTGGCAACAAAATGTTTATAAATTAAAATATGTTCACGACCATAGGCCTGTTTTTGAGCTTCGTTCTCAGCAAAGCAAAGTGAATTAGAATTTTCAGCACACAATTTACAATAACTACTGCGAGTCTCGAAGTGTCAAGTAGAGCGTAGTTGTTGTAATTGCGTGCGGAAAAACCTACTTTACTTTGCTTTGCTGAGAACGAAGCTAAAAAAAACAAGGCTAATGTAAGTAGATTTTCATCACAAACAGTGACAGCGATAAAAATACATTCGATGGATGTGATGGATATAGGGTTGCTTTGTAGATAATTATTTGTCACCAATACAAAACACCAAGAGGTCCATTTGACAGTTGCCCAACTGAATTAGAGCTAATCAGTGCTAACGCCTTGCCATTAAAACTAAATCGTGGGCGTATTCGGATTAAGAACAATAAGGCTAGTATGGTTCCTAAATGTTTATCCTTTATCTATTCAGCCATTCCGCAACAAACACTAGCAGACTCTGCAAAGCCTTTGAATATCTCCATGAGAATTATTTCAGCATTCATTTAGAAAAAAAACATCACAATAGCAAAACGCCTCCCACACCACACTCGCATTCGCATTCGTATCAACACTTAATAATCACTGCGCCATCTACCCTCTACCAACATGAATTCAATATCATATCCGATTACAACTGTTAATTTTCGTAAACGTTACTTCAGCATTCTTATCCATAATCATATAGCAGAAACACGAAAAAAAAATCCACATTTCCATACAATACATGTTTCCGTCTTTCCGAGTTACCCAATGCACTTCATCCGTCAGATTCGTTTTGCATTTGGTAATAGTACAGTTAGAAGCTAAGAACTTTATGCAAATTTTTTGTGTTGTCTGTGTGCGATTCTAAATGCAGTGCGCTCTGTGCACATAGTATCTGTGCTCGTACAATGAGGCAATTTATCTTTTGGCCGATATGCTGCACCGAATTGTCTGGTGCAACTGCGCGAATGTTTGACTGGCCTTTTGGAGCACAGTTTTACCAAATCCCATGTGTACTCGGCGCGTTAATGCTGGTTAATTTGAAATTATCTGATTGAGTTAACTGATTTTGCATGTAAAATCACTGTGCAAGTGACAGGATGCCGAAGATTAATGTAACCACCAAAAAGTTGGTGTGCGCAGTTTCTAAACAGACTAACTGCACGCGTGCAATCTATGATCAGTTCGTGCTTGCAAATTGCTCACTGGCCACTTAACGTGAATGTGTGACAAAAGCCGATGGGCGATGGCTAATGTGCGTAATGGGTTGAGCCTTCAGAGGGGCTTCCACGCAGTGATGACAGCAGGTATGCCATCGGTCGGCGGGTAGCTCTGGGGTAGTGGGTAGGTATACAACTATGTAGCTTACGTAAAGCTTTAGCATGTCAAACTGACATTATTTGTTCTAAATTCAGGTTGTTGGACGTACAATGGGTCAATTAGGCATTACGTTTCATAAATTAAGATCTTTCGACCGATAATAGGACACTGCCATGTTGACCTAGTTGGAGGAGATTGCATGTAAATGCTGTGCTGGGAGGTGTTGTGAAAACAAACGTTTATCGCTTGGGGACAACGAACTCTGAGGATAAGAATGATGAGTCTATAAAGTGGGAAATTTCGCTATACTGGGCTCTTTGAACAGAGGTCTTTACTTTTTGAGCGAGTTCTAGGTTTTGTTTATTAAAAACCAATAAAATCTTGTAAATTCGTTAAGTAAAACCTACAAAAAAAGCCTACTTTCTTAATCAAGTTTGGCCACATTTTAACGCACTTCGTTATGCAAAACTTGGTTGTTTGAAAACAGCCGCTAATGGAAAGGAAAAAAATTCCCTTCGTAGAAATACCAGTAAATTTTAACCAGGAAACCGTTGATCTGTCTCTAGCTTGTCCCAACTGTCAGATTGCTGTCACATCTTTCAAGTAACTGTCACTGAGCGGTTTATTAATCTTTTTTGGGGTTGCAATTTTATGGGGGAAATTCTTTATTTGTATCATATTCTTATACTGTTTCAAGTGGCTCGAGTTTCCCTTTCCCCCAGTAATTTGAATGTTTTACCAGGGTCTCCTATCAATTTAAATAAGTAACTGTCACTTGAAAGTTTTGACAGCAATTGGCAGTGAATATTTTGTTCTTAACGGTTTACCATCTGTAATCAAATTGTGTTTTTGAAAAACATGAATACAACAGAGAAGACGCAAATTACATCAATTCTCTTAAATATTTTTTACGTACTCGAATTCCACTGCCAAATAAAACTGCAAATTATGCATGAATGTATTTTATATATGTACAGCTTAAAGAGGTCTCTTATTTTGTCGAGAAATCCTAGCAGTCCGTACTAAATTTTGAAGTTCAGCCAACATTTAGCCAAAGCGTAGGCGAACCGAGCTATTAAAAAAAAGCATGGTTTCCGCAACTTTATAAAAACTTATTTCCAGAGCTAATTAGACACAAAATATGTAAACTTAACTGCCTTCTTAAAATATCATTCCAATACAGTGTGACATCAGCCTAAGGAAATAACGATCGCTTGACTGATTTATCTGTCCGATTAAAGGCAATAGACTTCAAGTGTCATTAAAGTAAGAAAATTAGTCAATATATTAAAGTGTTCCCACAAACAACATGTCAAGGGAAGCATTTTCTTCCCCAATCAGTAAATCTTCTTGTTAACTAAGGAAACTTTAATTAAAATGAACATCTTTTTAAATTTGAGGGAAAATCTGCAATATTGTCGTGCTGTAACGTGTTGCTTTGTTTGTTTTTATGTTTCATTGCCATGGATGACAGTCATGTGTGACGGTAATGACATAACCCAACACTGAATATGAGTACGAAATTCTAGCACATTGCGATGCTTGCTGACGTGTGTACCTAGGTACGTGTATTGTTATGCCTTTCGATTTCATTAATACAATTTTGCGAATTGTTTTATTTTATTTGTTTCCGAGGAAGCCAAATTGAATATTCATATATTTTGTTACAAAGAGTCATAAACATGCGGGTTAAGGGGTTTTTGTCTGTTTTCGTATGGGGTCAAAGTATTTTCTTTGTATGGACCATCATTATGTAGATTTTTGATAGTTTGAAGTTGAAGTGTGATTCACATCGTTGGGTTTTAAGATTGTTAATATGGGAAATTCTTTAATTTTAAGAATTAGGAATTTTTTTTTTAACATTTTTCATCATTCTCCAATGAGTATGAGAATGATGTCTCAAATATATTTGCATCTTCCTTTTAGATTTCAAAGTGTGGACATTTTGTTCCAAAATGGTGTACAAGTGCTGTTATTTTTTATCAAATCTTCCATGATGACATTTCATTACTGGAACTGCGAAATATAAAACATGTTTTATTGAACATCTGTCTCAGCAAAGAAAGGTAGGTAGTGTAAAATTGTTTACAACCAGATTCCACTTGACACTTCCGTGTTTCACGCTAGGTATTAATCATAAAAGTGACAGTTAATTTTATCATCTTTTTTTTAAAGGATTCATAATTGTAATGGATTTATAATTATTTTTACATAAAACCATATCTTGCAAAAGTTAGCCATTTGAGTCTAAAAAGAAATTGTTGACAGTTCTTAAGCATTTGGGTATTGCTGTCACACTGCGCTATCTTCTTACTGTTTATGATCAGAAGATATAGTCTAGTAAAGGGAAGTTAAACTTTCTGCTTTAGAAAGTCTGACATTGTGCTGACTACTTCAGTTTTTTATAGGCCTAGATCGGTCACATGAACAGTATTGTCACTTGACGTTTATGGAGGGCTAGCTGACGAATCTGTTCAAGAAATTCGTGGCTTAGTACTAAGTTCACAGTTCGTATATCCGGCAGACGTAGAGAAAGTGACGTTTCACTCAATCTAGTTTTTGCATTCAGGTTACATCTAGTCCAGACCAATCTAGTCGGTTTGAGATAACCAGGTTTTCGAATGTGCCCAATGAATACACTCTCAATTAAACAATGTTAAAGACTTAAAAAACAGAGAGAAAATCAGGTATGACCAGCAGAAAGCAGTGAGGTTCATTTTTGGCTTGACCACACCAATTTGACTGCCTTTGCAGACCAAAAACGTATACCTATTTTTGCAAAACCCCTGACTTGGAATATCACATTCAGCGACTGAGCCGCTATCGATTCAACTTTGCATTCAAAATAGAATCGCCACTGAGACCATGCATGCAAACCTCATAACTTTATTTAAATGTCATGAACTTCGCAAACTGCATTGGCCGCCATTACGCTTGCTTTGCTCTAATTAGCCGACGCGACAGTACCTATATTTGTGAACGCCGAAGCCGATGTCCATCTCTGTTAACAACTACAAGCGTACCGTGTACACCCTAAGCTCACACAGAATGTGAGAACCAATCGCAGAATCTAATCGCTCTGCAGCACGTTCATTTTACTTATTTAATTTTTTTTTGGTTCGAAGCTTCCGTTGAGCATTAATTGTTACTAATACTACGTGTACTCGTAGCTACTACGATACATTGTTTGGGAATACCAATTGAACAGTAAATGTGGGTCAGTCTGCTAAATATCAGTCTAAGTGCTACAATTACATAATATTGCGTCTGTGTTGTAGGCACGCGTAGGTGTGTCGTCTCTTTGACGCAAAATCTGTTAACAAAAACTAATAATTTAATTTGCGTTTTAGGGAAAAATTAAACTTAAAATGAAAAGTGTTACTTCGTTGTTAATACATGCGATGGTAGCGGCAGTTATAGATATGAGAGTTGTGTTGTTATGTTCAACTGTGTTATTGAACCTTTTGCTCAGTGGTTATGATGATGAGCGATGACCTCATGGATAATTTATGCATGTCTGCCGGTGGTGCGAAATAATTTTATTAAATGAAAAAGTGGTAGTTTTGAACTGGATGTAATTCCCGGATTCAGGTTATTATCAAGCTTTTGTTTTAAGCAGAAGAGTGTCACTGTTTGTTTAAACATGCGACAGGGTGGAACAATGAATCATTGGTTAGAAGTTCCACTATAAACGATCTGAGAACATACATACTTACACACCAGTATTTCGTGGGTTTGATTGAATTAACCTTTTGTTTTTAGCATCAATCCTACCTGCCTGAGTTGTTATTGAAGGGTAACTTAAAACGACTTTGATTTTACTCACCCTGTCCTTGATTAGAGGGATATCGCTCTCCTTGTCCCACTGTTGAAATATATAAGCAAATTATTGGTGTTACAAATATGAAATATTTTCGTTTTTAGGGTATTCAATTTAACATTTAATTGTGAATAAAATCAAAGTTTATTGAAATGGTAACCCTCACCCTGTTGACGGATAAAAGTGAATTGATATTTCCTATTTGACAGTTGTGAAGTGTAGGCATGGAAAAATGATTATAGAAAAATAGTCAATAAAATAACGAAGACAATCATATACGAATATTTTATATTAAAATTTTGAGTTGAATTGTATAGAAACGTAATGAAAAATGTTTATTTAACAGTACGTATTTTTATACCCTCCACAGGAAGGTATAGACCTCATAAAGTATATATATTCTGAATCAGGATCACATTCTGAATCGATTTAGCCATATCCATCTGCCTGTCTGTCTGTCTGTCTGTGAAATTTGGTGAAAGGACTTCTTTTTATCTTCGTCAGGTTGGTATTGAAAATGGGCTTTGTCGGTCAAGTAGTTCTGGTACCATAAACAGTTTTGCATGACTTGTATGCAGTGGAGGGTATCAAAGCATCGGCCAGGCCGATGATAACACTTTAACTTGTTAAGGTTAACAGCGGTGGAAATTTAGGTGGGCACTCATTCCGTAATTTTTTAGACGATTATCGTCGAAGCAATATACGTAGCAACAAAGTGCCAAAATTACGAGTTTGAGACCTTAATCCAATTCATTTTCCACAAATGTAATGAAAGCTGACAAATTCGGGCAGAATAAACCTTCTTATGGTCATCAAAGTTTCAAAAACGATATCGTCCCGACGATTATTGTTATACGAAATCTGCCCCCTGATATTTCATAGAGTGTTTTGTTGAACAAAGTAAAGCAAAGCAAAATAGAGTAGACGAATGCACAATAAAAGTCCTCCCCTCCAAATATATTTGTTGTCAGATTTTTGAAAAGCGTCATAAACTGGTATACTTTTTATGTGGGCGACTTTTAGTTTGACTTCTTTTTCTTGTTCTTCTTGATCAATGACCAATACATAGTATGTACCTAGTGGAGCTAAAAAATATCGAAATCGTCAAGCTGAGTGTACAAAGTTGTTGTACAAGTTTCATTACACCGCTTAGCTGACACAAAAATAAAAAAAAAAAAAGTTTTTAAAATATGGTCGCATCAAATATTGGACTTGAATGGTTTTGATTTTACTTAACGAGAATATAACTCAAATGGTCCCTGTTGAACGAAAAGTAGAACCTGGTGTACTAGAAGGATCTGTGCTTGGAACACTATTATTCCTAATTTTAATCAACAGTCAAAGCTGACACTATTTAAGGATGATTCACTTTTTATTTAATCCAGGACGACTACAAGTATATGTATATATTTGTAGCAGAACAATATTGAAATTGACTGAATTTCAGCAAAAGCTAGTTAATTATTTTAAACGAAAATCCAGCGGATATCACAAGAATGATGGACGGTGGTTAATAAGGAACTATTGTTATCGAAAAGAACGTGTGTTTGGCAAATCATAACCCATATCTATAAAATATTGTATTTAGAAAGAAAAAAAGGAATGGATTTTCAACTTTCCATCATTTTGAACCATTCATTTCACGCATATTCGACTACAACTGATTAAGGAAGTACAACAACATTCTGTTGAAAATATGAACGATCTGAGACTACAAAATTCATCCAGGTATATTGAAAAGATCTAAGTTATTTAATCTATTAAAGAATTTTCAAAATATGCCTTTGAATTTACGAGAGAAATGTACAAAGAAATGAGAATATAAAATGACAGATGACACTTGAATTCCGTCTTTTGAGAGTTAATGAAAAATACATTTTCGTGGCTAGGTTAGGTACACAGTTACCTGTTCATTTCATTACACTTAAAGACGCAATTTGAATATCGCCATCGAACTAAAATTGCAGAAACACGAATTGTCATAATTTTCCTGTGCTTATTAAACAATACTAAAATATTAAATTTTATTAAGTTGTTATCACCTTCCCTACCAATATTATAAACTCAATATTGATGCCAAAATAAACACCCGCTCTAAATGGATAGTTGCTCATGCATCACTCTGACTTATTAGCTAAACTCAACCCTACTTCTGCCTATATTTCTCAGAGCATTTTCTCTAATCTTTATGGTCTATTTCTTAATGTCAGTCCGCTGTATTTGTTTGCTTTACAATTTTTACGTAATGTTATGAAGTGTCACATCTGAGCTGGCTGGTGATCTATAAAAAGAGAACGCCAGACAGAAGTAAATCACATTCGGAAAATATCTTTGCTTCTTATTATTAATATAAACTTAGAAAAATGAAGCCTTGTATCCTGTTGTTTCTAATTTTCGGAATCATTAGTTCTCTATCAACTGCATCGCCTGTGGCTGATCCAGAGGGACGTGCCGAAGAGAGGATCGTTGGTCAGACCGATTCGGAAGTAAAAAATGTTCTCATCCGCCAAAAGCGAGTCGCTTGTGATATTTTCGGTTTCCTGGGTAAAGTTCCCTGCGTCGTTCATTGTGCAACTTTGGGCAAAAGAAACGGTTATTGTAATCGAAGTAAAGTTTGTGTCTGCAGGCGATAAGCTGAATGTTTTGATTTTAATTGTTAAGTAAACTTCAATTTTGCATTTTTATTTTGTGGAACTATAAGCGCTCAAAAGAGGCTTCTTCGGATTCAACTATTTTTATTTTCAATAAATGTAGCAGTCAGCAATAAAGTACTGTTTTAAAGGAGGGGACAATGCTTCAAAAAGGTGTCAACTCCAAAGCTTTCTTAAACCACAATTAGATATATGTATATAGCTATAGTTCCAGGCAACTTTTAACATATTGTTACATTAAAAGACAGTGAGAACGCAATAGTACTTCTCTTAGACGCGATTAGGGCCATCTAATGGAAGCTAGAGTAATGAAAACATTTAGCAGCTTTCAAACTTTAAATTTAATAATGACGAGTTATTATCGTGAATGACAGAAGATTCCAGCTCATTATCGAATCAACGGCATAGACACCAAAATGTACAAGAAGCAAAGTAACAGATTGAAAACAAAAGTGAGATGTGAAAGTAAGACAGTAGCATATATGTAGTAGTAGTAGCATATGCCAAAGCATTACTAATTCGGATTTCAGAGATCGAACTGCGAGTATTGTTCTCTTTGTATTCTGTCATCAGTATCGAGTCCGTTTTTCGTATTTTTGCGGTTGAAAACGTTAGCCAAATAGAGCTATGTTTATTATATGTAGTCTTAGAATAATTCAGTAAAAACTTAAGCATTTTCGTTTTAATTTAAAGCGCTTCTGAGATTTGGTTTAAAATCTAGAAATATTGTAGCTATTTATATTTGATGTAGGTAATAGAGTTTTACTAGTCAAAGTTTAGTACTATTTTGAAAGTGAATGAGCAAGAGCATTTCTATGCCGTCTTTTCAAAACGTCACTCAATCACTGATGTGGTATCTAATTAGGCGTCCGGAACCAGTTTCAATAAATGTGAGTTATGCTCAGAGCAAATATGCAGATTATTAGCTGTCAATAAATGCCGTAAATGCATGTAATGTAAAAAAGAGATGATGAAATGTTTCCATTTTCTTTTTGTAAATAAGTAACCCTGCACCGAACTGAAACATCCAATGCTGCCAAACCCATAAGCATTTAATCATTTCAAGTGATTAGGATTCAATGGAACTTAAAACAACAATATTTAATGATGCTTGTCAGATCTTCGCTGACAGTAAAAGCTAAATCAACTGACTCAAAATAATCTCCCTGAATGTTTAAAAATTGATCAAAGTTTAGCAAATGGATCAAGAAGGATAAAAATATGGCTTTGACAAATGTAAAGAAGAGCTTATTGTTGAGAGAATGGAGAATGACAGCCACTTTTTTAAATAAACAATTTAGTTTGAATCAGCTATTCAGATTCGTTTAGCAGCGACAAAACATATAGCTTAAAAGGGTTTTGCATTCAGCTTTCTACCTACGTTTCTAATTCTTATTTCTATGGGTTTGAATTGCTTAAGTTCTTTAAGACTACACTTTAAATATGCCCCATTACATGGAATAAGCCCCATCTTACTTTTCCGATTCCCATGTATATAATCATCGGGATTGAAAAATGTAGAAATCCTCTTGTCGTCGTAGCCTTGTCCGGATTCGTTTTGGATCTTATTTCCTCCATTCTGTCCATGCGACACATAATCATAGCCTGGCCGTGGACCATCTTTCATCGGTGGCCTTGCTGATCCACTCGGCATACCGTAGACACCCGCGCCACCTTGTGGGGGCTGGTTACCACCATAGACAGGATCTGGTCGATTAGTGAAGTCCAATCCGTCGTTCGGTCTGTTGGTCATACCATTCCCGGGCCTCGGGAAGTATGCGGAAGTTGTGTGATCGTAGTCCGGTCTTGTGACACCCTGCATCGGTCGTGTATAGCCCGGGTCAGAGGATGTTGGCCGACTATCAGGCAGATGGGAGAAAACCTGCGAGTCTTGTGTTGTTGGGCGAGGCCCAGTGTCGTATTTGACCGGTTTTCCATAACTATATCCGTTTCCATATCCCAGTCCGAATATAGGACGCGGTGAATCATGCGGCGGGTGATCCTCGCCTGATGGGAAGTTGGGCTTGTATCGATCTCCCAGACTGGGAACGTTTTGGGCGTACCCACCTGGATAGTACACCTCCTGATTTGGAGCGGGATAATTCTGCTCATACAGCATTGGGTACTTGTACAGAGGGTACACATCATGCGAAAAGTATATTCGATCACCTCCAGGATTAGTCCATCCATTATCGTCTGCACCATAAGTGGAGGATGGTCCATTGGTCGGGGGAAACCTCTTATTCCCATCCGGATAGTTGGTGCTGAAATCCGCGGTCGGCGTCGGTGAAAGTGGTGAAAAACGATCATTGTCGAGTTGAACTCCACCAGGAGTAGGCGATGGATCGACAATCAAAATTGGCGTTCCAGCTACCGAACTTGGTCTACTCGGACCATGGTCTACCGTTGACGGTTCATATGGATCTGCCAGCGGAATTGTGTTGTCTTGCAAGTCGAAGCAGTTTGTCTTGCGTGAATACAAATCAAAATCCGGATCGAAGATCGTTCCGGGTGGGCGTGATCCAGTCGAATCGATTTTTTCCGCCGACAGTTGGCAGGTGCCATTTCCGCGCCGATGGACACTGTTAACGAAAGGGAAAACATTTAAATACTCAGTTGCAAGGGGCAAACGCCGTAAACAATTTGACCAACCCAAAGGAAATCGCTTGACAATTATCTCCAGCTCTAATGCACATCTCTTTGCATGTCATCAGCGAATTGGTGTCTTCGGTGCGAAAGGTCTTCTCGAATGGAAGCATAGCTTCCAGTGCGATCCGCTCGAAACAGTCTGAAATGAGAAGTGGAAATTATTTCACAGCATTGGTAAAAGGCAATTAGATATCAATTAAAGTAAAATGCCAGATTTAAATGGACTTCGACCTACGAGTATACATGCCGGAAGAAAGTCGTGTCGTTGTTACATAATGTTGGAAGAGTTTAATAGGCAACGCGGTTATGTAAGCGATTGGGAATACAAACAATGGTGCGACAGGTAAGGAGAGTTTACAAATTCTTTTCATGGTTTAGGTTTGTGAAGGAAAGTCACAAACGTGTTTATGGCTGTTATTGATTTTATGTTCGCGTGTACCGGAGCATTTTGCTTGGTTATTGTTGAAGACAAATCTACGTACTTCATGCAGCTCTAAAAACGTTACCACTTGTTTAAATAAAGTTAAAACAAAAACAAGTAAAAGTGTTATCATCGGCCTGGCCGATGCTTTGATACCCTCCACTGCAAACAAGTCATGCAAAACTAGTTTTGTATGGGAGGTACCAGAACAACTTGACCGACATAGTTCAAATTTAATATAAACCTGACGACGATAAAAGAAAGTGATCTCACAAAATTTCACTTGCCTAGGTCGATTTGTTCTGACGATATCCTGTTTTCAACAGACAGAGAGACACATAGGCCTAAAATTGGTTTTGTATGGGAGCTACCAGAACTGCTTGACCGACACAGCCCATTTTTAGTAACAACTTGACGACAATAAAAGCAAGTCCATTTACAAATTTTCACTTTCCTGCGTGTATTCTTTTGGACTCTATCGTGTTTTCAACAGACAGAGCGACACTTGGTTCTAATATTGATTTTGTATGGGAGGTACCCGAACTACTTGACCGACATAGCCCATTTTCAACACCAACCTGACGACGATAAAAAGATATAGCTAAATCGATTCAGAATGTGATCCTGATTCAGAATATAATGACAGGAAGGGGAGGGTTTACAAGTATCAAAATATATAACGCGGTTCATCAATTATAAAATACCCCTTTTGACAGCTTTCACCGAGAGAAACAGTCATTCTCTTAAATAGGCATAGACCCCAGTGGATTGAAAACTCTGTACATTCAAGAATGCTCAACTATTCTTCGCCAATATTTCAGCATGAACGCGTTGCTACTCCTGACTACTGCCATCTGGTAGCATATCATGATCAACTGTCAAAACCAGGTTATTTATGATTTCAGTTCATTTTGATTGACCACAGTTTATTTATTAAACCTTTTTTTAGTTACTATTCCGACAAAGCTAGTAGATAGTGGAAATCAAATTCAACACTTCACCCGATTTTATTTGGCAATATTGATCAACTGAGATTGAGAAAACTAAAAGCAAAAACTACCAATAAATAGACTGCCAGCTTCTCCCGTTCTCTGAACATGCATTGGTACACAGAACTAGCTGTCAAACTTATAGGGTTTATTTCGCGCGGTATGTGCTATTAATCATTTTTAATGACCATGGTACATTTATGAGCTCAGAGTGGCAAAATTGTTCATGCCACATTGATCTTCTGTGACTAACAAACTATCTAAGGTGAAGGTCAAAATTATTTTTAGTTATAACATAGACATGAATAATTTCACGAAAGTTTGAGGGCGACAATTTTATTGCAGATCCAGAGATGCGAGTTTTGTAGCTGAGGCTGCATACCTTATAATGTGTAGCTTACTTCTTACTTGCTGTAGCTTATGACGTAGTCGGTATTAATAAAATCGAAGGGGGGAAAAAACACTGTTCCAAAAAAGATTTCTCTTGATCTAGATCATCGTGTTTAAAAATACCAGTGTGTCTAACAACCATCAGGTACACTGCTAATTTAAAAGCGTATTTGTTTTAACTGTGGCTTTAATTTCAATTACTTTTCTCAGAAAACGAGAAGCAATTCACTTGAAAGTCTGTAGTTGTTATTACAAAATAATTTAAAGCCCAATTTTGGGTTCCACAAGTGTGCAATGTTTCCCCTATATTTTTTTTAATTCGACTGATGACAAATTCATATACTTTACACCCAAACATCTCGCATGTACCAAAGTTTGCATTCAACATTATATCAGTCCAATTGCAGCAAAGTTTGAGATACATATTCGCCGAACTTAGAGCATCCCTTGTGGTGACTAGACTTGAGTTAAGTACTGCCTCACGCTAGCCCACTTCAACAAAGTGTGTTTAATTTATGACATATAATTAACAAAACAAACAACCCTCGCTGACCTTTCGAAATCACTCCAAATGTCAGTGTCAAATATGAAATAAATATCGCTTCAAATAACTAAACCCATTAATCTTCTAAAATTTAGAATTCATTGCCGCATTCGCAATTTGTGGGCGGCGGCAACACCCTTTTGGAAATTCGAAAGCCTTGAATAATTTTGTTGAAACCAATCCCATTGGGGACACGCATTGTCGGAATGACATTGAAACTATCGTTGACACCCATACGAATGTTGAACTAAATAAAACCCATGCCATATCATCGTTATGGAGTCTTGCACAAAAACAGTACCCCTTCTCATTTGCAACACAATGAGCATTCGACAGGTTGGTTTCTGATCTACGACAACATTGGGAACAATGTATCGGCAGGTATACTACGAACTGCACGCTAAACCTCTCCCTGAACCCTAAGCAATTAACACAATTTTCCGTTTTCCCACCGCTCATCAGGGTGATGATCCAAAGCGACTGTGGATCGTAATCTACGATATATGCAATGTGGTACCTAATCTCCTTAAAAAGTTGCCAAATTGTTGTATTTTCTGCACTGTTTACTTTTCAAGACAAAGAGCTTGACTTTTGCACAAACCACAAATTTATTCTAAAAGTCCGCTCAACTGTATCGCTGAACTTCCCTCCCTACTCCAGTCGCGATAGGATGATTTGAATTTTAGAACAAAACTCCAGCTCGGCGGTAATATGGTCAAAAACGTGTTATGCTAATAAATTTTGCACCACCGCGATTCCTTTGTTGGTTCTGCAAAACGACCTCCGACTCACACACACAAAAAGATGTCAAGTTCAAATGGATTTGATTTATTACTTTCAGGAATGGGTTCAGAGGATTCCACAATCCACAGGGTCGGGTCAACAAATGTCCAGTGAAAACAATGTACAACACTTACCATTTCTTGCGTTCACAAGCTGATTATCCACGCTTAAAGCTGGCACATTGGCTATAAAAAGAGTCACTAAAATAATTGCACAGTTCATGGTGTGGATGTGAGGTCACCACCCCTCGTCTTTTGACCTCGAAAAGTTCACAATTCCCAGCACTTCACTTAATTTTTGCAGACCCTACCAAAATTTTACGATCTGAACTTAGAACCGATTGCGACGTAGCTGTCCCGCAAATGGCTATCACACTGATCCACTCTTGGCTTTGATTGACGAAACAAGCGTTCTTGGGCACACAAAAAAAAAAAAAAACTTTGCGGCCAATAATTATTGGCCCTCTCCGACCCATCATAGCGCAAAGAAAAAAACACAAACCGCAAGCAACACATTAGAATTTCAAACGGAGACTCATCAACGATTTTTGAAGATGAAAGTTGAGTGTACTACTTTTTTTTGCGCCACATTTTGCCGGCGGGTGAAAGAGGAAGACTCGCAGACTTCTTAAAATTGGCCACTCGTTCGGAAATATGAAGTTCCCATGACCTATTCCATTAAAACATGCGAACAAAAATACGGCTGACAAAAATATTTGTGTTTCATATTCACGAGCCTAAGGTGTAGATTATGCCGTCACAATTATTGTTGTAAGCAAAAGGCCTAGGCATTGGCATAGGTGTGTACCTAATTACGATGTCGCTGGTAATTTTATTAATTTCTCAAGTGGAAATTATGTATTCTCCTTTGTTTTAATTACAGTTTTGTTTAGTTCTTCAAAATGACTGCGTAAATGAATGAGTGAGGTTCTAAAAATAGTTATAGGTTAACGTACGAATTAGTGAAGCATGTAGGTAAGTGACGTTTAGACTACCTCGCTCTGTGTCTATACGATTATACTTGGATTACGAATGACGATTTAATGAGCTCATTTGAATTTATGAAACAGATAATAAAAATAATCTTTGATCAGTAAGCTGATGGCAGACAGAAGTGACATCACGCGGTAGGTTCTTACAAGTGACGCGCGGTGATGTGATTAAAGAAAATGGTATTTTCTTCACCAATAAGATATATTTTTTCGTGAACTGTTGAATGGTACAGACGGTGGTAAAACACACATCTTTTGGTAGATGGCGCTGTTAAAAAAAAACAGGAAATAACCTATAAAACTAAGTTTTCTATCACTTTTCATTTTTAGAAATTTCTGCTTTTAACCTTCTTGTATCGCCACCTGTGGATTTATTTGTGAACTAAGAAAGAGCGAATGCAGACAAAATTAAGTGTGCGACCGAGTCACGTAAAACTTTCTAAATTTCTACACTTCAAAGTGCTCAGAAATGCGCAAATATTTTGTGATGCGCAGAAATTACCCCAAATATAATTGAAGTCTAAAATGGTGGTTCCGAGACACGGACTATTTTTCAAACCGCCCTTAAATATAGAGATATTGAATTATGAGTTACCTATGGCCATATGGACCGAAATAACAATTTATATATAAAATCCTCTTTTGAAAACTGTTAAATTTTCTATCTGTAAAGACTTGCAAAAGATCGCCGCAAAGTATTAACAACAGACATTGTCAAAATGTGTAGGGCTCCAAAAACACACAGTCAGAATAGTTTGCCAGTCAAGTGACAAACACTGATAAGTCTTTTAATTAAAAAAAAGGCCCATGACAAAATCAGGAATCTAGACAAGAATTTCACTGTAAACTCAAGTGCGTCGAAATCTAAGCAAATGAAGAACTACTTTAAGAGATTATGACTGGATCTGTTCAAAAGGCTAGTTAACTACTGAAATGCCGCAGTTGATAGTGAATCTTCAAATTAAGAACAGCAATGCAAACAAGTCTGTCCCGTTTACCGGTATACTCTAAGGTTCCAGATATTTCATTCAACGATTAGTCGGGTAAAAGGACATCCAACTTTTAATGCGAACTAGAGCACATGGACATCAAGCAACTGAAATTTGTTGGTGTGACGGAAAGCGCATGTGTGCGCCTAGCCTTAATAAATATAAGATCCGTAGTTTAGAGTCTGAAAGTTGGATGCAAAAGCAGCTAGAAATGTTTGCCACCAGAAATTACGGCAATTCAATAATTAGTACCAACATTCGTTGTCTTAAGATTCCCTTTAAAAAAGTTCTAAAAATGAAAACCATTCACTTTTAGGTTGCTATTTACTTCTGGGAGCACACAGAACTTGCACACAAGTGAAGTAAATTTTTTTACAAACACTAAAAATTGCCAAGTCGTTGGAACAGTTGCGTCTTTTCCTTTTTCCTTTTCGTTACAATTTCAGAGACCTTACCCTTATTTTTAAGCATCAAATTCACAAATTTGATTTTAAATGACAAATTTTGATTAGAGTAATGATTCTAGATTCAAAAAATGTAATTCCTATCAAAACACAATACCACTACCGACAACTTAAATTGACTAACAGACTTCATAATTTTTAATTTTTTTTAATTTAATTTTTAATTTTCAACTAGCTGTCATGCTTCTTAGCTCATAACTTGCACAGAAAACTGCTCTCAGAATGCATGCCTCGGAACTATAACGCTTAAGCTAAATCAATTGAGCTGAAAAACTAATCCCAGCGCAATCTACGCATGATGTAACTAATAAACAATCACAGGTGCACGTTAATTGCAGTCGGGGTAAATCATCTGAATCGAGATGCATTGCGAACAAAACCACCACTCTTTTGTATCCAAAGTAATGCAACGTTCTAACTGATCAAAACCGCTTGCTAGATCAATCAAAGCTTCGAGACATGTAAAAGCGATTCTACTACATATTTACATTCACTATTCTGTTAGGATTTTCTTTTTTTATTTTTGCACAACACTTAAATGATTTATTTCACAAAATAAATGGCAGCTTTTAAAATTGCATTTTCGACGCGAGACTCTAAAAAAACATCTAACTACAGTTTTTTGCCTTCACTGTAACGTGTCAACCCGTCCGTACTCACTTAGCAAGCAACACTGAATAAAGTCAACACAACACCAAACTCTGATTTAGATGTTCGGATGGGTTTAGATGAACATCAGTTGGTTTGTGTTTTTCGTTTTTTTTTTCAGCGAGCATTTCGCTCGTTCGGAGAATTGGAAGCTCACACTTTAGTACATCACCCAGAATGTCATCCGACGATTGAACGAGCATTGTTTGGAAACTGTGCTCTGAGCAGAACGGCTAATAGCAGATGATAGTGCTCGTACCGGTCGTACTGCACCATCTCATCCGGGAGTGTGCAAATTGCACGTACTCACCCTTTTCCCTTTTTGCGCCAACATATAGAGTGGGTTCACCCACTGTCAGGCATTTAACACCAACCTAGGTGAGAACTTTGTGGAGTTGAGTGGATTCGAGCCGCGTGTCTGCGAATCATGATCTACTTTAGAACGGAGCTAATGAACTTGCTCTGTTGTGTGCGCGCAGCCGTTGTCGGGCCGAGTGGAATCTTAGATCGAAATGGGATTTGCACTTGCTGAAAGCTGCTGATGAATTAGAGTGGCAAAATGGTGATCAGAGATAGTGCGAGCTGATCAAAATTTGGATTAGTCTTAGTGGCGCGAAAAAAGAACAAGAATTATTGTACTAGTGGTAAAATATGGCAACGAGAATTTGACGTGAGTTTCCGGCAAAAAGAAGGTGGGTTAATGGCGTTAATCAATAAAAGAACAGAAGAAAGTCCGTGGGTATTTTCTATAAAAGAACATTTGCTTTTAGAAAAAAATGGGGCAAAGATTTTATTGAGGAAATTCACAGAACACAATGTCATTTAGAATGCCACTGTGCTAATTCTTTCAACAGGTAGAATCGCACTGTCTAAACTCTAAATAATCACGTAAGGGAATCTGATAATGGAATATTATTTGAATAGCTATTAAGGTCCAGTCAAAATATTTGCTTTTAAAGAATCATTACCCTCATCAATAGTGAATACAATTTAGTGGCCTCAAAGAAGGACGAGTAGGTAAAATAATTGGAAAGTCGAAAGACCGGACAGGAATTGCACTCATGTTCTTGAGATAGCCATTCGCTATTTTGGGATTTGATTTTTAATTCGTATACAAGTGTGACCCGCAGTTTTTAACAGACTATTCTTCTGCATATAGTTTTTGAGCAGCTGTCTGAGCTTTGTAACTTACTTTATTTTGATCTTTTCCTCAATTGGTTATCCAGGTGTTTAAACACAGGATGAAGCCGAAAACCTTTCTTGAAGTAACGGTTAGATGTAGAAGTTGTTTGAATGACATTCCAAACTTCTAATTTGGAATAATTGACGAAATTTTTAGGAATATTCAAAACACTAGTTCTGACTCGAGTGATTTGTCTGCCTCCTATTGTCTATGTAAACTATTTTCTTCAGTAAGGGTAAACATTTTTGTCTGGGGAATTTTTGCCCAGTCAAATTTAGTCGATTTTAAACCACTACAGTTTTAAATATTGTTCTAAAGCTCTAATACTAAACTTTTTTTAAGAGTCGACACTCGATTTGTCCTTACATAATGCCAACGAGTCTTTCAATTCCCCTGATTCAGCATAGTTTCAGGGCAATAAGTTTGTCATCTATTTAATTCTATTTAGGCGGGCATTTTAAAATTCAGCTGGTCTGACTATTGAAACCTTCCGAAAGTTGGAAAAGACTTTTCATATAAAATATTCACTCAGCTCCAACTAACTTGAGCCACCTCTTAACACGGTTCATTCTTAAACATCCTCTAGCCACATATCCAAAGAACATATCATAATAATGAGCAAGTAAATTAGAGTAACAAAAAAGGAAGATTTTGCGCTTTAGTGATTTTAATTCGACGATGAGTAGTTGCTTAGGGCTCTTGCGCATGAAAGACTCTAAGAGTCTTCCATGCAATTGAGCAATCCAACATTCTATCCGCAAGAAGCAGAACTAGAAAGCCGTTCACCAGATAATGACCCCACAGACACTACTTGTGGAAACACGCGTTGAAAGCATATAGAAATGGACTTTTGATTGGGCGCAAAATGGTAACGACACTTAAAATACAGACAAAAATTACTTAGGGGTCATTATTTTCTTAGGCCTGTAATGGCTTTTCATTTCTGTGGTGTGCGTTGCAGCTCTTTGACCAACTTTGCCTTGCCGGTACGAGTATGCCGATGCGGTTGACTGAAGTGTGTGCACTTCCCTGAACAGTATCTTTACGTTGTGTCATAATAGTGTGAGCTATGCCTGAGGTGTGTTTCATGGTGACCTTGCGATTGATACGCTGCTTTGTCAACTATGAACCATGATTCGGTTTTTCGGCTGGTAGAGTGTGGTTGGACGGTATCTATTGTGCAATACTCATCGGAGAGTGTGTGATTGCAACTTTTACGTAATACTTTGCACAGACAGATTGCACGCATTTTAGCTGGACAATGGCAAAAGAATTAGAAATGATTCTCTGATGAATATTCAAGCTACGGTTAGTCATATAAACAGTTACCGATCGACTGTATGGAAAGAATCGTCTTGCGTGATGAACTTTCGTGAAAATGACTCAGCTACAGAGGGAAGTCAGAATCGTTTTAATTATTATGCTTAGCGGCTTCTGATGTCATCAATTGGCGGGAGAATTCAATGTTTAATTGCTCGAAAGTCACTAGATCCGCTTGGATATGGTTGGCAGGTAGAAGAGGAGATTCGTTTGGGGCTAAATTCTGCAGTGCATCTGTTTCTAAAAAAAGTGTTTAAGAGACTACTTGCTAGGGTAAAGTGGTCTCGCTCGACTTGTTTCTTTTTTAGCAGACTTTCAAGAATAGGCATTTTTATAAAACCTCCTTACCGAGTTCGAAGGATTTTTACGAGAATGGGGAATGCCGGACAATTATACCGAGGCGTAGCTATCGATTGCAAACATGACTCGGCTTTGTAGAGGGAATCTGTTCAGATAATGAAACTGTGGTGGATTTTATGTTTGTTACAAGTTGGTGTGAAAACATCTGCACGCAAGTTCCGATGAAACATTTGACCAAAAATGTATTTTTCCCCTTCGACATGCCAACCCTCAAATAATTCTTTAGGCAAAACAGAAAAAGAAAAACCGAAATCGAAGAAGTTCATCTATGATTGCTTTGAAGTTGGTGGGCGCACATCTGTGTGTCCTTTTCTTGGTTTGAGCGGAACGCAGGAGAATTTCGCAACGTGCATATCAATATAATAAACATCGGCAATGATTTTCTCATTGTCTGCTTAGTCGGTTTATGAGACACTCTTTGACATATGATGGTGTGCAGACAAATTAAGTGCTAGTGTTTCCAATTTGATTGGAGTACAAAAAGGTTTTGTCAAGTTTAACGAAAACATGTTAAAAATAAACTTCGTCTAATATTTTCTTTAGTAAGTGTATCCTTTTAGAAAAAAAACACTTTCCTCAAAATAATCTTTGAGTCCCGGTTAACAGGATCTATACCGAACCTCCGTTTCAAAGCCCAATCCATCACAGATTACAGAGCGCTTTTTGTAATATTAAAAACACAATTAAGTTTTTTTTTCAATTATACTTTATTTTCATTCTTTTTTTCGGTACCGTTCAAACCTTTTTTTTTATGCGTTTTACTAGACGACTCTTATTATCTTCATATTTTCTCTTTGTCTGTTTGTTAATTTGTTTTTCTTGTTTTATTATAATCTGCTTAGATTTTAGATATAATAATGAAAATTTTAATTAAAAAGTGAATTTCACTATTTATATCCGAAATAAAAAAAATTAAATATAATTTATCTTTGCATATATATTTTTGTTCTGTTTATTTATGTATATTGTTTTGTATTTCTATTTACTCAGTAAATTTTTTTCTTAAATTGTGTTTTCCATTTTTTTTTTCCTTAACAAAATTTATTTATATTTACTCTGTTTTTTTTCGTTTAATGTCTAATAATAAAAACATACGAACCGATTGCCTAATAATTATGCGAAATAAGTCAATAAGGACACTGGTTTTTCTTTTATATATTTATGTATATATACTTTAAAATGTATTTAACCAATTTGTTTGTTTTTTTTTTTTAATTTAATAGTAAAGTAATAAAAAAGTGTATAAATATGTTAAAAAAGAAAATAACAGAAACACAAAATACTATTAGTTTATTTTATATTTACAGAAGAGCTTTTTGTTTATTTTTTGTTTGTTTAAGTTACTTAAGTTTATATCATATCACCCCATCGAAAGAGAGTTTATTTGTTTTGTGATTTTTGTCGTTTATATAAAAAATTGTTTCAATATTTTGTTTCTGTTTAATATTCGAACGTGTTTTAACATAAGAACATTATGTAATTATTTTCATTTATATATATGTTTATTATTTTTTTTTGGTTTTATTTTAGAAAAAACATTTTGTATTGAAAAAATAAACAAAGTATAAAAATTCCCTAATTAGATAAAAAATGCATATTTCATTCTTGGGGGAAAAAAAATGGAATTTGTATTTTCTTAAGTGGTCAAAGCTAAGGTTTAACGAGGTTATTTTTTTTTTGTTTTATTAAACTAGAGTGAAAATGAAGAAGGACAACTATTTACAATGATTTTTTTTTAACGAAAATATGGAAGTGAGATGAAAAATTATCAAATTATTGTATAAAAATGGTGAGTTCTTCTTTTGGCTTGAATTTAAGCAGATGCATGAACAAATCAAATTAATTAAGTGACAGGCAGACTGTGGGACCGTAGTAGCGCAAAATATTTGGTTCGATGCTTAATTATGATTTTTTAGACTAATCGTATACTGATTGCAATAGCTGCGAGTTAACACTTACTAGCCAATCAAGAAATGTTGTTATTATTATCATTTCAGCTTAAGTCAGTTGCTATTGTTTGTCAATGAAGTTAACTTTTTTTGACCCTATAAGAAACTATAAGAAATATCGAACTTACCTCAAAAAGCATTTCAGCCATCCTTCATATTTATGTAATGGCGGTCAGATCAATTTTTTTCAAAAATTTCGTACACGCATATGTATTCATGAACTAATAAAATATAATTCTGCGAGACATCTACTTTAACTTGGGTCGAAACCGAAAACAGCAAATATGCGATGTGGCGTAATTTGTTACTAAATATTGCTGATTGGATACATGTTAAAACCAATGTCTTAAAGTTTTTATTTCGTGGAAAAATTTATGGTGGTTACATCTTGCCGTATCAATGTAGCTTAGTATATGAAACGTCTTTTTTCGATCGAGTATTTATATTTATTTTTATACTCTTGGCGCAATGCTTAGGGTGGACCTTCAACTTGTGGAAAATACCAAAAGTAAAACTTAAAAAAAGTTAATCTTGAATATCGATAGCATACGCGAGCAAAAGCATCGGTTCGTGTCTTTACTAACCATCCACTAAGAATCAACTAATCTATGAATGACCATTTTTTCGCAGAGGAATCTTTTTCATTTGGTGATCTTCATTAATTATGTACCTATCATCTCTTATTTACTAGCAGGCCAATATAACATTTTTAAGAGCGCTGATCATTTGGTGTCTTTAGGTTAACTGACACAAATCGTATAGATAAAAATCAGAAGTATTGAATATAAGTGTAATTTAAAAGAAATTAATCAGGGTGATAAAATTAAAAGTACAACCTACTGATCCCACTGTTCATCTCCTAAATAATATACCTACGAAACGAAACAGAAGAGAGAACAAAATCGGAAAAGTGGATACCTAATGTGTTTGTGAGTGTGATTTTTTTGTTGTTGTTTGTTTAGTGTTTGTATATATAAGATCTATTTGTATACTTTCATTTGTTCAATTTGCTAATAAATATTTGATTTATGTGATAATTATCTTTTTGTTTCACTTTTTTGCTTTCTTGTTGTTTTTGTTTTTTCTTTATTAAATATTTTTTCTGTATATATAAATCTGTATAAGTATATATTTAATCAACAAATTAATTTAACTAATTGTATAATGCTCATATATATGTGTGTATATATGGATCTCATTCATTCGTCTATCCCCAACAGTTTGATATTTTTTTTTTGTGTTTTATTATATATATTGTTTGTTTTTGTTTTCTTTTTTTACTTTGTATGCGTGTATATATAGTCACGACGTATATACATAATTATTTAATTTATTTTCTTTTGAATAAATTCATGCAGTTAACGAAATTTTCCTATTTTGCAATTTCTATTTTGTAGAGAGTAGAATGTAAATGAAATATTTGATTTATCGAATAAAAAAAATTAAGAAAAAAACCTAAAGAAGTCAACTAAAAGACAAAATTAACTACGTTATTATTATAAGTTTTTTCTGCTGTTGTTTTTTCGCTACGAGAGAGTATAATATGACGACGCTCGATCACTTTCTTTTTGCTTTTTTTTTTATTAAATTAATTTCACTTATAATAAATAGTTAAATATATATTTGCTTTTTTTATTATTATGAATTATGTATATAATAATATTCTGTAAGGCAATTAATTCATATATATATATATCTTTGTTTTCTTTTTGTTTAATATATATGTATAATATATAGCATCTTGTAATCTTTTTTGAAATTCTTTATTTTTATGTTGATACTTTCAACCAATTTATAGATTTAAATGCGTTTGTTCATTTTATTTTTAATTTTTGAAATATACTATTTTTTTCGTTTTTTTTTGTTATTTATTTAAGATGTTTTAAATGTTTAGAAGGTATATTTTTGAAATGCACCCATACATTTATATAAAATTTTGAATTTTTTTTTTTTAAATAAGAGGAAACATAAAAAAATATTGAGGCAGGCCTACGAAATGAGAAAAAAATATTAGGAAAAAATGATTTTGTTTTCTTTATCCAGCAACAGGAAAACTTGTTGTGGACTTTTGGAAAATGTTGGTCTCATTTCTGTGTGCGTATTGGTTTGATCAGTACTTTTAAAAGGTTAACCAAAGGAATTTGTATTAATGAAACGAGAATGGAAAGAGAGAAATTATCTTTGATGTTACATTTATGAAGATAGAGGTTGGGTAGCTAGTTTTTATTTGCATAGCTCTTAAGTAAAACTGGGTGTAAATGTAGAAAGCCATATTTCTGTAAAACATTTTTAGGAAACCAAGGAATCCTCATAAGATTAAATAAATTATAACAAACTTAAGCGATGGTTTAATACTTATCTTTATTAACCTTGTCAGCGTCAGCTATATTACCTACAAGCTTGATTTTTGCAAGCAATACACTTAAAACCCCGAATGGTTATGTCAATCAAGCGCCCGTCGAGAAAACAAATTTTGTCAATACACAATTAACAAAATATGACAAACAACATATATTCGGCTATATCATTTAATCAGCTTACTGTAGGCTATCCAAATTTAATCAGCTTACTGTAGGCTATCCAAATGTAGGCTATTCTTCAGGCTCTTTTTTAAACGGTTGTATGGGATTTTTTTTAAGCAATACAACATTTTGCTACGTGAAGAAAAGAATCTGCCAAATCAAAGACACGAATTCCAAAGGCAAAGGGTCTCTGATAACTGAAAACTTACATAAACAGGCAAAGGCATTATTCGGCAGCTATCGATTGCGAAGACCGATGCGAGTCTTCGAGATGCGCACTAATTGACCACCACTGATCCGATCGCAAGGCGAAGGTACCGTGCCAATATTCTTTGTCAGCTTCAAATTTCTACTGATTTTAATCAAAAATGGGTTTCCCAATATAAAATACATACCTTTAACAAAATCAGCATCATATTACTTTAGTTGTGACGGAATGTAATGGAAACTTAACAATTTATTCAAATAACCAATTTGACAGCCAGTCATAGCTAGTGGCGAACACAAGTCTGTTAAAACAACTCATGTTTAGAACCAAACTAAACAAATTAGAGCCTTAAAGGGAAAAACATAGACTAATTGTATTATAGACAGTAATACCAATAACCTCTATCTACCTCGGTCTCGCAATAAACTGTGAAAACGACATGGAAATCAAGCTTGTCAATTATCGTAAAATAAAATAACTACAGGATCGATGAAAAAACACACAGTATTAAAAACCTGTCCCCGTTAGAGTTTACGAACCCACAACGGCATATTTTCCCATATTTAATAGCCCATTGTGACCTACAAAATATTAAGTGTAAAGGTTGAAAATGAATATTAGTAAGGCCAAAAATCTTTGCTCCGAACTAGCGATTATATCTGGAAATGCAATGACAACATGTAGGTAACAGAAAAAAAAGTTAAAAAAAAAAAAAACAGAACAAAAATGAAACAAAAAAGTTCTACAGTTTAAAAAATATTTTTTTTTTTATATATTATCATATCGTTTTCTTCGTCTATTCATGTATAACTATCCGCTTCACTTTTAATAATTAACATTACCTACAGTTCAATTTAAGAATTTTCTTTTTTTTTTAATTGTTTTCCTTTCATTCTCAAGCTTAAGTCTCGGAAGAGTAAACTAAATACTTAATTAAAAATATGTATACATATATAGATACAATATATGCTATGTCCTAAAATCTAAATAACAATTCCGATTAAAAATATGCTTGTGTATATATGTATAAAAAAAATCGTTCTCTCTTTATTTTTGTTTTGTTATTCGATATTAAAATATACAATATATTTATATATGTAAAAAATTAAAAAATAAAATGGGATTTTCAACTACATTCAAATGATATTTTAAAAATAATTAACAAGTCAATAAAACCCATAAATAAAACAAACGAAAAAAAAAATAAGGCAGAAAAAAATGTTGAATAAATAACTTGAAGAATTCTTATTGTTTCTTCTGAAACTACATGTTGTAGCAATAAAAAGGATATCAGTTATGTATGTTTATTGCATTTGCATACATCCGCAGCGAGACATACACAATTTCTGTATAAATTTCTCTCCGTTCGCTGTATATACAACTTTCTACTGAAGGACTGTGTGTAGAAATAACAGGAGATTTGTTTTTTCAATAATAAAACTTTATAACAAGTAAAAAAAATATATATAAAGACGAAATGAAAAAACAGCATTTCTGTTTATAATTTATTTAAAAAAAAAAGTTCGTAAATAAAATAGTAAAAATGTACGTGTGTGTATAGATGTATATATTTTCATTTAACTATAAACTTTAAATAATACAAACATTCCATTAAATTTTCTTTTTCCGATTTAGCTACAAATCTTTAAAATTTACCTAGGTTAAAAAATAAAATAAAAAGAAATCTGAAACTTTTCAACTACACAAACATAAATATTTTATTTTATTCATTTAAAATTAAAATAATTTTTAATATTTTTCTTTTCCTCTCTTTACCGATATAAGAACACAACAATTAATTTAATTATAGAAATATAATTAGAATTAATATTAAAAAAAATATTCATTTAAACGTTTTTACACAAAATAATTGAATTAACAACTATAAAATAAAAATGAAATAATAATAAAACTTAAAAATTAGATTTTAAGGCAAATGTATAGTTTAAATTTATTTTTAAAATTATTTCCTTTATATTTTTAACATTTTCGCTATCGAACCATGCCTCAATTATTATTGGTTTGCGTAATAACATTATTTATTATCAAATATTTATAATTAGTACCTAATGCTAACCTCTTTTCCAATAAAAAAATTACAAAAAAAATTTGCGTAAAGTATATTATGTGTGTGTGTGTGTATGGGGTGTGTGTTCTATACGAGGGAGGCTGAGGCAGTAATTTCAGAATTGATCACACAAGTCGATCACAACAATTTTCGAAGCAGAGTTTCGATTTAGGGCAGAAGTTGCTAAGTATAAATGTAGGCAGGAAGATGGTTGGGCACAGTTGTTTGGCAGAATAATTGTAAATAGAGTACGTAATGCTTTTGTCAGATTCGACGAGTCCCACGATTGGTTTTTATCCCTAAAGAAGTGTCCACCCTTCTAACAGTCCTCCCTTAACATCAGTTGTATTTTAAACATATTACAATTAAAGCAAATAATGTTTAGACTTTAGAACAACTTTTTCACTTTAATGTAGTAGAGAAGGCATTCTTTTTATTTTTTGAAGAAATATGTACTGTATTCTTATACCTAAAGGCAAACAGAATACGCCTTGAAAATCGAAGGAAATACATGCGGTTGTATATTCCAAGTCTTTGCCTTCTCAAGATTCAAGTGATGTTGCTGTATTTTCAGTCTTTAAGTTCGTATTCGAAAGGTTATAGCACATTGAGTGGTTTATCACAGTTTGAAGTACCTTCTCTTACATTTGATTCTTACAAATCGGTGTTTGGTGTAAAAAAAATAAAAAATAAATTATGTGATCTTTGGAGACACAGTCAATCAACTTTCTGAGCTGTGATATCGGTCCCGCTCATAGGATCTATTTAAGCGGTAGTCTGGAAGTCGCTTAATTTTTGACACATGAACAAAGATGGATACTGGCAACTCTTATTATTTTTTTTGAGAGGGCAACTCCACATAATGATTACAAAATGTAAACTCTGTTTGGTTTTAAATACAAGGCGTTTTTCTTTTTTAGTTCAGAGCTGAACTCTGAACCGAGCTCGAGCATTATGAGCGCGCTCTGAGCCGAGCGTGCTCAGCAGAGACAATACTGAGACCACCAACTCCGACCGATTTCCCGTTACTTAGCCTACAAGCTATATTTTTATGGGGTGGCAAATGCTAAGTGCGCTTGTATTGTTACATAGAAATTCGTCTTGACAAATGTCACGTAACTTCAAAAATTCCGACTCACCAACACGCTCGCACCTTGCATATGCCACTTCCGCTGTGGGCAAAGTTGCTGCCAGCGTTCATAGAATTTTATCCGTTAAATTTGAAATTATTCGTTACGTTTGGATAATATTTTCTTTCATGGGTAAGTGTACATTTGCCTAAAATATTAATGAAAAATGAACAATGTAGATTGGTTGAAGGAAAATGCAAACATTTTGAGCAAATTTTCTTAAGTTATCTAAGAAAAATTTACACATGAAATCGAAGTTAATGATATTCAAAAGCGCTAAATACGCAACCATGTTTGTCATAATAAGTTTTTAGTATATAGAACATCTCATTTAGCTAGTTTTATTAACCAAAGAAATCAAATTATTCGCCTTTCAACAACATATAATTACTAACCAATGGCATTCAGTAATGTAAAAATGTGGTATTCCCGAATTCTAGCACATTTCCCCATGGTTGTCGAGGTTGGCAGCATTTATTTTTGTATTTTTTGTATGTTTTTGCATGTCACACGGATTCTTAATTGACACAACACCGATAGGAAAACAAAATGGCGAATTTGAAAAAAAACTGAGGGGCCCAGCGGCAAGAGGATTGTGAGTTGGGGGTCTCAGTATCATTTGTCTTTGGTGCTCAGATCGTTCTGATGTATTTATGAAACATATTTGAGCACGTATCTGACATTTTTAATAAATATATTATGTATAATTTGAAAATTTATTAATTTTTATTTATTAAATTGGTTAACATTCAGTTCCAGAACAGCAAAGGTCGTCCACCATTTCAATTATTTTGTTTATCCTGTTTTTTTTTCTGTCAAATGTGACTGTGAGTGTGTATTCAGCTTTTTACTCAGCCTGCTCAGTCAATTTATTCTGAGCTCATCGAGCGAGCTCTGATTATGCTCAGATCGAAAAAAGAAACACAAATCTGAGCTCTGATGTATCTGAGCTAAAAAAGAAACATGAACTTTTTGTATAACAGTTCAGGTTGTGCTCTGAACTAAAAAAGAAAAACGCCTACAGGGAACTCTTCAGCACTTAGAAGTGACGCTCTTGTTGTCAACCCGTCTTTAGTTCTTGAGGGATATTTAAACACATTTGTCGATAAGCTATAGGATAAAAAAAAAAACGGGCGTCACTTTCGTTTTGCTACATTTTTTGAGAACTGACGCTATTTGTAAACCCAAATTCTGCATATTACAGTGCGGACGACTAGAGTTGGGTTAAGCCATAACCCTGTGGAAACTTAGAAACACGGATCAAACAATTCTCAGGGAAATTCAAATAACATGTCGACTCAAATAAGTATCAAAGGCAGATCAAAATAATATCGTTCTATTTTATTAAGAACATTAACACAATGTTGCAACAATTAGTTTATTTTGGCAGCACCGATCAACAAGGTCTGCAATGAGTTGTTTTCTATCCATAAAACCATTCGATTATATAGGTTTAAACAAGTATTTTCTTTCATAAAACAGAGAAAATATATCCATAACGAAATCATAATTTGTTATCTTGCGTTACTTTTCATACACGGTCGCCATTTCACGAAATACAATCCAATTTCACTCTTTGAGCACTTAGGGAAGACAAATTGAACGGTTAAATTACGGCGTATGTGAATTTTATGTGTAAAACAAAAGCAACTTCCTTTACTTATTACTTGTTTCAGTATTATGCAAAGAAGTAATCTAGCTTAAGCTAAAGTGCGTTTGTATTGGGATTTAATAAAGTGATAAAATTAAAACTAGTGGGATATTCTAGGCATTGAGAAGAATTTGAATTTTTGTGAATGTTAATTTTTGTCTGTTTATACTTGACCAATTAGTTTCTCAATTTCATCAAGCCAACGTAGACGAAGTTCCTGATTCGGAAGAGGGAATACTTTGACAGGCAAGAAACATCGCTTTCGATTAATCTATTTCAATGAGATAGCCAACCTTAACTCGAAGTCAAAAACGAGAACTAACTTGCTCTCAACTTGGAGTTGAAAAACTATTTTAGTAGTTGTAGTTTGCACTACCCTTTCTGACTATAAATCCTACCGCTCTAAGGGCTCGACCGCACATCTTCTCTTACATCATACTTGTTTTTCAACGTTCAATATTGCAGGGCCCTTAAGGATGTGCCACATCTATTTGACTACTTTAACAACCTCCCATCGTACAATTTTGTTCCGATGTCTGTTAATATTTTCGATTTTTTGTCGACTCTATAACTTTACAGGTATAATATAGTACAATCGTGTGTTGTGATAATTAAATTTGTTTCGTTCTTTTGTTTAATTGTGATTTCTTTTTTACATATTCTCTATAAAATAAAAAAAGTACATTTCTATCCTAAAAACAGTCATTTAATTTACCTAAAAGTCTCTTTGCGAAAAAAAAACGTAATTTTCTTTAATTTCCATGCCAAACTGTTTTATGTGTTTCTATAACAACGAAATTGTGTGTTTTACAAAATGGTTTCTTTTGTGATTCTCATTTTTTTGTTTGGTTGTTTCGTTCTTGCTCTCTATGTGTGTTTCGATAACTTGCCTTTCGTCTACGTTTTAGTTTTATAAACTAGTTTCATTCTTTCATTTTTGAAATATTTTTAAAAAATTATTAAAGCATGAGAAATAAGAAGACGAAATCAAAAATAAATTGTGTGTTTCCGAAATGCATTTCAGGTTTTTTTTTTGTTTTTGTAATTTATTTGAATTTAGTTCTTATTTTTATGTTTAGGTTAAGTCTCAAAAGGGTGTTTTTGTTTTTTGTTTGCTTTTCGTAATTTTGTGTTGATTTTTGTTTTTCTTCTAAGTCTTTGTTTAATGTTTATATAAATGTATGTATGTAGTTTGGAGAGAATATTGCTAAAAACTGTTTATATTTGTTCTATGGTTATTTTCTGTTTTAAACTGCGTGTATGCGTGAGTTAAATTTGATGAGAATCTTTTAAGACTATTGCATACGTTTTGTTTTTATTTTGCTTTGTTGGTAACGCTGCTTGTAATTTATTCACTTAAACAATAATTATTTTTTTTGTTGTTTTACTTTTTGTTTATTAAAAAAATGTATATAAACTTTTTTTTTCCTTTTTTGTATTTTTAGTTTTACTGTTAAATATATTACTTTTTGTGTGTTTTTGTTATTGTTTAGTGGTAATTATTATTTTCAACTCTTTTTTATATATATATTTTCAATTGTTTCAATCCTGTGGTGAGGCTGCGGATATTGATGCACCTGCAGGTGGTGCAGCTTGCTGTTATTTGAGGTCCTGCGGTGAATCTATTGAGAATAATTCTTTGTACAATGCTGGGAATACCAGATTTGTGTGTTCCTGTTTAAATTTACTCAGCGCATCCATGTGCATTATTGACAGTTCACTAAGAGAGATAAAAGTAAGAAATAGAAATGGATTAAGAGCAGATGATTTGCAGCAACGGTGGTGAGTTGATAAAGGAAAAGTAATTAGTCATTCTTTCTTTTGAGAATCGAAAAGAAAATACTTGATTAACGAACGAGAAAAGATTTTAATTTGAGAGCCATTTTGTGTCGAAATCAAGGCTTGAATTATTGTTTTGCATGTAAAATCCACCAAGTTCGGTGACGTATTGCTCGCTCGCGGATGCGGTAATTTGACCCCACATCTCAAATGTTCAACGTATCGAAATTTGGGGCGAAATTTTTGACAAATGTCAACGCCATGTATATGTTTTGCCTTTTGATTATGTCTCATGTTACGTACAGTCAAAAATTGTATATCGAATATCGTAATCTTGTATTTCCTTTCGTGTTCTCATGGATGCAACAAAATTGACAGTTGAATTAACTGTAACTTACCGGAAGGTTGGTATTTTATTTAACAGCGTGTCCAGTACTGTTACATCACCCTTCAAGAGTGCATGATTGGCTTCGAGCTCCTGCCTAATGGCATTCATACTCAGATTGAAAAGCCTCTGGATTTCTGTGTTTCCTCGTACCCCATTTCGTTCTATGCAGAAAAAAGAAAAAGAAAGAAAAATATTTACATTAGTACAAAAGCAATATCCACTCTAAACTTCACTTACTAATGTACTTACCCGGCCACAACAGCACTAAACTTTGATATAAAGCCAATTCAGTTTCAGTCAGTTTCAATTCGGCAATTGATTTTGCTGTCTCAAAGATACACGACACTAATCGCATCTCATACGAATCGGAAGTGTAGAAGGCTTCTTGCGGCAGCATAACATCACCGTATAATACGGCATTCTGTGAGAGATCCAACAGGCGTGACATACGAACGATTGCCAACTCAAACGATCCAGTTTTTAACAGAAGAATCTGCAAATAAATTAAGTACAAAGGATTTTATTAACCTTATGCATATGGATTTAGGAAAAATGTCTTCTGACTTACCTGATCATCCTGACTTAGCCGCATAAAACCAGGTATCAGTTTAGCAAATTCGATTATGTTTTGTATCATTTGTGTTAGCTTTTCAGCGCAGTCTAGCCAAAGTTCCTCTTGGCCGAGATTTTTATAATAAAGTATTCGCGTTACGTCCTGCGGAAAGTGGAAATGGATTTAAGGTTAAGTATACGGTATACGATATCATTTTCCAATTATCGCTGAAATAAAATATCGAATAAATTCGACACAGTTCAAAAATTTGCTTGGCGAGTTAACTACCGAGCAAGCTTAAAACATTTTTCGTGATAAAATATCGAATAACATAGAAACCACTCTCGAACACTATCACACACAATCTGACAGTTAATTTTTCGGAGTAAGAGTCGAGTTGATTTTGTGCCACATAAGACTTGCTTGATGTTGAATTTGGTCATTACACTGATAGAGAAGAACCGACTTGAACGAGGAACTCCATCAACAGTCTTAAGCACAATTTTATTGTGGAGCTAACTTGTAAACACTCGTTACTCACTGATTCATAGATGCACCGAATAACTTCGGTCTCTTTTTTTGGGTAAAATTTTCATACATTTTTGAAGTTTGAGAAACAACCATTCTAGTGCAGAAAACTCTTTGTCTGTTTTATCTCACAGAAAGTCTCTCATTTGGATGAAAATCTAGGCCTCAACTGTATCAAACTTACCTGTGGCTTTCTGAACATCTCATGAACAATTTCTAACTTTGTATTTGTGTTTGCATGAGCTTCCGCTAGGGTCTTTATCAGGACATCGTTAATATCGCCATCGGCTGTAACGAAAATGTATTCGAAAAAAAAAGAGAAAACAATGTTAACAATTAAAATTTGGTCAAAACGGAATGGAATGGAATTGGAAAGCATCTACAACGGTTCAAAAATGAAAATCGAAACAAAAGCGAATAATGGAACAAACTGTCGAATATAATGAGCATGCGAATATATAAACAAACGAATGAAGGAAAAAAAGTAACGAGTTGTTTTCGAATACTTATAAACGTTTTTTTTTTTTCAATGACCAATTTGTTAAAAGAGAGAGAGAGAGAGGTTGTTTTAAGAACTCAACAAAACCAAAAAAAAAAAAAAAATGCCATCATCAGTCTACAACCATTCCCGCCTTCTCAGCACACACATCTCCTTAGTCCTTACCCCATCTCGAATCACAGGAACTCTCATCGTCAATGAAACTAACTTGAGTCATTTGCGACGTTGCCGTGGCGGTGGTGGTAGTAGATTGTTGCGACAATGGCTGTTGCTGATGCTGATGTTGCTGTTGTGGTTGCTGTTGGTTGTTGCTGGTCGTGGTGGTAGCGGTAGTGGATTGTGATGCAGGATGTGGTGATGGATGATGATGTGGCGGCGGCTGTGCTTGCGGCTGATTTGTTTGCTGCGTCTGATGATGATCTGGATGATTTGAATGAGCTCCATTACCAGTACCACTACCACTAACAACAACAACACTACTCCCACAGACATCAGCAATCCCATTGTTACTATTGTTATTGCTAGTCGCACTACCCATGCCACCGCTACCTCCGGTGCTCGGATTCGAATCGGTATGGCAACAGTCCGATGGTGTGCCACGTCTTAGTGAGTTATTGCCTAAAAGGTGTTGTATTTTGGTTTTATGTGTGTTTTCTTACAGTTTTAAGGGAGTAAAATTGAATTTTTTTTTGGATAAAATTTTGAGCAGGGCTGCCCTATTGTTTTCTCGGGGAATATATTTATATGGGACAAAACTGAAGGCAAACAAATAAAAAAAAACGAAAATTTAAACTAAAAAAAAAAAAACAGTTTTCTTGGGTAAGTAAAGGGATTTCTGTTTTTATTGGCCCTACGATCACGTCACGGTTACCCTGTTGTGATTCGAGATGGTCGCACTGGTGGGTATAAGTGTTGCCGTTAGACCTCGGAACAAAAATTATGAATTTCTCTGTACAAGAATGGGACTACAATTTCTGTATGAATGAATGAGTGAGAACGCAAGCTACGGTTGTTTTTAATGAAGTAGTCAACTCTTATAAGTGCAATTGGATTGAATAGTGTGTTTTTGGGAGAGTCTTATCGGGAGGACTTGAGCGGACCATATACCTAGCGATTGTTACAGGACAAGTACCCAGAAGTGGAAACATGGACTCTTTACAAATTGAAACTATGGCACATGTGTACATTGTACAAGTGAAACTCAAGATTTGAAATCGTATTTAATGTACAGCACACTATAAGATATAAGCAGGATGAAACGGTTTTAGAAAAATAAAAAAAACAAAATGGATAAACATCTGGAAAGCCCCTAAAATATCACAGCAATCCAAATATTTGACGAGCGGAAACCAGAGATGAATGAATAAAAGAGATGGATATCTTTCGTACGTCTATCCTCCCAAAACCCATTTGTTTACATTGTTGTTTTTGTAATTTCAACTCCCGTCTGTGAATACGTGTGAGCTACAAAAAAGCATGTTGCTAATGGCCGGCCAATATTCCTTTTGCTTTTATGGGCATCGCGTTGTTCAAATGTTTTGTGTTTGGTAACTTGTTTGGTTTTTGTTAAAGCTTCGATTAAAATAAAAAAATAGTGAAATACACATTTCGGAATAGCGAATTCTTGCATTAAAGTCCAATTCATGAACTCACATATACTAGAGAAGAAATGAGCATATGTGCGCGACTTCATGAATTTTACGGGAAAACAGCTTGTAGGCAGCCGCCTTTCCACTGAAAAGTTATATATCTCTGTATTCCATTATCTTTGGCGGAAACTAAGCAATGTGCGAGTTAGTAAGTTAACAGACGTCAGATTGCATACACAGATTTGACGTTACTGCTATGTAGCCAGTTAATAACTTTTAAGCAGCCTTAAAAAATACGGGAGATAATATTCAGTCCCGGACAGAGCTGCCACTTCTTTACGATTGTTGCGAAATTTGTTGCTATTAATCATGCAGGCTGAAAATCGCAAAAGTCATCCTGTACGTTTGTAAATGGAGAACTATTTTCTTCCGGAAAAAATTATCTTTGGCTTAGTGTATGACATTATGTTTCTCGCCTTAGAAGTGACATAAATGTCAGTAAATGCGATTGACAAACGAGCTGTAATTCAAATACTACGAAACCAGATTTTTGAGCTAGAGCAGTGATCGCGTGGCTGTCATTTATTATAGAATACGATTAGAAACATGGCAGTAATCCAGCTTAAGCCAATATGCATTTACATTTGTATCGTAAGTATATCCCGATTATAAAGGTATGGCTAGCGCATTTTTGGCGGAAGGTAGATATTTTACCACTATTTTAGACACTAGCTTAAGTCGACGAAATCTATTTTACTTTTCATTTGACTCGTCAAAAACAATGTAGTCAAACAATATAGTGAAATTCGGATAGAATTTATATTTTATTAACTATCATGCCATATTACTTTGAAGTCAATGATTATGACATTTCGATAACCTTCTGTCAACAGTAAAATCTCAGAATTTGAGTGAAGTTTGATTGGGGAACCACGTAAGTAAATGCGATAACGTAAGTAAATGCGATAACGTAAGTAAATGCTGATTTTTTAAGAGTTAAGTTTTTCAGGTTGGCAGCACTAGTTAGTAATGGCGCCCAAATGTCATCGGTCAAAGTGAAAAGTTTTCAGTATACTCTGCCATTTAGTCAAGAAAAGACTTACAAACGAGCAACGATTGCAAATTATTGAAATTCATTATAAAAATTCGTGGTCTTTGAAAAATGTGCACCGTTTGTTACGACCATAGTATGGTCGTCATAATCGACCTGGTGAATCCGTCAACGGCGAACGATATCGAGCCATGATACGCGACAATGATTATGACATTTCGATAACCTTCTGTCAACAGTAAAATCTCAGAATTTGAGTGAAGTTTGATTGGGGAACCACGTAAGTAAATGCGATAACGTAAGTAAATGCTGATTTTTTAAGAGTTAAGTTTTTCAGGTTGGCAGCACTAGTTAGTAATGGCGCCCAAATGTCATCGGTCAAAGTGAAAAGTTTTCAGTATACTCTGCCATTTAGTCAAGAAAAGACTTACAAACGAGCAACGATTGCAAATTATTGAAATTTATTATAAAAATTCGTGGTCTTTGAAAAATGTGCACAGTTTGTTACGACCATATTATGGTCGTCATAATCGACCTGGTGAATCCGTCAACGGCGAACGATATCGAGCCAAGATACGCGACTTTTTTTTGTCCCAGTTGGCTGAGTTGAACTTGGTTGATATGTGGTTTCATCAAGACGGTGCCACATGCCACACAACTCGTGAAACAATGGAAATGATGAAGGATGAATTTGGTGAGCAGCTTATCTCTCGAAATAGCCCTGTCAGTTGGCCGCCAAGATCATGTGATTTAACGCCTCTTGATTATTTCTTGTGGGGTTATGTAAAGTCGTAAGTCTATGTGGACAAGCCGAACACGATTGAAGCCTTACAGGATAACATAACACGTGTTATTCGTGGAAAATTGGACCTTCCGAATGGACCATTTGAAACGGAGCCGCGCACAACATTTACATAAAGTTGTATTTAAAACGTAAATGGCAAAGGCCTATTTATCGATTACAATACAAATTTTGAATATTTGATGCAAATTTGAGTGTTTTATTCGGTTTTTTAAAAAAATACTACGCTTAAAAATCCCCCTTTACAAAAAACTTGTTTAAAGCAGAAGTCTATTCCGAAAATCTTCAGACATTGGATCATTTCGAAGCCAATATTCGTCGAGCTATCGCGGGCAGCCCAAATTTTGGGTGCGTCAACATAAAAACAAAAACTGAGCTGATATAGATCCCAGCACTCTTAATGAAAGTGCCTTCAGATGTTTTTTTTTTACTGTGGGGCATTGCCCAATGCCCACGCCCTGATCCCATTTCGGTCAATAATGGCATATGCTTTGTAAGATGTCAAAATTTTATAAGAATTGCTTGTACTTAAGAAAGGGCTGATATTGATTTGGATGGATCAACTGATTAAACTTAAAATAAAATCCCTTATACAATTTCCTACTAAGACAGCCGATGGTCCACAAAAGTCCTCCATTGTAGATACATTGTGTATATGAAAATGAATAAATATAAAAATAAAATAAATAATGAACGTGTATATTATTACAAAACAAAATTAATTAAATGTACAAAAATGCGTTGATGAATATATTGGCCACAAATCAAGGGGTGCTACAGGAATATTGATTTCGGGGATTAGGTATGATCGAATACTGCTCACTAAAATTACAAATAGTTAAGCCCTGTTTTCCGTTTCGTTTTGATTACATATTTTTTTTTTTTTTGCATGAAACCAAATGAATTGCGCCAATTGATATACCAATTTGTTAGTTACAAAATGACGGACGATGTCAAAGCAATACAATTAGTTAGTCGACATTGCTCTGCAGATAACCAATTATTTTTCTTTATTTCTCTTTTATTTAAGTGATTATGAGACATTGTACAAAGAAATTAAAAACAAATAAAAAAAATATATATAGAAAAAATAAAAGTCAAAACTAATCAACCAATACTCACCGTGACCAATGAAATCTGAATCTATCATTGTACTTCTGGGCTCGTATGTTGTACTGTCCACGTAGTCCGCTGAAATATCATAGGCCATCGTCTGTTGAGGCGTCACTGATGCTGAGTATCCGTAAGGACTTCCGTAGCCAACTTCATTGTTTGAATATCCATAGCTAGGAGATTTTGGTTTTTCGTGTTTTTTTTTTTGTGATTTTTTTTATGGTTTAAGGTTTTTTTTTTTATTATTTTTTTTTTTCATAGAAGATAGAAAAAAGGAGGGGTTTGGTTTCGGTTTTTTGTTGGTTGTGATATTTTTTTTTTTTTTTTTTTGGACACAGTAAGGAACAAAAAATATTTCATTAATAAGTGTATGCATGTGATGAACAAAATAATGAAATGGAATGTAATGAATAATTTATCAAAAAATGCTGTATACCCATTGTAACTGTGATGTAGTTGATCACTGCTCGATGGCGTTTGTGTATCGAACACTGAACTGTCGGGTGCTGCATCACTTTGAGCGAGCAATTGCGCTTGATGGTATCGCACTTCGTCTTCGACTTTTTCACGTTGTTTCTTCGACATTCGACCGAATTTAACGGCTAAAATGAGGGAATTTAGATGTGTTAATATTTTTATATGAAATGCATTTCCAATCTTTGTTTGTATTGGAAATGGAATACCTATCTAAGGCAGATTTCTCCGTATTAACACAAGCTAAAAGTAGTTGCCGGAAAACGCTTCTAAAACAATTATTTGTCCGTAGTTAAAATCAAGAAAGCTAATTTAATTTTATCCTGCAAAGAGTAGCTATATGACCGCTCAATCTCTGCCATTTCAATGGTTTCGGGGGTATTGCAATTATGTACTGCCCTCACATGCTTTGTGAATAAAAACCGCTCATAAGATAACTCCAACAGCAACTAAGCTCTTCATAGGTTCCCATTGTGTTACTGTAACAAGTAACGCAAGCTACCTACCAAACACTATAGTCGTTTCCTGACATCAAAAGGTGCCTATGCGAAATATCCGAAACAAAACGCTAACCTTTTGTCTTAAGCCTGATGCACACAATAAATGACGTGTCCCTAGATACGGCAAAACTATAGAAACCTCACCCATATTCGTATACAAATCGCTCCCCCGATTGCCTATATGGCCTACAATAATGTTAGAGATGCCTTTTATTCGTCGAACTTAACACCGCATGAATAGATGTTCCCACAGCCATTCGTATATAGAAAAGCAAGGACCTCCATCCGGTGTATAACATGCACACACAATATCCTTTGCCCTGAAGATGAATTCCGCCTTATATTTTTCTATTCCTCTATCATCCTTTCGAGTAAGTTCAACGAACCAAAAGACTAAAGCGAAAAAATGTTCGGATAGTTTTTCTTTAAAAAATTTTCGTGTCTGTCTCTCTTCCGCCGACAGGGATCCTTTAAGTGCTATTGGAAAATCTACGATGCGCGAGATTTGTTGTTAACCCTTAAACAAAAAAAAAAAAAAAAACATTTTTTTTTTGTGGAAGAAGGTACCAATAGAACACAGGAAATGTTTTCTGTTTCATTGAATTAAAGAAAATGTCCGGACTTCTTTCATCCTCAATGTAATCCTTCAAGTTGATTTAATATTTCATAGTTTCACACTGTTTCCTGTTTTCTTTGGGTGGAAGGTGCTTCTCAGCCGCAGTAATGATTAAAAAGTAAATGCAAGGAGAACAAGTCCCTTCTTCGCTGTTGAATAGTTGGGCATAATGAAGGGGTCCTTTGGTGTTGAAACTGTTTTTATATACCACCTACATGCCTGCAGTTGCAGGTTTTTAAGATTTTTATTTTCTATTTGTTGCCTTCGCTTCTGGTGAGTTGCCGATGAGGCAGAGCGAGAGAGACCGAGATAGAGTGCGGCTTTTAAATGATATTCTGTTGCGTGTGATATGCGCCACACACCGTGGAGTGGGAAGTTATGTGGGTTTGAACTGTGACACAAAATGAATACGCGCATAGTAAGTGTCATTATTGTTTAAGGAGCTGTGGTTTAATGAACATTCATTCAAAAGAGTGTGTGTTTTGTACCCAAGTTTGTGCGGGGCGAATGAAAGGGTTTTATTGATTTTAGCAGGAGAAGTTTCCGAAGGTGTGTTTAATTGTTGGCAAGAATCTTCAAAAATTCAGATTACTATTGTTTGCTTTAAGGGGATTGTGAATTTGAACCACTAAGTGCTATCTGTTGCGGCGACACGCGTGTATAATATTGCAGGGGTGAATGACCGAACACGGGGAGCACGTGCCCACAATGTAGGGCACAACCTACAGCTCGGTAGCAAGTTTCAAAACTAACCAACCCTGCAATAAGAACAAATATTTCATACTCTGAGCAGTCCTATGACCACGATGTTCTTGTTGTTTATCAGATGGAGACCGATTTATCCAAAATTGGAGCTTTCAAAGCAAAGCTCTGAATGTTGCAATATTAAATGCATCTGGTTTTGCTAAAATTCAAAAAATGTGACCCGAAGTTACTAAGTTATAAGAGAAATGTGTGATTGGCGTTGCGTTGTATATCAATTCCGCCACTCACTAGAAAATATCTACGTCACAGTATACGAGTATGATCTCATACGCATTTCGTGGTCGATAACCAGTCAAAATTTATATACAAAAAAAAAACAAGGAATCATGCATTTTTGTATTTATTCAACTCATGGTCCCAGACTACCTATTTTTCATAGATCTGAGATGCTCTCTTATTTTTGTCAGAGCTTTTTGTAGCCTCGTCTGCAGGGGAGTGTTTGAGTTAGTCACGCAGGATTTCCCGTTTTTACCTGATTGCAGGTTAAAAGAGCCTTTTGGTACAACTTTGTAAAACGATTTACTTGCATAGTTAAATAAAAACTACAGAAAATTCCATTGAAACAATATTTTCGGGGTGGTTCTATATGCTTAATGCACTCACAACTAGGTACATCCACTGACTTTGTAGTTCACCAAAACTTGTACCAGCCCAATCACGGTTCATCGAAATGAATTTACAACTCAATCCAACCAGAAGAGGTTTGTTGTTGTTTCGTTGGTACGTGTTGTGCAGCGCCAAAGGCTTCTCGGCACAAATCTTCAGTTACAGGCCCACCTAACTGTCAGACAAAAACAATACACCATAGACATTAATTTATAGCCAAACACACAAACCTACACTACACTCATTTCGTCTCTCTTCGCAATTCTTCACTAAATCATTTCCCTTTGTTATAACTTATAAAGTTCTGTGAGTCCGAGGCGGATCCCAATCCCAATCCCAAAAGACCGAACAAATCTGGAATTTGTTAACCGTCAATCGAAACCATTGCGGTACATGTTCAATGTTCAATGTTCGTGCTCCTCCTTCAACTCTGTTAGACTATACCCCAATAATTAGATATTTCGTAATTCGCAATCCGGCATCACTAAGCACCGTCGTTGGGGCGGTTTTTTTTCTATACTATCACTGAAAGGCAATCACTGGGGTATTGTTTGTGCGGATAATCGTTAATCAAAGTGACGGAATTAACAAGATGCACCATCTTCTTCGGTGAAGATCAACGGTTTTGCATTTGAAATTTGCAGCAGACGATGAAGCCTGCATTGATTGATGGAACGATGCACTTTAGGAAAACTGCTGATAAGTATACAAAAGTGCAGTTGAAGGTTGAATTGCAACGGCCACTTGTTATGTTGTTAAGTTTATAAATTGGTGAGGCGAATTCAAGCTCTGGCCGATACGATGAAACCTTTTGAGGTAGGCTCTCGTGTATTGTTGTTGTCGCTGATGGATGCAGCAAGTGTTATCGCTTACAAATGGTATTTGGCACTTTGATAATGATTATCATTATAAGACAAGATGTCAAGCCCTAAATGGTATAACGTTTGCCTCAGACTCTCTTTCTGTTTATGGTTCTGTTACGTTCCGCTTGGCTGTCGAATTGGTGTACGTATATTTGCAATTAATTTACTGAATCATGAATTAACAAATTGATATACTGTTGGTGTCACTTTGACGTGTGCGGTACAGTGTGGTGCAAGAGGAGTGAGCCACATTGATTATCAAAAAATCAGTAACAGTTTTAAGCTCTTTCGAGAAGCTAGGGTTTTGAAACCCAAAGAAGAAGCAAGTACATATTGGTAATCGAAGAGTTAAGGTGACACTTGACTTGGTGGGAAGTTAGTCAACGATAGAATGCTAGAGGTCTATACCAAACCAGCTTTATAGACAGAACAACAATCAATCAATCAATGAAGCCGGGTTAGACTGGGATTCCAAGGCCATGTCTTCTTCCATTTCCTCATCACAAAACTGTACGCCTTCATAAGTACATGCGGTGGGCCAAATACAAGTTTATTTTCAAAAATGCAATAAAATGAACAAAATTATTTTTTTCTGTATTAGTGAGATCAAACATTCCCATTAATTATGGAACATAACGTCATTCAAGTGGCTGCCTCGGCTGGCTTCACAGTAGCGCATTCAGTCACTCCAATTTTCCAAGACCTTGTTGAAGGTTTCGGGCTGTAACTCACGGATTGCTTGGTAGATATTGGCCTCAAGTGCTTGAATCGTTTCCGGATTGTTGGCGTAACATCGGCCCTTCACGGTTCCTCACAAAAAAAAAATCCATAGAGGTCAAATCGCAGCTCCGAGGCGGCCAATTGACATCGTCAAGGCGGCTGATAACACTATTTGGGAATTTGGTGCGGTGCGCAAAAGATTGATTGTGGCAAGGCGCGCCATCCTGCATATGAACCAAAAGGCCGGCTAAATCCATGTCTTCAATTTCAGTAAAAAAAAAGTCGGTTAGCATGGATCTGTAAGGTCCACCGTTGACCGAAACGTTGTTCGCAGCCTCATTTTCCAAGCAAAATGGTCCGATGATGCCACCACTTCACAATCCGCACCAAACTGTCACTCTCTGTGGATGCATTGGCTTCTCGACAATAACGTGCAGGTTTTCCAAGCCGCCGAGATGAAAATGCGCCTCTTCAGAAAAGATGATCTGGTGTGATGGTGGGTGCTTCATTCCGGCCAAAACTTCTTTTCAAAAAACGTACTATTTGGACTTTCACTTTGAAAGTAAGTTCTCAATATTTCCCAACGCTGTTCAAACCCATATCGACTCATTTGCAATGAAACTGACTTTCTGTCAAGATTTCGAGCGGGAAACAGCTGTCGGTGTCAAAATAACCTACCCACCCTTTATACTTGTTTCATATAATCGCACACTGACAACAACCAGTGCTATTGTAAAATTGTGCAAGGCTGTTGTTTCCGGTTCTCATACCTAAAACCAGCCATTCGTCATTTAATAAAATCCAACAAAACGAAAGAACTCCATTCCAGCGAGCAACTTCTTCAATTTCCCGAAAGATGGTTAACATTTCCACTGCGATTTGGAGAAACCAATGCACATCGCCAATCAAGCCAACTACGGATATCTGGCACTATCTTCCGAACGAATCTATCTGCCAAACAACTCCATCAAAGCACACTAAACCTCGCCATCTACGGGCAGGCAGGCAACACAAAACAACAACAAAAAAAAACCAACCCCAATTCAAAAAATTCAATGCAAGACCTTTCCATGGCAACTACTCCATCTCCGTGCGCATCTATCAATTCTCCCGCAGATAGATAGATAGAATATCTCTTTTTCATCTCAATCCCATGAACTGCAATTGCATTGTAAGCAATACAATCCGCTTCGTGAATTATGAAATCTACATCCAAGAACATCGCATATAGAATAATTGTATACTCACCATCACGACTCATTCCTAATTTGAGGCACTTTTGCAGTCTGCAATACTGACATCGATTACGATTAACACGATCGACGACACATTGTTTGTTACGTGGACACTGATAGTTCACAACAGAACTCTGAGATCGGCGAAAGAAACCTTTGCAGCCTTCACATGTGATAACACCATAATGTACACCCGATGATTTATCACCGCACACCTTACATGGAATTATTTCGATTTGGGCTGGAACGAGAGAGAGAGAGAGAAAAAAAAATACAATTTAGCATGGGTTAGGTAAATGTCACTTAAATGTCAAATTAAGGTTTCTTTTTGATTTTTCTTCTAAGAGCAAACACGCCACAGATATACACGAGCACAGTGCGGTGATGGGAAAATTTTCCAATTTTCGCCAATGCAAATATTTCCTCAGAGAATCTTCCCCGAAATTGACACAAACATATACGTTCCGGTTGTACATATAGGCGCACTCACCAAACATAGATGCCTGGGTAAACATTCAATTAATTTCGTCCATACTCACCCGCCTATATCACTGCACCTATTTAAGCACCTCCCTGCGGCGGCGTTTATTCGATTTAATCGATTAGACAAGTCAGTTGTTGTCAGTTGAGATGAGGCTGGAAGGAAAACCCTGGGAAACAGGCCCATCTGTCAAATCGGTGACACTAGCTGCTATGTAGTAGCACACAATCCGGGAGGGCGGTTGTTGACTGAACGGAAAGCCACTACAACAAAATTAAACTGCCAACATAAGCTTGCAATTATATTCTGGGACGGCACGCTTTTCCTTCCAGTCAAACGTCACAAATTCATTGACCTACACGAGGCAAATGAAAGGCATCGGAAGATGTATAGGCCCATTAGGGGGTCAACGTGCCTATTGTTAGCGAGTAGCGAATACACATTTTAGGATTTGATATTGGCCGCCAGAAATGCCGGCACACTCACCACACCATCCATCTGTCAAGTGTATTGACCCCAAGAAGTGGTGTGTATATGTCGTAAGAAAACTTCTAGGAGAAGGGCGTCAACGCGTAGGTGTCGGGATGTAGGCTCGTTTCCGCAGAGGTTAATGGACTTTCCCTTTTGTCAGCGCGGTCGTTGTTCATTTAAATTGCCGCCAGCAGGGGGTAGGAAGCGCACGCACAACAGTCGAAATTAAAATTAGAAACTCGGATGGAAATACGGTGTGTTTCGCAAGGTGTGGGTGGTGGGCCAAAAATACTTCGTCTTCCGTCACAGTGCTTCGAAATTATGAATTCGTACCACTGATGTGAATGGACTCGGGAGATGACAAATCGTTGGTGTCTATCGATGGCTGACGCGTCTGACGTGTGATAATAGGCAACTTGTGAATTTGCGGGGGTGTTAGATTGTTGTTGCCGTAGTGACGAAATTATTTCAAGATAAAGCGATATAGAAGTTGATGGATGGTTTGCGATTGGGATGGTGGAATGCTCCGTCGGGTCGCTATGGAGATAGGGACTGAAAGGCGCCATTAATCGGGGAAATCTAAAATGTTGATATAATCTATATCGAGTTGGATATCATGTATGTAATACAGGAAAATTGTAGAACTTGTCACATTTGATCAATGAGCAGGAAATAAATTTGAAATAATCGCCATAGCGTTACAAACTGGGCAGGGAAAGTTTGAAATCCATGTTTGCACAGCCAAAAATATTCGAGAAATATACAACAGACTGTCTTCAAAAGACGACTAACTTTAAATGTAAGCAACTTCTTGGAGCACCGATAAATTTAAGGTGGAAAATTTAAGAACTTACATCCTTAATCTGCTAGTACTTGAAATCAAAAAAATTAGTCTGACAGTAGTCTCTTCCGTAAAAGATTTTTACAAAAACCGAATGCGCGGACCCAGACTTCGCGTGACGCGTTTATTTATTTGAATAATAACGTCAAACAATTTCAGTTAACATAAAGAGTCCATTAGCACCAAATCTAATTTTCAGACAGTTTCCAAAATGAATGTGGTAATTTGAGATTTTAATCAGCATAGGAAGCTTTGTAATTTGTGTTTTCAGTTTCACTGTACCTAAGTACGTACACAGCTCGAGCAAGATGCTTTTTAATTGCTCTGTTAAAATCCTATCTAATTTTGAATGTCCAGAGATCCTTCATGATAAAATGTCACACGAAACAGCCTTCTTGTAAAAATCGTTCAATTAGCTTACTTTATTTGTATTTTCTACAAATTTGGAACCCTGTGGTTTTCCTTTTAACCTCCATTAAAATTAATCTTATCATATGTAACGAGTCTATATTAAGTGCAGTTTCTAAATTTTGACAAAACATAAAGAATAACCTGATATGAATACTAGGTTTTGAGTTGAAGCTCCGTACCCCCTCAGATAAAATGTTGGCTAAAATTTAACTCGGAAAAATTTGAATTTTTAAGAGCATTTAGTACGCCAGTTAAACTTTAGTTCGATCGACGTAGGAGCTACACAATAAAGTAAGCTTTGTCTATAACATTATTAGGAGCAAGCCTTAAACACTGCGCGTGAATTGTTCAGGGTAGATTACAGTACATAGGAACGCATTGATGTATTCAAGGTAGCACTTCTCTCAAAATAAAACTTGTTTTTTTTCTGTACCTAAAAATTTTAGTAATTTAATAAGTCGTTCGCCCATTTGGTATTTTTTTACTTTTGGCAGATTCAATTTTACACTTTTGTGGTTATGACCACTTTTGCTATTTTGTATTTAATTTGGCGGATTTTATCCTGGAGGAAGATGACTTATAACGATGATCGTTCGAACGATATCGTTTTCGTTGTAATTCTTAACTTTTTGAAAGTCATTTTTAAATATCGACAGATTTTTATAAATATGGTGACAGCACCCAACGATACTTCCAAACTTGTAACTTGTTGGCACAGAGCACCACGGAGTCACGAGGTTTCGAGGTCTATCATTTAGACAGCAACTTTAAAAAAAAAAGTTTGTAAATTCAAGTATATTTATAAATTTGTCCGTCTCTGATATTCCTGCACAGTAGAATCTCGGAAACGTGAACGGTTCTATAAAATAAACAGGTCGGAAAGATAAACAAATCTTTTGTCCGCCATTGAAATGTTCCAACAGTCTACCATAGAGAAGTATTTTTTTAAGAAAAACTTTTGAATTCGTCACTTTTTATAACCTTTTATAAAATATAATCATCATATAATGTAGTTCTGCTCGACTAAGATTGAATTTGACTGCATGTCCTTAAATGCAAAAATCTTAGAAACTGTTCAATATATTCTGGTGCATTTTTCACAGGCCTATAGAGGATACCTAGGCCTACAATCTCTACTTTGATTCAACTCTATATCTTTACAAATTTTGGAAAGAAAATTTGACAAGAGTAATTTATTTTTTCGTTTCGTTTTTTTTCTTTGTAACGCTTTGCGGTTGAAAATACTGGGAGCATTTAAGTATAGTAAATACCAGCTTATAGAGGACATCTGCATGTACAACTTAGGATATCCAAGAACTCGATAACTTAAAAGTTTCTTAAATAAAATGGCAAAATTTGAAATATTTCTACGATTTTCACCTGAGTGAGTAGATATGCACTTCATTCTCAAATCAAACATACTAACTGCGCAATATATTGACATCTCTTTTAACCCTATTTTACTCCTGTGACGGAGAGGGAGACAAACAGAGGCAGTACGCTATATGGTTTGCTAAGAAAAAAAAACAAAAGAAATGACAAATATGTAGGAAAGGTTTGTTTATCTCTGCTTTGCTTACAAAAAAAAGTGTCTAGAAAGAAATGTCAAATAGGTATAGGTACCAGCGATGCCAGATCGTGGTATTATTAAATTAAGGAAAATTCCTGGTGATACATGTCGTACTGTTTATAAATGCTATTTGCAATCAAGATGAGGCAGTAAACTACCCGGTGGAGATTTTAAATAGCATTACAGCCCATGGCCTTCTTGCTCATAAAATTGAATTGAAAGTTGGAGTTCCCATTATGTTGCTTGGCAATTTGAATCCCCCAAGCTTTGAGTTCATTTTACCTGGGTGTGGTAAAGGAGATACGGTATTTATACCAAGAACACCAATAATTCCCAACAATTATCAATTTCAGTTTAAACGGATTAAATGTCCTATTAATCTTTGTTCTTCCATGGCAATCAATAAGTCACGATTATCAACAAAAAAAATTGTGTCCCCTACAAGACAGCAAATTTATATAATTTTTTTTCCATCAATTGTTCTGAAACCATATTTTGTACAGCTAGTTATATATAATATTATTTTTTGTTATGTGTCTAATTTAAAACAAAAATTAACTGTTATTTTGATATATTTAATGGTTTTATGTTAGCCCTACATATATAGCTAAATATTTTTGCTTGGAAAGATGAAAAATTCGAAAAGATGAACGGTACCTGTCTTAGATCTGTTCATCTTTCTGATATTCTACTGTATGGCGTTTGGGCAACTCGTTCAAACAATTACCCTCCCATAAGTCTTTCGTTGAAGGTGGGTTTCTGACAAACTTCTCAATTGCTCATTAGAATAGAAGTTCCTTTTCCTTATTTTACTTGAAATATTACCACATTCCCTTCCGGCCCTCCGGGCTTAAGTCATCAACGCAGCAATACGAACAAACCTCAGTGAGTCGTTGGAATCGCACCTGCCTATCCCACACCCAACTCCTTCTACTACCCCCCGTCAATAACTCTGACAAATTTTATATCAAATCCATTTAACAAAATGAAAGAAACTCGGCAAGAATTTCATCATTAAAATGGTTTTGAAGACCTATTATCCCACCCACAATCTACAGAGAGAGGGAGAGAAAAGTAAGAAGAAAACCCATGCCAATCGTAATTCATTTTAATTCACCACGTACTACAAGAAACTTCACACCATCTACTACATACGAGCACATACTACATAAAACATACTTCGTGCTATATAATTCCACAAAAATGTTCTTTGGGGGAAATTAAATCATTTTCCACAAAGCTCCCGTACACTCTATCCTCCGCCTCCGCCCCCTCGTCGCAAGCACTCACTCAGCTGCGCTCTTATTTTAATTCAATTTTCCCTCTGGCAAAAGAGCAAAACGTTTCAATTGAATGTAGAGCAGCGGATCTACATTATGTAATTGCGGCGAGTGCAATACACAACAAAATACAAAAAAAAAAAAACAAACAGCAAAGTCCAACAACATTCTGTAGTAAAACATCGTCTAGTACGAACAACTACAAGTACAACTAGTACTTGCTACAGAGCTAGCGCGACAACTTCCCAAATGGCTGTGCCGCAGATTGCAGTCGCATTGCAATTTATGTTCGCATAGGTCATGATGATGTTCACATAGCTGTAGGTAAGTACTACAGCTACACCATGTACCATGGTTGATTTCGCTTCTTGTGTGTGCGAACAAAAAATTTGGCGTATGACAAAGTTGATGATGGCAAATCCAAGGAATGCTGCACCAGTGCACCCAAAATAGGTGCAGAATTATCAGATTAACTATGCGAGCGTCCGCTTGATTGGATTTGTCGTTAGACAAAATGACAATTGCGGGAAAATGCGCAACAACGGAACGGAAATTTCCGGTAATGGAACTCTGGAAATTGGATCAATGGCTGAGATCCGAGATTCAATTTCGACACAAATCTGTTTGTTGCTGTCACATAAAGTTGAATTGCCATTGTTCTTGAGTGTGCGGAACAAATGTTGCTGCAAAGTAAAAATGTGCCGCTATCAGATTAGGAACTGTATGCGTTCCCATAAAAGTTGTGTCAGAATCGCAAGGCGTTGCAACGTATCGTCATAAAGCAATGATGAGGCTGACCTTAATGAGCACCGCACGCAAGAAGAGTTCCATTCGTCTCGAAAAATAAAATCACAAGTGAATGGCTGTGCGAAGCCAGTCCTAGGTAAGAAGAGTTTAGCATTTTAAGTTGCTCCCATAGTGTTAGGAGTATATGGTCACCCGCTAATCGGAAAGTTCAATCCTAATCGAAAATGACTTCGCCTTATCAGCTAGTTTTTTTTTTATATTTATTTCTTGGCAACATACATAGCTTAGGCGGCTTATTCGACAGTCCATTCACCCCGTATCGATGACGATGATGACAAGGAGCCAACAAAAGTATAGGTACATGCTCAACAAATAAAGGAACGAAGAATTTAAATGCAAATTGTTTCGGTTCTGCTTATGCTATATGGCATGTACAAGGTGGCGCAAAAATAACCTTCCGATGTTTTTTGGCTGTAATTTAAAAAAAAAAATGAAAAACTTTGATTCTTCTTGTGGACTATTTTTATTTGGTCTTTTAATTTTTTTTACATCAAGTCGAGAATATGATGTCATGTAAATGGCCGCCGCCACAGTTGATTGTCATTTGAGCCCTTTTTATGGCATTTTCCATCACTTTGGCCAAAACTTCCGGCGATAGGTCCTCACATTCTTGACGGATATTGTCTTTAAGAGCTGCAAGAGTCTGAGGCTTGTTGGCATAAACCCGCGACTTCAAAAAGCCCCACAAAAAGAAGTCTGGAGCGGTCAAATCGGGCGATCTTGCGGGCTAGTGCAAATCGCAAAAAACGACCCGGGAACACCGCTTTCAGAATATCGGTCGGGGCTCGCGCAGTGTGTGCCGTAGCTCCGTCCTGTTGGAACCACATGTCCTCCAGTCCTAAATCGTCTAATTTCGGTAGAAAAAAATCGGTAAACATGGCCCTATAGCGCGCACGGTTCACTGTTGTCGTTTGACCAGCGGCGTTCTCGAAAAAAAAATGGCCGCGTAAACAATGCGATATTCTCGGCACAACGGGCGCTCCGGGGCCCGCTACTCTTGGCAACGTCTCGTGTTGTGCCAGTCTCTTTGAGGCGAGTGTTTCACCAGTAGGCGTTGGACGGCTAGGAAATCTGCGACGAAATTCACGTTGTGCCAAAGTCACCGACCGATTATTGCTCAAATAAATAGTCACCGATATTCCGCGTTCTGGAGCAGTGTAGCGTAACATTGTTTATTAACGTGTATTTCGCATGTGTTTACTACACAAATGTCAAAACAGAACTGACATTATGGGCCAATCGCAAAATTTATAGCATTTTCTGATAGGAGGATTACTTTTGCGCCACCTTGTACATGCTGTGGGAAATTAAAAAGAAGAAGAAGAAGGAAGCGATGGTGACCTGTCATTGTGGGGTACCACACAAGTGCGTGAGTGACGGTAATTATATTATTGTTATTGTAATTGGATTTTAATTTTACTTGGTATAGAAGAAAATCTTGTGATGAAGTGTTTAATATTTTATAACGGGGCAGTTGTTAGCCGTGGCAAAGCCCGCATGGTTGACGGAAAATTGACATGAAACTTTTCTCGCCCACAAATAATCGACATTAACGATTGAGTTGCTTAGCAAAATATGAATGTAAAATTTATAAAAGGGGAACAAAAGTAATTGATCCATAGAAGACCGTCAATTATGTACCCATAGGCATTGATTTATATTTCATCAGCTATGTAGCTTAAGAAAAATAGGCCCGTACTCTGTTATTTTTTATGAGGATTCTATGTTACCAGGGCCACTTTGCATCAGTAAGTGAACGAAATTTGTGCTGTTTTCACTTTGCGCACTACAAACATTCACCATTAGGTGTAGTAAGCAGCTCGAGATTAATTTTAACTCCATACTGGGGATAGTTCCCCAAGAATTTGACTAAACTTTAAATATACAGTGGATGTCCTTGCTCCTTGTCCATTAAAACGAATGATGTTTAATGTCATTCACTATATCGTGTAAGTCAAGAACTTAAGAGGAGCGGTAGCAAGCTCTGGAATTAAAAACAAAACTAAGCACATTCAGCAAAAGATTGGGAAATTTTCGAAATTTCCGAATGAAAAACTTCTAAAAGTAATATGATGACGCGACGGACACTTTAACCAATTTAGCAAGGACTTTAGCTAACATTTTAAGTACGGAAATTTGGAAAGGTAGGATAGGGAAGCTTTTAGTTGCCATGAAGAATGACACGAATGTTTGGAATAATAATATCTCCTTGTCCGAACTGGCAACCGACATGGCCAGTTTTTTTTTTGTCACCTAGAGGGCCAACAAAACGACAGTTCCAGTTCGAAACCTGAGGAAAATCAACTTTGAAGTTGTACTCAGACAAAGTTCTAGTTTTATTTAATCAAACGACTCATAAAAAGGTTTACAAGAAGGTTGGTGATACCACCTACATCAGCGGTAGGCATACTGGAGAAGGTATAATGCACACAAAATAAGTCGTTCTCTCGTAGAGTCGATACTGATGTAAAATTGAAGGCCCCTTCTATTCACAAATATCATATAATAGCAAATAGGGTTTGGTTGTTAAATGTTAACGTAAACAAAATTTCTTTTTTATTTTGATAAGAACTGTCAGAATATATCGAATATAATTGCTGCTAGCGTCTTCTTCAATATCATTTCTCGGATCCGTTCATGTTGAGGGCAGATTCAGACAATAATCGTCGGGACGATATCGTTTTTGAAACTTTGATGACCCTTAGAAGTTAAAATCTGCCCGAAATTGTTTCACTATCATCAGCTTTCATTACATTTGTGGAAAATGAATTGGATTAAGGTCTCAAACTCGTAATTTTGGCAATTAGTTGCTACTTTTGGAAGTTTCGACTATAATCGTCTGAAATATTACGGATTATCCTGTTTAGCGAAATAAAATTGTGTCCGGAGGCCTTCAAAAAATGCAACAACAGCTCTAGTGGCAGTGAAAAAAATAAATGGGCCGTGTAAGGCTTAGGCGTTCAAGCGTTTTTTTGGAATGTTTTTGAATTAAGTGTAAGGCACAAAAATTTGTATACGAAATACCAAAGGCTAAATGGGGAAGCTCTCTGAGGCTTGTCAGGGAAGCTCTCTCAGGCTTGTCAGACATTCGCAAAAGGTTCATGTAAAGGGTCTTTCATTAAGGACTTGACAACTACTTTTTTGAATAAAATGCAAACTACTTGAGATATCAAGAAACCAAAATTTATTGGCTTGAATTCCTATCAAAACATTTATGAATGGAATTCGACTTCGTTTATATGTCCACCACGGGAACGCATGCAGCGGTCAATGCGTTGAACCCCACATTTCGACAGATACGGCCGCCATTTCTCGTTCAATACTGGCTCTGAGCTCCTAATGTAGCCCTATAAAAAAAGCCTAGAGCCGTTAAATCACACGACCTCGGCGGCCAATAGAGGGGTCCGTTTCTCGAGATAACACGTTCCCCGAACTGACACGTACCCATCGGCATTAAAACCGCACCAACGAGTGACTTTTTGCGTATGAAGTGCTGTTTCATGTTTCATCAGATTTTCACCTATCCAGTAACGCATATTTTGCTTATTGACGAAGCCGTTTAACCAAAAATGCGCTTCATCCCTGAAGAAGTTTTTGGGATGAAAATTGGCGTTAACGGTGTTAAAGTTGCGACCACCGACTCGGAATTTCGGTCGTAAGTTTTAATTATTTGTTAACATTGTTCCTTCGTTTATTTAACTATGACGAAAATTTTAATTCTATACTGAAAGTTTGAAGTTGTGAAGTTGCTAATGAAAGGCCCTTTAATTTTTTAAAGTCCATCCAGACGATGGCTTTTTATGGTCGATACAATTTCAAGACGGTATGATTCCGACGGTTCCCGTCACACGTGATCTGAACTCTGTTCAATAGGTATCAAGCTTAAGACTGAACGAATCTGCTTGTTTTCAGTGAAGTTTTCAGGTTAAATTTTAAGTGTGGAAAAACTTGAAATAATCTAGGAGACCCTATTTAACATAGATTCCACCGCATAGAAGAAATATGTTTTTGGGGTGACGGGGGCTATGTTTTCAGTCTTTCAACCTAATATAACTTAACCTTATTGTAGCGAAGAGGTGTTGGGTATTTTTACAATCACCGAGGCGAATTCCAACTTAGGTAAAGTCTTTGTACTTGGATCTATACTAACATCCCAGTCTTCTGGTAAATTTTTCATGAGTGGCTTACATTTCAAAGCATTCTTTAACTTCCTTGTGAACTTTATTCTGGTAGGCGTTGTATTAAGGAACTGACGAGCCGCTTTACTAACCAGACAAGTCGGATCAAAACACCCGGCAAAGGTTGTACTCTTAGGTTTTGAACAGCTTTTAGGGTTGATTTTGACTGATTTGTTCTCAAACTTCCATCATTTTTCGTACTGATATAGCACTGGCTTAATAGAGCATGTTTCAGAGCAGTAATAACGATTCCGTGTAAATTTTCGGCTCTAAATTTACCCCAAAGGTCCTCTCAAGAGATCGAAAATGAGGAAGCTTGGCTATTTGCTATCGTAAAATGTAAGCTTGGTAACATGGTCATTTACAACTCTTTTAAATGAGAATGGGTATGAGGAGGAGCAGTGATTGAGGACGAGATGGAATTGGGATATTCAGTTGGTTATAGTCAATTCGAACGGTGTTAAACAAATCAAAAAAAAATTTATCAAATTATCGCGAAGTCTTTTATTAACAAGTTCAGAAGTAAGATGCGCCCAAAAATATATTTAATAATGAATACGAATATAAATAAATAAGAAAAAAATACACTTCTGGGTGGAGGCTTAACCATTGCATTCCGACTTCTGTTATAATTTTTGCGTTTGACGTGATTTCGGGATAGCTTTTGACTGTCCCAAAATGTCAACAAATTCATTCTTGCACTCGGATATTTTTTTGCAGACTTTCTTTGGCTTTGGAGTCTTCTCTGCAGGAAATTTCTAAATAAGTTTTGTGTTCACCAATTTGCGTGAAGTCGACAGTTTCAAAAATGTGCTTTGTCGCTCGCATTTCTGCTCAGAAGTTCTGCGTGCATTTGAAACGTCGCTTTCTTCAGTCAGGAATGACTCTAAAAAGATGATTAAGAAATAAGTTCGCTAAACAATTTTCGACTCAATAATGTTTCAAAGACAGATCAGTGTCTCAATAAGAAACCTGCTCCCATTGAATGATCGGCATATTTGCAGAACCTCCCGCACCCCTTCCACCCACGCTCCTTTTGTAAAATATTTCTTTTGCTCGTGCGTGTTAATTTCTGAAAAATCGAAAATTCACTTTATACTTTTAATGTTCGTGTCATAAAAAAAAAAACTAGAAATCTATGCCAATTCTATTTGAACATGTGTTTCGCATACTGGTTAACCGCCTAATTGATGTTTTGGCACTTTTGCCGAAAAGAAAACCGCACGCACACGAATTAACAGAAACGGGGTCAACTTATAGAACAACAAACAGTAAAAACCGATTTCTATATGTGTCTCCAGCTCAAGTGGGAGGCAAGTAATTCAACCTAACCAGTAATGACTAATCTGCTCCACTCCCGCAGGCCACTCTGTTTGCACTTCAAACCGTAAAACCCATTGAAGCTATTCAAATATTATCAGTTTCAGAACGGGCAAGTGTTGGTATTGTTTCCATAATATACTCATCAACAGTACAATAAAAGTGAAAGCATTTGAAAAACGAAAGTTGAATGCACTCGAGTAGTTAGAGTCAACATGGAGCGCGCTGGCCAACGACAGCGCTTCCCCACATCGCCATTGCGCGCTTATCAGCGAAAACAAATTAGAAAAATGAAACGAGTAAATAAATACCAAGTACAGCACTAGAAAACTATTTTCCTAGAAGAAATGCGATAAGTGGACGCCAACAAAACCCCATCCGCACACACATACCCAGTGCCAGAACTTGGTCAAATTGGGTCTAGGTTTGCGTGACCAGCCTGCATATCCCTTTTGCATGGCTCCCTGTGTTGACCTTATTATGTAAGCCCTTACGAACAAAGTCAATGACTTTTCGATGGAACATGTACAATCTGATTGAATAAGCGTATACCAGGTATGCGGACAAAATAAAAACAACTACACGAAGACAATTTACCAAGTGCACGAGGGGACTCCGACTTGGAACACACGGAACTCTCATTCAATTACAGGAAAGATCAATATTTGCACAACGCGCCTGTTGTATCTGCAAAATGCAAATAAATTCAAAAAGAAAAGCGAAACATCTTTAAAAATGAGACTATGTCCACAAACACACACTGTGCGCTGTACAGTACATTGCAGACAATTCAAAAGGCTTCTTCTGGCGGTAATCGCACACGCAAGCGAGTTCAATACCTCCTCCCCCATTCAGAGGAACATACGTACACTCATCTATCTGTGGATCGAGAACTCGACGATCGTCGTCACGCTGTCCCTTACCTCGCACTCGCGCCTTCGCTGATCAAGTTCTATAGCGAATGTGTAAACGATCAAGCGAAATGTGGTTCAAAAAGTCAATAACCTGCCGATGGGGTTTCTTCCACAGTTGGTGCGGTATGGGGCAGCCACTCGCCGTAGTCGCGCAATTGCGCGCGCAAAAAATCTGCGATCTATGAAGTAATCACATCAATCAAGATGCCAAGAGAATTTTCACTTTATCACAGCACTACACCAGTGAGCAGTGAGCTCTTTGTATACTTTGGTTATTTTGTAGAAGAGAAGAATACGCAATTGCATTGAGAAATATTCTCTTCATGCGTCAGCTACTCTCAGCTATGCGAGTGGGTGTCGATGTGGGGACGGAGTACGAGATCGCAGGCGATCGAGTATTAATCGACAGGCAACGCTTTGATGATGAGATAATGGCATTTGAAACGTTTTTATCAACTCATTACATCAGGCTGCCTTGCATATAGCTTTTACTTTTCTTGCTGATCTAGATCAGTGTTTGAAGTGACAGCGAATGGACAGCTCAAAGCTAAAATGTGCGGGTGTAAGCGACAAACATGTGGGCTATTTAATTTGTCATTTCTTTTTGGGTTCTCTACAATTACGTCTCTTTGTTAAAAAATACTCAAACTGTTGACAATAGTTGGTTAAAGTTGCCTATCCTTGTTAATTGCACTCAAATGGTTAATTTATCCCGAAATATTTGTTTTTTTGGCGCACAATCTTTCCAATCAATAGGTAACTGCCGAGACATACAGCTCCATATATCATTTCATATATATTCAATTTTTGTGACGAACGGAACTTCCATTTCCATGCTGTATATGACAAGGCTTAAGACACTTTCTCAGGACGGTTGTACTCCCGCATGTTTGTCTGACGTTTGCGGCAGACAGTGGGGAAAGAATCAACGATATCGTTTGTGTTTTTTCGGTGGTTCAACCTAAAAGCCATTGTAATCCCCTGAGTCTATATTTAAAAAAGAATTGTTGAAACCACACGTCAGCCAGACTAAAGACCACAGGCCTAGCTTGTCACAGTCACATCAATTCGTTGAAACGAGTTTCTTTATGTGTGGGACTAATAAAGTTTACAATCTGTAATTCTGAACTGTGCAAATAAATTTAAAAATTTATAAATTTCAGCGGTTTGCAAGTTTACAATTTTTGTTAAGCTCAAAACGCTCTGAAGGAGTTTTAAAAATATAACAAAAACTGAAGCAGAAAGCATGGAGGGTCACTTTTTAGAAAAACATAAGTGTGATTACCGCTTTGTTTCTTTTTCAAAAACTGGGCTTCTCGCTGTACCCACAATTTATATATGAACTGATGAATACATTAGCCACCTCAAGAACGGATAGATTTGTTCCATCCATTTCTGCTGATGCTTTTAAGTTTCATATTTATAACATTTTAATAAAAATCCATAAAAACTATTTAACAAAAGCCAACAAAATGGAGTCTGAAATAAGTTGCAAAAAAATGTAAACCTATTTGCCTTGGAGGGTTTAGTTTTTTCATCGTTGGCTCTTTTTCTTTTCGCTTAATCTGAATCTTCTCAAATCAGCCAAAAGTCCATTTAATGCAAGACGATAATCAGAAGTCTATTAGTGACGTTAGAGCGCTCAATTGTAATACATCTGGTCAGCCAAAGCTCGTATCGAAAATTTGAAAATATTCATTTACAAAAAAAATGAATATCACTAGGACACAAAATTTCCAATTGTTTGCATTTAATTGCTGAAAATGCGATTGGCAATAGTTTAGACTTGAAGATGAACGGCTCGACGAATAAAAATAATAAATAATAATAATAATAAAAATAAATGCAGCTGTCGCTAGAAGTATCCATTCACAAGTGTACAAAAAAAAATATAATTTTTGGACAAGCATAAATTTTTGAAAAAGATGTGACGCGGTTCACAGTTTTTCGAGTATTTACACTGAAAATAAAACTCTGGTATATTTGATAAAAATGTGGCTTGATTCAACATTTTTTTTTTTGTCAATATACATCCAACAAAATGTTTCTATCAAATTGACAAAATTTTAATAAGTCTTATCTTGACTTAAAACTTTTGTTGTGATAGTAAAAAAAGAATGTTACGGTAACAAAAATTGTTTATGAAAATTTATTGTTAAATTTAATACAATGCTCTTGACTTTGGGAAGAAATTTATCAATTTGATTTTAATATTTTTGGTAAATTAAAAAAAAAGTTGTTAATACCATCAAAATTGCTTTTCATTTTGTCAAATCAACAGCAAATATTGTTAATATTTAAAGAAACAATCTGTCAGCACTACAGTTGCCATTTGTTGAATCTATAAAAATATTGCTGGTTGTGTACAATTATTCTCTCAGATCCATCATTTTAATTTGTTGATTCAAAAAAAAAATTATATGTGGATAGCATTGGTATTAATAAATGATATGCGAAACAAATAAGTTTAGCAATTAGATTTATTAAAAAAAGGAACTATATAAATAATATTACATGATTTTTACTGGACATTGTCGGAAATATAAAAATACATATGCATATGTAAAATTGAAAAATTAAAAAATGCCGAATGCCTTTATTTAATTTGAAAATAATAATATCCGCTATATCTTAAATACCAGCAGCGATATAGACAATCCTAACAATTATATGTATATCACCAAATTGCAATTTTTACCAATTTATACCTAAGGGGTCGTTTAGATGTTTTCCATTTTTCCTGTCCTCATCCATAAACGGAACGGATCTATTTACTATTAAAGTATTGAACTCACTTTTTTCGGGAATTTTTATGCACAAACTACTTTACTTCGCGTGTCAAATAATAAATGACGCCATCAAAAGCATTGCATTGAAAGGATTACCCTGTTTAAATTGTATTTTTTTCAATTCAACACTTGTGTTATTAATTGAATAAAATTTGTGTCATATATGCAAACATAAATGTTTATTTCAACAGAATGTTTGTAGTGTATTTTATTGTAGTACTTATAAATCTGTATTTTCTTTGGCTAACAAACATTTTGCATAAGTTTTGTCAATTTCACAAAAGTAATTTTTGGTTATGTTTCATTAGAAAAACTTTGTTAATTCAACAATAAAATTGTTCGATTGAATAAACTGAAAATTGTATTTTGTTAATCTGACAAAGTAGTTTTGTAGTAAATGTTTTATCCGTTTGACAAAATATCGTTCAAATTGATAAGTATTGATAAATTTCATTCATTACAACAAATTTTTTTTTCAGTGCAACAAAACTATTTTTTGTTCAAATTTTACAATCAAATTTTGTCAATATTACCTGGTATTTTATTTTCAGTGATACCTGTCAACTGAAATGACAGTGGGCCGTAATAATAACAAGTTTTAGCCTCGACTTTCAATTTACGGAAGCTCACAATTGCGAAATTTGTATGGAAAATATTGCCACTGTGAACTACTTAAATTTAGAGTCGAAACCGAAAATGTTCATTGGTAAGGAGATTGTCATTTTATTCAACTTTATGTGTCAATTTATATAGAAAACATGAGACTAGTTGTTTTTTTAGAAAACCTTTTTAGTGAAAAACTGAGTAGGCACCTCGCGGAAATATTTCGTTCGTTATATTTTTTTAAGTTTAAATAATTACTACGTTCGTTTTTATCCCAGTTCTGAACATACAAATCGCTTTTTGGGGTTTTGGAAGTCAATTTTCGACGAAATCAGGATTCTCAGGCTAGATAATAATTCAATTCAATTTATTTATAAAGGAAAGTACAAGTAAGAACATAGTCTTTTATATTTGGAAGAATTAAATAAAACTTACATGAAACTAAAGAAATATAAGAGTAGGGCAGTGAAAAAAAGAAAGAGAGGGAACTGTAGCAGAAGAAAAAGCTGTAAGAAAGGTGAAAGAAAAGAACATTCAGGAAAAGTAGTTGTTACTCTTGTTAATTGTTTTAGATAATGTAGTGCAGCATTTTTAAATTTGTTGGGTCCAAATATTGGTCTTGTAGTGATCGGGAGGGAGTTCCAGTCTGGTTGCGTGAACAAATATTGATTTCTTTTTTATAAATTCTGTTACGAACCAATTTGGCCATTTGAAATATGTCAAACGAAAGTTTGAAAGAAACCACCTCCTTAAAAAGAGTAAAGCTACCAGCTCGAAAGAACTACATGTTAACCGGACCAGATTCGATATGCTACTCGACTCAGCTCGGCGTTTATTACAACTATGTTTTTTTCGGACAGCATTCCATTCGGCCAACCCCTATAAATTGATGCAAATTACACCCCTGCATCCCAATTAGCTACAAATATCGTTGGCAAATAAACACATAACGGTGCGCCATTAAATTTCCTCAAATCGCCAAAGATATCATCATCTGATTATTCATCAATCGAGTTAAATCAACTGTTGTACGGTGCAACACTTCGTCCCTGTCCAAAAATATACTCCGCCGAGTCCGATTCGTATGTAGTAAGTCGCGTTAAATTTGTTTACACAGCGCGAGCGAATAAGAGACCCATTCAGATTTTTAAAGCGAAATTCCCTAGCGAATATCTTTTATTCTGTTTACATCTCGCATGTGTGCGCGCAACAATCACAAACAATTCTCGAGTCTTTAACCTCATTTCGTAATATGTGTTCCCAAGTATTAATAACAATAAAACATATTTAACCCAGAGTTACTGTAAAAATTCGAGAACGTGCTACCTGATACCAGTCAGCAATATACACACGTATAGTCGTATAGCGCAGCCAAGGCGAATTGCATTTTGCAATAATTCTACAATGTATAGGGTCCCCACTGTAGGTACTGAGGTCGCGCCTGTTTAAGATACAGGTTAGGTGCCCCCCCTCAAACATACATTTTTATCTCTTCGTGTGTGCAGTTTTGTCAGAGAGTGGGCATGTCATTAACCTCGAGATTCATATTTGTTTTGCTTCGTTCATTTGGACATTTCTTAATGTAATGTGCTGGTCATGTGGTTTAAGGGGAGCCGAAGGAGCAACTGCATGCAATTGCATTCGATTGAATTTGGGGTGGTAGCTTCCCTGTTGATCACAGGTGACATTGCCAAGAAAAATCCTCAACTGAACGTTTGATTACTCAGATGGTCCCGCTGACAGGCTACGAAGTCATCTTTAAATTTACACACATCGTCGAAGCGTGCAATTTGTATGTGCCCAAACTGATTGTTTGGATGATTTGTTGTTTTTTTTTTTTGCCGAGGTGTCAATGCACTCGCGCGAGCTTTTTTCTTTTATTTTCCCCGGAATGAGTAATAATGCATTTTGCTCGAGTGCAGAGCGATTTGCGATTGGATTTGGGCCGAAGTCACGTTCGGTAAATATGATGAAATTATGCATATCATTTGCGGTGTGGAAGTTATTTCTTTTTTGACAATCGATGAGGTGTTGGCGACTGTTTGTTTATATTCATTTCTCTGTTGAATTGAATTGATTTCCAGAACTTTCCAAATAAATTGGTCCTCTGTGGTGGAGAAGTAGAAAAATTACTGCGAAAAGGACACACAGTTTTGGAATTTATGACGAGGAAACTGAAGATTGATGTGTGGAAGCTCCTAAGAAGTTTATTTCGCACTTTGTGCATCTGTTGAAAATTGCATCCATCAATGGTTTCTTTAATTATTCGTATCGAGATACACTTAGTATGTGCTTGTCGATTGAGTGAAGCTTCGATTTGATGGCAGGCACAGAGTCACGTTTACATTTTGATATACTGCACTACTAAGTTGCAGCGAAAGACCCGTGACATCAATGCATAGGCAGTAATTGAACTTGAAAGTGGTTTATGGGACAATGCAACGACTTGGGACGAAAATGGGGAAAGTAGAACCAGTTGTCCTCTGCAAATATTTTGTCTTAAAAAATAAAAAAATAGTTGGAGCAACTGGTCTCGGAGCTTAGAGGCCTTGATGTGTGAGGTATTATATTTGGGGCGAATAAAATTGATAAATGCTCAGTCTAACAATAGGGCTGTTTTTTTTTTAGCTTCGTTTCAGCACGCAATTAAAACAACTACGCTCTACTTGACACTTCGAGACTCGCAATAGTTATTGTAATTATGTGTTGAAAATCTTACTTTACTTTGCTTTGCTGAGAACGAAGCTCAAAAAAACACGCCTAATGTCATTGTCCATTTTGTATCCAAGACCGAACTGTCTTGTCTAATTGAAAGTCGTAAATGTATCTGCTCACGAACACCGTACGAGATGGACTAACTGGGTGACAGCAAAAAAACTCTCACGCCATCTTGGGGAGAGACTATGATTCTTTTCTTTGCAAATTTCAATTAATTCAAGTCCTGATGGCCAGCGAAAAATTTCCTTATTGGCGTGCGGAAACTACGCAAATAATTCGGGAACGACAAGCGCTTTGAAGACGACCCAAATGGATGCAGTAAAGGTTAATGGCGACAGAAATATAAAAACAAATGGTTGAATATTTTCTACTTTCCAAATTGAGTCTGCTATCCCGTGCACGTATTTAATTTCCTCTAGATGGCGCTGCTGTCCGAGATACTATATTTATTCTTCAATAAATATCTACATAGTGAACAATTCTAGCAAAAAATGTGTACGCCAATTGGCTGACTTGTTTTTTAAACCTATCAGGATTAGATACCTTTCTAAACGGCTATCTGAAACGGAAGGTGTATGAAAGTAATCCACAGTTCCTTGCCGACCTTAAAAGGAACATTGAGTCGCTTTGAATCGTCGGAGTTAAAAAAAATGTGATGGAGAATTGTGAGCTTAAACTAAAGAGTTTGAAAGTTTGGTTTTGGCAAACCAAAATGGTGGTTCTCCTTAGGATTTTTTCACCATTAGAATATATAAATACCAAAGACTTAGCTTCAATATATTTTTCTAATTTGTCCAAATTCAAGTCCCGTTGGATAATAGCGGAAGATTTTACTTACCTACAAGGCAGCAGATCAGCACAGTTGTACAGAGGTCTTACATTTAACTGCATTTGAAAAAAATTAAACCGACCAAGTCATTTTATGAAGTCCTTACTTAAGGACGTTTCTTAGACTAATCAGCATTCAAATATAAGTTCATTACCAAGTTCATTATTTGAAAGCTTAACCTACTAAGCGAGCAGCTTACATTTAAAACAGTTTTAAATATTTTTTCGGGTACCTATTTTTAAAAACAGTTTTAAATAATTCTGTGGTAATGAGTTAAAGTAACTTGTGTCAATTTTTGTCATTTTTCAGTATGAAATTTGTTTTATTTATCTTATGGTTTTTAAATCTATTGTATTAAATAGACCAAATAAACTTAAACTATTCTGTTTTCTACAAATTTAATGGTTTTTAATGGGTGTAGAGTAATAGGGCCTAGACCAAAAGAAAACTAAGGAAAAGGAGGACATTGTCATGTAAAAAACTCGATTTAGGCTTAAGTCGACATAAGCTACTTTTTGGCAATAAGCCAAAGATTTTTTTGAGCCTCCATGTCAATATATTTTACTGAGTACAGTGCAAGACAAAACGGGCCACATTTGAAACCCAAACATGACGCGGCAGCAGCGACGGACGGAGAAGGGGTGCTCAAGGGGCTTGCGCCTCCAAAACTTGAGAGCTGTGAAAAATTCTTTGATGGATCCCATTGGCAAACATTTCATTACAAAATGCAATCGTGGCAGCAAAACAAAAACATTTTGCAGCTGTCTAATTTGACTTTTCAAGGCAAGAAAAAAACTTCACAAACCCTTCTTGTTGCTGAAATAAATTACCTACTGAAGTTCCGCAAGGCTGCCAATAGGTGCCTACATTTTTTTTTTCTACAAAACCACTTGCAAAACAAGACGAAAAATCGAAACTCACCTCGTATTGAATTCGCAGTCTTTTTATCCTGATGAAGTGCATTACTACTAATAAATAAAGAAGAAGACGAACTAGACGAAGGCGGCGGCGGTGGCGTTGTACTGTCGACAGAGTCCGAAAATGACGGGCACATAGTCTTGTTGCTGCAGGTGCTGCTGCTGCAACTGGTCCCGCAATTGTTATTCGCACAACCAAGGCTGCCCGCCGTACTGCTTATAGCGGCCGGCGTTGAACAACAAGAGCTACTAGCACAACCAGCACCAAAAAATCCCGCATGATGGCTTTGGTGATGATGGTGATGATGATAAGGCAGGTGATGGTGGCGCGGGATATGTTGCGGATGCGATGACGAATGCTGTTGCTGATGCATTGCAGCAACTAATGAATGTGCCACCGTCGTCACATGATGCTGCTGATGGTGCTGCTGCTGTTGCGTTTGCTGCTGCTGCTGCTGCGCCACCTGATGATGCAGGTGACTGTGATGCGAACCATGCTGAGATTGCACATTACTGTGGCAATTTCTCGATATCGTCGTATCCATGGGCAGGCGGAGTGCGGCAGCTGCAGCTACAGCAGCACTACTTGAAACCGGTGACATCGGCGAAGGATTACTATTCACCGACGCCGTTGATGATGTTGCTGCGGCCGCTTTTATGTCCAGGGGATTTGTCCGCTGTGTCGAGGTAATACCATTTGTCGACGAACTCGTCGTTCGACTGAATTGTGGCGAATCGAACAAGGCACGTGTTGCATTTTGTTGCTGTTGATGATGATGTTGATGATGGTGTTGCAGGATTAAGCCAGACCCCGGTGAGGGAAACTGATAATGCTGCTGAGGCGACTGTTGTTGATGCTGATGATGATGGTGACTATGATGGGGATGTCCTAAAAATGTCGACGGTTCGATTTTAATCCCATTATTGTGATTGTGACTAATATTGCCAGCATTACTCGTTGGCTGTTGTGACCAATTTTGATTGAAGAACTCCGAAAAATCTGTATCCATCACATTCTAGTACAACAGTTGGATTGTTTTCTCTTATAAAAAAATTTAACTAATATCGACGCGCACACGATCTATCTTAAGTTGGATACACAGTTCTTGTTAATACTTTGACAATCCGCATTTTTAGTGTTTAAATCTCGCGCACTGCAATTGCAACAAGACTCGAGAACAAAAACAACAGACACATACCCAACGAAAACACCCAACAACAAGTACAAAACGTTCCGAACCGTTATAATGGCTACCGTCAACTACGGACTGTTCGAGCGAAATAGTCCGCCTCGACCATACATTGGTTTCGAATTTCGATGACTCGGCCAAGAAAATCGGACGAAAAATCGCATTCGAAGTGTCCACATTAACTGCGCAAACAATTATCGACGAATTAAAACGTTTAATAGCTTCTGGCCAATTGAGTTGCGATTGCCACTGCGGCGGGCAGTCAGTGGTTAGGTCAAGAAACGAATGAATGATGACCCGCTTACTTGATTTTCTGCGGTGTCGGCTTAATAAGGTGGTATACCAGATACAAGCCATTAACGGACACCACCGGCTATTAGCGTACGAGTGACGCGGTGTGGTGTTGACCCTCTAATGCAGACACTGCATAAAAATCAATTAGTTACGGTACCGAATGGCTAAGGCGATGAAAAACGATTATCTGGACGGAAAAGTGACGGATTCACAGTTTGTATTTATATATAAATGACGATTGCACGGCCAATGAACTGTTGGCGATTTGAACGCTCTTGTCGGTTTGGCTTGACAGAGAGTTGTTTTCATTGGAAGCGGATCGTGGATTTGTCAACAAACGTATACGGGTGGTGTTGCGGAACTGAGATGATTGACAGGAGACCAGGTTTGACATGCATTTTGTCTGGAAAAACTCAACGACGATGCAAAGGGAAGTGGGCTTGGATTTGACAGTTGTGTCCAATACGATAACGAGTTGCCTTCTCGAGGGTTATACGTATTGCCATTGAACTGCGAGATGGTTTTGATATTCGAAATGGTATGGCTTGTGTTTGGAGAAACAGAAGATTTAGAAAAACGACTTGAGAGTTTAAAAAAGGCGACAGAGCTTCTTCGGTAGTGGAGGCCTTGGCCTTAGTATCTGTGCTCTGATCTACAGCAGTCCTCTGGAGCGAATTATTGGTATTATCAACCTAAAACTTTGCACACAATTCTCATCATCTGTCGTAGAATTATTTTCGCTAAGAATCTCCATCACGTGATAAGGATCACCAACTGAATGGCAAACCGGCCAGCAAAATGATGAGTTTTTGGTTTGTCTATTTTCACTTTTTAAGAGGCCAGCAGGCCTTTAAATCTTCTATTAGATCTTCTGAGATTTCCGTATTATCATACACACCCGTTCATAAGCCAACTCAGCCATCATCGTCCATCTTTATGATTCAAAAGCAACAGGTTTGTTTTCGTGCCATTTCCGTCGTTTTTTTCAAAACCGAATTTTATGAAATACGAACCAAATCAAAAGCGGAACCTCGGTTAAGTGAAGAATGTCACTAATTCACCAAATTGAATAGTAGTGCCCAAATAGCCCATGGACTTTTGAAGTCTCAATTACGAGTATACGAGTAGGAGGATTTTTTCAAACACAGCTAACTTTCCGAGGAAGTTCAAATCGATGAAGCCTTTTGGAACTAAAATTAGCAAATTCTATAAAGTCAAATGACACCTTGGGTACTTTTCGAGGTTTTTAAAAGTTCTTTTGTCTCATATGATCCCAAAATAGGTCACCACTTTCTCCACGAAGCCTTCATTGGTCTTCCTTCTAGAACCTGTTATTATTTGAAGAAGTTTTCCCAAAAGTGGGTGCTACTGCTACAAGAAAGCTTCTCAGTTTAGCCACTCGAAGCAGTCCCCTTTTATGCTTTCCAAAATTTGAATTTGGGCAGAAAAATAGCAATGCAGAAGATAGACCCGTTGCTCACAATGCTTGAATTTTAATTTCGTATCATAGGTGCAGCGAATCTTAGGACCCCGTTGGGCGCCAGTTATCTTTTTTATTGCATCTTCAAACTTCACCTTTCACACTTTGATTGCAATAATTACTTCGATCCAAAACTAAAACCAGTACCCACCGTCGCACCATCACTTTGATGAACGACATTCTCTTAACTATGCACCGGCTGGTAAAAGCCGCCTACAAAACTTATCGATTTCATCCCACAAATTGAGAGACACATCTGGCCATAAGCACCATTAAAACTAATCCGCCACTTAAATCCCTTTAATTCAATAGTCCACCTCCGCACAAAAGTCCGTCCAACTATTTGCAAAAAAAAAAAACACTCCAATTTCTTGATAGAAGTGCTATTCACAGATAAAATTTGCACAAAAACATTGCCTCCCCCCACCTAGCGGAAGCATTAGCTGTCAGATAGCCGCTTAGGCTTCCTATAGAGGCGGCCAGCGCAACAGAAAAAAAAATACCATAAAATCAGCAAAAACCCGACAAAAACATCTAAAAGATACAAATGTATCTAACAGCGATAGAACAAACTATTTTCTATTTTTTCCCCACTAAGCCGCCGCTCAGTTGAGAGGGAATATCCAAAGAGAAAACACTTTTCTGGCCAAAAAATCACCAGAAGAGAGCACAACAGTGCGGCTATATATTTTATATTTAATTTTTCCCCTTCCAAGTTGTTTTTGTTGTTGTTGTTGTTGTTGGCGGTGTCCCATACACCATAGAGACAGAATGTGTGTTCTATCTGTATAAATATAAAACCGTCAGAACCGTCATGACGGGAGAAAGTGTCAATGAACTTTACTATAATACAATACATAATATTAATTTTGAAAGAATTCTCTATTTTATTTTTCTTGTTGTTGTTTGTGGCGATGAACGATGATTCGTTGGGAGATGTTTCTTTATTTTTTGTGTTCTTCTCCTCCGTAGAAGAGAATTAGAGATTTGGCGTATATCTATTTCGTGGGGGCAACAGATTTTCAATAACAGAGATGACTTTACACGTTTTCTTGTAATTTTTTTATTTGATTTTCTTAATTAAATGTCACTTGGGCACACACACTCAGATTGTTGTTATATAATTTTGCAGCACAATTTTATGTGAGACACAGGCACACGTGAGATATAGACACGAAAATTCAGATGCACTTGCGGCAGACATAATATTAGATTGGCCGCCTATAAGCCGACTACATAATTACGCAAATAATTCCCGACGGCCGACGACAGCGTATGTAGTTGCGTCTGTCCGATCAAAAGTGGATATTGATATCTTACGGGCGCCCGGAACACGTTACTTCCTTAAGAAAGAAGAAGAAAAGAAAAGAAAAAAAATATCTACAAGATATTTAGTGAATAAAATCAAAATTTGCAGTTCTGGTGGTTCCCGGAACAAAATGTTAAACAGACGAAAACGAACAACAGCGACAGCGACGGGGGCATCTATCTAAGAAGAAGGAAATGTGAACGAACGTTGTTCGGATGAATCGAGAAACCACCGCCGACGAACCAACCTAACAACCGACCGACCGAGTCACCGAGTGTACAGTGTACAGTACAGAGTAAGTGTGGTGTTTTTAAGAGCGCCTCTTTCGTCTGCGCTCTGGCTAAAGAACGCTACAAAAGCAGAGCCTGGTATCCACCGGCACCGCCACCGAGCTCCGAGCTCCAACCAACCCACCATCGAATCCATTCAAATGGGTGATTCTGCTTCTTCTTGTCAGCGCAAAGCACACACGCCGCGCCGCTTAGCTATGCCTGCCGCTGTCGCATGTCGTGCCTCCTTTTCGCATTTATTCATCGGACGGTTTTTCCTTGTTTTTTCTTTGGGGTTTTTTTTTTTTTTTTGTTGTTTGCTGCTGGCCGGCTCTATTGGCATGTTTTATGCATTTTTACTCCCCCCCAGTGATTGCATGTAGTGGTGGTCCCTTGTTGTAGTGGTGCCGATTAAGAGTCTGCTGCTGAATTCCTGATGGGAATAAAATTATTCGGGTTTGGCTATTGCTCCCTCAAATTCCTCCACCTCCCACTACACAGAGTTGGATTTCGGATACAGTGTTCTCTTTCGATTTCAACTCTTAAGAGTTGAATTGGTGAATGAATGCTGGGGACCACTTATGGATGGGGAAGAAGACCGATTACCGTTTGTTGAAAGAGAAACCATTTCACTTCCTATGTGTTTGAAAAATACTTCTCTCTGTCTCTCTCTGGCTGTGGGGAGCCGGAGCAGTCGTGGTGTGGACGGACCGTGGTTTTGCTCTTAATGCCACATCTTCGACTTCACCCCATCGGTCTTTTGGTCGGCGGTGGATGTCGATGACGTTTGCTTCTGTCAGAGCAGAGGGCAGAGCTCTTAGCGAAACTAAGAGAATTTCCCAACAAGCTTTGATCAAACAAAATGTGAATAATGCTCTTATCAAAGCTGAACATGCATAAGAGTGTTAGCTTTTGGAGATCCACTTGACTGTTTATAACACGGTATTTTAATTACAGGTAAAGGGTCAGTGGTTGCTCTAATGAACTACCGAGCTGGGGTTCTTTGGTTTAACCCCCGAAAAAACGAAAATTCAACTACACCTAAGGTTTTGTCTCCATAGCACCACCTTCAGTAATTGTCACTGTCTAAGAAGGGCAAATTTTAGTTCGACTTACAAAAATATATGTAAAAACAATATTACAGACGCGAATGGTTGTGAAAAGCTAGGCCTAGGGTAGTGTATATAAAACCACTGTGCCAAAAATATGTTGTTAAGTCAATTATTGGGCTATTTACATAGCCTAAAGGTTCACCCTGTGGGCTGACGGGGAAAAACAGAATCATGCCCAGTCATATGTTTAGATCGTTAGTATATTGAAATGCCGAAGGGTCCAGCTACTCCGAAGCGTTTACCTCTTTGATCAACTTTTAGAAACAAAGTACATGGAGGAAGTATTAACAGTCCATGAAACATTTGAAATGACAACCCATACAGAGCTCGAGAAAGGCCTATCTTAGAAATTAAATGACAACTTACCGAGAGATCTAGGGAAGGTTTAATACGATGAATCCAAATGAGTCGTAGTACAGTCGTACATGAACAAGGAATTGGGCTGAGTTGTAGGGAATCCAACTCCTTTAGCTTCACTAGTGTCTCAAAAGTTGCCTATCGCCACTTTACGGACTTGGCGGACATTTTTTCTAGCGTTTGAAAAATTTCTTGGACAGTGACAAAGTTTGGAATATCTTCACTCACATCTTCTGCAAAGGCAAATTGTGCTGAGTTTTAGTTTCTTTGTATGATGCCTCAATCTCTTGGGTGAAAATAGATACCTTCGGGAGATGACAAGTATTTTTTGCTGATTTGTAGGATTTAAGTCCTTTGAAAAACATGTGCCCAATCAAACACACCCCTTCTATTTTTTTTTGTTATATTAGTATTGCAGTAACTACTTTCTTGAGTTCTCTTCTTTGCAGATGAAAAGCTCTTTCTTTTATCAGTACGGTATTTTTAACCTAGCTCAGTTGATCTTCTTGACATACCGTACTTTGTACAAGGGTATTTATTCCCCTAAACCAGACACCCGGGGTGCACGCGGTCTAGTGAAAGGTGCGTCTTTAATTCTCTCTTTACAAGATTTTTAAGCCAAATCATGTGGTTTTCGACGTAATCTTGACACAAATATAACGAAATTTGAATGTCTCGGATGTTTGCCGTTTGATACCGATGATCGGTAAAAGACACCTCGGACCATAATTGCAACTTAGATTGATAATACAGGGTCATTCATTTCGTGGTTTCAAGTTGGTAGCGCTGGCATTTGACACCTGTCAAACTCAGCTTTCATTTGAAGTGTGATAATATTAGTTGAATGTTTACCATTGACGATAATGGATCGCTTAACAATCGAACAACGCCTTAAAATTATTAAAACTTACTACAAACACGGGGCAACAAGCCATACAACACAACCAATTTGGCTTTATTGCGTGAGAAGCTTCCTGGTCGCGTAGTTTCACGTTTGGCGTCAAATCGCCACCAAGATCATGTCATTTGGAACCGTTCAATTTTTTTCTGTGGGGTTACACAAAAGACCGTGTTAACGCGAATAATTCCCGAACTGTAGACGTAATAAAAACCAACATCAATCAAGTTATGGCCGAGATACCGCCTGAAATGTGCGAAAATGTGGTAAAAAATTACCTCAAAAGAATCGCATGCAAGAATCTTCCCGAGGCGGTCATTTGAATGATATTGTATTTCACACTTAAAGTCTAAACTTTATAATGAAATAAAATTTTCATTAAAAAAAGTGTCGCTGTATGTGTTTTATTTAGCTTTACTTTCAAAACCGAAAAATGAATGACCCTTTAGTTTGATTCTGAAACTCAACAAGCTAAAAAATATTTTAACATAATTAAGCCAGATCGCTAACAAAGAACTGACGGAAGAAAGTGGCTCTAAAAAATACAATACAATACAATCCTAGTTTAAATTACAAAGTACGGAATAGAAGTAACTTCCCATGTCTCTCTTTAAAGCTAACTTCCCATTTCATCTTCAAACTTTCAGTTCATTGTGGGACAAGCTTTCGAAATGGAGCTTCCCTATTTAAGGGATCGCATACAAATCTAATATAACGGTTTCTCTCAAGGCAGAGTTTCATATTTAAAAAAAAAAAAAAAAAAAACTAAGAGAATCCTCCCTTAACACTGATGAGATACTTTCCCCAACTTGAAAGAGTACTCAACCCACCGACATCGTACTCTACTTCTACCGGCTGCCACACCGATAGAGACTACATCTTCTGCTATATCACAACATGCAGCCAGCCAACGAATGTAGGCACAGAGCTGGGGAGAATCTTCCTCGGAAGGCGAATAAACTGGGCGAAACATTGCTCACCATATGCTCGTAGATACATCTATAGTAAATAGTTATCGAGCCTGTTTGCCGGTGTCGCTGAGGCCATTGGCACATATTCTCGTGCCTTCTTGTTTTATATACAAGAACAACCGCTTGACGTGGGATTGTTTTATGTGTTTGCCTCAGTCTATATAGTGTTCTCGGCTATTTTTTTGTTTCTCCTGTTAGCTTTTTATTCGGTCTTCGTTGGTTTTTGTTTTTTATTTTCTGTTTCTCTGCATGTAGCTATGTTTATGCTACGAAAGTGCATATAGGAATGTGCAACGCGAGAGATAGATGAATGCTGAGGTTGGCTATGGCTGCTGTGCTGATGTTCGTCGTCTGAGACGTAGTTTTCGGACTACGGTGTACAGATGTAGTCGCATGGGTATGTGTACCTGCATATGTGCATACATTTTAATAAATAATTTCAAAGTTGAACTGCATAAGCGATGACGTAGATGGGTGTACAAAGCCAGCCCCGGAGAAGAAGAGGGAAAACAAAAAAATTAAATAGTATGGCGCACACTACCAATTCTCTGACGCTAGATGGATGCAAAAGGGACCACATTTCCATGCACCCAAAAGGGGAGTCATTCCGAGGGAGATGCTGTCTCGTTTGTTGGTGGATATGGATTGCATATTCTCGGTTCGTCGTCGTCGTTCAGCGAGTGGCGGCGGCGCTACGTTTCGTTGCAATGCAATGGTTTTGTTCTTGTTAATCACACTTTGTTTCGCCTGGTATTTTCGAGCTTAATGGAGGATAACAGACTGAAACGTGGGAATTTAGGGTGGCGACACAGCGAGGGTGGTGGATGAGGTTGAGGTATGGTGGCCAATGCATATATTTTCTTCTTTTAAAGGTGATTGAAGAAAAATGCAGTCAAAATTGTATAGATGCAGCTTTTGAAAGGGTTATTAGCGTAGGCGTTGTTGGCGATATTGTATACGCTGTTTGCACTGTTGAAAAGGACTATTGGAACTCTTTGTGCTATTGAAATAGTTGTGTGTGGGAGACTTCCATTTTCGAAAAGGGCCTAAAGAAATGACAATTTGGTAGATACCTATTAAAGGGGAATCGATTGACAAGTCTGGTGAGAAGGGGATGTACTAAGCTGGCAAAATCTGTGTGTTTGTCAGATAAGCTCCATCGACCTTCGAAACACGCGTGGTATGCAGATAAATATGGTCTTTGCATGAAATATTGATTCAAAAAGGGATAATGAAAGTACAGTAGATAGGGGCTATAGAACCCAGCATTCGGTCTCTTCAATCAATGGGAACAATGTAGAAATGCTATCATCTTCATCATTTTCAAATGTCCATTGGTTGTAGGTACATATGTAGAATCCTAAGGACGGTTGTCAGTAATTCTCGTTCCACAAATTCTATCACAGTGCAACTTTCTAAATTTCATCGAAACTATGGTTTTACTTAGTCATATCTGAGTTCCACGGCGCAATAGATTCGCGGAAGCCGGAACCTCTGACAAGCTAGCTTGAAATGGAAATTCACTGAGCATAAACCTCTGCTCGGTCTACAAGTCACTGTAGGAGCTTCAATGATTTTTGCGTCTAAAAGTCCGACTCTTCGGAAAGTCCATCTCTAGATAATTTGCAGAAATGGTCGGGTCTCATGACCTTATTTTGTTAGGCGGGTTTAAAGTTTAACGAAAGAAGCTCTATTGAAGCAAATATTGCTTTCGTTAGACTTTCCTTCTACTATAAATTTCAACAGCATCTACTTATGATTGAATACACCAGGGCAGGTCCTGTTTTCCCACACGAATTACTGTCACTCCTTCTGCCAATAAAAGTCCCATATCCACCAAGCATTAAGGGATACCCATTCATTTGACGGGTTTGTCTTCAACCCGGGATATCGCTTACTTTTACCATTCGCAATACAACAACAGGGTGCGGATTTCACTTCACATCACAATCCCCAGCAAAGCGCGCGACACGTGTATTCTTTTTTTTTTGTTTCATGATAACACCCATACTGACAGCTCGAACATGAGTTGTCATTTAAAATTCACTTGCACACGGGTGATAGGGCCGTGCACGCGGGGAAGGAAATCAGAGTAACATATTTACATATTTTGCGTTCATGCGCTATGCGGTCGCTGGTGTATCTAATAAATGCGGTTCCTCCGCAGACCGCACGTCTGACATGCACGTATGTACAGAAAACAACTTCATATACACAACTGACACTCTTATCAGAACAGAACCAACGAGTCAGCTGATTCTGTTGGGTTCGATGTTCCCTTTTGTACACACAATACAGCCCAAGCATAACAGCGGCGACCGACAACGATGAGAGAAATAAATTATCATGTCCTCATCCGCCGTTATGTGTACAACAACAAAATATGTTGTACAGTGTTTTTTTTTGTGAGAATACCTGTGAAGAGTTTTTTTTTCTATTTCGGCAACTGTACGGTGCATGTCGTGTTTAGGCATTTAGTCACGGTACACTGACCACTGAGCTCGCACCCTTAAAACAGACACACATCCCCACATGTTACTGTTAGAGTGCCAGTTCGCAATCAATTTCAAGTGAAAGTGAGGACAACAAGTAGCATTTATCATTTTGAGAGCTTTTTCCCACACTCGAGCGATACATATTTACATAATCTGTCGTCTACTGTACGACACCCCCTTTGCTGTTATCAGGAGACGCGTGGTGCCGATAAGACCAACTGAACAGCGAGTATCATCGGTTCGGTTGAATGGTTGTGTGCCAGGGCAACAACCCGAAAGAATAATAAATAATAAAAAAAAAAAAATTATGCATTATTCGCTAGATATTTTTAGAATTCGTGTGGAGAGAGAATGTAAATTGCTGACATGAAGATGTCGCTGCGATTGGAAAATGTCAAATGTGATGTAATGCACAACGGTAGGTAAGCCGCGCACGGATTTTTATCTCAAGCTCGCTGATTCTTAGTTGGCGTCGTTATTCTTTGCCCAGTTTTTTTTTTTTTAAATATGTTTTGTAAAATAATAATGTATCCGCACATTTTCATCGACTGAAATTCGATTACGAAGATCATAAATCAAAGTGCTGGGTCTTTTCAATATATTAAGCTCGTGTTCGGTATGGGGGAGCTTAACCTACCATTAGATTTATGGGATTAGGGAGATGCGTCAAATGGAAAATTTATCATTAAGGGAACTCCTCTGTGGGATGTCGATATTGTGAGTAACAAAAAAAAAAAAACATTTCTCTGTGACTAATAAAAAGTTGAATGGATTGACATGGGGCGGAGGCGTAAAAATGGTGGCTAAATTGCAAAGTGGGATTTTTCAAGAGGTATTTCAATCAACACTAATTTAGATTGAATGCTTTTCGAAAAGAGAGCTTTTTGTTTGTAAGTTAGACTAGAGGAATCGAAAATATTAAGGCCACTACCATATATCTGCCCTAGACACACTGAAATGTGTTCACCAAATGCATTGGATTTCTTAACGAAAGATTGGCAGTGAATCATTAACATAAAAATAAACTATCGGTCAAAGACTATTGAAGAAAGGATTTGCCGGGCTACGAGCAAAATAAAAAATAAACATCGAATCAACAATGCATTTTGAACTGATGTGCTGATCGTCAACTTAAAAGTCCACCCGATTCCATTGAAGCAAACGGATTTTCGGACTAGAGCCAACATATATATTATTTTAACAATTCGATGAGCTACACTTAGCCCCACCATATACTCGTATATCCATGAAAGTTATTTTTCCAATCCGTATTTTTCCAATCGATACGCATTAATGATACGTTTTGCTTCATTTAACGTTCGTGATGTCTCCAGCTTTTCATGAAGTATTTTTTTCTGATTTGCATCATGTTTTACTACGAATTTCACAACTGGTCAGTAATTCACTTCCATTTCAAGCCTTGCAACTAATTAACAAGACAACTGAACTTTAGGACAACTGATCCATGGACATATCAACCAACTTTAGTTATTGCCTAGGGATAGGATTTTAAGGAAACAGTTGTGTCCTAATGAGCCATGCAGCCCGGAGGTTATGGCGGGTGCAATATTCGATGGATAAGTTGGGCTAAAGTTGTTTCATGAGTGTGTTTAAATGACAAGGTCATGGATGATTTGTACGAAGATGATCTAAACCTACTGAACGCACTTCAAACGTCAAAACGTATTCCATGCATTGCTCTGGTTACATTTTTGAGAGCCAGATGGAAGTTCTTCCTTTCAACAGAGAACATAGCTTATTGCGTCAAGATGAGAAGTCGGTAACACAGTGCACAAGCTGATGGTCAACTATTTCACTACGTGGCTGTTGTTTAAAAATGACATACGTCCGCCCATATAACACTGAATTCTGAGTTCAATTGTTTATAAAACTGTCTGCAATTGAAACATTTTGAAGTCCAAAGGCAAAATTCCAATTAAGACCCTGCACAACATACAGATGTGTCTGTAAAAGCGGAATTCGAGAAAAGGCCTTGCTTCTAAAAATTGGTTACATTCAGAGCCATCTGTTAGGGAAAATCAGCTTATTTTGGTGCGGGTTGGTTTTTAGTGCTGCCAAATAGCGATTTGTGGAATCATATAAATAAAATTGGTGTAGTTCTGTTCGACTAAGATTGAATTTGACTGCATGTATTTAAATGCAAAAATCTTAGAAACTGCTCAGTATATTCTGGTGCATTTTTCACAGGCCTATAGAGGATACCTAGGCCTACAATATCTACTTTGTCGCAACTCTATATCTCTATAAATTCGGGATAAAATTGGACAAGAGTAATTTATTTTTTCGTTTCGTTTTGTTTTTTTCTTTGTCACGCTTTCCGTTCGAAAATACTGGGAGCATTTAAATATAGTAAACAGCAGCTTATAGAGGACATCTGCAGGTACAACTTAGGATATCCAATAACTCGATAACTTAAAAGGTTTTGAAATAAATAGGCAAAATTTGAAACATTTCTACGATTTTCACCTGCATGAGTAGATACTCTTCATTCTCAAATCAAACACACTAACCGCGCAATATTTTGACATCTCTTTTAACCTTATTTTAAACGGTTAGGGAGACAGAGAGGGAGACAGACAGAGGCAGTATGCTGTTTGGTGTGTTAAGAACAAAAAAAAACATAAAAGAAATGTCAAATATGTAGAAAAGGAATGTCAAATAGGTATAGGTATCAGTGATACCAAATCGTGGTATTATTACATTAGGGAAAATTCCTGATGATATACCCGTTTATAAATGCTATTTGCAATCAAGATGAGGCAGTAAATTACCCGGTCGAGTTTTTAAATAGAATTATAGTCCATGGCCTTAAAAGTTGGAGTTCCCATTATGCTGCTTCGCAATTTGAATCCCCTAAGCTTTGTAATGGAACCAGATTGAGAGTGATTTCCTTGCAGAAAAACGTTATTGAGACGTTAATTTTAACTGGCTGTAGTAAAGGAGATACGGTATTTATACCAAGAATACAAATAATTCCCAGCAATTATTCATTTCAGTTTAAACGGATTCAATTTCCTATTAATGTTTGTTCTGCCATGAGAATCAATAAGTCACAGGGTCAAATTTAAAAAAAAGCGGGAGTTGATTTCACGGGCAGTTATAGGTAGCGTGCTCCAGGGTAAGTAATGCATGAAATATCACTATCTTAGCCGATATAAACAAAACGGGTAATATAGTATACAAAGAAGCGTTACATTAATAAAAAATTGGGTTAAATACTTATTATAAAATTATTTTCTTTTATTTTCATTGTCCAAAGGATATTAAATTATTGCCGATTAGTCCAACGAGCATGTGCAATGCCATGAAGATAAAGGCAGAGTGGGCCCAATCTACGGGAGGTTTTTTAGTACGGGTTCAAGTCCCTCACTTTTGCAGAAGGCTCTTTCTGAAATTTTTTTCCATCAATTGTTCCGAAACCACATTTGGCACGTGCTAAGCCGGGCGGGTACAGCTAGTTTATACTAGATGCATAGCAACTGCAAAGATCGCATAAAGATCAGTCAACATCAGAAAGGACAAGAACGGTTCATTACAAAGTGAAAGTGTTTAAATTGTTGAATTTTTGTACGATATTTCGAAACGTTCTATTCTGCAAGTGCGATGAAAATGCGGTCAGTATTTCAATCTTGAAACAGGTCTCAGTGAAAGCTTTATTAAAAGCAAAGCCACTCGTACAAAGTAATGTATAAGAAAATCAATGAATTCACAGATCAATTGAAAATCCAAGACCAAGACAATAGAAAAGAACGAAGACCGAAAAGAAGTTATAGGAGTTATGCACAACAGGTAGTCACTTAAAATGAACTTGTTGTCAGAGCTAGGATTGCATTTTCTAATTGAGTTTAGCTTTTGAATGCAATTGCTGACTACGATTTGGGTATTTATCAAGCCATTAGCACTAGCAATTTTACACCCGGTAAGTCCACAAAATATTCAAAACACACTATTGGTCCTAAGAAAAATCCAAGAAGACCAGGTCAATATTCACTGTACTTTTTATTAACGTCAAGTCCATCATAACTCATAAGTGAGCATTTAGTAAGAAGAGCTGTAACCATTTTAAGCTGGCATTTTGCCAAACTCGTCAGGTTCTTGCAGAATGACAACGGAGATAGTTCGGTGCTCCAATAAGGTCGGAGACAATCCCACCGAAACTGATTTTGAAAATGTCGCGCGATGTAACTTCTTCAACACCATATGCCGAAGTAATTTATGCGAAACTCGGACCCCGTGCTCTGTAACTAATGCGACCGATTTTCCCATCCATAACTAAGGAACATTTCGTTTCAATTATTCATGTTAGTGATAAATATATCGATGTGATAATAACAGAACATATGGGCAAGGGAAAGTAATTTTTAGAAATCCCCAGTTGACATTGACATCATTGGCAATATTTAGTGAGTTGTCATACTGACGGACTTATTTAAATATTGGCACTAAATCAATATTGGGTTTCCTAATCGTAAATGAAACCAAAATTAACAACTAAATATATCATCGAGGACTTTGTCTACCTCGGTTTAAAACTCTGACATTGCACCACAAATCGCTGTTTCGGCGGAATACGAGGCCAATTGAGTGGCAGCGCCTTTTAAAAACACTGAGGAAACTGCATAAAAGCCATTCATCCTCACAGTTCTTCTTAAGATGTGCATATTGAGGCGCATGTTTACCTAGATCAGCAGCTTGCAAGATTCCTTAAGATTGACTTCGAGGAAACAAGCAGACACAAGTCGCCCATTTTTGATGAGCTTAAGGGTAGGGACCCATCATATTCCATGCTTTCTTTTCCTTAGAACTTATATTACGTTAAATTTACAATACATGACTTAATCCAGTCTTCTCTCATTAGCCCATAAAAACGTGCGAAACACTTGCAACTCACCCATTAATATCCATCGTCGACATATCAAAACACTTATAAAACCATAAGTATAGGTACATACCTGAAAGTAGAAGAAACAAAAACAATTAATTGTTATGTTCAAATCAGATATTTATTATTTAATATTTATCACATTCGCCTCTCTAAATCGATTTGACTTGACAAAATATGAACTTTGCACCCCTACATGCAAATCTCGTATTAATGATATTCCCCAAACGAGAGTTATTAAGCAACTTGGTAGCACTATTGTGTTATATTCGGCTAAGACCCAAAAACAAAATAATAAAACGAGAAAAACGCAACCAAAACGATAATAAATTCCCGCCAACAATGTGCATTTGAATATGACATCCTGTTAGCATAGCTTGCCAAATCGGCGAACCAGCAACAGAAAATTAACATTTTCTATTACTAACACCTTTGTCGCATTACATAAATGAGCCATCACACGGGCGAAGCGCAGGCAATGTCGCCTCGCCTAGGTATGCAAAATGAAATTAAAAATTCATTTTTGCAAAATTCACAAATTTTATTTCATTTTTATTCAAACGAATTCAATTTGCCAATTTTTGTCGTGTTTTCCTGTGTCTCATTTTTAAATTTGTCCTCTCTTTCTATGTTTTGGATGATTTTTTATTTATTTGAATTTCTTTATTACTAAAGCTAGCTCGGCCATCTACCCAACACACACACAGCTCCATGTGTGATGTGGTGCATTTGTAAAAAAAAAAAATACAAAAGCCATTAAAACGCAATTTCATAATCGACCCGCTCATCGTGCGCCAACCAGCTAGGGGTAAATGAACGTTCTTCACGGTGCTCGTTAAGTCAGTCGGTGAGTCGGTGAGCAGAGTGAGCTTTTTCAATGCTGCACACGAGCAAATTGCACTTTGCCAATGTGCATGTTTTTTTGGTTTTGTTTTGTGGCATGCGGTTTACAGTCGGTAGTGGAAGTCTCGGCGGCCATTTTTTACGGGAAAAGGTTTTAGGTACGAAAAAAAAAAACCAAATTGCACTAGAAATATTTTAATTTTTTTGATTTTGCTGAAAGCGCTTTAATTGTGAAAAATAAAAAAACGAAATATGGTGAGTTCCCGGGCACGAGGGTATTGAAGGAAGAGAAAAGGCTGACAAACTGGCCAGGAAAGGGTCAGGGGAACCCCGTTCATAGGACCAGAACCTTTCTACGCCGCTACTTAATCAGCAATCACTTCAATAGTTGGGAACACAACATGTGTATCAAACAGTGTCATGCAATCCCAGGCCTCAGACAGGCCGAAAAGGGCAATCCGTCCATTCAAGAAAAATGCCAACAAAATTTTGAATTTACGAAGGCTCGATATCAAAAACCGTAGTAACCTTACAGGTTACTACGGTTTGCGATACTATCTACACAAACTTCACATAGCCGACTTGAAAAAGACGAAATAGCTGAGCACATCATGCGTGAATGTCCAGCTCTTACTAGAATTAAAAGGTTTCTTTCTTCTTCCGGGAAATGCTTAGTCCAGAAAAATTGAAGAAGTCCTCTGCTGGAAACATTACCAGCTACATTAGGGAGGTAGAGACGCTGCTAAGCGAAATACAATTTTCGGACAATCCCGGCACAATAGACCTTCTAGGTCAAAGTGCCTATTTGTCGCTTTGGCGAGTCAGAAGTTTTGTTTAAAAAACAAACCGCCACCACTCTAAAAAGCGTAAGGTAAAGCCGTTGCTGGGTTTTGTCACTAGGTCACACAGTAATGCAAAGTATTTAACGTTTTTGACTAGGTCAAACTCGCTAAGGGGGCGTCAGTGTGTCTCCCATGAACATTCCCGTTTACAATCTATCAATACAAACTGGCCCTTGATGAAGAGTCTTTCCCTTAAAATATATCAACAAATTTGTATCCGCTTTTGACAAAAGACCATCCTTCAGAAAACTAGATAAGGGATGATTAGGATCCTTTGCATATTTTCTTGATTATTTTAGAAAGAGCTTTACTTCTAAGTTGTCTCCTTAGCCAAAAGAAACAACGAATTAGTCCTTCGCTTGATCTGTGCGCGGAAGTCGTTTTAAGATGTAATAGAGTAATTACTCAATAATTTACCGTTTTGTTTTCATCAACAGACAAGAACCTTGACAGATTATAGTTACTGACGAAATGTTTAAGGACAAAGTACAGTCGACAAGATCTTATGCATCCAAGAGGCTTTTTAACTTTTATGTTGTTGACAGTGCAACATCTGCAATTGTGCTAAAGTTTCATTCAATGGACATACTCTTATCCGACAAAGTTTGACAGATAAATTAATGGATGACAAGTCATTTAATTTAAAAGTGGTATTTCAAGTCTACAATCAACTTGAGGGATGTAGGTGTGTTTACGTTTTATTTTCGAGGTAACATTCAGAACAATGCTCCATATTTGCATAGAAGTTGAATATTTTTCAACGATTGTTGGTATAGTATTAAGTAGACAGCTTGCTTGTCAATGACAAATGACAAAGCGATTAACAAATTACCAATGCGTGTAGGTACGTGCGATGTCGCAAACAAAACAAGAAAGTTAATCGAAATAAATTGCGATTGTCAATGCATTTGGGGTTTTTTAGTTATGCGGTTACGGTATTTAAAGCGATGGGCACTAAAAAATATTCTTATTACTATTTTTTATTAGCAGGTATTTAAAATTACATCTTAATACTAATTTTAATGAGCCTAGCTGCAGAGACTATCGGCTAAATCACTGATGTAAAAACTTGGTCTTTTCCCTTTTAACGTAGGCAAATTTGACAATCAATCCTTTCATGTGTGCAGTCAGGTAGCTTTCCTCTGAGTGAAATGGTGGGGTCAGGTCCAAAATATACCCCCTATCCGTCTTCTGATGATTTTAGATCAGTATGGAGAGAAAAGATCGAGAGTCCAATATTAGCGGTTCTGGTTTTTTTTTTAATAATGCCTTAAACCCAATGAAGCTTAGTTTAATCACTGTAAGCTCACTTGGACGTTGGACCCGGAAAAAGTTTTCAGTTTTATTTTCTACTGTTTGGTAAATATGAGTAAAATCGTTTTATGTTTACAAAAAAGTAGTGAAGCTGAAAATAAGTTTAAGAACACATTCAGAATTGCAGAACTGTCTATAAGACCCACAAATATACATGCAAATTTATTACTCGTAGTACTTGACTCAACTTTCAAAAATGCTTGAAGAGACCGAATAATTTGCGCCGCAAGTGTATACATTTTTCAAATGACGCAGCTGTGACCTGCGAGTAGATACAGCAAACAGAGATACTCCATTCCATAAAAATGTTTCCAAGTTTGCTGCTATTTGTGTGAGTTTTTGTTGTATGCGTGCATCTTGGCACACAACCACATTGGAGGTTAATACAAAACGATTGCGCAATAAAAACAAAAACAATTCCCAATTTTGTTTTGCACGCGTTTTTTTTTGGAAACTTATGAGCAATTTAGTAACACAACTGAATGTCCGATGATGCCAAACGCGAAATATTCATGCACAGGTGGTGTTCAAAGGCATTCACGCGCGCATTACATTTGCAATTGCAGCCAAGAAGTTATGTTAAATGAATAAAATCATTCGCTTAGTTGTTTATTAAATTCACGCACCGAAATAATTTAAAACAATTTAATGTACCAGACCAGGGTAGTTTGTGCGAGTGGGTGGGAGATGATAGTCTTGTCGCATTTTAAATTGTCGCAGTGGCGTCTCATCTATAGAAAAGTATCTCGCACGCATTGAAACGGAGCGAAAGTTAAATTTTCATCATTTTCGTTGTACCTACATTGGTTGCGAAGATGCCTCCTACGGATGATTGCGGAGAGCCATCGGCCCGGGGCATGGGAGCAGGCCAGCAATTGTTTATCTAAATTACAAGCGGATGAATGCGCAAGCTTTTTTTTATCTCTAACTGTGTGCATGTGTGCTTTTGTGTCATTCCGCATTTAGAATTTGTTATTTTGCACAAGTTTCTATGGACGAAGAACGTGTTTTATTTTTTATTTTTTACTTGTTCTTTTGCACACTGAATAGAATGGCAGATAAATTGGTTAGTGGTGGTAGGCTGCCAGCACAGTCGGGTAGTAGAATGACCTACCTCAACAGGTCTAGCATTGATTGAGTCAGTTAGACGTCATTAGCATCTGTGGGTTTTAGAATATCGTTGTTTATTTGAATAGGGGAACTGCAAATGAATAGCACAGTCAGAATGGGAATGGAAATGAATGCAAATGGAGTGGTGGGGCAATGTACATAAAATGTATCTAGGTACTGCCATTACGAGTGTGAAAATCCATTTAAATGGATGAGAGTTTTGGGGTATGGTGTATGGGTGGCTTGCAGGATTGGAATATGGAACACATCCGGTTTGGTCAGTTTTCGCATTTTGAAGTCAACACACGAGTTAAATTTGTGTATCAGAAAGTAGGTATATTTGGAATGGAACACTAGTGGCGTCCAGCTGTTTACAATCAGATACTGCAAGAATTCCAAAGAATTCTATTCCAACAGATGCACTCTGTTAGGTGCTGGCACAAGCACGTCTATTATGTTCCTTGTAACGTTAGCAGGCGCACCTTGAAACTCAATGTAGGTAGGTAAGTACTTGATCTCTGGCGACACACTTTGCATTGACCAACAACATTGCTGTGGCTAATTTAAGCGTTTCAGTGGACATTGACAGCAATATGCCAAAACAAGCAGGCTACACATGTAAACATTGTGATCGATGTGAAAAGCGACATTTGTCAGTCGTGAGTGATTTGACAGTTCATAATACGCTTGTTCCTCGGTATTTAGGCTGACGACCTAGTTGTAGTCATTGTTGTGAGAGCTTCTGCCACAAATTGTTCTGCATATGTATATGCCAAACAATATGGAATATTTTTGGGGCTAAATTTAAATTTTGTAACCAGTAAGATTGCTCTAAACATTGTGTTATCGCATTGGAAATGCTTTGCAAAACTACAAAACTGTGGTCGAGTCAGTATTGGAAAATGAACGGTTTACCGCCGGCTTGAGAAGCCTTAAGAGTATGCTAAATTTGTGTAAGCGTCTGTACGTTCCACTAAGCCACGTCTGACAATCATCCGAGAGTATAACTGTCATGAAAAGGCTACGCAATTAGAACTAGGCGTAAAATTGTAGATCCCTTCCATTTACCCTTAAAATGAAATAAAAGAAAATGATTGTTGAAGCTCGAAATAGAGTCCCTTACTATTTTTTTTTTCAAAAACATATTTTTCAAAACATTTTAAAGGGTTACCTTCCGAAATATAAAATTATCTCGAATTGTTTGTGAGTCAAATCAGATCCAAGTCACGATCATCGGTTTGGATCATTTGTAATTTCTGCTCTGTGAAAGGTATTCACAAAAGAATTTATTTGGTAACACTGCACGAAATGTCATCCTGTGTGTCAAATTGAATTTTAGGGTTACCGTGATGCAGAAATTCAAAAGAGCGATAATAGGCCTTTTTTATTATGCTCACATGATCTGTGTAGGTCATTGATTTTCGCGGTTTACTACTGTTGTTGTAAGATCCAAATTTTGTTGTATACCATCGAAATCAATGATCTATACAGATCATGTGCATAATAAAAAGGCCCAATGAATCAAATAAGAAACAGGACAATTTAAGGCGAAAAAGGTATAAACACTGAGACCTTATTCTATTTGTGTTATGAAATTTAAATTATTTCAACAACTTTAAGAAAGAAAACTCTGCATGATTGCTGAGTCATCGTTATTTTAATTTTATTCGCAGTCACAGAGTCGCTTCGTGTAGCAATCCCCAGGTTGGTAACATATCCACTTCGAGTATCCCTTAATCGCAATATATTTCGAATACAGTTTCCATTTTCTTGAGTAATGGTCTGCACCTGATATTTCGGTGAACTCTTTTACAATTAACAGCAAATACTCGAATACCTTACCAATCATATCACTACCAGCATTACAACAATTTCAAGAGGACAAATGCGAGCTATTTCCAAAATAGAAGACGTCTTCATTGCAACTCAAATCTATAAAACTCCTTCAATTATATCACCACCGACAGTATATACGGGCAGTCCAAGGGTCATTGTTTAGCCGTTTGCGCCACAAAAGCCAACTTCAACGCATCATATATCACAACTTTAAATTCAAACCGCAACAATTAAACGAACGAATGGACAAACAAAAAAAAAAACAATTTAGTGTAGGAAATTTCACTTTTCAACAACAAAATGGCTTATGGCCCACCGGAGGTACACAACAGCAAAAAGTTTCAATTACACAGCTACAGAGCCAGACTCACCTAAAACGTAATCAATCCACATATCTTTTTCTCTTTAACAATAAGTATATCTGTACAGTTATATTTGTTGGCAACAACAGAAAGGAAGTCACTACTTCTTCGCTAAGGGAAACAATACTCGGATTCGAATTCGGATTCACTTACGAATTCACCACGAATATTGAACAGATTGCGCGCTCACACTGACGACACACAGAGATGTATTTCGAATCGACTGTAAACAAAAATCAAAAAAAAAAAAATGATGATGATGGACATGGAAACGAAACAACGTTTACAAAAAAAAAATTCAGATATAAAAAAACACAACTGTTTTGTTTTCTTTCGCGAAGCTTGCTCTTCTCTCCTACTCACTAGGAGACGCGCGATCATGTAGGGCTTAAAAGGAAATTTTTGACGTGCGACGCCGTTAGCACGCAGCGGCAATGTATAGCGAAAATGAATAACGTTTCACAGCGGATGGTGGATTTTCTATTTTCGGCAATCGTTGTCATTGTGTGCTATCTGCAGTGGGCAAAGTGAAAGAAAGCTTCCGAAAATAGCACTTCGCCATGGTTAGGAACCACCAACACTAGTGGCGACTAATCTTCATCATCACCATCCACAATATCATCACTTTCACTTTTTTTCATTATTTAACGTCTTTTTTGTGTGTTTTTTTTTTTGCATGGGTTGTTTTTATGATTTTATTTTGTAAACCTTTTCTTGTGTTGCGAATAGTTCGTTGAATAGATTTTAAATGGTTAATCGGTTTTTTTCGGTAGACAATTGAAACTGTACAATAGACTGCGTTGGAAGTTCGAATTTGTCGAGACGAATCTGTAAGGAATGACAGGGAAGATTCGATTTTCGGAAATAGGTAGATCAAAGTGACGTAGGTCGAATGTGCCTTCGGTGTCCTTTTTTGCAGGCGCTATTCACCGGCAGGCACCAATACCACAAGGAGATTTTTGCATTCAAAACGACCCAGGGTAGGTATCTTATTCTCCTTTCCCGTAGACCCAGGACTCGGATATTGGGGTCTTGTGTAGGCTTGTAATAAGGCCTTCTTAGAAAATACTCGTATTTGTACTTCCGCAAAATATTAAAACGATTTAAAAGACAAAAGACTACTCCGGGCGTACTTGTGGAAGCCCTATACTCGCTTTACCGTTCAACCGAATTTAAACGTATTGAAAGGCTTGCAGACTGACTAAAATCTCGAACCCATAGTTGATTTTTGTTCTATAATCCCTGCTACCACCATTCAAGTTAAAACAAACGAGCCAGCCGAATGGAAAAGTTAACTTAGTTCGTCTTAAATTATTGCTAGAAGCCCATCATCCTAACGAGCACTATACAAAGCCACAAGCCGCAAACAGTTCGAAAAGATAACCATTCCCAGATCCCACAATCTGATCCCCCCACGCACTCATCTATCAAAAACACCGCTCAATTACAATAGATTACTGAACAATTCACACAAATCCAAGAGCACTTACATCCAAATTGCAACTGCAAACAATTTCAGTTAATTTATCTACAAGTGCAAGCGCACTGTATGCCCTCAAGGACACTGCACAAAAGTTTCGTCGCCTTTACCTTGTCAAAATCAAAAGTTACAAGAGTGCTTCGTCTCGCTCTCGCCCCTTCCAAACAAACCCCAGAATCGGAGACCGCTTTTGTTTCTTCTTGGATTTTTCAGTATCCACAGACCCCAATCCATACCGCCGCGCCGCGCACACACAAGTGCAAAAAGTCCACCAATTCCAACTAATGATCTCATGAATAATGCATATAGGTGTTACTCAAAGCCAAATTGCTATAAAATGCATAATAATAAACACTAGCGAAATTAAATAAGCTAAATCGTGTTTGAGCTATTAATAAAAATGTCAAAACGCTTGCTGGTGTTGGTATTGGAATACACACATCTACATGCCGGGCGGATCATGTAACAACAAGTGTTTGTTGTTGATGTTGGTTCGGTTCGCTCAACAATTACTTCATACATACACGATAGTGGCTTAGCTTTTGGTCATAATATACCAAGGACGGGGAGAGGGGAACGTGCCGTACCATGCACACACTGCAATAGGTGTGCAGCTTTGGGATAGTTTTGAGTTACAGCTGCACTGGTAGTTGGATGTTGATTTCATTGAAAAGTTCGTTGACTACAAAACTAATGACGATGAGAGTAGTTGATAGAAACACCAAACTTCGTCGCACACACAGGTGACTTACCAGAGATGCATGCGACCCGAAGCAAGCGCAGATGTGATAAGGTTTAGTGTGTAGTTTCAAGCTTGAAACAAGCGATTAATAAAGTAATCATCGTGTAGAAGGTTAAAGTAGGGTTAATTAATATATGTATATAAAAAAAAAATCAATAAACGACAAGGGGCAATTTGCATTGCACGCCGATGGGTGGGGATTTTTTGGGGCTGTTAACAGAAGGACCTTGGCTCCGATGATGGAAAGAGTAAGATTTATGCATTTGAATGTTGTTTCGAGTTGAGCTCAATTGGCAACGTTACTATTCTCGTATGGATGATGCATTTCATTTTTATTTTTAATAGTTTTTTGGGCACCGACCTTGGGAAAATATAAAAGTTTAGAAGATTGTGCCACTGGAGGACGAATCTGATGACCCAAAGGTGTTCTTTAGAAAATTGATCGAAAAGTAACCAATATGATAACCCAAAAGTGTTCTTAATGAAATTGATCGAAAAGTACCAACTTGTTTTCGGCTTTAGGAACTCAAATACCGTCAAAGTCTACGGTCCAATAATCGACTCTATAGAGGATAGACAGAGTAAGGTCTAGCCACATGAGGTCAAATGCTTCATTTAACAATCTGCCGAAAGTTATTGAATGCAAGAGTCTTCGTGTCCCAAGTTCAGATTACAAAAAGTTTTTGACTGTCATAAGAAACGCTAAAATCCTGTAAACTAATAGTTTAAATATTTAAAAAAAAATAATGGTGATCGTAATAGTGCTTCAAGATTAAAGTCCAAAGCACAGATTGGGTTTGAACCCGGTGTACGCATTTCAAGAGGATCACTTCCAATAGTACTAAAACACTAGCCCGACTTTTACTCTGCTTATGTTCCAAATTGTCGGTTCAGTTCGATTCGTGTGGTAAATCCTGCTACATGAATGTAGATCGGTTGGAATATTTTCCCAGCATTATTGAGGTGTTTTTCAATTTTTAATGAACTAAAGAAAAGCTATAACATTTACAGTACAAATTGCATACCTTAACCCCAAAACTGACAAACGTAGCTATATTTTTGTCGCAGCTCGATGAATACCGCCATTTGTTGTTATCAACTGTAAGATCAACTAGACTAAACTTTTGCTGACGTTGTGTTATTCAGAACAAAATTCTCGGTTAAGGGGTAATCCTTCCAGCTTTGTTTCAATGAAAATCTTTTTCAACTATCAGATTGTGGGTATGCAATCATTTGTGATAAAGTGGTATAAACTGACATATATTGGTCTACATCTTGACATTTTTGGTTGTGCTCGAGATATAGATGAAACGTACTGCTGTTGCAAAGAAGAGTCAACAACATCTAAAAAAAGGTTTCTATCAATCGATTGGAAAACCTAAACCTCCCTAAAAAGATAGAATGCAACGCAAATAATAAATTCGGAAAATCTATGTTACATTTACATGTCTCTGTTATACGACAATGTATTCTTCTACTAAGATATTTTTGGAATTATGACTGAAAAATAAGTTATGGACTTATCGCACTTTGGTTTGGTGGATTTGAAATTATGTCCCACCTTAGTGGGACTAATTTCCATTATAAACTTATCTCTCGTGAACTTATATCCCTGCGCAGTCAGACACTAGTCATAGATTCAGACTACTTTATGAAATAGATCACCTGCACTTGTTTAAGCCCGTAACATCCGTGAAAGGATAAATCCGTGTAAAAATGCGTAAAAAGAGCGTACTATCTGTGTGCAGTGTATACTATTCACAACGAACTCCTAAAGCAGTTGAAAGTTCTGAATGGCTTTTGATAGCTCCACGCTAAAATTTGGAATTTCATAACAGATGGCTTCTTTTTCCTCTTTAGCTCATTTCGAGACCAAAAATTCCATCAAAAAGGAGAATGCCCATAATCTGCTACAACTGTCTGCAGCCAGCTTTTAAGGTACGATCGATTTTTGTTTAGAGCTGCTGGTGAGTTCAATACTAGATTGTGCTTGCGGCACTGAATCGTACAGACAGCCAGTTTGGCTTAACAATTTTAATGGCTGCGTATATACAAACTTTCTTTAATGAATATGAGTCTGAATCTATCCAACTAAAAAAAGAGTAAGCGAGGAACCGTTTAAAACACGGAGTGAACAGTGAAAAACTAAATGAAACTAGAAGATGGAATTTTAAGACGATTTTCGAGAGTTCACTACTCATTGAACTTTTCCGAACAAAATCTTGACATATTTTTTCACTCATTCCGTAATTTTTCAGATGATTATCGTCGAAACGTAGCAACTAAGTGCCAAAAGTACGAATTTGAGACCTTAATCCTATTCATTTTTCACAAATGTTATGAAAACTGACGAAAGTGAAACAAATTCGGGCAGAATATAACTTCTTATGGTCATCAAAGTTTCAAAAACGATATCGTCCCGACGATTATTGTCATACGGAATCTGTGCCCAGTTAAAAACAAGAATAGAAAATATGATCGCCTCTGTACGTATAAGAGATCGCTGTAATGTAGGCCTGCAGGGCCTCTACTTTTTGAAAAATGTATTCACTGATAAACTACTGGAAATATCGTTTCAAAAATATCCTACCCATTTCCAGTCATATCTTGAATCAAAAACTTACCACAGAATTAAAGGGCCGTAATAATTTTTATAATATGTTCGAAAAATGTAGCCTGGACACTCGTCAACGGCGGACTGTGACAACAGTCAAATTGTTTATTTACTCATGGAAACTGAAATTTCCAACCATAAAGAGTCATTTTCCCCTTGTTTTTGACACACACAAAAACGGACTGGAATCTTCGTCACCCAATAAATCTGAATTTATCCATTTCGTTTTTTTGAGCAACCATTCCCATTTGCTTCCGTCAAGTTGATTGAATGCAACAATAAAAAAAAAACATGTGCCACCAATGAATCATTTCAAAAAATAACAAACTGTCATCGCGGAATTGTTCATATTTTTTTTTCTCGGCAATTTTCCATTTAATTTCGCGTTAAGTAAACAAGCCTAAAGCGCAAGACTCCCGAAAATTTAAAATTCAAAATTGCCAGTGGCAAGAACAGCAGCACCAGCTCATCATCATTCTCCAGCTCAATAAGGATCTTCCAAATTATATACCCAAACACGAGTACTCAAGTATGCAGTTTATGGAAATTGGGGTGCTGGAATTTCGAGATCAGCCTTAGCGCCGAGTACTTATTTTTGGGCACGGGCCTTCTCCTTTTTGCCTTGCAAAGAAAAGCAGAAGGAATCGAAAAATATGCATAACCAAAACAAAATTATATTATAAGGGAGTGCCGAAACGATTTCTTACAAAATTTAAAGGCTGAGTGCGGTTAATTTGAGTCCCTCGCCAAGTACGTGCGACTGCGGCACACAACGAAAACGGTATAATGAGTGACGAGTGGTTGGGTGTTTTTTTTTGTTTTGTTTTTTAATATTTTATTTTCTCTTGTTAAGGGGGAAAGAGCGGTGCTAAGATTCATAAATCAACATTATGCTCGGCGAATGGCAATCCATATGCAGGTTCAAAATGCGGTGTTGAAAAAGAGGGAAACCCATATCCACACTCACAGAAGACAAAATAAAACAAGTAATGAATGAAAATAAATCCTTAATCGGGTAGTGATTTATAGCAATCAATTAGAGGAGTGAAATATCATTTGTCTTGGGGTGATTTAGTGTGACAATCATTGCGTAGTCCGACTCGTTGTGATTATCCCTAAATGAATGCTTTGATGATTGTGCAAATCGATTTAATTTTTAACGATTTTAATTGAAAGTGTCAACGAAAACGAATACGCACGGTTCGAGAATCGGTGCATTACTTTTAAAGTGTCTGTAGGACCATGATTGATTGACAGGTTGTGTTTATTTTCAAACAGCCAGAGAAGCTACAAAGAAGGAGCATTTGAGAATGGATTTCTCGGCGCCAGCGAGTGGCGGTGACTACAATGAGTAACAGCCTTGTAGATCACTTTAAGAAAATGTAAGTCCAATTTTTAACAAAACATTTAAGCGATTTTTAAAAAAAAAAAACGTCTGCCCAAATGGAGAACACATGTCTCGGTCGGAAATATATGAAATTCCCAATGAAAAATAGGTCTTTGTTGTTATCAAATGATTTCAATGGGTAAAAAGTTAAAGGATTGAACGCATTTAAGACGACACGTGCTGAAGTTTCGACAGATTACAAAAGATTTTGAAAGATCATGTGGTGCATCTTTAACTGCGCTCGATATGCAAAAGTGGTTACTGGCTTTTAAAAACAAACTTAACAAAAGTTTGACTAACTATGCAGAAAATCTTCGACTATAATTTTATTTAGACCTTTGCTTATGTTTTATGTTTGTCTGAAAACCTTTTTTGAAAATGTTGTTATTTGATTTCGTAGTTTTCCAAGCTGATGCACATTTTGGAAAGATCCAATGCATATTAACTCGATGAGTAATAAATCTTCATTCTGATATGAACACCACCAGTCTCTCGAAGTGCTCCGAAATAGAAGCTTCCTTGGTGAAAAACTGGCAAAGATGGTTGCTATTAAATTTAACGAGGACAAGATTGAATCCGCGATACTAATAATCTTTTTAAGTGTTCAGGCTAAATTTTTTGAACTGCAAATGGGGAAATTCTCCATACAAAATTGCATATTGTGACCTACAAAATATTTGGTGTGAAGGTTAAAAATAAGTATTACTAAGGCCGAATGTCTTTTACCAATCCAAGGAACTTTGATCAACACCGTCTAGAATAAAGCTGATACCAAGCGATATCCTTCGAAAGAAGGATAAATTCGATGATATCCAATTTTCAAAAGATACGAACTCTGGGCTGTGCAAAGTCTACCAGAAGACTAAGACTTCAATGGCTCATCCATATCAAGCGTATGTGCAATTATTTTTCATGAGGTTTTCAAAAGGTTCTTCGAAGACCCAGCATCGCGGATGCCTGAGCACATAGTATTGGAAGTATTGTCGCGGGATCAAAGAGGATATGCTAGTGTGCAGTGTATGAGGCCGAGAAAATCCTCCACCTGCAATATATGTTGGAAGCTCGCAGACTTAAAATAGTACATCGACGAGTTTTCAAAAAATAAACTGTAAAAGCGCAGTTAGAGACCCTCCAACTTGCGTTTTAAGACAGTTATTGTGAATTAACTCAGCTGATGGTTTGTGTCTATAATATGAAGTTTTTGAGAGCTTTGCCTTTTCATGCTGCGGAATTAGCTCAATCGCTGGTTTTCCTATTACATCTTGGATAAACAAATATGAGAAGCTATAGCGTAAGAGTCCAAGACAAGATGCAACTTACATGTCTTATGTTTCTCAATTAGGCTTTTTTTTTTTAATTATTTCAAGGCGGATTTTTATGAAATATAAACCAATTGAAAGGTAAATTTGCGGAGCTGAATTAATGCATGAACAAATTTTGTCTGTTTATCTAAGAAAGCGGTCGAATTTCACTGCTTCGATTCCACATGAGGCAACAAAAAAAAAAACCGCAATTATTTTATCCCAAACTTTGTAAACGCCTTACAGCTTCCTAAAGTCATTCAAAACAAATTGCCAAACTTTTTGTCGCCACTTTAACGTTCATTACTCCGGTTCTGTCATAAATGCAATAATAAAATCCCAGTTCCTTTTCGTGTTACATAGCAAAGATTGGCATTAGCCGTATACTCCCCATTAACCTGTCCGTTTCCTATAGCTCAAAGTTCCTTAACTCTGTATTATCGTACATCGTGTTAAATTCTTCGTGACATCGCCACCACTACTCCCAGTCCCAATCACTTATCATGAAATGATGAATGGCAAGAGGTCACTGAACGATTTATGTACACAGCCTATAAATAGGCAATACTTTTCGCCGAAATAGGATCCCTCTGGTGTATTGCCTTAGGTTACTGCTCCTTGCCACAAATCCCTCACTCCCTACAGACCATCAAAGTAAATCAAATAAATCCTATATATTAGCTGAGCCTTCGCCTTCGGTCCAAAAATCACTATGGCATCAAAAACAAGAAAAAAAAAACATTGTTCCGCAGCTAACAGCTTTAGTATTTGCCGCCCTGGCTCACCCTCCCATTGCTGCGTAGTCCGGGTTCAATGACCACCCAAAATGCCAACATTTTCCGTTTAGCATTTCAGCTAAAACGAAAATTCAAACTTTATGCGTGCGTATCGAGAAGAAATGTGCGTACAGTTGTTAGCAGTTTATAAATTCCCTTACAACTGAATTACGAATAGATACACACGCAACGTTAGATATGGTGTGGCGGCATGCGTCCCGTTCCCGTCCCGTACGATACTCTACTCTACTCTACTCACGCATAATAAACAAAGAAACCGAAAAGAAAAATGGCAAAAATTGTATTTTGTCATGGCAACACATCGGGTAAAACAATAAAATAAAACAAGAGCTTTTCTCCGGGTCTATGTCCTTTGCATGAGGCACTGGCACACTGGCTTTCATTTCGAGTACAATGATCTTGTTTCTTGTTATTAAAGGGATTTCCTATCGCCCACTTGTCTGGAAAATCAATTTCAAACGAAATTAATGACATGGGGAAGTAGTTAAGGAAAACCCAGCATTATTTTGTGTTGACATAAAGGGACAATTTAAGGTTCGGGACTACATAGCCTCGTTGTGTGGTTAATGGAGCATTAGGATATCTAAGCGTGTCGCCGCAATGAGACGTAGTTAGAAATAAAGGCAACGGGGCTCTGAGTGGGCTGTAGTTTTATGGTGGGCTTTTAGTTGAGAGTTTGCAGATTTATCTACTTTTATTTGAAATTATTCGAGCACGAGCTAAGGCGACAGGAGACTATGCATACAAAGTTGAAATGGAAGAAATGACGATGAAACTTTCACAGTTCTTTGCAAGTTCTTTGGTATAGGAAATGTTTTAAAACTTTAGGAAAATTAGGTAAAATCGTTGCTTCTCTATCTGTATATAGGTCTGGCGAAAAAATATATATAGTAGGTACCTACCTATTCCTTACCTATTGTATTTATAATCCTCGAATTTGTTTCGGTGCGGTTTTTATCTACAGCCGTCTTCGATGACAGCTTAAAAATTGTATACGAGTAGTTATATACATATTCGTTTAAAAAACAATAAATATCTGGGTTCGCGTCAAAGCAAGTTGTAATTACTTAAATGATATCACTTTTGCATTTATTTTCACAGGCCTTGAGTATGTTTTGCGATGGTTTTTGAAGAGATTTTGGGGTATTTTGTATTTGCTCTAAGTCCTAGCTTTGATAGACAAATACCAGCATCAAGAAAGATGCCTTTTAAAATTCGAAGCATTGCTTTAGTATGTTTAGGAATTGAGCTACACATAAGCTGGATATGGATATTCCCATCTCCGACAAAACGAACAAGGGTGTGCTAGTAAGTATCGTTGCAATCGCTTTCAAACTAAGTCAAGCTAGGTTATCCTTGGTCAATAATGCTTTACACAAAATTTGTTGATGCATTTAATTTCTTTTAAACATTGAAATGAAAAAACAATAAAAAAATCGTTGACTAGTCTACATAGAACCCTGCGGCTTGCCTTTCAAAACCAATCGCTTGCCATTAGCCTTTTTTTTCAGAACAAGAGACCCACAAAACTTTTTTAATGTTCTGATCGACAGAATTTATAGGCTTCCTCAGGAGAGTTACAATATACTCTTGGATGTTGTCAGACGGTCGCAAAAAACTGTGGTAGCGAGAAAAAATATTTTGAAAAGACCTACTTATTCAGAAAAGTTATTCAAAATCAGTGGATAGTAGCTTTGTTTATGAGGTGCAATGGGTTTGTAAACGTTCTGAGGCCTTATTGGTCAGTTGAAGGAAAACACCTGTCCACTATGGGATACATGGATTACTAAGAACATGCCGCTGCATTTTTTTTTTGACAACAATAATTAGGTAAAAACTGCGAGATTTCAAGTACTTTGTATGCGCATCACTTAGAAAACAAAAGAGCTCCGATAGACCTAGTAAATAACCCAGCTCTGACTGAACCTAAAAGTAGCACTGCTTCTACATATAAATCACTCAAAATCATAACCCTAACCAAAGTTTTAGAAACCTTTTCCAGAGAACCAGTGAGTCAAGTGAAAAGCTCTAACATATGTCGTATGCTGTTGTACAGAGCTGTGACTATTTTCTTAGGGAGCTACAGAGAGTTGCTGCAAGATGCTTCTTTGTTAAAATATCTGAAGAGCACGGAACGGAAAGAATTTTGAGGTTCATGTGTAAATCTGTCTGGCATTAGGCAAGCACGGAACGGAAAGAATTTTAAGGTTCATGTTTAAATCTGGCTGGCATTAGGCAAGCTTATAAACCTAGCTTTGAAAACTGTACAGAGAATATGTATATAGTGGTTCCAATCTTGTGGATCTAGGTAATATACGCGATAGAGTCATTGCCAGGGCGGATCCATCGCTACTTATAGCAAAAAGATGCATCGAGTAAATAACTCAATGAACCTTGTCCAAGATCAGGTAATGAATGCTGAGGCTATTTATATGAGACCATATTTTTCTCTAGTTTAAATATTGCAGGACGCATAGAGAAAATATTGTTCCGAAAAACGTCATAGATTAAAATTTAAGACAAAACCATCCTGGATTGTTTTCTTTAAATTTTTTTCTATATATTCGAACTTACCGTACCGGCGGTAACTTAAGAAATATTTAAACTAAACGTTAAAGCCAAATAAAATTCACAGTAGCCGAATTTATTGCACCAACTATACCTGGGGCCTTTAAGAGAACGCGACAAGTAGTTGTAGGACAAGTGAATTTCGACAACTTGTCAAAGATTGTGTAACACAAAGCGACAAGTCCGCAAGCACTGCGACAATTGTCGCGATGAAAGATGACAAGTTTCTGTAACAGAACACGACAAGTGTCAAGACACACTTGTCGAACTGTGGTTCAGTGAGGACAAGTGATCTGAATATTGTCAAAAACTGACAATTGCATTTTTAATGTAGTACCTAAGCAGAAAACAAATAGTGAAATACAATTGTACATAGTTAAAAATGTACTTTTTTGATTCCGACTTTGATAGGGATGGTGATAGTGAGAACAGTGAACCTCGGCATGGGTTGAAAGTTTTTAGGCCTAGAATTAATTTTGATGTCGGCGCAGTGGCTTAGTGGTTAGTGTGTTGGACTACTAAGCGAGGGGTCCCAGGTTCGAATCCCGAGAAAATACCCAAATTTCAACTTAAGGTTTTTTTCGCTGCGCCACCTCTCGCGAACGTCTGACAAACATCCGAGAGTATAACTGTCATGAAAGAGCTTCTCAATTGGCCGTTTGGACTCGGCATAAAATTTTAGATCCCTTCCATTCGTCCCAAAAATAAAAACTCACACAAGACGAATGGTTGTGAGAAGCTAGGCTTGGGTCCATACGGACTTGTTGCGCCAATTATTTACTTATTTTTATTTTAATTAATTTTGATGTCAGTGATCATCTGTATATTGAAAAATTTCGCATATCAAAATCAACTGCACACAATCTTGCTGCAAGACTAATTAATGAGTAGATCATTCGGGAATATTATTACACAAACAAATAGTGGTACTCAAAGATTCCGCAACACCGAGTCAAATAACTGCTTTCGATTTTCGCCCAACGATATCGAGCACAATGTTGTCGCAAGTTGTTAAGATGCAGTTTTTTCCACCCGCGGAACCCGTTTTTGTCAACTGTTGCCTATTATTTGATTTGTGTAATTAACATATTAATTCTTATGTAACTTATTTAGTTGTGCGTTTCTTAACATTTTGCCAAAATACGTCCCTTACATACATCCAATTCTTATTTTGCGCAACAACATTTACGCTTTTTGCCAGGCTGTCTATTTCCTTCCACTTTGCTGAAAATACCCAATAAGTAATTTTTTTCCTCTCTTATGTTTGTTAAAATAGCACTTTTTTTGTCTTCCGTGATTTTTGCCATCTTCACATATAAAACACTTGTCGAAGAATGCCGACAAGTCAAGGGAATTTAATTCTTTTGACAAGTTGTAACGTTCTGTTACACAATTAATTTGTACTTGTCGGGCAAGCATAAGTGGACAAGTGAATTTAGACCTGTCGCGTTGTGTTACAGGCCACTGGAATACAAAGACGATAGACCTTCCAGTGTAGTTTTCATTTCTTTCTAGACTTGTTGATGCTGGCATTAATTTTATGTATAAAAGTATACAATACATATAAAATAAAAATATGTATCTATTGTCACAGTCGAAAAGTATTACTGAACGGTATCTTAACTATGACAAATTTTGAAACCGATTGGAGTTTATATGTACGATCTTTTCAGATAGTAGGCCCGTGGCAATAAAGCTATTTCACAAAGACTTTTTACAATAATTCAACTGAAAATATAAATTTGTTGAAATGACCAATCAAATTTAGTTTAGTCAATTCCAACCTAGTGAAACCATTTGTCAATGGTGAATTGAAGTTCACAATGGTGAAGTGGTTCTAAATAATGAACACAAGTTGTCTTTTGTTAAATTTGTTTTATTCCCATCAAACGTTCCCTCCAGAACCTAGGATCACCTTAGAACCGTAGACTTTAAAATTGAATTTATTAATTTAAATTACCAAAAGCCTATAGAATGGTGAAATGGTTCTAAATAATGAACACAAGTTGTCTTTTGTTAAATTTGTTTTATTCCCATCAAACGTTCCCTCCAGAACCTAGGATCACCTTAGAAACTTAGACTTTAAAATTGAATTTATTAATTTAAATTACCAAAAGCCTATAGAATGGTGAAATGGTTCTAAATAATGAACACAAGTTGTCTTTTGTTAAATTTGTTTTATTCCCATCAAACGTTCCCTCCAGAACCTAGGACCACCTTAGAAACGTAGACTTTAAAATTGAATTTATTAATTTAAATTGCCAAAAGCCTATAGAATGGTGAAATGGTTCTAAATAATGAACACAAGTTGTCTTTTGTTAAATTTGTTTTATTCCCATCAAACGTTCCCTCCAGAACCTAGGATCACCTTAGAAACTTAGACTTTAAAATTGAATTTATTAATTTAAATTACCAAAAGCCTATAGAATGGTGAAATGGTTCTAAATAATGAACACAAGTTGTCTTTTGTTAAATTTGTTTTATTCCCATCAAACGTTCCCTCCAGAACCTAGGACCACCTTAGAAACGTAGACTTTAAAATTGAATTTATTAATTTAAATTGCCAAAAGCCTATAGAATGGTGAAATGGTTCTAAATAATGAACACAAGTTGTCTTTTGTTAAATTTGTTTTATTCCCATCAAACGTTCCCTCCAGAACCTAGGATCACCTTAGAAACTTAGACTTTAAAATTGAATTTATTAATTTAAATTACCAAAAGCCTATAGAATGGTGAAATGGTTCTAAATAATGAACACAAGTTGTCTTTTGTTAAATTTGTTTTATTCCCATCAAACGTTCCCTCTAGAACCTAGGACCACCTAGAACCTAGGACCACCTTAGAAACGTAGACTTTAAAATTGAGTTTATTAATTTAAATTACCAAAAGCCTATAGAATGGTGAAATGGTTCTAAAAAATTAACACAAGTTGTCTTTTGTTAAATTTGTTTTATTCCCATCAAACGTTCCCTCTAGAACCTGGGACCACCTTAGAAGCGTAGACTTTAAAATTGAATTTATTTTACCAAAAGCCTATAGAATTTTTGGACTCTAAGGGGTCCGCCTGGTTTAAAAAGAGTTTAACAAAAACATCAGAAGCCATGTTAGCATCCCATACAAATCGTATTCGACTACCTTTCATTTCAATCGCAAAACTCAACTTCTTGCAACCACTCTTTGTCCGTCCCCAAGGGTATGTTTATTACAAAGAAAATCTTGATAACTCCCTGATTTCCATATTCAATCTCCAATTATTTCTATTTTTTTCCGTATTTTAAACTGTCTGAAAATTACACAAATAAAAAATTCGAACCGAACCATAATCTGTCTCAACTGACACGACTCGTATAAAAATTTTCTATTTCTGTCTCTCTGCCTGACCCCTTGGGCAAGCAAATTAAGATTAATTACCTGCAGTCCAAAAGTATTTATACAAAAGAAAAAGGGAATATTAAGTAAAAATTAATTTATTGGCTAAAAAAAAAACAGAAACCTACAACAACTACAAGAGAAATCTGAAAGAGCATCGTCATCAATAACTGCCGTTTTGAATACAGATTGACTTTTACAACAAATCAATAATATCTATAAATAGTGGTTAAAAAAAACATTTTAACGGACGATTGGCTTTCATCTCAGCCATAGCCAGATTATACAATAAACCGTTGATTTACATCACTAATGTATTTTATAAAACAAAACCTATTTACATATTTCTAGATGTATTGATTTTTACCTTGCATAAGGTTGCAATTTTGTTTTCGTGTTTTCGGTTCATTTCACTTTGGGGTAGGTAATCATTTTGATTTCCTTTCTTTTCAGTTTCAAATTGGCTCGAGATTTTTGTGAAATATTGTTTCACAAGACGACCGAGGAATATAGTTCGGAGATTGGGTAATACCAAACTCAAGAGGCAGGCGACTTGGTGTATTTCTTAATCAGCTGCCTTGATTCAGTGAAAGCAGCAGTAGGTCATTTCAAACAGCTAAACGGCCAGCACCACTAGTAATAGGTGCATTGGGATACCGTCAGGAACAAAAAACTCTTCTGCTCGCACTCGCAAAACCAATTTGACCCTTACAACTTCTAACGTCGGTGTTAACAAGATCGGCAGTATCAATGGTAGGGTAACCTGGAAGTTCTTGTCAAAGCTTAACTTGGAAATAGTGAAGTCCACGTTTTCTAAAACGACTTCATAGTTATTCAAAATGGAGGCGTGGTCCAATTCTTTACAAGACCTTTGTCAATTTGCCTTAAGGCGAACGGCGGTGCTAGCAGCAGTTCATATAAGATATCAAGGGGTAGATGAAACAAAAAGACCAGTGTCCTACGAAGAGCTCCACTGATGTACAAACAAGCTAATCGTCGGACTTTAAGATACCTACTTCAAGTTAGTAGGTTTATCTTATGCATTCCACCAAACCCCGTAGGCATCGGTCTTATAACAGAAACGTAGAGCCAGAGGGTAATTCGAGGCCGCTAAGCCCCATATGTTACAATCGCTTTTTTGCCGGAGAAAAGGCTGACCGTAGCCATTCTTGAATGTTTGATTTTCAACTCAATAAGCTCTAAATCAGGGCTGTCAAACTCAAACTCTTTAAGTGCCAATTTTTTGTCTTAAACATTACAGCCATATAAAAAATAAAATGCGAAACAATCTACTATTTAGTATGAAAAAAAATATTTTTGTAGAAACGTAAGAGGTCGAAATATTATTTTGATGATCCAGAAACTTGACATAAAAACACACAAGGTGCATTGAGACAGCAATTGAAATGCAGACCATAGACAAATCATACTGAGACCCCCAACTCACAATCCTCTTGCCGCTGGCCATCTCTATTTATTTTCAAATTCGCCATTTTGTTTTCCCATCGGTGTTATGTCAATTTAGAATCCGTGTGACATGCAAAAACATCAAAAAAATACAAAAAAAAATGCTGCCAACCTCGGCAACCGTGGGGTAATGTGCTAGAGTTTGGGAATACCACATTTTTTCATTACTGAATGCCATTGGTTAGTTATTATAAATGGTTAAAAGGCGAATAATTCGATTTTGTTGGTCAATAAAACTATCTAATGGAGATGTCCTATGTACTAGAAACTTATTAGGACAAACATGGTTGCGTATTTTCTGCTTTTGAATATCTTTAACTTTGATTTCATGTGTTAATTTTTCTTAGATAACTGAAAAAAAATTGCTCAAAATGCTTTTATTTTCCTTCAACCAATTTACGTTGTTCATTTTTATTAATATTTTAAGCAAATGTTCACTTATTCCTAAAAAATAGTATTATCCACACGTAAAGAATAATTTCAAATTTAACGGATAAAATTCTATGAACGCTGTCAGCAACTTTGCCCACAGCGGACGTGGCATATGTAAGGTACGAGTGTGTTGGTGAGTCGGAAGTTAGGTGACATTTGCCAATACGAATTTCTATGAAGCAATACAAGCATAGCTTGTAGGCAAGTAACGGGAAATCGGCTGAAGTTGGTGGTCTCAGTATTGTCTCTGATGCAGACTATCGAATTGATGTCGCGAGCCGCAGGTAATTGTCTAGGGTGTCGGTTGGCCCGCGCGGCGTATCTTTGACATGCCTACTGTAAATGATCTAGCCATCGACTAATTCGCGCTTTCCTGATTAGATAGATGTCGCTGTACAGCTTGTTGAGTTTGTTCGTTCTTCCAGTCCTAGCAATGCAAGTGAGGCCGGTGGAAAGTAGCCATTTTGTTAAATTTAATCAAACAATACTTGGCTGACAAAAGCTTTGTGTGATATTAATAAAAAAAAAAAACAAATAGTTGGAGCAAGAGGTCAGTAGGGGCCCTCCCTAGGCCTAGCTTCTCACAACCATTCTTCTTGTGCAATTTTTTTGGCACAAATGGAAGGGATTCACAATTTTATTCCGAGTCCAAACGGCCAATTTAGAAGCTCTTTCATGACAGTTTTACTCTCTGATGTTTGTCAGACGTTCGCGAGAGGTGGCGCAGTACAATAAAACCTTATTTTGGAATTTTGGATTTTTTCGGTATTCAAATCTGGAACCCCTCGCTTAGTAGTCCAACACACTAACCACTAAGCAACTACAATATTTTTAACCAAGCGCATTTAATAGTCTAACAAAGAATGCTTATTTTTGAACAAGAATTTTTAACGTTTTACCAAGTTTTACTTTAAAAAAAAACCGAAATTTGCTCTGAGATTATTTTTCTGCGTGTAGGGTGCGGCTTATAAAACCCCATCCGGTTTTCTCACTAAAACGCGATGACACAACATTGTTGTGGCTTACAAACAAAAGAAAACGATGCAAAACCAAGGAAAACTTAGCGGCCGGTCATCAATTAACTCTCAGCTCTTTTATTGCACACATTAATATGCACATCTTTACTAGGCTTGAAATTACATATATTAGTTAATAGAGTTGTCCACAAAGTAGGCATAAGCGTACCGCTTCAAAGCCCCACTCTTATGTCATCTTTAAACGATTTATGACTGTTTAATTGAAAAGCCAAGCGCATTCAACAAATGATCATCTTCTTCGATCTGCAATTACAGTCGCAGTCGGTCCTACCCATATCCAACCAAAGAAAAACATTATTTATGATCCTTAACCAAGCAGCTGACTTGTTTTTACTGCCGCAACAATAAACACTCGGCTCGCAGTCAGTTGCAATCCACCCAACACCTTCATCGGCATTATGATTGCTATAAAAGAAACAAGAAAAACATTTTCGAAATACTATAACGAAGTGTCCAATCAAATTGAAAATATAAACAAAACCTAAATTTCTTATCAGGAAAAATATAATAATTATATTGCAGTGCGTTTCCAATCGGAATTTACTGCGTATCTGCATCTATTTGCTCGCACTTTAGAACTTGTTGCCAGCAACATGTATCGCAGTCATTCGAAACTGGTGTGTGAGATGGAATAGGAATAGGAAGAGTTCTCTAAGAGAGCGCAGGCAGAAACTTAGCGATACGATACGAAAGAGAACGCTTCTTCTTCCGTCGTATCTTTTCGATTAATTTTCTATTTTTATTGCGCTACGCCTCGCACTGTCATTCGTTGTGGCTCTGAGTTCCGCATACATGGAAACATATCGCTAGCGCGCGAGTGCACATTTAAACACGGATACACACAACAAGGAGGACTGCGAGAATAATAATATAACATGCATAGTGCAATGACCCTACCTCGCGTTGACCCACTTACGGAGCCGCGATGCGAACGGTAAAGAAGTGGAGGCAGTTCAGCTCGGTCGGTATTTTCCTTTTTGTCTCTCTCTCTTTTTCTATTCATGTTCTGTATTTTTATTATTTCTCTCGTGTTCTTTCATTCGTTTTATTTTTTTATTTTATTTATGGGTTTGTAGAGTTGTTTCTCTTCTTTTATAGGGGCTCCTCTGGCCGCTGCTCTGTTTGGCTTAGAGACATTGGATTTGGAGTCTATGCATAGGTAGCTGGTTCGGCTCCTCTGTCATCTGGCTTTATGAAGCAATTTTTCATATTCCTCACTACTCTACTAGTAGGAGTAGATACAGTCCCCAACGTTCTCCATATTTTATACCTATGTGGGTACATTCGTTTTGTGCGTACCGAAGGGGTGGGGGGAGGCATACACTTGTTTCAGCTTTTCATTTTGCACACGTAGAACGTACGGTTTTTGTGTGTTCGTTTGTGGGCCGTCTTGTCCGATTTAATTGTTTCAATATGTTACTGTGCAGCAAAGGTGAAATGCGAACGCATAATTGCGCAGAATGATTGAGCGGTGAGTCGATGTTCGTTTTCTGTTTTCTTATTCGCGGGAAACTTTGATGTCTTGCGGCGAGAAAGGGTCTTGAACACGGGTTTCAAGGGACTAGGTTGATGAAGGCAGTTATAGGCACCTAGAGGCTGAACTTTTGAAAGTTTGATATTAATCCCAGTCGTCAGGTGGATTAATGGATTTGCATTAATGAATGGGATTGTCGATGGCGTGCGTGCATTGAGATTATCAAGGATTAAGTAGGTATCGGATCTGAGTATCTTTTTTTGTAGGGGGGGTTGGGTTTTTCTTCTCTTATTTTTTATCGAAATTAATTGAGCTGTCAGATTGATCATTACATACAGTTTATTTGAAATGAGGTAATGGCTGATTTCGACAGTTTCATTGACTAGTTATTGAAGTGAGTTTTGAAAGTCGAATATGCGGTAGATTAATGGCTTAGGCGAGTAGACACGTTTCGACTTGCTTCAGTGAGATGAAAGGGAAAAAAGAAGATATGGGGAAGCCAGCTAATTAATCAGTTTTAATAGAGTTGGGACCTGGTGTAGGTCGTTTGACATCCACCCTAATAACAGTCATTTTTATGAGAGGGGTCTGAAGAATTTCCAATAAATTGCAAATACGTACGTATAGGTAGGTATATTAAAAGATTGGGAAAACAGATGGAATGCCAGTCTTAATAGAGCCGTAAATATAAATTTTTTAAAGGGTTTGTTCTTGAAACGTTGCACTGAAGGTCTATTAGCAAGGCAGTACTAAAAATAGAAGTTGAACAGGAGCCCCCAGTCCAAATGAATAGCTGCACCCATTGCAAAAACCGCGCTGATATTCTATTACATAAGTTGTATAGCTAAGTAACCGAGAAAATAGCTTATTTTGGTTCGACTGCTGTTCTAGAACTTGGTTGTCATTTCATAGGCTTAAGTTTGATGCAGTTAAAGGAGGCCCAAGCGAGGCAAACAGAAGAAAGCTATGGGCGTCTTTTAACGAATTTTGGAAAAAGAGGTTTGTGCCGAAAGATCCTGTCAATAATATCGCAATATTGATGTGAGTTTGGCACTGAGTACCTAAGTACTTCTCCTCGCCAATAACCGAACCCATCCAAATGCTGGATGGTAGGGAAGTAGTTAATGCAATACCGGCCAAACTTTTCAGCTTGAAAACGACAATGTCGCAACGAATCTTCAGATTCCAATGATAAAAGCTGTTTGCTGCCGAAAAATAGAGAAAATATACCTCCTCACAGCGGAAGTTGTCTTTGATAGACATGGCTGTGAACGGTGCTGGGAAATAACTTCACCTCGAGTGAGAAATTATTTCCCTTTTTTTATGGGAAGATTTCTGTATTTAAACTCTACAGTGAGGTAAAACTTCTGCAAGATCGGTGTGTTGGAATCTGGGCAGCTGTAGGCAGGGTTGTCAGAATTTAATTTACTTTAAGCGTCCAAACCATAAAAAAATGTAGCCCAAAATCGTTGCCCAGAAAGAAGCCCAAAAATCGTTGGAAATATTCCCAATTAATTAAATATTTTACTTTTTTTGGCATTTTACCAGAATTTTATTTGACTTCTATCTTCTGCAATTGGCTTTTGTGGCTTGTGTCAAATCAAAAGGCCTGCCAAATAAATTGATGTGCCTGCAAGTTGAACGACTGTTCGATGTCACTTGACTGCAAAAGTGCTACCAAGATTTAAAAGTGCGGATTTTTTTTTTGTTTTTAGTTTTGTGAACGAATAAAACAAACAAAATAACCGCACAATTTGTAAAAACGATATGTAGCTGAAAATTGTGTTGGGCGCTCATTTTTTTCATTTTTATCGTTTTTTATAAAAAAAGATAACTCAAAATACGACAAAGCGCCCATTCTGGCAACCCTGGCTGTAGGTACTTGTTATTTATGTTGAGGTGTTGTCAGAAGTATTCAAAAGGAAGTAAGATAAAATTAGGTTAGTTAGTTAGGTTCTCTAGAAAGGAACCAAAAAATGTGGGTAGTTACAGTGCCAAAGTATCACAAGTTGATTAGCACTCCTTCACGTTGGTAGAAGGTGCAAGAAATTTGCATTCCTACAAGTCGGTACGGAAGATTGGACGATGATGGTTTGCAGCTTGTAGAAGATGATGTCAATCGGTTGCGGTGTCGAACCTTGACTATGTTTGTTTTCCAAAAAAAACTATTCATCGCCCTTCTTCTTAGTGAAAACTACTACGACAAGGCTTTTGAGTCCCGTCTCGACAATTTGTCTCTTCGTCTGTACTTCTTGTAAAGTCTGATGAGGCACAAACCTATCCAAACCTTGTTAGCCGATATGAAGCGCGATGGTAGTGACATAGAGCCCAAAATTGAATCCACTGGAAATACTTCGCCAAAAACTATCGAGGGCGCAATGTAAGTACCTCAATTGGTATTAAACCTAACATCATCATAACAATAAAGACTCGATTAAACTTGGTTTACAAAAAAGAAAAAAAATAGTTCCAATAGCTTTTAACATAAGAACTATAGTGGTCTTCTTTGGGATGGCAACCATCTTTCCTTCAACCTGCTAGACAGACACCGACTTTGCTTTGATTGATTGGCATCATTGTTGTCCATGATATAGCCGAATTAATCTTCGTCACTGAACCTATTGTTTTTACTTTGTTGATATCGAACTTAGAATGAGACCATGCTGAAGTTGCTTTGAGCCTTTTGTTCATGAACATGGTGAAGGATTCCTCGAACTTTATCAGCACTATGCATAAGCCTCGCGAAGGTGATGCGAAAGGCTGGTTAATTTTCCACACATTTCGTCTAGAGCTACAAAATTTGGATTCAACTTTAAGGTCCGTTTGCTGATACGACTCATAGCGGATTAAGTGCCACATGAACTCTTATGTGACAGCTTATGCCCTGAAAAAGTAGCCTATAAGTATTTAAACTTAACTTATTTGAACTTAAGAGTCGAATGAGCAAACGGCCCTAAGAGTAAGGGATAGTACTCAAACTAGGGCATTGCCTCTAGCTGTTTCTAATTCGATGGTTACAGAGAATGTTTGAGTCGTGGTAGAGGCTGATGGGTTCGGAAATGCTAAAAACTATAACAAGTGCATCTACGGCTTAAGCTCTGAAAGTTATGTAGAGGTCCGTTCGATATTGAAACACGTCCATTGTATTTTCAGGCCTAATTCAAACCGAAATGTGGCTATCCGATAACTATACTGATGCTTCCTTTGTCAGCACAAAAGTACGAAAGCAATTTCACAAAATTCATTCAAGCTCCTTGTTACATAAATACCCAGATCCTAATTGAATGCGATAAGACGCCACTTGATTGTCGCTGCGAATATTGTAAAAATAGCTTAAAATCGCTTAGCGCAGAGCTATTACGCAAAGCATTCAATTGAGCATACAATGTAAGTAAAGCACATCATCAAGTCACCTTGAGATAGTATAGCATCGAAACGCATTCACTTTCCCCACTTCTGACTGTAAGTGCTGCTGGCGTCTTCGGTTTTGTTTCAAATTTTATTAATTTTCACTTTCAAAGCACAGCGAAAACAAAACGAAATATATTTTTAGGAACTTTTATTATCATCTATATTTTAGTAGTAGACGGCGAGCTATTCAAACTCAGCGCTGTAAAGTGCAATAAAAATCGAAAGTAGTTTCAATCGTAAATTTATAGTATATGCAGTTCAGCGCACACATTGCGCAATCACTCACACAATTGCTAAGCTTTATGGGGTGTAGTTGAGCAGTACCCTCTACACGAGAGTGGAGAGTACTATACCCCCGCATATCCGCAACAGAATTTACACGACAGAAGGAAGCTATGACGACATTTTTAGAAAATGCATAGAATTCAGTTTGATTGAAGCACACAGATATCGGTCGGTTCGTTGGTTTGCGTCGAATTCCAAACAAATGAATGAATTGCATCGGGGGGATTTGTTATACTGCGGATTTTGTGTTAATTTTCTAGCTCGTGACAGTTCGCCTATCAGAAGTTTAGTTTGACGGCAACTTGATTGATGTTTGGACATTCAACCGCCTGCAGATGGCAGACGTGCTAATTATGCTTCGTCATGATAATGATGGTGGCGATAGAGATTTGTTTTTTTTTAAAGTTTGCAACAATTTAATTTGAGCCAATATCTGTAATCTCCGAAACTAATTTGAATGTAAATTGCATTTGAATTAAAAATGGAGCACGAAGAAGTCTGTGCGGTTTCGCAAAGGAAACACTTGGTAATTATAGACTGGATGACGGCGCGTTTTGCAGTTGCAAAATTTTGGAAAAATCTTTTAACTTTGCTAAGTGCTTCTTGCAGCATTGCTGGCTGCTGCACTATTGTTTCAAGAGGAGTTCTACTTAAGTAGGTCGGCGGAATTAACCTCTGACACTGCAGACTGCAGTAGTTTTACTTTAGTAATACGTTTCGGTGGTGGGTATGGGTGATGGTATTTTGTAAATAGGGGTCTGTCTCTGTGCATGTAGTGCAAGAAGGTAAATGCCTGTGATGGAGATTTCCCAATTTATAATGAGAACTTTCAGGTGACTGGTGGTAAGTTGTAGGTTGGTTTCAGTCTGGGTTGCCATATTCGAAAATACTTTACTTACCGATTTTTTTTTGGATCGGAAAGCTATAGGTCAAGCTTGTCAGCAACTGTTGGTGATCAGTTTGTTGCTGATGGGTGAAGGGTATCAGAAGTGTTGTAGTAAAGTAGCCAATGAGTTTTTGTACTGCCTCTCTAGTTGACAGGGTTTTTGGACACCTGCCTCCATCTGGCCCACTGTAAGTTCGTTTAAGACCCTTCGAAACTGCAGTGTTCCAAGAACTACATAAGGAATTTTAGGTTAAATTATGTATGCGCAACGAATAAGCCTTTGCATTTTACATCCAGCCACTGGGACTAAGCTAAACTGAGTTTACCGCACCAGTCGCCGCTTTACAAACTGCGCTTGTCTGTCCCCTCGAAGACTGTCAAAATAAAGCAAATGCTGGCAAACACCCAAACACTGGATAGACCAACAGACGGGGTTATGTAAGAAGTCCACACTCTTCTCCAAAAATCAACAATCAGGTGGTAGTACAAAAATATATTTCGAACTACTGGCCAGGAACGAATAAGAGCAACGGAAAGCCTTTACGACAGATCTTTGTCGATGAATCAACCAAACCAACCTACAAAAAGATCGACTGTATGGGGTCTCATTCGTAGACCGAAATCTAGGTTTACCAACAACACTTCCGACTTTTTAGCCAAAATAGAAGCTATTCGTCAAGCCGCAACTTCACTGTTGACTAACACAATTTTCGTAACATGGGAATTTTGTCAATATATATGTACTGACAGGCACGCTGCAGTTTTATGCCTAGCATCCAGCTTTTCAAAACCTTAGATAGTAAACGCTTCTACAACGTTTATAAATTAGACTTTGGGTTCTTGGGGGAACTTTTGTGCTAAATTTATGTTTATCCCTTAAATGGTTTGTATGTTATATGGGTAGTTCCACCATTTAAAGAATAAATATAAAGGTATCCATTCTTCTACTCTAATTTTCGGTCAGCTGTAGACGTAGAGTGGAGGTATTTGAAAATCGTCAACCCATTCAGAATTGTACAGCCGAAATGAACGCACTAATAGGCTTGCGGCTTTGTTGGAATACTGGCGATCTTGATTTGTTTACTTATTGTGTGCGTTCCTCTGGTTTCGACAAGCAGTGTAAATAGCAACCACGCCACAAGACGTTTTTGGGCACTGGGCTTCTTAAGACATCTCGGACTTATTTTTATCGTCGTTAGGTTGGTATTCAAAATGGGATAGTACTTCGGGTACCTCCCATACAAAATCAATATTAGACCCATGTGTCTCTCTGTCTGTTGAAAACACGATAGAGTCCAAAAGAATCCACGTAGGCGAGTGGAATTTTGTAAGTGGACTTCCTTTTATTGTCGTCAAGTTGTTACTTAAAATGGGCTATGTCGATCAAGTAATTCTGGTAGCTTCTATACAAAATCAATATTAGGCCTATGTGACTCTCTGTCTGTTGAAAACAGGATATCGTCAAAACAAATCGACCTAGGCAAGTGAAATTTTGTGAGAGGACTTACTTTTATCGTCGTCAGGCTTATATTAAATTTGGACTATGTCGGTCAAGTAGTTCTGGTAGCTCCCATACAAAACGAGTTGTATGCAGTGGAGGGTATCAAAGCATCGGCCAGGCCGATGATAACGCTTTTACTGGTTTTTTGTTCAAACTTTCAGTGAAAAAAGCCATTAGGCTAAAAATATGGACAAGGTCCTTCATTTTAAAACACTCAGTTCAAATATTATGTAAAAATGTAGAATGTTACCCTTTTCGAAATCGCACCTTAACTCCCTTCGCTCTGTAGTCAATGAGCCACTGTTCCACTGCTCCGAACCAAGGGCTCCAAAAATGCACAATACAATCTACCGAGTATTTGCTATTTGCCCAACAAGAGTTGAATGAAAATTAAGTAAAATTTCCCAACCAGAAAAGCGGCTCGGAAGCATTTGTTATCATAATCACCCTGTAACACCAATTTCAAGCTTTTGATAGTCAAACTTATACACAGCCTCTATACCCCCAATGTAAAAAAAAAACCCACAAAAACATTTGCCCTACACTTGACTTAAAATTTATTATGACTTCAGTTGACAGCTGAAATTTCCCAAATAAAAATAAGGCAACTGCCTATGAATGCACGCACTGTGCCACACACATCTGTTAGAACAGCATTTCGGAAACATAAATAACCAAAACAATAACTCCACTGCAAATATCACATTCTTCAATCACAAATATTACCAAATGTATCCGCAAAAAATGCACACATGAGCATTTTCCATCACTGACATTTCTCCGAACATAATGGTTGCAGCATTTGTGTGTCACATCCAAATGACATATACGCACATACAAAACAAAATTAAAAAAAAAAAAAAAAAAAAAAAACGGGAAAAAATGCATTTGCATCTAAAGAATACAAGAAAACAATGCAAAATAATGATAACAGAAAAAACTGTGTAACAAAACGGAAGGAGCATCAAACAGAAAGGGGGTGAGGCCATAGAGGTGAATTCATCCCAAACATATTCTCCTCAAACTAAGAAGGAAGCTAAATGACAAAAAAAAAAAATAGAAGCAGAAGAAAAACACAAAGTTCCTCTTCTCTTAAATTTTTCTCGATAACACGATGGCTTCTTCACCCGGCTTCAGCCCCCCTGCTTCCGCCGCCGCCTCTCTAGTATCCAATCACCTAAACAGACATATCAAACCGATCTCAGCCTATGCAACCCACCCCACGCACACACAGATACTCTTGTGGCATTGTGTGCAACGTTCTATAATGATTCTAGCTGCTTAAAAAGTGATTCTTTTTTTTTGCCCCCCATAAATGCATCCATCCAACCAGCCCACCTCACCCCACTTTGCAACACTCAGACGACCAAAGACCGAGCAAAGTACATTTGATGTTGGTTTGTGTTTCTGCTGATTTTTTTTCTAAGCTGTTTTTCTGTGTCTTTTTCTAGCCTATATGATGTTGCACTCAACTGATACCGTAGCGACTGCTGTGCTGCCGCACAGTATCACAGTCATAGATCCATAGAGCTGAATAGTGAGCGCACATTTTGTTCTATCCTAGCATGAGCTAAGTTAGTGCGCTAGCCACCACTGTGTACATGTGTGCTGTGTGCCTGTGCTGTGTTAGAGTGTAGTTTGTTGTTAGTTTATTTTTGCACTCTTTCGTTTCGCTTCGCTTTTTAAATACCCGTCCTTGGCTCGTCTATTCAACTTTGTCCTACTTATTAGTTGGCTATAAAAGCTATGGCGCGGCGCGGCTCTCTACAACTACTAGTACTCAATATACGATGTTGTCGTAGTTTGCCTCTATGCAACTATGAATGCAGTTTTCTGTGTGTCGTTTCGTTTGCTGATTTTTTTTTCTTGTGTTTTAGGATTTTTTATTTATTGTTTTTTTTTTTTTATATACAGCCAGGCGTTTGTTCTCCCCTGCGCTTATTGCGAATGTTATAGCTTCTGCTAGAGTCATATGGCGGACGACGACGACGACGAATCTTGTTGTAGCTTCTGTACATGATGGATAACAATTTTGTGTTATTATCTTTTCATTTTGACTAATGTCCATACACACACAATCTTTGACTGCATGGCCAGTCGGTCGTTTTATTGTTATAAGATGGTTTTTAATTTGATTAGAATTTCTTAGCAATCGAGGGGAGATCGGGAGTTGGTACTGCTGTCCCGTGGAAGTTGTCTAATTACTGGGCATAATTACACTTTGAATGAATTTGTAACTTAATCTTTTGAATATTTGATCTCGGACGTTGTTTACGTGGTGGAGTTGGAGAGGAGTTATTCCAATCTGATTTTGGATGGATGTTGTTCTTGTTCTGATTGTCAGGATAGGTGGAAAAATACTAAGTGAAGAGCGAAGCATGTTTAAGAACTATTTTAGCATTGCGATTATAGATTTTGGAAAGGGGCCTCACTCTATTCAACTTGGATAGTCTTGGAATAATTCAAAACTTAAAATATGGCCAATAACAATATTTGCAAAATATGCTGGGTGGTTTGTTAGAGTTGCAAAACTTTTAAATAAAATAAAACACTTTCAAAGCATAAAAGTTAACTAGATATTGGCTTTACTGTATGACATTACTGTTTCAACTGTTTCGGTCAACAGCCCAAAATCTTATCACTTCGACAAGTTTTCGCGGAGATATCGTAGCCGTAATTCTGCATCTTTATGATGAAGTGATAAATGCGAGTCTACTCGCGGTGAAATGACAAACAAATGTAAGAAAAAATCATCTGTCAGCTGTCAAATCGGTTAGAAAAAAATGAATACATTAAAAAAATAGATGGCGCAACAGGTCCGTAAGGACCCTAGGCCAAGCTTCTGTCAACCATTCGTTTTGTGTCAATTTTGGGAAGAGTGGGGGGTTCTACAATTTCATGCCGAGTCCAAACGGTTATAATTGTGTCTTTCATGAAAGTTGTACTTTCGGGTGTCTGTCAGACTCTCTCGACAGGTGGCGCAGTTGAAAAAAAAATATAAGATTTAATTTGTGTGTTTCTCGGGGTCACCGCGCTTAGTAGTCCAACACACTAAGCACTAACCCACTACGCCATTCAAATCGCCTGCTGGAAAAAGTGTAACCAATTCGAAATACTAACCTCAAAAAATAAAGCTCGCTTTAAAGGTGTTTTGATTGAGAGGGGGTTTTGAGCCTTTAGGTATGATACTTAATACAATGAAAATGGTATCCCTTCGATGGAAAAATATAGGTTTACAATGTGAAAGGCGCACAACTTGTGCGTCTCGACGTTAATGAATGTTACTGCTCTGTTCGTTTTCAGTTAACGAACAAGCTTCGTTTGGTAATTTTCTAAGCTGTCGCTGATATAGGCTATCTATCATATCAGCTATTTAAAACTTGTAAATTTTAAAAGAGCTTACCTTGCAATCACCCAAAGGTATATATGCAATCAAAAATTTTGAAGAAATTCATGGGTGGAATGTGTTTTATTTAACACAGCGAGGTCGAGTTCGGAGAGTGAAATTATCTTTTGTAAACGTCCCAAAGCGCAAAATGTATCAACAGTTATTGTCAAATCGCTAGTAAGAAGCTCTGGCTATGTACGGGAGAAAACAATTTCACGACCAAGAGGTTTCAATGCACGGGCTCTGTGTGAACAACTTAACACAATCCTTACGTAAACTTCTCTTCATTTTCCTGCATTGGACACATTTTTCTTGTATTTTACGTTTGATTCCAGAAGAGTCAGTGGGACTAAATGGGATTAAATAGACTTTTCATATGAAGGTCGTATCTCTTGTGAAGGCATTTCTTTAACTTCATCAGAGACTTTCCTTAGTAGAAATATTTGTTTGTGGGACATAAGAGCCACAAACTAAATACGCTGCACGGTTGCTTCTTTCTATAGAGACCCAACCTTCGGTTTCTACAATTATTGTATAATTTGTTTATTGTGAAATCTTTCTAAGACAACAAAAATTGGTTGTGTTAGTTTTATATAAGTTTGCTTTTGACTATTGACTTGTAAAACCATTCCCAAATGGAGTCCTTTTTTTGGAATTGACGTTACTTTTGGTCATGTTCATTCACTTAAAAAGAATTTTGTCAACCGTTGAATCACTTTCTAAGGGCCTTCGTAAAAAGGGATGCGATCAGTCGGTCAATCAAAGTTTCTGTTGCGATAACAGGTCTCATCAGAAGTTTTATATAATTTTTATGACACACTCATCATCAGTTTTTCATAATTTTTATGACACACTTTTCTAAGCCCATATCTACGTTATTTTGGCCTTCCAGGTCCGATTTACAAGAGAATTAAGTAAAAAGTTCATCAGCCTTCATATATCGTCCGTCATTTATTTTAACAAAGTTTAGGTGTTTTTACTAAAGCGATACTTTGCACTCCTGACCTCTTTGAAGACGTTTTTCTAGTATAGGACAGAAACATATTCAAAAAAAAAATCGCACAAGTTGGATTTGGATTACCATGGTTGACAAACTTGTCACCTATCTTCAGCACCTTAACTAGGACAGAATAATTGCCGACTGAGGGCATTGATTGAGCCCGCAATGATTTTTTCAAGGTCCGTTTCTGTGTATCCAGCTATTGAATGGCTTTTCTGCGCTAAATTAAGATTCTAAACCAGGCTTCCAAGACTTTATATGAAATCCGTTTCAGGTGTCCTGAAGCTAGGATTGAAAGGCTCAAGTCCGATATCTCTCTCGTTATCATTAAAAGCCACAGCCATGTATCCTTGTAAGAAATCGTTTCAAAAACTCCATTGTCTAAGTGTGAATGAGAAAATGGATCTTCTAGTAGGCATGCAGGAGAAAACTTGTGTAGAATCGAATAAATTGGTATAAGTCACGTTCAAATAACTTTTAAGCTGCAAAAACAAATGTTAACATCAATCTTCTAGAAACGTTGAAAATACGTAAAGTCCATGACTATCGACGCACCAAGCTTTCATCCCTCCTACATATCTATCCGTAATCAAATTGTATTGAACAAAATGAAACATCCACAAAGAGGCCTTAATGCAATAAAATCTCCAGTAAGAGCTACAGTGAAAAGTAACCGAACGCAATAGAAACGTCATACCATCTGATCTGACAGTATATGTAGGTTTAACGCTGTAATCTCCAGGAAACTACTTCGGTGCCGTCAACAAGTTTTTTTTTTATTTTTTTTTAATTACAACAGATTCACCTGTGTACCCAAATGACAAAATCTTCTTTAATTTACACACTCCACTTACTCGAACGTTTCAACACAGAGTACAGCACCAGCACCAGCACTTCGCCACCCATAGTGCATGAACATGTGTTCTCTGTTTTCACCGCACTAACTCGGCGTGTCAAACACGAACTACAGCTTATTTGCAATTACGAGTGAACTGTGGGTCTTCCACACACTCCGCGCACACAGACGAGCATATGTATAACAAAACACCATTCTAAGCTCTTAATGGATACGGGGATTTAGAATGCTTACTGCAACCTGTGCGACTTCGACTTTGCTGGAAGTGTTCTTTCACGCAATGCAGGTCAGTTAATTAGCATTAACTGCTGGCGGCGGCAAATGACATGGGCCTGGGCATTGGAAACGTATCAGTAGTACCAGTAGCGCATAACACGTCTCCGATGCCATTTTTCAGTTTTACTTAATTTTATGCACATAAATTAGTCAAGTTTCAAAATAAGATACTCACAAAATATATGTATGTAGGCAGTGGTAAGCTTGTTTTGTTTTCTGAATATTTTTGCGCCAACTTTGTGCGTTGGCCAATCGATTTAGACGGATGCGGACGGGACTTGTGTATGCTTATGTTGCAATTTGCGATAAATCGAAGCGATCCGCTAATATTGGCAACTCTTCGGTTTACACAAGTTCGCTCGCTCAGACAATAGACGGCGCAGTTTCCAAATCAACTAACTAGCTGCGAGTGCGTGAAAACTGAACAGCACGCCACACAATGGGAAGCAACAAGCAATGTAGCCTGTCAAATGGCTAAGCCAAGAACTAACAAGCCAACCATGGAGAGTCGAGGTCTTTTCGCAGTCGTCGACGCCACTGTGGCCGGTTTCCCAACTTGTCAAATTGTCAAACAAACGTCAGTCATAAGTTGCCGCACGCTAAATTTGGTGGGGCACTGTTTGCTGCACTCTTCTCATATTTGTTTCGGTTTCGCATTTTGTGACAATCCGCACATACACACACACACATCCACGGTGTATTCATTTCCAGATTGAGTTGCAAATTGCAGATTGCAATTGCATATTGCACAATGCTCCTTCAAACACTCATCGGTTAATTACACGGCAGAGTGATTGGTGTGCACGCGCTTTTTTCCTCTTGCCTGCTGCCTGGCGCATATATTTTGCACAATACTGTGCAAACTCTGTACAGTGAGAGCGGCCAGGTGTATTTGTATAGGTGATGGTTCGTGCATATGCAATTATATGCATTACACAGAGCTCACATCTTGATTTCGTCTAATTGCATTTGAACAACAAAAACAAACCTGCGGATGACGGCGATGACGACGATGACGACGATGACGACGACTGTGGAGCGTCGTCGTCTAAAGTTCGTACACTTCGGGGTTCATGGACGTGCCGGTGAAACATGTGTCACTTTTCAATTCATTACGCCATGTTGCTAACGCTAATGCTAACGCATATGCATATGCATATGCATATGCGCTTATACTCACGTTAATCACTTGGAGAATAATTAAGGGGGTTCTTATATTATCATCATGTGAACTACTGCAGTCAACCGACCGACGGTGGTTCGTTAGAACTTCTGGGCTTTACTACATACCTGTAATTAAAAAAAAAAAAAACAACAAACACAATGGATTAATGAAATGTTGCGCAACGGAGTTAATGTTTTATGAATGGTGATGAAACAGTTACAAGGGATACATACATATTAATGGTGTGTTGCAATACTTCTCTATTGCAATTAACTTAATTTGCAAGAATTTCTTTAACAGTTGGTTCAAATTGGGGGTAGGGGTGAGTGCGGTTATACCGTGCTAACGGGTCATGGAAGATGAATAGACTTGAAGGTGTTGACGGTCTTAGTTCTTAGAGGTGAATAGGTGCCGGCATGATATCCACATCTATCCATCGACCCCGAAGGAGGGATAAATTCTCAGGCGTTAAGTTGTTAAATCTTAAATCATGCAGTATTATTGTAAGCACTACCGACAATTCGTTGCCTTTTTTGCTGTAGATCTCATACTGAGATCCCCAACTCACAATCCTCTTGCCGCTGGCCCCCTCAATTTATTTTCAAATTCGCCATTTTGTTTTCCCATCGGTGTTATGTCAATTTAGAATCCGTGTGACATGCAAAAACATCCAAAAAATACAAAAATAAATGCTGCCAACCTCGGCAACCGTGGGGAAATGTGCTAGAGTTCGGGAATACCACATTTTTTTATTGCTGAATGCCATTGGTTAGTTATTATATATTGTTAAAAGGCGAATAATTTGATTGGTTTGGTTAATAAAACTATCTAAAGGAGATGTTCTATATACTAGAAACTTATTAGGACAAACATGGTTGAGTATTTTCTGCTTTTGAATATCATTAACTTCGATTTCATGTGTTAATTTTTCTTAGATAACTGAAGAAAATTTGCTCCAAATGTTGTTATTTTCCTTCAACCAATCCACGCTGCTCATTTTTCTTGAATAATTTAAGCAAATGTGCACTTATTCCTAAAAAAAATATTATCCATACGTAACAAATAATTTCAAATTTAACGGATAAAATTCTATGAACGCTTTCAGCAACTTTGCCGACAGCGGAAGTGGTATGTGCAAGGTGCGAGTGTATTGGTGCGACGGAATTTATGAAGTTACGTGACATTTGTCAATACGAATTTCTATGTTACAATACTAGCGCACTTAGCATTTGACACCCCATAAAAATATAGCTTGTAGGCCAGTAACGGGAAATTGGCCGAAGTTGGTGGTCTCAGTATTGTCTCTGGTAGACAGGTTCAACATCAAGAATCCAATTTATATCCAACCGGTGGCCAGTTTCTCAACTTGTCAAATTTTCAAATAATTTATATCCTACTACCCAAGCTACCCAAACTTAGCTGTCCATCGAAGCCTATACTAACTTAAATATAAACTACTCTTGGCCTTAACAGAATGGCCTTGATTACTGTCAATCCAGGGAAATGTCTATCATCGACTCAAGACGTGCGAAATATTATTGGTAATAAATAGCCAAACCGCATGCATGTCTCTTTATAGCTCCACAAGTCAATGGAGGCCAGGGCATTCTTCTGATGTTTACTCTGCTTAAGTTTTTTTGTGGGAATTATTCATACGGGGATCTTAGTTGATACTATCTTCGTAAGATATTAGCCCCTTTGTATACGAAATTTCTTTAAGTTTGTGGTTGAAAACAAAAGTTTTTGGTGAGGCACAGCAATCTATCGAAAACAAACGTCACGATCGCATCTATTTTTTGGTTACCTTCCCACGAACCTGAAAGCTTTTCAACAGAAGACAAAACAAAGATGGATTGGTATTTATATCTACTCAATTTTAAGCACCAAACTTGGCCGGAATTATTGGTCGATTGCGATTGGATCAAGAGCTTCTGAATTCGTAGACACGATGAACGATTCCACAAATGCAATGGTGGCTGCATTTTCGTACCAATCTGTTCACATACCTAGATCCTTGGTCGGTAGGTACCTACCTATCAAAACAACAAAAAATAAAAACAAAATTATTGATTTGACGTTAGAGCTCGTGGTAGGTAGGTCCTTCGAAATAGTCAAATTTCGCTACCTTGCACACGACTCAACGCAATCGCCAAAGGCGTGTTGTGTACTTAATTAAGATGGAAATCTAGTTCTATTCAACTACATATTTTGGGCCTAGCTTAATGTTTAAAAAAACTCTTGACATTATTTAATACCAAATATTTTATGTCATCGAATAAGCGTCTGTCATGTTTTAAGAATCAAGAGTACGACCGATGCTTGATTTTCAGTCTTCAAAAGACAACAAATTTAACAAGGTTTTAAAAGCGTAGGTAGGTACTAATTTTCTAAAACTAAAACAAATTCGTGCCTACCTACGCAACGACTGTAAAAAATTGAAACCCATTGACCATTCGGCCTCAAAATACAAATTTTCCGACAAATCACCTGATGATGGCAACTCTACACTAAAGCTGTTGCATAACACCAATCCCTATTTAATCAGCTCAGCAGATGCGAACATTGCGAACATATCATAGCACAAGATACTATTCGCCACACATTCAACCTGAACGTGATGAAGTGTATGTAAGCCAGAGGGACAACGACTACGCGACGTTGCGATATTCGATGCACAAGGCACACACATAGCCCACAAAACGGGATCTGCGGACAAGCATATCAAAACAGAGATCACAAAAATAGCGCCGCACTCCCAAAAAAGACACAATCAAGCTGAACTGAAAATTGCGAATGCAATGTGCACGCGATGAGTGGGAGGGCGAGGGAGGTTCAGCGAAAAAAAAAAGATATATAAAAGAAGGAAGATATGAAGGAGGCACTCGGCAAATGGCTTACAAACACAAAGGTGAAAAGGAATCGACTAAAAATAGCGCGCGCAAACATGTTCGGTGTGCATATAAATATAAACGGACACCACTAATAAAAGAGTAAAAAAAACACGAAAAACCTAATAAGAGAAAAAGAAGAAGCACAGAGGTAAAAGAAATGATTAAGGAGAGAAGCGGCTCAAGTAACACACATTTAACGCAAGGTGTTCCCGCATCATGCACCGTTATAACTGTAATTTTCATTATTTATTTACTGATTTTTTTTTTCTCTTACTTCTCTTCTATCCCCACCGACTTTTGTTTGTAATGCACATTGGCTTCTCTTTTTTTTGTTGTTGCATTTCTCTCCACCATTTGTATGTTGGCATTTGTTTTTTTTTTTTTTTTATTATTATTTGGCCGACACGTTGCGGCGATACTGGTGTACAGAAAACACAGTTTTTATTTTCCTGTTTCCTCTTTTTGTGTGCTATGTTGGGATAATCACCTGGAAAATGGGGGATGGGCTCGTTAACTCTGCGCGATTGGGATGGGACGGGTTTTTTGTTTGGGATTTCTGTATAGGTATCTTTGAAAACATACCTAATCATTGGAAGGCAAGTTGTGTTGTCAGACACGGTAATCGAATGATGTAACGGGCTTTGAAAATTTTTAAACATGTCGTGTTAATGGCAACTGCGTATAGAGATGATGAAGTTGCGCCTACTAGTAATTATTGCGCGATGGAATGTTAATATTGACGCCTATGTAGGTGTGTGCAGAACGAGGAATCAGGATAGAAAGGATTTGCATCTAAAAGATATTCTTGATTTTTGAAGCTTAGTTAAAGGCTTGCCAAATTTGATGTGATTTTCGAGCAAACAAATGTCGAAAACTAAAGTAAAGGAACCGTTCCAGAGCAGGGAAGTACAGTAGTCCCTCGATAATGTGAACTAATTAAAACAAGGCGTTTTCGGATTTTAGAGGATTCACATTACTGGAACTTTTTTTCAGTATTTACTAAACTGATAGAAACGATTTTCAAATTTATTAAAAACAACACAAAATGATTTTTTAAAGCACAGTTTAAATGTTTATTAATTTAGAAGAAAAAAGAAAATCGCACGCCAAACGAGCAAGAGAAACCAGTGAAATATAAAAACTTTTACAAAAAAATTCACATTTTAGATGTTGAAAATTTCGGAACTTCACATTATAGACATGACAATGTAAAGTTTTGTCGATTCATATTTTAGAGAACTTCACATTATAGAGGCACTACTGTACTACCAATTGTATTTTGCGGAAGGAAAGTTGAGTATTACATTCAGAGACATTCCCCATACCATAAAAAACTTTGTAAATAAAGATAAGGACTTCTTAAGTCATGATATTGTACATAGGTACATAGGTACCTACCTGTTATAAAATTAAATGGAGTCCAATCCAACAACTAGATGAAAGGTTACCTAGATACCTATACTATTTTCATAGACATAAACAGGTACATCCACCGATAGTAGATATGTAGGTACGATTTTGATTTCATGAGAATTACACTCATAAAAATACCGCAAGCTAAATTCCAGTCCGATCAGGCTTATTCTTAATGTTCTTCATTCTTAAGTGCTCAATATCAAAATAAATCGAATGATTCTTAAAACAATAACAAAAAACTAAAATCAAGCTTTTTAATTTTTAATAAATCCTATGCAATATTAAAATCTGAACCATATCACATGAATTATGTTATTTGCACACAAATACAGGATCGAATAAGATTTATACTCTCCAATCAAGCCGAAATAATCTTTTACTTACATGATGGATTAATGGGCATACCAATTAAGATCTAAACGATCATGATATACGAATTAATATTCTCGAATCAAACGCAACCAATGTCAAACTAAGATCGAAACATTATAAGAATTGTATTCTCCAATCAAGCCGCACAATGTAAAACTTGCATTCTTAAAATGAAACAACTTTCGGCTTAATTTAAGCTTACACGTTCTTAAACTGTTATAGAAAAATCTTAAAATAAGAATTGTAGGTTGATCAAAGATTTTTGCACTTGGATTAAGAATTTCCGAGCTTAACAGACTTTCGTCAACGGATAGGCTTGATCTGACACTGATTATCTTGATTTTATCTAGTTTTTTCCCTGAGTGTACGATTTTGATTGTAGGGTACTTCCCCGAGTCCCGATATTTACTTAAAGCCAGCAAGTTATATACATTGTCAAAAGTAGGCTTGAGGAAGATACCAGCAGATTTCAATTCTACTTCATGTGGGTGGTTCCTTATAAAGATTCTCCGATTCAAACTTTGAAAACGTCATCAAATTCTTGGTCCGTTCGTCCAAAAGCAACAATAAATGAATAACCATATTTTTTATTTCGTTTAGAAATTATTACAGTTTGTTATAGCACAATTTACATACAGAGATATGACAAATTTATGTCTTTCTACTGGAAAAAGTTTACAAATGACAAAAAGAAAAAAGAAAGAAAAAATAAATTCACAAATGACTTGTCTTGAGCATTTTCCAGGAAAAACATTTTTTAATTTTGACTGAAGGCCAGTTTAAGATAAAGCCTTAAATGGCTCATTCATATGCTTTGATGGAGCCTCTGGCTGTATTAAATGATACAAATGGCTGACAAAGTTCCTCATAAAATTGCAAATGTTTTTCACTAAAATCTTCTTTATTGTGTCATTGATAGTTTGCCACGTAGCGGTGTTCAGAATCATCTAGGTACACTCAGAAAAGATGTTGTCCGTATTTTCGAAAAGAAATAATCGAAGAAATAAGGGTCCGCCATCTAACTTTTTTTTTTCAACTAGTGCTTATTTCGCGAATGGTAACACTTAGCTCATGTCTGATTTGACAGGTAATTAGTTTTATCCTTTCGCTGAACGAATATGGTTGTGTATACGCTTGAACAACGCTGGGAAATATTGCGACATAACTTTGAAAATCCTGGTAATGTTGCAGAATGTGTGCGAAAATTGCGTACGGATTTTGGAAGAAGAGAAGCACCGTCAGCTCCGTATGTTCGTTATCTGTTGAAAAAAGTGAAAGAAACTGGCATCCTCATCGATAAACCAAAAATCGATAAGCCAAAAACAGTGCGTACACCCGAGAAAATTGAAATTTTGGTCCAGAGGCATAATTGGGCCATTTTTCTTCGAAAATGAGCAAGGAGTGGCCGTTACAGTCAATGGCGATCGTTATCGGGCCATGTTGAACGAATTTTTGTTCACAAAAATTGAAGAGGAGGATATTGGCAACATTTGGTTTCAACAGGATGGCGCTACGTGCCACACAGCCGAAGCTACACTCGATGTTTTGCGCCCTGTTTTTGAAGATCGCATTATCAGCCGCAGAGCTGATGTCGTTTGGCCACCGCGGAGCTGCGATTTGGCACCGTTGGACTATTATTTGTGGGGTGCCGTAAAAGATAAGTGTTACGCCGACATGCCAGAGACAATTGACGCTTTAAAGGACAATATTCGTGAAGCCATTGGTGAAATACAGCTGCACACAATCGATAATGTGCTTAAAAATTGGACCGATCGTGTAGGCTACTGCATAGCCAGCCGAGGCAGCCATTTAAATGAAATTATTTTCCATTATTAACCGGAAGGATTGTACTTTCAAATAAAAAAAGAAATTTGAGAAAACATTCAGTAGTTTTTTTTTATAGCATTTTCAAAAAAAAAATGTTATCTGGCGGACCCTTTAGATAATCGCTGCTGAGCGGTAAAGAGACCTCCAAACTAATTTAAAAAAAAATAAAAACGACTGATTATGCAACGCATGACATGGTACTCCTCTGTGGATGCAGTTGACTCTCAAGGAGATCATGCGCCGAGTTGACGAGGTGCACTAACTATAAATAAAGTTATGAAAATAAGTTCAAGCGATATAATAATGGTGGAACTCTATTCGAGACAGTTTGGCTGCACCTTATCTGACCCAGCAATCGTTTAAATAAGATGCCTCCTCTATTACAAAGTATAAAGCAAATTTACAGAGAAACAGCTTTTAAATATTTTGGAGCCTCCTCGTTAAAATCAACTAAACTTGTATTTTGCGAATGTAGGCACAGCCAACTATTTCCACTTGATTTGACAGTTGACTTCTTCAGGGTTTTCCAGTCGTCACTTCTACCAATATCCCTCAAAAGGTGCAGCGATAAAAAAAAAACCATCTCATCTCAGACAAAATTTTCGGCCTAACCAGCTGATTTACATAAACCAAAACCAGTTAAGTGAAACTAATGGATCTATTATGGGATTTGCAATCGGCAGCAGCCCTAATGAATGCCATAGCAATCAAGAACGAAATGACTCAACAACACAATTATTTTAATAAATCGTCTTCCCATTTGAGCCCACAATAAGTTAACCGTATAATGGCTATATACCTACATAACAACAAAAGAAACGAGCACAGCCACCAATACCTGTGCAGTTGTTAACGTCTTAAACGATGTGACCAATTAAACAGACTTTCAATTTACCCAGCGATCCATAGCCAATAGTACACGGAAATGAATACGATATCCAAAAGATTCAAGTATCCAAATGCCGCCACTACTGGGCTGATGTCAAAATTCATTTTCGTCACTACTGTTGAGTAGTGTTGCTCATTCAAACGAGGAAAAGAGTAAAAGTTAACAATTTACTTTTTGTTTGGTTTTGTTTTATAGCATTTCGTTAAAAGGTTTTTTTTTTTTTTTTGTAGAAATTGAATGGTATTGAAATTTTCGGCAACTACCCACCAGAGGCGGCGAAATAGTGGGGACAAGAAAGTCGCTTATTAACGAAAACGAAAAAGAAAGAGTTGTGCCTTTCATTTTATTTTATTTTTTTGATTTTTTTTTTGCAAGCACTGCTTTCTCCAAAATAAAACACACGAAAATGAGTTCCCCCCTCAAAAGAAAAAGACTCACGTGTCATTAAAAAATTGTGACGTATCACATTTGATTGATGTAAGCTTTGACAGAGGGCATCAGTATTAGCAGTGCCATCTGTCTATTTGCGCCGCATATGGGTCATCTTATTTTGTCAATCCTTGGAACATAAATCCTGCCCATTCTCAGTTTGTGTTTGCAGTATCTTCACCGGAAACATCTGTAAATGTCAACAAAAACAAGCAGCAAATATTCTAGTTTCGCTGGTGCATATGCACACACATAAAGACGTAGCGGAAGAATACTCTAATCGTTAATACATAAACGATAGGAATTGGGTCAAAACTATTAAAGCATTGTTATGTCAGTCAACTGCATAGAGAGGAGGTTGGATGTCAACCCTACGGGCCCCCCTGCAAGTTCTTAACATGTCGTCCCGCATTCTCTCTCCCATTCTGCAGCAACATTTCGCGCACATTCAACTTTGCGTCGTTGTCGTCGGCCGGCGTGAGTTTTGATGTCGTTTTGTCTCATTTTTCTCCGGCTGTCATAGCTCCCCCGGGTAGTTAGTTAAGGGGACGCGCCAAATGTCCAGTCTCAGAGGTTGCAGCGTTTTCTTTCTTTTTCTTTTTTTTTAATTAAAATGCGGAAAATTGCAGCGCATCTTGAAGGAAGCACGCGGTCATTTTCATCTCCGCGCGTCGCAGCGTCCCCATCTTGGCTTGACATCAATTTATCCCTGTGATGTGGGAACTTTTCTGTTTTTTGGGGGGAGGAAACAGACCCCAATTACGACGCGTATAAGAAAAGTCATAACGTTATCAGTGTGACTTTCTTTTGAGACTTTTTAGTTTATAGTGTCTGCGGCGGCGAAGGCGGACGAGCTGTTTGTGTCACTATTTTGCATGCCATCGGCGGCCGAGCGCTCTGTGTGCTATGGGCACAAGTATGTGCGCGCCCATAATTATGTATGGAGCGAGCGCATATACAGAGCGCGCATTCCCTCGCGTAATGTACCGTAGCTGTGGGTACGTGGATGGACTTTTTAATCGGCCAAGCCAAAGACAACGTAGCCATGACTACTCTATATGCCTGACTATACTATTTATATATTCCTTAGGCTTCGCTTGCACTATACACGTATGTGTATATATGGCACGGATGAGAGATAGTGGTGTACGGGAACGGGACTGCAATATAGGTGCCTTAAGCTCTATTCTTTCAAGCATGCTGCTTTGCTTTTGGGGCTATTCGTAGCAGAGTCTATGCACAGTGTTGTTCTATGCGAGTGCACCACTGTGCCAGGGCAGTGTAGTAGGCAATGTAAATGTTAGTTATGCTGGAGCAGTAAGTGAATGAGAGTGTGAGAGTGAGGCGGTGCGCTCGATGGGGGGAAGCAAACCAAACCGTTGCTGATGGTGGAGACTGGAGAGTCCCGTATGTTCCCAGTTCTTTTCTAATTTTTTTTTTCAGTTCTGTTCCATGATGAATTTCTTTTGCCGACGCGAGGAAAATGTGTGCCGCGGCATAACGGTAGAACGTGCATGTTGTGTAACTGGGTTTAATGGATTTGTTATAGGGATTGCGGTAGAGTGGTAATTAAAATGTGTTTTCTATCTCTCTCGTTCGTGAGGCGGACTGCCTCCTTCTCAGTCTGTCACTTTGAATGACGTCAAACATTGTAATGAACAGCATTTTACATGAGCACTTTAGGCTTAAAGTAATGGATATTTGAACGGCAGGGTGTAGCGGAGCTTCCTACAGTCAATGGGATCGACTTTCCAAACGGAATGATTAAATTTATGGGTAGGTATACCTACATTTGTGCGCATGAAGTAGGTAGGTCGCCAGCTGAGAAAGCCAGAGCCAGAAACGTATACAAATAACTAATTCTCACCAACTATCAGGGGATTATTTTGGGACTCGGTTACTGGCATAAATTTCCATATTCTGTTGGGTAAAGTAATTGCAAGAAATAGCTCGGACTCTGAGCTTTTTCCAAACGCTTTAAAGCCTAAAGAAGTATGGCTTGCTAGATCTCTAAGTTTTTCCAAATGGCCATCTTTTTAGCTGGGGTCCGATGGATGGATTTTCAGTTAAGTGTTCCATTTTACATTTATCGAATGTTGCTAAGCTCAGGACAGTAGGAAAAATAGGACAGAAGTTGTAAAAGTGCAATAGGTTCGTTGTCTTCACTCCATTTCAACCATTTAACCCTAGAATTAGAATGGATGCGAAAGACTTCTAACTAATACGATTAACAGGGTTAGATTTTTATTCAATTTTATTGTAATTAATAATACAAGGTGGGCCAAAAGAAGTCATCCGTTGTTTGGCTTTCATTTTTGTTCTAAATGAAAATCTTCGATTCTGTTTTTTGATTTTGTTTATTTGAACCTTTAGAATTTTATTGGTCAGGTCCAGAAGATAATAACGACCAAATGGGCGCCGTCACAATTGATTGCCATACGGGCTCGTTTTATGGCAGTTTTCATCACTTCGGCGAGAACTTCGGGCGAAAGATTCTCGCACTCGTGTCGAATGTTGTCCTTGAAGGCTTCTAGGGCCTCGAGCTTGTTCACGTAAATACGGGACTTCAAAAAACCCCCCAAAAAAAAGTCTGGAACGGTTCAATCGGGCGATCTTGCAGCCCACTGCAAATCACCATAACGAGAGCTGAGGCGAACAGGGAACGCCGCCTTCAGAATATCGGTTGTGGCTCGCGCAGTGTGTGGCGTAGCTCCGTCCTGTTGGAACCACATGTCCTCCAGTCCTAATACGTCCAATTGCGGCAGAAAAAACTCGGTTAACGTGACCCTATAGCGCGCACCGTCCATTGTTGTCGTTTGACCAGCGGCGTTCTCGAAAAAAAATGGCCTCGTCATCAGCGGCGATATTCTCGGCACAATGGGCGCTCCGAGGCCGGCCACTCTTGGCAACGTCTCGTGCGGTACCATGCTCTTCAAGGTTGGTGGCCAAACGGCGCAGTGTTTGCGCAGTCGGTTTTGGACGGATGTGGAATCGGCGAGACGGAATTTCAAAACAGATTTGACATTGGCGGGCATTTGCAAAAACAAGAGCATCTTCCAATAGGGTGATTTCTTTTGGCCCACCTTGTAGTTAGTAGTAATAATATTTTAAAATGCAAAGTAATCCATTAATTAAACAAGTAAGAGTGGTGTTGCTGGTGCGAACACGCTGAGAGCCAAAAAGAAAAAGAGAAGTTGACCCAGGCGGAAAAAGGCAGAAGTCAAAGCTGAACGCCAACATGGTTGACAACCGGAATCTTCATGGGACTCCATCTAGATCTTTGGGTGCGTTCGAAAACTACCCCGGGTCCAAGGCTCCGATTTGTAGACACAACAACTACGGCACCATGTGTTGAACATCAGGTAAGGATTATGAGAGAATCGAGGCTTAGTCAACTTTTCAAGAGCAGTAGAATCACATCTTTATAAGGAAAACATAAACAGTCTGGTCATATTGCTGCTAAAAGATTTGAAAGGTAAAAGCTACCTACAGAGCTATAATAGTTGTGTTAAAAAATAGGTTTTCGCTTTTCGGTGTCAAGTCGGAACATTTCTCTTGGCCCTATACTTTTTAAAATTTATCTAAACTTGTTTTTTTTTTACGCGGCCTGTAAGTCTTGGTTTTCATGCAGGATGCAGGTATATTTTGAAAGCTTCTTTATCCGTATACGTATAGCAAAAAATATACAACTCCTGGCGTTGTAGTCATCCTTCGTTTTGAAGTAGTCTAGCTTAAGCCAAAAAAATAGTAGTTCACATTCGAATAATACCCGCTGGCATCGTGACCAGAAAAGAATAAGTTGCGCATTGCAAGAAATCAAAAGACTCAAAAGAAATCGTTTTCTGGAATCGCATTTCCTGCTTACAACAATGCAAACTGGCATTTGACACTATTTTAGTAGGTGTAGCATGAAAAAATACAAAATATCACCAAATAGTTTATAGAAAATCAAAAATCAGAGAAACATCTCTTAGCACTGCTGACTTGCAGTGCTCTAGGTCAGACACATTATTCAAGGAGAGAACAAGTCCAAAGTGAGGCCTCCCCTCATAGCCTAGATAACAAGCCTGCTCAAAAGGAAAATGCTGCACAATCCCCCGTCGAGATATTCATTCTAAGTCCCGTTATATCTAGTAATTAAGTCAGTTGACAATTGAATGCAAACAGTTACAAAATCATCAAAGAAATCAATTAGCAAAGATGCCTTCTCTCAAGCATTTCATATAAAGAAATCAATTAGCAACTTGCAGAAAGTTGAAATGAAGAAAATTGCGTAATTATCCCCTTTTCCTGTCATAATTTTATTTTCTTCCTCTGACTCGCTTCATTCATTCAAAGTGGTTTTAATAATTCATTTTGCTTTATTCTATAGAATGCGCATTGCAATAGAAAAAGCAATTTATCCCATCACGCTATAGTAGCACTATGTATGTAAAAAAAATATAATACCAGATACCTAACGGTAATCGAATTGAGTTCAAAATTATACACCATTCGAAACTAAGTCAACATGTAGTATGCACCACTAACTGACATTATAGCACGTCATCTCTAAACAATTAGAGTGAATGAATTAATCCGTCGGCTTATCCCACAGGATTACCATCTTCTATTTAGACCATACCATTGTGGTAATTAATTTACCCCTTATTCACTTGGTTATTTGCAAGACAACGCAACCACCATCCGATAACGGATAGTATGCACAATTAACTGTTGTTATTATGTTGGTTGTCTTTCTCCACCATGCCCCGTCAACCCCCTACTCGTAATAAATTTCAATAATAGCCCATGCTGTATTAGGTATTCACTTTTGTTAAGTTACAGTGGTAGAACGGGTGAACTTCGAAATTGTATTTTTTTTCTTACGTTTTTGGTAGAGTTGCCGTGTGTATAATTGGGAAAAGGCAAAAGGGCACAGCCAGGCCCCGTAAATTGTCAAATTTGACTGTTATTTTCGACTGTTGTTCGTGATTAATAAATCGTGAGGTGCACGTTAATTTGGGGGATGAAAAAGAGGGCAACTTCATTACCATATAGCAGGTACTCGTATCTATTGGAGTAGACTTAGGAAAGGACTCCGACGGTTGTAAGTTTTTGTTCCTTGAGATGTAAATCCGATTATAGTGGGCGACAGGTTGGCTGACAAATTGGAATATTATACTGAGAACTGCAGCGAATTGTAACTGGCAGGGTTCTCAAATCAATGGGCATTTATACACGAATGAGATTACCGGGATCAGCTTTAGAATCATAAGAAGAACTGAAGAAACGTTTAAGGAATTTCAAGGGAACGGAACTGATCCATTAACTGAACTCTCTACATCATAAAAGAGAGAGAGAGAGAAAAAAAAATACATTTATAGCTTAGATAGTATGTAAGGTCCTGCAGTCAAACAATTGTGATTTTGGAACACGAAAGCGGTTCAATTGATCCCAAATGTCCTTCAAATCAGACCAAAGTTTACAAAGTTTGGCGACATCTTTGGGTCGCTATGCATTGCGGAATTATTAGCTCTCAATTGTTCTCTGTTGCAGTGCAAGCCTAAAACTAGCAATGTAAAACTCGCCCAACATTCGTCATTTGTCATTGAACGACCGAATGTATGTACTTTTCATACTCCCTATCAATTGGAAACTGTTATTGTAAAATATTATATATGATCGTATGAAATAAAGTTAAAGTAAAGTTTAAATCCATTTTGCCAATTTTTCTTTTGCCGAATGTTCCTACCTTTCAGAGAGAAATCAATAGAAACTAAATGATGAGTTATTATTGAGCTCTTGTTGTAAGCAGTTACAGCTGGATCAGTGTCCTATAGCTAAATATACCAAGGGATGATTATTGGAAATTTTTTTAAGAGTGGATAGTATCGTGTTAAGTCGGTTATAAAAAGAGCTTCACCCGCCAAACATTACGGGCCTTAGCAATAAACATTTTTAATAGTTCCCAGTGGCTATATACAAATTTCGCAATTGTGAGCTTCTGTTAATTTAAAATTGAGACTAAAATTTGTTATTGGTATCACATTTTTTCACATTAAGTTACCTATATTCTATGATTATTCCATAGCTGGGCACTTAATAACTAGATCTGAGGAAACAAAAGGCTTGGGCGTTACGTTTGATTCGAAATTAAATTTCAATAAACACATAGACAGCACAATATCCAGAGCTAACTCTCTTCTTGGATTTATTAAAAGGAACAGCAAGGATTTTACAGACATACAAACTCTTAGAACCTTGCATTGTTCCTTAGTAAGATCTGTTTTAGAATACTGTTCTATTATTTGGTCACCAGCATATCAGGTGCATATAAATCGGATTGAACGTATACAAAAGTCTTTTTCAAGATATTGCCTTCGTCACTTTAATGGGTCAGTAGAAATGCCCAGTTATGAAGAAAGATGTCGGATAATAAACTTAAAGTCCCCGGAAACGAGAAGACTAATTCAGGACATAGCGTTTGTAAAAGACATCGCTTCTGGGAGAATAAACTCAACGTTCTTACTGTCCAACCTCTCTTTTTACGTTCCGGGAATTCCGTTACGTGAGCATGGCTTGTTTTATGAACCAAATCATTCGACAAGCTATGGAATGAATGAGCCTTTAACAAGGTGCATTAGGAGTTTTAATTCAATATGCAACTCCGTTGATTCCAGTGTCGATATTTCGATCAACAGAATTGCATTTAAAAAAAGATTAAATGAATTGTTAAAATTGCTCATAGGGTTTTTTTTTACTTTTGCTTAGAATTTGCGAATGTAATTATTAAAAGCACAAGTTTTTCCCTTAGGGTAATTGATTATTTTTCTTGCACACTAAGTGGAAGTTTTTTTTTTTTTTTAATTTTTAATTTTTAAACTTAATTTTATTTTCTCATCATTTGAAGCGTTTTTTTACTTTATATACATATATTTATTTATTTATTTTTTAAATAAATATATATTTTTTTTTTAAATATATATTTTTTTTAAATATTTCTTTTCTTATGTTAAGAGTTTTTTTGTTTTTTTTTTTTTAAATTTATCCAATTACATAGTCTGTAAATTGTAAAATGGTAGACTTAAATAAATAAAAATAAACAAGTATCGCGCTAAGTCAGAACAAGGCATCCATAAAAATACCAAAGGCTAAACACATCATCGGTTGACAGGTAAAACTCATTAAGTACACATTTCAGCTTGAATGACCTTTTATGAATAAGTACAATATTTTTCCATAATCTATCTTACGAAAAACGCAGTAACTCCATTAATCGATCCCAAATATCAGTATAAGCTTTTTAAATTTCATCAACTCCGGTTTTTTAGGTTTTAATGGCAGGAAAAATTATGAAAACCTCATTATTTGCAGTTGGTTGTAAGTGCTCTTTATGAGTTTTACCTGTCAACCGACGATAATCTTCATAGGCCTATGTTCTTTTCAAATCCCAGAAGACGGAAGTTGCATGTTCAACCTTTCAAACTCATTGGGCCTTACCAATAAGTATTTTAAGTTCCGACTTTAAATTTAAGCATAGCCAGCAGTGGCTATATTTTCCATACAAATTTCGCAATTGTGAGCTTCCGTAAATTTAAAGTTGATACTTAAATTTAATATTAGTACGGAGCATTTAATATAATAGATTCTTCCACTCACAAAATGGGTGGTCTACCAATGCGAAAATCCGCAATAATATAAACAGTCTCAACACGATTATGTACCTCCACACATTTCGGCAAACAAAAGTATCCCCATTGGAAAGCAATCCCCATTTATATCAATATTAGACAACAACCACATCTATTTATGTTTCAGTGGATACATCAATCTGAAACCAATAAAACGGTTCCACATCAATATGCGCCCTATATGTACCCGAGTCAACTCTCCTAAACAAAATAAACATAGAAACGAAAATAATTGCTTTGCTGACTATAACACCACTCAGATACACCCATTCAATTCGATTTGAAGTGCATCGCGCTTATTATGCAGTAGGTACAATAACCGATGCATAGCAATGGCAATCTGTGTGCACTTCACGACGAGCCCACAAACAATTTCCAGTCATCGCGCGTGTATTATACACGCCACCAATGGCAACAAAAAACCAAAGATACAAAAACACACAGAACTGCATAAAATTCTTTGCAAATCACTTAATTTGCATATTTCAAGTGTAGGCCAACTCCGGCGAATGTGTCGGAATGGTAGGACCTCAATTTTTCTGATTGGCACACAAACCGAAAGAAGTAAAATGAGAAAACTAAAGGGAACGAAGAGAAACAGTCGAACACAAAAGAGGTGTGATACAAAAAAAAAGCACAAGCCCACATCGCATCGAGTCACAAACCCGTAAAACCACACCGACCATACAACGACTGTCAATCTTTTCTTTAAGTGCATAACAAAACCTTAAATAAAAGAAAACCCATTAAAAAACACACACGGCTGCTGCACAGTGGCCGATTTTCTACAAATGGGAAACCATTTATTTTGCGTTGCTAATATTTGAAAAAAAAAGTAGTATACTTTGGGAGACAATTTCTAATGCGGTTAAATTGTTTATATTTTTTTTTTTTATTTAACGGGGAAACAGTAAAGCGTTGGCATATGTTTTTACAACAGAACAATTATCACATAGCTAACTTTAAGGGACACTTTAAACCTTTTTCTAAAACAAGAGCGTTGGGATAGGTACCTTCAGAGAATAAATAAAATATTTGGAACTCATCCGATACTTAAAAAAAATTAATAAGAGTGGGAAACGGAGTAAATAGTTAAGGATTTTGGTATTTTTCAACAAATCGGTGAAAAGACTTTACAATTTTTTTTAATATAGGAAATAAAGAAAGTCATAGCTTTTCTGGAAATAAAAGACTCAGGTGGGTGGATTTGCTACGTAAAATTGGCTTTCAAAACTGCAACTAACCCCAGGGGTTAGGCTTTTTTGAATAATTATAGCTCATCTATTTCGCTTAAAAAGTTCGACACACATGTGACTAAAAGGGAAAAGGAATTTTCTGTCCCGTCTGCATAGACGATGACGGGCTATAAAGCGACATCAATCTAACCAGAAGAGTGCATGGCAAACAATAAAGGTGGCTGGGTCATGCAATGGACACAAATGATCCGGCCCGGAAGATCTTCGATTACACACTCGAGGAACGGCGCAGTTAAGAAAGACCGCGACTCAGGTGGCGCATGCAAGTGGAAGGGGACCTTAACCATTTTAGTGTGCGGAACTAGAGATAGCTGGCTAAGGATCGTGCTGGCTGGAGACGCCTGTTAGTTGAGGCCCGAATTTACCCCGGACCTTAAGTACGTTAGAAAAATATACAGAAAACTAGACATAAGGCATTTTTATTCTGACTTAAAGTAAACAAATTAATAATCGTAAGGCCTTTAAAGCGTGGAATCAATTTTCAAAAAAATACACCTTTATCAGGCGCCTACATTAAAAGCCATACGATTTACGAACGTTTCGATTTGAAACAATTTTTCCCTGAAATCAAATAGATCTTGCTCCGGTTTTAGTAAATTGGCAATTTAATTGTATTAACTTAAAACTAAGTGAACAGCTGAGCGCTGACTTTACCTGTCTAACATTTTGCAGGCGAAGGTTAATCCTAACAAAGTAATGTGAACTTAAGCTAGTATCAGCATGCTTATGTAGATCGACTTAAGTTCGGATGAAATGTTGGCTAGATTCGCTCTGATAATTTTGGTTCACCCTTTAGACACATTTCAGTTTCCATGCTAACAAAATACAATGCTTCTGCATAGATTCAGTATAACCTTCAGAACTGGTGTTGGAATTGAGTCTAATATTTTGATAGACACACAATATTCAATTTTTTTTTATTCTTTTTTAACAGATTGATGTATGAGCCCTACAATCGCTGTTAAACTTGTCCTATATAATTATCTACCTACCAGGATCGGTTTGGATATCTATGTGACCCGGGAAATTCTTCTGCCTTCAATCGGATAGTTAGTTATCCTGCTTTTTATAAATAACGATAAATGATATCTTTAACTAGGATAAGAAACTGCATCCATTTTTGCATATTGAATATCACTTCTACAAGGCGCGTACTTTTTTAAAAGAAGATCCGAACTTTATAGCCAACAAATAATGTGAAAGAGAGTATTTTTAAAAATTTCTGACACAAAATTCTGGTCCTAAAAAGTAGTGTTTCTGGTGCAGCAATAGAGTGGAAATTGGAAGCAAAATTATCAATAAAAAACTCGTAGATAATATAAAAGTCCCGTTCAAAGGAAAAGGTCTACAGACGAATTCTTCTACGAGAATCACCTCAAAAGGTGTTGTAATCAATATAAAAAAAGAAGAAAAAACACTTCATTCTGCTACAAATCAGTCGTAATCTCATCTTGCGGTCGAAAGCCCAACTTAAAGAATTTTCTAAGTGTAGCTTTACATTGCTTTACATACACGCATTTGGTATATTATGTGAAGCGAGTTTAGTTTCGAATATCCATAAGGATTTCTTATAAGAAGCTTTTAGACTTTTTTTCGGAAATGGAATTAGATTTATTTAAGCGTGCTGTAACGAAAATAATCAGAATATTTCTCTTTTCAGGACCTTTTGTATCCTTATCTTTAATACTTTAACTCTATTGAAGAGATTTTACTACTATTTGCGACTATTTTCTCTTAAAGTTTCCAGGTTCTTTATTTAAAAAAAAAATCTTCCAAACTTAATATTAGATATAGCTCAATATTTTTTAAGAGAAAGAATTAAATTTAACATATATGGTGTTCATTTAAATACAATTCGAATGAAATTCAGTTAGGGAAAATCAAAGGCAAGGCGGCGAGAGACGTTCCATTATCTAGTTTCTTAAAAAAACGATTTTAAATTTTACCAATTTTGGTGCATCCCTCAAACTAATAAGAAAACAAAAAAACACCCTCCACTTGCTCAAGATCTAATTAAGAAGTCATCGGGCCTTACCAATAAACATATTTAATTTCGACTCTAAATTTTAGTAGTTCCTAGTGGCTGTATTTCCCATACAAATTTCGCAATAGTGAGCTTCAGTAAATTTAAAGTCGGGGAAAATATTTGTTATTCGAATAACTATAACAACATTCTTGGATAAGAAATTATTCGCCTCACTTTGGCGCCCTTTGTACCACTGTTCGAAAATGATTACTCGTAAAGGGTCCACAAATGAGATATCTATCGTGACGTGGCTCTGCAAAGTATGGACGGCTACACCTATTCATGTGCACAAAGAGTGCTATACGCAGGATACCTTCTCAGTTTGCACAGCTCACGATCGCGATCAACGTCCAACATCCAACAATCAGTATATAGGTAAAACGCCAATTACACAGTCATTACGGGCCATTACTCACCTTTCAATTGTGATTCGCTTCGAAAGCATTTGATTTGATTTCGATTTGGCATTCGAACGGTCTCGCGAATGTCTTGTGCACACACAGTGTGTCTTATGGCGCGGGTGCGTTCACCACCCGAGGGATGAATGTTTCTCTTTCTGGCCGTTTTTCTTTTGTATTACGTAATTGATACGAAAAGCAAATAAGCAATGACCAGGAGATGCTGGAATTAATTTCAACAACAAAACTGGTAATTCAACAATTCCATTTATTCCAATATTCATATGCATGCACAAGATGTCTTAACAGTTATTTCACTGCATTTATAAGCGATTTTCTTTATTTTTCGATTTGTTATTGAATTTGCTTTGTGTGCGATACATGCGAGTGTGACAGGTTTGCAGATAGCCACTCTGTGTCTTTATACGGTATAAATGCGTGTGGTTGCCGCCGCACAAATAGCAAGTGCCAAGTTAATAAATTCAAACATTTATTATTGGTTGTAATTTATTTGGCAAACGATAAAAAAAATCGCCAGAAGGAAAGAAAAAAATCGGATGTCGGTCTCGAAAAAAATATAAAAAATGTTTGGTAAGCAAGAGTCCCAACCACACGCAGATATTCGAACATAAAAAGCTTCAACTTCAACCTGCTGCAACTGCGAGTGGTTAAATTTCGCATTGACACAAATTTCTTAAACAATTTTTTTTTTCCACTTTGTAAGACTTTGACCATTTCTTGAGCGGAGACTTTTTTCTTTTTTTTTTTTATTAAAGTTATAACCACTGTAGAAGGTATTAGAGCCACAGGTTACACTTCAGTAACTAGTTTCATTTGGACTTTGGGTTTTTTAGGCGTTTGTTCTTCGAATAGTCACGTAGAAAATAAAAACAAATTAAATCAAATCGCCATCTATGTAAAGTTCAAGCCTCTAGAGTAATACCAAGGACAGTGGATTTTTTTTTCAAAATGCGTCTCGTAATTAAACAAACAAATATAAAAAAAAAAACAGCTTGAGACGGAGTAAAAAAAAACCGATTGGAATTGAAAGTTTCAAATCGATCTGCATCGGTTACAAAGTGTGGCCGTTTTGGTATGGCATTCGCAGTCGCATTCGCATTCACATTCGATTCTATTCTGTTTGGGGATAGGTGTAATTACACCTGATCATAGCTAAGCTACGGATTAATTTGACATGTTTTGAAAAGCTGTTGTATATACGCAACTTGTGGGGGGTAAGTGGCTGCGAAATTGTGCGTAGCGAAATATTTATGCAAACGTTTTTGATGAATTAATTGGGTCGCAGTTTCGATTTTATTTTTTTAAAAATAACATGAAAATAATTTTATTGCCGACTGTATGCAGGCGTTGCTGTCTTCGAGAAGATTTGTCTTAATTTAAGTATTTCTGATACTCTTTGGGTCAGCTTCCCTTACCGCTTATGGATAATTAGACTTATCTGCGTTCTGGGGTTGGCTGATAAAGGTGTTCCCTTAACTTTTCTACATATAGATCCGCATTTAAATATCCCTGATCCTGCAAAGTTGCCTTATCCATTTATGAGCAATTGTAAGAGCCATCGACGCCGTCTCACATCACATAGTCAGATGTTCTTGAAGGTGGATTTTTTTTTGTCAAACTTCCTTTACGCTAGGTTCGCCTAAAGCTTTAACTCTACTTCGAAATACTTGCAGATAGGTTCTGCTTCTCCACACAGGTTTTAGTCCTTAGTTCTCCTCTTCAAATGTGTCTCCAATATGGACATTCAAAGGCTGGCTTGACCAATAGCCAAGGGAGTTTGGGAAAGTGATGTCCCGAGCACCGGTTGTTTGTCGAAAAATCTCCATTGGTAAAGTGTGCTTAAAAAAGGTATACGTCAGCAATTTTAGTCTTTTGTGCACCAGCGGTTGTAGATTTGATGTCAGTGCGGCATTACCGAATAGTCGAATACTTCGCATTCGTATGCTATCATAGGCTACGAAGGTTCGTTCTGATCCTCTGTTGAAAATAACCTGATTTTTGAATGATCACAAAATCAAGAAAAGACTGTTCTCCTCTAAAGTCTTCGGTATTTCTCCACTCAGTGCTCTCGAAAAATGTTTAAAAGTTTTGCAGAGGCAACTGCCGAGTTTGTTGGTTGTTTCTGAACCTCAACAAAATCAAGAAAAGACTCTTCTCCTCTAAAGTCTTCGGTATTTCTCCACTCAGTGCTCTTGAAAAATGTTTAAAAGTTCTGCAGAGGAAACTGCCGAGTTGGTTGGTTGTTTCTGAACCTCTGTTGAAAATAACCTGCTTTTTGAATCATCACAAAATCAATAAAAGACTCTTCTCCTCTAAAGTCTTCGGTATTTCTCCACTCAGTGCTCTCGAAAAATGTTTAAAAGTTCTGCAGAGGCAACTGCCGAGTTGGTTGGTTGTTTCTGATCCTCTGTTGAAAATAACCTGATTTTTGAATAATCACAAAATCAAGAAAAGACTCTTATCCTCTAAAGTCTTCGGTACTTCTCCACTCAGTGCTCTCGAAAAATGTTTAAAAGTTCTGCAGAGGCAACTGCCGAGTTGGTTGGTTGTTTCTGAACCTCAACAAAATCAAGAAAAGACTCTTCTCCTCTAAAGTCTTCGGTATTTCTCCACTCAGTGCTCTTGAAAAATGTTTAAAAGTTCTGCAGAGGCAACTGCCGAGTTGGTTGGTTGTTTCTGATCCTCTGTTGAAAATAACCTGATTTTTGAGTCATCACAAAATCAAGAAAAGACTCTTCTCCTCCAAAGCCTTCGGTGTGTCTCAACTCAGTGCTCTGGCAAAATTTATAAAAGTTATGCAGAGGTTACTGCCAAGTTTCGATCCAGAAATTTATCTAACAGAACTCCGTTCCTTACCAGAACATAGAACCTGATTTTAGCTCTTTCTGATGGTTGCTCTTTGAACTTTCATCGGAGCTGCTAGCAAGAGAGCCACATCAACTAAAAGCACCGAGACATCACTCAGCACTGCTATTACCATTTCCTATAGGAATGTTTAATCCAGTCTATCTACTATCTAGACTCGTGTTCTCTTCATAATCATATCGCCCTTTAAGGTCTCAACCCATAAAATCCATCGGATTCTTTTCGTTGATACTTTCAACGGACAGATGATAAAACACGCGCCAGCTTGTGGGAGGTGACACATATAAGCAACGCCTATATCTAAATTCTGAAGAGGCCGTCCGACTTCTCAATCAGTTAAGTCCGTTGACAATTTCACAAAAACCAACCATTGGTACGAACTTTGGAACATGGATGACAGTTCAATCACACAACATTCTGTAGATAGGATATAATTCATTGGGGGCCTTTACCTTGTCGACCTTTTGAACCTAGATACTCTTTCTTTTGTGTTATCTTCTGTAATTTAACACAGGTTAGATGCAGAGGACAACTGAGTGGTATCTATTCAAAAGGATGTGACTCCTTTTTTTTTCCGATATCATGGAAATATCTATTGAACCCTGTCGCAATTATTCCAAGATATAGAATAGAGCCTAGGACCTACAAATGTTTTAAACAATTGCATACCAAGACCACCTTTTTCGGGCAAAAGTGGTACGACAGTTCATTTCTGGTGAGCTTACAGCTCCTAAAATGTTCCTGTATTACACTGCGTGTTTAACTTTTTGAGACATAACTGACAAATAAGGGCTATTGCATCCAACCACTGCGAATTGGCAAATGCTTGGCTATTGGAAAAGCAGTCCGCACCCAGTCCTCTAATGCTTCTGAAAAAAAAAACAACGTGCGGCACTAAAAGTGCACTTTCCAAGCTGAGTTCTTCTGTCCAAAAGCACCTACCATGGACACTGTCGACGCGGTTTTCCCTGAGAATATTGGAGACCCTTTCGAAAGTGGATACGATATTTTGATATACGATAGACAGAGCTTTGTAAGTAAACTCTAACAAATCTTAAGGTAAATTCACCAACGAAAACATGCCGTGAAACATTCAAATCCAATACTGATGGCGCTTCTCCTGCAACATTTTATGTAGCCTCGTGTTGTCATTTTTTGCGTAAGAATTCGTCTGTTCATAGACATATTATTAGATTAAATCTTCCATGAGGCAACTTGGCGATCAAAGACAACACCCAGACGTAAATAGAAATTCCTGGTGTCATAAAAAAATACTCTCGAGATGTTCACACTATTGGGTAAATCGTAAACCGATGCATACATCGTCTATGCCACTTTGTATGTAGACTTTTTTGGTAAACCAACCAGCAGCGATTAACACTAGACAACAGAAAACAATAACAAAAGCGTACAACAAACGACTGTCACTTATCTATGCGTTGTCGGTGGTTGTCGTATCGCCTACATCTATACGGTCGACACTTTGAAAAACCGCGATAAGCCTAATAAAAGTTTGGTAAGCGCAGCGCAACTATTTCACTTCTCTACGAGTGTAGTTGGTTATTTTAATTTTCATTTTTTTTCCATTTATAGTTTTTCAATGCAAAGGCGTCTCTAAAAATAACTGTTTTAAATTTTTGTTTTGTGGGCTCATTTGGAGTGTAATTAAAAATGCGAACAAAGCAGGCAACCACTGCAAATGTTGCTGTGTACTTGACTATTTTATTTTATTTTAATTTTTCCCTCCCTTTTCCTATACTTGTATGAAATTCTCTCTATATGTGCATACTCTTTTTCTGTTAGTCATGTGTAATCAAACAAAAGCGGAAAAGTTTATTCCCCCCCAGAGGCGGCAGAGCCCCAAAAAACTATACCAATACCAACACTATAATATACCGCCGACCACCCTCTTTGGTTCTTTAAAGCCACCATCCCTCGCAAGTCGCAACTCAGCCCACCGAAGACCACCGAAGCTCGCGTATACCATACATCCAAATCGAATGCGAGTATATCGCAAGCTGTATTCTGTATAAAATTTCTTCTAGTCACGTCAAAATGCGTAGAAATGTGTGTGCCGCGCATAGATGACTGCGTGTATAGATGGCGGGAAGGGGCAAAATATTTTCGGCGGTCATTCACCCCATAATAGCCGAGAGGAAAGTAGCAACGGGCCGCATTTTTATTGTGCTCTGTGTGCTACGTAATCGCGGTAATCGTAATGAAGTTTCCAAAATCTCGCTCAAACGCACACCTTAATGTTTGTTTCTTTGCTCTGTATGTGTGTGTGTGTGTGTTTGTGTGTCTGTCATGCCTACGAATAATAAAAATAATCAAAAACGTCCTAGTGTGCGATTGGTGGTGCTTGTGACTTTTGAGGGTTTCTTCACTTTTTCCTCGGTTGGATCTCTAGCTCTGCAATGTTTCACTAGACGCCAGCTAGCCGTATCCGCACCGTATGTATACGTAGATTTCGTCGCTCTTTTGTGTTTTCTTTTATTTATTTCTTTTATAAACGACTTTGTATACAAGCTTGATTAGACTTTTTCTTTCTACATTTTTTGTGTTGAGGAGCCCATCTCTTGCTCAAACAAGAAAAGGGATGGTTTCGACGGTTAGATGAGTTCTACCCCCTTCCGTTTGGGTTTCTTACACCCTTCCTATAATAATTATAATTATCACGAGAATAATTGATGAACAAAAACAAAAAACCAATAACTCACGCATTCAATAAACAATAAAACGGGAATAGAATTGGTTTATTTTTTTTCGTTTTCGGTGCTACTTGACCGATAAGCTCAAATGTCAAAAATGAAAAAAAAAAATCACTTAAAAGTATGAATAGGCCTTTAATTTTGTTTTAAATACGTAACGCAATCGTGAGTGTGTAATTGAAACAAAAAGTTTAATAAGCTTTCGTTGATGGATGCACTCGCACTGGTACAGTGTGTTTATCGCGTTAAGAAATTTGATTTATGGTTCTGTCCGGAAACAGGAAAGCCATAGAAGTTGGGAAAAGTTACATAGTTTTCCCTATTTCCGAGCGCTGTACAGAGCTCATATCTGTGCCTACGTAGTAACATGCTTTTTACGACTCTATGCTGCTGACCTTTTGTGTTTAATAAATCATTTGAGACCTGAGAGCGCGGCGGCACTAGGAGAAAACAATATTTTTGTGTTTTAGTGTCTCACGGGGCTTCGTTTATTTTTGATTTAAACACAGCAAACTATTTCAGTTTTAATGGTCGCGTTAAATGGGATCCTTTCTAAGGAAATGGTAAACCGACTGAATATAGATAGGTAAAATTTCTTATTAGCAGAGAGTGCATTAAGTAGGTACGAAATGCGTAACCGGGGTTCAAGTTGGATAGCGAGGTAGGTATTATGCAGTACTTGGCTTAAGTTGTAAGGAGTAGTCTGCTTAAAGAGACTTGGGTAAACCAGGAACTTAGGCCAACTTGATCTTCAATATGTTCTACTTTAGGCCGTCTTTATTTTACCAATATCTATTTTACCTAGATCTACAAAGATCATGTGGGCAAAAAAAAGGCATATTGTGTTCTGTATTGCACCTCTTACAAAACTAACCCATGGCTTACAAATTTGCCTTTTGAATAGTGCGATTGTAAATGCAACATCATGCTCCCACACTAATACATCGGAGACAAGTAATATGGTTGATTGCAAAAAGAGGTTACAAAGTGGGAAACTATTGACGATGATTCGTATCTTTAGTGGAAATAAACAGACTCAGTTCAATTATTTTTCGCTGCCAATTTAAAAGAAATATGATTAGAACTTTGGGAAGTAGTTGGTACGCCAATTAAGCTCCTAAAAAACACGGTTGTGGAGTGCATTTTCGTTCAGCAGAAGCCCTTGCCATACCCACCCAATTTAAAGCCAAGCTGGGATCAAGTTTAAGATTTTCATAAACTTAATGCATAAATGAACGACAAGAATCGAATGGCACAGAAGGCAAACCTTATCTAAGAGGTTTCAGGAATTCAATACAAAAACTTACGGTACTCGAGGTAACCCGTCTCGCCGATTCTATGCTGCTTTGGAAATTAGGTACTTGTATTGAAACTTATTAATGACTTGGCTGACTGACAATGGACTCGCTTGTATAAAGTCGACAAGGAGATTTGGCTTTATATTTCTGCTGTACAGAATTAACAGCTTTACGCCTGAGAAATGTTTTAAAAGTCCTGAAAGTTCTGCATGATCATTTTCAAAGTCCAGGGCACTCATTCCGTAATTTTTCAGACGATTATCGTCGGAGCGATAGACGTCCAAAATTAGCCACTAACTGACAAAATTACGAGTCTCAAACCTTAATCCAATTCATTATCCACAAATGTAATGAAAGCTGACGATAGTGAAACAAATTCGGGCAGAATATAACTTCTTATGGTCATCAAAGTTTCAAAGATTATTGTTATACGGAATCTGCCCTCAGATTCTTAAAATTCGAGCTAGACCCTCTCAATGGGTAGATATATCATTTTAGTCAAAGATGTCATACTTGGACTTTTATTCTTCAAAATACAGCCACCTCAACTTTGTTAACCTAATTTTCTAAAAGGGAGATTTCCTTAAAACTTATTCCTTTATTAAAATTATTCATAAATGAAGCCTTTCAAAGAGCTACCACTTTACCATTTTTGGCAGCCACAAACATACTTAATTTTTTATAGGTCAGATAGATACCTGTCTGACTTAGTTTAGTTCTAGGTACCTCATTTAGTTCCAGGACTCATATAGCATTTAAAACTTCTTACTTGAGTGACTGTATAGTAATTATTGAATCGAGTACTATTAACTAGGCTGACTCAAGTTGACTTTCGTTATTTAAAAGTTCGGCCTTACCAATCAACATTTCTAGTTTCGACTTTAAATTTAAGTAGCTCAAAATGGCTTATTTTCCATAAAAATTGAGAGCTTCCGAATGCCGGGACAAAAATTTGCTGTTAGTACGGTCCATTGTCTTCTAGTTAATTCTATGTCCGCTTTAGTCAAGTTCTTAATATTCACACTCTCGTGATTTGTGAATCCATGCCAATACATAAATACCTTCACTATGCTGACTCAAGCTAGATTCAGCTAGATTGAGCCTCTTTAAAAGTGTTTCGAGTCAGCGTTTCGAAATTCGAACGGCCTCAGTTTTAAATTCCTGAATATTAAATCTGTGGTCACAAGGCAAAACCTCTTAAGCCTGTTTTACTCATTGCTCAGGAGAGCAGATTAAAGTTTTTTTTCACTCTATCGACTCTAGTGACATAAGCTGTTGTTTTTTTTTTAAATTGTGGCCACTTTTTTGAAGACAGAAAGCTGAAAAAGATTTACAAAATAGATTTGGGTACGCTGATTCTAATGGCATAAAAATCTCAATTTCCTCTAAAGTCGACTTAAGCGATTTTGCCTTGTGACCACAGAATTATCGACCAAACAAGATCGAGTATTCATCCTTAATTTATAAATTCTTTGGTCATTAAAAGGAAAGAGAACAACTCTGGCAATGGCATGCAAAAATATTTTACAATAAAACTGAACTTGTGCTTTAAAATGTTCAGAAATATGCGTAGCTAATAATTATTGTTCAAAATTTATATTAACTCTATTCGAAGTAAAGAAAGGTGATTAGGGCACCCTGTGCTTTTAATTTGTACCCATTTTCATATACAACAAACTTTGCTTGTTTCAGGCTTAATTTACGCAGACAATAAAAAGAATAAGTAAACATGGAGCAAGAAACACATTCTTAAAATATTTTCATATTGATTTAGATGACCACCCTGTAGGATTTTGTTGCATAGCAAAGCCCGACGCAGATTCGCACTAAAGTCAACATTGCGAAAGCTGGTGGAAATACTGCGACTGATTTTGTCATCTTCGTAAGCACCCGGTCAAAGCGAAGGCTGACAATATTAATAAGATCAAGAACGCGTTTGTAAATCAGCTTAAACCGATTTTCTGTTCAACCAAAAAACTTGCCTCTTTCGATATCTACCAAAAACACCGCTTAAACCAACAACAATTTACCTTTAATTGATCCGCTTGAGTTGTTTTGTGTTGGCGATTGTACATTCGTTTGAACCAATGTATTTGCGTGCGCTTCCAATTTGGACGTAACACTACTCCACATATCAAACATTCGTGACGTGTACATTATAGTATCTTCTTCTTCGGCTTTCAACAGCTACCCGCTTCTTTTCGGCTACACACGACGTATTTATTTTTATTTCAATTTTAATTCACTTAGTGAATGTGACTAAAGCTTATTTTTTGTTTTAATTATTTATGTTTAACGTGAAAACTCACAACAATTTATGTTTTATCTATTTTTTGGTTAAATATTTTACACTCTGTATAAAATAATATTCTGCTTCATTTGTATGTATAGTAAAGATGTTGATGTATATTATTTATTTATTTTTAAATGATATCACAGTTTAACTATTGTTTCAAAGGTACTGATGGGTATACATCGGTAATTTTTTATTTATTTCTTGTTATAATATCCGCTCTAAGACACTTTTTTTTTTTGTTGTTTTATAAACTATATAATTTATTGGTCGAAGGATTTTTTTTAAATGAAAACAAAAGAATTGTAATGTAAATAATATTAAAACCTGTTTGTAGCGATTTATTGCTCACTTGTAACTGAGACAATAGTAAAAATTCGGATTCATTGTTCTACAAATATTAGTGTTTGTTGATTGGAAAAAGTTTGGCATTTATGAGGGGCCGCTTTCACCAGCACTTGCATTTTATCTTCTGTAAGATGTCACTTGTGAACTTATTTTGATTTCGGCAGACATCTAAACGATGCGAGCGGATATTTATGCTAGGGTCAGGCATTTGCATTTAGTGATTATTTGAATTGTATTTTTATCTTTATTTTGGTTAGTATGTGTTGGTACATGTGAGTACAATTTAGGTTTGGTTGGTTGCTTTCGAAATGCACTTTTTCGATTGAAAATCCATTACATTCCTGGAAGAGATATATACGTTTTTTTTTTAAAGGATATGTTAAGAGTGGAGATCGGTTGGATGCCGAGTTGTGGTTGTTGGAATGATACCGAACTTACAGTTGTTGTTGATTTGTCCTGTGAATTTTATGCATTTCTAAATCGCGTCCATTAATACAAGTATTTTTAAGTGCACATTTAAAATGGAAACGGAACGGTTTCATTAGTTTTACCGCCTTTTTCAAAATACTCTTTTAGCATCACAATTTCTATTTTTCATATTTCTAGCTAATAAATGTCCCACTTGATTTTAGTGAAGCACACAGTAGAGTGCCTTTAACTGTGAATACAGATATTGTTAACTGGTCCAGAAGAAAAAGTTATTTAGCTCTCATATAAATATATCAAGTTTTAAGTAAGTTGTTGTTGAATTAATGTTTTTTTTTTAAGGTTTAATTGAATAACTCTAAGACCGATAATCTTAGGCCGATCATTTCGCTTATCTCTCAAAAGAATACAACTGCAGATGTGAAGTCCACTACCAAGTTCGTTAGTCAAAAGCATTTCAAGATCTACCTTATCTGTACCACTTTTGTCCACAGAAGCGCATCTTCTTAAATCTAATTCTTAATGATTCCAACATCATACCAAAGTTTATAAATGATTCTGCCCGTGAGCTACAGTATTTAACTTAGTGGTTTGCCAATGCCCAAAACGGGGATAATTTCAACAATTTCTACAACTCGTATGTAATAATTTCAGAAGTCGTTTGACTCTGTAGGGCAACCAACTAAGATCTGTCTGCAAAGTTGCACTGGAAGGGTATAAACTAAGCTGCGCAAGGAGATGAATGGATACAAAACAAAAATTTGTACGACTTATGAACAGTGCTGAATAAGCTAGGCAAAATTTATGGATACCTCTGCCTAAGCTTATTCTAATGAAGGTTTGTGTACAAACATCATAAAATGTAGAAAGCCATTGTTAGTTGGCAGCCTGAATACTTGTGTTTGAAATAAATTTCTACAGCTTGAAAGCCCTTCGTTAAGTTTTGTGAATAATTTCCCAAATACCTTGAAAAATAAAAATCCGAGCGCAGTCCGTCAGTTGAATTGACAACTGACCTGTCCAAAAGCAGCACCAATAATCTGAACAAAAATGTTACAATTGTGGTGGAACAACATCCTGTAACATGGCCCGGTAAGAAGCTGCTATAGAGAACATTAAAGTTTGTATGCGAGGACCTTACAAACGCCAAATACCAAAGATCGGGTCCCTACACATTTGGCATCAGATATAAATTTTCCAAAAAACCACCTACACGATCTTCTGAAACCCTACGTCCAGAACTATTCGACGAAAGGCTCTCAATAACCTTAACACCCCTCGGCGTTGTTTCGCCGAAAAGGTATACCCTTCCCACTGATGCCCAAGAAGTCAAAACTAACACAAGTCGTCCTTCCCTCTTCGTTGACTCCATCGGCTTTCAGGTTAATGCATACACGATCGTTACACATTCACTTCCTTTTCCTTTGGCACAGCAATATACCAAAGCAACACAGCAAGCACTACATTTTACATTTTCTCCATATATGTAAGTATACTTTAAACCGAAAAATATTAAAGGAATCCTGAAGCACACAGCAGAAAAGGATGAAAAAAAAAAACTAAAAACGGAACAAAAATATATGCTTCCTGGAATTTTTTATGCGCATTCCACCCATCAGCTGCAGCAGCAGCCCACGAACTATAGGACACCGGCGCTTATGAAGCCAAACCCACCCACCTGGCCCAGATCAAGTGTACATGAATGGAAATGGAGTCATTCATAAAAGTACACACATATAAGATTGCATCATACTTGCCCTGGTTAGGGGACATAGGATAGACACCAGTGTGTGCTGGGGGTTCTTTGGTAGGGCCAAGGAACTGTGTGTTTTGTATAGATTCCCTTTTGTTTCGCCTGATTTCACATAGTTTGCGAGAAAGGCGAGTTGAAGTACGATTAATGTCTTGCTCGAGGATATATACTCTGTTCTATGCCCATTGCCCACGTATATATAAATAAGGTGAATGGAGAGAAGAGAGTGCCTTTTCTTTTTCTTAAGTATATGGGTATGCAGGACATTGGCTAGAGGGCCATTGGCAGACAGAATATTGTTTTTAATTTAAAACTTTGCCAGCCAAGAATGTGTGCGGCTTTGTGTGCTGCGGCAGCTGTATAGGAATTCGAACAAAAGTCCAAGAAGGACTACGCTGTACAGCGTATAGTGCGGGGTAGATTGATGAGCAGGAAATCCACTGCGTCGTATTAGTAGAGAAATAATTTCCTTCCACTGGTTTGTGTATTTTATTGCCACGCGATTTATTTCGAAATGATTACGATTGGGATGCCAGTCGGTTGTGTTTTGTATCGTGCCAGGGAGATATGTAAGGATGATCGCTTTTCTAGGGGTGTGGTTGGTAGACAGTTGTTGCGAGAGTTGTCTTTATCTAAAAGTAGTTTAACAAAGGCTGAATCTAGGGAGTACCCAAATATATGTTTGAATTTCGCACAGATCTTAGTTTAGGCGCTCAACAACATAAATTTGGTTTTCGGGCCGGGTTAACAAATGTGAGGTTGCGCTGTGTAAAAGCTTGATAGATCTTACCCATGGTAAGTTATTTCTTATTGTCAGTTTAATTCAAGTTTTTTGTGTGCTACGTTGATATGCTTTTAAGGGCCGTTTGCTGATACGACTCATAGCGAATTTAAGTGCCACATGAACTCGTATGTGACAGTTTATGCCCTGAAAAAAGTAGCCCATAAGTATTAAAGTAGAACTTAAATCGTTAAGAGTCGTATGAGCAAACGGCCCTAAGTGTTGTTTTTTTTTCGTTTTTGAAGTTCTGCTTGGGATTGTTGATTTAAATATTAGTTCCTGTGACTTTCCTCTGACCGCAATAGCTTTTACATCTGGGACTCTCTGCATATTTTACTATTTTTGGAGTTCTTCGGTAAAAAAAACGAAACAAGTGCTTTAAGGATGACCGTGAATACTTAAAAGATGCGAGGACGGTGAAGGTGATGGCTCAAAAAAGCAGTCCAAATCTGATCTCAAATTTTAAGTGAACAGTTTATTCACGATCGATATTCGAGCCGAAATTGGAAAGATTTTCTGGTCTCTGACATCTTCCTTTCAAACTACCTACAAAAGCATAAACACTTTGGTGTGAGGTCTTTCAGGATAGGTTTGTAATCTCAGTGATTCTAAAAACTGGGATGACGATCTGATTTGATCGTTACCACAATGATCATCCTTGGTATCACTACCACGAAAAGTTTATTTATATCGCATGACTAAGTCAATCGATTCAGTTAGTCATTTAATAGGGTTCAATGGCGAGAACGGGCTCCTGATGATCGCTGACTGGTTCTGAGTCCCTTTTCGGGATATCCTCAAGTTTGAAATCAATGTAAAAAGCAGATTGGTAGATTAGATAGATAGAAGAGTGGGAGAGCTCTGGCACTGCGGCTTCTTAAAGGAGCCTATTGTCCCTACTCATGTAGATTTCTAGAGCCATCTTTTCACTCCAGAGGCAGTCAGGAAGACAAGAATCTTCTCTGGGTGTATGTCAGGTCAGAAAGGGTTACTGATTTTACAATTTCATCGCCAAGGATGTTTTTTCGGAGAAGACATAGAGCCGGACATTCTGAAGAGAGGATTGAGTGAGGATGTGAGTGATTCTCAAGGCAAAGTCTGCAAATAGGATCCGGTGAGACCCCAATGCGGTTGATATGCTTTTTTACGAGACCATGGCCGCTGATTATTCCTGTTAGGATCCTCAGGTTATTTTTGTCCAGATTAATCGGGGGGAGAATTTGGGGAAAAATCGTCTGGTGCAATTCTGCGCAGTTGTGCTGTGCCAGATCTCATTTGACTTGATACGAGAAATATTTTTAATGTAGATCCTTAAATGGTTTTTGCTGACTCCGCAGAACGGTTCAGGTCCGATAAGTGGAATGGTTGCTCTGATTTCGGCCAGTGAGTCAGCTGATTCTTTACCATCAAATCCTCTGTGGGCTGGAATCCAGTGGAGGATGACTAGGTTTTTCTTAGAAAGTTCATAGATTGTTGTGAATGTTTCTAGGACAAGTTTAGATTTTATGACAGATGAGTCAAGGGCTTTGAGAGCTGCTTGGCTATCCGAAAAGATAAATATGGTTTTCCACGTGTGTTAGAACTTAGATTTATTCTAGCACTTTGGTTGGTTGCAAGGACTTCAGCCTGAAACATGGATAAGTTTTTCCCAAGGCTGACTGACAAGTTCACCTGGGGCGACTCACCGTAGATTCCAGAGCCAGTCCCTGACTCCATCTAAGAACCATCTGTGTACCAGATGATGTAAAGTCGTGATGGATTGGGTTTATATTTTACCCAGTCATCCCTAGGGGGGATGATTATGGAGCAATTTTTATGGCAGCCATATTCAGGTAGCATGTCATCAAGAGGCATGCTAAATAGGCTTGAAGGCTCCATGGTGTCGAGTAAGGACAGATGAACACCCTGAAAGGTATAGGGTCCGAAGTTGTTCGAATGGTACATGCGATGAATACTCAGTCTACCCTCCATTTGAATATGTATATGCAGAGGAGTTAGACCTAGGATGACATTGAGCGCCATAGTCGGCCCGTGTCCAGCTAAACGTCGAACTCTGTCTACCTTTTTGACTGTGGTGACTTCGTTAGTTTTCGTCCAGCAGACCACGGCAGCACAGATAACCGCTGGCCTTACGACGAGCGAATAAAGCCAATATATCATCCGTGGTTTATATTGGTAAGTTTAGTTCATTGCCAAGCCAAAAACTTACTTGAGTTCAACTAAGAAATTGGCTATTCAATGGGGCATTAGTCACTAAGGTACCATCTTAAGAATGTGGAGCGATGACGCCTGCCAACTGCGTGTTAAAGACGGAGGAGCTGATGTCAGTTTATGGTAAAATTCAGAGTACTACAACTGGCAATAAAGTTCCTGAAGTCGGAACATACGACCGAGAAGAGTTCCGACGACCGACGTTTATAATCAGCTTCAGCAATTCAATTCCAAATACTAGCACAACAGATCTCTCTTCTTGGCATTGTACAATATCTCTGCCTACCTTCTAGATTTAACTTTTTTTTGTAGGGTTAAGGCAGTTCGAATTGGAATTGAGCAGTAGTATACCCTTCCAGGTTGAAAATTATTTCTTTGATTTTTAAAAGTTATGAAAGTCGAATTTCAAACAATGATTTTCAAAAACAGACCCTTTGGTTGGAATTACAGATTTTTTTTCTTCTCAATTTTCTCTCTCATTGGGATGAACCTTTGAAGTTTTTCTCTGGTACCAACTTATAGTCGCATTTCAGTGAATTGTTGCTGTGAGGACAACCAATATAACTAAATGGAAGCAAATACTTTGGTTGGAATCACATAAACTTATTATCTACTTCAACATTTTTTGATCACTGGGGAGCGGAGCCTGACAACTTTTGCAGATGTTACTGTCGACTTTGAATAAAATATTGTTAAAAAAAAAAAACCAGAGCTATTTGTCAACAAGCACTTTGGTTCGAACTGTATTGATATTTTTTATAATTCTATTGGGTACTATATAAATAATGTCTTCACATTAGAAAAATCAGAAATTAATTCTGGCACGCATAGCTTATAGCTTCCCAACGACTTTGTCAAGAAATAAAATATGTGCTTCGGAAATGTAGGAAACTTCTCATAATACAGAGGGTCCCTACAACTTCAGACTTTTTCCCATGGGGTTTAATGAATGAAAAGTAGTTCTTCATAATTAATTTGAAAAGTCCGTAGCATCTAACAATTTTTGGCTTTAGTTTAAAGCAATTACAGACCAACATGTCGGGAGGTGGAACCTACCTTTTCAACGATTTCTGTAGGAGCCGAAAAGGCGCATGTCCTGACTTGTCTTAATAAAAAATGCCCCACCTCGGTTACTTTTCCTTAACAATTTCGACGATTTGGCAAAAACAATTTCAAATTGCCTCCATAGCTTCGCTATTACATTTGTAATAGCTCCATTAGATATTACCATGGATCAACCAATAGTCTTAATGTTTCTGAGGTTCCTAGAGAGCCACTTTACCTAGGCTGAACCAGCTTCCTCTGGTTTATACCCACAATATTTCATAGGAGAAAATTAGGCTTTGTTACTTTTAATGGATACCAATTCAAGCTCGAGCTTGTGAGGCAAAAATTGACAATTTTGTGAGTATTCTTCTATTTATTTTGGAAAAAATAAACCCATTTCATGACAAAACCACCTGCTTAACCACGATCTCCTTGCATGCATAGTTCCTTTTGGCAAACAAATATACAGCATCCCTTAAACGAGGCCTCACATTTAAGAAACAAAATTCACCAAAAACCTCCAGACAAATCGATTTTCAAGTGTGTGCCAGCCATTAAACCACCTTAAATCAGTTAAAATTGTCCATACCCGCCGTCATCGTCATGTTGAACTTCGTCCCTCCCGCCAAAAGTGGGTAAACCCAGAAGAGCCGAAGTAATCTCGTGCTTTTGCACAACGAACCGGCAAATTGTAATTCCAATCAGCTAAATGTGGAGGTGGTAACAGATGCACAGCCACATCCAATGGTGGGTCAAAGATCCGGGGCCGGGAGAAAATTAAAAAAAAAACATACCCACAGAAACCTAAATAAAAGGCAGACACACAAATTGCATGTGGATTCACGATGACGACGAAGCCACAGGAATGCAACACCACCATCGGGCTCTGGCTGGCAAGTAAACCGCCCCTGCCGTTGCCACAGCAATGTTTCCACCACCCCGAGAATAGCTTGCAGTTTCTCTTGTTCTGTTTGGAACTCCTTCCAACTTTCTTTAGCATTGTTTAATTTTCTATTTTCGTGATGTTCAAAGTGCGGTCGGGGTCCTTGCACATCCCCTGCCCCGCCAAACATTAGGCTACTAACTTGGACTCATATTCGCACGTTCAGCATTCCGTCCACCGGCACCGGCACATTGTCATCCCAATCCCAAGCCCAACTTCAACTCCAATGAATGCAGCAGAAGCAGCAATTTGGGAAGAGGAAGAATTTTCTTCACCTTTTTGTTGTTTGCTGTTGTAGTTCCTTCTCTAGGCAGCTTTTCACTGTGCCTGCCTGCCTCCCCGAAAATCCATTCGTGCTTTGTTCGTTTGTTGTTGGGTTTTCGTTTCTTATGCGACGAACTGGTTTGCACGAGTGTGTGTGTTGTTTTGGCGTGTTTGTCGTCGACGTCGTCGTCGTCGTCGTCGTCCTAATCTGTGCCATGTTGTTGTTGCTGATGGTGGTTGCGCTGTTGATTGTTATTGATGTCTCGTCGTAGTCGTTGTCACTATGTGTGGTGCTAGATATGCGGCCTCAATGGTATAGTTGTGTATTGGCGTGTGGATTGGCCCGTTCGTTGGCATGCAATCATGCAGCCGAGTAAAAATATAAGTCAGCGGGTATATGGGACACTGGCTCTGTGTGTAGTATGCCACAGCCGTCTCCGTTCAAACTCTTAAATACGGCAAGGGAATAGAGGATGATGACTGCGAAACAGAATGAGGGTGCTAATCTATGGGAGCATTTTCAGTTAAATAAAATAAACAAAGCTGGAGGTAGGCCGCAAGTTGGGGGTTTAGCATGAATGCCCCGCTGATTCAAAGGGCTGACTAAATCTGGTTAATTTCAGTCAAAGTCTGTCGCAGCTCAGACTTTTGTTGGCCGGTGGCAGACATTTTTTATTGATTTGGAAAGGCATAGGTACTCAAGCTAAAAAAAAATAACAAAAAGGCAGCATTTCGCACCGAAACGTCAACCGTGTACCCGTACAGTTGGCGAAAAGGCGAAAGAAAGATCTATTCTCGTCTAGAATCTAGGCCTCTTCGGTCAATGCACCCTGCGTGCCATACATCACTAACTTTAGAAACAAAAGAATGGCATGCAAGCAGATCTATACACACTTCAGTGGGCACCACACAAATCACTTCTAATCACATGTTTTAGAACACAAAAACGGTACCGCACAGATACATATAATGGGTAAGGTAATCTTCTGCCTGGCTTCCTTGGAGCCATTAATTGTTTCCAATCGCCTGCCAGCAAATGCAAGAATATAAAATTAGCCACACACGTCAATTAGTCATTGGCAGTAATATATCCACGCAATTAAAATGGAAACGCATTCGCGAGGTTGGAAAAAGAAATTAAGCGCGCATGTGATTGTTGTTGCAATTTGTTTAACAAATTGCCGCGGTAATTGTTTTATTTTTGTTTCTTTCAATTTACAATTGCAATTGGCAGTGAGGTGCGTGAATATGGTAGGTAGTAAGCTATATAAAAAAAAATCACAAATGTCAATAAATCCGAAGAATTGAAAGAGCTTTCTGAAAGCGTTTTGCAGTTGCAAACTTAACTAATGCGTGGGTACCTACAGTGGTTCGGAGGATAAGACGGAGCGAGGGCTGTTTGGCGTTGCAATCCATTGATCTGACATATTTTGGTTAAGAAAATAGCTGGGTCGTTGTAATTCATGTAATTCATGTAAATCATGCCGATTCTGAAAAGAGCTCTGTATGTACCTCAACCGAATCAAAGAAGAGCAGACATAAATTCAGCCTCGAAATACCTACTCAAATAAAAACCCACTTCCTTGGAGATTCTTCTTTGACTTATAGGAAATACGAGATATCAACAAAAGCTCACTACTTCAGTGTTTCTCTAGACCCCTCTTCACGATTTGGAACACCAAGAAGACCGCTGAATTCCTTAACCAGGTATTATGCTTAATCAGTCGCAACTGTATGAAAACTAGTTGCAAATACTGCCGAACCCGACTAAGTGAGACCTGCTTAAACGGAATACCTCCATTGGTGCGCTTAATTCTGGCGCATATTAATTTTTCCAAAAAAAAAAAAACTTTCTTAGTGAAACTTTTAATTTAAAAATGAACCTCTGTAAATAGATCAAGCCTGCGAATTTGTTCCTTTCAATCTCTGGAAGTGAGATAGAATTGTAACAAAAATTTTATTTTTTCGTTAGAAATTTAAGCTTTATTTGAGTAAAGCAAATATTTGCGCCTGTAGCCTCTTTATGGGAGACTAGAAGAAATTCTCCATTAGAGTCGACTATACATTCCAATTACACCACAGGAACCGACTTATTTGCCAAAATTTTAGGACAACTGTTGGCCTAAAAAGGGGGCCATCAAAATTAACCTTCTTTCTATCCCCCTCTTTGTCCGACTTGACATAGTAAGACACAAATGTGAGCGGACAGTGGATATTGGAATTTAAAGAGGCCACTCGGAACACCAATGCGACTTTACTAAGTCAAAACCTGCAGTATACGCATTCAATGTTGTAATAGTGATACATCAACCAAAAAATGCTGCACCATGTTTGATTAAAAGTTCAACTGTCTCAGATATACCTGCTTACGTAGGAAGGGTGACGAAACAATAAATTTTAAAGAAAGTCCGTTTCACATGCGTTTGTCAAGATAACTTACACCTTGGGGTTATTAATGGCTGTCGGCTAAGCAAGCATACAGTCGAAAACTTTAATGCACCTTCTGTTGAATTATACATCTGTAAAAGCTCCTCCAGTGAATTGTTCAGAACCGGCCTCAAACTTTAGGTCACTATCATTCGCTAACAGAATTAAATGGACATATAGACCTCTTTCGACAATTTGATGGCTTAAATGGGAAACAAGTGCACGGCACTTTGAATAGTTTTTGCCAAACCTGAGGAAAAGAAGCACCCTTAGGAGACCACATCTACAAAAGTATGAATCTTCAAAATCTATCTTAAACAGAACTTGCGCAGAACCTAACTACTGGCACGAGCCGTATGCAACTTTACAAAAGTGTAGCTAGTTAATAAATTGTTAGTTACAGCCCAACCCATTTATTTTGCATTCAAAATTCAATAGTCGTCATAATCAAATGAAATCAATTATGTATGTAGAAACCTCAAGTTATTAAAGACCCATCAGATACTCATCTAGGGTTCTACATTGGTTTTGTCGTCAGCTGCACAGTCAAAAAGAGTTCCTATAGTTACCCTAGTTTTAATAGCACCTTAGAGAAACGCTGCAGCTGCCTGGGACATTATGTAGTTGCGCATTATCAATTTTCGTATATATATAGTAACCTAATGTTCAAATAACTACATAGTGAATAAAATATTTAAATAGTAACAGCCATCAAAGGTCATGGGACACAGGAAGTAGAAAGCAATTTGTCTCAATCACAGCAGCTACATTTAAATTTTAAAATATGTTTAGATTACCGACTAAAGGTTCGATTACAAGAGGGTCGATAGAATATCACGGCTTCTCTGGATTGTCCCATTCTGTCAGATATTCATGTTTAGGGGATAACTATGAACAGTGAAGTTCAGAGTTAGTAATGAGGTAGGATCCAAAAGCTCTATCCAAGTAGACCTCATACAAGGTCTCTAATTTTCTCAAATGCAGCTTCTTGCAACAAGTCTTACAAAAATTCGCATTTGAGGCAGTTTAAGTAGTACTTTAAGCATAACATCACGTACTGAGACCATTATTATCAATAGAACCATGGTACATTTGTAGATACCTAGATCAAGAAATACTTCTTCTAAGATGTGTGTTATCTTCCCTAAGCAAACTGTGTCAGGTTTGTAACTAACTATTGATAATTACACAGTTGCTTGTGGAATTCGTGCGAGCTTACTTATTTAAGTGCTGCTACTGCATTAAGAGTTATTGCGACTTTAACTGTTTTTCCTAACTAAGGGCGCAGTTATTACAATCAGAAAAATTCGTACGTAAGGTCTTAGCCTTAGCATGACTGAGTTTGAGAAAAAACGAAAAAAATTGGCGCCCAACGTAGGACTTTTCATTTTTTTAGTCTAATATTTGAATTTATAGCTTGTGAAGAAAAAATGGGTGTATCAGAAACTGTACTTAGTAAGTAAGGCTACTGGACTGAGACACTTGATACCTGAGTCTTTAGTAGTTAATTGAAAAACTACTCACTTTATAAACTTGCGCCGCTAAAGACTCAGGTATCAAGTGTCTCAGTCCAGTAGCCTTACTTACTAAGTTCAGTTTCTGATACACCCATTTTTTCTTCACAAGCTATAAATTCAAATATTAAACTAAAAAAATTAAAAGTCCTACGTTGGGCGCCAATTTTTTTTCGTTTTTTCTCAAACTCCTGAGTCTTTAGCGGCGCAAGTTTATAAAGTGAGGAGTTTTAACGTACACGAATGCATCTTCAGAAGGGACGTCAAGTTGGTAAATTTTAGTTTGAATAAAAGCTTGTGATACCTACAAATCTTTGCGTTTAGCAAATATTTTTGTCAAAATAGGTCGGATATACCTTAGTTCCTATAAGGAAAGCTAATATCCAACCAACTAGGCAACTATGAAGGAAAACAAATTTGTACGAATTTTCTAGGCTGTGAAGGGCGAATTACGAGCCGAACTGATGTGTGGACATCTAGCGAAAACTTGGCTCAGCCAAATGGGAAAATAACGCTACAAGAAGATATTGATGTCTTGAAGATATTGATGTTGAAGATGCTTAAACGATTGGTTTGGAGAACGATAAGCAATTCACAAAATGGCGAAAATGGGAGACTGTACATAGTCCTTAGACAGAGACTTAACGATAGGGGCTTTCGTAAGTAATTTTCTCTTAAGAACCTTTTGAAACTAAATAGGTAGGGGGCGCAAAAAGTTCATATAGGTCCTACTTAGCTTTTTACAACCATTCTACCTTTTGGAGGTTTCATTGTTGCGACGATTGGATAAGACCTGCAATTATAAGGTATAGCGTATCCAAAAGGCCGAATAAAAAAGCTTTCTAAGAAAAGCTGCAGGTACTATCGCATTTTTTTTAGACGTCCGGTAGAGGGCTTTCAATAAAAAAAAATACATTTTCTTTCAGGGTTTAACAGACTAAAGCTATCAAGCCACGGCTTTTTAAATTATTTCGTAAATAAGGTCCAAAATTGAAATTGCCGGGTTTAGTAAACTAAATACTACCTACCTACAAATTCAAATTTGTGTGTGAAACATTCGAACGGAGAGACTATGGTTTCGCTTTGTTATGTAACAATTTCGGAAGCTGGAACCTAAACTTTTTGAACTTTAACCATAAGCATACTCCCAAATAATGCGACTACCTGCTTAAAGTTAGAACTGTAACGAATGGGCCCCTGGTTTAAAGTTAAATCTCCTGTACGGAACCAGCATTACCTACTAGGTGTCTACATTGACCAACAGAAGTCAATTTCATTAAAAAAAAAACTCTTTGAGTTGTTTACGTACTCCTCCATTTAACAATCCGAGAAAATAGCTCCCAATCTACTTTTAAAGATAATAATTAGGTGAATGGGTACGTAAGGAAAAGCATTGATTTTTAAAACTATTTCAGCCACGCTCTTAAAATTGTTTCCCTCTTCGTAAATAAATTCCCCAAGGAAAAACTTCTCACTCTCCGGAAGTTCGCCCACGAATCCCATTCCCCAAAAACTCGTTCTCCACTCCGATATCATTCCACAATATTCCAAACTTCGACATCCAACATTTGGAAAAACCCTAGAAAAATCGTTAACCTTTTACAAACTTCAAAGAATGGCTATAATCCATTTGGTATATTCCAATTTGCTAGTATCCGGCTGTATATCCTTGTGTTGATTGTATAATCCAAAAACGATACAAAAACTTAAATTTTTCATCACTTTTTCACTATTTTTCTCGTATTTCTGGGCATTGCCCTTTTTATTTATTTCTCATGTACTCGAGCACACTTTCCACTCAATATTTTATTGTTGTCAACAAAAACACACTGGCTCACTATCCTTTTGCTTAATTTTTAATTTTTTCGGTTCGATATTATACAAAGGCGCGCAAATCTTTCCCCTTTTCGTTTCTGTTTCTTCAACGTTACGTCACTCGTACACTCCCGATATTATGCACATGCACAAGTTGTTATCCTTGCACGTCCGAGAAGAAGACGACAAAAATAAATATTTTATCAAAGCACACACGTAAAGTGGGTTCTCTCTGGAAGAACAATTTTTTTTTTGTTGTTGTTTCAACTAAGACCATTTATCTATTCGGCGAAAACTTCGCTATTATTAAAGACCAACGAAACGCAACAACAATGGGAAATCAAATATAAAATAGTTAAAGAAAGTATCTACAAAACGAACGTTAAGAGCATTCCCGCGATACGTTCAAAACGGAGTACGGCTAAAGACTGCCTCAAAATAAGATTGAGTTCGTTGTATTCCACCATTCCACAAATACAATGTATTTCATGGTTTTCTTTTTTTCTCTTTCATTCGTATATACCATACCCCCCTTTCCGATTGGTTTTTCTTCTTCTTCTTCTTCTTTTTTTTTTCATCAAATCACTTATTTTCGTGTGTTGCCAGCACTCATAATAAGTTGTATGTTATCAACATGCTGCCAGCATAAAAAGATACACACTCGACAAATCAGCTGTTTCGATAGAATGGCCTGTATGAAATGGACTGGTTTTGCACTCTATGTTTTGTGGCTGAAATTCCGCTCTTAGGCGAAATGGAAAGAGAACTAACGCATGCAGCACACGCATACGCATACTCGTTGAACTCCAGTTCGTTGAACGCACAATCGCGGGGGGACTGCACCCAACTGTCTACTTTGGAATGGCTGTCCTGTTCTGTCACTGTCATCGTTCGTTGTTATCTAATCGATTGATTCGCTGCCCTATGGTTTGTGGTTGTTCTTTCCTTTGATTCCCCAACAATGATGAAGCTGGTGTTCAGTGAACACGAACACTATCAACATGTTGATAAGAAGCGACACAGTCTGCACGAAAAGTCGATGGCTTCATAAAAATGAAAAAAAAAAATACCGCTGCGCATTGTGGGCACTGTATGGTGTGCAGAGCTTTCGCCATGCATCAGTGTGACGAGCATATGTGTGGAGTTTATGTAATCGAAAAAGAACTGTATCACTGGATGGTTTTCCCCATGCGTGAGGCGTGACGTCGCCGAGAGTGAGAGAGAAGAAACAAAATATAGCTTCTCAAACACGTGTACGAATGTGTGGCAAAGCAATAGCAATGCACTGCCGCTACAGCAGACTGTTCACCACGCACATTTTTACAGTTCACTCTTTATGCATTCAAAGCACGTCGCTGGGTGGACTAAAAAAGAGTAACGGTACTGATGCTTTTTGATATTCAACAGAGAGAACAGCAAGAGAGACATGACAAAAAAAGCTCATTACTCGTTACAGTTTTACCCGAAAATAACTCTCAAAAAATTTTTTTTTTTGTAATAATCCGACAAATGCGAGATAATTTTGTATCTGTACGTTAAGATCTACCGGCTTTTGGTGGCAACAGTACACCGACTTAAGCGGCGTACATTTATACCTGCGTTATGCGTCTAATTACAGCGACGAAAAATTAGCGCCAAATAATAATTATTACCTACTGAGCGCAGTTTTGAGTGGCTATAACGGCCCAGCCTCAGAATAGAGGCATTAACGGCCAAAATAGATATACGTTTTTGGGGGGCTGGCACGGGAACAGAGTTAAGTGATCTCAAACGCTCAATGCAACGCTGGCGGTGATATTTTTTACTGTCAACAATTTGTGATCTTAAAGATTAGATAGGTATCTGCGGGCGGTTTCAATTACCAGATACAGGTGGAGCGTGGAGGAGATGCCAACTCGCATAGCACGTATTTCGGATAGTTGTAGTGCTACGATTGCGTAAAGGCATTCATTGCCAAATGATTTGAGGTCAATGACTTGTAATGGGCTTAGGCATATTATTTTTTTTTCTACCACAGATACCAGCGGACTGGTCGTGTCCGTATATGTGTCACTGGCACTGTGAATTAGTGTGAATTTCGAGAATGGCGATGACAAGAGAGGCGGTAGGTAGCAGAGGTCTGGTGGTGGTAGGTAATACAGAATAAGAACTGTTGGGTGTTGTACTAGCTGTTGGGATGTTGTAATCTTATGAATAAGAGAATAGAATATCACAAGATTGTGTAATAGAGTTCTGTTTCTAACCGAATAATAGCGGTTTCAACGATGTGAGTATAAATGTTGGCTTGGTCGACGACATGACGACCCCGATGAATGAAGCTCGATTTTTTTTTTTAGCGAAAAGGAGATATTCTTGTTAATAGGAAAGTTAGTATGTACAACTAATATTAGTCGCTTAGGACAACCGATCAATTTTTGAGACCGTTTGTGGATATAGCAAAAGTTCTGGCGCTGCTAGACATCATCCATGATTGGTGTAGGTACGGGAATTGATTTCCGGTTGATCCTATGCACTACTTTGTGATCAAGAGAGCAAACGATTCGGCTGCAGGCTGCATTTAAAGAGAAGTCCTTTATGAGGGGGGCTTGGTCTCGTTGGGTTTCCAAGCCACACAGATGTCTTAACAAATGAAATCGAAAGAAAAGCAGCTGTTTTAATGAGCTGATAAACTCGTCCGTCAAATCAAAATGGTGTTAAAAATCTCTAGGTACTCGATAAAGATATGTCAAAGATCCACCCAACCTTTTCAGAAACATTTTTAAACAGGGAAACGAATTTTAAGGGTCTCGAGCTGAAGCAGATCACAACAAAACGTATCAACGGTGCCTTAGACAGAACGTCCTAATTGACGGATGTAAAGGGTGTCCCATAATTCACACAAAATATAATTTCGATAGAAATCACAGATTTTTAGAATTAGAAAGCTTACATTTTTTATTGATGCATAAAGAATACAGATTAGGGTTATGTATGGGATAGCACATCGGATAAATAGCCGCCACAGCTTTCTGGTAAGTACGTACTCTTTTATTGACTCTTTTATGACCTTTTCGCATAAATGTGGCTGAATTTCATTAATACACCTCCCAATTTCCTCTTGGTGGTGGTCGTGGACTTGTTTGCATAAATCTTTGACTTCAAAAAACTGCAAAGAAAAAAGTCCAATGGCGTTAAATCGCAAGATCTGGATGCCGAGTCCTGATCGCAAAAACGGCCGATTACACGATTAGGACTCATACAGTAATTGAATTGTTTCTCTTTCCGTATGGCACCATCTTGTCGAAATCACATTTTGGTCACATCCATATCCTGTAATTTAGGCACTAAAAACTGGGTTATCATGTCACGATAACGAACACCATTAATTGTTACTGCCTGACCAGCCGTATTTTCGAAGAAGAATGGTCCGATAGTGCCTCCAGCCCTAAATCCGCACTAAACAGTCACGCGTTGTGGATGCATTTGTTTCTTAGCAATTACTCGTTGGTTTTTATGAACCCCATATGCGTACATTTTGACGATTAACGAAGCCACCAAGATGAAAATGAGCTTCATCACTGAAGATGCATTTTCGGACTGTACCTTCATTATTTTTAAAATATTGCTCAACAATAAAAATGCATTGTTCTTTCGTATAGCGCTCCATTTTTACTAACCCCGAACTGTCAGCTGTCACAATGTTATCTTCTTTCCGTTGGCATCACTGTACTATTAAAAGGCGCAAAATTCAAATTTTGCGTGAATTGTGGGACACTCTTTATTTTCAAGATGATGACAGTCTTGTCTCTTCCAAAGATCTGCGGTCAACTCCATCAACAGTGGCATCAGCGTTGAGATCCAGTGAATCACTTTTGCCAATCGTTTTTTCACCGGGAATAGAAGGTAGTCGAGTACCAAATCTCTCTCACTGAGCGGACGTCGCCGTTGCGAAAGATCATTAATCATTTTATGGTGCTGAAATAATAGCGCAGAATTATGAAACCAATCAAAGGCTATCGAAAATGCCGCAGTTCCTTTTACCGAAAAGTTGAAAATCTGTGCTGGTTGAAGTAAACGTCCGCCCATAACTGTACCGCCGTTAAGTCTTTTATTTTGGGGCTAAAATTATCAGCCTAAGATCTCCGACCTTTTCGAAATAGGTGTTTAGATTCCAGCTAAAAGCCACATACAAACGTGACGCTATTAAAATAGATATAACTAACTGTACCCGCCTGGCGTTGCCCGTGTCCATACATTTTATGATTTCGATTTTGAAAATTGGTCGGTTCGGGCAACACAGACTGGCTTTATGAAATCGATGCATTTTGGTACGGAATAGAATAAGTAAATGTCTGTCCAATTTTTGAGTCTGAATGCTCCAAGGTACAAATGGGTCCAAAGAATAAAAAATGCCATTTACAAGTGGAGTCTTTACCACATTCCATTCTTCAAGCTTGGGCTGTCCAAACGTGTAGACCGCCCTGTCGGTGAAAGTTATGTAATAACATATTCTTTAATTGTAGGTAGACTCTTTTGCTTTTGAAGAGGGCTTTCGAAAAGAATCACAAAAAAGACTCGTAACCGCTTCAAAACAGACTTTCTTTTTGCAACAAACTGTAGAAACCTACTCCTTTGTGTCATATTCAACAGGCGGGATATAAAAAAAGGTTGTACGCTCGGCTGTAATTTTAGACGTTTCTATTGTTTGAACCAGGAACATTGAACCTCTAGCTGAGTGGTTTAACCGTCCACGGTATAGCTAAAGGAGCTAGAAGTTATGTGTGCATCTTTAAGTAGCAGAAAAGTAGGAGTTATGACATAATTAACGTGCAAAAACATTCCGTAATAAAAATATATGATTCCGATGACGACAGTTTTTCTACAGCCCCTCAATTTTATTCAACTGCCAATGTCAGTTTTTGCCTCAGGCGTCGTTATATACAATAAGCAGATACACATCGAACGACGTAGGTATCACTTCAAAGTATGCCTCCAAAGTTGACCCTATTACCTAGGATACCACTTAAAGTGAATGGCTTTTTCATAACCTTTCAACTTGCCTTATCTATTTCTGTCACATTCTCTTGCGAAACAATGTTATGACCTGCAAATTATTTTTCCATAATTTTAATTCGGCAAAACCGCACGCTGGTGCAATAGCCAAATTGAGACTATTAAGTCAACCAAGACTCAAGTCTAGTGAAACCAATAATAATCGGTTTTCCAAAGCTATATATAGATATACTCCATGGGTCCATGGCCCTAGGGGTACAATTTATAATACAATCGCATGCGATGTAGGAGATGACTCCATACAACCAACATATGACATAAGAAGTTCCACTTGCTATATATACTTATGTTGATTTCCATAGAAAGCTTCGATTAACTTTCGCCACACAAAAATTGATAATCATATGCGGTGCGAATTAGTTCGTCAAAAAAAAAACCACACAAATCTTCAGCATAAATCAGAAATACCAATCTGACAGTTCGAATGCAATTCCTTCAACCTCGTTAATATTCTGCAATCGTATATAGGCGGTTATAAAACACACTAACCCGTTCCCGGTATCTCTTTGCCTTCGCAAGGGCAATTACGATTTATTTGTCAAAAATATGAGAACATAATCATGTCACATACGACCTATAAAACAACCGTTCTCCGACAAGAAGTTAATAACTCTTCATAGTCGTGTATTATTTGGCGGTTGTCAAACTCCTGTGACGAAATTCAACCAAGCAATGGAACATTAAAACCTCGGCACGTACATTTCCATCATTACAGCAGTACTTACACAGTGGATAGTTTGTAAATCACTGTGACAGGCAATACGCACGTAGGTATAGGTACCTACACATCTCTCAAAGCATTAACGATGATGATGATCCGTAAAGCTGATGGGGCCCGTCTCGAGAGGCTTAATATTTATGCGAGAGGACTTCATTTCCAATTGAGTGTTATTTTTTTTTCAAAATTATTTCAATGGGCCGGGTTCAGCCATTAACGGTTATGTGAAACGAAAAGAAGTTCTATGCGTCTTCATTTGTATGGAAGCCTGGTTAGTTGTCAATCCAGTCATTGTAGCCAAGCACTGAAATCGTATACCCATACATACACAACGCATTTGAAATGAAAAATTGCTAAATATCACAAGAGGCAGGTATAATTGCAGTTTATATGGCCAAGAGAACCAGCAACAAAGTAGATTGCACAGTTAATATGCAGAGAGATTTCATTAGACAGCCGATGCGTATACCTGTAATTACAGTTTTAATTTGTTGTATTTGTGTGCAACAATAAGCAGATGATAATCAACGGCTTTGCGATGAAACAAGAAAATTGCATGTTCCCGAAGAAGGAAAGAACTATAAATAAATATAGGCCAATCGTAAAAGTAGAAAAAAAAAACAGTGGAAGAAGATGGTATGAAGAAGGAGGTGAAGGGGAATCGTCTTACTTGGCCAATTATACGAAACTCCTACTGTGTGATTGCTGGTAGTTGCACTTTTTTCATATGATTTGTGGCAGCCAAAGTCGATATAAGTAGGAAGGTTGAGCTGCAGATGTAGCTTATAATACTTGTACAGTGGACTGGATATGTACTAAGCGCAGCAAGTCAACCGATTGCTACAATGCAAGTTCTTAGTCATTCAGAAAGAGGGGTCACATACATATCTATATATATAAAAATTGAGCCTTAAAAATGTGTTCGTTTGTCACCGATTCACGCCCTATCGCATTTACCGATTTTAACCAAACTTTCGCACGTCTTTGGTATTGGTCGATGTATGGTTTTTGTGAAGTTTGGTTGAAATCGGAAAACGTATGTGTGTGTTGTGCGTTTGTGAAAACACACATGCATTTGAGTACATTTTGTTTTTTTTTTACACATTTATATATATAAAAATCAATTTCTGTGCGTTAGTCGTGTAAAAACTTAAAAACGTCTCGAAGGATTTTAATGATCTTTTTGTTGTTTTGTTTGTCTTGAATCAGGAATGGTTTTAAAAAATTGAAAATTCGGAAAATTCTCAACAGGTGGCGCTGTAGGCATATTTCGTTTTTCATCTATCTCCTTCTATAAATATATATCAAAATGAGTCACATTGTGTTTGAATTGATGTTCTCTTAATGCGTGAACCGATTTTGTTTCCGGAAATTTCAAATGACAGGTGACGTTAACACCAAGGTTTGTATGTATACACGGTCTTTGTATGTTTATTGGTTATACGAGTTATAGGCATTTTAGCAAGCATTCCTGTGTTGTCGAACTCCTAAGCCCCTGAATCGCTTTAAATGAAATTTTGTGGATGTGAATGGTTGGTTGCAGCTTAAAGGATAGGATAGTCTTGGGCCCGATAGGTAGCGCTGCTGTCAATCTCCGAAACCACTCAACTGATTTCAATGCAATTTTGTGGATGGTTATGTTTGGTTCCAGTTGGGAAGATAGGATAGCTTTGGACCCGATAGTTGGCGCTGTTGCCTATGCCTCTCTGCTTTGGGGTGGTGGGCGCAATTCGCAAGCATTAAGATTCGGGATGTACTCGGTCGAATGACAGAGGCGAGGATTGCCGATTGCCCACATTCTGCTTTGGTTAATTGAGAAAATCTGACAGGACAAACTCAATTCAATCAGTAGCGCGGAAAAAAATGATCAACCCGGACTAAATCTAGGAAGTCCTTTCTATGCATTGAACTTTATTTAATTCCAAGGGAGTTCAATACGTTCAGTAGAGAGGTTCCACTTTATCAAAAAATGTTTATAATTAATTTAATTTTAGATGGTAGGTACGAAGTACGCCGGGTCAGCTAGTGTATATATATATTCCTTAGTCTCGATGGCTTTCTTACAAGTAAGGCTTGTTTTTTTTTTTAATGATCGTGGCTGGTAACTGATTTATCATCAAAGTCCTATGGAAACGAATGTATGCATCAAAAAGCTTCGTAAGAATTTTTTTTAAACATTTCTAACCCGCGTTGACAACATTTAGCAGGAGATAGATTCAGTTAGGCAGTTCAGCGCATCGTCGCTGCTAAAATAAACACTTATTCTGAGCCTAAGTTGGCTAGATCACGTAGAGATTCAATCCGAAGTAGCTTTCTAACCTAACATTCCTAATCTCGAACCTAGAGGGACTGCGTGGTAAATAAATACTTCACCATCTATGGCGCGTGAAGTAGTATTTCTAGCATTAGCTCAACCAAATTTTGTAATTCATGACATTGGCTTATAGTTTATTGAGCTGGTAAAGCATTTTGGTATCGTGGTTACACCGTATGAATTGAAGTATTGCAAAAGCCCGCTTCTCTTCGAAAGCTGTAATGGAATAAGGCCTCGAGGAAGGAAGCAACCCGATATAAAAGTTCGTCGTTGCTGCTGGATCTCGACTCTAAATAAAAGGTGAGCCCCTTCTTCTAACCTGCCACTTTTGAACTATGAGGTTAAGAACTGGGTTTCAAAACCGCAGTCACTATCAAACCTGACTGCTAAGAGCTGGTCATTTGTTGAAAGCCCATATTAGCGCGGATTGGTAGAATCCGACATTCAGCTGAGAATTTTACTCTTCTTTTGCAAAATATCTGTAGCCAATAAGTTTAAGAACGGCCTTTCGTATTAAGCTTGGCTTCTTCAAACTGATTACTTGTTAAAAACAGATCAAAGATGAGAACCGACTGAGAGTTTACTGAAACTGCTGTCTGTATTAAGCCTGCCTTCATAGGGCCGACTAATTTTTGACAACGAAAAGTAGTTCCACGCTGACTAGCAAATACCAAAGGCTTGCTTAGGATTCTTATTGTTTCTGTCTAGCCTATGAGCTTCAGAGCCATCGTCCGCATCAAGACTAAAAGCGACCATTTGTGGACAAAAGAAGGTGTTACAAAATCCACTCTGTAATGGTTAAATTCCAGAGTAAGATTAGAACACCTGTCGGTATAAAGACTGTCTTCTAAGAGCCTATTTTCGAAATATAATTTTTAGTTCCTACTTTGGGATCGAGAGTGTCGCAAGTCACTGGGGGTTTCAGTGTATTACGATCGCTTGAAAGTAAGTTCACAATAAATGTAGTTTTGTATTCAAAATTTTGAAATATTTTGACTGGACAAGATTATTTTAGTATCGCGGAAGGTCATTTAACACCTGACCTGAAGTTCTGAGAGTCGCAAAGCTTCTGTAGTATGCTCCTTATAGGAACTATTCCTTAAAAGTCTTGTGCAAACTTCTCGGAATGCCACCTGGCTTTGCTATTAGCAGATAAATCAACCCTTAACTGGTGGTTCATGGCACCGATAACAAGGAAGGGAATATCTGGTACTGAACAAGTCTGTACGTATGCGGACAGTACCTCAAAATTTATGAACACGGCGAAACACATGAACGACAATACACCAGACGAAAATATCTTCAAATCGTCAGCTTCTAGCTCTAAAACAACTGGAAGGTCTGAAAATCTGTTCTATAAAGGCCAATACATCTTGGATGTCAGTAAGTTTGGTTTGAACAACTGAAAGCATATAGAGCCTGTTAAGTTTTTAAGAGTATTTTTGGGTATGTGTCTATTTGTTTGGGCAGAAAGTAAAGACTGGTTAAGTAACAAGCGACGTAACAAATATTAACTGAAGAGACCCATTATTCACCCAAATTGTTCAGGGTTTTAGATGGATTCGTCAAACCTTGAGCTGTAGTCAAACCTGGAGCTGTCGTTAAAGCTTAAACTGTTCGGAGTATGGTTAAAAAAATGTCATATGTCGAAGAGCTGAATTGGAAACACTTAGTGCTTATTTCGAAGCAGTCTTCCGAACAGAAAACTATCGAAACGAGTCTTTGTGGTAGTGCGAAAATCAACCATTATTGGTAGGTCCAACATCTGAACCGAGTGTGTGTCTTTCCCTTGAGCACGAAATTGAACCAGAGCCAGAAACTTACTTTTGACATGCCTTCGTATGTAGGTTCTTAATCTTTCTTTCTAAAAACGCTGAGCTTTGCAGTTTTTTTTTTATTATATACCTATTGTGAAAGGTGAGTTTCTATTCGAATCGAATGTTTTAAATGTTTGGACCATAATTATTGCTATTTCATGTCAAGCATAAGGTAGAACTATTCCTATAACATCAAGCCGTTCACACAGCCAATTTGCTTTCAAGCGTTTCCAAAAGAACAGCGATAATAAATTCTCCTCTAAAGGAATATAAATAACATCATCATTGAGCATTCAATCATGCAATTGCAACATTAACCGACCAACTGCCGTTAGATTGCATGAAACTGATAATGTACCATTGGTAGATGTATCTATTCATATTTATGCACATGCGCGCGCGCTCACACATAAAGCATATTATTCTCTGTCCCAATTCCGCGAAGCTCCAAAGACTGTCTACACTCTTGGAATTCTTAATAAAGATTCTCATTTATGGTATGGCATGCAAGTACCATCTACCATCATCCAGCACCACCACTGCCGCAGCAATATGCAGGCAAAGAACATTATTCAAGAACCTTGCCGCTGCTGCATCGCCTCCACATATACCACAGCTCTCTTTACAGTCACCAGAGTGTACGACGCAGCCTAACCTACATTCATCTGTACAAAAATTTCATCACAATTTTGCTGTATTCTTTTACCATGGAAGGTATGGTATAGCATACCACTGCCGCAGCAGCTGTGTGTTTCCACTTGTTTTTTTAATGTTCAATGTTCTAGATAACAACAATACCGGTAAATAAAGTACAGAATAAGAGACGTTAGGACTTTAGGTTGAAAAAAAAAAACACGATTTCGAGCTTTGTTCCGTTGATTTGGAGGAACGTTCCATGCCGAAACCGGAAGAGTGTCAGGCCATAAACCTTCTTTTGACTAATTACGAAACATACGCGATTGTTATTTTACTGTTGCGCCGGTTGCAGCAGCAGCAATGTTGTAAGATCCAGTACGCAGTAGCCATCGAAAGAATTTATCTTTGGGATTTTTTTCGTAGTACTGGTTGTTCAAAGAATTGTTAAGTATTTTTCTTATTTTAGCAGACATTCTTATTCTTGGTGGTGGTTTCTTGCACATCGGGATGTGAATTCAATGAGGTGAGATGACATTGGGCCTATTGATAGCTGTTGTGTTGTGTCATTCGATGGATGCAGAGGGTGTTAAGAAATACCAGAAGGTTTTTCATTTAGACAGTGACCTACTGATTATTAAAGAGGTCTTAGAGATCCTATCCCAAAAGGGGTTTGGACGTAGCCCGATGTCACTAAAGCTGCCACTTTTAATGTCAAATTTCAACATGCCGATGTCATGATGTCGTAATCATTTGCCCTAAATTTGTCACTACGTGTGCCTGTCAAGGGTCTGTTCACGCGGGCTTTCGCAGCGAACTCTCACAAAAGGCACACGAAAGACCATAGAATGGCCGACATTCTGACGTGGGTATATCAAAATGTGCCACGAAAAATGACACGTATAATCAAAGCTCAATATTTTTCAAGTATTTCTGGTATTCTATTCAAATTTTTAATTATTTAAATTTAGCTTCAAAAACGCCTCTAAAAAGTGGGCGTTTTGAGAATCTTGTATCTATTTATAGCCTGCTGGTTTGAGGTTGACATGTCGAATCGATAGTCGAAAAAGAGTTCTCTATGTTTTGACTGCACAAGCGTACATTTGGCAAAACGTCGGGCTTATCATTGAAAGAGTTCCGTAGTCAATCTTATTAGGCGGAGGCCGTTTTTTTTGGTGTGAAGTGGGGTCGAACATAAATGAGCTGTTGACAATATTTAAAGAACTATATAACTCGGTATACCCCAAACTGAATTGTTAGAGAGACACTCTGAAGAACGTTGCTCCTCCAGTTGATATTTTTATACAGAATAAGACTGGGGTCTGGGTGCGGAGGGACTTCTATAAAATGGAAAATATCAGGTAGCATTTCTAGGAAGTCAAGCTGCATTTATGAAGAGCTATATGGAAATCTATTGGCCATGTGTTAATTTGAGAAAAAAGTCTAAGTGACAGTTGAAGCATGCTTAGCACCTTAACTTGGTCGCAAGACTAGCTTTTAAGAGACTAGTTTGGGTTCTACATACATATCTAGAGAAACGTATTTACTGATAAAAATGTAAGACGAGGCTTAGAGAAGATTTTCAAAGCCTCCGAACCTACACTGGGCTTTTCAAATATCTAGAGGTCCACTGACAATCAGTTTTCTAGTTAATACAGCCATCGTTAGCGCAAATCGTCTGTAGGAATTATGCGACTTTTCTTCAGTGCTTGGATGAAGCGAATCTATGGCCTAAAAGTTATACAAAGACGTCAAAGACGTATATTAGAATGCTTGATGTTCGACTGGTCCGTATACCATTTTCAGTAGCAGACTTGCCCGTAAGAGTACACAATCGCCACTATAAGAAATATAGGAGAAAACGCCAGAACTATATAAATCGATAGCTACCGCCTTCCTTCCAATTTTAAAGCCGATATATCAGCACTTGTAGAAATGCATTATATAGAGCCATGTCTAGTTTGGGAAGGCATTTCCTTCTGGGTTTCGGGTAAACACCAGACACCAATCTTATCGAATGCTAGATTGACAATACTAGAGGCACGTTTCTTTAGCGGATGACACCAGCAGAAGCTGCGCGTTTATGAATATAAGACGCAGACGCAGCGCAGTGAATAAAGATGACGATGAGACCAAAATACGTTATAAACATCTGCCAGTCGATCGCAATGTTACGCTCAACAGTCAAGGGCTATAGTAAGGGACTTTGTCTACACCACAGGTCTGTGTCTGTTATCACATCTAAAAATGACATCGCATCAGATATTAACCGAAAACGAAGCTCTTATGAATTTTCAATCTTCAAAAGCACATCACAAGGCATAAATGTGAATGAAGCGATTTGTCAGCATAAGTATGGCTGGCGTGCACAAATGCATTACTACTAAAACTTTTTTTAATCCCCATTCCAAATTCTAGGACATCATATTGTCCACGAATTGTACTACATTTTGCACATAAAATTATCTATTTATGGTAAAGGTTAAAAAATGAAATTAACCATTAGCGTTCTTTGGAAAATGAGTGGTCGAAATATAGATCACATAAAATCATATTAAGCCTCAACCTTAAATAATTTTGTAATTGTAATAATTTTTTTTCTATATTACAAGGCGGTGTTATATTTATTTTTATTATTTATTATATTCTTAATATATGAATATTAATACTAAAAATAATATCCAAACAATGAGGTGGTAAAATTTAGCCCAGACTTAAAAATAAAATTATTAATTATACCGCACAATGTCGATTGATATAGTAAATTATTGTCGCCCGCTGCCGTATTAGTTGATTGGACTTGATTGGAGGTTTCTTGTGCGACTGGCCATTGGCAACGTGTTTACTCGATCTCGACGTTTATAGTTGCACACAGCCTGTGTGACCAATATAGCATATTTACTGCTAAATTTAGTAGGATGATTATATTTTCTTTTTTTCAAATCATGTCAGCATTTTTTTAGCATTATTTCATGCTGCAGCAAGATTTTGGTTAAGCCATATTATGAATTGAAATAATAAAATTCAATCAAAGCAGACGAATCTTAGTGTGAACAAGCCATTACAATTCTCATTTGACAGTGAACATTGAACACAGCCATTCAACGAATTCAGCAAGCTTCAGCTTGAAACAAATTGTTATTATCCACGTGAAGAACAAAAAGATATGTGCGATTTTTTTGAGGAGGATTTAAACGAAGCCCAACAATATCAATTTATGTAAAAGACAATAATAATAAAATCTATTTTTATCCAACCATCAAAAACTGAACTTAATTGAATTAAAATATTTTTTTGTGTAATAAATAGTAGTCGTCACGAAGTGATTTTTATTTAATTATATTTATGTAAAATATATCTTATTTTTCATGAAAAACTGTTTTTTTTTTTTTGTTAATTTAGGTTTTAATTTCAAAAATAATATTAAGCATGATTTTTAGCACTTTTTTATATAAGAAGAAAACGTGCTACAATTCTGAGCTTAGCATGATTTCAAATATTGGTCACATTACGTCACAGGCACCAATTTTTTATTTAATTTGCTTAAATAGCAGGTATGCATTCGGAAGTTCACACTATATCAAATTTTACACGTAAACTTACCTTACACTTAATTTTACCTACACCTTTCCCTTTTAGTGACTAAAAATGGACTTGCATAATATATTTTGTCTTAAATGCAATAATTTCCTTCAACGTTGACTCTATTCGCACCTATTTACAGCCGCTTGACGTAACTCCTAAAACAATCGAGATAGCCAACTCCCTCTCCACACTTGACTGCAGAGTTACACGTTAAAAAAAAAATGCGCATATTTGACAGAATTTATCCGAAAATAATACCCCCTCTGAACAATAACCTAATCCGGTGTTACTCGTTTTGTTTGGCGAAATTTACAGGATTTCAAAAAAAGGAAGCAAAACAAAAAATGCCATGCCCAGCAAAGCGGAACTAATTTCAATCGCAGTTCCAATAAAAGGCTCCTTCTAAAAAGAAAATCAAATCAGAATGTTTTTTATCATTCATTTTTGCGTTGGTGTTTTTCGTCCTGCGGACATTTTATTCCCCTGTTTGATCTATGAAGGTTGGATATTGGTCTCGGAAAATATCCATAGATTTACCCACACTTTTCAAAACGAACGCTGAACGTAGGACTGGCATGAGCAACAACAGACAACCCAATCACACACCTTATATCGATTACACCTGAGTCGATTTCCACCTGGTGCTCGCTCATCATCACATCGTGTACAATATGTAGACACACGAACAAATTATACGCAACCCAACGAAAAAAATAGAAAAACAAAATCAAATCCTGTCAAGAGCGGATTATACTTAAGCACTTGCACCATTTTGAGGGGTGTTATTCATTATTTGCTCGCTCGAATGAATAAGAAAAATAACGCGATCCTCTGAGCAACGCCGACGCCCGCCGCCCGCCGAATTTGAGTATTGTTCCTCGCATCGGTGCGTTCCCTAAACTGGTGATGTAAACAGAAATTTCCCAGCAAAAAAAAAAGGTGAGTCCTTCATTGTCTGGCCCATCGATTAAGGTGGATGCTATGGGAATCGGAATCGAGTTGCATCTATTTTGGATTGGGATTGGGATATCCCCCAATAAATCTACACGATGCGGAAAACTGCCACACAGGCGAGAGCGATTTAATTGAAGATTACTACTTCAATCAGAAATAGGCGCAGAGGATGAGGGTTTCATGGTGTACTCAAGGACTATCAATCAATATTGCATTGTGTGTGTGTTAGTTTGTGTGCATCTGTAAAACTGTGATTGAAATTTGAAATTGAAAGAGAGTGAAACAACTTTGACTTCCGCTTCCTGTAATTGAAGGATTGAATTGCTCGCAATATATGCACAAAGACTACCTACTGCCGCAGAAGAAATGTATTTCTGAGATGAGATGAAAGTACGTTAGCCTGAGACTGAGTCTCTGCCTTGGTGGGTTTAACTATTCAGTTTTCCAGTACAATTTGTCTTTCCAAATAATAAGTGAATCCTTGAATTGTAGTTTGTCCTAAAACTCGGGGGTTGTAGTTTGTATGAATTAATTTGTCAGATGAATCGAAATAAGGTTGTCTTTTTTGAAAATTGTCTGCAGTTGCTGATGAATTTCGAACTCGTTACTTTTTTTTTAAGTTTAGGGGTTCTTTAAGAAGTAAGTTTGTCAAACTGGCATCATCATAATGACAGCTGACAGCTAACAGTTGACAAATATGGAGATCGGCCTTGCTTGCGCGCCATTCCTAACAGCCTTTGCGTTGAAGTCTTGGGCAACAACCACTGAGTGCTGTCCTTGGGCGTTGGCTACAGTGTCACCCAGCAGCTGCACGTATTTCGTGGGTTAAGAGTAGATGTCAACTTCAAGTGGAAGTTGATATCATTGAGTACGAAGTACGTCGTTTGCCGGACAACCAACTGCAGAGCTATATCACTGCATTCCTGGAGTTACTCTTCCCTTAACAAGCATCCAAAGTTTGGTAGGGCTCACATAATAAGGGAATGTTCACTATATCTACCCGTTTTTACTAAACTAGAACTTCTTTTAGCGCACGCGAATTTGACAGTTCTACAATTTCAAAATTTTCAATTCAATTTAAGAAGGGGGTAACCTTTTCAATATTATATCTGTCCGCAACTAAATCACTGAGCGCTGTGCCCCATAAGCCATCCTCGATTTTAGGACGTCTTTCTTTGGAACAGTGATTGAATCGCATCGCCCGTTTTGTTCTTGGTGCTGGCACTTTGCCAAATAAGTTGTTTAATTTTGTATACTCATACTTGCCTAGGATCAACTTCAAAGTGGACGAATATACAACAAATTGATCACTCCGCTCTTTTGAATGCATTCAAAAAAAAATCCAAGGAACACAAAACCGCAGTTGCAATTCTACAAAACCCTTAAGTCACCATATCTACAGCAGGTCATAAGAATGATGAATGATGATGATGGCTCAAAAAGCCATGAGGAGTCGTAGACCATCCTTCACCTCTTGTCAGGATTTCCCCCTAGAACAAAAACTCCATCTGTGGGCTTAATTTTATACAAATATAAATAGGCGAAGGGAAATAGTTAAGAAGCACTTTTATCTACTGCTTTAAACACAACATATTTGCTTGATTTTTTTGTTGGGAAGCTTGTGCAGAAATGCAATGCTGTGTATTGATCTTAACGATTTGACGTTTGCGGATAAAAGCCTCCTACGCCTTATAAGAATCTCAAACTATTACAGCAACTATGGGAAAAACGTCTTCCAAAATCACAATCAAAAAGGGACCCTATAAATTTTTCGATTTTCTGCTGACACCCATATTTCAACTTAACCCACATCGATCTCTCTCTCTCCCTCTCTCTCTCATCAGAATTCTTACAATTCCCTGTTAATGTCGCAGCGTATAACACCACGAAACGACAACATACTGGGTGAGAACTGTAAAAAGTTAGCATTTCAAAATGCCAACAGTAAACGATTTTTAATTCTTATTCACGTTCTGGGTGATTACTCAACGAGCCAAGAAATGTAATGTGATAATTTGTATGAATGGCACAAGACGCGATTGACCTCAATCAGTCTGACAACCGACAACCGACAACCGAAAAGCACGGTAAGGCGATGTGCATGAAATGGCACCTTCAACAATTGCACACACGTTCATACATCAGCCACCACCAGCATAAGACACTCGAAAAAGGCAGAAAAGAAATATCGCAAACATTCCTTCCACCGATGATACTCGAATGAACATGATCAATAACCCAGCTATCGCCGGTCGTCAGTCAAATTTTCAACATCACCAGATTAATTGCTTCCAATAGCCCCGACAGCCGACGATCGCAGTCGAACTCACCATTCGGCAAAAGAAATTCTAACGAGTATGCAAATGAAGAGAAATTACAATCCGCACATACAAAGCCACGAGTAGTTGGATACCTTTGTGACAAGTGCGTGTGACAAGTCAGAAGAATTCGAAAACAGAAACAACCCAAGCCTTCCCCCAGAGAATGCGCCATCTACTCGTATGTACACCTCCTCTGGTACTCCGACTCCCAAAAGTGTTCAGCGGAAAGCAGCAGCATATGAAAGGAATTTCCAATTCCATTTCCAATTCAAAAAGGTCCCTGGACGAAAGGTGGCAAGCGGGGCGCGCCAAGACAACCATCAGCTACCATCAGCACCGCCATGTTCGTTCACTCATAACTGTATAGTTTGTAGGTGACGTAATTACCGCTAGAGTTCGTCGTACGGTAAAATAAAAATGAAAAAACACAGCAGAGGACACAGAATTATGAGCCAGAGGAAGAGGATGTGACAGAGACTCTTCGAGAGAGCCAGCCGCTCAGCAGAGTAATATGTTTCATGTTTGCAATTGGCAGAAAAGTAACGAAAGTCGAGGCAAAAGAAACGCCAACAAGAACGTTCCTCTTCGACGGGCTTGTGTGGGCCAAGTGGGTTGAAGAAGGAGTTCCGGGAACACAGCCCCACTGCTTGTACACTACCGCAAGCAACAGAAGTAAGCACAAAGCAAAACGAATGTTAATGTGCCAAAAGCATGAGCAAAAGTAGAACGCCGCGTCAATAAACAGTAAAAAAATCAGCAAAACCCGTAACAGCACACATAGAAAGGCGACAGAGCCAAGAACAACAAAACCGTCTGTAAAAGTGGTAAAAGAGGTGAATAGCCAATAAATGGACGTGCTATGGAAAAACTGTTTTATCTGCGCCAAACCATATGCACTTCGCTGTCGGCTGACTGTTTAGTTTCAGACGAATGTTTGTCATCGCCGTCGTCGTCGCTCCCCCCAGTGACCCCAAGAGGAAAATCAATTTTCGGATTCACTGTGCCCAGGCACATCTTCCGCGGCAGTAAAAGAGCCCACAATAAGGTCTCCTCACTGCATAGGCACCTACCTGCTGGCAGTGATTGTCAGTGCATTTCACTGATTGTTCACTGCAATCGCTTTATGACCCGACAAAGTAATTACCTCGCTTACTTAGGCATTCTTAGAGAGAGAAGAATGTAATTTTACGACAAAGACCTATTTACGGTCTTGCGCTGCTCCTGTGAAATGAATCGGCACTTTTGTGCGAAAAGCTATGCTCGCAGCTAGCCAAGCCTAAGAAGCATAAAATATTATTTCCTCGTGGTTGTAGTCGGTTTAACGCCCAAGACGTGACAGCGATAGGGATCTCCTGGCAGGAGGGTGATTTATTTGCACCGGGCCCAGTCCTATATAGCTTTCACATTGATGCGCCATACTTCGTGGAGGTTAGAGGCGCGTTCGCTTTGGCTTTCTGCGGTCCTTGTTGTTGCTGGAGAGTGCATTAAACAAATTGAGATGTTGGCTATAAAACTGAAGACCCCATTTTGGGGATAAGTCGTTTGTTTTGATGGAAAGTTCTGAAGGGTTAGGTATATTTATTTGCCGGGTACGAACTAATGTGCGAGCGTGAATGTGATTTGTTCTGAGAGGTTGTGGTTGCTGGAAAATTTGCTGTAAATAAATGCGGCCTAAATCATTTTTAACCTTCACAATAAATATTTTGTAGGTTACAATGGGTAATTTTATACGAAAAAAGTTGCCATTGTGAGTTCGTAAAACACTACTGGAAATTAAAAATGATTATTGGTATCGCGCATTGTCTGAAAGGGTTTACAAACTGTGGAGTGCCAGGGATTGGAGATTGTAAAAATATATACATAAAAGGTAAAGGTAGGTACCTATGGAAAACTGTTGGGAACGATGAATGCCAAGATGTCTCTCTAGACACAAGTATTGGTAGGAATCGATGTCTGGTAGGTAGTCCACCATAAATGTTTGGCAAAAAATCAACTTATGAGAGCTGCCCTGACAGAGTTTAAGGCAAGTTTTGTGGAGACTCATCCAAGGTATTGAGTGAATTTCCTAACTTTAAATTTAATTTAAATGACGTTCTTCAGCTAGGTTCACAGTCAAGCTGGGTTCCCTAACAAGTCTATGCAGTTGCCGAGAGGTGGTTGAGATACCCTTTTTACCGAGGGTGGCATCTTACTTATAATTTGACCTCAACATATGAGCCTTTGAAGTAGACACAGTCCTTGACATCAGTGGCGCACTCCAAGTTGGTTGAGGTGTCTTGTACGGTTCGCAGATCGTGGAGTTCGCTGTTAAGTCCTCCCGTCAAAGCTTATGGGAGCGAAAACCTCTTGAAGACTTTTGCGACCAATGATGTCTTCATCAGACCTCGGTAACAACAATACCTCAGCGTTATAGAGCTCTAGAAAAAGAAAAACTGGGAAACATTACTTTCAGTTCTGAAAATATCACCATGTAGCTATGAATAATTTTTTTGTTTTTTTTTAAGGCCTTAAGGAAGCTATCAACCCTCATTGGAATGTTGCCATTGTCAGTGTATTTCAACGGAGATAGCTGAGGTGTTGACTGACAAAATAGATATACAAGGGCTGTACGGCCTTGCGCCATTTTATTTTTGCTCATTTTTATCTTTCATGACAGTTGTACTCTCGAAGGTATGTCAGACGTTCGCGAGAGGTGGCGCAGTGGAAAATGCGTGGGTAACTATGAATAAATTTATCTAGAAAATATCGACATTAAGAGACAAATGGGATACTAAAAATGGTTATTGGTACCACCAGACCGTCAAAAACGGTGTTGCCTAGTCTTCTTTTGGCAAGAAGTGCTAAAAGAATCGGAAAGTTAAATAAAACATATTCGAAGGGTGGTCAGAGAAAAATTGCAAATAAATAACGCACGGAACGACACAGACAGTGTTATTCAATTTTCATAAAAAAACAAGTGCAATCCGTCACTTACTTTGGCCAGAAAAAGAGCCCGTCAACATTTGAGACATTTAAATATAACAACAGAACAGTAACGCTATCTAGCTGAAAAACGGAATATAAACTGTTTTAACCACCCACCTGTCATTGCTCCACTGGATGTCGGTCCACCCTCACGTGTTGTGGTCGCCGCTGCCGATGTTATGGTTGTTGACGTATTAGCCACTAGTCCACCGCCAGATTTTGAGTTCCTTAAACCACCACCACCAGCACCAGCACCGCCGCTTGTGGTCACAGCAGTCTTAGGGCTCGCTTTCGAATGATGCGCGTGCTGCTGCTGTTGTTCCTGCTGCTGATGCAGCTGTCCAGCTTGCTGCTGCGCTCGCTGCTGCTGTTGCTGTTGATGACTACTTGTCCCAACAGACGCATCCAAGTTCACATCGACAAACGCGTTCGTCTGCAGGCCAGCGATATCCTTCAAGTCGATCCAACTCGCGCCCACTCGGTCACAGTCCGATATTGGCAAGCTCAACAGGCGCGTATCATTCTCGTCGACTATCTGAAACGATTGTGTCGGTTCGATCTTCACGATGATCGGTGGCGTGCAGCCCAGATCTGTCGAGGTTGAAGTGCTCGTTGTTGTGTGCGACTTGGCGACGAGTTCACCCCCTCTAACGTCAAATTTCAGAACGGCACTGCATTTGTCTGTCTGTTGTGATTGGTGTTGCTGCTGGGGCCTGTGTTGCTGCTGGCTGACGCTATACAAACGCGTCGAGCTTGCTGCTAGTGGTGGCGAGGTAGCCTTATTCGCGGTGCTCACTGCTGCACTGGCTTGCGTGGCCGTCGGCGGTATTGGAATTATCGATATCGAGGGAATTTTATTTCGAAAATTCGCAGCAGTTTTCAACGCCGCCGCTGACTGATGGCAAATTTGTATTTCGTCCGTGACTAGGCTGGCTGTAACAGTTGATGTATGCGGTGACGATGGAGTCGACGAGGAGGACGACGAAGACGATGATGATGACGACGACAACGACGACGACGATGACGACGACGCGGACGAATGTGTTTTACGAGAAGTCGCCACTTTGTTAAGTGTTCACTAATTCAGTCACAAGTTTAATTTTCCAGTCGAACAAATTTCCTCACACAATATCCACCAGTAAACAATTACTTAAGACGTCTCACCCCACAGAGCTTTCCACGCTTCCAGGATGCTATATCGAATAGAACACTTCCTACTTGCAGATGTGCTTAAGAAATCGTGTCATTACCGCGTACCAACACCAACACCAACAATAACAAGGTATATGTCACACTGAACTAGTATTCTGTGCACCACACTACAGCTGGGACATGAACCAATTTTCGCTACACTGGAAGTGGAAGAGCGGAAGTGGGTGGTTTGGGGAAGGGGACAGCTTTTCGTCTTTTTTTTGGTTGTTTTTCTCTCAACAATATGCAGTTTTCTTTTTACTTAATATTTAAAAAATTTTAATTACGATTTTTGTGCGAAGATTATGATTTTTCTTATACAAGTTTTGAGTTGAGTAGAAAAATTTGTAAAATTATATAAGGAAAAGTCCGATTAGTATACGTTTTAGGGGAGCAGGGATAATATGCGACGAATCTATTCAAATTCAACTACAATTGGTATTTCTATGTTTAATTTTACTCAGCGCAAAGGTAAAAGGTAAACAATTTGCTTATTCGAATTGTTTGTTTATAAATAAATTAACACACAGATGCACGACATTTAAATAAGAGAAAAATCAGCCTTTTTAGTTAATTTCTTTTCTTGTTGTTAAATATTTTCCCGTGTTTAAGTTTTTTTTTTTTAATATTTTCTCCAAATTTAATTCGAAGACGGGGTTTTTTTTGGGAAAAAAAGTTTGTTTTTATGGTAAAAAAACGGCACAAAAATTCAGTCGAGGATTATATATTAAATTTAAATTTAAGTCGGTTAGCGTTCGCGATAAAATATTGCTCTGTGATTTGTCGCCGAAGGAATAGTGTAAAATTGAATTTCTTATCGAAGTTAATTCCACCTTACACACCACCACCACACAACCGAAAGACCAAGTCACCGCAGAAGGTATGGAGCGAGCTAGAAGCGAATAAGGAAATGCAGTGCGCACTGGATGCGATATAGGGATTTTCTTTTTCTCTCGTGGTATTGTCAGGATAATGATTATAGCAGGAACAACGACAGCGATAAAAGTAATGGCGTTTTGAAAGACGACGATGACGACATTTCGGATACGATGAACGCGATTGTTGCTGATGGTGTCTGGATGAAATGCATTTCACGAATTTTCCGGATTGATCGATAGACTTTACTTGAATAGTTTGTGCTTGGAAAATACACTTTTATGCCGAAGAAAAACCACAACAAAAAAACTTGATGATTGAAAACACGAATGGCGGATTTTCAGTACGCTCTCTCTCTCGCGGTCGCTGTGTATCCTCTCCCCGGTTGATTTCAGTCAGTCGGTCGGTGGATTTGGAAGGAATAGAATTTTCCAGGGGACATAGAAAAATTTCCCAAACGAAATTGGAATATGGAACAGTGGGTAGATGAGGGGAGGGGTTGCTTGCAGCGTGCACATACAAATGTGGAATTTTGGAAAGACACTCAGGAATGTCTGACGCGTTGTGTTCGAGAGTCCTGCGCATTTGGCCATTAGGATTGGCTTGCATTCGCGCGATGTGTTTGTGTTTTCAGGTTCAGGGTAAATTCTGTTCGAATGATGGTGGGGGTTTGGTGGGGTGGTTTTTCCAACATTGGAAACGAGCAAAACTATACAATGCGAATGACAATGATAGTGCAATGCTGCGCGAAAGGGAGTAAAGTTCGTGGATGACACGATGTGAAAGGGGTGGGTGGCGGTGAGGGTGCTTTTCTAAGCAGAAATGTGTGTATCCCCTGAATGTGAAGCATCTGAGAATCGATTTTGTTTGGGCTGTCGACCAGCTGATTTAGAAACTGTGAGCGCATTTCTTTGGAGATGGTTTCTCGAATTAAAGGGGATGCATATGATGGGCGTGGGAAAAGGCATTAATATTTAATGTCCGAGCACGTGGATCTATTTGAGGGAATGTTTTCCTTTTTATAGTCGACTCTTATGCGAGGAAGTGAACTGTGATTGCTGGTTTGATGAATTATGCGAAAATGCACAAATTGCGTTGGGAATAAGAAATTAGACATGTGCTACGTGTAGCATAGTCTATGCGCTGTAGTAATATATTAATTGAAATGGCTTTCATAAATCATGCGTTGTAGCTATCGAATTTTCTAAGGATGTGGGTAGATCGAAAAGTACAAAGATTTGTGAATGAATGCCGGGATAAAGTTGACTGTAATACGGTTTCAGCAGCCAACTTCGAGCTGGTTGATAGGCTCAGGACTGCAATGTTGTAGAAACATTCCCAACGGACGTTATGAGCCCTGCTGTAAGTAGATCTGCTACATGGCGGCTCATTTCGATTTTTAATTTGAAGTTTTGTAGGTCTTGAGGGTTCTTGGACATTTTACAAAAAATTATTTGGTTTAAAAATGTGAAAACTAATTTTAAGGAGTTTTATCAATAAAAAACAACATTTTATAATTTAAAAGTAAAATAAAATACAACTATCTTTCTGCAACGCTACATTTACTTATATTTATTTCTTTTTTATTTTGATGGCGGTTTCGCAACCTCATGAGCACAAGAGAAGCCACGAACACTACAAGACCCCCAACGCATTTGTTGAGTGTATTGACTTAAATATATGCTCCCAGAACCTTCCTTAAAACAGAGTTAACATATCCTACGCATTTGATAAAATAAAATCTGCTTTGAATTTATTATAGCTCAGTCTCTGGACGGAGCAAAATTACGAGGGATAGCCCAAAATACCTTCTCGAAGAAGCATTGCCCAAAAACGGTATCAAACATTGTTTTCATTTAGACTTTGAATAATAAGAGAAGATAAATAAATAAATGAAACGTATGTTTATTGGAATATATTAAAAAATCCAAACAGGAAAATAGTTTTTTTGTTATAATTAAAGAAAGAAAGCCGAAGAAAAAAATATATACTACAGGCAGAAGAACTTGAGGAATATTTTATTGAAGTTTACATCAAAATCAGTTTAGTAGTTTACGAGTTTATCCCAATAAAAAATATATATGAGCTCTCTTTTATTAATAGCAAACTAGGAAACCCGCGCCTGGTTTGCTAGGAATTTAAATGCGCTAAACAATAATTTGCTAAATAAGAAATTATGTACTTTAAAAAAAGTAGCATAAAACCTGCACATATTTACTTCATACATTTAAAAATAAAGATATTGTTAAATCGGTGCAATAGTTCGTAAGAGTCTTGCAGACACACAATTTTTTTATTCAGTTTTTCATTTGTAGATTTAGGGCTAACATCGGTAGATTTAATTCATCAGTGGTCTGTGATTGGCAAGCCTCCATTTTGGGAATTACAAACTACGAGCTGTCAAAATTTAAGACACACGTAGTCTTGGATAGCTTTGGAGTCACTCATCGCAGTCGAGTAAGTTGGCAATTTTTAACTTTTTATGCGGACCGTGTGAAAGACAAAGATTTCGTAAGTAATAAATTTTGGCAGAGCTACTCAACATAACGAAAGCTTACAAATCTAGTTTGCCCTCAATGCACATCACCTATAACTTAGAAAGGCGAAAATGTATTTTTTAAACTCCTGAGTGGAAGGGACCTAGCGAAGGCCGGTTAGAAAAGCCATATATTCCGAAAATTATATTCTCGGATTCTCGCCAGACGTTCGCAAGCAATAGGAGAGTGGGACAGCTTTAAGATAAAATTATTGTAGGCTCTCATATTCAGAATACGCATACATATTTTCATACCGAATTTAAAAAAAAAAACACCTTAATTTAGGTATTTTTATGTTTTTTTTTTAATATAATCTCAAAAGTCAGCTCTAGGAAGTCCAACCAGAAACTATTATGTAAAAGTACACTCCCTCATAAATATGAAATTATATTCATTTTATGTAGGTATCATATTCAAATGCCCTTACACCTCTGTTTGGTATTTGGTATGTCCATTACCATTACATTATGAAAGAAACCACCGTAATCGATACTCTTTGCGTGTTTTCACATATGTCTCATAACTGGGGAAACACCCATCATGTGGAGTGCGACAGCTTTAATAAGCAGCACAATAACTATGATACCCAATGCCTATCCCCCTTAAATATTAATTGCCCTTTCGAAAGCCCGCCTTAAGCTTATCGATTTTAATCGTTTTCATATTCATATTTCAGCCACCCTTCAAGCAAACCCATGCTAGCCCCTAACAAGAACTACCACCCAACATACAAAACTCATCCAAACCGACAAACAAAACAAGCCCTCAACCCCCCCATTTAATAAGAATACAACACAACACATCAAAACTGTCAATGCATTCGAAAAACCATTGCGTGCAGGATCATATGGCTCTGCATAATAATTCCCAGATATACAAAACAATGCGCACGCACTAGAAGTGTTTTCCCCGCACTCAGCGCTCCCCATTGCCACCAACAACCATCCCCTATTGTTTTATCCTCAGCCACACATAAAAAATTCACAAGGAAAATTAATACATTTATAGGGTTCTCCCTAGCGTAATGGGTATTGTTGTCGGGGATTCTACAGGGAAAGAAGAAGAGGAAAAAAAAAATTATATTAGGGCGAGGGAAGCCCCATTGAAAGCGGAAAAATCTAACAACTGTGTGGCACAATTTCGGCACGACTTCCAGCCGGAATATAGGACTGGTTTATTGGAAAATGGAGTAGTAGGAAAATGCCAAGTGCAGTCCGCTGGAAGCCGGGAACGAGGAGTATGAGTTCACTGAAAATGGGTCGAATTATGTAACGGAATGGTTGAGGACTTCCAGTGGAGAAGAGCAGACAGGACTGCTATGCCACTGCCACTGGGAGAGCGGGAGCTTTTCAACGCGGGTGCCAGACTGGACAAAAAGCCCTCAAACTTCCGGTGGGTTGTGACATTCAGTAGACACCGAATTGTGTACTGAATGATGAAGTTTTCGAGAAAAGCTCTCTAAGGCCATCCCTGGCTGAGGTACTTGCATCTGTTTCCTCATAACTCCCGACCGTAACCGAAACAGCTCGTACTCGTAGTATTGCAAAACAAATCGGTTGGCTGTAACAACTAACACGCAAATATCGAACAATCCATCCTTGAACACCTTGAATTAATCGAATTAATCATTTATTACCAAACACTCTTGGCAAAGTCATTACAACGCGAATGCTAGCCAGCGGGGAGTGAGCGCAACGTTCAATAACACTAACTGGCCCACGACGGCCACCATCAAAAGCGCTTCCAATAGCGTAATGCCAGCAATGATTGCCAACCGAAGACGTACCAGTCCAGGCAGCCTTAACGAGCCTAGATGAAGAGAACCAGCGACCGCCACGACCAGCACGAAACCAATTTACCAAAACAAGTACCAAGAATGATACGGTAACCATGATTCCCGAGACTTGATTCTTGATAATAGCCTGAAAGTCCCGTAACTTAGTCCCACTTTTTCGCCAGCAAACATGAGAAATGCAACGCCAGCAAACACACACATACACACTTCCCTGCAAGAAGGCATGCAACATGTACTCGGTATAGAATGAGGTGGCCGCGGAGCGCGTGGAAAAGTCTGCAAACAGCAATAGCCGCAGTCGCAGGCAAGAGCATGTTTGGTAATAGAGTTGGAAACATGCTCCGTACTTTTCATCGATTCATTTATTAACTTAGCCTTGTTGTTTCAATTGACTTGGCATGACACACATGGCTTCGAGCGCAGCAATGCCCAGAGCGATGCGCACTTTAGCCACTTGTGTGTGTCGCGCAGAAATGCTCCTCGCTCCTCGCTCTGCTCATACATTCCGCTCCCTTTTGTGTGTGTTTTGGCTGTTAGTACACCGACCGAACCAGTGTTTAAGTGCAACGATGCGACACAACAGCAACAGGCTGAAGAAGTACACCGTATACATACGACACGAACGAAGAAGAAGTATCTGCAACAACATTCCTCAAATTGTGACTTTTGCACTTCCAAGAAAGTTTAAGAACGGTAACTACATTGCCTTCGTCTGGGCTATGGCTCTGGCTCTGGGGGCCGGCGCAAGAGAAAAGTCTGTAATTTGTGGAAATTGTGTTGTTGCTCTGCTGCTATAGGATGCGTGTCTGGTAATGTGTGTGAGAAACGCATTTGCTGCGAGGCAAACTGTCTTCTTTACGTTTTGCACAACTCTTTCCGGAAAAAGAAAGACATGCGACTCCGAAATCGGAGCGATAATTGCATGGAAATATGGCTGGCTTTTCATAATGCGGCATCCAGTACCAGTTGCCGAAGGGCATCACTACGCACGGTAAAATTAATTGGAAGGAAATTCTGACGATAGTTTGAAATTTATAATTTAATGTGATTCTAGAAGTTCCAGGTCGTAACGGAGGACATTTTACCTAGATTCATACTGTGATGGCGCCAGTAGTCAGCTTTTGAAAGCAGTGCCGTAGCCAGGGCGGGGGCAGATTCCGCAATCGCCGGGACGATATCGTTTTTGAAACTTTGACGATCATAAGAAGTTTTATTCTGCCCGAATTTGTTTCACCATAGTCAGCTTTCATTGCATTTGTGGAAAATGAATTGGATTAAGGTCTCAAACTCGTAATTTTGGCAGTTGCTACTTTTGGAGGTCTATCGTTTCGACGATAATCGTCTGAAAAATTACAGAATGAGTGTCTAGGATTTTGTTTCCAGGATTTATAGATTTTTATTAGTTTTTAAATCGTGTGTACTTAAACGAACATACTTAAATTATTTTTTACAAAAATTTATTGAAAGCAGAAGACGTCTTAATTTTTTTTAACATGAGGTCAATCACCTTATCTGGATCGACATTAATATTCAACTGAACAGATATTATAGGAAGTGAGCTTAATCATACATTCCCCATAGCGCTTCGGGACCCTGTTTTAATCCTTTTCATAGTTGGGTCTTTTAACACTAGCTGTGGCCACTGCAAGCGGGTACAAAACCGTAAGCAACAAGTTTATACATCTAAAGTAAGACTTGTCACATATATCAAGCAATTTTCAAAACTGCGGTAGAAGGATCAGTCGACGATAGTTTTTCGCGCCAAAGAATGTACTCAGCTTTCACAGCTGACAAGGAAATTACAATATCAAAGTAACACGTTAGCTTTTCCATTTCGTTCACTGCAAGCAAACGCTGGGAGAAGTGCTTGAAACGATGGTAGAACGTCTTCGTTGACCATGAATCTGTCCGTAAGATTTTGAATAAAAGAATCTATGCAAGGAATCAGTATAGACACTCTAAAATAGACTTCAGTAGAAGAGGTTTCTGGATTGGAACGCGTTGTATGTTTCAATGAAATTCTTGGAGCTTTTAATTCAACTTTAAATAAGTCTTCGGCAAGTTGGGATGCGGATTGAAATTTTGAAAAGCCTCTGATATTCTTAGAGGAATTCAGAACTTCTTTTGTGTGGTCCAAGATGACTTCCTTGAGGGACTCCAGCATAATATGAAATAGATCTAGCGTAATGATTGTCAAGGCATACTTTCTGAGACCAGCAGTTAAATGAGATGATTTCCATTTAAGCAGATCCAAAGATCTTAAGCTTTTTTCTAATCAACATTTATTGACAGAATCAAAAGCCCTGCTAAAGTCTGTAAAGACAGCATCAACTTGACACCCACTCTCAACAGCATTAGCAACAAAAGACGTAAAGTGAATTAAATTAGTTGTTGGGCAGCGATCACAGACAGAACCATGTTGTAACTCCGATATGAGTTCTTTATTGAGAAACTCTAACCTAATCTTAACAATACACTCAAAAAGCCTTGGAATGACGGAAAGTTTACAGATACCTCTATAATTATAAAAGTTGCACATGGAATTCGTAAACACCAATCAAACCCAACAAAAAAGTGAAAACGCTGTCTACTGGTGCCATTACCCTAAATAAAAAAAATAAATAGATAATTTAATAAACACTTATGAAAGAAATTGCATTCGAATTTCGAAAGGAGAAAAGATTTACGGCTGCCGAATTTAGTATTGCTCTAATTTAATTGCTATTTTTTTTATTTTTGCGCCAACTTCGACCAATTTTCACCAATTTTGTTGTTATTTTATTTGCGATTTATAACTTCACCTAATTCACATCATAAAAAATAAATAAATAGTTGGCGCAACAGGTCCGTAGGGACTCTAGGCCTAGCTTCTCACAATTATTTGTTTTGTATGAGTTTTTCATTTTCGGGACGTATGGAAGGGATCTATAATTTTATGCCGAGTCCAAACGGCCAATTGAGAAGCTCTTTCGTGACAGTTATAGGTGGCGCAGTGAAAAAAACCTTGAGTTGGAGTTTGGGTTTTTTTTCGGGATTTGAAGCTGGGACCCCTCGCTTATTAGTCCAACACACTAACCACTAAACCACTCTTTAAAATTTTATCAATTTTATCAAAAAACATATTTTTAAAGTGTAGTGATTAATATAATAAAATAAATAAATAATTGGCGCAACAGGTCTGTATGGACCCAAGCCTAGCTTCTCACAACCATTCGTCTTGTGTGAGTTTTTATTTTTGGGACGAATGGAAGGGATCTACAATTTTATGCCGAGTCCAAACGGCCAATTGAGAAGCTCTTTCATGACAGTTATACTCTCGGATGTTTGTCAGACGTTCGCGAGAGGTGGCGCAGCGAAAAAAACCTTGAGTTGGAGTTTGGGTTTTTTTTTCGGGATTTGAAGCTGGGACCCCTCGCTTATTAGTCCAACACACTAACCACTAAACCACTCTTTAAAATTTTATCAATTTTATCAAAAAAACATATTTTTAAAGTGTACTGGTGAATATACATTTTTTTTAAAATAATATCACCGCCTATTTCAGTAGAATTACAATACTTAACGAATATTAAGCTTTCGTTTTAAATTATTTAGCTTACAAAAGGTCTGTAAGTGAAATTTGAGACACCTTAGTGGACCCACAGCGAACAATTAATCAGACGAAAAGCCTTTATTTCCGTACAGAAATTAAAGATTCTAATTCTGAAAACATGGACGTTTTTACGTTTTTGTGTCGGAAAACCTTAATATTTGGGAGTGCTTACCTAAAATAAGAAGACAGCGGTCTCTCAGCGGATTAGATGCCTATTGCTATTCACATGTTTCCAATGCTTTTGTTTGTTGTTATGGGGTCCGATTCTTATCAGAGGGCCACGGAACAACAGTGTCCCTCTTCGGGTCGCCTTCCAAGCCTAATTAACTTTTTTAAAATGTATAACTTATTATTAGGAGTGGTAGCAGATGATGGGAATTCGCCTTTATTGAAGGACACTCTTTAAAATACTTTCCTTAGAAAAGCAAACAAAGTGTGAATTTTAAATTGAACACCAACCAAATATTTTTTTTAGAGGTAACTTAGTCACCTTTTTAATTTACAATACTGATACTAAAGTCATCTGTCGATTAAAACATTCCATACCATCTAATACGCTGATAGGAATTTTGAATAAATCGACCAAACAAATAATAAGAACCATAAAATTATTAAAAACTATTTTTTTACTTTTGCAAAGCCAATATCAGAAAGATGGTTTTTAAAAGAAAGTTTCTTAAGCAATTTTCGTATGTAGACAAAATTAAAAATAGTACATTTTTACAGGTTATTCCTTCTGTCTATTTGTTGTTTGTAAGCTTAAATATGTAAGTACCTATTCACGTTATGATAACTATTCCGAAATCATACGATTCATTAAAGGTGTAAAAATATTTGAAAAGGTATAAATGAACAGCTTTTCGAACTATGAACCTTTTACCAAAGAAAGTTTTGCCCAACTTTTGTAGTTTTTAGCTTAGGTTAGGTTAGGTTAAGTATGTGGGTCCGCGTGGAGTATTCCGTGCCGCACCCAGGTCAATATTGACCCATTGTGATGACCATTGGGGGAAAAGGTTGTCCCTGCCCATAATAACCCTGTCTATAGACCTGAATTTAAGTACTCACTGTGCTGTTGCATACAAACCATCCTGTGGATTTGATGAAGCTTAATATCTTGTCTTTATGTATGCTAGAAGACTCGTCTAGGTCGTGGAAGAAGTGTCTCCCTAGGTATCTATGCCTATAGTGTTGGAGACCTGGGCAGCATGACATAGGAAGTGGGTTGTGTCGACTTCCTCGACTGCCTCTACAATGTTCTTGTTCCGTCAAGTGTAATTTCTTCATGTGATACCGTAGAGTGTTGTGCGCCGTTATAATTCCTATGAGGGTGGAAAGAGATATTGTATCCTTTCGCATTAGACTCTCGGTTCTGGCTTTATTTAGGGTTGGCCATTGCATTTTTGTGGTATGACAAGTTTCTAGTGCAGTCCATCTAGCTTAATCTAATTGAATCTTTAAAAGTTGATCGTTTTGTCAAACTGGAAATTGTTTTTGAGTAACCTATACCTAAATCCAATTTCAGTTAGAATAAATTGAACTCCAAAGTTTGACATCAAGTCGCTCACAGACTTTGGATTTTAGGAACAGCTTTGCAGCAGCATCTCCCCTGATTACCTCCGACACGAAATAAATGCTTTCTGTCCTTTCTTCGTTTACTCTTTAGAAATTTTGATTTGATCGTCTACTAGTACTAGCACTTTACAAAATTGTTGAAAAACTATTTTTGTAGGCAAAAAAAACTGGTGTCAATGCCTATTACAGCTGTCATGCGGATTCGTAAAAGGTGTAACTGCACCTCTTAAGAGGCAATTTAAAAGGAGTAAATCTTGTCTCTAGAGAGACAGCAGGGAGTCGTCAAGACTTAAAAAAAACCTAAGCTTTAGGTGCTGAAGGTGGTTTTAGTTTTATATATACACTTCTAAATCCTCTTCTTAATAGAATAGGTGGAAACGCTGACAGACGAATGAAATAATTCTTAGGGACTGCGGCGAGGATTGCACGGGGTGAGATTACAGTTCTATCACGTCTATCTATATTAGAAGCTTCATATTTCCAAAACTCTCTCAACGACGTACCTATTTCCCGATCTACTGTTAACCATCAGATCCATAGAGCTGTTTTAGCCCTAGGTTACATTTCTCGTCAACACGGAGGAATGTCAAGGCAGCTTTAATGCCTTTCTTTCAAAGAGCGCTACTTAAAACCGTCTTATTTTCATTAACATTTAAATTTCCCGATATCTTAAACGCCACTCACCTCTTATTGTGCTCGGCATATTTATATCCCTTAAATACTCCTTATAGTTGTGGTAATCCAATAAAAATGTCACAAAGTTTTGCACAACTCAAAGTTTCACTCAAAACACTCACATAATCACTTTGCTTTCAATTGTAATTCGATTTGCAAAATCACTTACATAATTTTTATTTTTTTAAAGATAACTTTTGCTTATTTTTTTTCTATTTAAAATATTTCACAATCACATTCAAATCTTTTGCCGCTAAATCACTCAATTTAAATGGAATTATAAATTTATCCGTGTGTCAAATCGCATGTCACATGGAGAACAAAAACAAAACGTTAGATTCCCCACAAAAATCTGGCATAATGCCACCCATAAAAACAAAAAAACAAACGAGGCTCAAACGCACTCTACAAGTACACACAACAATCGAATCCCAATCACAGTTAAATTCGAAATCAAAATTGAATCATAATCCGAATCGGAATCACACAAAACAGAACAGAAAATCGACAAAAATCCGACAATAATACACAAAAATCTCCCACAAAAAAGGTATCTGACCTCTCGCCAAGCGGACTATCAGATGCTCACTAAAATGGTACATTTCATTGGTAGGTAAGAACCAACAGAGCAGCTAAACATCATCATCATAATCACCATCGTCGTCATCGTCGTGATCAGAACATGAAACTTCTTTTACTTAGAGACCTACAGACGCAGAAGCAAACACCCAGAAGATGAAAAAAGCCAAAGAGAGGCAGCCGCAGCAGCTCAGACTCCCTTTTCTGGCTTTGTAGGTATTAGCCCGATGGAATTAAAAGACTCCAACGGTTAATCGGTTTTTCTTTTACTTATTTCACAACACAAACGAGCAGTTGTCCCCGCGCGAAAGCGATGTGGTGTGGTCAGCAGGAATCCCAACTATACATCCAAGAGACACAAACATGTCCATACCATATCCATGCAATAACACCGACTCCAACAATCGATTCCGCATTTCCCCATCCCCATCGAGAACACGAAGAAAGCCAAGAACGAGAATCTCTTCCTTATGAGGCACGGCCGATCGAACGCTGCGAATCTGTTGTCTCACTACTTAAGAGCGAGGTAGGAGGATCAGAAACAAATCAAAACAAACAAGCTAGAGTGGTGTGCCATAAAGGGGGTGCGGAAATTCTCACCTTCACAGCGTAGCCAAGTTCAGGAAAGTCAGAACTCAGAACGCCAACGAGTCGCTGAGAGAAAGAATAAACCGTATACCTGAATGCCACCCCCCCACTCTCCCATCCCATCGGCATTGGATTTACCGCAGCAGCAGCTCCATCAGCCATCACCAACAGCAGTAGTCTTAGTCTCAGCAAAACCAGATCCCACTGCACAGATATTTCGCCAGAGCTCCCGAGAGAGTGCTGGGACTCGGTGCCGGCTCTCTATAGAGACGGCTTTTGCCGAAAATATTCATGGGGCCCACCATCACCATCACCCCAATATGGGAAGACGCACCGCACAGCGAAAAGGTGGAAAAGAACTTTGTATAACTTTTACTCGCATCCACTTCCACACCATGGAAAAGATTGTTTGGGCGCGCAGGTAGGGTGAGCGAACTTTGATGACGTCGTCTGCCACTGCCATGATCAAACATCACCAAAGAATGTTACTTCATGGGTTCTAGTGGAGAACAGCATACAAAAACGGATACAGAACCTACGGTACCGAGAGTTTGACATAATATTTTTGTTTGCATTTCGCTCTTTCTATCTTCTCCTCGGTTGTCGTTCTTTTCAAATATCTTTTATGATGTTTGTTTAGTTTTCTTTTTGATTGGCGATCGCACGCCGACAACGATGTTGTGCGGACACCGTCATCGAGTTGTGCTCCCCCTAAGCACTAATGGCCGTCGATGTGGGGACGAGCACGGGGAGCGCTAGACGCTTGAGGTGCGTGTTGTATATTTGTTAAGAAAATAGTTGCTGGTCGTCCTATGCAGTAAGTGGTTTCGAGTGAGCACAGCATTACTTTCAGGGATACGCATTGCTTGGATGGGGCTGGGGGAATGATCAACAAAGATGCCTATGAATGTGAGTGGATACAAAGATGCTTGGAAGAGAAAGAGTAGGTACTTAAGACTTGGGAGGAAATCACGTGGATGCATGCTGAGCGCTGACCTACTTTTAGCGACAGTTTTCCGCCCATTTTTGTTGTTGTTTGGCGCTAAACTTGGAGATGATTACAAAGCGTTTTATAAAGGGTTGGCTATGCTATTTTGATATTAACAATTTTGTCAAAAATGCTGCAAAATGTCCCGAACGCACATTTAATAATATCTATCAAATTTCAATAGTCGTCTATGATTTTTGAGTTATTTTTTGGGTGGCCTTTAAAGATCTGATATCTGACAAATCAGACGATGTGCAAAGGATCTAAATTCGAGAGAAAGCCACAGATGTCTATCTGGCATACAATAGAACTTTGACATGATAATTGGAGCCAACAAAAAACTGACTGTAGCTAGTTATAGAGTAACTTGTACGACCTTTGTTATATTGGAACTTCCGAATAGTTCTTGGCGCAAGGAGTTTCGAACCACAGGTTGGATATTCAAACAAGTTTCTGACGACAGACGGCACTTGACCAAGATTACAACTTTTCAATTCCACAGTTCCACAAACGGAGATCCAACTACTTGTCAAAGAGGCACCTGACCATACAGTTTGCCCTAAATATAAATGTCGGAGGTACAAAATTATTAATCGAAAAAAATGAGGGCAACAGGCTATAGTCCTCGGTCTTCTGTATACTTACTTACTTACTTACGGTAGCGCTACAGTCCCAGGTGGACGTGGTCCTCAACCAACAAGCGAGCTCGCACGCTATTTAGTCATCTGTTTCCAGTTACGCATGTTAAGTTTGTTATGGTCGCCTTCCACTTGCGTGAGTCCACTGAGTCGCGGTCTTTCTCTACTCGGGTCTCGAAGATCTTTCAGACCGTAGTATTCTGTTCATTCGATCTTCTGAATAAACAAGGTAAATTTTCAAAAATCGGATTTTATGAAAAAAGATCTTAAATGTTGGTATGTATTGCAAAAAGAGAAATCTCTTGCAAAATTGACAGTTGCCAAGAAACGCGTTAACTGCATAAAGATAGCACTACCTACCCATACTTATGAGAAATAACAGTGGCACTCCGGGAGTGCCGACAAAAGTGAAAACTTGAACAATTACTTGTGTATTTTTTTTCAATCTTCATCAAATATCTTTCTGTGTAGGAAATACGTTTAAATTAAGTGTTTTTTTATTCATTATAAGTACTACAAAAACAAAAATGCCAACTGAGGCTATTTCATACCTTTGAGGCATTATTTCATTACCTTATTTTTTCAAAAAGGTATCTTTTTATAATTTAAATATGTTTTAAATTTTTTTTTTGATTCAACATACTGCCTTTTTGATTTTTTAAACATTCTTAAAGAATAAAAAATTTTCCAAATATAAAATCTACCCTCGGTCTTAAAGAATGTGTTTCCACCTTAAAACTCTGTCCATTTTCCCAACAATTATTCATCTGTCATTCTTTAAAAATAATTCCATTGTTCACTTGCAGTAAGTGGAATGAATTTGGAAACAAATTTGAAAGCTGTTTGTTGTATAAATAAAAATCGTTTTTGTTAATTTTTCTATATTTGTGTTTAGCTTTTGATTTATTGTTCCACTTTAGCAAAAAAAATATTTTTGCCATTATATTATTGAAAAAGGTATATTTTTTTTGTTGTCAAGTTACGAATTTTTTCGTCAAAATTGGTTGGCAACGCGAATATTGGTGTCGGAACCAAAGATAATGGAATACAGAGATATATAACTTTCCAATGGAAAGGCGGCTGCCTATAAGCTGTTTTCCAGAAAAATACATGAAGTCATGCACATATTATGATCATTTCTTTTCTACATATATGTGAGTTTATGAATTGGACTTTAATGCAAGAATTCGCTATTCCGAAATGGGTATTTCACTATTTTTCTTTTATTTTAATCGAAAACTTAACAAAAACCACACAAGTTCAATACCAAACATGAATCAATTGAACAGTGCGATGCCCATAAAAGCAAAAGAAATGTTGGCCGGCCATTAGCAACATGCTTTTTTGTAGCTCACACGTATTTACAGACGTGGGTTGAAATTACAAAAACAACAATATAAACAAATAATGAGCTTTGGGGGATAGACATACGAAAGATATCCATCTCTTTTATTCATTCATCTCTGGTCGGAACATTGGTGTCGCGAGTTCAATGGTTTTTTTTCCATCTCAAAAATGCGAAATTTTCACTTCAAAAAACTAGTATGTGTCTTGTAGAATGTAGGTCTTTTTAATTTACTTAAACCTAGGATTGTACAAAATTCCAATATAACAAAGCTATAGGTGTTACAAAAATCTGGAGGGTTAAAGGCAATCAAACATATTTTGCTGCAGTTCAAAGTGATTCTGAATTCTTTTTTCAAAAAATTTGGCAGTTTTCGAATATTCTTCGCCTTAATCGAATTTACAGAGTAGAGGAGATGAGCAATGAATTTTTGCAGCAAAAACTACAAGGCTACCTTCCTAATTTCCGACAACATCTAAATTACTCGTGACAAACATAGTTTCAGCAAAATGAGCTGTCTCCGCATACCGCTAGAATGTCAATGAATTTTTCACCCAAAGTAATTGGCGATTGGAAAACATCTAGAGGGCACCACGGTCTGTAGAGACGACTCAACCTCATTAAAACTTTTTAGAATGGTACGTAGCCAGAAGATGTACGGTATTCGTTTAAAACCCGTGGCGGTTTGTCAGGTATAGGCGAAAGAAAATATTACTTCCACCAACGTTGCGCAACTACTTGACACGAAACATGGTGGCTCACCTCCAATAGCGTGTGCGACTAAATGAATGGATTTTAGAAAAAAAGGCGTGTTTTAAGAAAAGTATGAACTAGACAGTTTGGATTGAAGCGTCCTGTCACCTTTTTAGTATTTAGAAAAATCAAGCGGTCAAATTTGAATGCGGTAATTCACCTAATGTATGTGTGGGTAATATAATAAAATAATGATATCCGCATTTCGTTTAGTTCATGTTTTATTAAAATTCCTTTTAAACAACGCTTCGACAGTTAAAAACGTGACGCCTTTTATTATAATGATTTTTTTTTATAATAGCAGACTGCTTTCAGCGCCATTCACTTTTAACGAAAGGCAATAAAAGAATAATGGATAAATCTACATAAAAGTCAAGGCACACACAGCAAATATACCAGTTTTCCACAATTGAACTATTGTGAACGGTTTTATTGCGCTGGAATTCAAGCAAGCATACCTTTTTACATATGTGTATTTTTTTTGAGTCTCCTTTTTTGCTTTTAGTTAAACTAACGATAATAAAACGATACTTTTTGCACCTCTTGTTTTATTCACATTCAGAAACATAAATGTAATTCTCGACACCCTTTTGATGTGAACTTCAGTACTTTGGATATATTTCTAACTCCATGCAATTATTGAAAAATTGAATTAAGAATCTGAATAGCAAGCTTCTTAATTAAATTTGTTGTGGGATCACAAAAGAAATTTGAGCACGAGTGGAAAGGATCTACAGTTTTATGCCAAGTGCAAATTGCAAATTGAGAAGCTTTTTGATGATAGTTATACTCTCGGATGTTTGTCAGACGTTCGCGAGAGGTGACGTAGTGGGCAAAATCTTTAGGTGTAATTTGTGCTTTCTCCGGAAATCGAACCAAGGAACCCTTGCTTAGTAGTCCAACACACAAAACGCTCAGCAATAAAATTTCCAAGGATTCTTTCAAGTCTATTTTTGGTAGTTTTAAAAGAAGAATTATTAAGCCCGACTGTAAATATTTCGATCCACAAAGTAACTCCAGAGGGTGACGCCGTTTTCGATAATAAATATTAAAGAATTTTCTGAGCGATTTCTCTTTGGGGTAGATTTCATTTTAGATCGGACTGATTTGTATACCGCTCAACAAGTCTTAGTTTTAGCACACCCCCGTTAGATTTTGAGGTCTATCGCTTATACGACTGTTATGGGCTTAAGTGAGGCCCACTTCTATTTATTTAAAGAGGAAGAAGAATAGTTTATGTTGCATATTGTGCAAACTTTAAGCCTAGACTTAAGAAAGTTGAAAAAAAAACACTGCTTGCAGGTAATTTACAAAAAAAAAACAAAACATTTTTTCCTTTCTCATTTAATTTCTACCCGAAAGGTACGATTTATATTATCTTTTGCGGTACTCTAATGTTAAAACGACTCAGTCTTGCATCCATCCAAGCCAATCAATTCAACTTTCGAAAGTCGGAATAGTTAATTAGCTTCTGCTGCCATAACGAGCGCCACGCATCCAAACCGAAAATGTTAAGCCCCTCACCAGCAATACTATTTCCCTCGGCCGAGAACATTAATTCTGCACGTCAATCAAATATCGCATGTCCAACGGATTTATTCCTTCCTTGAACATTATTATCGCAAGAACCCCATGCCAGGACAAGTTAGCTCATCAATACGCCGTCCAAATGACGACAGTTTCAATAATTTAAAATAAAAAAAAAAAAACATATTACATTTGACGGGAATTTTATGTAACGGTTCCCGCGCCGTATCTGCGTGCTACAACAAGTGCGACAGGTTGTTTCGCTAGCTATGTCCTTTTTTCCCATCCCCCCACTGAGTGTGATATGTTGCTGCGACTTGCAACATCAAAACGTGATGCTAGTTGTAGCTACTTATTTTTGTTCCTCCTGTCGTCGGTCGCATGTACGATTTCCTGGCTAGAATTGCGCGCCTGGTTTATACGCGCCGTTAGACACCTGTTCAGGTCTTACCAGTTTGCACTTAAGGTTATATCAACAGATTGGCCTACAAAAGACTTCTATTATCCATTTGCAAAAAAGTAAAGAACAAAAATCTTGTTTCCCTCATTCATAGATTGCTGCTGCAGCCCAGGTTAACTTACCACAAACTCCATCTCACGGTGGGCTAGATTGTGGATGGAGATAACCTCCCCCCTGCCTCCGAAGATTTATAAGAGAATGGCAAGAAAAAAAAAAACAAACAAGCGACTTGAAAGAGTATCCACAAAAAAGAGATACTTGTTGTGGTTCTCTTTCGAGAACTGGGATTGGATCTGGTGCTGGCCTGGTGTGGAGTGGATGTGAATGTGGAACTCGCTTCTGATCAAACTGGCGGAGGTGGAGGGGTAGAGATAAACAAACGCGAAGATCGGTAGAATATAAACGACACAAAACCTGAATGTACCGCTAGTCATTTAACTCCTCAGGTCAACGAACGTACTTATAGTTATGCTGCATTAACTGTCAACCGAACATAAAAAGAGAACTCTGATCGTGTGTTAGAGCGCTGGAGTCGTAGAATGAGGGGGAACACGACTACACGGGAACGAGAGAAGAAAAAAAAAAAGCGGGAAAAACGTCGTAGAGAACCTTTTCCCTTTGAACGAGAACTAGTGATAGAGTTTTGCAAGTGCGAGTCTACGCCCAAAATATCAACTTCCACTTTCTTTCGCAACGCATTTCCCAAAGCACATACCATCAGTTAAAATAACCGCCCAACAAGAATGAGGAAGTTAGCAAAAAAAAAAAGTATGTTTCGTTAGAACCTGTTTTCGGCGAAAAAACCTCCAAAGTCATGCAAAGAAGCACGGCTCCAACTCGCGGAGGAGCACGACATGAAGTCGGAATAAAAACGTTTATAACTGTTGTTAGCCGAAAATACTGGCGGTAGGTATATACCTGGCCGAAGAGCAATGACCCCTGGTCAGTTCAGTTTCAGTTGGTATTGTATTTTGTATTTTGCGTCTTGTTCTTGTTCTTGTTCCTTTTCGTTTGAATTTTTGTTTTTTTTTTTCGTTTCGTTCAAAGATTCGATTCGTAATCAAATGTGATCACTGGTCAGAATTTTTTTTTTTATTTTTGCGATTTAAGTAAATATTTGGGGAACGGTCGCTTTTGCTCTTTTGGTATACGAGCCAAGATGCTGGCGATGATTAAGCCCAACCAGGTGCTTATTGTGGGTGTCATTGACACTGCCAGGGTTTCGGATAGACTGCGAATCTTTTATTATGAAATGTGAGACAGTTTTGATGGTGTTTTTTTTTTCGGGTTTGTTTTTGTGGTGCCACTTTTGCTCGGTGGGTCATAAACATTGGTTAACCTAAGCGATGTGCGTGCGATGCACGCCTACTGCTTCTTAGCGATCTACATAGAGACAAAAAAACGAAAACAAAACCGAAATGGAGTCTGACATTTTGGCTGCCTACCCAGATTTGTATACATGTCTTAGGTCAAGAATCTCATTGTCGATCTTTTTGTTTGTGTACTTTTACGACCGATATTTGATCTGCGGTGGAGGGTCGATGGCCTAATTAAAATGGCGCCTGCATTTTTTTTAATCTGTTATATTGAATAAATCGATGATTTGTGTTGGATAGAACAAATCAATTTGGGATCAAAGGCCTAGGGTAGGTCTAGGTATATTCGACAAATGATTGTACATGTATGGTGTCCTGATAAGTTTGAATCAACCAAACGAAATTCTGCGCAGTAGCTCAATAAGAGAGAGTTGGCTCAGTGGAACAAAAATCAAGACGTAATATGCGTTTTAGTGTGGGCTTAACCTGGGACCCTTCGCTCAGTAGCCCAACACACTGAATGATTGCTCCTAGGGCACCTTTAAGGACTGCTAACGAAGTTCACAATTTTAGTGAAAACTTACATTATGGGTAAAATGAGTCTACTCTTATATTTTGCTTAGAGATCAGAAAGCTAAACCTTCCAATTAGCCATCATTTTCTCGCGAACCGCTCTACCAAAATTGTCACCTAGGTACCTATTGTTTTTTTGAATTATCCCATGTTCAGATGTCTGACGCTGCCACCTGAAAGATGTATTGTATCATTGGGGTAAAGTTAGTCTAAGAGACGTGTGACCTCCCTGATGAAGGCCAATAAGTTCTTCATTAGATCTGCTCAGTCTCTCTATTAAAGACACGTTTCCTTAATAAAAAGCCGGGCAGTCATAGAAGATGTGTTCAGAGGATTCGACATCGTCTAGACAATCTACATTCTGTATCCGGACAAAGGTCCATTTTGTTGAGGTGGTATTTTAAGCCACAGTGGCCTGAGAGGAAGCCCACTAGCTTGCTTATGTTGTCCTTACTGAGTCTAAAAATTTTCTTATAGGAGTAGGGCTTGATTAAACGCTTGGATTGTCTTAGACCAGTGACGTTTTCCCAGTGGTTAAGACGAGGTTGTGGTTCCCATTCGTAAATAAGTCTTAGCGCAGTAGCACAATTGACTCTGCAGTAAGGTTCTGGTCCATAGAGAACGGTTTTGGAACCAGCCCAAGCTAGTTTGTCCGCAAGTTCGTTGCTTGAAATACCTTGATGACCAGGTACCCAACCAAGTTTGACATTGCTGTGTTTGGGTGGGATTTACAGGACATGGTGACAGTCCTTAACTGTTTTGGAGTCCTTGTATTGGACGCCAAATCTTGAAAAGGTGCCTGACTGTCGGAGAAGAGTACCTAAGGCATATTTTCTTAACCTAAACTAACCTTTGTTTTTCTAAGGGTAGGAAGCTCTAATATGAATTTTTATCGGGGTCTTCAATTCGCTTTCAAGAACTCAAATTTGTTGTAAACAATTTATAAAGTCAACTCATCGCAAGGAGCTTGCCATAAAAAAAATGTGTCGTGTCATTAATTTTTTTTCTTCCTTTTGGCATCTTGAACAGTAAGACCAGAAAATACAAAAACAAAATGCTCGAAGATGTCGGTAAAGTTCATCTGTAAACTCAGGAATTTTAAGGTAAGCAATAAAAATTACGGAGCATGTTCCGTTTTCGACCATAGCCAACTTTTGCCACCTCTGCGAATGAAATAAAAACCAAGTGTAATGCATGAGAGCTTACTTCGCTCTACAAATTGACGGCTTATTAAAATAGCCCTAAAATCTGCATGCAAAATTGTGACTTGTCGTCGTTCCAAATTATTCTCATTCGAAAATTGGATCTTGAAGCTACTTTTCTAAGGCCCATAAAAGACCGTAATAATAAAAAACATACACAAACTTGATCTTTTAACCGTGCTAACTGAGCAGAGGTATTAACGTAAATAATTCAGAAAGGTTCTTTGATGAATGCCAACTTGCTGAACCATCGATTGAAAAAAACAAATTCGAATCACGTTCTACTGTGTTGGAACTTCGTCTAATTGTAATTTATTTGATTTATCTTTGCGTAAGCTCTTGGAATTAATTTATGAAATTTGGGGATTTCCAAAAATTGTCCTTGTCGACTTCAGTTTTTTTTTAAATTTGTATGTAAGCTAATAATTTTCTTTAAGTAACCATGCTTTATACATATACCTACTTTTGAGAGTCTTCTTTGACTAACATACAACTCAAAGAAGACGACAAAGAGTTCGAAAAGCAAACCACTAATAATTCAACAGTTTAAGCAAAGTACGAGCAAGGGATGACAGTCTTTGAGTCACATAAATATAACCTTTCGTATAGGCGGTTAAAAACACTTTACAAATACTTGATGGGAATAGTTTAAAAAATACGTTATTTTTCACACGCTTTCCTGTAGAAAAACAACAACTTTTCTGCTAATGACTAGGGATCGGTGTGTATTTTTATATTATATTTTTTATATATAGCATATGGAAATGATTTAAATAAACAGTTGCCTGTAAATTTATTTTCTATTACAAACAATTTTATTATTATTTCATAACAATATATAGACTTGGTCTTAGTTTGGCTGTACCAATACCTGCTTTGGACTAAGCAGAAACAATGACAGTTTAAACCTTTTCCCTTTTTGTATGACATTAAGAAGTTTGGTCACATAGTTACTATGTCATAGTTAGCGAGTCATCAAGGAATTATGCTCGCTTGATGATTGAGTAACTACGAATGAGTGAACAATGAACAAACAACTAGAAACAAACGGGAAAAGGTTCAAATTTGAGCTTAGTTCTGGTGCTAAATAATTAAAAAATCATTTTATGAATATTTTGAAGGAATCGATTATCCGAACTTTGTAAAACTATTTAACTTCTCAAATGCAAAACAGCGAACGAGCTCCTTGATAATCCTATTTGGGAAGATGAAGTTAAAAGCTGGCTAGTTAAGAGCAATCACCGAAACTATGGATGGATGGATGGATGGATTATCTGTTCTCATAGGAATTCAATAGAATATTTCCACCAGGAGAGTTCCCTTCCAACTACGAACAAAATGTTTGACTTTTTCTACCTTCAAAAAAGGCCACCCTAACCAAACCGAAAACAATTGACGAATGATTTTTAAAACTTGGCATTTTGATCAAGCGCTATTAACAGTGTCGACCTCGTTATACCATCTTCTGAGTTAGTTCTATACTGACTTTTTAGGACACTACTTTTGAATTTTAATCCTAAAAAACTGTGGTACAGAGCTTTTGTATTGGTACCTAATTTTTGGAGCTTTAAAATTGGAAAACTGCGTTTCTTTTTCTTACATGTATTCAATATTGATTGCAAGCAATTTCGAACCTGAGATCAGTTGTAGCTTTGGTTAGTCCGGTATGGTGTGGACTATTTTAGTTTGCATGGTTAACTGCACATCGGTATGCTCCACAATCAACACCATTCCGGACTAACCAAAGCTACAACTGACCTCAGGTTCGAAATGCCGCAAAATCACATAAAATACATCTTGTGAAAAGCCAAGTGACAACCGTTCCTCGGCAGATGTGACAACATGCGAAGAGCCCGTCATTCGCGTGTACCTTATCTGCATGAGCAAGTTAAGCGAGTTTACCTCAAAACGAAATGAAATGAGTTTCCCAACCTCATTGCTGTAGTTACCTACCCACCTCGATTGCTTCGTTTTGTTCGTTGCCTTATTCGTATTATATTCACTTCAAAACGTGAGTTATCGGGTGTTGCTGACGAGAACAAAACTCATTCCGATACGTCATTATTTAGCATAAGGAAACGTTGTCGGTTGGCCGTTTCGTATTCACTTTTAACGAACGTTAACCCGCGGCCGCTTCAATTCGGCAGTTCAGTTGAGACTTGAGAACGTTTCATCAAAGTTCGATGACTTCCCGCCATAGTTCTCGCCCGTCGCTGAACTGAAGATGATGCCCCGCTCTTGGGCTCACATGCGCTAACACTGTCGTCGTCATGATGATGATATGCGTTACATTATATTTGAAATTGTTCAGTGTCAGATGGATGACGGTGACCGGCGAGGTGTTGGCAGGAACTTTCATCGGCATATGACTGAGATTCCGTTTTTGTTTAGGTGTTGTGGGTCTTAAACCGCTAATGGTGGGTATTTAACAGATATGAAACGTTAATTATTTTTTTGTCGGAAGGTAGGTAACCGAGCGAAAGGAAGTCATTTTATAGCCAGCGTTAGTAATGGTAATTTCAATGGGAACAATTTGGCACCCCGAAGCACATGTAGCAGCAATTAGCTTTGTTTGGTGGTCCCTTAAAAGAAGGTTAGCCAACTGCCTCGAATCTTGTGAAATCGATTTGGATGGAGTCAGTCATCGGCGAGGCAAAGGCATGTGGGAATTTTCATGATATCTTTTAAATGGAGACCATGCGTAGGGTTGAATATCATTTAATTTATGGCAGCGTAATATTTAAGGTGTTTTCGATGTGTAAAAATATGGAAAATTATTTTACGAGTATCCGCGTTCTATTGTGTGAGTTTTGGCGGGTAAGGTGTGGCCGATTGGAATACTGAGGAGCTATTTTTTTTGAGATTTGATGGTTACAAGACTTTGAACTTTAATCACGCAGTTAATAGTTGTTCTGATCGTAAAGGACTATAGGTGAATGAACGGTGAGTTGTAAGATGTCTTGTGCGGGAGATAAAGGTCCGTTCTTGGTTTGACCTTGAACTGATAGCTGAAGAGCTGTTTTGCGGAAACTTTTACCATCAGTAAAGGTGCTTCATTTTTGAACAGTGGAGGTGATTCTTTTAACTCGTGAGTCGATGTAAAGTTACCCTTAAGAAGCTTCAAGGAAGTAGCTGCTCGTGTGACTTTTGATCCAGTATTCATCAGTGAAGAAGAGCAGCAATTGATGCTGCCGCCAATGACAGCTACGTCTACAATTGATCTTTTTAAAATGGGCGTACGACCAGTCTTATAGGTTCGCATGTATCGGAAGAATGCTAGCCAAACTAATTGCTTGTTGAAATGTTGAACTGATTTCGAGCTGCTGTTTGCCATGCCAACGTAGTGGCGGACAACCCCACCGCACAAAGGGAGAGCGACAACAACTGGAGGTAGATACCTTTGGCTGGATGGACCTGTTCGTTGAACCGTAAACAGCTCATATATTCTCTGCACAACGGATATCACTTAAAATTGATGAAGGATACCCAGACTTAGCTTCTGACAAGCCTTATGGCTTAAATTTAATGTTTTCTGAGGACAGCTATCACCTCGGATGTTAACCAGTCTTTTCAAGGAAATTATGCAATGTAGTCCAGGTGTTTTTTTTATTGTTATCAGTACTATCAGATATTGCTTTGGGCTGAAAAGTCAATTCAGTAGCAGAATCCTGTTTCGAAGAACAAAGAAGCAGATTTCAAGACCTCAATCACCCAAGTCTTGCTTTATGGCGCTTACGATTGGACTCTATGTAATACGGATGAAGTATCCTCGGAGAAAGCAGTTTCATTAAATTGTCGGTCCTGTTTCCGTTGACTGGCTTCGGAGGAGGGGGTTCAACGACTAACTAAGCGATCTGTACAACGTTATAGAACTCGTGCATCAGTCATCCACTATAGCTAGGACATGTGTAGCTGTTAGATAGAATTGGTTCGGCCGGTGGAATCTTTGGCTTCTGGAGGAAAAATGCAGTAGCGCTCAGTGGATGGAGACCTGTACCAACTTGGAGGGGCCAACTGGAGGCACCCCGAACCTTAGTTCCACCGTAGTAAGTAAATGACCACAACAACAATCGCTCTCATATCTTATGGTAGTGATATTCTTTTTCCTAATGTGGTGTGTGCATCTTTTCAACTTGCTGAAGCCAAATTCTGAGCCTGACTCTCCTTTTGGTTGCTTCAGTGATAAGGCCTTGGGTACATCTTTAGATTTCAAATCGTGACAATTGAAAGTCTCTTCCCTATTAAAGTAAGCTGGTACTCTAAGCTTCTTGATGATCGATAATTTTATTTGCAGTTGGGATAATGAACTGAAGGGCTGCCTCTACCGGTCTGAGCTTAGAATGGTCTGTTTTCAAGGCATTCTTGTCTTGGAATTATTGCTTAAATACACGACAATCAATCTTTCGAATTTATTAAATGAAAAGAAGTTTTAGTCATGTGGGTCTGAACTCTGAAGCCATTTTATAGTGTCAGGGACTTACCTATCTCAGGTAAAAAAAAATAAAACTTTCCAAGATCTTATTCTGAGTCTACTTAAGCGTATGTGCGAAACTACATTCTGATTTTTCTTGCGCAACATTGTCAGAGATTCATTTTTCTATGAGGGCTGCTATGAATTTTGCAAAAATGTAAGGAAAAGGATGCATCGTTCTTGTGGAAAATTCGAGTATAGCGTAAAAGCCTTCTTGATTGTGACAACAATTTTTCGCCCTTTCTCAAGTGGACTGTGTTATTATATTTTTGTCTTGAAAGGTTGGTCTTCTCATATATATCTGTAGAACCCAAAAAAGTCATTTACCAAAGCCGAAAGCGATCGCAGAAGCTGAACATTCTTACGGAGTTTACGAAGACGTTCAATAAAATCCCCATGTGATGCAGGTAGAGGTGTAGTTTCAAAGCGCAAAGTATCTTAGATTCTTGAAAACGGACTTTTAAATCTTTTTATAGTATTTCGTTATTTCAAATGTTCACTTTTCGCAAGTCGCTCATCCATCGTTTTAACTTTACATGGATTCATGTTGAATAGGTCTGTTTTCAAAAACAAGAATTTAATTTTACATTTTACAATTCCCAATCGATCCAGTTTATACGCATACCCAGCTATATCCACAGCATCGGGTGTGACGTCAAACTCTGGGATAAGGTTTTCCAAACGTCACACAATAAAAAGGCAATTACATTCAAATCGAATAGTACAAGCAATATATTTCTGTGTATACTTAACGCAACAAGCCCAAGACTCTACAAATATCGTCCTTCAACGTCCCAGCTCCCATCATCGAGACGAAGGCACACACTCCTCCCTTTGGTGACCAACTGCGCCAGATATTCGCCCGTATCCAATCGGGTTGTTGCAATTTCGCTTGTCCTTTTGCGATTGTTTCCCAACGCCAAGTTGTCATTCGTCGACGCCAACAACGCGAACAAGTCTATGACGGGGGATGAAAGGATGCTGCAAGGATAACGCCTCCTCTCTAAAAAACACTCGATCGCCCTATAAAAGCCCTTGCATCTTTCGAATATTTCAGTTATTTTAAATTCGTCTCAGTGATTTCTTGGGAATACCATTTATTCTATTTTGTGTGATAGTGTGTAAGAACTTATTATTCAATTCAACCACTCTTCTGGTTTATTTCTGTCATAAGAAATAATTTTCCCACCACTTTGCCATGAAAACAGGCAACAAAATTCCGCGCACCCAATTATCGATAGATACTTTCAAAATTGACAACCAAACGCTGGTTTCTACCACTTGTATACGGTTGATTGTGCGGCCACAAATGAATTGAAGCCCTACAAAAATACACCACAATCGAGGTGCATAACGATTTGTCGGAGACACCACTGCCGCACCACCTATAACTGCGCCATCCAAAGTTATGTTCTTCGATTGTGAAATTTAGTTTCGTCGTGGTTTTCAATTTGGTTGTGCGGTCTCATTTTGATTTGATTTTTCTTTTTTGTTGCTACCAACCAAAATGAGCAAAATATTGAACAAAAAAAATTTGAAAATCATTAAACTGCCATGAGAGGTCGGCAGTCTGGTTTGTCATTTTGAATTCGAATGCTCACCCCGAACGCAAGGTCACGGATAAGACTTTGAAATATTTAAATAATAAATCCTACTCCCAACGATCGGTACACATTTTTAATCGGTAGCATAAAAGTATGCAGCACTTTCGTTGTCATCTAGATCAGCCTAAAAGTGTTACGAAGATCTTGCGCTAATTGTCAAGAGGAAATTTACTGCGGAAAGTGTTGCATAATTATCGGATCAGTTCCTAAACGCGTTGCCTTGTGAGGGCAAATTTTATGTGCAAATATTTCTACTAAGAAATTGGTTTAAATTGTGTGTCTAGTTAATTGAAAATCAATAGAGGTACATATTCACACTTCCGTTTCGTTTGTGCTTCGTATCAGTTTAAATGCAGCTAAGGTGGAGATTATGATTTTTTTTCTAAGCAAACCGAGTACGCCGCTGCGTGTGAACTTCGTAAGCATGTGGTGAGAGTTGCCACTGTTTGATTGGATCCAAAATGATTCTTTTTGCGTCCATGCATAAGTAGTGAAAAAGGGTATTATTTTCGATCAAGATGGTCTGCTCGAGATAATTAACAATCAGTTTAGCGACCTTAAAAAAATCCACAGTTTCGTAATACTTCGACGGTCCGTGAACTTTTATAGTGGCCGCAAAGTAACTTGATTGGATTTGGTTTAAAGTTTGTGACCTCACAGTTCAACGCTATTTTTAAATTTTCATATTTGGCTGTTCAAATCAGTTTCATCTTAGAATGCATCGAGCGATTTTATGCAGTAGGTACCTACAAAAATTATTTCTCATACGAGATCAAATAAGAGCTCACAAGTGGTCTATATAAATTTATCTAATATGCCCCGCGGACGTTAAAAATGATTTCGTGTTCAGGAATGGTCCAAAATAGCTGCCTAAATCATTTTTGCTTACGACTTTAATGGTCGTTTCCAATTATTGAAATAACATCTATTTAGTTAAAAACCAACTTTCAATGAACGAGGAAGTAGTTTCGTGCGAAACAGCCATGCAATTTGTTTATCCACCGAATTTCGAAGATTGGATGAGTTAAAGAATTTTAACTTTTCATATAGCTTCAGGTATTCACAATTTTTAAGTAAATGGGTTTCACGACGAGAAGATATACATATCTTTCCACATATTACATTTTTATATTTGCTACAAGTAACTTAAAAGCAATTCACAAGAACATTAACACAAAAATAATATCTAAATGATGTGTGAACAGTTTTTTAAAGAGAAGGATCGTATTATATTGTGAGTACCTACTAAAATCACTTTAGCTGATCCTTTACACTTTTTTAAACGCAGCAGGCGCACTGTGTTTCTCTAAATTTCTTTCAAATTTGTTTTCCAGCCGTAGTTTAGTCTACAATACATTTAGTACAATTTAAGCTCAAAATCACTGTTCAACTTTGATGGCGACAACTTTCTTAATAAGTCGGGGCTAAATTGTCAGTCAAAATTTTAACAAATTATTTTTTATTTTGTGGAACTTTGATAAACCCTTACACATTTTTGAATGCAACAAATGTTTGTCCAAACATTTTTCCCCAAAAAATAATGGTCTTGACCTTCCTATAAAGTCGGGTACACCTTTACGATTACCTTATTTGGGTTGAGCTTCAAACGAAACAGTGAGCCAATTTTTTGATCGCAAATAGATAAAGGGGATGGGTATAAATGACATGTGTAGAACATGTATCGAAGTCTTACGTCAAAATTACGTTACTCACACATTCAATACTACCTTTTGCATGTCCTTTTAGAACAATGCATTTATAAACATTTTGACTGAAGTCATAATTTCCCTGCCGTATGGCGCTATGGTTATACAACCTATACCTATCGGTGAAATTAAATATTCATTTTGTGCAAGTTGTACTTATATTGTGTGTTTTGTTTTATAATTTAGAAAGTTGAAAAATGTCTACAATTTTTGACTCTAATAAACGTAACAAGTATTGTATAGATAACTTGTCGATATACGTCGATTACAACCGACTATCAACCTTGTTTACGTAGAACCACTTGTTGTTTGATATTTTTAATACAAAAGCGACCGCACATACAAATTATGTTTTTATTTTTTATTCCAATTTTTCGTTTACTAATTGATTTAAAATACCATCCCGCGAATGGTTTAAAATATAGTTGACAAATTTAATTGGACAAACGAAAGCAGTGTCACTAATGGACGTTTTTCGAACGAGAAAAACGGGGGTCGGTACCTGGCTTGTTTGGCATATTGCAAATATACATTCATAAGGTACTCATTAAATAGGACTGTCATAAAATGTTACGTTACAAGTTGCGTCACCAATTGTTTTTACTTTTTTCCTCCAATTATTCGTTTACTAATTGATTTAAAATACCATGCACGGGTGTTTTAAAATATAGTTGACTAATTTAATTGATAAAGCAGTGTTACTAATGGACATTTTTCGAACGAGAAAAATGGGGGTCGGTACCTGGCTCGTTTGGCATATTGCAAATATACATTCAATTAGAAGGTAGTCTGTTTTGAAGTAAGTTCTCGTTTTCTTAGGGAGTCTTAATTATCTTCAATAGGGTTTATAAAATCCAAAAAGCTACTAGAATAGAAGTAGAAGCTAGTAGAATAGAAGCAAGACACTTCGACGGTCAAAATTACATCACAGCAATTAGTGAAACCGACTTTTGTTAACTTATTTTGTGAATTTTATTAAAAATAATCTATAGGTGCAGTGACTGTGTTCAAAAGTTGCAACGTTTTTTTTTTTTTTTCAATTACTGAAGGTTTAAAAGCAAATTGTTAATTTTACTTTTTATGTAGGTCCCAATATTTTTACTAAAGTCACTTGGGTTTTTTGTATGCTAGTCCAAATTGAGGCAGCAAGTTACCATAAGAATTGTTTCTATACTTAAATAAATTTCCTTCCGCGAAAAAACCTCTTTTTCAAAATATTGTCCACGCCATGTAATTGCTAGTTCTTACTTATAACCAATTTCAAAGAACAATACATCCGATTTTCAACTGTTAAAAAACATCGATTTTGCAGTTTTTAAATATGAATAACTTTGCAATTTGTGTAACACTTTTATTGAACAAGTAATGATTTAAAATTTCATTCAGTATACTCATCATCCGCCGATTAATTTCAAGCAAAACATTTTACAGCAATTCTTATTTATAATATATAAATATAAACAATAAAATATTCAAAAGACATTTCGCTTTGGATTTTAAGACAAGAGTTATCTACATTTCAGTATATTTTTTTTTTTAAACTAGACGTATAAAGTGAGCGAATCTCTTGATTCTTACTATTACCAGTGTGCATGACCGAGTGGCGCAATATTAAGTAACACATTACGTCATACCCTCAATTTGAATAACGTATTTAATCTCTAATATTTTTATTTTATGTTCGAATTCACCAAACTTAAAAAAATGTTCAATATAAATTGGATATAGTATTATTTTATAATAACAATATAGTCATTATTTAAAAGGAAATTTTATTCATACTGCTTATTTAGACGATACACAAGCCCAAGCGTACCTGAAAGTGTACTTCTTTTTAGATAATTTTTAAATATTAGTTTACTTACAGTTGAAACAAAATCTATTTTAAAATAAAGCTTGCAACCTATAGCGAACATTTTCAAAAAAAAATAAACAACTATCAACGACTAGCAGATATGGATTTTAAAGAATATCGTAGACGTGGTGAGTATATAATATTGTTTAGTAAAAATGTGTTATACGAAAAGTTCCCATGGTGACCTCCAGACCTTTTATTTCGCTTGACTTTTATCCTTTTGATTTATTTAACGATAAATATTGTATTTAAAGATGTTATATCCCGAAAAAAAACAAATTCCAACTAAAGGGTTTTTTTTTCACTCCGAGAGTATAACTGTCATAAAATAACTTCTAAATTGGCCGTTTGGACTCGGCATAAGATTGCAGTTCCCTTCCATTAGTCCCAAACATAAAAACTCACACAAGACGAATGGTCGTGAGAAGCTAGGCCTAGGGTCCCTACGCATCTGTTGCGCCAAGTATTTATTTTATTTATTTTAAGATGTTATAAAAACCAATAGTACTTACTTAAAGTGATTTACACAGGCCAGAAGAATGTATAGTTACCATAGTGGTTCACATTACTTCTGTAAAACGTTGCATTTATTAAAAATTGTCTCAATCATTAGTGAGAAAGTACACTGAATTTTAGAAACAAAGTAAGTCGATTTTAAGATTGAATGACTTTTTGTTTGTTTAATGAAATTTTAATATATTTTTGAAGCCTTTTTTAAAACCTTGTTTTTTACAAAACCTTAATAAGGTATGTATGACCACCGTTTAGGTTATCTCAACACCTTTGTCTTTTGAGGATGTTGGAATTGACATAAGGAAATTCAGCCTTCCTTTGGCTAATATTTTTTAAAAATGGGTTTTAAATTAACAACGTAGTTGGTATGACAAAAAAGCTTGTAGCCTATTATTAAAACATGGTGTAAAAAACTTGCATTGAACGAGAAATATTTGTGGAACACTTTCGTGCAATTTATTTTTAATGGCTTCACTGCTGAACCAACATAAAGACGCTGGCTCAAGTATTTTGTTTTCTGAAAGGAGGTCTCATTTTTGTTCCAGCGTTGCATTTATCAAAAATATATTCAAAAAATGTAATGTGTGTGCTCATTTCTTGAACAATCTGCAATGATTGAAATATGTTTTTATTTCGTTTAAAAGTTGTGAAATAAAGTCGAATACCTTAAGTGACCCAGTGTTTTAGCCTGACTCTAGTTTTCTATTTTTTAAAATACTTTTTTTGAGTAAGGCGAAGTTTTAAAGCTTCAAGAGAGCTCCAAGGTGGTTTAAAAGATGTAGGATATGTAAAGTGTAACCACTGGATGCGAGTTACAGAGCTTGTTTACAGCTTAGCCAAAAGAGTGTCGACGATACTAAATTTCAAGAACTACCCAAAGCTTCGATCGTCTTTTTCAAACAAAATTATTTTCTCAAATCAGGGCTACCATGTGAGAACATATTTGGCTACCCAATCAGAGACTGCACGTATATCTACTGCCAGGTGGTAATGATGCCTTTCATGTTTTTAAAAATAAGGCACTCAGAAGTGATAACAAAAAATCTTTAAAATTAATCAGAAGCTTTTATATATTCCTTGTCCCCTTTATTTTTGTAACTAAAACTCGCCGGTCATCTCTACAAACCCCCTTTTTGCATCATAAGTTCTGCAGATCCCATTCGAATGTGAGTAAAATACTCGAACCCATTTGTTCAATGAAATACCAATATCCTTCCGACATTTCCCCCCTGCGGTTCACACTGTAAACATAGGGACTGAGAAGAGCTATAAGTCTGCATTTGTTATATCTTTTATTGCCTCATAGAAACACAACCATCACCCCCATCATTAGCGCAATCCCCTCCCCTCCCCTCCTAGGACAGCACTGCAATCTGATTTGCATTTCTCTTTATTGGATCCAAGTAATCCCTGCGAAATATCCTTTATTTGGTGTGACATGTTCTTTATTTCGCATAAAACTGCTGGAGTCCATACAATCGACTTACGTCCCCACATTATGAACGAATTAAATCTAAATAACAGTCCTCCGTTACAGGCAAGCAAATGGTCGACTACATAGCAGACTATTTGGAGAACATCCGAGACCGCAAAGTTTTCCCGGACGTGAAGCCGGGCTACATGAGAAACCTCCTACCCGAGTCCGCTCCAGTTGATGGCGAGAACTGGGACGCTATTTTCAATGACGTAGAACGAGTTATCATGCCTGGGGTGACACACTGGCAGAGCCCTCACATGCACGCGTATTTTCCCGCTCTGAACTCGTTCCCCTCGCTGCTGGGCGACATGCTGGCGGATGCCATCAATTGCCTGGGATTCACCTGGGCTAGCTCGCCGGCCTGCACAGAGCTGGAGATCATCGTTATGAATTGGTTGGGAAAAATGATTGGCCTGCCGGACGAATTTCTGCACCAGAACAACAACAGCAAGGGCGGCGGAGTCATCCAGACGACATCTAGTGAGGCCACCTTAGTGTGCCTGCTAGCCGGCCGGACAAGGGCCATAAGAGCGTTTCACGAGAAAAGTCCCGGCTACCAAGACGCCGAGATAAACGCCAGGCTGGTGGCATACTGCTCGGATCAAGCTCATTCCAGCGTCGAAAAGGCAGCCCTCATAGGTAACTTGAACTTGAGTCCCACCCTATACGTGCGCCGCTGACAAATCTGATTAACTTTTACAGGATTAGTCCGAATGCGGTACATCGAGTCCGATGAAAATCTCTCAATGAGGGGAGAACTGCTGCGCGAGGCCATCGAAGATGACACCAAACAAGGGTTGATTCCGTTTTGGGTGAGTTTGGCTAATTAATTGTTTGCAGTGTACACCCACAGCAAACAGTCTGTGGTGGTATTTTCTTCTCTTGAGTGACATTAAGAAGATTTGGCTGCTGATAGTCCCGCAGGGATCTATTAGTTGCGGTAGCAGTTGGCTTTCAAATTGTCACAATTCACTTGTTGCTCATTATTTAATGTTGTGGTTGTTTATTGTCTGTTCGCAACAGGTGTGCGGTACCTTGGGGACAACTGGGACTTGCGCATTCGACAACCTGGAGGAGGTATGGCCTTTAATAGTGCACAAGAGAGATTGGGTAACGTTTTCTTTTGCAGATTGGTACAGTGTGTCGCGAGTACAATTTGTGGCTACATCTGGATGCTGCTTATGCTGGGAGTGCGTTCATTTGTCCAGAATATCGGTCGTGGCTGAAGGGAATCGAGAGAGCTGATTCGATTGCATTCAATCCGTCCAAGTGGTTGATGGTGCATTTCGATTGCACTGCCTTGTGGTATGTACATTGTACAACAAGGGGAGTGGTGGGTTTTGAGTGTTTTTTTTTGTGAGTTTCATGAGTCAGTTTACTGAGAAACGCGGCAATGACTCGAATCGATTTTCGCAAAACTATTTACTAAGTCTTTTCCATCGCAGGCTGCCTTTTAAAAATTATACCTTCGCAACTGCTTTCGTCTACAGCGCCCCTTGTGACCTATTTTAAATTTCAGGGTGAAAGACAGCACAGCAGTGCATCGAACGTTCAATGTGGAGCCGCTGTATCTCCAGCATGAAAACTCCGGCTCAGCTATAGACTATATGCACTGGCAGATCCCTTTGAGCAAGCGCTTCCGCTCGCTCAAACTGTGGTTTGTTCTTCGCTCGTTTGGCATCAAAGGCTTGCAGAAGCACATCAGAGAGGGCGTTCGATTGGCGCAGAAATTCGAAGCACTAGTCGGAGCTGATCACCGTTTTGAGATTCCCGCCAAGCGATATCTAGGTACGTTCTCCATTTACCAACTCCTTTTGCAAACAACTTGAACCGTTGCCTTCCAGGAATGGTGGTCTTTCGTATAAAGGGTGAAAACGAGCCCACCGAACGACTTCTCAAGCGGCTCAACCATCGGGGAAACTTGCACTGTGTCCCGTGCTCGATCAAGGGCAAATACGTTATACGCTTCACTGTCACATCTAGCCGTACGACATTGGATGACATTTTGAATGATTGGTCCGAGATTCGATTGGTCACGGCGTGCGTGTTGGATGAGATGAATGTCAAGATCGCGGCAAAGGTACCTTTAAAAGGTAAAGCCACTGTGGAACAAATATTTCGAAATTAATTTATTTAAGTCCCTGCCTTGCAATGATATTTAGTGCATGTGTTTAGTTGTATATTATGCTTTAAAGTAGAAGTTCTTCATGTTAATTTTTTGTTTGGTTTTTATTTTAATTAAATATTTTCAAGTAGGTTGTTTGGTTTAATTTTTTTTTTTTTTTGCAAGAATCCTAAGAAAGGTCAGTTGACAAGTTCCGCGTGTTTATTAAGATTGGTTGGGTTTTGAGGCCGCAAAGGACATCCTCAGCTGAGAGAATGGAAAATAATTTCGGAAATTTTTGGCGGCTTTTAAAAGTCTCTCTGCACTTAATTTAATTAGGAAAACTCAGCGGCCAAAATTCAGAGTAATTTTATACGAATCGACAAAAAAAAATAACTAAGTTTTTATTTGTTTTTTAATTATTAGACAAAATCTATATTTGAAAATTTACCTATGGAAATTCGCCTTTCATTTGGTCCATATTTCATAAAAATCGGTTTTGAAATACCGCCGTAATCGGTTTGACAATAAATGTGTAGCCTGTCATCCGTTGTATGAATTTCTTTTTTTTTTTACTAACATTTAGTCCACACCTGAGTCTATGATTAAAAACAAAGAGTGTTTAATTGAATTTGCATCAGCTCTCAACAATTTTCTGATATAACTGAGGATAGCATATCATTTACTAGACACATGCCGTTGCTTCTTTGCAGTAATTGTTTTACACTTGAGTAGGTAATGCGTCAATATTTCATGGCGTTCGGCTTTATTTACATAATTGAGCGCTTAATTTCAAATAAAATTCATCATGCAACTTAATATTTGGATTTATTAAGAATGTGCAATGAATAATACATCGCACAAGTAAAAGTGATAGCTTTCTTGTTCATCGCTTTACAAAATGTGCAGCGGAAAGAATGTTTAATGCATTGCTGCTGCTATACTGAACGGAACCATAAGAAAAAAGACTCTAGAGACTGTCAAAACATTATCTGAAATTGTATCACATCTGTCTACTTCTATGGGCTATTTAAAACGATTTATTTTTCGTTCACAGTAGAGCACTGAATAGAATTTGAACATGCTTTGAATGGGGTGTGTTCACAGCGCACTGATTGATTTACAAACACACACAACTGTCATAATAATATGTCTATTAAAATACTCCGTCACCATGTGAAGAGTATTGTTTTAGCCTTCTAAATATATAACATTTTAATATCAACTTTCTCTTTCTGTAGTACCATTTGCAAAACTCAACCATAATAAATGGTTAGCTGTCAAATTATATGTTGTGTTCAGACTGTTCATTCGATTTTTTTCTGAGCTAAAAGAGTGCGTTCCGATTATGCACGACATATTCAGTCTGATTCGGTCATAATTAAAGCAAATGTAGGTTCAATGGCCGCATTCCTTCTGTGGACATTTAATTTAGCTAATTTAGTGGCAGCTAGTAAGAAAATAATTTTTGTTCATTTTTGTTGTGGTTCTTTTTTTTCGTTTTCTTTTTAGCGGGAAAAATAACCGCTGAAAGAATTAAGTAAATACTGTACACAAATAAAATCGATTTCTCAAATACATTCAAAAAATAACTAATAACTGTAATATTTGCAAGAGAAACAAAAGCTTGGTCATTTAGCAGCTATTTTCTGAAACTTGTCCACTGGCCTTTATTCATATCATTAAATTGTTTATCTTTACTCTTTGTAAACGAAATGAAAAAAAAACAAAACCAAAAAACGAAAACATAGATACCAAGGAAAAGAATGAAGCATTCGGATCAAGCTTACTGCTTTCGAATTCACCAATGTCACCGAAAATTGTTAATGGATCGTTTGCTGCTATATTTGATGCCGATGAGTTTTTGGCAAAGTCATATGCCGGTATACGGATTGCGGTGAGTTCTATATATTTTTGTATATGCTTTCATAAAATAGGTATTGTGGTATTGCATACTCTGTAAATGAAGAAGATCGGATTGCACTTTTAAAAGTCATATTATATCTAGTTAATTTTCAAAATTAAGGACTACAACTAGCATTCGCCCGTATTCTTTGATTTTTTATTATAAACGTAGATTTAATTCAAAATTTAGGACATTGATAATAATTAACTAAAAGCTTATCATGGCCGATGAGGCAGACTCTTACTTTATGACCGTTTGGAAGTTGTTTTTTGTAGAACCTTTAAAAATTTGAAATTCAAAAATTATCAGAGAATTGTCAGAAAATTTTGAATGAACTTTTAGTAGAGCAATTTTTGTCACGGTGTTTTGACGCAATCTTCGATCTAGTGATCTATTTTTTTTTTTTGACAAGACGTTGGGGATGTCTAAGTAGCTAGTAAGTCAGACAGCTGGCTGACTTGATGTATCTCAGTTTTGATTGGCTTAGATCGGAGGGGTAGCCGACGAATATAGTCAAGAACTTCGTGACTAAGTACTAAGTTGACAGTTCGCAAATGTGGCTGACGTAGGAAAAGTGACATTCCTGATCGATATTGTTTTTGCGTTCAGGTTACATTTAGTTCAGACCAATTTAGACGACTTGAGAAAACTAGATTTCTGAATGTACCCAATCTTAACTAAATATTTCGCCTGACGCCATTTGACTAAATGTCGAGTTTGTAGCATGTATCACGTAGGTAGGTACATACCTAGGCACACAATTGAGGGTGCATTCCAATTCAGTGATTGTGGGTGTACTTCAGAGGAATACACGCCTTGGTCTATATCAAATAGATTTTGGGCTTTCGAGCTCTAGAAGGCTTTCTCTGGCGGTTCGTTGATGTTTTTTTTTAACCAAATAAACTGTTTTCGCACGATTCCGTATGAGAGCCTGTGTCCAGCATTTCCAAACGCCCATCTACGATATCTAGTCGTTCATTAGTTGACAGCTGTATGCATCTTCGCTAGGAACACTACATTTTCGATGTAGGTACATTTTTAGCAGATAGTTGTGTCAGTGGATTTGGACCGCAAACTTTATTATTAGCTAGCATCACTTATTTGGTACTAATCCCATTTTGAGGTTAGGCCAAACATTTCAAGCTGTTGTCAAACATGTCTTTTTTTCAGCACCAAGAATCCCCATCGATGAGACGTCGAGTGCGCGGAATCCTAATGTCTGGTAAGCACCCCTAAAAGCGCCCTTCTCTCTGTCACAGCTCAGTAATCTATTCACCTTGCAGGAAAACAATTCTCCCTGGACTCCCACATGGACATAGTCGTGCACACCTGCCTGGACTCTTCCTCAACTCCTTCCACCACCCCTACCACTTATGACAGCACCAATCCAATACGAGAAGACAACGAAGACGGCTGGGAAGGTACGAAGGCCAGGTATTGTGACACTCATATCTCATTCATCTTAAATTTGGACGTGTGTTATCAGTGTTATTCTTAACTATTTCAATTGTTTACGTATAGTTCGACTTGTTGCGTGTGGCTGTTGTTAAATATTGCTTCATTGTTGTAGTTGGTAACAAAATTGAAAAAAAAAATCAATGTTCTTCCATGTTATGCATACTGTTGCGATCACCCACAAAAACTCACCACTAATGACTGCCTTTCCATTGAAACAGCTTATGAGTCGTTGGGCACTCCACCCAGGACTCCGTCACCGATGATCTCCCCACTTATTCTGACACCCAGCAACAGCAACAACACGATCTATTCCCCAGCAAGAACGCCACCGGGCGACCAGTTCGGTGCGGTTCGAACCCCGAATAGAAGACCACCCAATACACTTACCCTTCCCTCAAGAAATAGTTACATTATCGATAATACAGTGTTTATGCATAACCTGGAGGCTTCCATGTCTCATATTCAGGATCACCAATATGCGTCGACTCCTTCTAGTCATAGTCGATCTTTCTTCCTGAAAACCAGAAGCAGCAACAGCAGTTTGTGTAATCCCACAGCAGCTGGTCGCAGCGGATCAAAACGAAAGAATATTTACGTGTACAGTTGTAACGGGAGGCAAAACTCCATACGAACACAGTTCAAGCAAGAGGAGGAGGTCTACCATGGGAAGCGGTATCTCGATCCTGTGATAGAGGCCGCCGATGGTTGCGCTTTTGTTAACGATGGCTTTCGAGCAGTTTCCGTCACCACACGCCAGGAGTTTCGCTCCAACACTTTTGGTTGTACAGTGCTACCGGAAATTGCTGAGGTCCTGAGCCCGGGCACGGTTGATTGGGAGGCAGTGCGGGCGAACTTCCGCGGAGAAAGGGCGCGACTGCGCAGGGGCAGCAACAGCTTTCCCAAATTTAGAATCCGAATCAATGACGAGCACGGTAATCGTATTAAGAGTTCCTTCGAATCCTCGTCCGGGCCCGAGGACGTAGGGAGTAGTTCATCGCCGGATACGATCACCCCGGATAAGGCTACTCCTGTGACCGAGAAGGAAGAATGGTCCTCATCGGAAAGCACGGAAAAGCAGGATGATGCAATTGCTTCCAAAGACGGCTGGACAATTGAATCATCCGATGACGAAAACACGGTCTGTCAAAAGTGCGGACATAGCGGGCTGAGTCGGCAAAGTTCCTCTTCCTCATCATCTTGATTATTATAGGTTAAGTGTAGTTTGATGTTGTAATAGGTTTTTTTCTTTGAGATTATTTAAATTGACTTTAGTTTGTAAGGTCTTCAAAGTATAATCACTGAGAATTCACTGTGTGTATTACAAAACTGCTGTGCTAGCAATAATTATGAAATATTATGGAAACACATCTAAACTTGTACCGTAGAGTAATTTTAAACTACATACTGTTATTAGCTCCAGCTAAGTTATTCGATTAATGAACTGTAGCTCACCTATTAAATAAAAACAATAAATTAATTAAATTTCTGCAACTAAATATCGAGTTTATGAGTTCGGGGAATAGCTTTCGGTTGGTGTCACCGCTTAGAGGTTATTGTAAGATCGGGCCTGTGTGCGCTGAAACAATAATTATTGATCGATGTTTTTCAAAACTTCAAATTTAATGACCGCCGTTTGATCGCCATCCAAGAGTTATGAAAAGTGGAAATAAACAAAAGAATACGGTAAGTGCTGTGATTCGTCCTTGTTCAGCGGACAGAACCAGTGTCAGGGGAAAATGTGTCAAGTTCACCAACTTGTAGCGGTTTGTTGTTTCGTACAATCCCGATAGGTGGCGGTGATAGCCTTAAATCGACCTTCGTTTCATGTGGACATAAATACTTCCAACCATGACACAAAACAATTACCAGCTCGTACATTTAAGGGTTATTGGACAATTTCGACAAGAAATTTATTGAATTTCTGTCAAGGTAAAATGCTGCCTAATTCGTCACCCGCAGTGAAATTTTATAAATTTGGTATAATTCGCTTGCGCGTCTAGCAAATTTGTCAGACAACTACGACTCTAGCGTTAAAAAGAAACAAATATAAAGATATAACTCGGTTTTGGATGTAAGAGCTCCCCATAAAATAAAAAGGCTATGCCTCTAAAAGGTTGATTTGCACCGTTTAACAAATCATATCTGTTACTTGGAAAGCTCAAAAATGTAAGGGCATCTCATTGACAAGTACATTGAGCTGAAAGGGAATTGTGTTCAAAAATGAATTGATTTTTGGCAAAAAGAAAGAAAAAACGTTTCAAAATTACTGCACGGATATTTATAAAATGGGGTGAAAGATTGTGCCTTTGCTGCTTGATTTCGATTCTCAAGCATTGATCGACTTTTGTTATTCATGTACACAACCATGCTACCTGTCACCGTTCATTATACCAAATCAGTAATCAGAAAATAAATTCATAAATTAAGTCAAACAAACTATCACAACTGACGTGGCGGGCGACGGTCGGAATTTGGTAGTCACGGTCCTTGTGTGGTAACCCCAGCTATTTGGGTTATAGTGTGTTCCGCTTCGTGGAATTGGTTTAAATTAAAATAAACACCCATTTGCATCTAGATGACCACTTTGTGACACATGGAAATGCCAAAGATTGCCCGGCCAGCGAAAGTCGATCTTCCTAATGGGAACAAACGACACGCATAAATTGCCAGCGCTAACAGAATTATACCATTGGATGGACCAGTGTACGTCTGCCAGTCAGCTTTATGATTTGCAGATCGCCAAGTGTACTCAATGCTTGATAGATGGACGAATTAAATGTAATCCTGCAAATCAACAAGGCTTCATCAGTCTTTCGTCGGTGGAATTCTTTGGTCGAATTTAAGCGCTCAGTGGCACGAGTAACGCGTATACTCGCGCATAAACTCTAAAAAGAGTTCATAAGCTGTGGCGTCGCCATCGTGGTCGCTGTCGTATTACGGTGATTTAGTTGATTGGTTTTGCTAGTCTCCACTCATTGAAGCGCGAGATTAAATTTTACCCGCTTTCTTTCTTACGTAACAGTCAGCGCCACGGAACGCGATACACACAAGCGTCTCGGACCTAAATGAGCCTATTCAAGATAAAATCCACCACTCGATGATGGTGTCCGCCGACGTCGTCTTCGTACACTCAAAGTGGAGGTGGTTTCTTCGTCTCAAAATACAAAAAAAAAAAACAAAAAACACCAAACAACTAGAGGTTTTCGATTTCTGATTTCTTTTCGTTTGCAGCCTTCCAGTGATTTGAAGTAAAGCAATAAAAACAAATACCGAGAGGTATCCCTCCTTTGGGCAACTACATACATGTCGATTCGATTTGCCTCATTTGGATCGGTTTCGGCATAAGTGAGCGGCATAGTAGCAGCCAGCTGATTCATCCAGAGCCAGAGAGGAGGATCGCAACGCACTATCTGTTTCAGCTCTTTCCCCAATCTGGTTTATTGGCAGTTGTTCGATTTGGTTGCTGTTCGTTTTAATGTTATTCGGTAGCGTAAAATCATAAAAAAAAAACAAAATTAATTGTTAGCATAGGGAAAGGTCATTTGGTGATAGTGTGTCTTGGAAAATGAAAGTACGCAAGGTCGCTGTTCGGCTTGAGTAATTGAGACGCGATGCGACGCTGGACAACATGAAGAGGCGATTTGCTGGTTCATTTCTTCTCTCTTGGAGCCACCACGACTGGAGGGCTTATGCAATGGTGGTGCCTCCGTATCGCATTTCGAATTTCTCTTTTATATTTATATAGCACCTTCGTTTTGCAAGCGCAGATGTCTTTTGCGAGATGTTTTTCTGTAATTTGCTGGAATGTTTTTTTTTTGTTTAAACTTTAGTTGACTTGATTTATTTCAGGTTGAGCCATTAAGGTGGCTACAAAGAAGCATTATAAAATGACAGCGACCACAAAATGAGAAAATGACACAACGAATTATTATTAAACGCCTGATGAGGATAGTCTGATGCTTGACCACAGTGTGGTAATTTTATCGCGCAGATGATGGTTGGAAAATAATTCTTTTTCTTGCTTGAAGGTGCTGAGATTGGAATTCCCATTAGATGGGTCTTATGATCTGTGGTATTGTGGTATATTCAGTTTATTTAATTTTATTAAAAGAGCCTTCGGTGCTCTTGCTAGTAATTCATTTTTAGTATTCAGTTTAACATTTTACGACCTCTATTGTCACCTAGAAAATATTAAAGGTAGAAACTTAAATTGATTTTCCCAAGTGTTTCGCATTTTGAACAAAAGAAAACCAACAGCAGCTTAGGCGAAAAGGAAGGACACTAAAATAAGCACTCTGATGCCGTTTTGAATAAATAAACCCGTAGCCTTGAAACTTTCTTAAAACAAAAATGTATACCAATTAACAGACTAACGACAGTAACAATGCATATTGCGTTTTTTTTATTTAAAGCAAAGCTTCTCGACAAATATTTTTAGAAGAAGAACCTGTGCACTATGCACATAAATACTGCTGAAGTAGGTTGGGTTAGAGGTGCATAGAGTTTTATAGAAGTTTGCATCCCCATGCTTTTGATATTGTTTAACATTGTCGCTGGAAATGTCTTTAACCAGACAAGCTGATAGGCTACCATCTATTGTCCTAATCAACCCCCATTGACCATATGACTCAAGATTTCTCTCAGATTTTAAATACATAAACTTATACCAACCCAGTTCAAGCATCGATCAAAAGAACGCAGCATAAGAAAACAACGCAACACACGATTACCACCAGTCCGTGGGCAAACATTTCCAGTGGAACAAATGAACTTGTGAGCTGGCATCTGCAGCTATAAAATCTGGGTGAATATGAAGTAGCGGACAATGGACAAAATCCAATGTCGACGAAAAATAATATCAATGCACTTACCCTGTCGTAAAAGCGCTTAAAAAGTAATAGCACTGAACGTGTACGTTAAAAACACTTCCCAATGAACGCAGACCTAAAGAACACATCCAAAAGCCTAAAAAAAAGGCATCGGGCATAATCAAGAAGTTAGTTATCGACTTTGTTGGTCTGGATAAGATGTAACCTGAACGCAAAAACTTGATTGGTCGGGGACGTCACTTTTTATACGTCAGCCACATATGCGAACTGTCAACTAAGTACTCAGTCATGAATTTCTTGACTAGATTCATCGGCTACCCCTCCATAAATGTGAACTGAAGCAGCTGCTCATTTGAACGATTTTAGCCATTCAAAACCGAAATACATCTAGTCTGACAGCTGTCAGACTTACTAAACTAGATTTCTTGAACGTCCCCATTCAATTAAATCGTGACAACGAAACGTAGTTGCGGTTGGGCTAGTTGGCTACCAGCTACCACCCATCCTTTTTTCATAAAAGTTTAATTCTAGTTCATTAATCATAATTTTAATAAATTAATTAAGAGTCAAAACAATTTAGTGTTAACCTCATTCAACTGGTTACAGCTTATAGCGTTTGCAGGATCGAAAAATTAATTGTGTAGGAAAGAATGACAACGACATCTGCCCTTTATCGGAATCTTTAAAATTATTTCACCCTTAGAATGAATCGCGGAGAAATAAAGAACTTAATGCTGCCCTCAGTTAGGTCCTATATTTTTGTAAGAAATCCATACGGATTGGGTGAGAAGTTTTAATCCGATGGTCGATCAAATCCACATAAAAGGAGACACCCTATAGAAGCATTAAGCAAAAGCTGCTGATTCTTATATTTGGGGTATAGTCATGTATAAAAAAAAATACTTTGTTGTTCGGTTAACACATGATGTTGAGTTGATTCTAAATGATCAAATACCATTTCTTCGAAACTTAAAGGAAACATGAAAATTTTGGGATGGCTTACCAAATAATTATATTTACTACGAGAGGCATTTGTACCTTTGGCAGTTATCTGAAGGGTTTAAACAGTTTTCAACTGTTCCAGTGAATATGGAGAAAAAATGTCAACCCATTGCAGAGGTATTTGCGGATTAAAAAGGCTTCAGTATGGTATCCAGAGGCGAGAAAAGAGCTTCGTAGTTTAAAATACCCGAAGTCATAACAGGTCTTTCAGATGTGGAATTCGTTGAGGGCTCGGCTTCTAGAAAACAGGTACTGGAAGACTTGAAGAGCTTACAAGTAACTGTTGAAGCGGCTTAGGTACAGCCTTAAAAGGAGTTCACCAAGTTCGTGTGACTGTGATCATAGAGTTGCTCAATGCAGATAGATGACAGATCCATTTCCTTAATCAGGGCGAAAAATATCCCCACTGAAAAAGAAATCAAATTCGGTTAAAAGGTGTCAAATCTGCCAGAGTGCACGTTTTTAAGGAGGGAATAAATGAAATATTGAGCACAGCGGATCAGTAGCTATAGTTTGCTGAAGTATTATTATTATTATTATTTTATTAGCATAAAAAATTCATTTTTAACTAATACAAAGGCTTCCAGCTCTAATCAAAAATAAATATATCAAGCAAATAAGAAAAGAAAATCGTATATAATCAGAGATAAAAAAATCTTATATAATCAAGTTCTCTCTACAGAGGAAATTATAAACTTTTGTTACATTATCGTGGTTGATTGTATTTAGCAAAGTGTAGACTGATTGATTATGTGACAAGAGGGACTTAAATGATCTTGAGATACGCCAAGGAATATGTCCGATGATACATATGTTCAATATCGACAGTGTTGTTGCAAACTGTGCATTAAGGATGTGTTGATGCGTTGCAATAGCATGTACGGTGACCATCCGTTCATTATAATAATGAACAGTTCTGTATTTGAAAATTATGTTCATTACGAATTATTTTGTGTACAAAAACATATAAATGTTCTGTATTTTAGAAGTTGTTCAGTATTTGCTCTGTATTTCTTTTAAATTCTTAAAAACAATAACATAAAAATTAAGAAAACCAAAATTCAATGAACAAAATGATAATGCTTACGTGACCTCACTTGCTGAACGAGCAAACTAATCTAGTTCTATTTAAGTTCTTTGTTTTACCAATTGAAGATTTGTATAATTAAATATTGTGTTTAAATCGGTTTCTTTTACAAGTTCATTATTTGGAATTCAAAGTATGGTCACCGTAGTATGACCCAAGCGAAGACGAGCGAAGTTGGAATTCATTTCCTTAGAGGTAGATCGGGATGGACTATATGCAGCATATTAATCTGTTGGGTGATTTGTTTTTGTAGATCAAATTACTGGCAGAATTGGAGGCGTTATCAGCAAGTTCATTGGGTTTCAAGAAAGATCGTCTCAATCCAGTCTTTCGAATTCCGCATCAAAATGTAGGTCTCTTGCATTTGTTGTAGAAATACAAATTTCCTTTAGACGAATGGTTGGGTAAAGATAGGCCTACGATTCTATAAGGCACCATTGCGACATGATGCCATTGAAAAGACTTGGCAGAGTAGATATTCTACACCAGGCTTAAATATTGACCGAGCATAATAGTCAGTTATACAAAGTAGAATTTGGAGTATGGAATTGTCCTAAATTTCCACCAGAACATACTAAGGTAACCAATACTCAATGTCGAACAGGTTCTTCGGTGGTTTGGTCACAATAAAAGCTAAAAGTATGTGGAATTCTAAGACTCATTCATGATCAGTCAAATGAGTTCTATACATTTTACACTGTTTGATGAAGTGTAAGTTCAAGTTCAGGTTATCAATATATAATTTTTCCAACATGACACAAAGGAACTCTTTTTTAAGGTATATTCACTTTGTCATTACATTTGTAACGTTTAGAAAGAGTCACCGGAGACCTCATAAAGTATATATATTCTGAAGTATAGGATCACATTCTGAATCGATCTAGCCATGTCTGTCTGTCTATTTAAAGCACCCAAAGGAATAGACTTAGGCGAATGAAATTTGGTGAAATGGCTTCTTTTTATCGTCGTCAGGTTGGTATTGAAAATGGGCTATGTCGGTCAAGTAGTTCTGGTACCTCCCATACAAAACCAATATTAGAAAACATTTGAAAACATTTTGAAAACACGATAGCGCCAAAAAGAATGTACCTAGACAAGTGTCCCGTTCTGTCCCATTTTCAGCACTCAATGTTCCAGTACAAGTGGAAATTCCTTGCACAATATTATTGAATAAAGCTGTCGCATGTCGAAACATTTACCGCGTGCAAATTCATCGACTTCATGCCAATATCGAACCAGAAATGTTGAATACGCACATCGGTATCAGCTGGGTACCGCTCCATTACACCATTTCAATCGATGACACAACAATTATTTCACTTCCACTTTCGCTATGTGGGTCAACGCTAATTGAATCTAAATATTCACCTCATGCAATCTCGCCTATGACAATCATAAGCCTAATCTAACTACATCGGGCGAGGGCTGGGTATAATATCAATCGATTGCCGTCATCGGTAGCAGTGCATTTCCCCAAACAAACGGCCCATAAACACTTGATCCAGTGACACTTTTATGTGACTACCATACTCATCATCGTCAGCGGTCTGCAATTGGCATGCAGTCAGCTCACGCATTTGATTGATTAGGAGAGGCGCAATTGTATAACACTTGGCTGCACGACGCCAAAGAGGAAGACCAACCGCGAAAGGATTGTGTAATCCAATCGGAGTTTGTTTTGGCATTTCTATTTGTTTTAACAATTAGCAGACAGTGGTACACGATGTAAGCATCAAGTTCATAATTTATGGTCGTGTTGACAGAAAACTTTTCCATTTCAACAGAACTCGACTTTTAATTATTGCCGTGCTAACCAATCTATATCCAATTGGAGTTGCCAAAGTAAACAACCAAAATCAAAACAATTATATGAGTTTATTTTTCAATGATTTGCGGGATGAACTAGTCTTGGAAAATTTCCGATACAAATTCTAATTAATCGTAAACACAGGCAAGTTAGCATCTACTTAATCTGTCAACCACAAACACAACAAATTCTGCAAATTAGCATTAAAGGTCGATTGCATGCAAATTTCCTGTCACAGACTATACAGAGGTGTTCCGCGCGCAATCGCAGCCGTAGTTGTATATCGATATAAGCGCCAAAAAAAAAAAAAAAAACAAATACACATTCTCAAATGTGATATAAATAGTCGTAGCAGTCGAGTCACGTTTCGCTTTCTCTGGCGCACTAAACTGCCACCGCTAATGTTGGGGTTCTGTGCAAATCATGTACGCCTTTTGGCAGAGGGCGGGTCTGCTGCGCACAGAGATGATAGCAGCAATTATTTCAGACCCAGATGCGCGATTGTAATAATCTTTATAGCTTCATCTTGGCTGCTATTTTGCATTTTTGCCTTTAGTGCTTATTAATTTTTATGAAAAGCATGCGATTGCGTGCGTGCGTTAAATGCTGAATGAGATTTTTTGGCAGTAACAGAGCTTAGAGGTGGATATTTGCAGTAGCACTTTGGGATGATTTTGGACAGCCATTTGAATTAATTTGGCGATGGGAAGAAAGCGGTAAAGGAACTACACAAATGAAACATTTTGTGGAAGGGAGTGGTGTGTGTATGGAGTCGATTGTGGATTGCATATTCTACTTACTGTTGGACTACTCTTAAAGGTGAGAAATTTCAGAAATCCAAAATCAAGAAGAAACATATTTTTATTCTAAAAATCTTTCAAATAGTTAGTTATAGGCCGATATTATGAAATAGTAGAGAAAAAGCGGCGAGAAGCCATAATCAACGCTCAACTGATGTTGATGTTGGTGTTGCAAGTAAAAAAAACATGAAAAAAAAACATTTAGTATACGTATTTAGTTGTGGGTTCCCTTTTAAGGTTTCTGTTACTTAGATATTCCTATATAGTTAGTATAAGCTTCCTCATCTCATACTACTCGGGTTAACCTTTCAAGAATTTCAATAATAAATTAATTACCTAGAAATCTAATAAATTTAAAACTAGAAAAAAAAGCTATAATTAAACAATTTTTTTAATGGAAATAATTAAGTTCATTATAATATTTGAAAAGTGTAGAAAAGCTAAAGCTTCGCAGGAACTTGCAAAAATTGTTAAGCATTTTCATAAATAAACTTCTTAAAAAAAAAAACTCCGATTATTCTCGAAAAATTTAAACGCTTTCAGCTATCAAAAAGTACTGGGTACCCGTTGTGCATTGCTGGGCTTACTTTCTTGTATGGAAGTGCCAGTCTTCATTTTACAATCCCGCATATATTTTGCTGAGTGCTTTCTTCTGATAATCTACATCAATGTCCCAAGTTGTACAACTAAGACTCCCATGAGTTTCAAGAAAAGGGTTTTTTTTTTGTATGGTTGGTGCCACGCCTGTTTGCAAAATTTCATTTTATTTCGCTTATAAGAACACGCCGCGGGACTCGAAAGCAATGTTTTGTCAAAATTTCAAATCAATTGGCGAAGTTTCTATATAAAGGGTGGTTTCTTTTAAAATCATAGGTTATTTTGACACTGACAGCTATTTCCCGCTCAAAATCTTGACAGAAAGCCAATATCATACATCCGCAGAACCGCAAATAAGTCGCTTTACGGTTGAAAAACGTTAGGAAATATTGAAAACTTATTTCCAAAGTGAGTGCTGTGTAACCCAAACAGTGCGTTTTTTAAAAAAAAGTTTTGGCCGAAATGAAGTACCTACCGCGCCTGCTATGCGCAAGTTTGTGCAAAAAGTTCGTGAGTTCTCGTATGATATTGGACAGCAATCATGGTCTGCGTCGTCATAGACAGAGGAGAATGTGCCTGGGCGACAGTTTGGCGCGCATTGTGGATTGGTGGCATCATTGGACCATTTTTCTTCAAAAATGAGGCTGGGATCAACGTTTTGGTCAACTCTGGGCGTTACAGAGCCATGTTAACCGACTTTTTTTTTACTCACTGAAATTGAAGACATGGATTTGGACGACTTCTGGTTCACGCAGGATGGCACGCCATGCCACACAGCCCATTCCATACTCGATCTTTTGCGCACCGAATTCCCACATCGTGTTTTCAGCCTTCTTGGCGATGTCAATTGGCCGCCTCATAGCTGCTATTTGACCCCTTAAAGATATAAATTTTGTTGTTAAATTACTGACTCGCTTAAGCGATGTATGGTGTGTCCACCTAGAAGATATTAACTTCGTGTCAAAAATGGTTGGAAAAATATTTAGGCTGCTAGAGGTTCTACTTTCCCTTTTGAGGATGATACATTCAGCAGGGGGTTTTCGTAATTCTACAGTACCAGGCCAATGCCCAGAAATAGTGCTAGACATTCACTTTTAGTACGTTCAGCTGTTTTTTTTGTCCGCACTGTGCAGTCGACTTACTTTGTTTTTAGGTAAACAGTGGTGGCCTGTGAGGTAGTCTACTACATTTTTGGTGCCGTTTTTACATAGTCTTAAAATCCTCTCATTGCAATGTTTTTTTTTGGCTCATCCAAGACGTGGGATATTTCTCCTAATAGCTATCAGAAACAATTTCTTTCATTTTACCGAATAGGTAATAATTCTGAAGGGTTCAAGTCTTACAAAAGAAGGCCTCTGAATCTTGTTCGGCCTTCTCACGGGCTTTTCCGTTTTTTTTCACTTTCATCATGAAGGGGAACTCGTCATAATTTGACTTTGTTTTTGCTCCTTCGTCCTGAGTGTTTGGATAGTTGGAGAGGTGTTGAAGCAGTATAAGACTGATTGGGAGTCGATTGCGGGCAAGCTATGAGTGTTTACTTAATCCATTTTAGAGGCATCTTAAAGGATGACTTCCGCCATTTTATATCGATAAATAAAATTGTACCAGTCTTTTAAAATGTTATCTAAGGAAGTTAAGCGTAATACACCTACCTTTAGTATATATATATATATAGTTGGCGCAACAGGTCTGTATGGACCCTAGACCTAGCTTCTCACAACCATTCGTCTTGTGTGAGTTTTAATTTTTGGGACGAATGGAAGGGATCTACAATTTATGCCGAGTCCATACGGCCAATTGAGAAGCTCTTTCATGACAGTTATACTCTCGGATGTTTGTCAGAAGTTAGCGGGAGTTGGAATTTGTTTTTTTTTCGGGATTCGAACCTGGGACCCCTCGCATAGTAGTCCAACACACTAACCGCTAAGCCACTGCGCCGACCTACCTTTAGTAAGAGTGTTAAATATTTAACCTTTAAATATGCTCAGCCTGGCTCAAGCCAGGTCTATAAGTGGTAGAAATTTTACCAGTGAACTGGCAATATATTGAAAAACAAAAAATTACACACAGATTTGCATCGCTGCACAATCAAGGAAATCAAGGAAATGTGTTCAATGAAAATGGTTCTTAACTATTTGCCTTCGCCTATTTATAATATAATTATATACGATGCGGTAAACCATTTTTTTTTACCAAAAATACAGAGGTAGAGGTGCACGTATTTGTCACCTTAGAGGAGGTCTACCCCTGGGTAGAATCGAAGAGCCTGCGACTCAGAGCGTTCATGTTCAATGCGCTACATTTTTATACAGGGCTGTCTGGCCTTTCGGCTTACCCGGTTCACCCGAATGTAATCTACAATTTTATGGCGAGTCCGAACGGCAGAATAGAAACTTTCTCTGTGTGGGAATAGCATTTCAACTGGCCAACAAATTGTTTCTGACACGAGCGATATCTCGCTACACCTGATTTACCTTTTCACAAGTAAAACACAAAAAGTCGTGTCATAAGTTCCAACGAACAGACCACAGTTGGGCCTCTGTCCGGATTTCGTTTCAACGAACAATGCACCCTATTTTAGAAAACACACTTTTCAGACTTATATCAGACTCACAGCTAAAAACAACGCAGAAATAATTCGGTTGTGTAAAACTAAAAACCATCATCCTTTCGAAACCCCAAAGCAATACAGTTTACACACTTTGGTTACATCAAGCCTGAACTAACTCCAAGCCGGTGTAGGCATAGGTAGAGGTAGATTTTTGTAATAACTGTCCATTTAACGGCCAGCGTAATCTCTCATTTCACAACTCTCACTTTCTTCCTTTAGCACCTACTTATGATTAGCTCATGAACCAAATGGCTCATTAAAGCGTGATTACGTGTGGTAGGCGAATGCCCATCCTCAAGTGTTACTTCGCTTGATGTAAACAAATTTCAAAAGCTGAACTGTAGTATGCACAAGACCTTCGATACGTATATGAATTTTCTCGACCACTCTCCGACCGACCGGAACTTATGCCGCTTCATTGTTAAGTGCGAATTCGTTTGGTGTGTAAATATACTTAATCATTTTGGCCATAAATGTACCCCCTTGTGGAAAGGTGAAAACGATTTTTTTTTATTTCGGTGGACAGCGCCGCAGATGGAGGCGCACATTCGCAATCGGAAACAACAACCTTTCTCCTCTTTTGTATCTCGATGGTGGTGGCGGCGGCGGCAGCAGCACCATTACCAGCAGCAGCTACGCTGACGACGACTGACAAGAATTGCTACGGATTTTTGTGTTTTAATTTTGTTCCATAGCGCAAAAGTTTCTATTCAACACAACACAACACAGCCAGGGACCGAGCAACAACGAATTGTTACACTTTTCGTTTCTTGAAAGAGAATGCGCAGCGATACACATTTCTTCGTTTTGATCGTCATGATGGTGGGCTCTCTGTTAAAATTGGACCAGCATTGAGTATCTGGCGACAGATGTAACTAGCCGCAGAGATTCTAGTAGTGGGGACCACGAATTAATTGCTTTCGAAAGCGTGAAAGGTGGCAGTTGTGTATTGACAGAGAAATTACCCCGAAGAATACGTATCTAACTGGATAATTATCCAGCGACCCTACCGGCTCTGACGTATATTGTCGGACATTTGCATGCGCACAAAATAATCCAGTCGAACTTATGTGCGAGCGAGCCCATCCGACTTGGACACGCCACGCACTCTGGTTGACGCTGCGCAGCCTTTTCCCCGTCAAAGATTAATTAAATCAGATTAATATGCTTTCTAAACACGAAGCAATGCGCGCGCAGATGATTAGGCGCGCTCGCACTCCGATTGCGTGTAATCGGACGGAATGTCCATGCCCAGCCGCAGCCGACATCCTCCTCATGCATCTAATGGCTGGCTATTTCTCATATAGCTCTCCACAACAGGAAGTCGCTGATGCAGTCACCACCGGCTGGACGGTACTGCTGCCAGTTGACGTCGTTTATACCAAAATAAATCATTTGTATCTTTTACCATTTGTTTTTATTTTATTTTTTTCTTTTGGGAAAGGAGAAACGATGATGATCTCAGTGGCCATACCAGTGGACAAAGAGATCCCATCATTAACTTGCAGATTTGCATTGTATAAACAAAAGAAAAGAAACTTCCAACGCAATATAGCTTCGTTTTGCATACAAACAGTAGTAAGTCCTCCGAGTATGCATTTTCGTCAAATCGAAGCTACGGTGTACCTACTCTTTGCGCCATTAAGATCTATAACGAAAGATTAAACTTGAACTAAACCTTGAATAAGCAAATAGTATGGATGGAAGTATTTTCACTTTCTTTTACACTCTGACGATGGTGGTCGGTTGTGTTTATGCAACACACAGTACTCCATACAAACGGACTAATGAAAAGTGTCTCGCAATGAAATGGAACGCAAAATTATTGCATTCGGAAAATTTTGCGCGCACGAAAGAAAACCAACTCAACGAACCACAAGTTGTGTGTGGAGAAAGGAGGCAGTACGCTCAGCTCCGCCGCAGCCGACGCCTTGTACAAATGAATAAACAATTGCTAATTCGTACATGTTCAATTACAAAGTGAACGGATTTGGGGTTTTACATTTTACAAAGTTTGCCTTTCCATGCAAGAAAAAAATACACCAGTTCGCACAACAACTCTTTTGTTTGTGCAACAATATTCGATTTTTTGTTTGTTTGCAGTGTTGCATATTAAAAGGTACGTGTACGGATGGTGCATGTATTGCCAGCCATGTAGCTTGATATCAAAACAGTTTTTATTTATCGCGTGGATGTAGCCGGGCATTTAAAAATTTCAAAGTTGCAGAGGAACATCATCTGACGTGTCGTGTCAGACGGTTCGTTGAGGTCGTGGTGCAGTATGCACTTGCGGACTATGGATGGAGGCACGGCACTTAGAGGTTAAGATATTGCAAGAATCATCGTAATAATGGGGTGACCGCAGCAAATTAATTAAGGGGAATTAGTGGTGACTCTTGACAGAAGCAAGTTAATTTATTTGCCGAAGTATGGGATGTACAGCAAGCACCTAGGAAATCTATGCCAACTATGTGGAAACCTCCACTTCAACGCCAATATGTCAGCAGAGTCAGCTTCTATCGTCATGCCGGGATGAAATACGGCGACCTGAGATGTCGTGGTAGCAGAAAGACTTAAATATCTCAATAGCAAAGTCGGAGGGGATTACAAAACAAGGAGCAGTCTCGCTTACGACTACCATAAATGCTCCCACCTACAACTCTGAATTTTAAAATCAATCAAAACGCTTACTAAATCGATGGTAGAAACTGCTTGAAGTTTAAGCATCTTCCAAGTATTAATATCGACTCAGTCAAAAAGGGTTGGGCGTTTTCGCCCAAGCATGCTATCAGCGCTGAAGTCTTGTCGAATAAAATTCATTTTACTAAAAGAGACTGTTTAGTGCCTGTCAAAATACCCAGTTCCAACAACAACAACAACACATCAGTCAAAATCTCAATATAGCGGCAGCCCAGTTAACCGATAACAGCCTAACAACAGAAGCAGTTCATCATCTACATTTATGGAGACTTTGTACTCAGTTTTAATTTTCATTTCAAATAAAGCGCACTACTGTTTTTTTTGTTAAATAATGGATTTGTTTTTTTTTTTTGTTGGAGCGATAGCAGAATATACCTGTTACAATATCATGGAGCAAAAAATTTCAATTCCTAAAAGATTTCTTCAAAAAAAATTGTTGCAAAATTGGGATCCCACAGTTTAGGGACCGCTTTATAAACTGACGGGGCCACACTGTCATACCATGCTTCATAGCCTAATATTACTCAATAATAAATTTTAATAGTGCTAAACAGGCTTCAAAATTGTGCTGTCCCGAATTTGTTGTATAATTGGAGACCTTAAAAAGGTGTCCTTAAATTTGGTGTAAATATGTCTGCTACCTCATCACCTTCAAGTCTAATTTCTAGCCAAGCACTGCAAATAAAAATAAAAAAATAAATAGTTGGCCCGTAGGGACCCTAGGCCTAGCTTCTCACAAATCCTTTTTTGTTATTTTTTTTTTATTTTTTGGACGAATGGAAGGGGGATCTACAATTTCACGCCGAGTCCAAACGGCTAATTGCGAAGGAGAAATGTCAAATGTTCTCGGGGAGTGGCGCAGATGGAAATTGGGGTTTCCGGGAATCGAACCTAGGACCTCTCGCTTAGTAGTCCAACACACTAACCACTAAGCCAATGAAATATGACTTTTAATATCCGACTTTATAGAGCGGTTTTTCACGATGAAATTTCAGAGATATGAATGGCTCTTGCTTGATCAACAAGTGGCTGTCAAATAGGATGTTTGATAGTTGATGGCCACAACCATTCTCACATTTATTAAGAATTAAAATATCGTCTGATCTATCCAACTTTGCTTAAAGGAAAACTCCGAACATGTCACAGAGCCCGGACAGGGACAGTAATAACAGCTTTCTTAGGATTCCAGGTATTTGCAGGAGACAAACGAGAGGTGCCTCCTACTGATTTGCAAGCTGCACATCATTTCTGACAGATATTACCTCTCGTAATTGCTATGCGGTTCTTTCCTAACATATATGACCCTTTTTCTTCAATTTTAGGTAAATTTAGTTAGCCCATAAGAGTCTTAGTACTTTTTGCCTGTATGATTTCAGTTTGTCTAAACTTTTGAATTTTTTTTCCAAAACTTGGGTCTTTTTCTTTATTGATTGTTACTGAATATCGTGGCTTAATCTTTTGCAGGGGAAAAGAAGAAGTTTGTGTCACTTCTGCACTAAGTTTATTGGCCACTTCATGCCCTTTTTAATCGCACATCGCTTGGCATACACTGGAAGAAAATATGTTCAGCTATTAAGCCTCTAAATTGAGGTGAAAGCATCTATCAGTTTTGAGTAGCCAGCCGATGAGTAACTCATGAAAATAATTTTGGACTCTGGCGAACTTTTAGATACCGTAAACCCACTCCTAGATAGAAGTATACAAGTCGATTTGGAAATTTTGTAGTTGTTTTTGAGATCGTTAAAGAGTAAAACTTGCTGCACCACACTTCGTATCAAACGCCTTAAGTATATCGAACGAGTGGTGTGTTCAACATCGTCTTACAATCACTATTGTTGCAGCCCAAATTAAATTTATTACACTGATCTGAGCTTGACAACTTAAGCCACTTATCAACCGCTTAAGTGGGCCGATCTCCAATTATTAGAGCTCTTACTGAACGATTTTTTTAATGATTTCTTGTAAATTTAACGCCTACCTAATTGTTGCCCCTTTAGTTGATTTAAATCAGATCCACTCAGTTGTTCATTGAATCGTGGGAGTAGAGTAATCCCCTCTGCCAGCCATGTCAAAAAGTAATAGTTCAGTAAACATTCCTCATAAATAGCTGTGACACTAGGCCAAGGACAAGTGACAAGTGCCTTCGAGAAAACCCACCATACCTCCGCTGATTCATCACCAATGAAAAACCCTCATTCATCCGAACCGATGAGCTACCCAGCTACCTTGGCATCATCTTCGGTGACGTGATGAACTTTCCACCATCATCCGACTATTTAAGGAGAGAAAATCACTTGCACCTAATAAAGCAATCAAATGGCCACTAGTGGGTTACCCAACACAACACCTTTTGTTTTGGTGAAAATCTCCCCTATGCAAATCGACTTTACTTTGTTTATATTTGGAACACGGAACTTATTCAATTCCCATTTTTTTTTTGTGCAATCCACCATCTCGCCAAAAATAGCTTCTAATTTATGACGACTCGGCGAGAGTTTCACCAAAAAAATAAACCAACAATACTTATATTCCCTTGTGTGGTCGACGGTCCGTCGATTAAGCACTTCTTCTGTGAGGGGACAACGGACAACTACATCATCAGTCTGTTTATATTCAAATTCCATTGAATATCCATCCTCGCGCAAATAGTAGAGTAAGTGCAAAAGCAATCATCTCCATTACAAACAGCATCGCTTTCAAACAGCTTAATCATCTTTTTTCCCTTTCACTTTCATCCACTACACACCGGGCCGGGAGTGGATACACATTCGAGCGACGCGACGTTATTGTCGGATGACGGAAAATCAGCACATCACTCTGCAGAAACAACAACAACAAGTTAACCATTGAAGCATTAAAGATTCTCAATTGATCCCCTAATCAATGCAATCATTATTTGGTCTCTGACATTTTGCAAGTTAAACAGATTAGGCCCGCACAGTGTTGTTGTGGTTGCACACACCAATAACGAACCAGCGTATGATATCGTAACTCTTAACGATGTCGCGTTAGCTTACGAAACTCATTCGATTAAATCGAACCAAACCAAACCAACCCAACCATCGCATCGCGTCAGCTGGTGAAGAAGCAAAACAAACCCCCCCGAAAAAAAACACCAACCACAGTCCCACAATCAACCTCAACGCTCTCGCACACACACACACATAAACAACAAAGCCCAATGTAACAAACAGATTGTTGGTGGTTCGATGCAAGATGGCAAAGCATTTTTTGTACGTTTTCGAGTTTTAGTCTTTCGCGATCGGCTCCACATTCACGTCAGACTTCTTTGAGCTTTTACTCAAGAAGGTCGAATGTTTTTCGTTATTCTCTCTCCTTTCGTTTCGAGTTTGTACAAAATTTTCGTGGTCGTCTGGCGCATTTGCATTTTTCGCACGCTCTTGAACAAGGATCATTTTTAGTGGCTATCCCAAGTGAATTTGCTGTTAAACGGTATTGTATGCAAACAATTTTGCAAGACCAGGAATATACGGGCTAGAGAAGAGAAAGTGCTCGCATTTTGTCAGCTTTTTCATTGTCTTACGACGCGTCGTCGTGGTGTATTCATTTTATTAGTCGTTCGTTTAATTTTGTTCGCGTTTCTGGATCAACGTGAGATTTGGGATTGTTTTGGTTTGTTTTAGTTGTTGTGGTTAGTTTCGCTTGTACTTGTACTTGTACGTCGAGGAATTAAGTGTTTGTGATAAAATCTAGATTTTTTTCAATTTTCTTTGTATGGCGACACACGCGCTGGATAGCTATGTGATTCACTAGTTTAACTTATTGGATAACACTTTGGATACTACTTCGAATTGATTACAAGTGAGTATGACAATTGATTTGGAATGACAAAATGGGACCAGTCCCAAGGAAGTACATGAATTAAATTCCCAGTTGGCGAGTGAACTCTTTTGTTTTTTTTTTCGTCAGTCAGTGTTCTGGGAAATTGTGTGAATGGAAAACAAAGTGGAGAATGGGCTAATATTCAAATTGGTTGCATTCGGTGAATCGGCGTAGGAAAAATATTATCTAGGTGATGAGGACAGAAAAGTGAATCTCCCATGTTCTTAGAGAAAATTTTTCTGTTTCACTTTTACTCGAAGCGAGATTATTTGTCTTGTGGGTGTTGAAATTAAGCTCTGATATTTGTTAATTTTGAAGTGGAAAAAGAACTGTCAGGGGAGTAAAGTTGACATAAGAAAACGTTTGTTTGTTTATCAAAACTCTTTTGTTTTAAGATGTGATTTGTTTCTTGAAAAATGTTTTACGGGAAGCTCTGAATGGGTAATTTTTTGAGTCGTTGGATTTAACTTAGGGAAACTATCACCATCGCTTATTGGTGTGAGGAGGTTACTTCTCCAGTAGGTGTCAAAGAATGGTTTTCATAATGATCAGGCTAAGGATTCAAAAGGGCACTTGAGTTATTGAAAATTAAGCCCAAGTTTGCATTAAGACTCTTTTGCCTTTCGCCCCCATTTTTAATACCTATTGTTGAACAATTCCGCTTAGAAATGGGCGTGAGTAATATGATTCAAGTAATTGGGGTTGACTTCAATCATTAGTAAATGCAAAGTTGCCAGTTTGGGGGTTTTTCCCCCAGATATAGGGGTTCTTTTTGACCAACGGGGTGAAATCTGGAGATTTATTTTTGTAATTGTGTTCAACTATTTTTTTGTATCACTAGAAAAGGATAAGTTTTTTAAGAAAATAGCTAAATCTGTGGGCTTTTCAGGTTTGTCTAGGGGGAAATATTTGAACCGTCTGGCAACGCTGAGTAAATGACATGGCCCTCGAAGCAGTTAGACGAATGAATGATAAAAACGATTCTCCGATGGAAAAGGGTATTTGATAAAGGAAAGGGATTTTTTGAAACGTGTGCACACAAGTAACAAAAATTGATCTACAAGACAATATTTTATCACTATCCTCCGCACAACTGAATGGTCGCTATAATATTGACTTGGTGGCGCCAATAAATAACATTGGCTTAGATTTTGCTTCTCCCTCCAAGCTAGACTGGGTACTTGTATTACAATTGTATATTAAGCTTGGAAAATACTTGTTAATTTCAAAGAGAAACATGCACATAGATCGATACGAAACTTGTGCACGAGTTCGTTTTATTCGATTATTTGCTCTTCCATTTGATATACACAAGCCAAGACAGTCTGTTGTCAAGACGTCAATTGAACTTGCCACGCAGATAGGTATCTTAAGTTTGGATCATCAAATATGACCGCATAATTGTAGATTTGTATGTATTAATATGGAAAAAATAACCTACAGTGTCTTTGATAATTTTTTGAATTTTTATGGGTGGAGAGAGATGTGTACCTACTTGAACGATTTTCAAAGGCATCGTTCAAAAGTGAGTAGAATTTAAAAAGCTTTTGAAGGCGATTTATAAATATGCATCACATATCAGGAGTAGTAATTGAGTGATACTACGTACGTCTCGGAAAAGCAACAATACTCGTGGACAACATCTTCAAAGACACTTTTTACCAATGCAACTCGCAACTGGTTCCCAAATTTGTTGGTAATTTTACAAACGTCGGGAGATTTTACTAGTCACTCCGTAATACAGGATGACTTCTTTGATATAGACGTTTGGCTTATTAGGATCAGGGTACCGATCGACACAGTTGAGAGTCACCCAGCAGAAGTCAATCGACAAGTGTGAATGGTGGTCCTTTGTGCCACAGTGAGGATTTGTTTTATTTAGCCACAGTGATATAAAGTCGCGTCATGTCTTTTTCTTTAAATAAAGCAAAAAAAAAGAGTGCTATTGCGTGTGGGTCAGCCAAGGGCGTGCTATATGACATTGACTTTTATATGGAGGCTTTGAAGCCTCGGGCTCAATTATTTTAGTGGTGGCTGCAAATCTCACTTGTTTAGTGATTGAAATTCCGTTGCTAAGCATGGTCTTATAAATTTGCTAAAATTTTAAGAACTGAGCTCACCTTATCGAACGCAAGTCAACAAGAATTTTTCAGGAGCTTCTTGCTACAACAAAAAAAATTAAACAAATAATTGCCTAGCTTCACACAACTCTACTTCTTTGTGAGTTATTATTTTTGTGACTTGCTATATATTTCCCTTAAACTTCAAAATCTGTTAACAACAACTTATTTAAAAAGATATGATCCATTCTGTGACCAAATGCGTGGTAACCCTTAACAATTGGTTAACAGTTGAGTGGCCTTTAGTGGAACTAATTTGCTAATGTTAACCATTGCCTATCGAAATAGCGTTGATCTCCATATGAGATTATTTACAAAATATCTCTATTTGTCCGCAAATGCATCATGAAATAAAGCGGCTCATAGATCTGTGGAGACTGAACGCACTCCATTTGAAAATTTTCTACGCACTTCATGAGTTGTTTTACTTGTCTGGCTTCTGTTGACACTGATCCATATGTTACGTTTTGAATACCTGAGTTTACCATATACTACATATCTTCAGTTATCATATACTGACTCATTTAGTCAGTCAATATCTCGCATATCGATTTCAAGGGTCGCGGCCGAAGTTTTTGTGTCGATATACGAGTGATGTAAATCATGCAGCAAACAAATTATTTTGAATTAATAAAATGCGGTCGATAAATGTTGGTAGTAGGGAGGTGATTGTCATTTTCAAACAGGGGCAAGGTTAGTAGAAGACGTTGCGATTGTTTTTCTACGCTTATTTTCATTTCTCCCAATTTGTGGAAAGTTCGTGGTTATTTGATTGTGGTACCGTACTCCACTATGAGGCTTACATGTGCTGCACCGTGGACCTCCTTGGCAATTTGTAAGTTTGTGCTTCTGAATTAGCCGTTTGGACTCGGCATAAAATTGTAGATCTTCTCCATTCGTCCCAAAAATGAAAAACTCACACAAATCGAATGATTGCAAAAGCTAGGCCTAGTGTCCTTACGGACCTGTTGCGCCAACTATTTTTAACTCTTTTGGGTCTTAATATGAAACTTGGAATCGCCACATCTGACAACCCTGGTCTTAACTTAAAGCCGTGCGCACATTACGTTCCGATGGTTAGCAGTGAGACCATACAAGGTATGCCGGAAGCATGAGTTATGCTTTCCACATTTTCCACTTTAGTGTTACGGCTGATACTCGTACATAATTGTAGACTTCTCTTTCTGTAGGATCTTATTTTATCAGCGTTTGGTTGCATGTTTTTACTGCTTATTGTGGCGATGACAAATTAACCCCTGCCACTATGAAGAAGGGTATTATTGGGCTGCAGAGAGAAGAGTTAACAACGTCTTAAAAATAAGAGCTATATAATTTTTGTCTTAAATCAAAAGTCTGATCCATCGCGCGATGTAATGTTGTTGTTGAGTAGAGTCTTAAGTAGATCAATGTAGTTGATATTCAGTAATAGCATCACCATTAGCCCCACCAGTCAGGGTGCCTTTAAAGCACTAGCAGCAATTAGGGATTGTCAGACAATACTCAAGGTCGTGTATAAGATTATCCTCCGCAAAGTATATTGCTACAAAATCATATCATTGTCGATTTTTTAAGAAAATTGTATACTTCTCTAAATTCGAACAGCCATTCCTCGCCTGTTCTCGTATCTAAAATCTATATATGTACTTATGCAAAAGAGATATATTTCTTGGAAAAGCTGTATATGCAGGGCATGAACTCCAGAGCTATTCTTCCACGATCTCCTGTATATTGACCGTTTTGTCGATTTGAAGTTGCCTGCAACGTGGTGCAAAACCATGGTCCACTTAACTTTAATTTAAACTGCAGCCAATGTTTTTTCTTAAACAGATAGCAGCAAATCCGCTTGCTTTAGAAAACCACTATCGACTTAGAATACATGGACCTCTAAATCTCATCGGTTGTCTCAGAATAAATCTGTCCCAAAGCCGACCACATTTTTGTCATCAAAGCACACAAAGCCAGTTCGCACGTCAACTCTTTTGTTTTCAAACATTTTTTTCGTCTTTAGTAGGTACCCGTTACTTCCAGCTAATGCGCTTAACTCAAAATATGCAAACAAAAATCGCTCCACTTTCGCCGCTGCAGTGACTTTGAAAAATCGACTACTCTTGACTTATGCATTTCTAATTCGGCCCGAAACAGCCCATTTCAATAAAATCTGCATAACTAAAACCAAGCACATTTAGATCGAGGTCTCTTCAGCACACGCGCTAGCAGAGTGGCAATTCATATTGCATTTTAAGTGCCTCATCTTCTTTGCCATCGCATGCTCGTGCTTACCTTTACGCAATCAATCGCAATAATGCACTCAACCGGTAGTGGTGCTGGTGTCGCTGCCGATGATCGTTGGCATTCAAGCTGCCAACAGTTTGACGGTGTCTTGTATGACGAATTTATTTACCAAAAAAAAAAAACAGACTTTACCGCGCGATGTCGTAACAATATTTTTTTGTTTCACGACACAGCACAGCGCATACGTAACAAAGTCTTGTATTGGCCGTTGTCTGCATATGGCCTGTGGGGTTTTCTTGCCTATATGCTTTCTTTCGCCGTCTTCTCAATGTTAAGAGATTGCACATAGCCATGTATATATTGGTTTGGCTTATTTCCGGTTGAGACAGCATACACCAGGGTACCGCACCAATATCTTCTCTCTTTAAATTTTTGTTTTCCTTTGTGCAGAGACGTCTGTCTGTTTTTTTGTTTTTTTTTGATTTTTTTAATGGCTTGCTGCAATATGCGGATGGATGAAAATTTCTCTTCTTACGCAATGTTGGAGAAAAAAAATTGTAAGTGAAAGATACAGGCCGGATTATTGTTTTGGAGTTGTTATTAATAACTGTAGAATGTGCTCTGCCACCCCCACCACACTGGCAATGAATTGCATAATCGTCATCTTTTCTTATTTATGACCAAGGGATTATGCCGATTTGGAGATTTTGTGATTGACCGAGGGGAAGCGGAAGCTGTTTACCTTTTCGATTAGCAGCCAATGGCTTTGGGTTATAAATAAATCCATTTGAGCGCATAAGACACTGAGCGATGAGATAATGTTTTTTTGGAAAGTTTTATCCACGCGAGAGTAATGGTGAATTAATCGGTTGGATGGTATAATTGCCATAGCAAAAGTAGATAATGATAAATTGTGGAATCGACACGACCCGCATAAGGTGGCTGAAGAATTGATTTATAATGTCTATCACCAACATATTTATTAAATTTTGTGTCCGATTTCGACTTTCAAGTCAACAAATTGTTGTGGCTTATGCGTTCTAGTTTTTTTAGCGTATGCATCTGGGTCGTAGTAATATAAAGATTCTTACTGGCCAATGAATATGTGAATAGTAAGCAAATTGGATGCGGGTCTAGAAGTTCTTGATGGGTTGTTGTATGCTTTCCATTAAGAGACTTGTTAATATGTTAAATTGATGGACGTGTTGAAATATTTGTAGAAATAAAATAACTTGTAGGCTTAAAAGCAACCGAATAGCCAAACTTCATCGCTAGATATTTCGATATTTTCAGTTGACACTCACAAACACAAATCGATTCTCATTAATCGTTGAAAAAATAAGACGATAACAGTTTTGACTGCCTTAAGTGTTGTTATAAAAAATGATTTTCTTTTAAATTAAAAAATGCATGTCGTCATTAACACTGATTCGCAAGGTTGACAATGTGTTTCCGTTGAGTTGTGCGAAGTCGAATCCGTCAATGAACAGAAGGCCATAAAAACCATGAAGGAAATCAATTTCCCTAATCGAACCGACACAATCTGATATCCATTAAGGAAAATTAATTTCCACCTAAAGAAGGAGTAGATGGGAGTTTTCGAAAGCTATTTACATTACAAAAATCGCTGATATTTTCAAGAAAATTATCATGGGCACTGCTAGAGACATCCACAGATCTTTCAAAGAAAAAAAAAACGCTCTGTTATAATTTTAAAGACTGAAATCTTATTCCGTGAAACATAAACATGCTCACCGATGTTGTGTATAAAATTAACACTAAGGCCTCCCGCACACGAACGTACAAACTAAATAAAAAAAATCTCATTGGTAACGGCAATTTAATTTGAGCTTAATTTCCCAGCTCACCACTCGATGCTAAAAATAATTATCAGATAAAATTTCAATCAAAGTGACTGCTTGCTACGATTTATTCTCGTTTTGTTTCATTAATTTACTTTTTGTGTACATTTAACTGAAACAATTCATATTTCTTTTTTCAACATTTCGGATGTCTAAATGACAAATACGCATATCCACCTTTATGTGTTTTAGACTAGTTCATGCTTCACAATAAGGAACTCCTACAGAAGTCAGTCAACGTTGCCGAATCTTTGGGAAAAGCTGTAAACTTTTTTTGTTCAGCATAATAGGTCTGAAATGAAAAGGGCGACCGACGCAAGATGTTTTAAATCTAAAAAAAGCATATGCATCAAATCGGTTAAAAAGACTACTGAACATTTGTTAACATTTTAAGAAGTTTCGTTAAGAAGTTAAAGAATCTAATTTCAAAAATGCTGGATGCTTAACGTCTAATTTTACATGGCAACAGATACTTCCAAACAGTATGTTGTCAAATAGTTAATAAGGAAAATATTTCGGAGTGTTTATCTGGCAATTTTTTTAAATATGAATCTGATTTTTTGTGAGAGAATTAAAATGTTCTTATAAGTTCGAATTAAAGCTGTGAGACCAGTTGTCAAAATTCTAGTTTGTGACAAAAAAATATATGCGCGATTTTATCAACGAAAATTCACCTTTCGTTTGGTCTTTGTTTCATAAAAATAGGGTTTAAAATAATAGGTACCAAGGGCAAAAAATTATTATTATTATGTAATAACGAAACTAGCTGTAATAGGATTATATCAAGTCCTCGACAAGGATAAGAAGTTTCAAAGGAACTAAATCTAAATTCTGTAGTTAACTTGACACGTTTTTAACTAAAAACTGTTGAGCTATTTGCTGATGTTCAGATGTAAAGCTTTAGTTTTTGGAACCCAATCATGATCATGCCCTACCTTCTCGGGCTAAAAGGTTTCTAATACTTATATTTTAAATATTTCATTCCAACATGATTCCATCGTTTTGAACAGCGTTGTTACCATGCCTTAATTGATGGTTTATGAACTTTAACAATGATTTTATGACTTGCCGAAAAGTGTTCAAAACAAAAGCCAATTTTCACGATTAACTAAACATCGTGTCGAGAATTTTATGAACATACCTCTCATACTCCGACTCAAAATTCCACCCAGAAACTGAATCTTTTATGTGTTTCGGGTTATTAGTCATCTCAGTACACGCTTGTCGAGCAGTTGCGTTAACTATATTTAATTGCTCGCTTTTTACTGAAAAGTGAAGGACATTGTGTTCACATTTAAATTTTGTCTGCCTCACTCTTCCTTAGTCTAACATACTATGCGGCAACATATAGTCGCTGTCATTAGATTCGTTAGGAAATTAAGCATAAATTAAAGCCACACACCCACTTACGCTTTCGCTTTCATTTTACCAACACCTTAAGTTTATTTAAACTAATTTTAGAAAATTATGTTCTGCGTAATATCTGAATAAATTGGTTTCTGCACAGGTGGTTTCTCTGCGCAATAATAGTTGAAGGAAATGCAGGGGTTTTTGAAGTTGAAGGCGGTCTATGTATGGTGAACTTCGAATTTAATGGTACAAGGGAAAGGGCCAGCATTTTACAGTTTTTCGAAAGAGGGGTTGGAACAAAACACAACATTTTTGCAAAGCTGAATTTGTTCTTCCTGATTATCTACATTTATGTCATACTCCCGAGGGTAGATAGCACTATGAATAAAAGTGAGACGAGAAAGCCTTTAATGTCTTGTAATTTAAGAGACTGTAAACGGTATTCGTTTGGCAGCTTTACTGATTGAAGCTGAAAAAACGTTTACTTCTACTGTACTTAAGTAAGTTATAGTTTCGCTTCCTTTAAAATTTTATGCCGAACAGGACGCGACGTCATAACCGACACAATAGTCAGGTATCAGATCTGTCAGAAAATCACAGAGCACCGGGTATGACTAAAAAAATAAAATTCCGTCACTAATATCTAAGTGAATACGCAGCTCTTACTTAATACGGCCTATCACATCTAAAAACGAAAAAGCCTGCTTTCTGTAAACTAATCACTGAATTGTTTTAACGTTAAAACAAATATCGGGTTCATGAAGAAGCTGAGCAAAAATAAATCCAAAACATCTCTTATGTGATCGAATGCAAAAAATATGTATTAAACGCTATAGCTCTGGCTTGGTATAGTGAGCGCACATTAAAAACTCTTGCACACAACATCTATGTGTCATTTTTTTAATGTGTAATTAGTGTTATCTTTAGAAAGAATCTCCGAGTCGATTGAATTGCTAAAATGGCGGAATGCCGGCTGTCAACTTCGCCTGAACCATATTTGCAACAAAAAATAAAAATCTTTAGAAGCCCAAGTGATTTAAAAAGAAAAAAAAACATTTAATTGGATTTGTTGAGGTCGCAGGATTGATTTCTCCGAATAGTTTAAAGGCAAAGCTAACTTAAAAATCTATAAACTTACAATAAACTTTCAAAACTTCAATTTGTATAGACCTTCATCGCAATTGATTTTAAATGTTGAAGGGTATTGCATTCGAGTCACGAATACCGATTTTCTCTACAACAATATTTCCAATTTTATGAGATATTCCTGACAGAAGTTGCATACACCTTGCCTGACCTTTTCAAAGTGGGAAATAGGTTTTCCAAATTGATTTGGCAGAGTTGGCCTTGGAAATAACTCCACAAAAGTCATGAGCGTTTCAAAAATAATTTATGAATAAATTTGGACGCCAGATCTAAGTAGGTACACGTGTTTCAGTCTTCTGCATCATAACTTTCATTCAAGGCTTCGGTTTTTTTTATGCCGTTGATAAACAGGATATGCCCACTCATCAAAAGCTTGCGTGATTCATAACAAGTAACAACCTGCACAAAACGCTTACACCTGCTTCACAACTCACATACTCGTTCGTTAGCGCAGTAACGTAATGACTCAAACAAAGCACTTTCCAATGGAAACAATAAAATACATAAGCGCTCTAAGAACACACATCCAAGCGTCTTGCATGTTTGCCAGAGAAACGCAAACCACCTCTCGCACAAGTGCAATGACTTCTTGTTAACAACAAAACACAGTATAGCGCAGCTCTAACAGCAACATAAACACTGTTAACATTGCACTTCGTCCAATTAAAGACGCAAAAGCATTCTCCCCGCGAATATAAGAGTGAACCCCGGCTGGTACTGGTAGATAAACCTGTGCTCGCATGCCGTGATTAGGATGTAATCGTAAATTTTATGCTCGCTTAGCACAAAACATTTCGTTTCGCCATTTAATTGTGGAAATGTAAGGAAAATGAAAACGAATGTGAAAAATGTTATTCACTTCGGTATGTTGTCATCGAGTTGCGCCAAAGTTGCGTGTAACTGTACAAAACACGCTGAGCAATTTAATTTTGAAAATTTCCACCGAAAGTGCGGTTGAGAGCAGTGTACCGAAGCCGACGCCCCAAAGTGTTAAATTTCGGGCCAAATTAGTTAGTTACACAAATTCGGTTGGTCGGATGCCTCGTTACATGGCTTTCAGCTGGAATGCGATTGCATTTCCACACAAAGTGACACACGGCCGTTCTGGTAAGATGACCATGTCCATGGACACAAATTGACAGACGCAGAGCATTCCAAATGCAATTAGGCAATCGATGAGACACTGGTCGGCTAAGCAGAAGACACGACAGTTGCCTCATTTCGTGGACGGGGGCTCATTCTACCATACAATTAGCGAACGCATGTCGATATGGCGATTTCGAAACCACTGCCAGAGGACAAAAAGAACACATTTGCTAATGAAAAAAAAAGAGCAATCGTACGAGTTGGCAATTTATAGGCTAATGTCACAACAGAAAGATGCTGAAATTGTGTCGCGCAAGAAGCGGGGGAAAGTATGCCGTAGATGAGTTTCTTTTGGTTGTTTGTCCCGCCTTCGGTCGGGTTGCAGCTAGGGTTACCTTAGATCCAATTTTTCTTGCAAACACACAAAATGCAGGCGCGCGGCGAAAGCCAATCAAAGTCCTCCGTTGGGTTTTATTACGCGACAGATAAAGTGCCACAGAGCGGGCAACATGTCATTGTAATAAAAAAAATTTTTCAAGTGTATGCCTTGCCAATTGGATGCAGATAGTAATTTCACTTGGCGTTGTCGGAGGCTCGACATGAAATAATATTTAATGAGGGCTTTTCAGAGCGATGAACGAGAACAATTGACGGTCGTTTGAATGGGTTGATTTCGCAAGTGAAAATCGGTATACGCATTGTACGCAAATTGAAAGCGAACTTTATTATCTTGAAAGTGGAATGCGTGGAGTTGTGAATTGAGATCATTTTCACTGTAGCACTTGTAAGGCGGCTTCTTTGAGCGGTCTTTGGGCACAACTCACAGCTCTCGATTATAGCCTTTCGGTTATTTATGCATCGTGTTTCAACCGAAAAAGCAAGCAAGACACTAGATGAAAGCCTGTTCACTTGGGAATTATACACACAATTTATAAAGTTTCCCCTCTTGCTGAAGTCTGTATATACTTTCATTGAAATGATGTAGAATTTCTCTAAATTCTCCATAATTTATTTTGAACCTCAACTGACCAAATTCAGCACAGACTTCCAAGAAAGCAAAGCCATATAAATTAAGTACTAATATGCAATGACTTCATTTTCATTTTATCGGTGGTCCCGATGTCTTTGAGAAATGTTGGATGCGATGGTATGCCAATTCTGGTCGTTATATACAGTTTTAAATAAGCTCAGCAGCTGTCTCTACGTTCGTAATTCTAACACCGAATTTGTTTAAATTCCCTTGCACAAAGCTGCTTTATTTTAGAGGAAGCGATTCCAAGATTTTCAAACCTTTGGGACCACCTACCTTCACCTATAAGACGGAGAAAACAAATAATTTCCTCAAATTTCCCTAGTAATTTATTCATTTAGAAAGGGATACATTTTTTAAGAACCATCTTGTTCTGGGATCAATGTACCTACACAATAAAAATCTGCATATTACATTCGACATTTCATTAAAGCCAATATTTAGTTGTTTTCGTTTTATGTGCACCACAAGTTTCGCCAAGTTTCTGCAGTGTTGGTCCTCTTTTTTAACATCCATAATAGCCGATATATCATCATAGCTGTAATAGTTATGGGCAATTTCCAGGTTAGTTTTAAACCAAGCTAAATCGTTTATTGTGCGCAATCTCTCTGCAACCTTTTATCTTTTTTTTCTAAATGATTTTTAGAAAACGCAACCTTCTACAAAGATGGGAACGCCAAAAAGCATCCAAAAGTAAGGAATATCAATACAGTGAAACTGCATGACTGAATCACAGATAACACAATAAAACTCTTTAAGCCTTACAGTTGATACTAACGTCCATTTGGCAAGCTTATTGATAAATTTAATAAAAAAGCGTACACTGGTTGACGTAAAGTTAGAAAACACATTCGGGTATCGCATACATAAATGTTGTAATACCAGATGGATCTGGTATCTGTTTCCCAGCTTTTGCTTCAAATTTGATCGTAAAAAAAAAATGCTACCATAAAAGTTTAAATTTTTCAACCACGCAACGAGATTTCGGCGAATTAACACAGTCATATGCTCAAAATTAGCTGAACGAGTTAAGACTGTACCATTTTACAAACAAACTTTAAAAAAGAGAAATATTACTGTTTCTGTTGTAGTAGTCTGGAAATGAGATACCAATTTTGGTTGGTTGGTTGGCCAAAATTTACGAAAGTTTTGATAGTTTATTCGCATGAACAAAGTGGCATATCGACTTTGAATAAAATGTTGATTCAAATAAGTTGAATTTTTCTTATTAGGTATACATTTCATAATTTTATTTATAACTTAAAAAAAATTTTAAATAGAGAAACTTTCTTCGAATCAGCCCTTTTAATGCCTTTGCATTTACAGAGGCAAATGGTTTCTGAACTTTTTTCGAATCAGCCCTTTTAATGCCTTTGAATTTACAAAGGCAAATGGTTCCTTGATCTATTTATTACTTTTTTAAAACTTAATATTTTGTATAAAATAGGCAAAGTTGCGGATGTTTTCAACATTTTGGGATCTCGTTTTGTTTACAAGTCTCGTAAAAGTTACATCGAATGTCTGAACTCTTAGTTGAATATCACAAAAACCATTTAAGTTCTTTATCTTACAAAAATTTGCCATTCCCGGGATAAATTAGTATTTTTTATGTCAAAGTAAAAATTTTAGAACTCACAATAGGCCTGTTTTTTTAGCTTCGATCTCAGCAAAGCAAAGTAAAGTAGGATTTCCAGCACGCAATTACAACAACTAGCTACGCTCTATTTGACACTTTGAGGAATCACATTAGTTGTTGGAATTGCGTGCTGAAAATCCTACTTTACTTTGCTTTGCTGAGATCGAAGCTCAAAAAAACACGTCTAATGAAGAAAAAAAAATTTTCTTTCGACTGACAAAATGTGTAAGATTCAAGTGAATATTAAAAAAAAAATCACTTTCAAAATACATTTGCTGACAATTTTGATTGTGAAAATACGGACGTTACTTAGAAAATATTAGAAATTATATCGATTCGCGTACGTGCTTTAAATTGGATATCAAAAATATCGCTATTTCAGAAAGTCTTTAACAGTTCTTGCCAAAAATGACAGCGAAGGAGAAATTTAGACTTGCGAAAAGCAATTTGATCCTTGTTTAGGTTTAAGTTCAACAAATTCTTCGTATTGACAAATCTGTCAAAATGTTCACTCGCAAATTTACTGATTTTTTTAAAATACGAGTATTAATTGACTAATGCAATTGGGCGACTGTATAAAAAGAGATCGTTTCTAAACAATAATAGAATTTTTGTAGAAAAGTCGACAAATATTTCAGAGTAGGTTTTCGCTAAATTCCAATATTCTATCTAGGCTAGCCATCTGACAAGGAAAGTCATCTTTAGCGTCTCTTTTTCTTGATCCCGGCGATCTCAAAATATCCATATAAAGGTATAGGTCGGCCACCTCACGACAATCGCTGAAGAAATCCAAAACCTCTTGCCAATGCCAAAAATGAAATCAAATAAATTTGTCCAAGAAAAAGCCGTCCATTGTGACCATTCCTATTCATGCATTGATCATTGTTCATCCGCGCAGCACGATCACGGAACTGGCAAGGTCAAAGCTTAAGATCTGCATCATAATAAACTCAAAAAGCAACAGCTACCATGACAATGACATCTCAACAAGTCATTGTTCGAATAGACACAAGAAACGTGGCGTGGAAAGTTTTTTGAACTTTTGACACCTCAAACAGACGGAAACACCACAAGCAACAACACAAGAAATTTTCAATTTGCGACCGGATGACGTTTACGAATAAGACATTTCTCTCTGTCGATGGTGTCCGGTGTGTCAATTCGTTAGCTTGTGCGATTTGTTATTAAAAATATCGCTGCTGGCCCGTGCTTGTGTAAATCAATCTAAAATCCTGTTTTTCTTGGGATTTCCGCTGTTACAGTTGTGCATCCATCCTCGAGTGTCGGTTGTACCACTCAAGCTGTGAGTGCACACAATTTTTTTTTCTCTCACTCTATGGAAAGTAAAAGTTTTCACTTTCCTTTTCGCTGCCAGTACATCTGCATCTGTGATATTTTTGTTGTGTTGTAATACCTTGGCCCCTGGTTCGGCCCCCAATATGCACAGGGGAAGATTGAAAATTCATTGCACTTTGCATGCGCTCTACTATCATCGGTCGGTGTGTACGCGGAACGTGTTTATTGCACTTGAGAGCATAAGAAGCTGAATTTCACGTTCGACGAAATGCACTCACTTTCGATTTCTTCGAGCGGACGACGACAACGGATGCACTCTGAGACTTTGCTGCACGATAAACGAGAAACAACCCATCATCACTTGGAGAGGATGGTGCGCCTGCGCAATGTTTTCTTTGCACTAGTGCACACGATTCCGGAATGATCGGCGAAGTGTGTACGATATGACGGTAATTTGTGTGAGCAAACACACGCGCACATCGAATCGATTTCATAACAACTTTCGGTCCAGCAGCAGGAGCTACCCAGCCATCAAGCCCGGCCATAAGTGACGGCCAGATTGGGCGCTCCGATGGAAGCATCAATTTCAGGTGCCAACTACATTTTCATTTCCAAATAAAACGAGAGTAGATGCAGGCCGGGCCAACAACCTGCCGTTGGTAATTATGCACATTAAGCCGTTTTTGTTGCAGTTGTTTTCGTTTAGGCTGCGGGTAATGACTGGTTTGGCTTTGGCGTCTTGGAATTTCTATTGCACGCTGCCTACTCTCAATAACGGCACACCGATGTCGTAATTGATTGATATCGTACCTCATCTCATCAAGGTGCCTGCTACCATCGCGATGTCGTATAACTTGTTCCGATGTGAGATGCTGCTGCGTACTGCGGTGCAATGGCCACGCGATCACGCTATAAGCGACAAACACGAATCACCTCGTCATCGAGCGGTGATCAGAGTTTAATACTCCCAATAAACACAGCGCACCTCAGAACCGACCGAAGAAAGGTGATAAACGATGAAAAGGAGGAGACTGCGGGAGATGAATGGGAATGGCCAGTGGAAATGCGTATAATTGATGTTTGTGTTTGACGAATGCATTCGGTTTGTTGGCTTCGCTTCTGCTGTTCCAACGCGACTATTGTGTGAGCTGATTGAGGGAATTTCGAAACGGCCTTGAGATGGGGTCGAATTAGAGGTATACGTTAATTGGTCTTCGCCATCCGAGTGTCGGAGATTGGAAATAAATCAAAGCAATGCGGCTTGCGGATTCATTGGAATTTCTAGAGCGCGATGACAAGACGATACATTGTGGTCGCATGCAGGTGGACCGGTTTGGGTATGCTGTTGATTTTCTGTTTGCACATCAAGTCGCGAGAGACTGATGACAGTTTCATGTTGCAGAACTATTGCAGTAGGCTACATGATGTATCGCAAATCGGGAAAACTGCATCTAGTTTTGCAACCGGCAGTCGCTGACAATCAATATGAGTTGAACCAAGTTGTTGGCGGTCGAGGTTGGCAAGAGCTGATTTACAATTTACACAAATGTATAGATAATAGCTCTTTTTGAAGGCACTCTTAGGAAGCAAGGATTACAGTCACTAAGCTTGACTCGCATTGAAAAAAAAAAGGAGTACATTTATTTAACTGATTGCATTTTTAGAGTTGTTGACAGATATCTATAAAAACAAATGGATGCAGCCGCTTAATCTTGAGTCCAAATCATCTTTTTTTTTGTCGGAGGTTGTTACTATCCGATGGAGCACTCAGACACAACTGCAGGTCCATTGTACTGCCAAACAGACACCTTACATTAATATACTTAGTTTTCCCGTCTTTCGAAAAAGATGAGAAGGAGCTTCAGTGATCCGCCACCTGATGCGAGCAAAGGCGGGACAGCTACAGAGGAAGTGTTCCGCTGTGTCTCGATTCTCCTAAGAGACAGATGGAAAGACAGAAAAAAAAGGACCTTTTACAGATGTCCGGACGCAGTCGTTTGGTCTGCCTACACCCAGCACAGTCACGCCACCGACGCTCGTGTTCACGAGAAACCCAATTGTCAATGGATGACCTAACCATAGATGCAGGCAGACCCAACGCAGGTTCAGGTCCTGAGAAAGCTTCTTCTGAACCCCGTCTGGCAAGCTCATCAGCGATCTCATTTCCCTGGATACCAGTGTGACCTGGGACCCAAACAAGATTCAATGTGTTAAGCCTTCCGACCAAGTTCAGAGAAAGATTGAGTTCGAGCACTAACTTGGACGAGGTAAGTGGGTTAAGCAACGCTTTTAATGCAGCTTGGCTATCACTGCAAACGAATATGCTTCTATCCCTCCACCTGTTAGTCTTCTCAGTCTACATATTTGTGGGAACCGCAAATTGTTCAAATTGCTGTGTCTGTCTTCGAGTTGCACCAGCATTTTGTGTTCGAACTGTCAAAATTTTCTTTCCCCCTATTTTTATAAAAACTTTGGGTATCTTCAATTTAAGTTTAAAATTTTGAACTCATTTAAATAGATCGACAACATTGAGAGATTTAGAAATAATAAGTGTTTAGGTGTGTGGAGACATTTTTCAGAGAAATTCCATCATTCAAGCGGAAATTTCCCCTTTCTTTTCACGATTCAGACGTTCTTTTCCCGTTTTGTTTCCCTTCGACAACCAGGTACTAAAAGACTCCTTTGAACAAACGCGGACAGGTTATAACAATACAACAACAATAACCCTTTTGCAGGGTATTTTTTTTTCAACAATGACTCGTTATCTTAATTCTGAGAATTTTTTTTTTGTTTTTAATTTAAGATTACTATTAGGTACAATCATTTTTTTTTTAAATTTTTATAAATCATTTTTTTTTGTTTTTAGTTTAAGATTACTATTACAATAATTATTTATTTTTTTTTAATATTTTTATAAATAAAAAGATTTTTTGTTTAAAAAACAAACACTCTCTCCCCCTTGGGTCAACTTTCTTTAGCAAAAAAAACTCTGTCTCAACCGCCTAAGGTATTTTTCACTGTGCGTACTTAATTTTGTACGAATTTTTAAAAAAAATTTGAATCGGAAAGAAAAAACTGGAAATCGTCTTTTCGTATTAATCGTGACTTTTACGTAGAATTTTATAACTAAAGAAAAATCCCAAAAGTTCTAAGAATTCACACCAAATTCTAAGTTTTACGCGTTGTTACCTTTTACATTGTTTCAGAAAACTTTGTTCCTACACGTGGCAAAAACCGATTCTATTTGTACATAAGAGGTGGGCTCTGCAACACAAAAAGATTCGAGAGTCTCATTTAAAGCCTGCTTAGTTACTTTTAAGAGGGCTCTTCTATCTATCGATCTATACCTCTTAGAAACAACAATTGACATGAGCAAATCTTCGTTGGACCTTCGCTCTTTTATTATAGCTGGAAGCTAAGGTGAGCGAAGTAGAAGTATAGTTTACGGGTGGCCTTATGACTCCACAAATACTGTTTCATCTGGCATACTATGGTCTAACCAAATTTTTAGTGGAAGCTACAAAGCAGTCACATCCAGGGGCCCTACTCTGTATTTCTTTTCGAAAGTAACATTTTTCGAAAACGAATGCTTTGTACTCTCTATTTCGAAAGCCGAATGAAATGTACTTCTACTCCGATTTAGAGTTCCGAAAGTATTACAGAGTACCAACTTAAAAAGGGAACGGAAGCAATTTCGAATTGGATTGAATTTCGTTACGAAATAGAGAGTAGGGCCCCAGCTTTGAAAATAGTAAACCTTTGACAAGACCAAAGGTTGTTAGCCTGGCCACTGATCAGCCGTAGGTGATTATTTCGACAGTAGCTTCCGCAGATTCGATGGATTAAGGTTTAAAAATCGCGTCCCTCTTTTCATTCTAGTTGCGTTGACCGAATGCCAATCTGTTATCGCTGAATGATAATTTATACTGTCTGATGCTGGTGATCTCATAAACGCAGTTTAGAAGTTTCCCCTTGTTCGGTTTACAAGCTTGATACGACCTTTGTAGCTCTGACAATGTTTCAAACTTTTTTGGGAAAGTCTGCGAGCTTAATTTCTGAAGCTACATCCCTCTATCGACCCAAGAAGAAGATTGTGTTCCTCGTTTCTTCTCTAAATACTTGTGTCCAAAGAGGTCTTTATCAATGTATAAGGCGTATGCCATTTGCTTGGCTGCTTTCTCTCGTCATCGAGCCTTGATTTATTTCTGGTTGTTGCCTGCTTTTCTAAACTTGAACGTGTCGACTTCTTAAGAATTTAAAGTGGAGAAGTAATAGTAGTTGTCTGACGTAAAAATTTATCGAAGTGGGGACCTTTTTCAAATTCTGTCAGGCATGCTGAGACTACCTACAAGCTTCAGTGCTCTTGTATGTATGTTCCATATCTCCCCAAGCTCAAACACCCTTTTATGATAAAGGCACCGACTTGTCTCATATAGGTTTATTCCTCGGAATGACATCTCAATTTTAAATTTCCTGGAAACGATATCAAAACAGTTTTTGAATTGTTTTCTTCTGATACCTACCGAGTTTTTCAATATCTCTAATAGGTTGTAGAGAAGTCATGTCTTACAGTGTTTACAATACCATCTGCTTACCTTATATGCCCTGCTTCCGTAAGTTGTTCTTCGTATTTGGTTAAACTTTTTAAACTGTGCTTTTGAAAGCACATCATTGACATTTATGACATCAAAGATCGTATTGTCGACAATTCCACGAATTTCTATGAAGGCTAAGAGAGCTATCTTGTATATGTCCAACTCCTTAGACCTTTTATTGTCCTTTTCTTTTCATAAAATGCGACGATTCTTCGTCTATCGTGCCAGAAAACAGTTCCAGCGCGGGTAATTCTTCTCAATAATATACCTCTCACTCCCGAAAGTCTGCAAAAAGCTTAGCCAAATGGTCCGGATGCCCAATGGACGACTTATTCGAACTGAATCCACAGAATTCCACCAATTAAAACCAGAAAGCTGTATATTGTCCTCCAATTTATCAAAACACTTCAAACAGGCTTGTCCACACTTATGATTAAAAACTCAACTGAATTCACTCCTTTTCTACTACCACGCCAATGCAAATGCACCCACCCAATCTGCACAAATTGCTTAGAGATTTCTACTAATTACATTTTACAACCACTCGATCATTAGCTAATCTGTTGCCATTTCCATCTCTCGTTTCAGATACCACAGGAACACGTTATCGAACCGAACGAAAGCCCGCTTCAATCCGCTCCACTAATCAATCCCCACAAGCCCCAGCAAATCTCCAAAAGCAAATCATCGAGTGTCATATGGGTGCATTCACCGCCACTGTACTTGATTCGCAATTTGATCGCACTGCAGGTGAAATTTTCAATCTAAACGAACCACCAATTATACCAACACCACTACCATCCTTAGCAGAAACATCAAACTCCGCATCACCTGTTAGATACCAATAAAAGATACAAAAAGTATTTTTCCCTCCTTGTGTGCGCAGTGTAATCGGTTGCAAAAATAATACAATCAAATCTAACGACAAACCTGATGATTGAACTGACGACTACCAGGACGACGACTGACTTCCATACACACAGCGCACGACACGACGACTACTAACTCACGATACATTCGAAACAGGTACAAATCAGTGCAAGTGGAAAACACTAGTGCACACTCCGTTCCACCCAGAGCCAAGTCCGTTGACTCTGCCCGCCAAACTCCACTCGATCAAGATCAAGATCTCGGCAGCAGTCACCGGTTTACCACTCATCACCGTGTTTGTCGTGGAGCTATGAGGAAGGCCGACGAATTGATTTTGGCCGCAAATAAGAATAATTGACACCAATGGGATGTGCTGTATGCGACGACACTTAAATCGAACACAATCCACAGCTACGATCACTTTCAACTCGACTGCACCCCATCACCCATCAGCTACAGCCCCTGACCTCAATGTAAGATGTTAGAATCCAACAAATGGCGTTTCCTAACAATCGTTGCCGGTCTGATACTCACCAACGCGATTGACAGTCCCGCTAGGACCGGTCAAATCCACAGCCTTGCCGACAGCAGCACGGTTTACGGAAAAGACTCAACCAGCAGCCAGTACCAAGGAGTCCCGTGGCTGAGTGGAGAGCCGCAACGAACGGCGCGCAACCTTTATGCTCCGCACGATGCATTCTCCAAAGTGGACGATGTCAGTTTTCCGCGAATGCACCGCCGATCCGATGGCAGTCTGGTCAAGTCATTTGGTGCGTATCGCGATGGGCGGAGCGCCCAACGCAGATCTGACGTCGCAGAAGGAGCACCCGTCTTTGCTGCCCAAAAACTAGACAGTCAAAACCGAACGGAGAGAAACTACGTTTACATCCCACTGCTTCAGGGCTCCAACGACGACCCGAAGAGGATCGTGCCTCGGAAGAGAAACCTAACACTGTCCAACATACGACCACCGTCCGTCGAAGATGACCCCACTGAAGAGTACAGCGGTGAGTTGTTCATCAACGATAGATCGGAACAAAGTCCCCAGTCCGAAGATAAGATCGATGTAGATGACATGTCAGGGCGTCGCATAGGTTTCCAATTCCCAAGCTATAGCTACAACTCTGAATTTCCCTTCCACCCGCAGGGATATCGGGAAGATAATCCCATATTCACTGACAGCGGCTCGTATGAGCGGCCCTACAGTGAGGACTCGCTGGACGGCCCGCCCATTAGAACCGGCCACTCGGTAGAGTTCCCCGGCGAAAGTGTCAATGCGAAGCCGTACTCGGGCAAGATCTTCCGTGATGAGGTCACCAAGTTCGGCGACATCAACGGACCGATAGCGGCCGCACCTCGACCCCAGCGTGGCATATACTTCAGCGACAGTGACTATCGAACCGGATCGCGGCCATTCGCGCCGCCAAAATCATTCACCGAGTACAACGACTACAACGAGTACTTGGGATCGAGGAAGTCCCGCTACTACCCGTACAAGTCGTCGCGATCACCCCGCGTTGTGTTCCCCTCGAACGATAACCTCGGCACGACGAGCACATCCAGCGGGGTGTACTTCAGTGATAACGTCGCCTTTAGGTAAATGCATTTGACGTACGTCACGTCTTACTTCATCAACTTGTTTTCGCATTCTTCTCGTCCCGTGTAGAGACCAAAACTTTGGCCTGAACGAGTTATCGGCCATTCAAGAGGTGCGCAACGAGTTCGGCATCCAGGATATTGATGGGGCTGGTGTCGGCGGTACGGAGAGTACGGGACCACAATCGGCGAGCACTTTCAAGGAGAAAGGTAGGAGCATCCATTGTAATCATTCTTTGCGCTTTCACCTCAATCTGCCACTTCTTCTATTCAACAATATTATCATCTATCTTTTCTGCTCATTAAAAATTTAATCATTTTTTCGCCAACGTTAACCGATTGCAGCCGATGCTAACACTGACATGCAGTGTCAGAGCCGCGGCGGCACCTGTGAATTCTTCTTGGGTTGTTGGATGACAGGTGGCCTGCTGCAGGGAACCTGTGACAGCCTGTTGCGCGGATGCTGTCATCGTACAGCGAAATCGGCGAATTTGAAAACCTCCGATCATAGTAATACCGTCGATTTAACAGATCTTCCAAACAGAAACTATGGACCAGTTTTAAATGATCCCAGTGAGTTAAAACAACAAGATTGGTGTCGTGATTGCTAGTAGCACAGTTGGATGATTTCAAATAGTCTTTGGCATGTTTGGGGGTAGTTGTTATTTTTTTCCAGACCAAAATTACAGTTTTTGTTCGAAACCTGGGACGGCATTCTGTAAGGCGAAACGTTCAAAAGTTTTCGTGTGCTCGAAGAAATTTGCTTGTGTACATAGAGCAAATCTTTCGTGCGCACGAAAACGTTCGATCGTTTCGCCTTACAGAGTCGGACCCCTGCACTCAGAGGCGCGTCCCTAGCTTAAGTTTATACCACGAAACCGGGACAAGTTGCACGTAACACGAAATACTCTTTGTATTTTTACGCACGTCACTTCGATGTATACTTGTGTTATGAAAATATACTGATCGAGGTAGAGTAGAAGTAGCCAAACTTTGACTTTGGAAGTCGGTAATCATTTCAAGTTTTCCAGCAACCGTAACTTTGCAAAAAAAAAAACATATATGGAGCTATAAGCCTTTCCTAGGGCGCCACCAACCCTTAACTTTTATCCCAGGGTCTTATCTTTAGTATCCGAATCTAATCTAATTGTTGCGGTTGAAAAATAATATAAAAAAAACTCTCATATAATTGACGCTACATGTTTGTTAATGCTATTCTTATTATAAGACTTAAAGCCCGTCCCAAAAGTATGCAAACAAAAAATGTAAATTGGGAGTGGCGCCTTTTAATGTTATGTCAACTCACACTGGGTTGCGCCGAACTTTCTCATGTAGTTTTGTGAGTCTGAATAGACTTTAACACCTTCTGGAATGGGTATTGCGCAGTTTTGCCAGAATTTCAAAAAAAAAAATGCTAGACTGCAAAAAACTAATGCATTGACTACAATAGTCTCGGAAATTAAATGGAATTTATAACTAATCCGACGAGTCGACCCTCTAATCGCGGCTTTAAAAGGTCAAAACCCCATGACATTGCTCTTCAATTAATTTTTGGACAGAACTTTTAGTTGCTGTGAATTCTCGTTGGCTTGATATAAAATTGTGTTTACCTAAGAATTTTTTATTTTGAAACGCGATGGACAATTTTCGGTGCCTAGTGCCGCACAGAACCTCAGTCTCCAATAACCCTTTATAATTATTTTAAGCTTATGGATACAAAAAAGGGTATGGCTTATGAAATTAAATATTTAACCGACTCACAACACGATCTGACTGATCAGTATGATCAGCATAGTGGTAAAGATCTGATTCTCAAGCCTATTCGAAACATTTAATTAAAAATAAAAAAAAATTGTTTTAACGCCTAAAAAAGTGAGGTTAGATATAAATCTGTTCTGTGGCGCTATTAACTTTAAAAAATGAGTAGTATTTTTAAGATTCTACGAAAGAAGGTAGTCGCACAATTATACATATCGCGCAAGCGTTTTATATAGACCATTAACTCGAGGAGTGAATTTTACTCCTTCAAACCTCCTTTTTCATTCAGTGGTGGAGAAACTAATATAAGTCGTCTCTCGTGTGCCTTTTTAGTCAGTTGCAGTGTATTTTTATTTCCAACCTACTGCGCTCGATTCACAAGCAAATACTCAAACAGATTGACCATGGTCACCAACTGAAAAAATACCTACTCAGTTTTTACTCCATCCACTCTGACTTGAAAGTTGAGGTTTTGCAAAAATGGCCCTGGCATCAATGAATTTTTTGTTTCACATTTAGCACTTATTATAAATTTATACCAAAAATGTCCCCCTATTAAATTAAGGCCCTGAAAAAATACAAACTACGCCTTAATATTATTTTCCATACTCAAGATTTTAAATTAACGAGTTCAGCAGAGGCCTAGTTTCACCTTTTTTGGTTTGCCATTTGCCAATTGAACAGAAATGAAAACTGGTCGAAATTTTGCTTTGAAAAATTCTGTCTTCTCACACAAAAATTCTGATTTACAAAATTCCGCTCTTCACATTAAAGGCAATAAAATTCAGCTTGTTCTGCTTTTTTCCGACTAACAAATATAAGCAACATTAAAAAACAATTTTGAATTTACAGAGAATTAAAAGGTAAAAAATATAAATAACAGAAAGAACTAAACTAAAAAGAAACAATAAAAATTAGGCTAAATATTGAACAAAAAATTAAATAAAAAGCAATTAAAAAACAAAAAAAAATTGAAAAAAATACAAATTAAAAGAAGAAAATCTTCTCTGCATCTCTGCTTTTCAGAATTCTGCAAACAATAAAAAAAGGTTTGAAAATGTTAAAAAGCCCGCGCCGCTAAACATTTTCCAAACAATTTTTTATTGTTTGCAGAATTTTGAAAACCAAAATTTTGTAAAAAGAATTTCGACCCATCCAGAAATTGAACCCCAACCCATGAAAACATCTTCGGTTAAGGGGGCTTTTTTAATATGTGACTGCAAATGGCGTTTGCAAAATTCTAAAAGACGCACAGCTGATGAAGTTCTAAATACAGCAAAGTCAGATAATGCAACTAATTTCGCAATCCTCCAATGGTGATATATTGATAATTCAATTCATGAAGTGATCGAATATTATTTTCACCGATTTTACTACTTTTTTACGTTTTAAATTTTGGGTATTTATGAAAGTAGTGTCGATCGAATAAAAAATATTGTTTTATACGAATTTTGAATTTAAGAAAACTAAGTCAACGCCTAAAATAGTCATCGCAACAGCTTCATATAGGAGACTAGGTTATTTTTCGTATCCAAAAGACTGTATCTACAAATTTTCCTGAAGCATTTAGGTATACTATCGGATTGTTTGCGGCTAATCTTTTAAAATATTGTATATACAAGCCGTTTGTGGTAGGAATTTCCTTCGGCTATATTAAGCAAATTGTTTAACTCCCTAGTTCCTTGTACTGCTGCAGGGATGGGATATTACATAACTTTAATAGTCCACTCACTGCAAAAAATCATACAACGGATTTTAATACAGATTGTCAGATAAAATAAAATTTGCGTTCTATTTTATTGATTTATTCGACGGTCTTTCAGATTACGTTTGACAACATGGCTGTAGTGTCGTTCCTGATGTATTTGGTGCGTTTGTTGTCGCCTACCTTTCCTTTAAGTGCACCAGAAAAAAAAATTGTCTTGTGGACATCAGGATCTTATGAGTGCTGGTCTATTATATTTTTTTTTAAATGTATCGTTACACGCTAAACGATTTACTTTCTCTAACACAGTTGCCACCGACTTGCTTCTTATTATTTATACACAAATTTTTTAATTAAGTTCGAAACGTAGTTTAGGCATGCTTAATAAATTTATGTTTCCGGCTTTTCACGACTCGACTGTCTGTTCTGAGCATACAAACACGAGTTTTTTTTTTTATTTTTACCACATGATCTATTGGTTTTTATGGTTTACAACATTAAGTTCGAAATGTAGTTTAGGCATGCTTAATAAATTTATATTTCCGACTTTTCCCGACTCGACTGTCTGTTCTGAACTTACCAAACACGAGTTTTTTTTTATTTTCCCCACATGATCTATTGATTTCAATGTTTTACAACAATAGTTCGAGATGCAAAATAAAAACCGCCTAATGTTAGCCAAATTAAAGCCGATCGCTAAACAAAAAATTTAATTTAGTAGTTACTGGATAAGGTTAGGTGCTTTTAAAAATTCGCAAAAAACCTTCACTTCTCACTTCATTCCAGTTATGTGATCTATTTTTTCTATGCTTTTAGCCGTGGTAAGCTCAATTTGTCAAATTCAGTTGTGCCTCAAATTCATTTATTTTATGCCTCGACAATAGTCCACTTGCTGATACGACTTATAACAATCCAAGTTCTACGCAAACTTCTTATGTGCTACTTATTTTATGGCATAAACTGTAACATACGTTTTGGAACTTAAGTCGCTATTTGTCACATTAACAAATGGCCCTCTGTCAAGTTGTTAGCTATTCAAATGATTCCGGAATAGCACTCATTCGGGCAGTGCAACACCCAATTGGGTCATTCAAATGATGCCGGAATAGCACTTCCACTACATCCACTCAGTCGGTTAGTGCAACACCCAATTGGGTCAGACAGAAGACCCCAACATGTGGAGGCCCCCTTCCTGCGTACGTTGTAGCCACACTTACCGCGTTAACTACCCCATCACCATCTCTATTCATTTGCACTTAACTTTTGAATAAAATAATTGAAATTCGCGCGTTTTTAACAATCATCCAGCGTCACTAATATTTCATTTAGAGCCCAGCCACGTTAGCTGGCTGGCCAACACAAGCCATCAGCGACTACAACTTCAAATTGCGTTAATTACAAATTTACATGCGACCCGCTCCCGTGAAGAGACTCATTACGTCGACTCATTGTAGGAAAAGTGAAAGTATTTCCAGATGCAACTGGCAAAACTGAAATAAGGAAGAATGCACATGGTAACTTAATACCACGTCAACCTCAAGATTCTTTTGTTATTCGACAGCGAACGCTCATTGTGTCTGATTAAGGAAGGGATTAGTCGTACTCGTGTTCGTGGTTGTGGGCTCTGTGCTGCCTGGAAAAAAAGGAAAAACAGTCTGTTGTACCGTGTCATTGGCGTGCATGTTTTTCGAAATTCTTCAACTCACCTATATGAATCTGTTGCAATAACACTCGCACGCACTTTCCAATTTATATACGGCTTCTGGGGACTGGGACTGAGTAGGTAGAACCAGCTGTCCAGCACCGAAGAGATTAACAATTTGTTTGCTTTGTAATTAATTTTGTTTGCAATTAACCACTGGGATATTATGCTAACTGGGTTTAGAGTTTTTGCTATTTGGAAGATCGGGACGGTCCGGACGGGTTCAAGTAGTCGGTTCTATTTAGAGTTGCTCTTTTCGCTTATTGCTTGCGCATGTTATCTGTGTGTTTTTAACTCGCATTTGTATCTATAAACTGTAATACTTTATCTAGCTGAAAATGACTGTATAACCCCATTTCTAGGTTGCGGCATATCCCTGGCCAAGCAGACGGCACAGCGTCGCATTGTGGGCGGAGACGATGCCGGATTTGGATCTTTTCCCTGGCAGGCATACATTCGTATTGGATCGTCAAGGTAATTTAATTAAAAGAATGAATACAACCGATGAAACAATGAAAAGAAACACACACTCCCACTCGGCGGCAGGTGAGATTGAGTGACATCGCAATGAAAGCGCAGTGCTGGGGCTGACATGATAATCATCATCTCTCTTTTGTGCATCATAACAAAGAAAGAAAAAGGGTTACGCTGCGAGTGACATCGTTAAGTTTCATGACGTCTTGCGAAGACAGTTATGGTTTTTTTTTTTCCATCAGAGAAAGTGTCATCTTTGCTGCACTGATCCTTATCGGCTCAGAAAGCCGACAAGCCGAAGAAGAAAGAACTCATAATCCATGTGGGAGTGGAACAATTTATTTTGTTTTCTTATTGGAATGTGAAGATTGAAGTCGTGAAAACATCGCTGGGCAGTAAATTGTGTTGTTAATGTTATTGGATTATACTTTGGGATTGGGTGCAGTTGTATAGAGAAACTTTCGCAGAAATTGCAGTTTTGCAGGTTTCGAGTGTGCGTGTAAATGCGTTAATGTAAAATTCAAATGAATGCCACATGGATTGAGTTAAAATTCGTGTAGAAGTAATCTGAATGAATGTGTCATGAAGTGCAACACTTTCAGCAGCCCTTGGTACCAAATTGGCTTAATAAATTTCAGACTCCCACTGTCGAATTGGCAAGCCATCTAGAGTCGGCAATATGGTAGCTTTTGTACAATGGTAATGAAGTTCCTATTCGTAATGTTGAAACTAAATCAAGTACAAAACCACTGTACGTTTTGTCCTAGATTCTCAGCGAAGTCTTTAATTTTATTCCACACTACACAAGCAGTTGTTGTCTGACGTTTTGAATCTTCACTTACCACGCAGTTTTGTCAAAATGTGCCTTCCATAAACAGTACGTATTGGTATTTAAAATGAAGACTCCGACTTTCTTATTGTTTCTATCCTTTGAAATTATTCTTGATTTTAAATCTTTTTATTTTTTGACCCATAGCTCAAAGCTTGCGCGGGTATAAACATACATTCCCTCCATTTGGACACGTCCTAGAGTGTGTTATGGACAGATTCGGAAATACAAGTATCATACTCATACCCAAAAGGAACTTCAGGGAGATTTTTCAAAACTATAAGATAAATATAACTAAAATTTTGAAAATCTCTTTGAAAAGCGACCGTAAATGGTCACTTTCAAAACCCCAGTCGAGTTACGTATGCTAGATTTGTCTGGACTATATCCGCTGAACGCTTAACTGGATTGGTCTTTAACGTCGCGTTTACTATGACGTACAATCAAACTGTCAAGTGCGTATGAAAAATTCTTGGCTAGAACTCAAAAAAAAAAACTTTTCACTTAATTTAGACCAACAAAATTGGCAAATTATCACGTCAATTAGCTGTCAGAGTAAGTAGGAAAACTAGCATTTTGGACATCCTTAATTTATTAAAACAAAGCGGCTAACAGGGTACATTTCTCGCACATGTGTTTCAAATGACGATCTCCTGATTGGAAATTCGCTTCAAAAAAAAATAAGGCCAGCAGATGGCAATTGAGCTCGCATTATACTTTTTCTCTGGACAGTTGCCTGTTTTTTTGTGAAAGTCATGTACCCTGTAATCACGTGTGTTGGTCAATTCCAGAAGAATTACATCGGGCGAGTGATTTTTTCGACATCTTTTGAATATCCCTACAGGTCAGCAGATTGTTAAAAAAAAGTGACTTGAGGTGTTCCTAAATAAGCCTTGCTCATTGCACTGCACCGCGTGTTTTCATGCGATAAAGGATGGTTGCAACTGGATCTAAAGTATAGCTCGAGGAGAATTTTATTACTTTGTATGAAGTTTTTAAGTCGCTGTGTCTCCACTAGAAGTTGCTGGTTTAAAGCATTTTCTGTCATCGATCAAGCGACTCAAATTCATACAATTGCCTTTAAGACTTGGAATTGAAACGTTTATACATGAACTTATAAAACTAATATTGGAGGTTACCCCCACCTGTTCCCAAAAACTAACAGTTTCCACTTCATCGGACACTTAGCAAACCTCGCTTACAAAACCCTTCGGAAATCTCTCATGGTTGCCTACAGCGGCCTAGTGCCTGCACCGTTTAAAAGCTTTTTCAGGTGACGATGTATGCCTTCAATTTTTAAGATTCTTGAAATGTGTTTCAAATTTTACTGGTTATAGAAAAAAAATCGATATAACTGAGCGTACATATTTGATCGCCATGGGCCTTGTAAATGTTCCACGTAACTTGAACTTTTTTAAATTGGGTTTTAACAAGAGAGATAAGAGATAAGGACTCCGGACTCATATTTTTAAAAATAAGTGAATTCGGACTAACCCCAACACCCCTCCAATACGTGTTAAAGTTAATTTATTTTTTTTTCTCGCGCATTTAATAAATGTTCACTTAATGTTTCTATTTATATTTACTTCGCTCGCTATTAAATTTAATGTAATTTTAATGTATACTTTCTTGAGCTTTAATGTACTATAAAAGACTATTGTTCTTATTTGTACACTACCAAATAAATTAAACTTGAAACTTGAAAATATTAAAAATGTTGGATTATTTTGATATAATTCAAAATTCAGTTGCGTCGCCAATAAATAACAGTGTTTCTTAAAAAAGATAAAGAAAATATTCAGATCGGAATGGGACTCCTTTTTTCATTCGGGTCTGTTTTTTTGGACTCTTTCGGAAAATTTTCAGAGGTAACACTGGTTGAGACAATTTTTTGATGCATTTAAATATAAAAACTGCCCAAGAATGGACGTACCTACAGATCCTTAGTCAGTTTTTCTGATGCCTGAAGTTTTCAAAGTGACCTCCAATAAGCCATTTCTAAATTACAGTTGTGTAATGAGTTTTTTTAATGACAAATTGCAACCGCCTTTTTGCCGCTTAGGCTTCTCTAAGTGATAAAGCACTCTTCTCAAAAAATGCAAATGATATCGGTAAAAACTATATCCAAATCCATTCAGTGGTTCTTTAGATTAACGATGCCAAACAAGTAGGAGCAGAATCAATGTCGCTATCTATCGAATTCTTTTAAAATCATTCTCTAAACACTCATTGGAATATTAAATTTTCAGCGTTTTTGAATAGGATTGGAAAAACTAGGGCCTTGGGTGCGTGCCTATGCTTTTGCATATGTAATATTATTTTGTTTACCCATTTGAGAAAGGCTTTATAAGACTCCACTTTCTCAAGAGTATTTTGGAAGGAAGAAGACACAATACAATCTGGAAGCTTTGTTTATACACCGTGAAACTACTTGACACTGTGACCCAATTATTTGGCCTAGCTTCCGGCTGAAAGGCATATCTTACCTTCTAAGCTTCCAATTCATTATTCCAAAGAAAGTTTATATGTCATTCATAATGCCCTGCTCTTCATTTGCATTTCAAATGAGCATCACAAGAGATAAACAAAAACTTCTGAACGTGAGTGGCCGAAAATTAAGAGAACATCAATCACGATCATTTGGACTACTTCCGTGCATCGCTCACGAAACCAATTCCATATCCATTGGGCACTGACCTCTGACGTTCTAAAATGTTCTGACTTTCCCAAGAGCCACTTATGGTAAACCTCTGATAGACCTATATTCTCGAGTTCAATCTATGTAACCCGTTGCCGGAGAACCCAGCAATTCTTCGCACAATTAACTTTATGCTCTTCGTTGCAGATGCGGCGGCTCGCTAGTATCCCGAAGACATGTCGTCACCGCTGGACACTGCGTGGCTCGTGCCACTCCACGTCAAGTGCATGTCACACTGGGCGATTACGTGATCAATTCAGCTGTCGAACCGTTGCCAGCGTACACGTTCGGTGTGAGACGCATCGATGTTCATCCGTATTTCAAATTTACGCCGCAAGCGGACCGCTTCGATGTTTCCGTGCTGACACTGGAAAGGCCGGTTCACTTCATGCCGCATATTGGTATAAACGAGTTTTCTCTATAATTTCCTCTGCCTACACACGATGACATAAAACATAATTGCCTTCATCCTTTCTTTTATGCGAAATGCGCTCTCCCGTCCATCGCACCGTTACGATTTTGTGTGACTTTCTTGAAGCTCCAATATGCTTGCCAGAGAAAAACGAGGATTTCCTTGGGAAGTTCGGCTGGGCCGCTGGTTGGGGTGCTCTGAATCCTGGTTCCAGATTGCGGCCCAAGACGCTGCAGGCGGTCGATGTTCCGGTGATAGAAAATAGGTTTGTATAGTACCTCCATCCGAAGGCGTCATTTGATTTGCGATGTTCCCATAGAATCTGCGAGAGATGGCATCGACAGAACGGCATAAATGTGGTGATATATCCGGAGATGCTATGCGCCGGCTACCGCAATGGGGGCAAGGACTCCTGCCAGGGCGACTCGGGCGGACCACTGATGCATGAGAAGAACGGTCGATGGTTTTTGATAGGTGAGTCTTCCACCCTTTTCTCTGCCGGAAAGTGTTAACGATCTTCTCTTTATTCTAGGGGTTGTATCGGCAGGATACTCGTGCGCTTCGCGAGGCCAACCAGGTATCTATCATCGAGTTCCGTTCACAGTCGACTGGATATCGTACGTTGTCGGACTGACGTCGCAGCTCTAGATGGCTCATTGTTGATTTGTTTCTCTATTTATTTTGTTTTCTTTTATTTAATTGCATAATTTATTTCACGAGTCCTTTCTATGTAGCTTTCATTGTAGCTTCCTACTTGATGGTACTGCCTTTCGTTAAGTTTAAATTATTGTTTTCTTGTAAATACACTCTTCACACCAAGCTAGGCTTAGGAATAAGTTTTACAAAGTTTATTAAAGGTTTCGCATTGTGAACTGCTTAGACGTAAGTACGTGTGCTTTATGCATGCAACTGTAATTGATGTATTTTAGTCAAGTCTATGGTTAAGAATTTATTTATGTAAATACAGAGAAAAGTTGATAATTTTATGCGGGTGTTTATTTTGCAGATGGAGGGCAGTGTTTTACTGGCAAATATATTCAGAATTGTATTTCAAATGAAACCTTCATAGAGAAGCTGGGGAAAAATGAGTTAGGTGGCGACATCAATGAACGCATGTATGGTTTAAAAGGTGTCCAATATGACAATCAATTTGCTTTTCAAAAAACATCAGAAACACTACTTTCGAAACTGATTTTGATGTAGGAGAGTTTCAATTGGAAATTCACATACATATAACCTGGAGTAAGGATGAAGTTCAAGGCCAACAAAATGTACATCACTCTCACCCAAGAATTGAGATGAGAAGTATGGAAAAGTGTGATGTATGCCTTCAATTTTTAAGATTCTTGAAATGTGTTTCAAATTTTCTCCTTACTGGTTATAGAAAAAAAATCGATATAACTGAGCGTACATATTTGATCGCCATGGGCCTTGTAAATATTCCACGCAACTTGAACTTTTTTAAATTGGGTTTTAACAAGAGAGATAAGAGATAAGGACTCCGGACTCATATTTTTAAAAATAAGTGAATTCGGACTAACCCCAACACCCCTCCAATACGTGTTAAAGTTAATTTCTTTTTTTTTTTCTCGCGCATTTAATAAATGTTCACTTAATGTTTCTATTTATATTTACTTCGCTCGCTATTAAATTTAATGTAATTTTAATGTATACTTTCTTGAGCTTTAATGTACTATAAAAGACTATTGTTCTTATTTGTACATTACCAAATAAATTAAACTTGAAACTTGAAAATATTAAAATTTTTGGATAATTTTGATATAATTCAAAATTCAGTTGCGTCGCCAATAAATAACAGTAACTACTTGACTGCGCGAAAAGACAAAATAAAGAGCAAGCACCTATTTTCAACATTTATCGATATGAGACTTGGTGTCCGAATATTCAGTTTGATCGTACTTTTCTCTGCAAAAGGTATACTACCAGGAAACTCACGCAATTTCCGTCTCAGAAAACGTGTGTTTTAGGTGAAATCTAAAGCCGACTGTAAAAATGAAACATATGTCTCGAAGTCACTTGCACATGGGGCCAAACAGGTTGCATATCTCGCAAGCCTGAAAATCATACAGATTAAAAAGCAGCTTCTTACCATTTTGAGGCAAAACAGAAAAGAACGAAATTTTTCCGAAAAAAAAGTGTGAAAAAGAAACATGCTGTTAAACTGATAAAGGGAAGTCACTCTTCAAATTGGGTTCCAACGTTGAACGTTTTACCGAAAGGTACTAAGAACATGTCAAGGCCACAGAACTCAAGCAAAGGTGGACACTAGAAAATTCTGGTAGGTTTGCAGTTCAAGGACCACTTTTGCATAGGGTTAAACTGAGATGACAACGAATCTTCTGCTGTTAGGCAGTGTAAACCTGACATTAACTATAATAGTCATTAGCGTCACCACAACCAAAGTGACGGTTTTTTTTTTAAACTTCTCACTAGCCAATTCGAAAAAAGTGACGTATCTAAAGTTAAATCCAAGAAAGCTGACGGAATTTCCGCTAGTGTTTTTAAATAAGAACGTATAAAACCTCTACTTGGCTCCTGTAATGGAGGATCTTTTGACCTGCGCCAGGGGTAGAGACAAAAGTCTTATAAATGCCGGATACACATTTCAGTCTGCAATGATGTGTGGGTAAATTTATAGATCATTTTAAATGCGCGGAAGTTCGCCATCGATTCCCAACATTCATGGAGTTGAAGGTTGCCTTGTTTGGAGACCAGCTGACAAGTTTTCACATCCGCTTCTCCGATCTTTTTGATACAAAAAAAAAAAAAAAACTGAGACCACGTGACCGGGTTTTGAATGGCGTCCTTAACATTATAGTCAAAAAAAAATAAATTTTGTGATTCTCACAAGGCAGTACCAGAGATAAAACCTTGGGCGCGCAAAGAAAAGTATAATATTTTTCAAGCAATTATAACAACTAAATTCTACTTAGTGCTTCTAAGACTCAAAGTATGCACCTATTACAAGTAGAAATGACTGGAAAGAATCTTAGTTCGGAGGGCTACCTTTACATATGCTTAAGGTACTTAAGGGTTACTTTTATCAGGGGGCAGATTCCGTATAACAATAATCGTCGGGACGATATCGTTTTTGAAACTTTGATGATCATAAGAAGTTATATTCTGCCCGAATTTGTTTCACTATCGTCAGCTTTCATTACATTTGTGGAAAATGAATTGGATTAAGGTCTCAAACTCGTATTTTTGGCACTTTGTTGCTACTTTTGGAGGTATATCGTTTCAACGATAATCGTTTGAAAAATTACGGAATGAGTGCCCAGTTTACAGCACTTTGTCACAAATGATTGCATACTTCCAGGCTGGTCTGAAGCAACTCGCTCTAAATACTTCAGTTTGCTTTACAGAGAAAGACGTTTACAAAACAAAAACATTGTATAGAACCCTTTTCAGCCCTAACTCAGCTGTTTTGAAAGAAAAATCTGCCGTGTGGTCTACGCTCAAGTTTAAGAATTTACAACGAAGAACGGCGATATAGAACTTTAATGAAGCTAAAATTTGATCGACTGGGAAGACTGAGACATATAAAAAAACAGAGAAGAACCTTCACTCGGGCGCGACGTGAGTTGTCCCTCTAGACATGCAGTATTTGACGATTCTTCTTCGTACTGATACAAACTCCATTAAGTTTAAACTTCGACACCTAGGAACTTCACCTCTAAACAGTATGGTGCAAGGCTACTTCACAAAATGAAGACGATCCGTAGGTTCTACGAGGAAAGTATTGCTCCAACCATAAATGGAACTTATTATCCAACGATGAATAAACATATTTTGAGACCAAATGTTGAAAACAAGGTGGTTCCCAAAAAAGGGAACATTTGATACAGTTTGTAAACAACTTTTGGAAAATTAAAAAAAAAAAAAACAATCACATTCACTAACAGCATCATATGACAAACAATCAAAGATCAAATTGCCAAACACTTGAATTAACTCTACAAAACTCTATGCGAGGTCAAAAATGGCGGTTATTTGAAGGTATGAATACTGTTCTAATACTTGTTGAAATAAACTTCCAAAAAGAAAACATTTTAATCATTTGCAAACACCAAGGAACTACAGTCACTTTAAATAACTTATGTGCACGAGCCTGTACATTATTTTATGGGCCCGAGTCTGTTTTCAGAGGTTGTAAGCGTAACTTTGTAGTTCTGGGTCAAAAACTATCTTTCCTGGCATCGTCTTTGTACTCTGTTAGGGTGGGTTGCTGAAACGACACTTCTAATGCCAATCATTTTATTTAATTACTAGAAGAACAAGAATCGTTTCCCGCTTTCAAACAGAGAGTTGTTATTTTTAAGCTGCTCTGTAACTTATGCAACCGGAACGCTGTAACTCTTCATTCATTGAAGTGACTTGAAAACAACTCTCGACCATTCCTCTTATAAGTCACTGAGGGAAAAACACTTTAAACTCCTGAACAAAACACTTTAAAATTAAAAGTTAACATGTACGAAAGACAACCATATTGAAACGCTTTCAATTTGAAAGTTACAATTTATATTTTTTACGTCAACGAAAAATAAATTAAATCTTGAAAGAGAAATCATTAAAATGATTTAAATTCAAAGGACTTTCTGTTTAAATACAAATTAAAACCATTTTCTTTTACTTTTAAATGTAAAAGTTTAAAAATGAAATCTTTTCCTTTTAAACTTCGCAAATATTTGTTTTTTTAAATAAAACACTTTAGATTTGCACACTCTAAATTTAAATATGCGAACTTCTGATTTCAAAGTGCACTTTTTTCCTCAGTGTATGTAAAATTTAATACTAAAAAACGTAACACAATTATTTTCGTTACTTATGTTCTTTTTTATTAACGAAAAACGCGACATCTAGATATGGAAAAAATACGTAAATGAGCTGCTCAATTGGAAACAGGCTCTAATCTGAGATGATTTTTATTTGAATACGTTACTATGGTAATAATGTCGGCGGCAAATTGAATGTCGCCAAAATCCTTTTAATTACTTGTTTTGTATGGGGAATCCATAACTTAATTTTACCAGCCTCAATGGCGACATATACCCACGATTTTTGGATTGTGCACATCTATGGCAATGATATAAGTTTTATTCGCCTCATTTCATAATAAGTACTTAAAAAGTGTACCGAAACTTTTGATGTTCACGTATTAATATAATCTTTGTGGTTTTAGTTTTTGGGATTGTGATTTTCCAACTCATTTTGTTATGGAAACAGCCTTCTAGTCCTCTCCAACTAACGTAGTGCCCTTTTATAGCTCAAGCGATTTATTTTACATTGAATTTAAGGATCTAATAATCGAATTAAAGAAATCAGGTAACCTTTAAGGCCTTTTATCTGGAGAGTTGCTTCAATGACTCACTGTACACATCGTCAAGCCTACAGAAGAGTACTGCAACAAAAGGTATAACCTCTTGTCAGTAGAAAATCATGGACTAGATCAATAACAGGAAAATACGAGTAGGTATGTTTTTTAGTTAAAGAAAGCGCTTCGGAAAATATCAAATGCTGTTATTTCCAAATAAAAACCTTTACAATGTAACGCAGTTGCCTGTCACAACACTATTATAGTGTTTAACGAGCCAGTGCTTGTTAAATATCGTTCAAAAATTCTAAATTTGCAGAATAGCACTTGTTTTCCTTAGCGGTCACCCTGATTAGAGGCAGTTTTTTTTAGTTTCAAAATTAAAAGCATTTATATCCCACGCATCAACGCAGTCGCGTCAGCTTCTCGTTCTGTGGCCAATCTAAGGCACGGAAATCGTAACATTTCCTTGAATAGCTTTGTTCCACTATGCCGAAGGGAAAAGATATTAACTTCAAGTTGACAGCCAATTCTAAGACCCCTTGACATCGTCATACCACCTTGTGGTCGGTACTAGTCGCACACGTCTTTCAGTTTAATAGCTCTTGATATTTTGAAGATTGATAATTAGTATCGCAATCTACGCAATCTACGGACGGCTGCTCCGATCTCATGGATCTAATCGGTCATACCTATTGTGCCAACAACAAGTTTAACCTAGATTTCCTTTTCTAATATACGGCAAAATGTGTCAAGCGTGCGAATATAGCCGAGAAACTCCATTATGCAACTCATTGTTCATATAACAAGAGGTCGGACCTCAATTGCATCAAGCAAACAGCGCATGCAAGCGTGCAAAGCAAAGCCACACCGCCAAAACCTACGCCAATTAATTCAATTTCTCACAAACAAACCCATAAAGAGATCAAACAAATATCATGCCATGACCGGGTCTTCCCATAAGAGCGCCCAAGGTAGTCCACACACAAAACACACCATCCAACAGCACCATCGCATTTCTGATCAGTCAACAAACCACTTAAGGTGTTACGGCATTTCTCTTCAATCGAACTGAGTCAAATACGTAACCCGTTAACAGTTCCAAGACCCAGAATGTATCGAGAACTATTACAGAATCCATCTGCGACTGGGTTACATCTCTGCCGATTACATGGTGGTCGCTATACTTGCTGTTGCTTGGCCAGCATCTTTCCTCACCTGCATTACACCTCTGACGACATCATCATTTTCATCGGCCTTTTACAGCCTCACCTGCGTGTTCTCTTTATCATATAGGCGAAGCGAACTTCAACTCTGCTGCTGCTGCTGCTGCAGATGATGATGTTGTCGGTGAATGGTGTGCTGGTGATCGCGATGGCAATGACGATGGTAATCATGTTGAATTTGAAAGAAAAATATTTTTCCAGTTTGATTCTGCCTTTCGAGTCGATCAGATCTTGGCGATCGTTCTTACAGCTAAGACACGTGTAGCGACCGCGAATTAGAGTGCCTTGCAGAAGAAACTTTTCCTCCTACCACAATCCACAACCACCCATTTCGCCGTCGTCGTCGTGCGGGCAACAACATTTGACAACAAATCGTGTAGTTTCATTCCATGTTTCATCTCGATGGCATTGGAAAGTAGATTGCTTCTTCAAGCGGAAAACTGTTAAACGATTCAATTTAATTAGAGAAGCGAAATTTTTTATATTCGTGTGTCTTTTGTCTTGTGCGGATCGTAAACCGCTCGCAAAGTGTCTAAATAGTGTTATTAAAGTCACAATAGCTGCCGCAGTTATGCTGCACAGCCGTCGGAGCCAGAGCAACCCAATTTGTTAAGGAAAAGTGGAAAAAAAAAATAACCACAGACCTAGTGCCCTAGAAATGTGAGCTTGAAACGCGCGCGCAACGATAACAATTCTTTTACTTTTGTGCGTGTTTTTTTTTTTCTTGTGAAATTTGAACTTCTCGTGGATGGATTAACGGATGTATCGGTGCAATAAAATTGGAAGTTCTCAACGGATTGGTTCTTTGGTGCGGAGATGAATGAGTGTAGTGCATATCCATATAGCATGTCGATTAGAATAGCATGAACGAGATGCTGTCATGGAAATTTCATCGATCGATTCCTACTCTTCGGTTTCTAGAGGTACTTTTGATTCTTCAGCTGCAGCGACCAGCTGACGGAGGTATGTTATAGTGCGGTATAAGCTTGTTGAGCTGCGAGAAAGGTTGTCTTCAAGTTCAATGCGAAGCCAAACAGTCGTTTTGTGAGGAGAACTGCGAATGGTTTTTACGAATTTATAAAATGTTTTAAGCATACAAAAAGTTTTCAAATGGTTAAATAGAAAGCAATGACTACAAAATACGTAGTTAAAAATTTCGGGCTTTATTTATGCAAATTTTCAGACTATTAAGTTAATATCCTAAGCCCACAGAATAGTATCAAAAATATGTAAAAGAAGTCTCTAACTTTATAAGAAAGAAGCAAATGTTCGGCGGCCTTGAGTTCCCTTTTTAAGCATGATCCCAAATTGCACCCTTAGATGGTTCAACCGAATGATTTTTCGATTTTCGACATGTTTTTGAATGAGTGTTTTAATGTGGTTTTTGACATGTATTGCTACTATTTTTTTTAAACTCTTTTTGGGCACGTGTTCGGACGCATTTTTTTACGCTTTTTTGTCTTGTTTTTCGCCAATATTTAATGGTTTTTCTTGGAGCGTTTTTGACACATTTTTAAACAGTTCTTAACCAGTTTTTAGATGATTTTTGAAGGAAAATTTACCGCATTACTTTGAAGCGTATTTCGACTCGTTTCTGGTGCATTTTCGACGCGACTTAGACTCGCTTTTGAGCACACTCTCGGCACTTTTTCAGACTTATTTTTGACTAGTTTTTTGTGCATTTATCAAAGTGTCTTGGGTTGCGTTTTCTGATGTTTGTTTGACACTTTTTCCTGTTTTTGAAAGAGTTTTCACCCACTTTTTTAATCGTTTTTAGATGAATTTTGAACGAGATTTTACTGCATTACTTTGAAACGTTTTCCAACACGTTTCTGATGCATTTTTACAGCTTTTCGCCACGACTTTGTCTCGCTTTTTAGCACATACTTTCGCCACTTCAGACTTATTTTTGACTAATTTTTTGTGCATTTATTAAAGTGTCTTGGGTTGCGTTTTCAGATACTTGTTTGATCCATTTTTACGACTCGTTTTTGGTAGCTTTTCAGACTTCTTTTGAATCGTTTTTTGGCGAATTCATTAAAGCGTATTAGACGCGTTTTAAGACGTTTATTTGACCTTTTCTTGATTCGTTTTTTGATCCGTTTTTGGACACATTTCGGATGAGTTTCACAACTTTTTGAATAGATTTGTACCTATTTTTCTCCCTTTTTTGGAAGCGGTTTTGTGAGTTTTTTTTTATGTTTATTTCCACGCCCATTTAGCACATTTTTAAATGTTTTTTTTTTGCGATTTATTGGACACATCTTCAGACTTCTTGCTGATGCCTCTTTTGAGTTTTTTTGTGCACTTTTCGTATGCAATTTTCTACTCGTTTGGGTCGTGTTTTTCGCGAATTTTTAGTGCATTTTTTTCCTCATTTCGATCCGTTAATGACTCATTTTTGGACGCATTTTTGACACCTTTCCAGATGTGGTTTTAATTAGTTTTTGGCGAATTTACTATAGCGTTTTGGGTGCATTTCAGACGCTTATTTGATGCTTTTCTCGATTCGTATTTTGATCCACTTTTATTACCCGTTTTTGAACGCGTTATGGACAAGTTTTTTTCCTTTTTCGAAGCGCTTTTAAACCTCTGTTCACAAGTTCTTAGACGCATCTTTGGATACCCTTTTTGACATTTATTTTGAGTGATATTCAGTGCACGTTTTTTTGACGCCTTTTATGGACAAGTTTTCAGATTACTTTCTGATGCCTCTTTAACTTTTTGACACGTTTTTCTTATATGGTTATCATTCCTCATGCAGGCATTTTAAACAGCATACTGGGAGTCCCATCGGAATGCTTTCATCAAAACGGTGTATGGCCCTGCAAGCTGTCGTTCTCCTGCTGGATTCAAGGTGGCAAACACGCTAAAGGATGTGGCAACAACAAGTGGTTATTTTCATGCTGCATTTCCGACAATGAAGTCACACCGGCTAATTTCGGATTTAGCATCAAGAAAATGAACGACCTGTCTAAGAGGGTGATGCTCAAGCGCAGAGACGAAAATGAGATCTTTCCCATGGTAAGCAACACACACACGAGTGTCTGCCTTGACTCTAAATGACGAACACAATTTTTGTTTTAGATTGAATGCGGCATTCCGCGGACATACCAAAACACACTTCAAAAGCGGATCATTGGCGGGCGACCGTCCCGATTCGCTGAATACCCGTGGCAGGCACACATCCGCATTGCAGAATATCAATGCGGCGGAGTACTCGTCTCCCCCAATATGATTGCAACAGCAGCCCACTGCATTCAACAGGCCCGATTGCAGGACATTTCCGTTTTCCTGGGCGAACTTGACACTCAGAACTCGGGCACCATTCGAGAACCCCTGCCTGTGGAGAAACACAGGGTCGTACAGAAGATCATTCATCCTAGGTTCAAGTTTCGAATGACACAGCCGGATCGGTACGATTTGGCTTTGCTGAAGCTTGCCAACCCAACTGGTTATAGGTGGGTTGCTGGATAGTAGCGAATTAAATTTCTAACATGTGACATGAAGAAGAAGAAGAAGAGCTCTTGCAGTTTTCATGCAGATTTATTTATTGGGTTCATATAAAATTTGAACAAATTTTACCCAACCTTGCCCAAGTTTCGCTAGTTAATTCAATTTGGGTATTAATTCGAACCTCTATTTGCAGTGACCATATTCTTCCGATATGCTTGCCAAATGCACCGATCAACCTGACGGGCAGAAAGGGCATTATCGCCGGATGGGGAAAGACTGAAGCAAATATGGGGTATTCCGGCACGAATATCCTTCAAGTAGCATCCGTGCCAATTATAGGTGAGATTGGTTATTTTATATTAAACCTTGCTACGAAAACCGCTTCTTTTTGTAGATCCCCTCGACTGCGTTCGGTGGCACGAGATCAAAAAGATCAGCGTTGAACTGTTTGGGGAGATGTTTTGCGCGGGACACTCTGACGGTCATCAGGACGCTTGTTTGGGTAAGAATTAGTTTGAATATGTGACTGCTTGTGATCGTCACTGGTGATCAACATTTGCCGCATCTGCCGATCCTCATCGGTTGGATCATATACAAACAACTTCATGTCTAGATTTTTTTTTCATGAGTTGAATGGTCTTCCACTTGGATCACTACTGATCGCAGTATCGTTCGTTGCAAACGACCAAAAAGACCATCCGATCGATTTATGGAGATCAGTCTAAGCAAATAGCGCCCCGCATTGAGAACACGGAATTAATGCAACAAAATCTGCATAAATCTGTATAGAGAAAGTCTCTTCTGTTCTGACCACCTCGTTTAGATCGCTTTGGTATTTTCATGGTGATCGTTAGCTTTCCATTATAATAGCAAATGCAAAGGCCTTCATTTAAAAGCATCGCCTTTAGAGATATGTTCAGTTCATTTTGTGAATTCATAAACTTACGATAGCTATAAAAATTGATGAGGAATCTTTTTATCGCTTTAGAAATGCATTTTTAATGTCTACTTTTAGGCAGCAACAGAAACTTGAAATTAAATTAATTTCCCTACATTAAATTATAAATTTGATTGCCTACTTTCAGGTGATTCGGGAGGTCCGCTGATCGTCAAAGATCGTGGTCGCTTCACTTTGGTTGGTATAACAAGTGCCGGATTTGGCTGTGGCGTTGATCATCAACCGGGTATCTATCACAACATTCAGAAGACCAGCAAATGGATACAGGAGGTCATATTGAGGAATTCCTGAGTGGTTTCTCTTTTGGAAAATCATTCGCTGCGTAGTGATATTTAGTAGGTAGCATTATTCTCAATTAGTCTCATATTAGTTATACCTTCTTTTTCGAATAACTATTAAAAAAAATAACTATTAAGATAAAATTTGTGAGTGTATGTCGATCTTAAAATAAAGTTGTATTTACGAAGTTGGTCGGTATGTATGAATTCAGACTCTCATGAGCCTAAAGTTTCGACTTCTTATAATTTAGAGCATATTCGCCTGTCACTTAGAGATGCCGGTAAAAACTAACACCACTGGACCGGAATTTACAATTTTCTAACTTGGCGTTTGAAGCAACCAGGATGCGTTAAAAATAATTTCTCAATTTTCTAAAATATATTTATTGCTTGCGATGAAAGATGCTGTCCTTTATTACCCTATTTATAAATAATGCAATCAATTACTGACAGCTGATCATGTTCTTGAATATTTCAGTTGGTGTCAGTCTTGGATGGTAGCAATTTCGTTTGGGAAGTGACAAGGGTAGCACTGTTGATGAGCGTGGTAAGCGTGGTAAGTCTCACGAACAATTGGAATGCGTGTTGGGTGAATGTCTTCGCGTACGTGCTTACTTAAAGATCGGCCACACAGTATCTTTAGTGACACTCTTCACTTAAAGTCATGAAAATGATATGCAGCTTCTGGGAGTAATATTGTGCAGGGTACGGAGCACGTTCATCCTTTCTACGGACTTCCCACAGATCACAGATCGTTCGAGTATTGCTCGTGAATTGATAAAATTTACTGAACTTTTAAAAATTGAATAACATTTTTAAATGTTTGTAAATCCTTCTGAAAGTAATTCTCTCGACCGTATTTAGTACAGCAAACTCCAAAACTACCCGCAACACCGTTCAAGGGAAAATAATTCCCTTGCTCACGGACGGTTTATTTAATTTTTTTATTTTTGTGTTAAAAACGTTGTCACACTCTATGGGAAGTTTTTTTATTTATAAAACTCAAATCCAACATTGCTTTTCAAAAAAATCGTTGAAAAAAAAGGAGGTTTTTAAAGGTGTTGATTTATAAAATTAAAAAAAAAACAGGTGTACAAATCATAGTAGCGCCTTAATAGTTGGCGCTACAGGACCGTAACAGACCCTACGGCTACCTTCTCGCGCAACCATTTATTTTGATGAGTTTTTGATTTTTGGAAGGGATCTACAATATCATGGCAAGTCTAAACACCAAATGGCTAATTGAGAAAGTCTTTCATTACATTTTATTATGTTGGCATAGTGCAAAACCTTAAGTTGTAATTTTGTCCAGGGATCGAACCTGCGAGTGGTTGCGCTTAGTACATACTCACCACCAAGCCACTAGGGACTCTTTAAGACAGATAATTTCATTCCAAATCTGAATGTCCAATTTTTTACTATTTTCGGGAGCAGCAAAAAAAATAGCAAAATTGCAAACGAAAGTCATCACATATCAGGGTCGGCAATCTGTAAGGCGAAACGTTCAAACGTTTTCGTGGAAATGGAAAAATTTGCTTGTGTACCAAAGGGCACGAATGATTGTGCGCACGAAAACGTTTGATCGTTTCGCCTTACAGAATCTGACCCCAGCTATAAGCCGTCCAATTCGTTGGCGCTGAAAAAAGTATTACCAATTCAAAGAACGAACATAACTCCCATTTCCAACGACTGGTTGCGATGGCACACTGGTTCAGTGCTTATTACTCAGTGAGCTGTCTCGGGCTCAGAACCCAGAAGACCACAACGGCCTCTGCTATAAATTTACCTTTTTCCGGCTGCTATTCCTGATAGTTACGTAATGTCAGCAGATGTTGGAACGAATTGGCAGTATTTTTAAAAATAAATCAGAAACGACGTTAACATTTTTTTTGTGTTCAGGAAACGTTGTTGTGTTCTTTTCTTAAGAAGTATAGGAATAATCTCAGATTATTACTTTGACAAGCTTTTGGGTCCTGCAATATTTTGCTTGCTTATAGTGATTTTCAGCCCCCATATTGGTAAGCATTTCGTTATACATCAAATGGTAGGTCCTAGGTCAGTTTGACAAATAGTTCATTTGAGGTAGTACATTTTGCAGCATGTCGAGTTTTTAACCTCTTTATCGATATACATTTCTCATTGCTGTTGTATACCCAAAGGTTGATTCGCAGTCTTCGAAGCTCACAAAAAATTTGTACTGCTTACATGCAAAGCGTGAAAAAATCTGGTTTACACTGAAATCATTTGCAAATATGGCAGGCAAAATCCATCTAATCAAATTTTTCTTTCCACGCCAGCCAGCAATAAATACCTGGTAGGCAAATATTAATTGCCAACTGCACACTTAGCAATTAATGCAACAATTTGTCTCCTATGTTTGCGCACTCACATCAACCAACAAGCCGCGTTCCATGCACGGCCCAGCACACGCACTCTGTTCGTTTGTTTCTCCTTGGCTTGTTTTCTTTTATGGATTTCCTTCATGCATCCGCTACAGTACCTCCAAGCTTCAATGACACTGTCCGCTCTTCCAATGCCGACGACAACAACTTACTGCCTACCTACCAACAGATGGAAGGAAAAAACCAAAAGAGCTTTCACTTTCACTTTTATTTCCATCATTAGTGGTTGTGTCGTGTGTGTGTGTTTCGATCGCTGTATGCGTGGCCATTTAGTTTATTATTTCGAGATGATAAATCAAAGTTTATGGCGGACACACTGACTAACCCCGAAAAAGACAGCGCGCACGACTGCAGGTTGCGTGTTCCAGCGATTATATATCTCCTCTGCAGAGCAGCTGTATATGCGGTGACAAACCATTACGTAAAATCGTCTTCGTCTTGTTGTATTTTTCGCCTGTGATTTTGCATGGTAAATGCGGCGTGGGGCGGTCTTTAAAACCTATAAACTCTTTTAATAATACAAATTTACCACGGGAAGCCCTGACTAAAGCCAACTAATGAAATCAACAAACAATTGAGAAATAGATTCGGGCTTTGCCTTTTCCTGCCGTAATTGGTGGAACAATTTTCGTGCGTCTTATTGGTATTGGCGGGTTATACAATCGATTATGCAGTAACAGTGACAAGTGCGCGTTCCAAATAACATTTTAGTGCAGGTATAGTCACTTTATTTGTCGCTGTCACCGATGACGATGATTCACTTTGATTCAATGCCAAGTGGTTAAAATGGGCCATTTCCTACTAAGTGTGTGTGTTAAGTGGGCTGATAGTACAGTTGCCATAATTGGACTATTGACACTTTGTCATTGTTATGACGAAATTGGATTGAGCTTACTTGGCAGCGTTGTGGCTTTTGACGCAATCGATTGGTAAGCAGGCTTGGGGGAAGATGAGGCGTTTCGTAATTACCAATGGCTGAATTAAGCACATAACACACTTAGGGACGTTTGCTCATACGACTCTTAACGATTTAAGTTCTACTTAAATACTTATGGGCTACTTTTTTCAGGGCATAAACTGTCACATAAGAGCAAACGGCCCTTAAAGCATTTACTAATGACAGCTTAAGGTAGGATCTCAGCGACTGGCAATAAAAATCCGCTGGGGTAGTGGCGAATTGTTTGGAGTTCTTTTCAGGAAGTCAACGTGATGAATATACAGTTCGCTCTCCAACTCTTTTGTTTTTTGATTGATTCCAAAAGTAAGTAATTCCTATACCTGTGGTTGCGATGCTAGTTAGTTTAATAAGGAAGCTTGCTTATAATATGTTGAGCCATTGTTGATAGCAAAAAGTACTTCGAATATGGTTAGTGGTGTTAATTGCTGGACCAACAAATGTTTCAATATTTAGTGTCCTCTGCTCCAATAAATGCATTTGGCCCTCTCGGTGTTTTGGGATGGCTTTTCCAATCAAAACTGATTGTTAAACAGTCAAACAGTGCCAAAAAATGTATGTCAACTATTGACTTTCAGATGAATCTTCCATCGAAGCGCTTCGCTAAAAGGATTTATTTTACAAGGGGCCTTGCGTATTTGGATAGGTTAGGTCAGGTTTGTGGGCCGGCGAGGAGTGTTCAGCGCTAACCTAACACGTATTAACCTACTCCTTCAGTAAAAGAACTATTCTTCTTTCCTTACTTTTTCAAATTCTCTATCGATGACAAGGAGCAGACAAAATAGGTGCAGCTTCGTTCTGAATCAAAACTAAATCCTCGTTACCTTCACGTTTTTTCATAATTCTTATTTTATAATTTACAAACCAAAATACGTTTTGGTTTCTTTAATTTTGACAAATTGTGTAACTAACATTTGAAAGATGCTGCCAGTTGTTAATTTTTTATTTCATTCATTTTTAGTACGTTTGGAAGGCTCTTTTCGTTGTCAGAATTCCATTATGCAATGCAACAGTGACTAACGCTCCCATAAACAACTATTATCTGCGCTATACAATCAAAGACAACAATTAAACGGGCATATTTCGAGCTACTTCAATTTTAATAGATACCAGCAATGTTGAGCATTTTCTTTATCCGTATTTCAATTCTATAACCAAGAAGAAGAGCCCGGAAATATGTTCAACGCTAGTTATCTTGTTCGGCAGACTAAATGTCTCTCCAAAAATTCAAAGTGCTACAGGGGTGGATAAAAGTCGATATCCTTCAGTTAACCCTTTTCCTACTAAATGTATCCTGACTTGCATAGTATGTGCAACTGACAGGTGTTTTATCTCATGGCGATTGTCAAAACGGGTTAGCCACTTTGACAATATCGCCTATATATTTTCTGGCAAGTACCATCGGTGGTATAAATAAATGTTCACTGCAGATGAATTGAAAGAGAATACGCTACAAGGACATACAAAAATAATTCCCATTCGGCCCTATTTGCATTAACAATATTTTCGGTAGACAAAAAACGGCGATCGTTACGAGCAGTGGAGTGAAATTGACTTATTCAAAAAAAAAAAAACTGCGCATACGACTTTTGAAAAGTTGAACTTTGTTGGCCTTTGTATAGACCTGGTAAAAATATGAAGCAGATGAAGACCAAATCGTAGGAGCGGAATGTTAAAGATCGAAATCAGCCGACAGCTGTTATCTAAGGACCGAACTGGCCGAAGGGGTCATCTTGCCTGACTTGAGATTAGCCCCTTCAGACAGCTTGATCTGTTTGAGAGTAAAATAACAATATTTCTGACAGCACTATTCGTCGGGGTAATTTGTTTGTTTAAACGGACGAAATGAATCTTAAAATGTATGTCAAGTCCGAATAACTTGGAAGAAGCTTTCTTAAAACAGTTTTATGTCCAAAACACATGTGCAGAAATTCTGGACGCAGCACAGAATGCAGTTCTGCAAGTAAAACAGATGTGCAGCAAATGTCAAAAGCCGATGATGACAATGCCAAGTGTTTTTTACACTGATCGCTTTAATTTTCAATCTCCCAATTCCCTGATGAACACGCTTTACGCACTTCGGAAAGCGTTAAATGATGCGCAAATTATGCAAAGCATTTCGACTTTTGGAAGTAGAAAAATCTCTTTAAAAAAAAACTGTTTATAATGAGTTTAAAAATATTTTTGCACTACCTAGAAAATCTGACAGAGTACGTCTTTACTATTGCCAATAGTTTCGTTGAGCATCTTTTGCTTTGATTGTTATATATTTTCTTGAAAAAAATCATCCATTTGCAAAGAATACAAATAAATTCGTTTTCTTCAGTTCGCATGTCAACTCTTTCGTTTTAAAAACAACAAAAAATATTTTCTCACAAAATAAATACGCAAAGAAATCCATATCTCTACTGACTGAATAACTTTGAACATTTGCAATTCATTGAACCTAAGAAATGTTTATAATTTTGTTTGTCGTCGTTGTTGTTGTTACAAGAACAACAAACGCGCCAAGTGGACCAACTAGTTTCGATTAGATATGGCCAAACACAAATATTACCAATCACATCTCCGTGTTTATATAAGACGACAATTAATCACTTTCCCTGTCGTTAGCCATGACCGTGATCTTGTAAAATCGAAGTGGCAACTCGATCTCATTTCTCTCCACTATAGGTATACTTACTCGCCGCGAGCAGGGGCGGCAACATTATGTTGCTCTTGCTACTTGTGGTCGTCGCACTCGCACACACTGTGCATAAAGTAAATAAACGCAGTTCGTGTATTTCTCTATCCGTTCATAGATCCGTGGGGCAGGGCAGCCACCAAAACAGCTGGAGGTAAATTGAAGACAATTGCATTGCGTGTTAAACTTGTGTATGGATGTGGAGTCTTGTGTTGCAGCTAATAGCTGGTTTTCTCTTTTTTAAATGTGACTTCGACAGAAACAAACAAAAAGAAAAAACAGTCACTTTTGTGGAAACACAAGAAACAGGAATTGCATGCTGCATACACTCACACGGCGGCGCCGCTCCGTACCCATCAGCCATAACGCCCACCAACAAAATTATTATTGCAGAAATCGGAAATGCATTTTCCGCCTCTCCTTCCCACAGAGTCACATCTCACATCACTTTGTCATAAAATTTGTTTTGTTTTTTGTTTACTGCCTGCCTCTGTCTATCCGCAAAGCTCGCCTCTCATCGATTACAAAATCTGTTTCGAAATGGCACGGTCATCATATCGTCACCACACCAGAGTGGTGTTGGTGGTGAGCCAAGCTTTTATGGTTTGCCAAGCGATTGACACAAGGTTGGTACCCCACGGCGATATGGGGGGGTCTCCCATTACCACGAAAATGCTAAAAAAAAAACATAAAAATGTTGGGATGCATGTATTAGTTACCTTTTTGTCAGTTCGTACGATTTGTACTTTCCAATCCGCTGCTGGTTTGTTGGTTCGGCGGTATAACGCGCTTTTCAAAAAAGTCCCATCAGCATAACATTAAAAGTCTTCGGTCACTGTAGAAGCGCATTTCCAACCTCAATCTGGAGTGCGATTTGGTTAAAAATATTCAAGTGTGACGCCTGCCTGAGATGTGCAAAAAGTGAGAAATAGTGCAGTGCCGAATCGATCGCGCTTTCTTCTCCCAGTATAAAGTGGCACCGTACCTACATTACATAAATAAAGATGCTAATTATTATGAGAGCTTAGGTTTGAAAACGATTCGTTTGTCTGTTTGTCGGTTGTGTAAATGAAACGAAAATTGCGCTAATCATAGAAATCGAAAGTCTGTGCGTGTACAGCACAGGAAACACGGAACAAGAAAATGAGAATTAATGATTTGTTAGTGCCGATCGGTCTGGTGGCTGTAATTGAATTAACGTTTCTGTGCGAAGGAATTAACTACAATTCCGAGTATAATAAAGTCGTTAGTCCGGGTTTAAGAAATGCGATACAAAAGGAATTACCCAAGGAGGCGAAATTTTTCGACGAGTTCAATTCATGTGAGTAAACAAATGAAGATGGATCGCCGATGGAAGCGGCGTCGTCTTGTATATTTGCAAACCGGATATGGCTCTGTCTGTAATTTGAGTCATTCGATTTTAGAAAGCTTACGGTTTTTGATGTGCGCGCAGTCAATAATTGCTGCATTTTATGAACAAAATTCAAGTTTGCTACAGTTACAGTTACAGTTTCATCGATATTGTGAGTGTGAATTTGCAATAGCGATTTGCGGCTTTCTATCGAGTTTTTTTAGGCTACTTTAGATTCATTCCATCTGAATTGAATCTTTTTGTGAAAAATATTAGTTTGTTGAAATAAGAGTGCTAAGTGAACAATACCGACGAATGAGTGGTACTAACCCTAGGTTTATGGATAAAGTAAAGTAACTATTGAGTTGGATAAAATTTTTACAAAACCGGTCAAAAAAATGCATTTCTCTTCAGGAGTTTGAGAAACCAACTAGCCAGTGGCAATTGAAATGCTTTCGAAGGTTCTGAAATCAGGAAGCCAGTCGGGTATGATAAAAGTCGGATCAGTATTTCGACAGATATAGACTAATGTGTTCATAGGGCTCTTTTCAGCGTTCGTCTTATTCACATTTTTCCAGCGATATTGTCTGACAGATTTGTTGAGGGGAAACATTTTTTCACCAGCCGCTTTCAATCGGTTACCACTTTTGCGCAGAACTGCTGTGATGTCAAGAAAGCATGCAAGCAACGTCATAGGCATCTTTCAAGTGTCAGGTGTCACACCTATGAAAAGACAAGACAATCAGGCAGTAAGCTACGCTCTTCTGAAAATACTGGGTTTTTTTTTCATTTCTTTTTCTTTTCCTAAAACTTGCAATAGCATAGCGAGTTTATTTTAAGCTACTGCAATTCTGCTGCCCACATCGAGCGACAAAGGAATAATTTGAATATCCAAGACGTAGATTTTTTTGGTCCAAAATACCACAAGGGGTTTCACATTTTTTTACTTACTGTGACTAAGTCGAAAAAGAAACTACCTAGAAAGTCCGAGAATCATACCGTCCTATAGCAAAATCTATGACAAAATGACAAGCACTTGTATTTTAATAGACTTGACGTATTTCTATAGCTCAAAGTAAAAATATCGAGGCTTTGCGACACTCGTTAATACATTCAAGAGAGATTTCTTGGACACGTGTTCTTGGTATTATATTTTTTTTATGGGAAGTAACCTGGGTACAACTCTGAAGAGGAATATTTCGCCTTAGGCACTGCGCATCATAATAAAGGTGGGAATTACTTGCGTTTAGCAAGACGCCTACTGTTCAAAACGCCAGTTTTTCTCAGCGTCACTTCTCATTGCACACGTGGCATAAAGTTGTTCGTTCTTAACATGGCTCCCCATGAGTAACAAGAACGATGATCGGTATATTCCAAACATGGATACCTAACTGGCCTCTCATGCAAACCGAAGCCAAAGCTAAGAATGCTGAGGTGCTGGTATTTTCAAGGTTGCCAATACAATTAAGAAGGATTTAATCTATGAAAGACCTTCCAGTATAGGCGACAGGACTGGCGCAGAGATTTTAATATGTTTCTCTACTTTTTCATCCCAGAGCTACTACAGATATTGTTGCTGGTAAGCCCCGTCTTTGCACATATTTGAAGGCCTTTGTAAGAATATGCTGAGCCTTTAGAGTAGGTAAGTTTTTTTTGTTATCCAAAATTGGTTAAATGAGCCCCTTTATGCTGTAAAAGTCTCCATCAACATGGATAATAGTGAAACAATTGATAATGTGCTCAACTAGTGAAAGACGGCTTCAAGGTTCAAGTGCAGTAAAATTGCACTCAACATTTTTTCAACTGAACCACCTCTGACAATCGTTGAAAGTTAAAATTTTCCTGACTAAGCTCCTTGATTCAGCCGTCTGGATACGGAAAATCGTAAGCCCTTTCCTTGATCTACTTATACAGGTTCGTCCTGTACTTATATACGGATCTGTTAGCCCAATTATTTTTCTACTATAAGAGAAGCATATTATGTCTTTAACGCCAGATATCGATTGTCAGACTAGTGCTTGTCGAATATATGCAAATTCAGCATTAAAAGACTCTGCAGCGCTATGGAAGGCAGGTGGATAGGCCGAGGCTTAGTCTGAGGCTGCCAACTCTTTTAGTTTTCGAGGCTTGCGTGAAGATTGCGAGTGGCGTGGCGTGTTCTTATTCCTCTTTTCCTTTACCTTGCTTGTGTTCGGCAATTAATTGTTGAAGCCTACTTCGAAATTCTGGTGATATTGAAAGTACATATGACAATTTAACGTGTCTCTATCTCAACTATTTGTCAACCAAAGGACTAATTGAGGCAGAAAGTGAAGGATGGTTTGTAAGGCAGCGGGCGGCTGATTTATGATTAATTGGTTTGTCGTTTAAGCGAGTGTTGCCAGATCGGGGCAATTCTCCCTTTTTGCTGGATTTTCTCACTTACAGTAAGCTAGGGTCTAAGGGATTTTTCAAACCTCATAGTACAAAAAAATGGATTTTACATTTGGTCAATTTTGTCATTCAAAATATCTGCATGCGTGCATTTTCATTTTTTTTATTTCCCTAAACTGTTCCATTAATTTTTGTATGAAAAATCAAAAATAATGAGACTTGAAACCGAGATAAAGTTTCTTGCATAAAAGTCATTTTCAAATAATTCATAAGATATTTATTTTATGTTGAATATTATTTTCATTTTAATGCCGAATGCAATTTCATGTTCCTTTTTGTAACGTTTTAAAAATGTATAAGATGTGCCTACATTTCTATTTTTGTATTATATACAAACGTCTCTTGATATGTATTTATTTTTGTTAGCTTGCATAGTTAATGTATAATTTAACTTGTATTTGTTAATAACAACAAAGACTGAATTTAATTAAATGCATGTTTTTTCTTTAATTTAATATTTGGTGTGATAAATGTGAGATTTTTTATAATTTGTCGAGGGATAAAAGGGATTTTTTGGGTTACGTTAGAAGCAGGTTATCCCACGGTTATGAGAACCTGCTTCTTAAGTGTGGTATCACTGGTTTAAACTACAAGTGCTGGTCTACGTGACCTTTTAAACGTAGTGCAAATTTCAAAGTAGCAGAAAGCGTTCGAAAATATGCCTTTCGAAACCGCGAGTTTCTAATTTTGTAGATTCGAGGTAGAAAGTTAAAGGACAACAACGATTTTATAGCCTTTCTCAGGCCCTTAGTATTTTTTTTATATCAAAAATATGAAACTCAATAAAAGGATAAAAAAAAAGAAGTAGCTCTAGCGCAACAGTCTTTTCTCGCCGAAGGACATTATTTAACTACTTCAGCCACTCCCCGAACTAATATCATCGCCCTTATAACAAAATTTGCCATGGCCAGCAATAAACTTTTTCTTCAAACTCTGCTGGAACTTTTTGATTTCATGGTAAATGGTCCGTAAGCTGAATTTCCCTTTGAAAATTTTCAAGTGGATTTGGAACTGAGTAATGTGCACGGAAAATGATCAACCACTTCGTCCATTTCATAAGAATATGTGACGACTGAAGTTTCTTACAACGGCAGCTATTTATATATCCGTCATCAAAGCGGGGATGCCCGTCCGGAAACCGTGTATACCTTCATCTCAACGCTTCACACTTGCCTTTTTTAAGAGATAAAATATTTCTTTTTGGCACCGTTCTTTTGATGGGACACATAAATCGCAGCCCGTCGCATCTAATTAAAATCTTAACTGTTCCGAGATTTGAAACTATTTTAATGGGGCTAGTGGGTATGCGCAAGAGAAAGGAAATTATTTTCCACAAGTAGAGTAATCTCTTTTGCCGTAAGACAAGGCGTGTTGCACCGAATGTAAAAATCACTTTAATTAATTAGCCGGCGATAAAGCCCAAACAATAATTGTCTTTCTTATGAACGCATTTGACTTGTGACTGGGATTCAAATTGTTTTTTTAGGTATACACGATTGAATTGGGCACCAACAACAATTGGTCTGAGTTTGGCTTGTCATTAATTGCTTTAATTGCAAGCATCGCTTTTGCGGTAGAAAGTGGTTTTTGAGTTTGACTTTTGCGAAAGGGTATTACTGTTTCAAATTATTTATGTAAGGTTACAAGGTTATGTATACTTGTCATGGGTTGGCTTGTTATTGGTTTGCGGATACAAAGTGTCGCACTGGCGTCGGTGGAGCGTTGAATAGGTGATCGAGATAAGCTGGGCAATTTTGTTGAGTTTAAGGTCATTAGTTGTGGTCAAATGAATCTGTCGCGTAGATCTCTAAATGGCGGGTGGCGTTTATTTTGGTAAGTGTTTGTAAACACTATTTGGTAAAGGTAGCAGATTGTGGTACCAGCTTATTCTGTACTCCATTCCACAAAGAAAGAAAAGTAATGTGAATTATTTTGCTCAAAAATTGGTGCATTTGCCACTTTGCCCTTGAATAGAAATTTTGCCTCAAATCGCGTCATCCATGACCGAGTAATACGTGCTGGAATTTTTGTTTTGTTCGTTTGTAAAATCGACTTACTTCGATGACCGTTTAGCTCGTTCACGGATGGGGCCCAAATTTGGTTCTTACCTCTTACTCGAATATTTTTTAAAGGGCACTTCAATCTGTATGGTTTTCAGGCCAGTTGAAGTTGCGATAATTGTTTTATCCATGTGCTACTTTTCTTTTCATACAGAGGCCGTTGAAGCCCATTCTGATCTGATTACCCTTGCAGTAGACGGTGCATGGCATGGCTCTACTGTACCTACTTTTGATGGCGCTGACATTCTTCTTTATTTTACCCAATGTCCAATGGCTACAAAGACCCGCTTACATAGACATCTTTTATACTACATGTGTACCTTGTCCGACCGGTTTCAAAGAAGCTTCTAGTTTGACTAACGCATCTCCAAATGTTTAAATAAACAAAAAAACAGTTAAATTTTAGGGATTGCCATGGACCAAACAAAATTCCTATCTGACATTTATGAACTGGGCACGATCAGCACGGTTAATGATCGCTTTCATAGAACTTAGACATGCATTTGGAGAGCCCAAAATTAACAATACATAAACGAGTGGTATACGGGTAGACCTGAAATGGATATCAGAGTAGGCGCCATAAATTGAAAGAAGCCCTAGGAAAAGTTTGAAGCGGAAGTTTAGGATCGTGCAAGTATCATAGGAAAAATATTGCCCCCATCGACATACTTTTAAGCACGCAAGCAGCTTTAGCTCTTTACCTAATTAACTTAAAATAAGTCCCGTCATTATTTATTCCAAAGTAAATCTCTAGTTTATGCAGTCAAAGGACTGCCAAGAAAAGGCTCTGACAAAGATGTTCACCTTAAACATTTCTACGGAATCTTAAAAATAAAAACGACAATCAAAAGTGAATAAACATCCGGGGACTTTAACAAGCTGAAACTAGTATAACAGCTCTTTAACGATATATCAAGAAAATTCATTAAACTAATCAGGGCAGATGTAAGAGTAGCAGTTACTTATAGGTTACTGCCAGCTTTGGTAGCACTTAAGTGTCATTTTAGAGACCGAAAGTTATCTCTGTATAAGCGGAACAGGAATGGTTGTGCTCTGTGAATGAATGTTGTGAAGGCTCTACACGCTATAAGAAGACGCTTCTTCCTGAGAACTAAAAAAAAATGGATTCAGGAAGATCGTAAAATTCATTCAAGAAATTGAACACCCCCTGATTTTTAAAACTGACTACGAGGCTAAAACGATGTAGCGGATCCGATTAAAAAAATGTCCTCAACCTATTAGCTCGGTCCTCGTCAAATGAAATTTTGAAGAGATAGCTACTCCCTTTATGTCCTATTCATCCAAAACATCTGGTTCGCTGTTCGATTCGTAGCCTGTTTAGTCCCTCTCTTTATAGCCTGTCTGGAGAAAACTAAGCAAAAGATCAGTCAAGGTGTTTCGCATTTTAAGTGACCTTTTGTTGGTCTTATTCGCGAGGGCGAATCGTCCATGCTTTTGCGTCAGAACAGAAATTGTAAGAGCCTCCTATCTCGGAGACTACCTCAAGATTTTTCAATTCCCACCGAATTTAAAAATCTTGAAGTAGTCTCCGAGATAGGAGGCTCTTATCGTATTCTACGATCATGTGGATTAGGTGAATATTTTCTCTTTCGGCGAAAGGCTTAAACCTCCGTTTTGACACCCCAATCCCTAAGCTTATGCAGCACCGAACACCGTACTACTTCCACGATTTTTATAATAAAATAAATAGTTGGCGCAACAGGTCCGTAGGGACCGTAGGCCTAGCTTCTCACAACCATTCGTCTTGTGTGAATTGTTATTTTTGGGACAAGGGGATCTACAATTTTATGCCGAGTCTAAACGGTCAATTGAGAAGCTCTTTCATGAGAGTTATACTCTCGGATGTCTGTCAGAAGTTCGCAATGAAAAAAACCTTAAGATGGAATTTTGGGTTTTGTCGGGATTCGAACCTGAGACCCCTCGCATAGTTCTCCAACATACTAACCACCAATCGAATCGAATTCCAATCGAATCATATCCAATATTATTAGAAAAGCCCTGAACGTTTCGAAAACAGTTTCCGAACAAGCGCACCCCATTCCATAGTTCCCAACTAACTGTGCCCGCGCACAGAGATCTCCAAATTATTTTCCCACCAGCGCGATTACTTTGTCAGTGGAAAGTGTCCCTGCGGCGCTTTCTCCTCCACCTTTGCTACATCTTAGGTGGTATCGTTTTAGAATACGACAACCGCTTGTATAAATTAAAAGCCCATAAAGATGTTAAAAGCAAAAATCCACTTGTAATTAAATGGCCTACCAGAGATACCACTACACCGCAACAATTAATCAAACAACTTCTGTAGGTCATCGCTTATATAGCTGACGGTGTTAAGTGTCTACGACCCATGGGCACGCTCATGCACTCTCCTTGTACGGGAAGTTGTAACCGCATACAATGCACCCATTCCCGTCTATGGCAGTTCCCATGTAAAAAGTCAAATTAATTCCCCCAAAAGCATAGCATCGCGAAGAAAAGTGAAACACCATACCAACTTCAATCAACTCGACTAAGCTCAGCGATCCGTTGATTAAATCCAGCTGATTGTATGGTGCGGCGACGCTGGAGGAAGGCATTTCTTTCGTCGTGCTTTGTTTCTACCATTTCTTTTACAATTTCTTGTCTGTTTTCTGCGTACCGCTGGGATGTGGGGTATAATCAGACCATCTCGCCGTCACACTGCCGCACGTATGTATCTGCATCATCATCATCATCGAGCAGCAACATCGTCTAGTGAATGATGGTAGTAAAACACAAGTTGGGCACTTTTAGTGGCTTTAGTTCTGAGATAGTATTCCCCCGAACTGGATGCGCTTTCTTTAGATGCGCGTTCGCTGCTCGATTCGGTTTTTCTATCTTTGTTTCACTCGCCCAGAGACGGCGCGCTCTTATACGCACGAGTATAACTCCTCAGTTTTCATTTCATTTTTCTATCGACAGCGGGTAAAGTGTAAACTACTGCATCGCCATCGTCATCATCGCCATCATCATCATTGGTGACCACTTACGTTTTTTTTTTGTTTTTTTTTTCCATCGCATCGGTGCAGAGGAAGAGTGAAACTCAGGTTTATTGTTGACTCTGTTCAAATCCTTTCACTTCACGAGTGTAATTGTGGCGACCAATCGTTAGAGCCATGTTAATAAAGTGAGATTTTCAGTGCGCAGAAACCAGTGACACAAGGCCAAGAATCAAACGGAGCAACGGAGTGCAGTGTGAATACTTTTAGAAGTGAACAATGTGTTGTGCTAGGACTTTTAGGGATAAGTGGAATTTGTTTGCGTGGTGGTGTGTGTTCATGGTCGGTGGACTGACAGCGGCAACAAGTGGATATCCAACGGAGCAACAGGAACATGACATGCTTCTGCTGGAAGCGCTGTCGCGGAGGAACACACCCAGCTACTATGGCATGGAGGACTCGGTGATGGATATGCTCGGGAGAAGTAAATTATTTAATAAGTAGCTTACAACATTTTTTTTTTTTTTTTTTTGATATTTGACATGTTAAAATGACAGACAGAGTTGTTGGTTGATTGGAATGCCACATCCATAGAAAATGTTTGCCATTCTTCATAGTTGAGTTTTACGGTTCAAAAGGGTAGTTTTTTTTTAAATGAATTGGAGCTCCTTAATCAGTGAGACATTGCAGCATCTGATGTCTTCTGGTGCGCACGGTAAGAGCTTCGGTAGCATGTGCCATCAGAGACAGCCGGTTGCATATTAGAATCGCTATTTTTACCTACGTTCCTGTAGTTTGTTATTGAATTTCCCTCCAGACAGACTGCAAAGACAGTTTTAATGCTATACCATGTTTTAAATGCGATTCTTGTCTCACTATAAGTGGCAAAGATTGAGCGACTAAAACAGGTTCCATCAACATTTTTGCAGTTTCGGGTGCTTCATCAGCTAAGAGCCTCATGTTCATACGGTGTTCCTAATTAGTCTATAATTTTTTAAACTGAACTGTATAAGCGACTAAAATGAAGGCATCCAAGCCAAAAACTATCAGAAATTGCGGATATCCGCGGTCAAGAAGCTCAATTCAAATTGAATCCCTTCAAAAGGAAGAAAGTCCAAAAAATAAACTACCTAGTTGTGTAGCAGGTTCATATTTGCTCTCCCTTTGCTTTCATGGTCAGAGTAACATACAAAAAAATTGTCTCTGCTCAGTTCCTCCATTAACACATATCTTGGGGAAACAGAGATATGCGTTGAAAGTAAAACCTTTCAGAATTTCACTTCGGTAAACTATCTCTAAAAAAAGGACTGTGTAATCGAACGAATTGAAAAAGAGAGGTATACCAACGATACTCGCCCAACTAACGTTTGCCCTTGAAAATTTCACTTGGAAAATTGGAGGCTTTTATTTTCAAGGCAAAATCACAACAACGACTTATTTTAAACAGTCAATTCGATAGAAATTGTGAAGCTCTTTTATTGACGAAACCATTGTATTTGAGTGGCTATGTTCGAAATATCTGTGAAGTTATAGTTGTTGTTGGGAGTCGGTTAAAAATCATTTTTAATGCAAAATTAGCCCACTTACCAAACAAATTTTAACATCCTTATCTCTAATTCGAAAAACCCAAATTCCGTTCTAGAGTTTTTGCCACTGTCTAGCAAACTTCCGAAATTATAAATGTCATGAAAGAGCTTCCAAATTAGACGTTTGAACTCGGCATAAAATTGTAGATCCTTCCATTTACCCAAAAAATTAAAAACTCGCACAAAACTAATTATAGCACAAAACTAAGCACAGCTGGGCCTCGGGGCTTCTACGCAGCTATTTATTTAATTTAACCATAGCACATTAAACAAACTCTTTAACGACGAACTCGTTAAAACTTTCGATGCAAGGCATTGTGACTAAATTGAATTGCTCAATATTAAAGAATAAATCGCTGATCACTCCAACAAAAAAATCTCAACCATACACCGATAAACACGTAACTTGAGTTGAGGTAATAAGACGCTATTATAGACAGAGTTAGCCGCCTCTCTCTACTCCTAAATGTTTTCTGAAAGCCTTCTCATTCAGTCGCACAACATTTTCAGTCTCTCCCATTCGTGCCAAAAGTATCATTCTTAAGCATGGGTGGTTTCGAGGAGATAAAAAGAGCCCCAAACGCCCACTGAACTTTCTTCTTCTTTTTAAGAGGTCTATTTTCGAATTGACAACACTTTCTTCAGCGACGATTAGTTTTTTAACCTAATAGCTTATTTGTTCTCATTTCAGTTTACCATTTTACTATGATCATAGATTTCGATACATGGCTCAAATTTACACTTTCGGGACCATCCTTTCAACCAGAAATTATCGCCTCAGTATGTAAAATTAAACAGCATGTGGGGATCCTCATATATTTATAACCAGGGAATCCATTTTGAGGTTACTACTTTTAAAAAAAAAAGATTGGTTGATTGCAAGTTCAAAATATACCAAGTTCGCTGTTCAATTATTATTTATTGATTGATTGATTCCAAGTTCAAAATATACCAAGTTCGCTGTTCAATTCTTTTGTTTAAACCCAATAGAATAGTTAGATCTTAGGGTTTGTTTCTTTTTTTTTAAATTGCTGTTTTCACAAACGGGATAGGTACTCAACTTGCTTATTAATCTAAATGGGTACCAATGATATCGGTTCTTTTACTTCTGAGATATAATTTACGATGTGAATGAGAATAGGCCTGACAGGCACACTGCACCGAAGGAAAATCTCTCTCTCACTAGACCATTGAGCCTAAAAGAGCCAGCTCCCTCCATCCAAGACTGAAAATTTGTGATATTTTGAAACACAACATATCAAATGAAGTAAAAATTGCTTATAATAGCAACTGGTCAATTTGAAAGGCTTTAGTTCGGTCTGACACTTAGTGCACATTAAATTTTATTGCACGAGTGTGAGACTGTTGGAAATGGTTTGAGATCATTTCTATGGTTGCTCACAAAGCGTGAGGGTGGAGCACGAGCTCTTGTTGGCCAATGGAGGTAAATAAATACTTGAGCACCGTGTTGAACAAATACTTTGGAATAATCTTCTCTGTCTTTTCAAGACAATTCCGAAATTTTAAATGAATGCTGATTGAGAGTTCGATGAAATACATTTCCCAGTAAGAGGCAAGATACAGAGGTGAAAACTGTCTCAGCTTTTGCGACCCTCATTCGTGGCTGTTGAATTAATTCGACATTCTGTCATTACCCAAGGGACCACTGAATGGCTTGGGTTTTAACCACAAAAAAAAATGCTTGATTTAATGTCATGAAAAGTAAGCAGGTATTTTAACGAGGCGCACCTCCAAACATATACTTATTACACATATATATGTTTCCCCTGTTGACAGAGGTGCTACTCCTGTACTCGCTGCTGCTATCCACATTGGTCCTGGTTCGCTCAAACTAGTCCCATTCAAGGTATCTGAGTATTTAAAGCATGGCTACACTTGGAAAAAAAATCGAATGACAACAATTTTCGTTGGTTAAAATTAACCCAAATATCCAAATATTTGATTTAAAAATGTAATTGTTGGCATTTTGATTTAAAAATGTAATTGTTGGCATGATGTAAGAAAATAGTTATGAACTGTATAATATAGTTGACCTGAAAACGAATTAGAACTTTTATTTTACAATTTTCTAAAAACCACAAAATTCTTCGCTTAGCAATCTTTTTTTGTTGTGAGTGTTATTTTACATATTTCGTATGAGGACTTGAACTAATTTCAGTTATATAGTTCATAAATGTAACTATAACTGCAAAAGACACCATAATTATTTAATCGCAAGTACAACTTGTTTTGTAAATAAAACCTACCCACACGTGACAGATGCAAAATTAAACTCTTCTACATCCAGACTTTGGTACTTTCATTGTTTAGACTTAAATGCTGCTGTAAATAAGAGAAACTACTGTAATGCTTGCAAAATTGGCGAAAATTAAAGGTCTCGTCAAATTAAGTTTCACTTTTATAGGTGTTTACAGTCTGGCCAAGTGGACACATGTAATGAATTGTTTTACAACAAGTGTCTTGCCAACAGTCGACTCTTATAATTAAGACTTGCTTCACATGAAACGCGACACTTTTTGAATGTATTTTTGAACGTCATTAGGTGAGGAATTGCTTTTTTTTAGTGTGTTCTATTATATATATCTTAAGAATAGATAATGAATAGAAATCGAAAGTAAAAAAATTGCTGGCACAGTTGTTAATGTATGTATAACTTTGCGGAAGGTGCAAGTGTCAGTTATTATTAGTTTCCAGTTAAATTTATAAAACTAATTTGCATCAGAAGTTCAGTACGATAAAGCCAAATTTTGCAGCAATACTCTTGTTACTTGTAGACCTGTGGACCACGAAAGAACAGGTTTTGTACAAAGGAAGATTTCCGGCAGTGCTATGCTAAATTTCTAATGGTGTACAATAGTCTTTTATTTTTCTCGGTAGGTACAGGCTCCAAGAAGTGGGAACCAAATTTGGGTGGTCCAAAGAAGTCTTTAAAAAGCGACGTCCTCACTGCTCCCATGTGTACAGTCACAGTAGACAAGAAGGGTATAGTCATATCAGCCATATTTCTAGCCATGGTCTTAGCTTTTTTTTTTAAGTAAATAAAGAAAAATGTATTTAAATTATCAAAGACACCGTTGTCCCTAATATTTATTTGTCATGTTCTCTTTTTTTTACGCGATCTATTCTACACTTCATTTATTTTGTGTTTTGATTTAAAATTATATCCTCCTCTGTTGAGGAATATGGACAAGCTCGCCTAAGGATAGTGCGCAGCTTTTATTTTCGTTGCACGACTGTTCCAGACTATTAGTCACAAAAAAAATCAAACAACGATTGCTAGTTGTCATGCGGCCCGTTTACATTGAAACCGGTGTGTTCTAATTTGTGTGACTCTACTATAAATAAATGTCCATCAGCTTGTTATAAATGTCCATCAGCTTCACTTGTTGAATTGACAAAACATATTATATCAAGTTGAACGGGTGTGGTCGCTTTTAGGATTTTTTTTTTCGAAATATGTCTAACTGCAGGTCAACACGCAACTCAAAGACGTCTTAAAAAACTAGTCCAAAACAAGTCCTAAAGTTTCATATCAACTGACACTTCGTTTAGAATTGTACAAAAACTACCGGAACCTCGCCTACTTTGCTAGGTGTTTGATGGCGGAATACACAATTGTGTTAAATAAAAATCGCTGTTTTTTAAAACAAAAGTTATATCATCTGCACACATTTTAAAAAATTGAATTTGTAAATGGGGGCAACATTTCGTAAGATTTTTGCGGACATTCAATTTTGCCACTCAGTTTTACATATCGCACATGTATTTCAAAAGTGACACAATTCAAAAAACTCAATATTTGAGTTATTACCAACAAAAGCCATTTAAACTTCCACCAAACGTATTTATCAAAAGTGTATGCACTTAGATTCATTATTAGGCCTACAGATGGCACTAATGACAGTCTACGCTTTTCAATTATTCTCAAATGAAATCTAAAAAATCAAAACGGGTTTCCGTCGTTTCTGGAAAACGTAATTTTCTAATTTGTGTTCTGAGTATATAAAATCTAAATTACAGATTATACAAAAATTATACCGAACTTTGAACACCGTTATCGGACTTCATTGGTGTCTAGAAAATTTGCCACCTAGCATCAACAGTTTTCTGTAGCTCTTCCAACTGCCATATTTCTACTTCGCCAAGTCCTTCTATGGCCAATCTTCTTTTTAAGTTCAATATGATAGATTTTTCTGATTAATAAACATCGCCCTGTTTCGTATAGTGAATGTACGATTTTTGCAAACTACGCTTTCGAAGTTAGGCTACGCTATACAAGACGATCATCATCCCCTTTTTTTCTTTATGGCAGAAAACTGACATAAAACTGCCATAAACTTTTTTTTATATATGATGGAAGCGCACTTGATACTTATAAGTAAATAGCCCTTCACGATTTAAGGACACCTATTTTGATTGTTTATGGAGGAGGAGATTTAACAGCCACCCATAGAAGCTGTATAGCGACACCGACTTGTTTAAAAAGACGCGTTTGCAACTATTTAAATGGTTAGGTCCTTTAGGGTGGAAGAATACAGACACTCCAGTCGGAAGAACGTTCAACTCTCAACAAACTTTGAGTGTCAAAATTAAGAAAATTGGCTATGGATCGTTCCGACTAAAGAGGCTTGTACAAGTTGAGCTCCTAATTTACCCAGAATTGAATTAAATTTAAATTATTTAATATTTGATTTATATTGATTAAATATTTTAATTATTTTAATTAAATATTTGATTTATTTTAAATAAATATTTGAAAAAAAATAAAAATACAAATTAAGGTTCATTGTGTTACAGCAAACAGCCGGTCTCCACATCCATAGCTCCACTTTCAGTTTTGAAGAAAATTTGGCTTTTTCAACATTTTTAGTATCCGTGTTGGTAAAGTCTGCAAAATCCTCGAAGGAGTTATTTTTTTATCGACGAAAGTACCTTAAAGATGCATATTAAGAGCAATAGTGACAAAAGTCATTTGCGGGAATTCCTAGCTCCAATGGCATGTTAGTACAGGAAAGAGTGGTACCTCTGATCAATGGAGAGGATAGTTTTGATTGACTCCCTGTGGTTTGGTATTTAAACGTTATTTGTATCCATCTATACATATTGATTTGATCTACCTTTAGGGAAGAATAAAAATCCTCAAAAAGCAATTGTAATTGAAAACTAAGTTCAAACCAGTCCAATAGTATTTTTCTTCCTTTTTTTTTTAATTAATCAAATATTCTACCCAGATCCAACTAACATGAACTCAAATTCACTTATTTTCTCTCTCCTTTCAGTGATCCCCCAGACGTGCCGCTTTCGTGGTCACAAATTCGAGTGCGGCCTCTCGATATCGTGTGTTCTCGGCGGTGGTAAGCCGGTGGACCTATGTTCCGGTGGCATGATATGGTCATGTTGCGTGGACAGAGAACTAGACCCCGAGCAAGAGCAGCACGATTCCGCAGCTCAAAACGCAAGTGAGTATAGCAATCATATGCAATTACCCTTACCGAGTCTTACGCAACTCGTAAGTAATAATACGAACAGTGAACGACATAACATCCCATAAATGGAGGAGTACTATACGTTTGAACGAGCAAGCCTGACAAAATGGTTTTTCTTTCTTTTTCAAGGAAGTATTGTTATTTTCCTTCATGACAAAGCATGAGAACACAATCACTCAAACAAACACAATAAACAAATTCATCGCGCAAGGCATTTCTTGGCTCGTTGGCCGTGCTCTGATAAGCAGCAAGAGTCGTTGGTTGCTTCTGCAAATACATGCGAGTAGGAGTACTCTTTAACTTCAACTTGGGCCCACTAAGTGGTGATATGTTCTGAAAGTTGGGCAATTTAATTCCAGACAAAAACGAAAATTGAAAATTTCACTTTTTCCATTTCCATTATTTTTTTGGTTGGTTTTTTTTTTCTCGTGACCTTTGCAGGGAAGAATGACTCTTCAGTTCGGTTAGCTTTCAATTGGGGACTCAAGTGTGAAGCCATCAAGGCGAAACGGGGAAAAAACAAAAGTGAAACTCCTTTCATTGTTTTGGTTAGATGAAGCCGAAGAGAAGAAATGATTTCCGCGAAATTATTATTACAAAGTCATACAGCCTTTGTGGGCGGGCAGTTTGGCAAATTCAAATTGGAACATCTTTTAGGCCATCTGGCGTTGCATAATTTTTAAATTTTAATTGGCAATAAAAACATTCAGCAAAAATGGAACAACCCGGACTTATGTCAGATGGTGTTATACAACTTTGAACGCAGTGGTGGTTAGGCCTTCTTGAGATCAGAGGATGTGGGTGTACTCTGACGAGTCACTATGAGTGGGATAGTACTTCGGATGCTTTGTGAGACACAATGACTGGGATGCCCTTAGCCATAGATAACATCGCGTATACCTGTGTAAACTTATTCGCCCAAGAATACTTTACTCAATGTACTCGAGATTAACCGATACGTTTGCGGTGGGAAGGCGAACTATTTCTGCACAACACTTTTGACTGCCTTAAGGCTACCCCACCAACGGAATCTATGACAGATGAAACACTTCAGAAGGGAAGGAAAATCTTTATAAAACAGAAATATAAAACAAAAATACTTGCATTGACTTAGTTCTGATGGGATAGGCCAATTTAAACGAACCTGGGAGATAAAAAAAAATTACTAACTTGAGAGCTGAGACCCGAACCGAATAATCTAAATATATAATTTATTTGGATTTTATCACACATCCAATCTAGTCGAATTTTTTAGAAAAACATAGGGCTTAATATGGAACATCAATCAGCTTTTTATCTGATTCCTAGGTGTTATTCATAAGAAAATGTATTCAAAGAGAAACTTTGATTGTTTCTTCATTTTTATAGACGTCTGAACTGGACAAGAGTCTAATGCATCCGTGCAAACTGTCTGTAATCTGCGCGCTTGGAGTCTCTGCCTCTAAAAAATGAATAAGACTTTTTCGGAGTCACAATGTCAAAACCTTTTAGACAAATGTAGGAAAAATAAAAAAAATGCTAAAAAAAAAACGCGCCTATCTTTGCGACACCTTTTGCGAAGAATTTTACCGAAAATATTTGTCATATGTAGAAGACATCAAGGAAAATATTAAGTATTATATAAAAGCACACGAAAATGTTTCCAATTGGGATTGGGAAAATACTAATCTACAGATAATTTGTATGGAAATTCTTCAAGCTCGTAGTCTTAAAATTACTCTTACTCTTGGGACTGTAAGTAGTTTTAAAATAGTCGTCTTAGACATGAACTGCCAGTGCCCTATTCACTTTTACAGCTTAGTACGCTGTTCGAGCTAAAGCCTAGTATCCTGCTTGCACTAAATTTTATCTCCCATACAAAAATGTTTACAAAGATAAAATTTAGCGTGGTAGTTTAGCAAAGCAGTATTAGTTCGCTCGCTAAATTCTTAACTTCATTAGATGGAACGGTGACAACTCTCCAATCATTTAGCTCGCAAAATAAATGTTCGGTACATTAAATCGAAGATAAATTTTGACAGAAGAAAAAGGAGGGAAAAGTTTGTGTTGTGATTATTATGGATTTTTCGGAGGAAACCGCAGAAAACGTTAGCGTGATAAATAAAAGAAAACGAAAAAGTAAAATACAAAATAATTATTTAGCGACCATTTATCTTTGGTGTAGAGAATCGAAGTGGGGACTAGCGCGAGAAGGATACTAAGCTTAAATTTGCGCTCCCATACAAAATACTCTCCCAAATTTAGCGGAGCTAAATTTAAGCGAACCCATTTAGCTGAGTGGTACGCAGCTCGAGCTAAATAATCAAATTTTTTGTTTCAGAAAGTCATTCATGCATCTGCCAAAATTTAGAGCGCCCATTTAATGGGTCGGGACATTTTCTCCAGCTAAGTAATTGTAACAGATCGTTGTATTTCGTTGTTCTGTTGCGGAAAAGTATGCACGGACTAGATTTTTTAAAGAGAGAATAAAATTTTTGAAGGAAGTTTTTTCAATGAACAGCTGTCTTCTGTGACACTAATCAAAGGCGTAGGTACTCTATGTCAAAATTTAGCTATGATTTTAGCTAATGTTTGGAGAGAAAAGTTGGAGAGCTAAAATTTAGTTTAGGTTGATTAAGCTTAAGTGAAAAAAACTCATGCCATCACCAAGTTTTAGCAAAACAGCGCCATCTTGTTGGAAAAATTGGTTGCACCTTTAGATAATAACTGGTGGCAATAATTCAAACAAATACAATTAGTTTGCTTTATTGAGCATCTTATTTTCATCAGTAGGAAGCTAATAAAGTAGACAAATCGTTACAAAAATTAAATTGAAGCTCGAATCCCGGCTCTAAGGTGTTTGTCCGGAATAAATTGTAAAGCATGAAAATGGCTCTAATCATCAAAGTTGCATTGCAAATTGTGGCAATTGAAAGAAAGGATACGTTTAATTATTATTCGCTTTTTAAAAACGGAGATCTAAGCAGAGAGCATTATTCGATCATCTTTTAGCTCCTAGCTTTCGAATGCTTTGACCGATCGAAATAGAATTTATTTATTTTATAAAGCTCAACTGTGAAATTACATACAAAAATTTTAAGACATAAATCGACTTTGTACGTTAGCCTGAAGTTGAACAATTATCAACATGAGATATATATTCATTGAAACAGATCCATTGCTGAGGATTGTTAATTCTATGAAGCTGAAGATATCGCTTTTTGTGTTACTTCACTTATCCGCTGTAAAACAGCGGCGCTTCTATTACCTTAGAACAATTTTACCCGCAGAAATCCAAGCAAATGGTAAACGATTCATAAATATTTAAAAAACAAAGAAGAAACCTTAAAAAAAAACTCTCAAATCTTTGAGTTCATTCAAACCAATTCCATCCATTAATCCGAAACATCAAGAGAACTATGATAGCTTAAACACCGGCTATGGAGATTAATATTAGGCGTGTTTTTTTGAGCTCCGATCTCAGCAAAGCAAAGTAAAGTAGGATTTTCAGCACGCAATTACAACAATTAATGTGATTCCTCAAAGTGTCAAGGAGAGCGTAGTTGTTGTGATTACGTGCTGAACATCCTATTTTACTTTGCTTTGCTGAGTTTGAAGTTTAAAAAAAAACAGGCCCATTGTACGATAAAGATAAATTGTTTTTTTGAAGCTTTTAAAACTCAGAGTGACAAAACGTCAATTCATTTTCTTAAAATCGTTGACTTTCAAATCCACCTGGTGGGGGAGATTGCACCAACTTTTTGGAGTGTGTCTCCTTTTCCTTTTTAAGCTTACAAAAGTTTAAACCAGCCTAAGCTCCCAGCGAATTAATTTTCCGTATACCATTGACCACTAGATGGCAACCGCAATGCCAAATGTCAAGGTCAAGGAAAGCGCAATTGACATTTAACCATATGCGCTACATATCTTACCATTTGCGGTAGAGGTCAACTTCTTAACAGGTGTTGACATATTTGTGATGTCATCTAAGGCGCAAAGGAACGCATTCATTAACCAGGACACAAACTTTAGCAGAACGCTATAAAGTAGTAGATGTGATAAAGTTATATACATCCAACGTGATTATGGTTACTTTCTACAAGCTCACATGTTATAGGATCATGCTCATAGACACTCAGAAACACAACCATCAGCAACCTGACACCGAGTTTATTTTTTGCATTTAATAAGAAGAACAAGCGTTTTTTTTTCAAAAGTTTTATGAAATATTCCACAGGCGATATCATTCATTTGCATGATATCTATCCCGGCCTCGCTAACACAAACAAAAATCCCCCACACACAAGCCGACCCCACTATCCCAATCTCATTAACGAAAAGTACCCATCCACACCAGCTATTCATTACGGAACCACACGTCCCCAGTCCTACCAATATAAGCCACCCACACAGTCACACACATGGGATCACGAAACAAATCAGATAAGCAGCGTCGGCCATCCGGGAATAACGAATCACCTGGACAATCATTTTGGGATCGACGACACTATTCTGGATCATCCGCAGCCGCACTCGCAGCAGCCGTTCGGCGTGGGCACTGGTGTAGATGTTGTTGGAAACTCCGCAGACAGTGGTGCTCCCTACCACGATGGAAGCTATCGTCCCGTGCCTGGTACCTAGAATATAGCATTTCGATCTTGAATTATTTTTTTTCACAAGCACACACTCTCTGTCTTCTTGATTGGCTTTGGGAAACTCTTCTTGTTCTGGTGTAGTTGTTAGATTTCAGCACTTTCTTTGTAGTTCGTATCTCTTTGGGTGTCTGGAAGGGGGTTGGTGTTGCAAATGACTCTCTAAGACTGGTTTTCTTCTCACAGGTTGCGGTGAGGTGTTCACGCGGACGAATCGCATCGTTGGGGGACATTCAACTGGATTTGGGTCACACCCGTGGCAGGTGGCGCTCATCAAAACCGGGTTTCTCACAAGGAAGCTGAGCTGTGGAGGGGCCCTGATCTCGAATCGATGGGTTGTGACCGCAGCCCACTGTGTCGCAACGTAAGTTCTTTTGATTTTTTCGCCTACAGGGTCATGAATTGAATGTCGGATGTGTCTCCTTTCAGGACAACCAACTCGAACATGAAGATCCGGCTCGGCGAATGGGATGTGCGGGGGCAAGAGGAGCGCCTCGGCCATGAGGAGTACGGCATCGAAAGGAAGGAGGTCCATCCGCAGTACAATCCAGCGGACTTTAAAAATGACCTAGCTCTGGTGCGGCTGGACCGGACGGTTCAGTACAAACAGCACATAGTGCCGGTGTGCCTGCCGCCAGCCTCGACAAAGTTGGTTGGCAAGATGGCGACGGTGGCTGGTTGGGGGCGGACGCGGCATGGCCAAAGCACAGTGCCCTCTGTTCTACAGGTAAGTTTCGGCTCAAGTTTAGCTTAAACATATTTCATGGGTCTTAATTTTCAGGAAGTGGATGTCGAAGTGTTGTCGAACGATCGCTGCCAGCGATGGTTCCGCGCGGCTGGGCGCCGGGAGACCATTCATGATGTATTCCTGTGCGCGGGCTACAAGGAAGGAGGTCGCGATTCTTGCCAGGGCGATTCGGGTGGTCCCCTTACACTAACGCTGGAGGGCAGAAAGACACTCGTTGGCCTCGTGTCCTGGGGCATTGGCTGCGGACGAGAACACTTGCCTGGTGTCTATACGAATATACAGAGATTCGTGCCGTGGCTTAACAAGGTGATGGCCAATGACAGCTCGTAGGCGATGCTGAGGGAGTGGTGTGGCGCAAGCGTGTCGGCCAAAGTGATACTTCCTAACTCGGGTGTTAGTGTTTAAGGAGCTTTTACGTTTTTTGTTCGCCGATAGATTTGTTATTGACATTTATGTATTTATTGTAGTTCGTACGCAGAGGAGGAGTAATTTATAAAATTTATTTTTAAAGCACCGTTGTGTGCGGTTTAGTATGAATAGTCTTAAGGGAGTCTATAAGTTCGAGGTAGATGATGTAAATATAGAAAAAAAAATACTTGAAGAACAGGTTTGTTTTGAATGAATGATGTTTTTTTTTTTAACTTTTAGCTTCGGAGTAGATCACGAAAGGATATAATCCCTTGACTATCGTAAGTATATTAGAAACCGAGCTGCTCATGTGTCGCCAGTGTAGATAGATTTCTTTAATCTCTATCAAGTCTCTAAGTTAGCAATATAATTATACTTATATCCTGAACCCGAATTTTAAGTCTCTAAGGTAAGAAATATAAGACAGGCTGAGTTGTTTTTTTTTCGAAGACATCCATCACCATCTTTCAGGCTTCCCTCGACACCTAGCCATATATTTTGTAACTGATTACTTGATGCCTTGTTCAAATCAAAGCCGTCTCGTGTGCATCCTGTAAAGCGCTTAAAAAAACACTAGAAAGAAGTTCCTATCCGACCTCAAATAAAGCCCCCACAAACTCATAAAAAGACACAGTAACCGCTCATAAAGCAAGTTAAAAACGCTCAACAAACTGCGTCAAAGAGCCCCTGAAAGACGTTTCAAAAAACAAATGCAAACTTCTATGAAAAATGCAACAAAACGGGCTCCAAAAATGACCCGAATATCCACCAAAATGCAACCAGGAAAACGACCTGAAAAATGAGCTAAGATCTCCGCAAAAAAAATACATACAAACAAATAAATTACCCAAAATAGCTTCAAAAGAGATCTTAAAAACCCTAAAAAACAGCCTCAAAAACCGAGGACAACAGTCAGTGAAAAGGGCCTGAAAAATACTTCTTAAGAACTCTTAAAACTTTACGAAAAGTGGCACAAAAACTTCGTAAACAAAAAATACTAGCGGCTTCAAAATAAGCAGAAAAAAATGCACCAAAAAAGAACACAAAGAGCTGATCCAAAAACGCCTCAAAATAGGCTTCCAAAATGCTCTGAAAATGTCCCTAAAAAGGCTTCAAAAACGTTGGAAAAATACTTCTTATAGGATTAAAAAATTATCCAAACGAACAAAAACTTTGGAAAACTACATAAAAACCCTGAAAACTGGCAGAAATATTTCTTCAAAAATTTCTACGAAAAGCCTTAAAAAAAATTCGTCCAAAGGGCACCAAACAGTTCTTCAGAAAACGCAGGGATGAATTTTCACCAAGAAAACAGCACAAAAACGACTTACAAAACTCTCTGAAAAATACTTGAAAACCGCCCTAGAAAACGCTCCGATAAAGTCCCCAAAAAAGGTCTAAAAAAAAAACCGAAAAACACCTTCAAAAGAAATAGGAAAAAAACGCACTGAAAACAATCCTAAAAATTAACAATAAGCCTCCAAAAGCCATGAAAACAACAAAAAAAAAACGCTCCACGAAAGACCTGAAAACAACCACGAAACCGTTTAAAAAGAACTGTAGTGCTCTTTAAAAAGTTCCCCGTCTAATTATAGCAATACTCTGTTTCTCAACTTAACTTTCCCATTAATTTTTTTTAAATAGAGCAAATCTTACGCAATCACAATTAGTAACTATTAAATTCAAGTCCAATAAATCCTCACCAGCATACCAAGTCACAATCATCTCTCCTACCTGCGATACCTGCAACTTTAAACATAAAAATCTGCCCAATAGACTTAATCCTCCTGCAAACGACTAAAACTATGCAACAAAAAATCGCCCGCTACCTAGCAACGGCAAAAACCACTTTTCTTTCAAAATCTAAGAGAATTTACAAAACATAAATTCAGCAAAGAGAGCTGCGATTGTCTCTTCTGTCACCTGTTGCTCCCATTCTTCGGCGCTCAGCTAAAGTGGTTAATAAAACTATGACAATTAACGAGGTCGTTCAACTGATATAATAGTGTTGAGAGGATCTCAAAGCGAGTCAAAGAAAAATAACAAGGAGCCGACAAATGCAGCTCCTCCTTTATAATTATATCAGGGATACAGTGTGAAGTGTTTTCATTTAACTGGAGAGGAGTTTCCTTCCATCAAATTAATTGTTTGGTAATTAATTTGAATGAATGGGTTTAGCCAGGCAGGTAGTTTTGATTTCATTTTCTTCACCTTCTTTGGTGGATGTGGACGAGAGATTTTTATATTCGCTTTGAAGGTGGGTGAGCTTTTAATTGTTTTTATTAAGTTTTTGTTAAGTTTTTTTTTTATTTTTTTTTTATTAAGTTTTTGCAAAAACACATATAAACCGAGACAACTGTTGGACGAGGAACGTGTTTTCTTTGGAAATGTTTTGCATAATTCATTGAACATGAACTAGGGAGAGCAACGCCGAAGGTGTGAGAATTTGATTTTCATTCTTTTCTTTGTGGGTACCTACCTACATTTTATTTAATTCTTTCGCATCGCATTACGAAGTAGATGCACGCATTTTTTGTGTGTGGTCATTTCCGGTGGGTTGGTAGAAAGAATATGAATCTACCTGGACGTGCTCATATAAATGGAACTCTGGAAGGAACTGTGTTTAGAGGATTTTATAAAGAGTGATTGCGATCCAAAATTAAGTCCTTGTAAAAGAAACATAATGAATGTAGCAAATAGGGTTACCAGATTAAAAAAAACGGAGAAAGAGGGACATTCAAAATGCTTAGGAGGGACAATTGCCACATTGGGGGGACACACATTTTAACGAACATAAGAATGCTCTTAGTTTTCAGTTTCAAATTCAAAAAAAAGAACTATAAATTACAAAATAAACTCATTCAGTTGTGAAAGTTTGTATAACTTCACTATGGCTTCACAAATCCAAACATTGAAAGGGAATAAAATCTGCAAAGTGGAAGCTGTTTTTTGTTTAATGAAAATATGTGTGAAAAATTGGGGCCTTGCGGTAACCAATTTTTTAATTTTAATTTTTGGGGACAAAGTCATTTTTACGATGAAAAAGGGGTACTGTCTCCCCTGAAAGGGTATATATGGTAACCCTAGTAGCCACTCCTGCACGAAACGGCAGACCGAGTTAATTTTTACTCTCAAGCTCTGAGTATAGGTATATTTTGAGATATTCATTTTTTTTCATGCCGGGGAAAGTTGGCTGCTTGGGTTAAATAGGAAAGGACTGTCCTAATAAGTTGATAGACAAATAAGAATAATTGGAGCTTGTTTTTACTGACTTTAAACATAACATGACACAGAAATATTTCCATACATGCCAATTGTTAAACCTCCTACTTTGACAGCGGTTTTATAAAATATTTAATAGAGCTGTTCGCACTTTTATTATTTACATTGGAATAATTATAAGAGCAGTAAAATTGAAAAACAACTTAACACATTCACATTGGTGGAACAGTTTTCTACCGAATTTTTATACCGATGACCAAATGTTGGACGGTAGTGTTTGATTTCGACAGCATTTGCTGATGATGAGTTCATCCACAATTGTGTACACTTGTTCATGAGAAAGAAACCATAGCAAAGATCGTACTTTGTAAACAGCTTCAATAAAGATTCCTAATCTTGAGTCCTCTGCACAACAACAACTAGAAGGAATTAAACTTTGTCAGGGGTTTCAATGCCAGAAACAGTCGATATGTCAAAAAGTTAAACCGAATTGTCACATACCTAACGGTTGGACAGTCTTCTACGAGGGTACATGATCTGCATCATGCTAAGAAGTTTTCTAAGGATGGAAAAGGGACCAGAGCTTTTAAATAGGAGGAATCGTAAGGGCAAACTAATCCAATGCTTAAAAATTTCCTATCAACAAGTGGTTTATTTGGTTAACTTTAGCAGATATATTATAGAGGAAAACTTTCATAAAGACCTTCGACAAAATCATATATTTTTCAAAATATCCCCACCAACTTTCGTTATGATTTACGAATAGTTTAAGTTTGAGCTTGCTAAACGCTTTGAAGTAACTTTAAGGTTGACGTTGAATGTAAATAATACGTACCACAAAACTGCTTCTTTTAGTGCTTAAATTTCATTTATAACGACTGTCTATAAACGACTGACTATAATAGCTCATTGCTCAAAGTTACTTCAAGTAATTACTCATGAGTTAGAAAACTAATAAATATTGAAAGACCTGTCAAATATTTTAAGCATCACACAATTATTCGCATCAATTTTTTTTTCTATCCCATTCCTTGCTAAATAGTCAGCTTAACATTTCAATAGACAATATCTTCAGATTATAATTTGACGGGTTTTACAGCCACTCACGAGCATGGGTTGTAAACCTCAATCACAGTGGCATCTCCCCTTGTCCACTGTCCCAATGTGATCTGTGTCATATCGCCATCACCGCTCCAACATCTCAAACTGAATCTTAATCATGATTATTTCTTCCAATGTCTGATCACGCATGAGAAATCTTTGAGAAATCAAAACAAACGATGGTCCAAAATGTTTTTTTTTTTTAAATTAATCAATCTAGCGGTATCTTATTATTTTGCCCAAAAAAAGTTTATTCACATGTATTGGGGTCAAATACTGTGAATAGTCGTAAACTGTATCAGATCTTTTCTTCTTCCCTGCTACTCCCTGCAGCTTCTAAGCGGGTTTCTTCCATGGCTCCTCTCTGGTGTGAAAACAAAAGAGTTCAACTGCGAACAGGGATTGGTGTTCTTTTTTTTTCTGTTTTTTTTTTTTTTGGTGTTACTAATGTTATGATCACAACATTTTTAGAAGCTGAACAGAGTATGTATTCAAAAACAAAGAAAGTGTAATGACTTCATCCCCTAAAATCCATTAGAGGGGCTTCCACGAAGCAATCAATTTTAATCGGGCGCGGCATAAAAGACAGAACCTGTTCGCCCCATAATGAGGCTCACAATTCATTGATCCGCACTACAGAAGCCAAGAGTGTTCTAATTAAAGCACCAATGACTCACGTTAGATAATAAAACTGTCATCGCACAGCACGTGCCATCGGGGAAGTAACACAAAAAACAAGAAGAGAACAACAGCCAACCGCCTATAAATGGAATTCCGTTTGAGGTCATTATCACAAAGGGTAGAATGCCGCTTGCCTGCATTGTGCATTGCGTGCACCGATCATGGGCATGATGCTCCAGCAGCAACAACGCAAAAGACACCAAGCTAAGACAACTCTCTTTGGTGGGCAATTATGCTTCTCTTCAAATGCCTGCGCCCTACAAAACAAAGAAGAAGAACAACACCACACACACACATACACTGCTCTTTCTGCTTTCCTTCTCGCATTCGTACCTGTTAACCAGTGTTACAACAGGTAAATTAGAAAACACCGAACAAGAAAAATACCCCACAGTGCAGAGCGAGTGAGCCCACCACAGCATACCGTCGACCACAGACAGTCGGGCCGACACCGACAGCCAACCAGCTAGAGCAGCAATTTGAGCAAACGAAGAATGGAAATGGCCAAGGAACTTGCCCGCTCGATGCGGTGATTTCAGTTTGCGAGGAACATCTTCACTGTCAAGGTCTCAACAAGGTTCGACCCATGCCATCATCGCTGCGCTCGTCGGTTGTTCCTTTCGAAAATTGTCTCCTCAGAGAATTATTTCTTCTTTTTGTTTTTTGGTTTTTCTTTTGATCGTATTTAGTGCTAATTAGAAGAGGTAATCGCAGTGCAAACGCAGCAAGCGTCAAAGGATTTTCGTTGACGAAAAGATCGTGTGCTCTCAGAGTTTACTGTTAATAATTATTATTGTATACCCATCGGTGTGCTATAGCTATACCTACATGCGAGTGGTGGTGTTTTTTGAATAAATATGAATGCTGGCCTTATTCAGAACCGTTATAGTGTCCGATAGTCCGTTTTGTATAATAAATATCTACACAGAGTGGCCGAGCAGTGATCGTCGTGTGTAATATTTTCTTTTCGTCTTTCGCCATTACCATCTCTGGCTGGTGGTCGGTGTGTCGCGCGTGCTCACTCACTCCGCCATCGTGGTAGTTGGTTGTCGTGGTTCGCGTTAGCTTTGTGGTATTCCGGAGGAGTTTTTGGTTTACCATCGCGAGGTTGCCCCAACTTTCTTTTTTTTATTCATCGTCGTCATCGCTGTATTCTTTCGTTTGTCCGTTCGTTCTTTGGTGTGTTAAGTGTTACTTTCGAAACAACTCTTTTGTGTGTGGATAATTCGCTGGTTTTGTTTTCATCAATTTTGTATACGCAACGTAACCGTATGTCAACTGCACTGCTCTGCTAAATGTGTGCCAATTATTATGGTAATTCTGCATGTAAATCGGTATTGCCCGAAACCGGAAGGAATTTCCTCAGCTAGGACTGCATTGAACTCTACCCAAGAAATGGAAATATTTCACTAGCAGTGTATATGCAATTGGATAAGCCATTAACATAAATTGCCCGATATCCAGGAAAAGAAGAATTCTTCCCGAAGAACAAGAACAGAAAAAGACAGCAGTCCGAGGCAGTCTCCCCCTGCCTGTCGTAACCATTAAACGCGTTCTGTTACTTTTCCTCAAGTCTCTGAACCAGAAATCTCGCTATATCAGATAGCATTAGCGTCATCATCAACAAGAACATTATAATTATCATCATCATCGTCGTGGTCGTGGTCGTTGCTGCAGTGGAGCGGTAGCATTGAACAGAGCATTCCCTTTCCTATATCAAGCGTGAGGCATAAGGAAGCACCATCCAAAAGGTAGGTTTTGCAATCTACATAGAAAGACTGTTCTCTTTTATATGAATTATACAGATCATCTTCGGATTTGATGGTGGCGAATGGCGATCTCATTCTTTAGTGCAGTGGTCAAATGGATCCAGTTTTACCGTGCGTGCAACTCGCATGCAATTAGATTAATTGCGGCCCGTTTAATTGATCGTCATCCTTTTTATATGATGTTAAATTACTTCCGACATTTGGACTTGCGTTTCTCTTGGTTGGCTTAAAGTGGTGGTTGGGTGCTGTACAGTTGGGCGTTGTTTTCATTTACAGGCGGTCGACATGAATGAGTGGAAATTACGTAGGCTTATATCCAGAGTGATTGGTGTGTTATAGTGGAAGCTCTTGTATTAAAAAAGTATGCTCTGTCGAACGAAGGAATTTTTTTAGTTTTGAAAGGAAAGGTCTTTCATGGCCCACTGAAATTTCTCTCAAACAAAAGAGTTGTAGCACAAACTGTGTTTTTGTTTCACTTGGTAGGTGACCTCTTAGGCATTGGTGCTAATAGGAAAACCAATGATTTGCAATGAAAAGCAACTAACACTGCTTTCTACTAAAGTTGAAGCTTTGCCATTTTTGTTGCCTTGAGCGTGCTACACCTTTCACTGGATATTACAGCACCTCACTCGGTAGCTCGGATAAAGCTCGGCTCATAGGAGACACAAGCATATCCTATCTAAGTATCGAGCTTTGTATGTACTTTCTATCTGGGTAGTATGTACAAAGCTCGATACCCAAGCAAAGACCGCACTCTTCGAAAACCTCTTGCTTTTTCGTGTATTTATACTTTTAATAACAGAAATGCCCGTGAAAATGAGTTTCCCCGGCTACTTTTTATATAAATATCCTATAATTATTCAACTAAATAATTGTACAACATTCTGAAAAGTTAAAGATATTGTAAAGTAAGCCGCATGTCACACTGTAAACATTTATCTCGATTACCCAAGTCACAATAAACCGTGACTGCCATTGACCTGCATGAAATTATTGTGGGCGAACTTGTAATCCAGAATACCCAAAATCTGTGACAGACGCTGGTGAACGATTTTTAAAAGTAATCTTCGTGTAATCCCTGGCTTATAGGTATGAAACAAAAAATATCCATCACTGCAGCATGAAGATGTCATCGCAGCAGTTAAACCCCTTTTCAACTGATCAATCACTTGAGTCTAGCTGCTGTTGTAGACTGGCGTTTGCTATGTTCGAATTGTTACTTATCATTTCGTTCTCTAAAGTTTAAGGGTTTGTCTGAATGTTGAATAAATGATCGGCAACTTGGATTGCTTATTTGAATAAGCACTCGCATTAATCGGCTTAGTGTGTTATTTTCGTCTGAGCGCCATCTATGTGTTATGACAACTCCTACCTATGGTCACAAAGAAACACCGCTAAAGTCTGTTTTACTCATTTTTCAGGAGAGCAATTTAAAGTTGTTGACTCTATTGACTCTGTTTTTTTTTTTTTTTGAAATTGTGGCCACTTTTTTAAAGCTATAAAGCTGGAAAAAAAATTACAAAAAAGATTTGAGTACGCAGAATCTAAAGGCATCAAAATCTTAACGTCTAAATTCGACTTTAGCGGTTATGGTTTATGGCCACAGATCATAACAATGGCAGTCTTTAAAGAGTGCATCAAAATTTGGAGAGGTTTTTTTTTAAATTAATGGTCGGTCAAGATAGAAGCTAATAAATAGAAACGACAAGTGGGTCAGATATTTACTGCTTATTTTTTTCGTTGGGTTGTGAAACAACATATATCTGGAGAGAAAAATGAATCTGTTTTGTAAACAAACATTTTGATGGTCATTGAATTTACTTCTTTCTTTCCGTTCGTTTAAAAAAAAGAAAATTGTATATATCTTTTAGGAAAGTCGAGCCTGCCACAGCGCTGCGAATTGCTCGGAGATAATTGCTAGATCTGCAATTAATTTTTTTTTTAATTGAATTCTGCTCAAAATATCCTATCATGTGTATTAAAAATCTTTGAGGGTATCCCAACTTCCAAATCAATTTACTCGTACAAAGTATGATCTACTCAAAATCTCACAACAGATTTACAACGCCAAACAGTAGGTACACCAACCATTTATTTTCTCTGCATAATGTGGCGGTCTTTAACAGATACTATTAAACACTCTACCATTCAAAGTAAACTCAAAAATTTGACTCATATTCCATAGGCCACCAATTTAATGTAAACAAATTTATCATACTCGTTCAAACCAGAAGTGTTACATCTTTTAATGCATTTGCTTTTGAATGTGATAAAATCTGGGTCACATTCGGTTAATCTCAAGTTCTAACAACAAAATTTGTTCATAATTTTATTTCTTCCCGCAACTGAACTCATGACCTCGAATTTTGTTTCATTTCTTACTCTTACCATAACAATAAATCTCCTTTAAAGACATTTACAGCCAATGTCGAATGGAGGTTGTTAAACCGATCCATAGATGACTAATAAAATGATGAATTTGATTCACTATTGTTTTTAAATGTAATATTTTACAGTGACAAAATATATCTCGTATATGACTCAGTGGGAGAGAGAGTGCAAAAACGCAAGAGCAAGATGAAGAAAATAAATAAAAATAGTTTGAATGTTCTTAAGATATTTATGTAAGAATTAAGATATTGGATCGTGATGGGCCTGCTAAGGTGCCTGGTCTTCTGTGACGATCTTGCAACCCCGCTCAACCTAACCTAAGATAATGAAACTAAATAACCAGGTGAACAAATCACAGTTAGTTGGTTTTGTGATCTTTCCAATTGTGTTTCACAAATTTGTTAGTGTCCCACCGAACATTTGGTTTCTGTTGCAAATATCAACAATAAATAAAGGAAGCTCTGTTCTAACTTAAGATGAACATAAACGTAAATAAAAAGTGCAGATTGAGGGTATTCTTGAAGAAATAAACAGATTTTTTAAAAAGTTGTTGAAATGCCCGCTTTTGCTGTAACCGAGCAGTGGAAATATGGTTATTTTCTTAGAAGAATAAAAAGAATGAACGATTATGAGTCGACGATAAGTTTAGGTTTATGATATGAGATGAGAGTGTGTTCAAAAATTCTATCAAATGGTTGTCGTTTATCTAAAATGGTGCTTTAGTTAAAATCACTCATCATTGGGACCTAAATTTGTTCTCTAAAAAAATGTTTAATCGTGAAACATCAACTAAAATTCTCAGTATTTTTTTGACCTACATTTCCGTTTCCATACGTTTTTGTGTACCACTTCAAAGGAGAAAATGACACACAGTGTTTGTCTCTTGTTTTTGATGTACGACATTCACCCCGAACTACAAATGATAATTTTATTCATCTTCCGAAATGAGCGAATGATTTACAAATTAAGTCTCTGACTTTTGTCAACCTTCGTTTCGGTTATATCTCCGATAAGCCGTCATTATTTTAGGGCTGCATACACCCATTTCAAGGCCCAAATTTAATTTCATTCATTATTTAACAAAAATGTAAAAATTAATGTTTTAAAGCGTGCCCAGTCAAATATCTGTCATATCTTTTGAGAACTAAGTGATTTACCCTTCCACCAGTCAAATATCTGTCATATCTTTTGAGAACTAGGTATGTCCCTTCCACATATCATTCAAAAAAATGAGTGATTGGGTATTCGAAAACACCTGATGGAGCATTTTAATTTTTCGACCGACGTACAAAATTTCAACAAAATTTTGAAAATGCTTCCCAAAAACTGTCAAAGTGGAATTTAGGAAAATGCTAAGATATACGTGTTTTAAAATAAGTATTCTCAGAGTATATACTTTTAGTAGATTCCAAATAAATTCGATAAATAAATAGCTGGCGCAACAGGAAAGTAGGGATCCTGGGCCTAGTTTTTCATTTTTGGAACGAATGGAGGGGATCTAAAAATGTATGCCCCCTAAAGTGCGCTGATGGTCTAAATTAGAAATCTCTTCAAGTAGGTCTGCTTGTTTTCTGTCTTCCACCACGTAAAATTGCACATCCATATGGTAGGGTCAGCAAGTTATAGCCCGGTAGAAAGCAATTCCTTTAAATATATAACCCTTCAAAAAGGGGTAGGAGGGTCACTTTTTAAATATCGTAAAACATTTGTCTAATAATTTTTACTTATCTGATATCGGTTTGAGTTGTGTTTTACAGTCAGTCCATATTTAAGACACTCAACCCATTTTAAAATTCTGAAGTTGGTTAGAAGTAAGTTTGAGTACCTCCAGTTCATGCGGGTGGTACTTCTTTTCGTCTTTTGACAGCTTTTGGTTGCAAAATGGTACAGTACGCACCTCGTGTTCATATCCAAGACTAAAGAGTTATGGCAACTTGTTCCAGACATCCCCAAACTAAATCCTCATTCTCAAACCCAAGCCGCAGTGGCGGCCTATTGAACCCTCGATCGTCCATCGTAAGACCTATGGAGGGTATGGCCGCCTCATTGACGATCTTCCTAAGAGGCCTATAATACCCAAGAATGCTCGAACCTCGTCGACATCTGTTAACCATAAGTCTGCCATATGCGCAAATGTTTTTCTCCGACTAATCTTATCCAGCCCCTGCCCAAGAAACTCTGCCTTCCTTATGTAGAAAACGCAGCTTATTGCAGTTAGAGTTAGTCTAAGTTACTTTAGTGTTTGCAGAGATATTAATTTAAAGTATGCGGACTTCCTCGTTTACAGTCTTACGCTCGCTTTTTCAGCTCCTGTATACAGCTGCACCAAAGCGCTGCTCAGCTTTATTTTACTTTACTCATGCGCTTTTAAGATTGAGCCATTGCATTGACAAGTCTAAGTGGCATCCAATTGAACTCGAAAGATGCTTCTTCCGTAAAAAGCTGGTGTGTACGATTTAGCGGTATCAATTAGCCACCAGGAACATAAAGTCTTCTTCTTCTTTTTGTGGAACTATTCTTCAAATATGCAGGACGACGTGAACTCTGGCAGCACCCCAAAACATTTCATCGCCAAAATTATTCATAGACTTACCAGTTCAATTCAATCTTTTACTTTTGTTTTATATCGGGAATATTACTTTAAAACTTACCATTAAGGTGGTTAATTTTCACAGTTGGTATTAATTGATTCGACTTCTGTCCGCCCTGAGATGGAGGAAGTGTTTCATGGAATATAAACATTTCAAGGTCGCTTTGGTTCATGGTAATGTTCTCGCTTATTCAGTGGAAGTAAGCAAACAGAACCGAACAGAGTTTTCGCCTACAAAAGTCGTTCCAAACCATTCTTTGTCAGCAATTGTTGAAGAACTTTTTGAGGGCAGAAAGAATTTGAAAAGAGGGCTGAATACTGGGCTCTGTTAAAAAGCAATGGATTTGAAGTCCAAATCTACAACTATTACTCACCGCTGAGTACCATGAAATCACTTCGTTCGCCACTTTAACCTTACGGCCTGCCGCTGGATTCGTTATGTGTCAGTCCGTAATTATGCAAATCCCCCAAACACCCATAACGGTGAACGCCGAGATCCCCAACGATACAACAGAAGAACTAATCCGAGAGCAAACATCTTTGCTTGTTTCTCACTAATTAAATTCCATCGCAGAACGGGACAATTTTGCTTGACCGATCAGAGTACGGAGTGCGGACTACGGAAATAGCGCGCGCTTATAGAATGGACGGAAACCCTCCAACCGGGCAATTAAAATAGCACAATTGTGGGGATACCAGCTCCGACTCCAATTCAAACTATATTCTCCCAGCGCGTATATATATATAAATAGCGCCAATTACTCCACGTAAAGTCATTGACCGCATTACCAAGAGCACGGCCGACAACGACAGGAACCACTCTTGAATGATACGCTATTACAGCCAGAAAATTGTGGAGGAAGCACAACAAAAAACAAAATGAAAATAAACCAAGATACACGAACAAACAGACAACGATGCTCGAATTACTCACTTCTAGTCGCTCAAACCCACCAGCCAGCATCTTCAGTTCCATCCGCGATGACCACCGCCGCACAGATACAAGATACCCAACGAAAGAAGAAAGATACCTACTTTCGTTTAATTGCGCTACGCGCGCAGAAGCCCGTTGCCTTTATTTCATTTCATTTCTGTGTGTTATTTCGTTCAATGTTTTCCTTCTCCATTAGAGCACTTGCCCAAGAACCGTTCTTTTCCGCGAACACTACTCCATTACATAAACCTACGAGTAACTGAAAAGATGTTATTTACTCCTCGTGGTAAGAAAATTTCACTGCTGCGCGGTAGCTGTTGCGGAATATACATGACAAACCTGCGAGATAATTGGCCAAAGGTTTGAAGTGGCTGCAGCAATTAGCATTGGGCTACAGGTGGCAGGGGCAGGAGCTATTGATTTGCCTAATTAGATGTAAAGCGTTCAATGGTGTTTGCCCAGCTAATTGGTTTCTTTTTCTTCCTGTCTCTCACAATCAGTCAAGAACTGCTGCACTGCTTGTGGTCCATTATGTGTTGGAATACTTTGCAGCAGATGCCGTCAAATTGGCGAAAGTTAAAAAGGGAAACTATTCGCATGTCACAATCTTTGAATCGCTGCTGGCCGAAAACTGCCGCCGTCAGGTTCGATCCTAATACTGTTGTATCACTAATAATGGGTATTAGTGCGGACGACTTCTTAAAAAATGTGCGCGTACACGAAGAAAGAAATGCGCGGAGAAACTATATTCGGCATAACAACAGAACGAACACACAAACAGTTAAATTTTTGAGAGCGCATTCTGTTCAGTTCACTTTCGATCATTACCCACAAAAATAGCAAAACACTCTTGTGGAGGGAAATTTTCACTTTTGTAGCCAGTTGTATGTGATGTCGCATTTGTGAAGGTATCTAGAACCAGACTGAGCGTTAAGTAATAACATTCTCGGAAAGTATTCTCGAAAAGGCTTAGCAGCGGGAAATCTCTACATAGATAAGAAACCTATGCTCCTATGAGGATTCTTATATGTCAGGGGATAGGAAGTCGATAATGGGGTCGGATGTCTGACTGTCTGACCCTAAGGCCACTTGACCCTAAGTACGTGTAATGATTGTGTGCAATTTGTACGGTGTCGCCAACCTACCAGACACGACGGCTCTTGCCAAATGTATGTCAACCGTGTACTTCCGCTCGGTGAGTAGAGATAATCGCGGTCAAATTGCGGCTTTGAATGGACGAAAAAATGGGTACGGTTAAATAATTCTGAGATGTTGATCTGCAAAAAAAGAAAAAAACAAACACGGTCGGCAGAAGAGGCAGGGCTGCCATTGGGTATTAGTTACGTGCATCTGATTGAAGTCTTCCGACGTTCAAGTTGTACGGCCCAAAATGATTGATTCTGATGAGAAGTCTGCCAAAAGTGTGTCACTAACTTGTCAAAAAAAAAATAATACCTAATTAGCAACAGAGAAAATATCGTATCCTTATATACAATATATATTTATTGTTTGAAATTAAATTTTTCAAGCCAAATGTTTGATATCATGTTGGTTGTAAAATTTAAACAAAATTTAAGTAAAAATATATTTTTACTGGGAAATATCGGTGAACGGACAGATAATGGCAGTTGTTCTCAAAACTTTTTTTTTTATTTTTTCAATTTCTTAAAATGCTAGTTAATACAATCAATTATAAATATAATAAATATAATAATAACTTACCTCAAGTTCACTGGAAAGATAAATTTTCCGCGCAAAAGCCGGTTTGATGTGAGCAACTTTGAACTTAGAGCTACTTACTACATTCCAGATCGAATATAAGAAACACTTCTTTCATTAGCGACTTGACAACTTCAAACTTTCAGTGTAAACCGATTACCGAACTGTTAATTTTAAAAATATTCAGTAAAATCAACATTTTCGTCATGAAACAACGAAGGAACAACGTTTACAAATAATTAAAGTTTACTACAGAAATTTCGAGTCGGTGGACGCTACTTTAACAGCGCTTAACGCCAAAAAATCATCTACAGCGATGAAGCGCATTTTTGGTTAAACGGCTTCGTCAATAAGCAAAATATGCGTTACTGGACAGGTGAGAACCCTCATGTGCTTTATGAAACAGCACTTCAACCGCAAAAAGTCACTGATTGGTGCGGTTTTCATGCCGGTGGCTTCATTGGTCTATGCCAACAAGCCAGCGACGTTAGGGGAGCTCAGATCCAATATTGAACGAGAAATAGCGGCCGTATCGATCAAAATATGCGGCCGAGTCGTCGAAAATTGGGTTCAACGTATCGACTGCTGCATACGTTCCCGTGGTGGACATATGAACGAAGTCGAACTCCATTCATAAAAATTTTGATAGTAATTCAACTCAATCAAATTTTGTTTGAGATATCTCAAGTAGTTTGCATTTTATTTAAAAAAGAAGTTGCCAAGTCCTTAATGAAAGACCAAATCGCTTATGCGAAATGCATTTCTTGTATACGTTTTTGAAGAACCAAATCTTTTGGATTTTAAAGGTTTCTTACATGCGTCGTGAACTGTACCTAACTTTTATCAGCGGTTATTAGGACAATCATAAAAGTGGTCCCACCTACTTAAGTACTTCGCATTCAATCATGACAAAAGAGTGCGCAGTTGTATTAAACTTAACCAAATATGGGACAATTTTGAATTTCTTTAATTTGGTATTATTTTATCCAAGTTTTTATTCTCAACAATAATAACTTTGACATTAACCACATTCACCTATTTCTCAAAAGTTTTTTTTTTTCTTCTTTTAATTTATTCGCAGTTAACTAAGTTATAACTAGATAGTGTTATAGTACCGTGGGATATTTTTCTTTCTACAAAATCCCAGATCAAAATAAAGAGAAAACAAAATTAAGTAAAATGTATGGGAGTATGTTTTTATTCCAAACAAATTTATAAGCCTTTCAAAAATGATTGCTCGCTGCCCAACAACCAAGACAAACTTTAGGTAACATATTGGAAACAAATTTTTAAAATGATTTCGGTCATTTGTTCACCATGGCTAAAGCGGACTTACCTAATTCCGTCAGCCCTTTTAGCAATAACCAGAGTTATTTTGACTTCCCGTGGCTATTACGCACTCCCAGAGAAAGAAGTCATGAGTTCTTTAATGTCGGTTAAGCGGTCCATGGCTATAGATTATGTTGTAGCTGCTTACATGCGAAGTATCACGCATCAAGTCTGCCACCCAGTGTTATAATATCGTGGGATTTATCCCTTTCTGTGCGAATTCCGGTGTCCGAAAAACCTTGCGTGGGATGAAGAGAAAAAGCGCCACAATCGTGGGAATTTCAGAAATCTAACAAAAACAACTTTCAAACTATAAATTTTTGGTGAAATCACATCAAAACACATTCGGTTTTTTTACTAAAGACTAACTTAACCTGATTTTCTTTCCCTGTAACACAAATTTTTCTTTTAAAAACTGGATTTTGACGCAAAAAAGTATCGTGGGAAAAATGACCACGTTTCGAGTAAAACCAGCTAGGTATGTATTAAGAAGGGTTCGCTGCTTTGCTGACATTTTCAGAGAGAAGAGCTAAGAATTTTTGAATGGTCCTTTTTTAGAGAGAGAATTTATATTTACGGAAGAGTCGTACCTATTAACCTTAGCGTTCTACCTTGCTTTCTAACTTGTTAAAAGTTGGATGTGAAAGAAGCTCTTTGACGAACTGTGATAAAAAAATTGTTCGAACTTTTGCTCGATTTATTAATAAATAACTGGGCTCGCAACTTTGTTCGAGGAGTGGAATTCGGATGTTTCATAACTCATTTCCCAAACACCTCTTTCGTTTCACTCCAACAGGGAAAACGACACACACTGGTATTTTTTTTTGGATTTTGGTATGCAGCTCAGCTTCCATAGAGAAGGAAGCTGTATGATAGCTTAATATATTTAATGAAATATTCATTCACTAATACTATTTTCTCTTGTTTTGATGAAGAAGTTTTTCTAGTAACAGATAATTTAAGACAGTCAGGTAAGAAAAAAAAAATGTCCGTGGCAATGGGGTTTTAGGAAACTCGTTCACAGCTTTCATCATTTGTTCAGTAAATTTTAAGTCCACTGTGAACAGCTTTTAAAGCTTATGGAAAATGAATGGTTCTACTAAATCACATCAATATAGAAAGGGTGTCCGATAATTAACGCAAAATGTAATTTTGATAGAAAACACAGATTTTGAATTAGAAGGCTTAAATGTTTTATTGATTCATAGAGTATACAGATTGGGGTTATGTATAGAATAGCTCATCGGATAAATGACCGATACGGCTTTGCCGGAAAGAACGTAATCTTTTTTTGAAAGTTTCTATGACCGTTTTGTATAGGTAGGTAGGTAGGTAGGAGTGGCGGTTTTATAAGAAAAACCGAAGTAGCACTATGTGCCGTTTTGTTACCACAACTCATTTGACCTGGTTGTTTAAGATTGTCGAAAAGGAGAGTTTAGATCCAGCTTGTGGAGTTCAGAAGGTCATCAATTCTCTAATATTACTTTTCGATACCTCCTCAAGGGAGTCGAAGAAGGGTTTACCCAGAGATCGCTGTCTAGCCTTAGCTAGTGCTGGACAGGCGCAAAGGTAGTGAGTGAGTGTTTCCTTTTCGGCTGCGTCATTACAGCTGCGGCAGTGTTTATTATATGGGATGCCCAATCTAATTGCGTGTTCCCCTATTGGCCAATGGTCCGTGGTTATCGCTATTATTCTGGCAGTATCTTTTCGTGTATTGCTGAGAAGATGAGTTGTTTTTTCCATGCTGTAGTTTGGCCACAACCTTCTGGATGTGATACAGTTCGTCAGCCTCCTCCATCTGAGGTTTGCCTTCGATAGGAATTCTGAGGAGATTTTTGCTTTGACTGCTCCGAGCGGTATGTGAACCGATTCCACAAGTGAGCAGTGAAGGGCTGAGCCTTGCCTGGCCAGCTCGTCAGCATGCTCGTTTCCATAAACGTTGCTATGACCTGGAACCCAAATCAGCGTAACCTTGAACTGGTCAAGCGAGGCCAGCTCCTTGCGACATTCTAATACTACCGTTTTGTATAAACGTGGCTGAATTTCATTACCGCTCCTCCCGATTTTCTCTTTTAAGGCGTTGGTGGTCGTGGATTGTTTGCATAAACCTTTGACTTCAAAAAAACCTAAAAGAAAAACATCTGGATGGCTAATTGTGATCGTAAAAACGGCCGATTACCCGACTAGCAAATGGCTCATACAGTAATTGAATTGTTTCTCGGTCTGTATGGCATGTTGAAACTACATGTTCGACATACCATCTCTTGTAATTTAGGCACTAAAAACTGGATTATCAAGTCACGACAACGAACACCATTAATTATTACTGCCTCACCAGCCACATTTTCAAAGAAGAATGCCTCAGCCCACAATCCGAAACCAAACAGTCACACGTTGTGGATGCATTTGTTTCGCAATAATTACTCGTTGATTTTTTGCACCCCAAATGCGACAATTTTGATAATTAACGAAGTCATCAAGATGAAAATGAACTTCATCACTGAAGATGATTTTGCGGACTGTGCCTTCATAATTTTTAAAATATTGCTCAACAATGAAAATGCGTTGTTCTTTCGTATAGCGCTCAAATTTGACTAACCCCGAACTGTCAGCTGTCACATTTTTATCTTTTTAGCGTTGGCATTACTGTACCTATTACTGAATGGCGCAAAATTCAAATTTTGCATGAATCATGAGACATCCTTTACTATTGGTGGCTGTGATAAGAACTAATTTCCAACAACTACGACAATTACGAAAACTTTCATGTCCCATTTAAATAAAACTATGCCAATGCGTGTTCGCTCCACACCCAAAACAAATGATCACATTTTGGACCTAACTAATCACACTGCCCAGCCAACTAACTGTGCCTATGATTACTCTTCCTCCAATTTCTACAACAATCACGACAGAAGTCTACTCCCAATTTCCCACCATCTGGTCTGAAATTAGTTTCCAATTAGGGAGCACAACAACCATCAAAATTCTCAGCGAAAATGAATCCATACCTCGAGCAAGCGTATAATTTCGCACCGTCTAATTTGACCTAAGGCCCAAGCGATGGTAAAAACCTAATTCATCCAATGTTCTTCTCAACCGCTCGGCTCATTCAATTCACACACACTCTATTATTTAGGTCACGTTTTTCAAGGCAAGACTTGTGTATCTTTTTTTCGACATTTTTGGGGTGTGTGTACCTACATAATAAAGCAAACTTTTGTACAAAAAGTCTCTCGTCGCACGATTCTAGGTCAGACCGCCGCAGAGAGCAAAAAGAATCCGAAAAGAATGACAAAATATTTGCATATAATATATTTAGCGGTAAACAGCACTAAAAACTTGAGACAAACAAATTGGAGTTTATTTGCTTTATTTGGGGGTTTTCTTCCAGCAAATTGGGTTTACGAAGTGAATTTTCTTCGCACATTGAAAAGTGGATCCTAACTTTCGACAGACGGACTCATTTGCCATTCAAGGAAATCACTTTTATTTTCAACTTGATTTCCATTTATTAATCATCAGAGCTAACAGTGAAAAATGTACTCTGTGCGTATGGTTGATATTTTCGGCAACTTTCGGCTGTTCGCCATCTACAGCCGACAGGTTGGTGTTACAACTTTCACCTCGTACCAAAGTCATGAGTAGGCGCGGTGATCTGTCTATGTGATTCATATCAGAGCGGTGACTAGGTCCAAGTAAAAGAAATCCAATCCCAATGGTAAATTAAAAGTTTTTTTTTTGTTTCTTTACAGATGGGGACAATACGAACAAGGAATCGGCATGAAATGGACACCTTCGGGCTTAGTATAGCAGCCGCGGTGACACTAGTTGTACTCTCCGTTTGCCAGCTGTCAACAGGGAATCCAGTTTTTGTGGATAATCCTAGTTTAGCACAATGTAAGTGTAAAGTATATCTTTTGCATTCAGGTAGAGAACGTGCTGCATAGTCGCGTAATCAAAATGCCATCCTCAGGTAGACATGTGAAGAATGAATGACACATTGTCCGACCTACATTCGGGACGGACAAGAATTTGTGTCTCATTTTGTGTGGCCACGACGCGGTAATGATGCTGGTTACGAATAGTGTTTTGTTTCGTGTTAAGTAAGCGCACTCTCGCACAAGCATTTTGGGTTGGTGAACTCCGCCGTGTAAATGCTGGCGGATGGAACTTTCGAAAGCAAGTGGGAATGTGCTGGAGTAGCTACAACTGGGGTCATTGTCGGAAGTGCCCTATCTTGTGAGTGAGCAGTGGTGTGTTTGTACTATAAAAATGCAGTTTGTACCAGCATTATTCACGACCAACAGAAAAGAAAAATAATTATCTGTCTCACTGTGTAGGGCAAAACAAAAGAGTTCAATAGCAAACTGGTGTTTCTTGCAGTTTTGTTTTAAAATTTTAATTTGCGTCTAATCCGGCGCAGCATTTTGTTTAGGCCATTCAACCCAACAATTTAACATTCGCATTGCATTGTATTGTAAACAAATTGATTTCCTTTGGGTACTTGCTATTGCCAGTGGTTTAGTGGTGAAGATGCGATTTCTCGAGCATTACGAGTATTTGCCTGAACAAATGTGTCTCTCTATTTTGATTTTAGAAATGGATTCGCTTTGTTAAAGAGGAATTTTGTAAACTACGATAATTTAAATTGTTTAACGAACATTATCAATGTAGTGATTTTTAATGGGGGGTTTGATCGTTCCATTCTGAGCAACTCGATGGCTGTTGTCTGTTAATAGCAGAACATGCACCAAATATGTCGTTTTAGCATTCAATTTGTAGGAGGAATAGAATTTTCCTTTACACCGCTCTAATCTCCCTAATTGATTCAATTATTTTCCAACTCAACTGTAATTTCCTTAGTGAAATCTGGAAGACCAAATACAAAAAGAACAAGATAAAGGAACATCTCTCAAAAGACTATAAGGTTGATTACCCCAATCATTGGATGAATGAGAACTTAAGTGACGTCCACTTTGTGACAGCAACCAAATCTGCCTTAGAGGAACTGTTTGCTCGGTGATTACCGACTCACAACTCATGAGTTATGACCACTTAAGGCCTCTTCAGCGAAAGACAGATTGTACAAGAATTAACTGTCACTGAGAAGCAATCGAAAGCTTAAAAACAAGAAGTGCTAGGGTTTGTTTAAGTGAATACTACACTCAAAAACTGTTGTTTTAGCAATTTTCAAAAATTTGAAATTTCGACGTTTACGAGTAAGTATACCAGATTCACGATGAGAAAACCGTTGGTGGATTTTGCTTGAATATGAAACAGAAATATCCCATTAAAATTAATGAATAATGGTGGACCAAATTCAGATCTTTGGCTAGGTGAAAATTACCTGAAATTGTGACAAAAAAAAGGACTCTCAAAAGGGCGCCGATTTGACTACACAAGTGACTGACAGACTCTTTCTGGAATAGGATATTGCCTCAACACCGAAAACAAAAAACGACATTCCTCAAGGTTCTATGCTTTTCCCAGTACTATAGATTATCGTAATTCGATAAAAGGTAGGGGGCCAAATGAGTTCCTTCTCGGAAAAAGACTTACAAGTTACTATTTGCCTGCTGCAAAACTATCAAATGAAAACGACTGTCCAACTGGGGTTTAGAACAAGTCTTAGGCAAGATGGAATTGGTCCCAGACTACGACGTGAACCAGGGGCAAGAAATAAAATATTGCTCTTGTGTCGTAAAATTTGCAACGTTTTTCGGAAAACTGATCTTTTTCCAAAAATGATCATTTTAATTTTTAAAACACATTTAGTATTGTTGGTGACCAAATGAAACAACTTTAGTTGTTTACGTATTTTATCAACTTCGAACATTAATTGTCCAATTAAAAGGAAGCAATAGTGGAAGAAAAATAAGTTAAAAGGAAAAAACTAAAATCAAAAGTGATTCGGTTCTTTTCTCAATCGTCACCCACCCAAAAGTCGTTGAATTCAAAAAACAGGATGTATTTTGACGTTTCCTTTGCATCTTCAGAGAAATGCTGTGTTCAGCTCGAATGCGCTGTCAGCAACAAGTATGTAATGCCAATTAGGGTCTAACCAAAAATTTTAAAATTCCAAGTCATGAACGGAAAATGGCTTCGCCGTTGACTTAAGTTTCTGTTTAAGCACACGCACGACAATTGAAAAATTGTCCATGCATCATTGTCAGACTACAGCTTGTCTTTTCTTCTCATCTCTTAACTTTCTTACTTTCGAGTTCTTACTCCTACACATTTTATATTTAGAACATTACTTTGTTTCCAGAAGTTTTGCATCCATTCGAGAAGTGTGCCCCTTCTTGGTACGATGCGATGGCAAAATGCAGCCAAAACATCTGTCCCTTTAACCAGTAACACATATTTTGCCCGTTCTCAGTTATCCACTCTGAGCAAACTAACAGAAGGTACGCACTTCAATTGAATTAACCTTAAACTTGCCCCAGAACGGCCAAGAACTAGAACCGAAAGAAAGTAAGCGATGACGTGAAGATGTTGCCAATGACCATATGACAGATAGAAGATTGAGTGAACTAGGTAACAATTAAAAAGAAAACTAGTACACTGCTGTCATTAATATGCAAGCTAAGTGCCGATGGTCTTGACCAAGGGAAATGGCCAATTAACGACGAACAACATCGTGAAAGAGAATACACTGCAGCACATTCCAACAGGTTTGCAATCAACTTCAAAGAAATTCTTCAAGAGCCTTCAACAGTAATATCCCTACTGCGCACCCATCCAAAGGTGCGAGATCCACTTCCTTTGTTATCTCAGCTCACTTTGGCTGACAGTTATTGCCGCTTCAACAGACACCACAAGCAACAAACGATTTAGCATTCCCTGGTATCACATACGCGTGAGTACGCTCGCCGCCTACTAAACAAATTCGAAGCTGCTGCTGCTGACAGTGCTGACGGTAACGGGTGACTTTATTGCCCGCAGACCTATTATTCTTGTCATATATCGCCCGACCGATATTAGGTCAGTTACTAAACCGCCTTGCCAGAAATTCTGTGCGGAATCGTTGTGTATGTGACACGAAAGTAGGTCTCGCAGCCGCCCCACGGCGGCGTGCGATCACAACAGCTATTTGTTTTATATTCTCGTTTTGTTTGTCCATCGATCAGATGGATTAGACGGTTCTTTTTCGTTTGTATTGCCCTAACTCTCTTTGGCTAAGAGAGAAGAACCGGTATGGCAAATATATCATTTTCATTTTTACCATAAAGAGAGAGAGCGCGCAGGCATTCCTAAGTGGCATGGCCACCGACACGGATGAATAATAGCATTAGATGAACTTGTGCTCTCCTTAGCTTTCATGTGAGTAGGTATGTGACGTACGTTGAGTACACCTGAAGTTTGGATTGGATAGAAACACCGCCGACGCTTGTATACATTTTGCTGGTTTTTGGATATGGACCATACGGGTAGAAACTGGTGTTTCTCTGTACGGCCGCGGCTGACCCAAATTTGGGTAGAAGAAAGTTTTTCTACCACGTTCGCGACAAGTGACAAGCGAGTCGTGTTTCTCTTTACGAATAGTATCTAGTGCTTATGCAAATTTTATCTAATTGGAAAAGCGTTTGTATGAATTCAATCGGATTATGAGTAATTTTGTCGGATTAAAGTTGGAGAATAAAAAAATAAACACAGTTTGCACTACAACTCTTTTTGTTTACTGTCACTTTTCATGGTGAAAGAAGTTTTTTTTTTTTTTTTGGAGCAGATGGCTATCATGTTCATAGAAAGTAGAAAAAAAATTGTTTCTACTAGAGATTTAGACTTTATGGAGTTAAAGTGTGGGTCGAGAGTTAGACTGTTTAATCGGGTATCGGAAAGTGAAAAGAAATGCTTGTAAATGGACACGTGAAGTGAGCGAGATATGAAAGGCAATCGATTGAGGTGAGGTGCTCCATTTGCCGTAGATAACTTTATTTTTAGTTGGCATCAATAGTTGATAAGTGGTGTTTTTTTTTTTTTTGGGCCTTTAAGTTGGCAACACTACTTTCAGTGGGAGCTGACAGACGATTTGTATTCAATATATTTTTCCATTAAACCATGAATAGACTTATGTCTGAACACTGTTTTGCAAGTTGTGCAAATTTATTTCAAAAAGGAAGCTGAGCCAAGCGTACCATGCATTGAAACAGTGTTGCTACTTTGTCAAACAAAGGCCAAAAAAATACTCATAAACATTTACTTGGGACTTAAGCGGACCTCAAAAACTGCAGTCCTTCTTATAAATGTAATGTTTGGATACAGCCTACGTCTTGTTAGTGTGTACATGATAGAATTTGTTTGGCATAGAAAAGACGTCATCACACTCAGGTATCAATGCAAGTTTTCTTCTTGCAAGTTTATGTTAACAAAGCACCTACTTTTTATGCCGCTATTATTTTGTGCTCTGGTTTTTAGTGAATACATTTAGAAAACCCAATGAATGCCACGGGACTTTCTGCAAAGGCTGATTCTTGGGAGGCAATTTCTTAAACTTAATCAACAAATTCAAACTGCAGTTGGAGGTGCGAAGCTTTGGCAGTCAAAAGCGAAGTTTGGTGCAAATTTGTTAAGTGTACATAAAAACAACGAAATGTTTGGAAACAGAAACTCTACTATAACTTGTGAGAATCGTTTCCCCTACGTTGGGTACATACGTGATACACTCTTCCCTTAGCAGCCGAGTGTGGTCACCAATTACGTCCGATCCCACATTCGTCTTTCAAACTCTGACAGCTTCTTAAACAATTTCCTTGCCAATGACCGACGTGAAAGGAATCTATTACAAATTTCACCTCGAACCTGTTTCTCGAAAACGGTCGTCCGTTCATGATTATTTATAAATTCAAAATTTATTTATAAAAAATAATCTTCAACTCCAACACGTTACGTTATTATTTAATAATTGTCTCCTCAACTTAACGTCACGACAAATTTATCACATTGTACTGGCAGACAGACGAAGGCTCAATCGCACGCTCATCTCAGTCTCAGAAGGTTCTCTTTTTAAAAAAGAAAAAACCGGGGCGATGACCTTATATCAGATTACAGCATGCGGTCAGGTTATTTACGGAACCGATCAAAGTTAAGTGTGCGTCATTCCACCTCTGGGGCTTTGTGCATCGCTGGCTATTAGGAATATTATTATTATTAACAGAAAAAAAAGCCGACGCTCCGCTCGTGGTTATGGTTTGTTAACTTAATGATGTTCCATGGATTCCCCGGAGTGTTAAATGCATCTAAACCAGATTCCTGAATACCTAATGATTCTAAAGTTGTTAAGAGGTTTTTTGAGTGTGCGTCTGTGTGTAGAACGAAACGAGATGTGGGTATCATTACGGTTCTATTGGGCAGGAGATTAAGGAAAAGCTTCCGGGTTTATGGGTTCAAGTCGAATCTGTACACATCAACTAATTGGGTTGTGAAACGAAACTAATGCGTCATGTTTTCTTTGCAGTTCAAGCTGGAAGAAATATCCGCCACCTGCCATGCATCGTAAGGAAATCAGGTCTCTCCGGAGTGTGTATGTTCGCCATAGACTGCATCAAGCAGAATGGAACACACTTGGGGACGTGCATAGATCGGTTCTACTTCGGATCGTGCTGCCAAATGAAGGTAAGTTAGTTTCACTTCGATATGAAGTTTCCATTTCAAACGATCTGTCATTCCCTTAGGAGGAGAAAATCTTCGCCGAGGAAATCAGCGACAACAGTATAGACCAGAATACGATATCGCATTTCTCGCACGAGTCAACGACGCTGGCAACGAACTCAGTGTTCAAGACATCCACCGAAAGCTATGCAGCAAGTCCCGCGCTAAGAAATCACTCGACGATTCATCCGTACGTGCCGGTGTCAACAATTACCCACATGGCACCAAAGGTTGAAAGCACCACAGTGAGGTTCATAACGAGACCTACAGTAAGGAGGTCAACCACATCAACTTCTACCTCGACTACAACGACTACAACGACTACCACAACTCCCGCACCGACTACCACAAGAAAAACAACAACTGCAGAGCCAACACACAGGAGAAGAACTACAACCGCTGTGCCGGTTCTGACAACATCACCGGAGATCGCGGAAGAAAGGTTCGACACAACAACCATGCCTAGTAGATTTACAACATTCCAAATGGTGGAGACGTCAACGCCTAACAAACCTACGGAGCCAACAATTTACGAAGATACAACTATGCGGCGCCGCATCACCACCCACAAGCCCGCTATGTTGCCTCCCAGAACTAAAAAGCCTTTCATAACCAGAATCCCGGTTATAAACTCCACTGGTACTACAACTACTGCCAGGCCCACGACTATCAGAACAACTGCCAAGTACAAGCCGACACCGACGAAGCGCACCACCACAACTAAGAAGCCTTTGCCGACAATGCGTCCGATAACAGTTTCAACGAGGCCCACCAGGAAGCCAGTGGTACAGCACGATGACATCAGTAACACAACCTCGTCACCAACTAGAAATGACCCAAATGTATCAGCGACCACTGTCAAGGTGACGACTTTGAATGAGACTAGCACCAGGGCCCCCAGGCCAAAGCCCAAACCGACTGCGGAGATTTTTAAGATCTCCCGACCAACTGTCGCAGCTGAGACAACAACACACAAACTCGAAGCCAAAACCACAACGTCCACGACGACACCGAAACCTACAACAACCACAACATCGACGACAGCAAAACCGACAACGACCACAACGACTACAACATCGACGACAGCAAGACCTACAACCACCACAACGACCACGGCGCCCACAACTACATCGACCACCACTAAAAGGCCGACTCGAAAGCCAACCACGACAACTACACACGCCCCAACTACAACTACAACTTCGACTACAACTACTCCCGCACCAACTACAACGACTACCACAACTACAACCACAACCACAACGACTACAACTAGAAGACCAACCACCCAACGACTGACCACAACAGAATCTCCCCCAGAACCAACATCTACCTACAGACCCACTCTGGTCACCTGGACGACAGTTGTTGACAACAAACCAAACAACACTCATGTCACAATTGAAGAGACCGATTGGCAGCCAAAGCCCACACCAGCCGATTGGGTTCCAGTACCAACTATTGATCCGGAAGTGGCTGCGAACAAAAATGCAACTAATCTCGAAACCAGTTCGAGTCCTTTGGGTGAGTTCAGCGGAGTCTGTCAAAATTAAATAAATACACCCAAAACCAAAAAGCACAGAGCACAATCCCTCATCGTTGTTAAATTTTGACGTGGTCAGTTTTGTGTGTGTTAAATTTTGACTGAGCGAAATGACTACAGAAGAGTCATTTCGCTCTGTCAAAATGTGTATTTTAATTCGACCTTAAAATATATTCACTTTCCTGTCAGGTCCCACCACTGAGGGAGTGACATTGCCTTCTTCCACTGAAGCTACTAAAATTGAAGTAGCAAAGACAACAACCTCTTCGCCTTTGGATGTGACTACAAGTGGAGTCACAACATCGAAAACCACCACAACAACAACGGCAAAACCACCTTCAACAACATCTGGTCCAAAAACAACGGCAAAGCCGGTGACAACTTCAACACCAGCAGCAGCCAGCACCACTACAACTGATTCATCCGCAGAGGTCTTCACTGAAATGTCAACCGCTGAAATAACCACCGACACGCCGACGGAGGATTTCAACGCGACGACATCAATACCATTTACGACGATGTCACCGATCCCCTCATTGGAAGGAGTGGACTATCGACAAGGTAAGTTTTTTTGAAGACGTGTGTTTCGAAGGTACGAAACATTTTAGGATAAGGGAACGCAAACGCATGGAAAGGTAAGGTTCTTAGACAAGCTCAATTTTTGTTGAAAAAGCTCCGATGCTGAAGATAAATATTGGTCTGAAATATTTTAAATCCATAAATCTGATTCTCAATAAGTGATGCTGAAAGACTTGTCCATTGTCCATGTCCTTGAGTTCGAATCATTAAATAGAGAAGGAAGAAGATCAAAAAGAAAAGAAAAATATGCAAACTATTAAAACCATTGAGTCTCGAAATTTGGTATTTTAACTGCAATTTAAAGTTTAGACACCAAAAATGTGTGAAAAGAGCAAATGTTTGCTGAAATTTTGGTCTTTGAAAATTGTCAAACTTTTGATGAAATATTTCATCATTTTTGAAAGTTTTCGAGGTTAAAAAAGCAATATAAGAGGCACCTTAGTATTTTAGATATAGGAAAAACGCTGGAGCTGTTTAGGCGAAAGCATAATCCAGGCCCGAAAAGTCTGAATTTGTAAGACAACTGAATTTGTAAGACCATTTAAGACCAGCAAAAATACAGAAGTACTCAAAATAGTAGGCCAAACAAATTTGGAGCTCTTAAATGATGATAATTCAAGAAAACCTTGTTCAGATTTAAACATTTTTATGGGAATTTTATTGAGCCTCGTCTTATAAGTTCTCCCGCCTTATAAGCAAATTATCTAATCCAGAAGCTCGGAAGATCTTGGAAAGATCGTAAAATGATTTCAGCTGTTCCACGGATGTACAGAGTTTTGAGCTAAAAATTTGTTTGTAGTTTGGGAACTAGTGAACATATTTCTGTTCGATCCGAAATTAGAAGGATGTTGTATTTGAGCCACGTCAAAAGAGTCGGAAAACTTCTCTATACAATTTTTGGCTCTGCTGCTAGTTTTCCCAAGTTTTAGGGACATAAGATGTTCAGATCGTGAAATATCTTACTTTACAAACAAAAATTCAACTTGAAGGGCACAGACCTTTTAGTACAATCAAGAGTCATCCAAAGTCATAAGATATTTCTACCACCGTTTTAACCATTCATCTGATTTTGGATATTTTAAGATCACTTGGTTTTCAGTTGACCCGCAATTTTAAGGGAAACCTCGTTTTAAATGTTCATCAAACTCCTGGCCAAAGGATTTATATTAGAAATATATTATTATAAGACTATAAAACTGCAATCTTTCAAGATGTTAAGTATTTTTGGTTGACCTTCAGTTTGAAATAAAAGTAAAAATGCGGTCGGAACTCTTTTACATCAATCAGGGGCTTCCGTTTCGAAAAATTAAAATCAGAGTTGTAATTCGGCTGAAGTCTTGCTTCTCTTGCGCAGGAATGGTTCATACCGATCGTTAAAAATGTTCTCATTGTATGACACATGCTCACAATAAATTTTCAAGACTGCTGCCAATGAATGTTAACCGACCTTTTTTATAGTAAGATAGATTGAACTACGAAATGAGTCAGAAAGGTTTCAAACAGAGTAATGCTAGTGTCAACAAGGATAATACAAAACAAATTGCTGAAGAACTATACCCGGCAGCGCTTAGATAAGGCTATTGGACTGTGGTTCTGCAAAACAAAAGAGTTGACTAGAGAACTTGTGTTTGGTAACAAATTAAAAAAAATAATATCACCCATGAACTCAGACCCACCTCGACTCTGAGAACTTTGTATACTGTCACAATAATTGTCCTTCAAGTCGACTTTAACTTCGCATATACTTTTTGCCCAACCCGCACCGCAAAAATAACGACAACAGTTTCAAAAGCGAAGCCTCTTGAACCAATTAAGTCTCGACTTCAGATAAGCACACATCGACACTATCTACAAAACTGATGGATGAGTAGAGTATCCTATAGTGCAGTAGTGATTTTCATCTTCAACTGCCGTTCTGCACCAAAGCCAAACAAATTCCAGCACCACGACGAGGAATAAAACGCTCAAATGTACGCAACAACCTTGACTATCCAGTTTATCCACCATCTAGGAGTCTCACATATAAGACATAGCCACAGCGAAACACATGCACTTGCTGGGCAAATAAAAAATTAAAAGGATAATGGCCTACAACCGAAATGAGAAGTATAGAATCGTTCATCCTTCATCTCGCATCAGAAATCGAACCGTTCTTCGTGAAGGTAATAAACTCCGTGGATCATGTCCACACTTCTCATATTATCTGCTCCGTTGCAGTCCTGTTGAATGTACATATTTTAACGACACGACCGAGAGCCAAACGGGCCATCAATTAAATTCGATTTTGTCTGTCCGAATAGATTGGCCACTGATGGTGATTCATGGCATCAGAGCCTAAACTCGGAAGAGTACAAACAACAAAAACATCCGCTGACCCTGTTGCACACAGTTGGTAACCCCAATTCCGTTTAACAGAACTTTCTATACACCGAACAAATACAGACGGAATATCCACCTTTGAACGTGAATCCTATAAATAAAGAAAAAAAAATAAAATAAATACCCGCAACATGCTTAGCAGTGGTAAGCTAGCGACGACCGACGATCGACAACGAAGAACAGCAAGAAGAAGAAATTACACGGAAAACACGACAAACACGAAGACGATGGTTGCGCTTCCTCAGGATGTAAGATGCATGCGCAGTGCATGGACTGGACGCAGTATATAGACCTCGACCAAGGTCGATCGAAGACATCGCATCTCTCTGCGGTTGAGATATGGTGGGTATAGATACATAGATGAGGCTGCAGATATTCCCATGGCAATATACAAGAGATGAAGATGGTCGAAATGGCTTTGGTAGAGTGGCGAGCCGCACGTCGATGCACACGCCAGCAAAATTGCATTCTATGCCACTGCAGGCGGATTATTCTTGTATCTTATTAGGAGGAGGGGAACAAAAAAGATGCACAGGCTCACATGCACTTGGGACTTGAATGTAAATGCGCAACAGATTGTGGAATGCAATTGGTTTACTGTAAAAAGGCTGACAGGATTGACCGATGACCAGTTACGCAAATTGCTTTGCTGCGGCCACCAACGGAAAATGGTTGCTTCAAACCAAATTCTCTTACAAAGATGAGGACGCCTTTGGAAGTTCTTTGGCTGGAAATGTATGAAGAAAATCCTGGCCATCAGTCGAAATAGGATTTTGGGAGAACTTATAAGGAAAGGTGGTTGTAGGTTGTCAAAATTTAACGATTTTCAAGAAAGATGTTTACAAGTTTGGTCAGTTAGACCGCAGACGAGGCTGAAATAATCTGGTTGGGTATGGAATCATCTTTATAATTAAGGCTTAAAAACACGGAACACATTGGACAAGTTGCAGATAAAAATAAATAACTGCAGGTAGACCAACATAACCACCGTCCTTTGGTCACCAGAAAAGCTTGTCATGAGCAGCCTACAAAGTCAAAAATTTGAATTCATTTCAAGAAGGTGACAACAAATAAGGGAACAATTTAAGTTCCTCTAAAATGGAGCTATTCGAATTTCAGAGTAGCAGCTTCAATTTGGAACACTATTTCTGGACAGTATCCATCATTTAAAGTACTAGGATAGGAAACCGTTCCAATTTGACAGATTGGAGGTGTTGGTTTAAATAAGCAAGCTGTCAGAGAAATCTATGCAATCCACTAGGTCGCTTTTGAAGTTTTTTGCCTTGTATAAAGAAATGTACATAAATCACTTTCAAACCACTTTATGGATTTCTTAGAAATATGAGGCTTAATATGAAGCAACATTTAGTTTTTATTTCATCACAATCGGCCAACTCATTCGTACTCAAGCAAATTATACAATTTTAGATGTCAGCTTTCAGGGACCGCTCATTGAGAAATGTTTTCCCATGAACTGGTCTTAATTGCCTAGTCCGCAGTCAATTCTACGATTAAAAAATTCACAATATTTTAAGCTCTGCCTGAAGGTTCGAGTGCTAAACGGGACAAATTCAATTATCACCTGGCGAAAATGCAAGAAAAAAAGAGCTTAATATTCATGATCCATATGTACCAGTTGTCCACAAAAATTCTAGAAAAATTTTGTTGAGCCTTCATAGCCCTCTAACAGAAGTTTGCAAAATGTAATTTATTATGGGAAACCTCTTTGTAAGCATCTACATCTGGCATTCTCTTCTGAGTCTTCTGAGAGAAGAAGGTATTGGTTTCTCATTCCATCTAGTCTTTGTAGCTTCTGCAGAAATGGTTCTTTTAATTAGTTTCCGATTAGGTTTCACAGATATTGTCCTTCCTTCGGTTCAGAAAGAGTAGGTAAAGTACCTCATAGCCTTCGATCAGCTCTCCGTCAAAAAAAAAGACTGGAAAGAGGATGAACCAACACCAATCGCAATGTCTGGGCCAGAAATTTAAATTTTTTTAACGCCAACATGCTCACTTGTCGCCTGGACTTTTTTAGTGATCAACACTCCATATAAGCCTAGTACTGGACGTCAATAGAACTGCAACTTAGTGGACAAGTATCCAATTGTAGGCCTCGTGACATTTTCCGAACAACCTTTAAGTTTTGCAAAAGACTCCGAAACTCAACTACGTTTTCGACTGTCAAAATGAAAATTACTCGCTCAGTCAGTTTGCCATTCAGGGTAGCTTGCAAGACTTTCCTCATCAAAAGCGTTTCGAAATAATTCCCGGGACCTAGTTAGAGCTCATTTTTCCAACAATAACTCACTGATACATTAAACACACCAAAACACGTATTAAAATTCGCTATCCTTTCAGTTTGCGGTAGACGAATGTTCCCCGAGCCGAGGATCGTGGGCGGCTCTAACGCGGCTTTCGGCAGATGGCCCTGGCAGATATCCCTCAGACAATGGAGGACTTCCACGTACCTGCACAAATGTGGCGCGGCACTGCTGAACGAAAACTGGGCCATCACTGCTGCTCATTGCGTCGACAAGTAAGTTCACACGAATAGCCGTACAATGCATATCAACTCTGACCACGTTTTCGCCAACTTTCAGTGTTCCACCATCCGACTTGCTGCTCCGCCTTGGAGAATACGACCTAGCTGAAGAAGAGGAACCATACGGCTACCAAGAGCGACGGGTGCAAATCGTGGCATCTCATCCCCAATTCGATCCAAGGACATTCGAGTACGATCTGGCGCTTCTCAGGTGAGATTTGACACAAATTTGACAGCCATCAATCGGCTTATAACGAATTTCTTTCGATCGTAACAGATTCTACGAGCCAGTAGTCTTCCAACCGAACATCATCCCCGTCTGTGTGCCGGGCTCTGATGAGGACTTCATCGGTCAGACTGCTTTTGTCACAGGATGGGGCCGGCTCTACGAAGACGGACCACTGCCCAGCGTCCTGCAAGAAGTCGCCGTGCCGATCATCAACAACACAATCTGCGAGACAATGTACCGAGCGGCGGGATACATCGAACACATCCCGCACATTTTCATCTGCGCCGGATGGAAGAAGGGTGGCTACGACTCGTGCGAAGGTGGCGAAACTGAATGTCTTAAAAATCCGTATCCAATCTAACGAAACACATCCCTTTCTAGGTGACTCGGGCGGTCCGATGGTCCTGCAACGCGAAGAGGACAAGCGATTCATCCTTGGCGGCGTCATTTCGTGGGGCATTGGCTGCGCTGAGCCCAACCAACCAGGTGTCTATACAAGAATTTCCGAGTTCCGCGATTGGGTTAATCAAATCTTACAATTCTAGTATAATTTTATAGTATTTTATAGTTTTTTGTTTTATTATTTCTTAACGACACCAGAGCGCGCAGTGCTTTCGATAGAATAACAAAATGACAAGTGAGCTACGTGATTTTAGTTTAAAACAAAATTAAGTTTCTTACGGCATAGAAATAAAACTTGTTCTGTGGTTATAGAGTGCCGGCCTGTACTGACTGTTTATAACCACAGTAACGACTTAACACGGAGAGAGTAGCAATTCTCTGCTTGTCCATTTATGAACAATTGTTATTTGTTTCATGTTAAAGGGCATAGGCTATATACAAACTTAAATGTTCAATATTGTTGTCCAGTGATGTAAAAAATCAGTTTAATGTTTAATTTAATTTAAATTAAATCTTATTAGAGAAACGATATATATTTTCGGTTAGCATTTAAATTAATTTATTAATACCTATTTAAAATTAAATTATATAGTGAGCAACGAATATTTTTATTAGGGCATAGTGATAATTAACTATACTTTATTTATTTTGTCGTATTTCGTAAATTTTTTTTCTGTAAATAGTTTTACTTCTACTTGTAAGGTAAATAATTGTAAATCAATGTAATGGACTATCCTTAAATAAACTTTGTGTCTTCCGCAGTATCTATGTTTACAGCTATTTTAAAGAGAGATATTTTGAAAGCAGCACTACAAGGTTGCATAGATTAATTAAATTTAATAGTACCTAATGTTATACTTGAAATAAATCAATTTAAAATTAAGTATTCGGTTTTGTTCGCTTGAATTTTCGACCTTGAATTTGGGTTCTTCAAAAAGAAAGCAATTTGATTTGATCCCCAAAAACAAATATTTTCAAAGGTTTTCTTAAAATTGTTGTTAGCCCGTGGATATATCTCGTTTTTTAGTCCTGTGCTTTTGTTAAATTATCAGTGTTTTCTATGCTGCATATTTACTAAGCTGTGATTGAAAAAAGAAGTAGCCACGACTTCTATTGAAAAACTATCGGACGGTGAATGCAGATTAAAAAAAAAAATATATAAAACAGATATTTAACCTATTGTCGTATTTTTTTCACACAACTGTCAAACTAAAAGCTCTCTGGACAGCTGTAAATTTTTATAGGGATCAGGATAAGTCAGCGACTAGTTTTACCCTGAACGTAAAAACTGTGTTGCTTATTAACGTCGCTTTTTATATGTCAACTGAGCACTCGTGAAGAAGTTTTGTACAAACGTCAACTAAAAAAAGCAGTTCACGTGAACAATCTAGAACAATCAAACCTAAAATCCATCAAGTCGGGGGTTTAATAACTATCAGACTTACTAAATTAGAGTATTGATCGTCTCCTTTATGACGGAATAAATTATATAAACGCTCTAGAGCCAAGAGGGAAATTACTAGTTACTCGTTATTATGCAACTTTCTCTTTACAGCGGATGTTCTCAATTTGCGTTGATTGTATTGTATTGTATTGTAAGGAATAGGCCCTGTACACTGCGACCAGAAGAGATCTATTGTGTTGGATTTGCGTTGATTACTATTCAATTAAAGTTAAGCATGCGTATGAAATGAATTCAAACAATAAAGGCAAAATCGAAGAAGACTGAACTTGTGCGCTGTGTTTGACAGCTGACAGCCATATATGTGCGAATAATAATAAATGACATTAGTTGCCACGCGAAGTTAGAATTTAATTTAATTGGCTTGCATTATTTTTTCAATTTACAACTACGAAAAATTTCTCTAATGTTATTGGGAATTTTCACTGTCATATGTTTAGTTCAGGCACTTATTATCGGGGTGCAGTTATAAAAAACAAATGCAAATCGTATATAAATCGGGTTTTTTGCCCTTTAAGAGATTATGTTACTATTTATCGATATAGCAGCTTTCATAAATAAGTTGCGGTTAAAACTGTTGAGTATTTGTGAACGCACCCCTTAAGTTGCGTTTATTGGCTTCAAAATATTTTAGAGCTCAGAGGAATGCATTTCTTTTAAGTCTGTTTCTTGTCATTTCTGAAACAACAAATTTGGAAGCCAAGCAAAAGTACTTAAAACTACGGCGACTGTCAGTTGTATAGCAATTTTATGAAACTTCCAACTGTCTGGAAAATTGTTCGACAAAGTGCATTAGGTAACCACGAACCGATAACCACAAAAATTAGCTTATCGGAAAAATGTGATTGACTTTCTGTCCCTTAGTTAATGCAACAGTAACTTAATGGCCAATTGTGCGTTGACGCGTGCGTTGACAGAAACAAAGCGTTCATGAATGCTGCCACACAAAATACAACTTCAGGCGTTGGGTCGACTTTAGATCGTAAATATCGTAAGGTTCAAGTAGAACTTTTCTCTAAGCTCAAACGCAAATATTTTATGTCACGAATTGGAACGTCTATAATGCGGTTTCAAAACGTTACCAAGAGACGATTCGGAGGAAGCTAATGCTACCTCGCAACTGGAATGGTGAGAAAATCGTTTGAATAACATTTAGTGAAGTTTTATGGCGTTTCGCTACACAACAAAACACCGATTTGCGTCGATAATTGGGACCAGAAAACACGACGCAAATCGAAATAACGATTCTTAGCCTTAAGTTTATTAATATGTATTTCTCCAAAATGATGGACTTCACTTAAAGTGTAACCTTTAATCCTTTTTGCAAAATAATTAATTAAAAAAAAGGAATAACAAAAATGCAAACTGAAATAATATCGTCGCAGCTTCGAAACCAGTTAAATTAACTGCCTCCTCATGATACCTGGCGACTTGTGGATGTTTTGAAATCTCTTTGCAAGTGTGGCTGCCAAAAGTATGCATTGTAGTAACAAGGAATGCGTGACTGTCAGCCTAAAAGAATGATTGAGAATTGAATATTTTAAATTAAATTAAAAAGATAATGTTGGGCTATTGAATTTTAGCATATACTTTTGGGGTGACAGTCAAATCTGATCGAAAATTCGGTTCCAGGTGAATTTTCCTAAACATCAGGATATTTTTTTTTAATATACATATACACGAGTTAATTTTTTGAATGTTTTTTTTGCAATTAGAGTTTTTATTCCAATTGAATAATCGCATTTTATTTTGTAAGCGGGCTTTAAAAATATCAACTCTAACCCAATGTGCGAGTATTTGTCGCGTATTTTGATCAATAAGTACTAAACTCAAAAAATGGGGATCAACTAAGCATTTTAGGAGTAGGACCGAAAGAACGGACGGACCTTAAGGGGCCTAGATTTTGACCAACGAAAATAATTTTCAATTCAGATTGTGTAATTGTGATCTGGCCAGATTACAAGCAATAAAAATGTATCCCCCTTAAGGTATAGCTCAATTTTGACGTTTGCACACATTTTTGATATTCGCTGGCGCGACAACTTAACCGGTATTCGATTTACATTGAAAGAGTTCTTCGCCCTGAAATAGATCACAGTTTGTGATTCTGGGCCACATTTTCGCAAAAACGAGAGAAGCATACTCAACGATTTGCAACATTTTGTTCGGCCAAGCTGCACTTACTCTGAGAAGAATTGGACAGAGGTAAAGCGATTAAATCCATATCGTCAACAGTAATTTATATTTCCTACACAAAAGCAAATAAATGCAATCAACAAGACACGCCGGAACTTTACAAGTGCATTGCCCAAACAAAGCAGAGCAAGTGAAACTCTTGTTTTGCTCGTTATATTTATGACCCTTCATAACCGAACAAACGATGTACCTACATCTGTGACTTAGACTTTCAAAAGAAAATAAATCTCCATTTCGGTCGGTGCCCTTCACCATCAGATAGACTTTTCCTCTTTTGCATATAAAATTGGACAGCCCCGCACCATGATTATGCATTTCCTCTGACCCGATGACAACGACAATATGGAAAGGGAAAGTTCTCCACGGTCGGAAAACCTCTCGAGTGCTTTAACGTCATAAATGCCCACTCTGTCGTGCCTAGTTAGAAAAAAAAGAAAAAGAACCGTTGAAGAAAGTGCTTCTTCCTATTTGTCGATTTCAAGTGCACAGCACAGCGCTTGCTGGATGAGGACTAAAGACTGAAAAGTCCGCGACGACACTCGAGAACGATATCGAAATGGAAATCTAAGGAAAATAAATATTCGCCGCCAACCATTTTATTGTTATTTCTTCATTTGTTTTCCTTTCGCTGAGGAAGAAAGTGTCCGTTCCGTGGCCGTACCGCACGCCGGCGCATTTCGCATTCAATGGAGCGCAGCGCCCCGAAAAAGGAAAAGTTCACGAACGCTTGGGCACACCGATTTTGCATAGAAAAAACGTAAACAACCCGAGTCATCTCACCGCAGAATCAGAGCCGTCGATGGGCGATGAATTCGGAAATATATCTCAAGGAAAACAGTTGGAAATGCGCCCAATGGTCGTTGGCCCGCCGGCCAATCTGACGTTCGGTGTCACTTTTGATTTCCAATTCGATGCATTAACCTTGTAACCCAGTTCCAGCAGCGGCGGCGACTGGAATATTGAAGTGGGAGTCGGTGCCGGCAGGCAGCTAATAAGCATGCATATCCCGGCCACAGCCGCGAAGATTTATTGCGAAATTGATTGGCCGCGCAGCAAGATCATACCAATTTTGATCGAGCGATAATTGCGGGGTGAAACCGATTCCACTTCGCCGTGGTGGCTCTTATTCTCGTTGTCGTTGGGGAAATGTGATTTGAATTGATTTGGGCGGATCGATACATTTTTGCGAAAGCGAATTTCTGTGTGATCGCCTGTAAGAGTGTGTTCCTTTATGATTCGAAAATGACAGAGTGATTGAAGAAATTACATGTGTACGTATCTGATGGACGTGTACTCTTCTCGGCAAAGAGAAATCATATCAAGTATGTAATTGTCATTTGGTGGGGACGGTTATCGGCTTATTAACGGTTCATAAACAATACTTAATGATGCACTTGATTGCTGACATGATTTACGAAAAGTCTTTCAAGGTTATTTTCATCGGTTCGGAATGAAATTTAGATCACTGTGACTTAATGGTCGGACAACACTTTTATGTCATTCGATGTGTCACTCAGGCCGGAACGGGAATCGATGATCGCAATTGAATTGGACAGTGGGAATGCGTTCATCAGTCTATGTAAACAAAACTTGTTTATCTAATAATTAATTTAGGAATCTATAGCGGTAATTTCGTGTAGGTCACATTGGCTGAGTGTTGTATGGAAATATTATTAGTGCGCAAAACAACAGAGTGTTTGCCGCTTAATGTCAGTGGGCCTTAGATACTAATTTTCATTTTAAACTTTCACCTTATACATTATGTAGGTCAGAATATGCAATTTTCTACGGAAAATTTCACCATTGTCAGTTTGAAAAATGTAACCTGGACGCTAAAAACGATTATTGGTACCGCGCAATGACATTTTCAAGAAGACTCTTTAAAGCGCAACCGGCGCAGAGAAGTACTTGTTTCACAGTGCAACAAGTGACTTTTTCATCACAAAGTAATAAACGTTTGACAGACACCTTTCGGGTGAATGCTCTTGGAAGTTCCGCAATTTTTTCGCGTTTGATAAGGGTCGGGCCGAGTCGGAAAGTTTACTTCGCCGTTGACGTTGCAATAATTGTTTATTTTTTCCAAGAAATTCGTTTTCAGGTAGGTATTGATTTACGTGTGAAATTGTTCCTTTTATATTGTTACGTCAGTAGAAAATCAGAGATCCCTATGGATACCTTCGCGTCTGATGTATGAAAGTAAATTGAACACAGATCTTTACACCTTCTTTGGAAAAGATTGTCAACTTTGCATATGTATTCGTTAGCTGTAGAGTTAAGAATACTATATGTCTAAGCACGAAATACCTCTTCAATCATTTTTGCCTTTCTCAATGCATGTAAAGCTTCAGCGCAATAAAATCTTAAAATGATGTGTCAAATAGGAAGAACAGCATAAGTCGACTTATGTCAAAATTGAGTTATTGTTACGATCGGATGCACCACCCTGTTCTATATGTCATATTTTTTTCATTCAAATATCTCCCAGGGGGGAAAAACCCATAAGTCGTCTGAAGTCAAACCTTTAACCTGCGCTCCTGAAAAATGGCTAAAAATGACTTTTGCTGTTTGTCGTTGTTGCCACAGAATAATAAAAAGACCACATAAGCACGGTTATCTTACAAGTTGCAACCATTTAGGTGAAGAATTTTCTAAAATGCTGAAATATATGCTTCTCTTTTCGTATTGTCGCTAACTATTAATAAATTCTGTGTTAGTTCGTTTGAATAAATAGTTTGTCCCCTACTCATGCAATGAACTTCTCAAAAAGGGGTATTTCACAAGTATCGAAATCTCCTAAAATACTTTACCATTTAATTTAAAATCTGTATCATCACCTAAAACTAGACGCAGTGATAAGCTCACATTAAACTTTAGCGAGAAGGAAAGTCCATATTTCTAAGATTGTACGCCTTAAAAAAGTTAAAAAAGGGGTAGAGGGTTCGATTGGGCAAACAGCAAAGTTCTTTTCCTGATTTGCACTTCTCTGCCAATGTTGAAAGTTTCAAATAAAAGCGACTTACTATTCTTGAGTTATCGTATTTTTTAAAATTGTTGAGCCAAATCAAAAAAATGGTGTTTCCTTGCAGATGGTTGGTAAAAAAGAGAAAAATATTTGTTAACTGAAAGTTAAAGTAAAAAATGACAAGACGAGTATGAAATGCACTTGGTACAATGGGTTATAGCAATATACAGTGCTTCTAAAAATTAATATTACAATTTTCACAAAAATTATAAAAAGACTCCCACAAAAGGGGGGTCACATTCAAAAATATCCTATTTTTAGCTAACCTATTAAATGTCATCTTAAATTTTGTTCGTCGCGTGTGAAAAACAATCACAAACATCCGGAACTGGTACAATATTATATCCCAGTTCATGTGGCGCTATGCAGACTTTTTTTTAGTTAGATAGGGCCTCAAATGTGTGACAGACTGACCGACATGATGTGCTTCGTCAAAAACCGCCTACAAGCTCATTTGTCTTTATGATTTGGAGAACTGTGATCTTGCTTCTTTTAGCAGTTCTCTTGGAGATTATGAACATGTTCTTCCAATCCCGGTTAGATCGCGGAAATATAAAGTCCTAAGGGGTCTTTGAGAATCGGACTTCTCCATGAAAACTTACAACGGACTGTCAGACATAAGATCCAAATTGAGGGACTCTTTTCTAGATTCCCAGACGTAATAATGTAAGCCAATTTGAAGGGCTATTTTCTTGATATGTTTGCGGTGTTTATACCCGGTTCGAATGACCATATGTTAACTGGACCATTTGGCATAGTAAAGGGTTCGATAAAAAATCTATTAAAATGCTTTAAATATCGGAAGGCTCTTCGAACAATTTTTTTTCTTTATTTATCTGTGTTGCTGAAAATAACATTTAATGGGCGTTGGAATTTGACGCATCTGTCAATCAACTGTGTTTCTGAAGTGCACGTGGTTGTCTTAAGTGCATATAAGTTGGAAAATCTTATACTCGAGGTCAAGCTTGCGGTATGTTTCGAGTAACAATTAAAGCTCCCAATATTTGTATTTAAGTTCTTCGCAGTTCTTTTTACACACGACTGCCATTCCATCATCCAACATTGTGCCGAGATAGTTTATTTGTTGGACGTATTCATAAGCAGATTGTCAGGCTTAATGTCAAATGCATATGCGAAGGAATTTTTTGAATGCATGCATTGACCCGACAAAGCGCGCCTTGAAAAATCGTTTCCATTTCTCTGGTTGTTGTATCAACTACTATCGATGACACCAGCAAAAGTGCCTACAGTAGTGGCCTCCGTTTGCGGTACATTTTGTAACGAAAAGAACTGATCCGCGTTTTAGCTAGAGAGTTTCGTCTAAATTTGGTTAAAATCTTTGAAAGTAATTGTAATAAGCGATATGCGACTTCAAATGGTCAATTCGGTGTTTTGCTTGGATTTAACTCCGACTTGTCTGGAGGGCTTGCTTTTTGTCACATAATCGAGTCGCTTATGGTAACACTTCTAAGCTTCTTTAGAAGTGTCATTTGCCACCAATTCCTAAATGTTTTTTTTTCTTTCTTTTTTCCAACGTACTACCAGAGGTATTTATATTTTGACTTAGAGTTTGCCTATCGAACGGTGTAAACGGTTTTTTTTTTATTCGGTCAAGTCTCCTTGTCGCTTTTTATCCAGCCTTAGGTCATGGAAATTAAACAACCTCTATTCCAAATAAACTGGTACAAGTCCAGTCGGTGGGTCCTTTTATTATATTTTCACTTCAGGTTTTTTTTTACGACCCAAATTGAACCTTTGGGTCTCTTTGTTTCGTAGAAACTTGTTGCGAATTTTCCGAAACGTTTTCCCAATATTCGAGAATGTAATGCTTCTCAATCAATCACTTATGACTTCAAACCAGAAACTAAGAGATCTGTCAACATATGCGTGTGCGAACTTTCGCAAACTGCGTTTGTGGCCAAAACATTGAGCGATGGAAATATGGACACCCAATTTGCAAGCCAGCTGAATCCAAACATTTCGAATCATCTTTTAATGCTAATGGAAAACAAATAAATTACCAGCATAAATATTCATATTATGTCTGCTCTAAGCAATGATTAGTGATGGTGTGCGGAACCATTAGAAAGTTAATCTGACCAAAACGCGTCTTTCTCTTTGGAACGTTTGTTGCATAAGCAAAATTTGAAGAGTTGCCTCTCGAAAGTGAGCTAATGACACATTGTCCGTCAACACTGCGGAGTGTTTAAAGTCAATTAACTTTAAAGCCAGCCAATTTGCAAGCTACTTCCGATTTTGTCAGGGATGTCCAGAAATCATTTCACTTCTGTCCGATCATCAATCATAAATTTCCAATCAGTCAGCCGAGTGGACGAATACTAGCCGGCGCCAGAAGCGGCTATTGATGGCGATCTTAACATTCAACGTCAAGTTGAACAAATAGCCCCGAATCCGCTTGATTAATTGGAGCCATTGTTACGTCACAATGACCACACAATGGCATTTCACCAAAACACCACATATGGTTCTTTGAATTCCCGGTTATCGCAGATGTTGCATAAACCTGTGGCGGAAAGAAAGTTGTCCCAACTAGATACACAGTCTATGCGGATTTGCATCCATCTTCGGCGATTTAATTCTCCTAACACTATTTCCACGGTATCGAAGCACGCGCGCACGCACACACTTCATCATCGTCCAGTGAAATTGGCCTGCAAGGAAGTGACTGATGACAGCGACTCATCAATATACGGCGACGACGTTACCAACTCCGATATCGTGTGAATAAGGCAGATAATTGTTTCGCTGGCAGTGTTCTGTATGCGGTCTACCGCTGCCCGTTTATGGACCGGCTAATAGTCTGCAAAACTTTCATTCTTCCGCAATTACGCGAATGTATTTATATTTGCCCAAGTGCCGTGTTGAGCCGGAATAGCATGCCTCCGATGGCAAGAAAAGAAAGAATGGTAGGTCTTTGTGATGGACGGTCGACAAGCTGTAATCAATGTCGAAAAACCAATCCGTGAATCGCTGAATTTTTCGCCGTGATCGGATAAAATCGCGCTCATCAAACCAGGCTATACGTGGACAGGAGCACTCACATCCGATTAAATGATAACACACAGGTGCAGTTGGTGATACAGCAAGTGAAACATCTTCATTTTCTGAATTCCAAAGAACCGATCGCAGCATTGATGATAGATGCACACGAACGCGAAGTAGATCGGTGTCAAGAGCGTATACATAGTCCATTATCAGATGAGCGCAATGCGCTTGCGCACTCGAGCAATTGCACTTCAAGTCCGAGTCAAGAGAGATGGGCGGCGAGCAACACTCATCGGAAGAGAGGAATATGACCTATATTTGGGGTTTGTTGCATTGATCAAGTGGTTTGGACTTTGTAGCTAGTGAGTCCAAGTGGTTTGTTGTTGTTTGCTTCTGGTATTCGAAGACTGTTTGTGCGCATCTGTTGGAAAGTGTTCGGTGGAAAAGTGCACCAATGACAGGAAATAGGTTAGAGAGAAGATGAACTTTTGTTTGATGGGAATTTGCGTCATTGACCAATCGGCATGATTCACTATCGGAGGGAGGACCATTTCTCAGCTCTCAAGGGTTTGAAAACTGACAGTATTTCTACCAGATTTTTACTAAAACTGATTCCGTTGACGTTGAATTTGATTTCATCCTTCGGATTGTACCTTTGGTAAAATCCATCCGTAGAGAAGGAGTGACTGTCATTATTTAGTTTATATTTGACAGCCGTGGATAATATTTTTTTATGGAGCGTCTTCATATTGAATGATTAAATCGTTTTATTTATAATTATGTCTAAAATGAATACCTACATAAAGAGATGAGCGAAAAATGTCACTCGATTGAGGCATTAAAAATCTTCAATTGACAGAGGTTGCCATAAAATCCGCATCAACCATGCAGCGCTTCCTATAAAGTTAGTCTCTGAAAATGTCGTACAAGTGAGGAGAAGTAATTAATCAGAGCCCAGCATTTTGGGCGAAAGTTACTAAGGCCAATAGCCAAAGACCAAAATCGATTTTGTTTATAAATAAAATGTGCGCGCATCTCTTGCAAATTCATGAAGAAAACATTCACACTCACAAATTTGTATGCGGAAATTTTTGACAATATCTTATAGATGTTGCGCAGCTTGTTCATTAGATCATCGACTTGGACCAACATTTGGTTTCACGTCGCGTCGGCTGGTGCCATTGACAATATCACAAAGAGATGTTGTACAACTTTCTTATTGTTAAGAGCAACGACTTGAGCCCATTTTTATAGTTTATATTTGTTTAGCAATTTTGCACTAGATGTGCGATCGTTGACTACTGACTTATTAAGCCAGTTGAACTATACAAGAAGTAGGTACGTACTTATCAACCGATAATTCAGTAGTAAAATCAAGACTAATTGGAGGTTAGTGATTGGCTTTCATACGATCACTGCTGTTTCGGAAGTTTGCGCTAAAATATTTGTTTTAATGGGCTACTAGTACAAATCAAACCAATGTTATAAATGATGTGGAATTGCACGAAAACATCAAAATCATAAGACGGCAGTTTTGTGATGGAAAGCGGCAAACGCTTCATTCGACCGAAAAAAACCAATTTACTAAAGAAGCTTGAAAATTTACGGCCAAATTAGGAACAATATTGGGAATATTGAATCTGTATAATATAATTGTACCCAACATATGCTTCTATAGACGTTTTAGTCGCTCCTAAGAAATGGATGGTATTCTCGAACACCACTCAAGGTTTAATGAGTTTTTATTTGTCCACATCATACTGAGTAGCCATTTATGCAGCAATTTTAAATCTACGACATTCGCAAGAGTGTACTCGTATTTAGCTGGGATAAATATTGCGTTAAAAGAGTTTAACGAATCATACAATCCGGACTTTCTAAAAAAGCTGAGATCATACACGAAAAACTCGTCAAAAAACGCATCGAAAAACGATTCGAATGAGCATTAAAAATAACGACTAAAACGTCTGAATTCCCTGGAAAAGAGCATCTAAAAACGCGTCAAAAACAAGTCTGAAAACGTCAAAACACACGTCGCAAAACGCCTTAAATAACTCGTTAAAAAACTCATCGTAAAACTGGTAGAAAAGACATCGGTAAATGCGTAAAAAAACGAGTTTATGCGTTTATCAACATCAAAGAATGCGTTTAAAAAAGCAGAAAAAACATGTCCAATGCTAAAAAAAATTAGTGTGCTTTAGACCACACGACTGAAGTAAAACTTTATCTCCATTTATATATACATGTTTAGTTTATACATATTAATATATCAATTTTCTTCAATAATTTACTGGCTATGAGAAGAAGAGAGCAAGAAAATGGGCGCGCACTGCTCTCTCTTGCTCCTACAGTATGATACAGACAATGGGTCACGGTTGCCACTTACAAAAAAAACTAAAATTATTTTATTTGATTTTGCACAAAATGACCAGCTGCTAGAAGACATGCGAGATCATCTACCTATTTTCTTATTGCAAACCTTTAACAAATTAGAGTTCTATGTCTGTATATAAATAATATGATTAATGAACCTATCCATATATCAATGTAGTTATAAACAGAAACAGAAGTTCACCATCTGTCAAAAGAAGTTAATGAGTGCATTCTCATTGTGTGCTCGCACCTCTCTCTGTTGCTCCTACAGTGTGATACAGACAATATGCCTGCACTGCAGTGATACCAGACTTTAGAGGCAGGTTATACTCAAAATACCCCTTTTATGTTTGCAAAACAAATAAATTTATTATTTTAAAAAATACTCGTGATCCATTCGCAGACACATAAGTCATTTTATGAAACAGTTTAGGGAAATAAAAAAAAGAAAATGAAAGCATTTAGATATTTTGAATGACTTTTATCTAAACATGAAAATGTTGAATAATTTTTTTATTCTTAATGAAATGAGCAATTAGGAACAAAATTTGACCAAAAAGTAAAATCCCTTTCTTTTTGTACTATGAGGTATGAAAAAAACCTTTGTCCCTTTTAGATTATTATTAGTGAGAAAATCCCGCAAAAAGTGATAAATCCCCCGGTCTGGTATCACTTCTGCACTGTAGGATGTGTCTTAAATAATAAAAAGTAACTGGCTGGTAGAAAGAGAGAACGAAAATGTGGGCGTGCATCTATCTCTCTTGCCTCTACTATAATATTCGAAACGAAACATAACTCTCTCTCTCTCTTTTTATCTCACTAACTTATATCTTCCTCTCAACTTCCGTAACGCTTTCGTGACGCATTCACCAGCTTACCCCCCAAGTCAAACGTTCCTAGAGAAGTATTACTTCAAAAAATCGCGTCTAAAATAGCTGTCCGACAACTAAGATTTAAGCATATTATAGTTTTAAAATTTTTCTTAAACTTTTCATTCGTAAGTGCAACAGACAGCTAAGAGTGCGGAAAAACTGTCTGCGTGAGCGAAATTCGTATTAAAAGATTCTTAAAGATTTTGATTCAGCTTTCTTAGTAATTAGGAATAGTACCAAAATATGGAATGCAAGAAAACTGTCATCTTTAGACAATAAATAATGGTGCAAATAATCAACACAGCTTTGGCTTTGTGAGTTCCAATAAGGATTCAAAAACTCAAACTCCGATAGAATAATGAACAGCTTTCTTGTCTTGATAACGCGCAGCCGATAAAATGTCAAAGATTCTAAAATTTATAGCATGTTTTAGTTATTGTAATTACGCAACTTTGGCATCACTGGACTATACGCCACAGGCGGGCCAGTAGGAATGCAGAAAAGTGTAAGTAAAGTGGGAGGATTATGATCCCTATAATTCTGATCATAACCTCGTCGTTTAAATGGAGAGAAGACGATTGTCAGATGTCACTGGTTATAAAGTGTCATACATTTTTTGGTTTCGAAAGTAAAGCTAAATAAAACACAACACACCGCAAATATGACACTTCAAATGACAGCTGAGTTGGATAAGTGTCAAATGACGGCACAACCAACATGAAAGCACGAAATTAATGACCCTGTATAATTCTTATAGAGATAATATCTGATAAATATATTGAATATTGGCGGGAAATATATGTCGAGTTTAACCAGGATCTTTGGTATACGTATGCTAAGTTCAGCTACCTTGTCTGTGCTATTTTTGTTTCGTCATTTCAAATACTGCAAAGTTATAAAACCTTATCGAAAACGAAAAAGCGTTTATAAAAGCCTCCGCAAAACGAATCTCTCTAGAAATTATAACTTTGCAACTGAGTCACATGCGGATCTTTAAGAAATTCAAATGAGTGAGGTCAGACTTCCACTTTTGTTATGACATAGTTGCATCAAAAGACTGTGAAAATGTGTTTCTCTTTGACTGATATCAGTCAAATATGGCACCCAGACAAATGATAAATTTGAACTCCAGATGGCGTTCGTTTAAAGAAACATGAATTTTGCATTAGCATGTTTTACTTAAAAATCATGGGCCAAAATTCAGAAGTAAGATGATTTGTGATAGATGAAGTCACAACTATTTTTTTATTCTGTACTTAAAGTGAAAATCACTGTGTTTGTCCCCTTTCCTCGATCACTTTCGTGTGACAGTATTTATGGTTGTAGGTTTCTATCAAAAATAATGAACTTCTGTGGAAATGACAATTGACAGCAAAATTATGATTGAAATGATGACGTGATGTCAAATTTGTATGTAGACGAAGAAAAATTTGTTGACTACAACTAGCACTCTTATCCACACTTATCCATTTATCCAGCAAGCAATAGTATATTTGACTGGCACAATGCCATACACCGCTTGACATTTTCAAATGCAAAGCAAGGGCATTAAGCGTAACAGAACAATTGCTTCTCACTGCCCACTTGCCCTTTCGTTTGTACCTGCTGCTCTTTCGAATATATTATCCGAAAGTGAGAGCGAGCTTACAGTTAAGCCATTTGTCTATCATTGCCTTTTGTCTAAGGCTTATTGCGTCTGTTTGAGCGGTGTCTCAATCGCGGATCACCATTCGGGCGGATAAAAATCCGACAAAGGCCCATCAATAACTTAGCATCGGGGTCGCAGTCAGTTTCACTGATATCCAAAATAATGATCAATAACGCGTCAAACAAAACACACCTCTGATAGATCAGCGATAATTGCTTTCGAAAGCAACCTCTCGAGACATCTTCCGACAATTCCAAGATCCGTGAAAATAAAAGACGTCTAGGAATTTCACATGCTGCACATCGCACATGGGCTCTAAGGGAGTGGTGGTCATCATCGGTGTCGATTTCCATAGTAAAATCACTTAGCATCTATTAGAAAGTAGTGAGGTTATATATATATATCATATTTGCTGTACGAAAGCGAGAAGAACCCCTCGGGAGTCTTCGTCGGGGTGTTGCCGTTACCGATGCCTACCGACTCTTTTTAAATATGTTTCCTAATTTCTCTTAGAAATTTGCGCAATTTTTGCCAAAAAAATATGAATGAATGGCTGAGTCATCGCTACACCACTTTATAATTCGCATATCAATCGAAAGTTAAATTTTTCATAGGTAGCATGTGGTGCATACCTAAGTAGCTGTTCAAGCTCATTCACAGCCCAAACGGATCAATTAGCATAGTAGAAGGTGGCGCCGCCCATTGTTAAGTCGCTCCGCGAATAAATTATGCACCCGAACGAGCATAGGATAAATAAATATGAAAGCAAATCCCAGCTATGTGAAATTATGGCTCTACATCTTGCAGACTCATAAGATGGCGTATTTTTGTGTAAACATTTTAATTGCGCTCAAAGCTGTGCAAACTCTTACCTTTCACTTTCGTTCGAACGCCCCTGAACACACTCTTTTCTCGTTGCAAAGGGCACGCAGCCCGCAGCCTATCGTCAAGTTGAATTTCCTGTTTTAGTATTTATCATGTCAAAAAGTGTTTTTTTCGCTGAAGATCGCTTTTTATTTCGCTTTAATTAAAAAATAATTTCATTTTGTTTGGCGGCTATATGTACCTATGTGAAATGAAAGTAAGTGCCCAATTGAGGCTAGGTATCTTTTTTTTGAAAGAAACTCGGCCCAACAATTGAGCATAATATTCGCCTGGAGTTTCTCCATAGAATGTCTGTTTGCTCATCAAAGTTTAACGAGTTTGTGTAACAAATTGGCGTTCACCCTTTCGGGCGTGAATATAGATTTTCCATACAAAGTGGCGGAGTTATTATTTCGCATGGTATCGACGCGCGGTGCGAATAATACGCGAGGCAACTTTCATCGCGGGTATTGTGTCCGTGATGCTTGCCGATTTTTTGTCGCGGTGTGAATGCGTTCATTTGGGGGGCGAAAGTGACAAAATGGCCAACAGAGTATCAGTCACCGCGGACACCGTGTTCGGTGTTCAGCGGGCATGAAATGCGAGCTCATATTTTCGAGTGCTAATGTTCGGACATTATTAGGATGGTGATTATATCATTATCGCCGCTGCTGCAGCGCTTAATGTATGCGGCCAGAAAGTGAGAGTTGTGTTCGCTCTAAGTCTGACAAATGGTTGACTGTTTTTTTTTTTTTTCTTAATTTTTTGGGAAATGTTTAACAGAAGTTGACTGGATGTCTTTGGACGGACATCAATCTAAATTACAATGGCGATTAATTGGTCGGTTATTATTGTTCAGGTGAGGAGAGCAATTAATTGAAATGTCCATCGTTAAGTGGTGTAGGTAGGTTATTAGCATTCCGGCAGGTGTATTATGTCGGCGCGTGATTGCAGGCAATGTGCCAGTGATTAATGGCCGTTATCGATTGATGCGGGATTTAACGGCTTTTTTACTTCAATTTGTACGGTAATAAACAGTATTTTAGATGCGTGAGAAATACGAAAGTTTCGCAACAAAAATGCGGTGGAAAGAAGTCTGTGCGACGATGGTAAGGGAGCACTTAACGAAAGTTTGCGGATCTCACACTTCACACATCAATCCAAACGGAGTCGTCGCGGGAAAGTTTGAGTCATTGAACTCGATGGTAAAACTATTCAAGGGTCAAAGTTGTTTTTGTTCAAACAAGTTCCCAACAGACATTAACTTACATTTTTGGTTTGCATTGCAACAGCGACCTTCTACACTTTGAGCTGCGGTCTTACAGTCATACGACAGACACAAAATATATGCAATATGATGGCTTTTCGGTTTTTTTTTTCAAAAATTCATAGCTCTTCGCTAAAGAGGAAAATTGGGCGTGGCACCCCCATGCAACAAAGGTTAGTCTTGATATGGGGGGAATTTTAAAAAGGGGCATACCTATTGCAAACGCTATTTGTCGAGAGTAACTAGAGCTGAAATTGTAAAATCTGGAGCATTGATGTTTTTTGTACGTAAAAAGCGGAAAATGCAAAATGTTTGCAGGACTTAAGGCAGTGGTTCTTTTTGAATTCTTTAAATAAACTAATTTAATTTAATAAAGTTATACCTAACAATTTCCTTTACGTCTCTATTTTTATTATTTTCCATAAATAACCTACTAATTTATTGTTTTGCCTTCCTATTTGTAAATATAACATCCTTTTATCACTAATTTTATATAGGTACGTAACGAACCTTTAAAAATAAAAAATAAAAACTAAATAAAATAAATACAGCATTTGAACACTTTTCTTTTAATTTTTCAAAATATTATGTAGGGGAAATCTTACGTCGGTAGGGAATTTTTGGACCCGTGGAAGGTATTTTTTTTTATGTACCACCACTGACTTAAGGTAAATAAAGTGCACGACTGGGTCGAACGAAACTTTCTCGTTCATCAAAAGTTTGCTTGGTTGTTTTCTTATTTTATTAGGTAGGTATAAACAAAAAAAACGGCCCCGGACTGTAAGCCCCCAAACTGCAAATCCGAAATTTGAACGAAATCCGGGTAGCAGTTTAGCCTGTAGGCCTCGGGGCATGAGAACAGACAGAGAGACAGTCAGACAGAGAGACAGTCAGACAGACAGACGGACAGGTGGACAGAATTTTGCCACCCACTTTTTTAAGTTCCTCTATCAATGTCAGAATTGATTAACATCTCGAGTTCGAAATTCTGTACGAATGCAATATCTTTCTCTTACTACGTAATGGAGAAAGTTAAAAATATAAGTTATGTCCTTTTTTAGGTGATATTTACACATGAACATATTATACCAAAAAAGTACCTGTGCATAAAGTCATAGCCTAAAAAATGAAATAGGTAAACGAATATAATTACAGTTGGGTAATTTAACACGTACGTATCTGTTAATGTTTTGACTCAAGCTGATCTTCAGGACATCTCAAAAGGGATAACTGTTAGAGTCAGAGATGAATTTACTTAAAACATTCCTTTTTTTAATCCATAAAGCCGTTGTTGAGCTGAGGCTGGCATAGTCATCTTTTAACGACCGATTTCAAAGTCTTTTGTGCCACAAAGACCTTAAGTGCTCAACTTCTATGAGGGTTAAGGCAATTATTTAAAAGCATGTAACGATTACAATCCCTTCAGTGCTCTTGCAATAAAATGTAAAAATTAAAGAAAAGCGACACCTATCGGATTTTATTTCAACTATACTCCTTAAACACTGTCGGAAGCGGAACTATTAAATATTTAGCCACATAAGGCCACACACACTCTGCCTTTCATTTGTAAAGTGGATTGGAAAAAAAGCTCTTGCTTTAGACATATAGCGTTCCGTATCATAGAAAGTGATAGACATAGCTGGATGTGATTTTAAAACAGATATTGAAAAACAAGTGTAAGAGTTACGCTTCAAGCTGGTAGCTGTTTGTTTTTTACTTAGGCACAGGTAGGTTTAGCTAGCAGCAAAAACGTTTACGTAAAAAAGTTCGTTTTCATTTTTACCTCACTTAAGTTGAAAGCTTTAAGGCATGCTTCAACTGTTTAATCGTGACTTATGCCTCAGGCAGAGAATTTATTAAAAAATATTTGCCAATCACATAATTGCATGTTTATTCTGATCGCAATATTATGTATAGTGGTAGAAAAAGGAAACCTTGTTCCCAGCTTTGTTGGTTGCTTTGAAGTGGTCCTCGGCGAAGTACACTTGTGGACCAAGACATGTCCATTAGAAAGATCAGGTGGGTTACGCTGTAGATTGCTTACATTGCTTTTCTTTATGAAGATGTTGATTATCGACGTTCGTACGGACATCGCTTACAATGGTTTGATCGCGTCAAAAAAACGCACCAAAAAAAGCGCGGGTCACGCTGTAGATTGCTTCTATTGCTTTTCTTTATGAAGACGTTGATTATCGACGTTCGTTCGGACATCGCTTACAATGGTTTGATCGCGTCAAAAAAAAGCGTCAAAAAATGCACCAAAAAACTCACTAAAAAACGCACCAAAAACGCTTCAAAAAAACGCACCAAAAAAAGCGCCAAAAAACGCGTCAAAAACGCTTCAGAAAACGCGTCAAAAAAACGCACCAAAAAACGCGTCAAAAAAACGAACCAAAAACGCGCTATAAAATACGTCAAAAAACGCGCAAAAAACCCACCACAAAACTCGTCAAAAAACCCACCAAAAAACGCATCTAAAAAACGCACCAAAAAACGCGCCAAAAAACGCTTGAAGAAACGCGCCAAAAAACGCGCCAAAATAACGAACCAAAAAACGTTCCAAAAAACGCACCGAAAACGCGCCGAAAAACGCACCAAAAAACGCGCCAAAATAACGAACCAAAAAACGCTCCAAAAAACGCACCAAAAACGCGCCGAAAACCGCATCAAAATCACGAAACAAAAAACGCACCAAAAAACGCCTCAAAAAAAACGTCAGACAACGCGTCAAAATAAGCGTCCGAAAACGCGTCAAAAAACGCGTCAAAAAAACGCACCAAAAAACGCGTCTAAAAAACGCACTAAAAAACTCGTCAAAAAAACGGACCAAAAAACGCTTAAAGAAACGCACCAAGAAACGCACCAAAAAACGCGCCAAAATAACGAACCAAAAAACGCGCCAAAAAACGCACCAAAAAACGAACCAGAAAACGAGCCAAAGAACGCACCAAAAACGCTCAAAAACCGCACCAAAAAACGCGCCAAAAAGACGCACCAAAAAACGTTTCAAAAAAACGCACCAAAATCCGCGTCAAAAAAACGAGTAAAAAACGCACCATAAAACGCGTCAAAAAAACCCACCAAAAAACTGGCGAAAAAAACGCGTCAAAAAACGAGTCAAAAAAAGCAACTCCTGCGAAAAATGTTGTATATGTGAGCCCGTCGGACAATGTTACGTCCAACTAAGAAGCCATATTTGTTTTAAGCTGTTATTTATCAAGCCAGAGCCTGTAAAAGTCTAAAGTCTGTTATAATTGGTATCGGTGTAAACTGTAATGTTGGTTAGTTTCATACTTTTAATACCGGCTCATCCGGTGCATGCGATAAAACTCAAATAAGATAAATAAGATTTTGGAGCTAAGATCTCCATACCGACGTCAAACGGCTGAATTAGGAAGCTTTCTCAGGACAGTTTTACTCTAGGATACAATTAATACATTTAAAATTTCTTTGGTGCAAACAGTTTCTGTGCAAAAATTCGTAATTTAAGGTAATGTTTACTCCAATGTTTTTATTAGTATATGGGTTCGTCAAATATGACAGCAGATTTTAACTTTTAGTCATGCGGGTTTTTGGTCGCTTTACCTGCAGCCGATACATTCTTCTTTTGACAAAGCGTGAAGGTCTTCATAAATTTGAGCAACAGAAACACCTACGCTGCTTATCCACACTCGTATTTCCTTCCTCTCGGTAAAAGAGATCCGCAATCTCTGTCGATCAATTTTCCCTAAACGCTCATCAAATTAAACATCAATAGCAATCACTCATAGATCGGCTTCCTCCTCGTTCTACAAATTACGGTGTCAATTGCCAGCTCATCATTTAATTTTCATTTTATTTTCCCCCATTAATTACTTTTGAATCTCAATCCAAAGTACCAAAACCATGTGCCATAAATAATCTTTTAACGCACAAAAGGCATCCATCATCTGCCCGCCATTGTGCGGGAGTGTACCAGCCAGCGACAAAGACCGCGTGCGCGCAACGACGAAAAAAGTGCAATCACAATGCGCAACTAAAGTGACGAGTACCATTTAGCCAGGAGAGCGAGAGAGGGTGAGAAAAGCGCCTGCTTTCTTTTTGGACTTGACTTCTATACAAACAAATAATAACTTCTTTCACTTTTCTGCTGATTGCCCATTGAAGCAGGTTATGTTGTCAATGAGACGATAACTACGACGACGGCTGCAAAAGGTCGCGTGGTGGTTCTCCAAGCAACCCGGACGACCCGACCGACGCACCGTTTGACCTCCTCCGCCTCCTCGGCCAAGTGCATTCGTAGGTTCCAATTCCCCCCTCGAAATAACCAACGACGACGTTTCGAGACACTCGTACTCTCACACAATGGGCAGTCGTTGAGTGGCCTGGAGAGTGCGTGTTCCTTGGATTGTATTGATGGTATTTCTACCTCAATGACCCTTAAAAGTGAAATTTTATGAAGGAACGCCAGTCTCCTTTGCGCTGTGTAATCTGTTCTCAGACATTTGTTTGTCATCGCTCCGCACCGTGCAGCATGGTAGTCATCATCTTCACAACTGCTGACAAAAAGCCCACCAGATAGAATTAAGGAAAGTAATTCAATTCAAGATGCGCGAGATTGTTTGGTCAATTTGGCTTTCTGCTTGTTAAGATCATCTTTATGGAGGCTCTTCCTCTTTTGTGCGGCGACTGTTTGTGTGTTTGAATTTCAATGATCGTAGGTTTTCTCTTTCAACGAAAATGGTCTTCGTGTGTTTACATGAGAAAGTGGTTACATTATGTATTTATGTGGTTGGTATTTAGGAAGGAAGTCTCTCGCATTTGATTGATCAATTTTCAAGTGGCAAACACCGCACATAACAATGCGATAATGATTCGACCGATTTGATATCGGTTTCTGTGTAGGGAATTGGGCCACACAGCGTTCTCACCGATGCGATTGTTTAAAATTGAATTATTATAATTAAATAGAACGTTTTGAAGGGAAGGGGGACACAGTTGGGTGGTCGACAGTTGGCATTTCCTGGTGGCTATATTTCTCACTGCTGAATTGCAAGTTATTCGAACTGCCTAAAGATAAAACTGTAGGTCCCTTTGGGTACTCGATTTTTACCGAGCGAAGACTTTCGCTGGATTTCGAAAAATTTCTAAGTTTTCCAAATTTTTTTAAGGTTTCCTAAATTTTTGACCAACTTGACTAAATTTTGCTCCAAGTTTCCGGTTCCAACTAAGATTGTGTGGCCATCTTCTGTTGGTCCCTTTGGGTATTCGATTTTTACCGAGCAAAGGCTTTCGCTGGATTTCGAAAAATTTCATAGATTTCCTAAATTTTTGACGAACTTGACTAAATTTTGCTTCAAGTTTCCGGTTCCAAATAAGATTGTTTGGACATCTTGTGTTGGACCCTTTGGGTACTCGATTTTTACCGAACGAAAACTTTCGCTGGATTGCGAAAAATTTCTTAGATTTCCTAAATTTTTGACGAACTTGACTAAATTTTGCTTCAAGTTTCCGGTTCCAACTAAGATTATGTGGACTTGTGTTGGTCCCTTTGGGTACTCGATTTTTACCGAGCGAAGACTTTCGCTGGATTTGGACAAATTTTCTAAGTTTTCCCAATTTTATACGGTTTCCTAAATTTTTGACCAACTTGACTAAATTTTGCTTCAAGTTTCCGGTTCCAAATAAGATTGTTTGGACATCTTGTGTTGGACCCTTTGGGTACTCGATTTTTACCGAACGAAGAATTTCGCTGGATTTTGAAAAATTTCTTAGATTTCCTAAATTTTTGACGAACTTGACCGAACGAAGAATTTCGCTGGATTTTGAAAAATTTCTTAGATTTCCTAAATTTTTGACGAACTTGACTAAATTTTGCTTCAAGTTTCCGGTTCCAACTAAGATTGTGTGGACATCTTCTGTTGGTCCCTTTGGGTATTCGATTTTTACCGAGCAAAGGCTTTCGCTGGATTTCGAAAAATTTCATAGATTTCCTAAATTTTTGATGAACTTGACTAAATTTTGCTTCAAGTTTCCGGTTCCAAATAAGATTGTTTGGACATCTTGTGTTGGACCCTTTGGGTACTCGATTTTTATCGAGCGAAGGCTTTCGCTGGATTTCGAAAAATTTCTAAGTTTTCCCAATTTTTTTAAGGTTAAATTTTTGACGAAATTTCGCATTTAGTTTGAGTTGAATACCAATTGAAATCGAGCCCCATCGTCTACAAAAATCACAAACCTTTTGCAAGTATTCTCGTCTCAATGACTTTGACAGGTTCACGTGCCCGATTATTAACCAACTTTGCCATTAGTATTTTCAAGAAGAACCCAATTGTACCCGCTGCACTGTGTTTTAAAGCATTTGCGACAGAATCGTCAAGTTCTAGGAGGAAACTAAGGATGGAGGTGAAGCTTCAGTCTTAACTAGTTTTTGACAATCCTTATTTTTAGAGCCGTTTTATTTAACTGCCGCACTGAATCCAGTAGGCAACTGCACAATTCAAAATCGACTCGTTCCCCAATAGTCTCGATTATTCAAGACCCGGAAAAATATTGTGAGAGCAAACAAAGTCGTATAAGAGCTTGCTAGAACGTTTACCATCTGCTTGCGCATGGAACCACATTTAAGTGCAATGCAACAAGAGCACCATTGCCAGGAAGTGATCAGAATAGAGTCCACTCATCTTAAAGGTTTTACCAGGGAACCAAGTATAATCAAAGATGACAACCGGCCACCACATGAAGTCAATCATAACACTTAAGAAAAGTACGAGTCGACATTATTTTTTATGTCAAGTTTTAAACACAAGAAATGCGCAATCGAATCAATAGAGAACGAGGTGGTACGAGGTTTATAAATTTTAGCAAGAGATAAGATGATCGAATCAAGCTTTCATGACCACAACCGAAGACTCAGCATATATTACTTAATAAACTGATTGTGCTATAGGTCCACATATAACCGGAGACTTTAGGACGTTGAACCATTATTTTGGGTGAGTTTTTATTTTTGAGAAGGGACCTACAATTTTGCGGCAAATACAAGCACTTAAATTAAAGAAAGCTACACTCTCTGATGTTTGCAAATCTCTGAAAAAGGCGTAATGTAATTTGTACTTTCCGAGGGTTGAACCTCTGACCACTCGCTCCAGCACACTTTAACCGCTGTGTCACTGCTCCCAATGTTAAAAAGACCTATTTAGATTTTTAAAGGACTACTTCTATAGTCTTTTAAAAGGCGAAAACGAATAAGCTGCCGCTCCCCGACAGTTTAAGCAATTTAATACTGACGATATTAGACAAGCATTCTGTCTGGAAGTAGCATCATGCTGGATGGTTGGCGGCAGTTAAGTTTTGTTTGTGAAAATGTCACCGACGAATATAGGCGATGTCCTCGTTATAGGCCGAAGGCTTACCTGTATGTCCCTCACATTATACGATGTGTCAAACGATTTTGAAGATAGCGATTGCACAAATCATTAGTTCAGCCAATTATTTGACAAATATTCAGGTTTTTTGAAAGCTGGTTTTCAAAACTATGGAACTATGGAATGAGTGATCCCAAGAATGTAGGGTAACATCCTATATAGCGTGGAACCTTCCATGGGCGGAGTAGAAGGTATTACGAAGAATTGTACAAACAACCAACATATTATTGAAAATTTCTTCGACTCTGCAATAAGGGGAGATAGTATCTAGGTATATAGAGGACGTTGTTGGATCTCGTTTCTTCTCTCTAAGCGTCAGATCTCTTGGGAAGGAAGGTATACTCTCTACACGTAAAGTTTTTCCCGTGCCTTGGTTCCTAGGATAAGCTTCATCAATGTCTGTTTAAAGGTTATCATCTTCCATATCTGAAGTAACCGCATATTAAGTGAGTTTCGCTTCTACCAGGGGCCCTACTCTGTATCTGATTCCGTAACTTCTCAGACGATTATCGTCGAAACGATAGACCTCCGCAAGTAGCAACTAAGTGCCAAAATTACGAGTTTGAGACCTTAATCCAATTTATTTTCCTCAAATGTAATTAAAGGTGACAATAGTGAAACGAATTCAGGCAGAATATAACTTCTAAGGGTACCAACTTAAAAACGTAACGAAAAGCAATTTCGAAAAGGATTGACTTTCGGAACGAAATAGAGAGTAGGGCCCCTGTTGTCCTTAAACCCCAAAGTGTGGTTCTGTTTCTCACTAGGTACATCGTCCATATTGGTGTACAATATGTTTAGTTCTTGGTGTCCTCATAAGTCCGTCAAGGCAAACAAAACCTTATATCTTCCGAGCAATGAGACAATGAGATCGGCAAGAGGCATTCAAGAAAACCTGTGCATAGAAACGGGTTGCATATCCTCTAGTCATCTTAGGTGCTTTTTCTGAAAAAAAACTTTTACGACCACATTATCATCCACCAACGTCTTAATTTCCCAATGAAGTCTACAAACGTTTATATAATTTTTACAATTTAATTTACAATTTAATTCTGACACATAACAATAGCCCAGGGGCGCTCTGCCTTGAAACCCAATATTACGCTTTCATCCAGCTTAGAAAGTGAACGCGCTTGATACTAATGTCATTAAAATAATAATCATTCATCTTATAGGAACTTCATTAATCTGTTTGCAGCGAATCCACTAATCAATTTCAGTCGTCTCGTTACTTTCCCCTTCACTCTATTAGCTCGTAATCCAATTAATACCATATAATGGTTTTTTAAATGCTATATGAAACGCGATAAAGGCCCAAAGCCCTTCTAGACCGCCAAACTGATTAATCTAAGTTACTTTCATTGAGGGAATTGATTAAAACGTCAAGCAGCCAGGTTGTAAGCTGTTACTTTCAATTCTTCGCTAATGGGAAAAACAAAAGAGTCCAAGTGCGAACTGTGGCTTACGTATCGTATTTCAGAAGTTAATGTTTGTTTGAATGGGCTGTCTTGGTACGGACTCCCGTATTTAAAAAAGGCGGTGTAAGAGTCAGAGATAGTTTAGTAACATTTTTGTATGCCAACTGCCAGTTTGTGGACATAAGTCATTTTTAGCCACTTTTCAGGAGCGCGGATTAATGGTTTGACTTCAGGTGTGCGAGAAGACGACTTGTGCGCTTTTTTCTGATCCTTAACACAGCAACCGTCACAGATATTTGATTGGAGAAAATATGACATATAGAACAGGGTACGGTGCATCGAATCGTAACATAAACTCAATTTTGACACAAGTCGACTTATGCTGTTCTTTATTTTTGCCACAGATATGTATACTAATACGGACTGTTTAAGTCGACATCACTTGTGCTTGTTTATTTGTAACAACTCGTTAAACTGTGTCAAATTGAAAATACCATAACCCCAAAAGCAGTGGATAGCCCCGGTTTCTGTCAAACCATCATCAAGATCGTACACACTCGTTAGAGTGACGGACAAGTGGGCCCTCACAACATGATCCCGTCATGTAATCAAACACATCACACAGTTTGACTAGCGCTGGTGTCGCTGCAACCACATCAAACATCGAACCCAGAAAGAGCTCCACGATGCCCCAAGAGAGCGGTCTGCTACCGCAGCAGAGAAATGTTTTCTTTTCGATATTTTTCCGGGATTTGTTGCTTTTTTTTTTTTAATCGACTTTCTACTACCTGCCATCGAGCTTAAGATACACTATTCCCATTCAGTCATTTGTTGCTCACTCTCTATTCCATTCTTCGCTGTCGTTGTCGTTGTCGGCTGCGGCTCAATACCAAGTTGGCTACTACAACGGTCGTGTCTGAAGGCAGCAGCAGTGGCACTCCGTGGTATGGAAAACAGAAGACATATCTTGTTGTTACAGTACTACAATTCACCAAGGTGATATAAGAAAAGCACGACGACCGTCGCCGACGTTCAGTGTTCAGCGAGACCATAGTAAACGTCTTCGAAAAGAATTTTTTTTTTTTTTCTTTATATTCGCTCCGGTGTTACGGAAGTCTTAACCGCTGCAGCGGGCGCTCATAACAACTCAGTTGGATTTCGATTGCGATTGCGGATGGACGGTTTTTTGGTAGATATTTTTGTTTTGTCGTAACAAACCCAACCGAACCGCACCATAACGATTTTTGTTCACCCAAAGAAAACGGAACCGATCATCAACTTACTTTCCTTGTGCGTCGTCACATCGCAACCTTTAAGAATTCTCTAAAGTGAAAGTTTATTTTGATTTGTTCGTCTCATATGGTTTTTTTATTGGTGAATTTCATTTGAATTTGAGAATTTATTGCAATACGCGTACATATACGTAGCGACTTGTCTGTCTGCGAGTGTTGATTACCCTACGCAGGCTGGGTGAAGAAAAGTAATTATTATCGAAACAGTTAATCGTGGAAAGGTGAAAAATCGCGAAACAATACAACACAAGGAGGGAAAAAGAAAATTGCACGCACAGTATACACCAGTGGCAGATACGGTCTATCTAACAATCTAGATACATAAGGAAGCTACGCATTCAGTAGCCATCTACCATCCGTGATAAAAAAAAAATCAATTCTGTGCGAGTGTGTTTGCCGCGTCTGAAATCATGTAAAACTAAACAAAAACAACTACAAGAAGTATCATTTGTTTCCATTTTCTAAAAGGCTCTCTCAAGACGTCTTTCATTAATCAAATAGAAAAAAAAAAAGAGAAAAACCAAATAGACTGAGCAACACAATCAAGTGTCTGTGCAGTATCTGTAGTGTCAAAGTCGCGCGAATGGTGATTATGTTATTTGTTAAGTTAAAAACCTTCCACAATAATAATACCAAGAGAAGAATGCCAGCCTCAGCATCAGCTGCAAAGTGGGTTAATTTAACGGCAATATGTGTCTTTCTAACAGTTGTGCTGCCATCGCCTGCAAATGGATTTACACCGATTGGCGGCGTTTTCCAAAACGGAGGTAGGTTGCTTGCAAAAAATGGTTTCAAAAAGGCGGAAAAAAAACCGTCATATCTCTCGTAGTTAATAGAAATTTTCTGTATTCTTCTTGATCGACGATTGGTTCCACCTTTATTCTGAACGGTTACCAAATAAAGCCTAAGAATCGCTGATAACTTTCTAATCAGGCCTCGAAAGCTGTCATTCAATTTGTTGTCGCGGCGTTCACCTCGAATTCGCAATCGCGGTCCTCTTTGTACCGGACGGGGATTAGGTGATTTATGTCAAGCTCCCAATTGCATTCTATAGATGGCCAGCAGAGTTTTCAGCGTAAAAAGTAAAATTATTGTCTCAATTCGAGCGGAATCGATGGAAGCAGATTTGCGGTTGAGATGGGGACGGGGAGTTTTCTGTTTTCACTCGGTATGGGGCGCCCTCCACTGCCACCGCCAGCGATGAATGAAAATTCACTTACCAATCCATTCATCCCACCAACTCTCGGTGAGCATCAGCGCCTCATTATGACTTGAATATTAGTTACGATTAACTAGACCGCAGTGGATTGTGTGTTGTGTGTCTATGATACTCTGTTGTGTTCAGAGGAGGGGGAGAGGATATATCTATTTTGTTGTTTGTAATGTGTGTCAGTAGTCAATGGAGAAAAGATTTATTATGTTTTTAGCTTCGTTTTGAGGTGATTTTAATGTTTTGCGGAAAAAGTGGACCGGCTGCCAGTAAATACACCCGAGTGGTGTTGGCATCAACATTTGCAAACTGTGTACTCGTATTGGAGAAATTTGAATCGGAATCGAGTCGGAAAATGGTTGCGCTTGAAAGGAAATGTTGATCGGGAGATGGTGTGAAGGTCGCTTGGTTTTATACCGCAGAAAAAAGTTGCTTACTTTTGTATATTTGCACTGAGAACTGTTTTTGAACATAAAAACAATAAAGAAAAAGTTGGTGAAACATAACCATAACGAACCCTTGGCTTAGCTTCTTTCATAAGCATTCGTTTGTGGGAGCTTCGATTTTGGGAACGAATGAGGTCTGAGCACAAAGCTACTAAATATGATGATGATATTGCCATTCAATTCAGTTTGAAGAGAGGATAGTCTGATTTTGACAGAAGGAGCGTACTTTCTTAATAGAGATCGAAACACAAGTTAGGGTGAAGCTCAAAGGTTATACAAAAGTATGACATTCAAGTGGAAAAATTGAGAACAATCACAAATCGGTTATTAGTCTTCGAAGAGCTTATCCTATATCTTTGTGTTCAACCTTGGGTTTTAAATGATCTTTCGTGGTCTTTTTGTTTCAGTTTCAGTTTCAGACATGTAGACGACATACAGACTTAGGTTTACCAAAATTTCAATTCCAAACAACAGTAAAAATAAACCAGCAAATAGTCAAATTAAATATGAGTCATTCCATAATTAAATTAGTTTACCGAAGCTTTGTAAAAATTCAGGAAGCACTTTAAAACTGTTGGCGACTTAAATTAACTGATTCACAAGCGAAAAACTTTATGCCTTAGGTTATACAGAGTCATTCATTTCGTGGTTTCAAATTGGTAGCACTGGCATTTGACACCTGTCAAACACAGCTGTCATTTGAAGTCCCATAATATTGGTTGAATGTTTGCCATTTACGATAATGGATCGCTTAAGAATCGAACAACGCGCTATAAAATTATTAAAATTTACTACAAAGTGATGATTCACCAAGCAACACAACACGACCATTTATGAGTTTATTGCGTGAGAATTTTCATGGTCGCGTAATTTCACGCTTTGGCGACGTCAATTGGCCACCAAGATCATTCGATTTGACACTGTTAGATTTTTTTCTGTGGGGCTACGCAAAAGGCCGTGTTTACGCGAATAATTCCGGAAGTCTAGACGCATTAAAAATCAATATTACTCAAGTTATGGCCGATAAACCGCCCGAAATGTACGAAAAAGTGGTTAAAAATTACCTCAAAAGAATCCTCTGCTGCGAATCTTCCCGAGGCGGCCTTTTCAATAATATTGTATTTCACACTTAATGGCAAAGTCCAACATTTATAATAAAATAAAATGTTCATCAGAAATGTCTCTGTGTGTGTTTTATTTAGCTTTACTTGCGATACATTTACGTTTTAAAGACAACTTCATGTAAATGTTGTCCGCGGCTCCGTTTCAAATGGTCCATTCGGAAGGTCCAATTTCAATTTTTGCAGTCGTTGCTCGTTTGTAAGTCTTTTCATGATTAAATGGCAGAGTATACTGAAAACTTTTCACTTTGACAGATGACGTTTGGACGCCATTACTAACCAGTGCTGCCAACCTGAAAAACTTAACTCTTAAAAAATCACCCTTCACAAAGAAAACCACTCAGATCGTTTTCATTCACACCATCAAATCCCAGGAACCCGACACAGCACTAGGTTAAGCTTTAAGCATCAATCTACCAGCTTGAAGTTAATCAATATAAGTAAGGTGATTTCCTTTCCTAGGATGACTTAAACAGCTTTCATAACTACATAGATATTAGTCCGGAAAATGCTGCAGTACCTAGCCTACAGTCGATGTGACTCCTTATACTTAGTTCGCCTAAGAAGAATCCTGTTTCTATGCTTATATCCCATGCCCTTGAGCCTTTTGTGGTCATAGACTGACCTTTCCATTTTTAGACAACACTTTTATTAATATTTTTAATATTCAAAAATTAAGCAAAAATTCGAAAAGTTACTTACCCACTTCGCATTTCCGATCATTCATAGTTTGACATCTATCTTTCTGAGCTGCTGACTAGAGTTGTCCTTGTTAAAAATATGTGTATGTGATATTTAAAAACAAAAATGTTGCATCCCTTCGCAATGCCATAAGTGGTTGCATTGCATGCCAAAATTTCGAAACTTACATCCGACCTTTTGAAGCTAAATTTTATTTACATTTTTTCAAAGATATTGGACTCTTTTCTGTAATGCAGTCGTTCAGCTCATCAATGAGTTTGACGAAAATCAACCGCTTCTACACATTTCTTCTCAAAATATCATATAGGCATTAACAGCTTCGACTATTTTTTATAAGACAAGGCCCAGGTGCATTCATCCAAAATAATGAGCTCCCATGATCTAAGTACTATAGGGTTTTCGTCTTCTCTTAAAGCTTTGCGAAACCAACGAGGTAAATTTGACCATTAATGCGACAAGGAAATTCGAGAGGCTAGCTCCCCGCAGGCGTCAGTTTTAAATGTTCCACTTATTTTAAAGTGACAGATTTTAGAGCTCATACAAATCATGCGGCCAACGAAGAGACTCTCTTAATTTTTTCGCGAAATTATCGAATTAAGATTTGACGAGATTTGTTCTTGGTTAGACTGCGCTGCAACAACCTTTTTGGCGCTCTAGAAATTTAAAAAATTATAATAATAATGGCGCACGCCTTACACAAATCCAAACAGAATACCGCTTTATGTTAGGAGGACGTTGTATCATGTTCAATTTTCCGCCAGCAGCCATGTAATATGTCTTCTTCGAATCTGAGATTAGTCCTATTTCAGCCACCGCGTTTTCCATTGCATTTTAAAACAGTTCGCAGTCTTCTCCTCTTGGTGGCTGCCTCCGGCCAATAGGTATTTTGTTAAGTATTGAACTAAAACAATATGATGTACTTTCCCATAATCGATTCTACCATAAAAACAATCGGAAAACACAAGTCGTCTGCTCAGTCAAGGTCGACAACAAGAATAACCCTCTAGGACCGGTGGTCAGCTTTACTAACGACACTCAAACTAACAGCGCATTTTGTCCGCCGTATCAGACATAATTATACATTTATAACCGTTTGTGGTGGATACCTCCACAAATCAAAAATTAATGACGCAGCAGGATGCATAAGCGTAGCACAATCTGCTGCAACAGCTTTGCTCTTTCCCATATCAATCGGCGGTACCTTAAATGTGAACAAATTTACCTCAGCATGTTCCCCTGCGTGTGACAAAAATTGACAGCAGCCAATAATCAGGTCAAATTGAAAAGAACGTGACCATTAATTTGTATTAACGTCTCTTCACAAACATAACTGTATTAGCACTCTGTGCGCTCACCAAACTCACACGCACACAGATGCACTGCAAGTTATCCCATGTTTAGCATTGATTAACACAATAAAGAAAAAAAGAAATAGGCTTGTTCCCGCTGTGTTTGGTTTACCGGCATCTGAAATGATTACCTCCAACTGGTGTAGCGCCCGGCAATTACATCTTCGATTGAACCAATTCTTAGGCTGTGCACCAAAATCCACGCCCCACTTTGCGATCGAAAAACTATTTACAAACAGGCTGGCTATCTGGAGCACACCAGTCGTCGTCAGCAGAAAGAAAATTACGCAAAATTTTCTTTTCCATATCTTGAGTTGAGTTAGACACCCAGTGTCGGGAGGTAGATGAAGATGTACCTATGAGCGAGATGCACTGCCCGCTTATATAATGGAAAAAGCACTTAAACGTAACGCAAAGCTTAAGTGCATTATGTCTGTAACAAGCGCACACAATCGGATGATAAATTCCAGTAACCAACTTATGAAATAGACTGCAAATGAACTTCACGTTCAATTAGGCACCCATGTGAGTCGGCGTGAGATATACTTGTGAATTGTTTCCCCATTTGGATATGCAAAAATTTGGACGCCTCCCATGCAACCAGAACCAACAACAAGTGAGGAACAGTGAGTGCTGCTGCTGTGCACTGGAAATAACTCTCTCGAGCTCGACTCGTCTCTTCTGAATTGAATGGACAATTTGGGTCACTGTTACGACGACGACGACGACGACTCAAACACCGTATAGCGCTGTGCTCACCGCAACTGATCTCGTTGGCAAATGGACAAAATAGTTTGACCAACAGCAGTACTTGTAGAATTGCTGCCATGGTATACTGGTTAACTGGCTAACTGGACGACAGGTCCGGAACGTACCACTTTTTCACTTGATTTGGCTCTGATTTTTCAGGTTTCCCAGTCCCCGATGTGTGGTAATGGTGATGGTGATACAAATGGAACCTACACCTTTATAAAGCACGGACGATATAATGTGACGAATGTGGAGGAAGAGTTGGCAAATTTTCACTGGTCGGTCGTGCTTCCTGGGGGGACGAAGACGCACTGTAAACATATTTGATTGAGAGGAGCCATTCACTCACACACCAGTTGCATACACAACCACAACGCGCTTCGGTAATCAGTTTCAGTATGTTTAATTAGTTTAATGTGTTAATAGATGTAGATTTCGAAGGAATTCAGAATTCAGGTCGAGCGCATTTGCCTTGGCAATAATAAATGTTTGTCTAAAAAATTTAAGGCAGGTGTTCTAATTGAGCGTCGATAAAAGAATTCGACGCGCTTTAGTGGAGTAGGCTAGCACTGGCAAGTGGAGTTGTTTATTTGATTAGTATAGGATAGGCGGCTTTGGCAAACAAATATGGAAATGTTGTCGATTTATGTAATTGATCTGTTTAATTTGTTAAGGTCTTCCTTAAGTTTGTCAGAAACAATTATACGAAAGGCTGCGCCTTATTGGCTTTAGTTGAGTAAAAATGCTTTTATTTATTAAAGTAATAAATAAGTCTAAGGCCCGTATGACACTACAGTTTTTTATCATTTTTATCATGTTGAAAATTCAGCGGTGTGTAAAAGAGACTGAAAGTGTACGAAAGGGGTAGCAATTGTTTGCAAAGCAACCACAAATTTTCAAACGAATTTGTCATCAAAAACTCTTGAAATGTCAAAAAAAGCAGAAAAATGTAATTTGAATACATTTTGAATGTGTCTAGATTACTGTGGCAACAAGGAAAAACAGCGCAAGTCATTTTTAGTAACTTTTCCGGAGCGAAGGTTAAAGGTTTGACTTTCAATGTGGGAATACGACTTATGTGTTTTTTCCTGACCCATAACACAGAAACCATAAGAGATATTTGAATGAAAAAAAATTGACATAGCACCCGATCGTAACATTAACTCAATTTTGACATAAGTCGACTTATGTTGTTTTTCCTTGTTGCCACAGTAACTTTTGGTGTGTACGCACTTACTCCTACCATTTAATTTTTCTCACTGCTCTAGTTTTATTTAAAAATCAGAAGAAAATCAAACAAAATGTAGTGTAATACGCGCATAGGGCCGGTTTGTTCAATTTTGGTTATCTTTGCTCATCGGTTATTCCAGCTGTTTATCATCGAATGTGTTTGTTCAGTAAAATACTAACCAGAGTTGGTTTGGTTAGTTAACCAGAGAAATCGATAACCAGCCGATTTTGCGCGGTTAATGAGATTTAACCAATGATTTTCTGGAATTTCGTGTGCAGAATTCATTGCACAGCAGGATAAGAATACACATGTTTATATGGATATAGGCACACGTAAATTTTGCACTCACTGCAACATATCTCTATTTTTAAATTTGCCCCAAAATTCAAGCGTACCACAACAAAAAAGAAAAGAAAGAAAAGGCATCATTGGCTTTTGACATTTGCTGATCGTTTTTGTGTTTGCTTTAGTTGTCAGCACATCAGCTGCTTAGTCGTTGAATGACAGATGAAATGCATGTCAAACAATTTTCTGCACATCTGTTTTACTTGCAGCACTGCATTCTGCGCTGCGTCAAGAAATTTCTGCAAATGTGTTTTGGGCATTAGGTACCTACTTTATCAATAGAAATAAGCGAACTCGTCTCATCTTTCTGATGATGTTGCTAAAGCTTGAATCGACAATAAGTAACCAAGCCTATGACAGAGGAGGTCCGCTGAGATTTAATTTTCGAAAAAAATAGTTTCCACTCATATTTTGACATATTTTGAAAATAAAAACTAACCAAAATAATAGCCAATTCCCAAGAGGTAACCCCTAAACCTAAGGTACAAACCAAGTCCGAAACTGCTTGACATTTATTTGGTGTTGGTGGGGCTTATCGTACACTTTTTGTCATGATTAAAAGAACTTGTTTTCTCAATATTTGTCAGTCATATTCTGCCAATACAATTGAGGTAAGAAGATTAACACTTTAAGGGTCGTTTGCTCATACGACTCTTAATGATTTAAGTTCTACTTAAATACTTATAGGCTACTTTTTTAGGGCATAGCTGTCAAATAAGAGTTTATGTGGCACTTAATTCGCTGTTAATTTGTAACAGCAAACGGCCCTAAAAGCAATACCTCTCGGATTTCATTCAAATCATTATCTGCTGCAAATAATATCCAAGGACCAAATCTTGACTTTTCAGCAAATTAAAGATAATAAATATTTTAAAAATTAATGAAAGCACTTATCCTCACTACGAGCATAGCTGTTCGTTTTGGTAGGACATCGTTCGCTTTATCTATACATATAACAAAACTGTAGCCGTTTTCATGTGTTTACGGTTGGCGTGAAAACTACTGCACAGATTTTGATGAAACTTTTTTTGATATGTCCCTTAAGTTCCCTAGAAGGACATAGGCTATTCCATTCATTGCCATGACTATTTTTCTGGGAGCGTTTTTGACCTAAATGTTTTTTTTTTCTGACTTTACTACCTTTTAATCGTTTTTACTCAAACAATTCGTAATCAATGCAAACAAAACAAAATACCAACAAGAGCCAACATTTCCGTTATTATTTTAAGCCATCAATCAGCTTTCTGTGTCACCTGGAAGCTAAACTACAACCCAAAATCTAACATGAAAAAACTAAATCTATTTTCTCAAATCGAAAATTATCAGCAACCGTTGTTCTTGGGCGCTCTTCTGCTTTGGGGTGGGTGGGTGGCTGGCACACATCGCACAAGCACATACATGTCAAGAACTGCGTAAAGTTTTCTCCGATTCAGTGAAAAGAAAGAGAAGTAAGCGAGGTGAGTGCGGGTGGACTCAACAGCGACAATGTTTTTCTGAGGAAATGCGCAGATGGCTGATGACGTGCGATGATGGGCGTATGGTGGTGTAAATATAAATTGAGTTTAAGGTTTTTGTTGTTGGCGGTTGTGATATTACCTACAGTAAAGAATTAAAGAGTTCAAGAAGTTAAATTGTATTACTTACGTTGTTGAATTTAAATTTCTTAAATTAGTGTTTAGGTGAATAGATTTGTTTGATTTATTGTTTGACAAGGTTTATCGCTTTGTTTTAATGTATTGAAACTTAACTGTTACTATTTCTTTAACTGAATTACACAGTTTCACGCCGCGTACGAAGTTGCGGGCACAGCTAGTATATAATAATTAAGCCTTCGAATGTTTGTGACCGGAAAATTCGAAAAGTATTCGATCGATTGCCTTGAAATTTTGACACAAGGTTGCATTTTAGTACACGTGTTTTAATAATAACACTCAGAAAAAAAATATTGTTAAACGCAGAATTTTGAGATTTTTAAAAGCAAAAAGTTTTTTTTTTTTTGATAATAAGTTTTCAAGAATGAAATATTCAGTGTTAGAAGAATACACTCTCCGTAACATTATTTTCTTACATCATTGCCAAGAAATTCGGTCTTAAATATTAAATTTAGATTTTTGGGTTTATTTTAACCACAGAAAATTGTTGGCACTGCAAAATCTTCTTCTGAGGAAACGTTCAGAAGAAACTTCCAGATCGGTATGCATTCTGCATTAATTGCGTAAGTTTTGTACAGTGAATATAAATGTAAAAAATATGAGTAACCCGACTACAGCGCCACCTAGGCGCAGTGGATTAGAGGTTAGTGTGTTGGACTACTAAGCGAGGTTGAATAATATAAAAAAAAATTCCATGTTAAAGTTTTTTTTTCCACAAAAATGAAAATCTCACACAAAACGAATGGTTGTGAGAAGCTAGGTCTAGGGTCCCTACGTACCTTTTACGCCAACTATATTTTTTTTTACAGCTCCACCTTTCATAGTCTAGCATTGAAATGAACCATCAGTTCAACAGAACAAGTCTATCTTGTCTGAAAATGACCTCAATCGGGCAAGTCGTTCAGAATTTACACGATCACAAACAGACACGCTAATGTAAATTAATAGAGGCCATTTTTAATCGTGTGTGCAGGCGAAAATACGTACCTAACTTTATGTTTAGTAAAATATATAGCCAACGAATCAAAGCCAATTATCACATTAATCCCTCGCCTTCATAAAAGTGTATTTTATCTTCTCAACCAACAAATAAACTAAGCCGGGAAGTCTCCTTGTCTTCACGAACTTGTGAAAAGGATTTGTAACTTTTAAATTGATATTTTTGACAAATGCAATCTCTAATACTAGCTTCCTCATTAGAGTTCGCTTCGTTGAACTTTTCTCCCGAATGGACAAAACGAAACAAAACTTTTCGCTCAACCAGACTCCATTATTATCTCCGAGCGGCTGAAGTAGAAACAAAACCCCTGAAGTAGTCAGCTTAGCACACTTATAATCTAAGCTAGTATAACTTTCGTTTTCTCTTTTGACAAGAAAGTTATCGCCTTCGATCCATTTTACGTAAAATACGTTCGCCCGAAAGCTGTTACAGATTATTCAATATACAAATTATCTAACCCCATGTATCACGGGACTACAGATATTTATTAGCTTTCTTCTGCCATTCCTGCTAGTCGTACACTACAACATGTCCAATAAAGATAAGATTTAACTAACCACATAAAATAGGTCCACAAAAGGCTCATTGGTGTAGGTCAACAGACTTTCCACCCACGTTTTACTCACTCGAATCACATTTCCATTTTTATCTCCACACCTTTCTCGCATTTTCCGAAGCAACACGCTGCATGGCTAAGTGCACTCGTATCTCATCTATGTCACTGAGAAACTGTGGTTTTGATGACATCTGAAATATTACCAATAAAAATCAAAAACAATCGATAATTTTCGTTCAACAAAATGAAATTTATTGTCACCACCTGAACTGCGTTCCCAATCGAGCAGGTGTGCAGAAATGTCGTTGTTTGGTTTTTATGTGCACCACCGTCTCATGCATTATTCATCCCATCGCACACAGAAATCTTGGAAGAATTTCAAATCGATGAAGGAAAAAGTTGTACAACCAGTGAAAGTTATACGACACAACAAAATAGCCCACAAAATTCGTGAGCAAAGAAACAGTCCCATACCACATCAGACATCCATCGAAATCGATGAAGACCGAAGACAAGAAGTGTTAAGTTACACAGCAAATTGTAAAGAACAATTTAACGACATGTTGGTATCGTTTTGTTAAAATCTACATATGAGGTATTCAGGGGCCAAAACATGCGGTCTAACGATACGTGAATCACCTTTAAGAGCGGCTAAATGTTCTCACAATTACTTTCTTAATTAGCACTGAACGGTCATTAGGCCAAGTTGTTGTTTTTGTATGGTTTCGGGGGTTAATGAGGTGAGTTTTCGAAATCGAGAAATTCGAATTTAATCGGACTGCGTTTGTAGTTATTTGTTTGTTTGCGTTAGTATACTTTATATCATATTCAGATGAAGACGGGATAAAAGGTCCCTCCAATAAAAATCGGAACAAAATTACCTTAGTGTCGAAAAACAAAGAGCTGGAAGACTTATCCAACCAACTGTGCTACTTAAAGTTCAAGTTGATAATTGTTTGTGCTCCATCTTTATTTTGACGCTTTTTGGTGTGTTATAAAATATTAAATCATTTAAAGAATGTGATTTATTATTATTTTGTGGTCCAATTGTTTCTTGTTTTTTTCTGGTTAATGTGTCAAAAATATTAATTTTTATCAGTATACAATTTGAACCCCAGCTTTACAAGTACAAGCACTCCAAGATATAAACACGGTAGAATTTAATTTGACATTTTTTATTTAGCTAACTTTTAAACGACTATAAAACATTTGTAACCATTTTATTTTATTTGGAAGTTGGTGTCTAAGTGTCACCATGACATGATTCCTTGTTTTTTTTTTTTTCAAATTTGACAGCTTGTCAACATCTCAATGGGGATGTTCAAGTATCTGGTTTAGTTAGTCTGACAGCTGTCTGACTAGATATACCTCGGTTTTGATTGGCTGAAATCGGTTATATGAGCAGCTGTTTCAGTTGACATTTATGGAGGGTTAGCCGACGAATCAAGCCAAGAAATTCGTGACTGAGTACTAAGTTGACAGTTCGCATATGTGGCGAAGTTCCCGATCAATCTGGTTTTTGCGTTCAGGTTACATTTCATTCAGACCAATCTGATCGACTTAAGATAACTAGATTCTTGAATGTGACCACTCTAGCGAAAATGACACATCGTTATATTTACGTTTGTTTGTTCACTTCAAAAATAAAATTATTTGTCAAACATAGTTCTATCGAGTTTAGCCATCTAGTTTTCAATGGTACGCGGCCATTGTATTGTGCTCATTTTTTATATTGTGACGTAAGTGCGTAGGGTATAAGAGTTAAACTAAAACACATTTCGCTGAAACGGTATTACAAGACAACGTCAAGTACGTGTCAAATGTATCTCTAGGTATATGCAAAAACATAAATATAAATATCTGAATTAATCCAGATTTAGAAAAAATCAAGCAATCAAGAAAATTTAAAACAGTCAAAATTCGTTCGCTTTTTTTTTAAACGGGCCATCATTGCTGAGTTTTTGTATGTATTTGGGAAAGGAAATACTGTTAAATGCATTAACGCGAATTTATCAGCAAATGAAAATGAAGCACAACATTCCTGGTATTTTTTATATATTGTTGGTAAATTATTTTTTTGCGGCAATGATTTATGGTTGCTTTTGGTAAAAGGAAAAATGAAAGGCATTATCTTTTTTAACAATTCATTCGAAAAGGGGAAATTTTAGATCTTAGTGTGGGAATTTTTGTATCAAAAAGGCTGGCAGCACTGCAAGTAAAAATTAAAATTGCAACTCACACTCCGACGCATCCTCTGATGCTACCGTATAATACATTCTGTATCTGTAAATTTTGAATTAACAAATGACAGTCAACGTCAATCCATAAAGTGTATAAAACAAAGTCTAATTTAGAAAACGCACCGTGTCAAGGTCGTACAATAAAACTGTTGTCCACCACTTAATACACTCTGTAAAAAAAGGTTATCTGCCTCCAATTAGTGAAAGTATTTTAAAAATATGCTCAGTCGTTACAACCGCGAATGTGACAAGCTGAATACACCATGGGACCCGTTCTCTTGTTAATGGTTCTTTTGAAACCAAAAGACGTCTTCAATTTGATATGTAATTCACAATCTTCTTCGAAGATCACATCGACTTAACACAATCTTTAAAACTTGAATCGCACTGTGATCCCCATTTCGACAGTAAACTAAATCCTAATTGATTGCACTCTGCTCTCAAAAGAGTAGGTCACTAAGTCCACGCAATTGTTCAATTTAAGACTCGCTTGTCAAAAGACAAATATCTTAACATTAATTTGACAAAAATCTAATGCCAATTCATACCACCTCTATTCGTTTACGATAATAGGATAACTGTTGCTAGTTGCTATCATCTTAAACCGGCTACAAAATGAATCCACCGCATGACAGACTAGGTGTGCTGTACGAGTATCAACTGAAACGGGGAAATGGCAGAAAACAAAAATCCATGCAAATTTGCGCAATGTTAAACAGCAAAAGGAAAATTGTTGTAGCACCATCGCATAGTACTTATCCAAGAAATGCGATGAAAAATTAACCAAAGTTTATATACGCGAGGTACATTTTATGCAAAACAGAATGTGACACACTTTCCTTTTGATGTCACGCCGTTTGAGAGATTACACTGACTGATAGCGAGGTAGCGTAAAAATTAATGTCTCGCTGAGCCTGGGCATTGCCTGCAGCTGGCGTTGATGGATGTCGATTAAAATGTTGATACCCTATACGGTTGTCATCTTCATTATTATGATCTGTGTGTGATAAGTGAAGATTTTTTTTTTCAATTTAACGCTTTAGCGAGTTTCCCTTTCCGGAAAGTCAATAGTGTGAAGTGTGTGATTCAAGCATTCGTACGTAGTACATAATTCACAGCTTTTTACTGAAACTGTAAGTGGAAAAACGGAATTACCTTGACAGCTTAAACGATTGTGTCCATTACCAGGTCAATTTGGGACCAGCCCTTGTCAGTTTTGTGCTGAGATTTTATTTGTAATTTACGGAGTCGAGTTATCCTATTCAGCTTGAGTCTAGCAAACTAACCCCTGAGCAGTTGCGCCTATGTGACCTACTTACGACTAAAACAAATTCAGTTTAAGTTAACTCGGAAATCTCTCTCTCTCCCTCTCAGCTTATTAAATTTCCTAAACAAAATTTTCGTGGCAAAATTCAGCCTAACCTATAAATGTCTGTATTTGTAAATTTCAGTATTTGTTTTTTTCTTAAGTTTATAAGTCTCCTCTCAAATCAAATACGTTCCCACCTTAAAGCCCTCCAAACAGATTTGAAATGACAATTCGCAAAGACATCTAAAAATATTTAGAACACAAATTTCCAAAGTGATGACAGGGTACAATCATTATTTCAACTTAAGCTTAAACTTATAACTTCATAAGGATGGACCAAAATAAACGTCAGGCGGGTATAACAAATTAACTTACTCTAACTTTGTTCTAATTGGCACATTGCTCTGTTTTTCAACTCGCAAAATAATTTTTCGCCACATTAAATCGGCGCTAAATGTTGACAATCTATAAGCCATACTAGTAATCATTTTTAGTGCCTACGCTAAATTTTTCGAACTCACAATGGTGAAATTTTTCATACAAAATTTCGACCCACAAAATATTTAGTATGGAGGTTAAAAAGGATTATTAGTAAGGCACAATTACCGTTTTAATAATTTAGCGAGCATTTGTATGCGCTGCCGAGAGTAGGACAATCGTTAAAATACTAACACAAGCAAACTACTTGTAAATTGTACTAGAAAAAATGCGATCGATTATATTTTCGAAATTGAATTGGAAAAAAAAATTGACATCTTAGATAAGTATCATTAGATTTGACATTATATAACATTAAGCAGGGTACAATCTTCAAGCTAAAAGAAGGCCTCCAAAGAAAAATGAAAAATGAAAGATAAAATTTATCAAAGCTGAATTAAATTTTGTACAAGAAGTCTCCACAAAATTTAAGCTGGCGAATAATTGCAAAATACATTTTCCGTAGCTTAATTTTGACAGTTCAAGAGAAAAATCGGTGTCCACGTCCCAACTTCAAATGAAAAAGGAGATATATTAGCATCTTTTAAATAGTGCAGAACATTTATTGTAGAATGGTCTTAAAAAGCAAACAAACTTTCCCGATAAGTACCCACTACCCACTTATTAATGTTTTTTTTTAGAAAAGGGAGTAGGTAGTTCATCGAAGAATTTTTCATATTTACTTAAGCCCGTATGACACTACATTTTTTTGCATTTTTCAGACTTTAAAAATTGAACTAGAGCAGAACGAAAAATTAGAACGAAAATTCCCGATAGGAGTGAGTGCGTACACACCAACTGTATAAATGTAGAAACGTCAAAAAAATGCATAAAAAATGAATTCAAATTACATTTTTCAGCTGCTGGCAGCTTATTCTGACATTCCACGATTATTTGAAAATAAATTCCTTTGAAAATTTGTGGTTACTTTGCAAACAATTGATACCCCTTTCAGTCTCTTTTACACACCGCTGTCTTTTCAACATGAAAAAAATGAGGAAAAAATGTAGTGTCATACGGGCTTGGATTCAGAACGATATTAAATCACTTTTCATCTGAACGCTGAACTGTCAAAACAATTTAAAACGTCAAAACGTGGGTTAATATAAGAGGGTAATGAAGACAAACGTTTTAACATCGTACTATGATTAAGAGAAGGTAATAGAATCGTAAAAAATCGGTACACATTTCTAAAAGTTGAATGCCATCAAAGTAAATAAATTAAAGTAACCATTGAAAAAAAAACAACAGTCCTAACTGATTTAAATGGATTGTAATAAATGAGTAAGGAATTTGAACTCACATCAGATCTGTTTCCGGTTATAATCGAAAAGAAGAATGACTTGTAAGTAAAGGTGCCTAGTTCTAAAATCATCTCTAAAATAAACCGATTACTATTATTAAGTGCTGCCACTTATACAAATTGTATTAAGTAGTACCTATTCACATCTTGTTCTTGCAATATTGAATAATTTACTTAAAATATTGGTCACGTGCATCGCTAGGATTTACTGTTTGCGAAGCAGACCCTTGAAAAACAAGACTTTGAAGCTCTTTACGCGCTGTCGAAAAAAATCCTTGTTCGGGGGGCGTTTGCTGATACTACTATTTGGAAGAACCTCACGCAAATATACTAAAATCATTCGGTGGTATACCTAATTGTCTTAAAAATATATTCACTTCAGACGTTTGGCTAAGCACTTAAAAAAAAATATGAACCCCAAGAAAAATAGTAGGTACGGGACCTTTCCATATCTTTCAAAGTCCGCTACTGAACTGTAGTTCAGTTTAAACCTTGTTTAAAACGCTACTATACTCAGTGTAGTTTTAAAAGATAGGCCTTAAATGTTTTTAAAACCAGCACAGTTTTCTGTGGCTCAATGGTTAATGTGTCGTGCTACTTGGCGAGGGTTTCTCAGTTCGGTCCGCGGAAAAAGATAAATTATTGACCTGAATCAGCTTTTCAAATCAATTTTTTAGTCCGCCCAAATAACAAAAGCTAAGCCTTGGGTTACGGAAATTAAATTATCTTTTAAAAAAATATTGGACCCACAAAAACCTATGGGAGCTTGAAGTTTGAGTGCAACAACAATTTAGAATGGGACCTAAATAGGGAAGTTTTCCAACTCTGAACAAGAGTTCTTCAAAATCGGTTCAGCGGTTTGTGGTTTTATAATCTTCCATTCGTATAAAGGAAGCTCATTCTCAATTCATTCGCCTTGATATATAATGCATCTCTAGACAATTATATCTTCGACCGAAATGGAAGCAGTTTCAATTAAAAAAAAAATGTAAACGATACCAGACCTTTCATCGCCCATCATCAACAATTTGTAGGTATAACCAAAATGTTGTTACAATTGTGTCCATACTTCGGTTCAGCAACCTCAACGCAACGCGTTTGGGCGAAATATATGTCAAACCCATCACGAGCAAGAGCGACTCCTCAAACAGGTCCGAAATTCCTCACGCTTTTCAACACACTATACATTTCCACTTAAACCAGTTCGACTTCTGCTTCTGCGAAAAAGCATTACCGCGCAGCCAGGTACCACTTACCACCTCTACCTTGTTTGTGAGTTACCGAAAAAAGTGAATCATTTCAGCAGGCACCTATATTGTTGCTGTTCTCCCTTTTCCACAACTGACCTAGAATTCCCGAAAACAACTAAATAAAGCCAAAGCTGATCTATTAATTAGCAGGACCATCACCGTTTCAGTACAGATACGGACGGATTCAGTAGAGCACTCAAATCAATTAGCTGCACCGTGAGAGAACCCGCACTCCGTTATGTAAATATCCAGGTGTGGTGCGAGTATGAGTATCTATATCTGGAAACATAATTACCGCTATGTGCGGCAGAGAAATTTGACAGATCGATCATTACCGCGCGTTTATCAATTAAAATATGTGCCAAAAGAAATCGAAAAAGGAAAAAAATCCCAAAAGTTCTTCAATTGTATCTGGGTACGTGTTTACACGTCCCAGTGGATTGTCTCGAGAGTGAGACAGACTTTCGATCATTAAAAGTAAGATTTCGGATGCCAGATTCCAGAAATATCATTCACTTTTTCCAAATTCCGCTTCCGCGCGGAAATGATACGGCCTGCTCGTTCAACCTGCTGGCGAGGTTTTCCATCCGTGAAAACGTATCTCTGTCTGGCGTTGTGCGGCGCGCGAGGTGAAATGGTGTGTTGCATTGGAATTCTCGTTATTTACATATACGACAAACTGAAGCAGGGCTAACTTTCACGTTCTCATGCCACGAAAGTGATAATCGAAAACCCGAGCTGCGAGCCAGCAGCATACTAATAGATCAACCGGCCGACAGTCACAGAACACCAAAAGGGAAGCAGAGGAACTACACCAGGCCATAAAAATGAAGATCAACCTGAACACAACGTTGTGGTCCGATTTGTTTACGAATGCTAATTGATTCTGCACTTGCCACCATTCTTCGGTTTTTAGTCTGTTTCTGTATATCTCGATCTCGAGAGCTCGATAGAACGATCATGTTCATCATAGTCATCGGTTCTTGTGAAGTATCTTGTTTGCTCACTGTCAATAAGTCAGTAGGTCACACACATGAAGATACACTCACATGCGCTGCACCATGTGTAGCGCGTCAAACGAAAGAAAAGTGTGACACAGACGGACTTGGCTAAGTTGGATGACTGGTTGTACCGCCGCCGCGGCAGTTCGTTCGAATGGTTGCTCAGCTTCGACTCGCTTGACCCAATGGGACAGAAGACAGAACGCAGCACGCAGGCCGCAGTGTATCTGTATACAAAACTGTGTTCTGGATCTGTGTAGTGTGAGAGGGTGGAGGGGGAAATCATTTTCATTTAGTAATGTTGGAAATTATTTTCTCTTCGCACAAAGTTGAAGAGCCTTCGGCTGCGCAATGGTAGAGTACGTGTACGTGTACGTGGTATGTAAAAATTAAATTTCACTGACATTGATTGCGTTTAGTCGTCTAACGATTGTCGTTTTCTTTGTTTTCTTCTTGTGTTTTTGTATTTCTTTTAAAAACTAATTTTTTCGTTGTCATCAACATAATTGATTAAGACCGCTGCCGGAACATTATGTTAATGGCGGGTAATGGGATTTACGACAATTTTTTTTTTTATGATTGAGTTATTTGTAAGCGATAGCGGTGGGTGTGAGAGGTAAGTGCATTCGCATGATTGTCGGGTATAGTTCTTTTCACTTTTTTGGCAGATCCAAGCGATTTTGATACTTATTTGGTATTATGCACAAACTTTGGCGTATTTGCTCGACTTGTGTGGTTTATTTAGCTTAAAATTCACCAACTTTGTCACACAAAACGCTCTAAATGGGATTAACTGACTTTGATGGGATTCGCAATATGGAGACACTGAGAGGAGCAGAGCTTGATTGTGAAGAATAAAATAGTAGGTCGCTACATTCATCTACTAAATGATGGTGTAGTTAAATACCTATGGTCATGTACTTCCAATTTTGTGGCCCTGTGTACCTATATTCGTCATTCATTTACATCACTCAAAAAGGTATCTGTCAATAAGTCAAACAGAAAACTGAATTCATTGTGTTTGACATAAGTAAGTTAGACGTTTGCTAGCTATCTACGAAATTTGTTGTACAACCCTGGAGGATGTTTTGAATGTGATATGTTACTAACCCAATGATCCCAGATTGAGGGGAAAAGTGACAATTTTTGCGCTTCTTTAATGAAAATGAGGAAAACGAGAGACAAGCTTAACAAAAGGGGAACAATTCGAAAATCTCTGTGGAACTTAAATTGCTTAAAAGTAAAATTAAAACCCATTTCATTAGACACAAATGTCAAAGTTTACTCAGAATTAAAAAGTACAGAAATAAATATGAAAGAAAGCAGCCCATCCAACGTCTAAGTTCGAATTCTTGTGTATCCGAATGGTATTTTGATATTATGCCTGTTTTTTGAGCTTCGTTCTCAGCAAAGCAAAGTAAAGTAAGATTTTCGGCAAAAAACACGCCTAATATTCGAGCAATAGATCTATTTAGTGAAGAAATTAACGGAAATAAAACAGAACAAAATAGGAGGAGTTAGTGAAAACTGTCAGAAGGTAAAGCGCAGCTTGAACACCACAGATTGTATTACAACAATACCTAACACTGACTAAATGTTGTTCAATAAGAAAAATAACACAAATAGACTCTGCTGACAGATGATTACATTAATTTAATAAAAAAAAAAAGATTTTCTGCAAATGAGAACTAGCGAACAAAACTGAAACTCAATTTTAAGTGTTTTAAAAATTAAACAAAATGTGCAGCGAATGACAGATGGCCTTGACACTTTTCACGAATTTGATCCACCTAAGAAGTAGGTGTAGAAAATCGCTTGGGAGGCAGTATGAAACAGTACAGCTTTATAAAACACGTCGAATTAATTAGGTAAAGGGAAAGAATTTGTCTCCTTTTTTTGATGATCTTTTCCGTACAACTCAAATTAATTACACAGACATTTTAAGTTCAAATATTTGAGCCTATTCATAAAAGCAATATTGCGCAAAATGTGCTTAGCAAAGAATTCACAAATGCATGGTTTTTATTTATTTCGCAATTTTGAGCGCAATCGTGCAGATATAAGAATCGTACTGCATTTGCATAACCTGTCATTGCGCTGTTAATAATTTCATTTTTAATTTATTTTTGTTGAAAACGGGTGAAAATACTACTACAGGTAAGTAAATTAAAGAGGCCAATTCATTATTAAATTTATTTATTTATTTAAATGACAGAGATCGACGTAAATTCAATTTTTACGCAGTTCTTCGATCGTAAACATCTGATATGTGCTTTGCAATCGCATGCTTTGCTGGAAACTATCAACTTCAATTTGGGCAATGTTTTCTGCTTTGCAGTGTGTTTGCTGTCACAGCTCACATTTATGAATGGACCCTTTATCTTTAGAAACTTTGAAAACGTCTGCGTAAAACTAAACCTGTTTTGTTGAACATTTTGTAAAACCCGGCAAACTAGAAAGTTCAATGCACATTTTCAACACGTACTATAGAACTTAAATTATTTTTTCGTATTAATTTTTGTAAGTTAAGTAAATTATAATGAATATTGTATTAACTATACCACAGGAATGGATTAATCTAAACCTAAGAAAGTACGCTTGACACCTTTGAGACTTACACTATCTATCCCAAGTAGAAGTAGCTTGGGAGTATAGTTAATTTTACCATGCTTTTTGTAATTAACGCCACAAACTTTCTGCGAACTGCTACTAGAATAACGTTTAATTTTTCAAACAAAAGTCGAGACTTAGAACAAATTAAACCAGTTTATACTAATTTAATACGAATGTAACTTGAACTTCATTTTTCAAACAAAAGTCGAGACTTAAACTGCATTTACACCGTCACACATTCCTAACACGGAAGATTAAAGGGATGCATTGCCTAACACGCAAGAAAACCTGATACGTTTTTTGGTCGGCCATCTTGTTTCCGTGATAGGAATTATGGGAAAGCAATGCATGTTGATATTTTTATAGCGATGGCTTACGAAATTTCGGTTTCCTATAAAACAAAATGGCTTCCGGACATAATGAAAGGAGAATTAATTATTTATTTTGTGAATAAATTTATATTATTCACTCCGGGTGTAACTCAGGTTTAAGTTAATTTTACACCCGATCATTAATCCGCAATTTTTAAACCCGATAATTTAAACTTATGTCCATATTATCCACTGAAAAACACGCATTAAACCCGCTGGACTAAAAATGGATTTAAATGCTTATTTAAAACACTATAAACCATTTTTAATCCGTTTTAAACCCACGTAATGTCAAATTTCACAAATAACTGTCACTTGGAAATTGATTTCATTTGTTTGGGGCCCTGTTATATTATGTTATAGAATGCAGCCTCCAAAATGACTCTTTTTCAGCACGAAATATTTTCGAGAATATACCACATCGTAATCGTCGACGCAAGCCCGCTTGTGCAATCGATATATTCGACGACAAGGACGACGTTAATTTACCATCAGCTGCTGTTTCATCAGCTCTTCGACAAATTCGATTTCTGAAGACGAAGACATCAACATTAATTTCGTCCATTTCACGAATGAAGTCCTTCTTTTAGTTTCTTGACATTTTTTTTCCATTCTCGTTTTCTACTTTTCTTATTTCTTGCGAGCGAAGAAATGTAAATATTATGAAAATGAGTTTTAACCCGAGTTAAAGTACTTAAACCGGTCTCAGGATTGCGTTTAAATCCAATCGGATTAAACGCTGTGAAGTTTACAAAACTGGGTTTATGTTCGGGTTTAACGAGTGAATTTTATGGACTTGGGTTAAACTCACTTAAGCCCGGGTGTAACATTTAGCACGGATTAAAGGGATTGAATAATATGGCCGTTATTGACTGATTAATGAATTGGTTTAATTTACTGAAACTAATTAACACTCTCATTTCACATGTTTTGAATCAGAAATATAAATGTTTTGCAAGTGATTGCAGAAATGTTGTTCGCCGGAACTTGTGTTTGTGCTTTTCGCATCTATAATTGTGGGTAGAATATCCATGACACTTTAGGCGTCTGATTTGTGATCTCTCCGTCCAGTCTCCTACAAGAATGCGCGTGCGTGATGGTGTAAATGCGGCATTAGAAAAAATTATACCAGTTTATACCGCTTTAACACGAATATGACTGTGAACTGTTTTATTGGACATTTATCTACCAAACTTTGCTTTGGTTTACATTGTTGTTTTTGCAAATGAACTGGTAATCATTGCCAAGCACAGGAAAATAGCCTATCAATATAAATTGTTTGAGCTATTATTTTAAGTTTACCGCTGAAAAATATTGCAGTTGTTTTCACCAACATTTTGTGAATAAATTTAATCAAAAACCATTTCTCTTCGGCTATATACAGAGAGCTTTCCGCTCATAGAGTTCAAAGGCCATTTAGTTAAGCTTTGTGGTTAGGAGTGATTAGATTCAAAAAAAAACTATTCTTTGTTCGACTTCACCGACTAATCACTGAGGGAATGTGTTCCTCTGGGTTAAATGAGCCAACAAAAAAAGTTCTTAATCAATTTGTGCTGCTTCAGGGGGGTCAACATAATTTATTAACTTCGACCAGGATTGTCAAAAGATTGACTTTTCAGTCGTAAATTCGTGCCAGAAATATGAACAGAAACACAAGCAAATTTGTCCGATACGTAGTCCGCAAATCGAATAAAATGTGTTAACCAAAGTTGTCTCAAACCAACCAAAATCTGTTTCGAGTTAAATGCGAAAAAAATGTTTCTTTTCCCCAAAGTTAGCATTTAAAAATGTTCCTACCATGAACATCTCAATCGAGACGTTGTATTTGAACAATACGAACTTTGAAATGAAGAGAGCTCACCATCTCTATGGCGATCGCCACCAATTAGTCTCGTTTCCAAGATCACAATCAAAGCGTAATTCAGTGCGACTTTGATCACGATCTCTGGTCAACCAAATGGAGCCAAATAAAGATGACAATGAAAGTCTAGTATTATTCACCTCTTTTTTATTTATTCAAATATGTAACCGCACATTCTTCGCGTCGGGCAAAATACATTATCCCACATCTATCAAAGAGTGAATCTTGTACAGGCGCCGCAAAGGAAACGAAACTTGCGCTAGAAGTACCCTCAAGTGGGCTTAGATGAATATCTAAAAGAGGTGTTTGTACTTCTTGTAACCGCACAGTGTCGTTCGCCGCCCGAACATTTGTTGGAATTTTTGCCGTTGGCCGTTTTTTTTTTTCCTGTATACAGTTGAGGGAGTTGGCAGTTGGTTTTGTTGTATTTTCGCCGCGTGTTGTTCTTTTGCAAGTGAAAGTTACAATTATTGAGAATGAAGGTCTATGCTCATGCGGACTCCTATTTTTTCTCTTCTGAGAACTTTCAGTTTCTTTAACGCGGTTGTTATGCAAATCGTTGGTTTAAATAATTTGTTGGAGGAGAAGAAAACAAATCGGCAAAAAAATCAATTTCACAGATTTTGGGTCTGATTTGGTCATTTATTTTTTTTCTGACATAAATAATATTTGCCGAGTTATTAGTTTCAAATTGAGCACTTGTGCATGCGGAATCTGTGGCTTTGGTTGGAATTTTGCTCGACAGTCCGTAATATTGCGTTGAAGTGAAAGTAGTTCGCCTCTTCTTTTTTTTGGTAGGTGCTAGTCATTATGGCATATTTAGCAGAGGTGCACTTTTTTTATGGTAGCTGGGCGTGTGCTTGTGTGAGTTAGTTCATTTTGGGGAAATGAAAGTTTTTGATTTGCATAAAGTATGCAGAGTGTGCTGATACGAGGTTTGCATTTAAATGGTGGGGAAAAATGAAAGTGCACAAAAACGGACCAAGGGGCAGGAAGAATCGTCCTTTGGCTTGGTGATTTATAAAATGCATTATTTATGTTTTTAGTGATTTACGAGACTTTTTTGTAGGACAGAAATGTTTGCTCTGATAAGAAAAGTTAGGAACGAGTTTTGAAGTGAAGCGTCAGTCAGTCTATCGCTTTGTAGAGTCTTGTAAACATAGCCTACGGAAATTCACCTTTCTTTTGATGGAAAAGTCATAAAAATCGGTTCTGAAAAAATGCCGTAATCGGTTCGACACTAGGTTAGGTCTATTATTAGGCAGGGGGTAAGACCCTTAAAGCTTGAATGCTTCGCTAATATGTAGCCTGTCTGCATTTTGAAAAGATTTATGTATAAACTTTAAAACTAAGCTCAAGTTCCCTACAACATTTCAAATTACAGAAGTAAGTCGCGTTCGCTTTAGGATTTTCAAAATGTAGGAATATTTTCACTTAGTAGAGATGAGATGGCTGAAAGAATCTTAAAAAAAAAAAAATAATTGGCGCAACAAGTCCATATGGACCCAAGCCTAGCTTCTCACAACCATTCGTCTTGTGTGAGTTTTTATTTTTGGGACGAACGGAAGGGATCTACAATTTTATGCCGAATCCAAACGGCCAATTGAGAAGCTCTTTCATGACAGTTATACTCAGACGTTCGCGAGAGGTGGCGCAGTGAAAAAAACCTTAAGTTGGAATTTGGGTTTTTCTCGGGATTCGAACCTGGGACCCCTCGCTTAGTAGTCCAACACACTAACCACTAAGCCACTGCGCCGAAAGAAACTTAAACCCATCAAATTTCTGCCCGACATTCGATTAGTTCTTTTAACTTTAAACCACAAACCGGTCTTTTAAGACTTCTTTGCAAACTCATGACTATTTTAACGATGATTGCAGAGCAACTTTATAACTAACAAAATCCTCCATCCCCTTTCAGAAGGCCGTAAGCTCTTTGGAGGCTACCGGATAACACCGAAGCACTGTAGAGGCACAAAGACCCTGCCGCTGAGCGATCCACGCTCCAACGGTCCTACGATATGTATGTTCAATCATGAATGTGCTCAGCGAAACGGTGAGGTGGTGGGCGCGTGTATGGATGGTTTCCTTTTCGGCGCCTGCTGTCAAGTGCCACTGTCGAACGCCAACGAGAACACTCTCATCAAAGACGCACAGAATCCCTTCTACCAAACGTATGCCCACTCAACTGAGGCCTATGACTCGGCTCTATATGAAAGCAGTCAAAAGTACGAAAGCAATGAGTTCCAAGAGATCCAAAGCTCATCGATGAAATACCAAGAGCCGACCGCAACGGAGTCTTCATACGTGGGCGAGTTGGTGGGCCAAAATGTTCACACCAGACCAAACAAGACATCGACGAACAGCAACAACAAAAACAAAGTCTTCTATGTGAACAAGGGCTCAGTGATGGTGTCGTCGCCCTCGTCAGTGTCGTCGCACGACGACTTTGTCATGCTGTCGTCGAGTACCAGCCAGTCGCCTTTCAGTGATACCAACAAAGTAAGCTTCACAACCGAGTTGCCCATGAAAATTTCGACAGATTTGGTGGATAACGAGGGCTTGACGCAGCTACCGCCCATCTTGGCTGAGAGCGTTCCAGTTAAGAGGAACTATTCCAGCGGATCAATTGACTTGGATATGGGAGAGTTTACGCACAGCGACATTACCCACCCGGGTGCAGAGTCGGTGTTGATTGACAACGACTTGCAGTTCTCGACTGGATATGGTGGTCCACAGTCGGTGTACGTCCAGCCACCATCAGCGCAAGCGGACACCACTCCGCCTAAGAGAAAGCCTGTGCACGGTCCCAGTAAGAAGCCATCAAATGATCAGTACGTATTGATTCAGACCCTAGAAGCTTCAAAGAAACCTTCGCAAACGACGGGCACAACGTCTACGGGGATTTCGACTAACATGGACTCTATCGAGTCCATCATTCTCATGCTGAATGGAACAAAGCACGGACCTAGCTATGAGGTGACCAACACGAGTCCCTTGTACGGCCAACAGAAGCCAACGTACGAGCAGAGCCCAGGGTATGGCAGCACTGCCAGCCCCGGTGGGCACACGTACGTATCTGTGACGACTGTGCGGCCGATTGTAGCAGTGACTTCGGGCTCTGGCAGCTCTATTAGCAGTCATATATCGACGACAACACATCCGCCAAGCTATTACGCAGATTCTAGTACGAGACGGCCGACAACAACCTTCGTCCAGCCGAGTACCGAAGAGACCAGCAACAAGTACCACTCTGTGGAGATGTCCGACGAGACACCAAGCTTCGTCGAAATCGGCTCAACTCCCCCGAAGATTGTGTCGGATAAGGTTGACTCCGGTACACCAGTGGGTCCGTCTCTAGGCTCCTACAATATAATGACAGCGCAGGTTAATTATGGCAGCAACGTGGCCTCGCACAAGGATCCTTCTAACCCGGACTATGGCTACACAAGTCCGGCTCAGCCCACATCGGACTTCAATAAGATGCCAGCTGTTGGAGAGGCTTACCCTGTGATGGATGACGAAACTTCGGCCTACTTTGAATCAAGCATGCTGTCCGAGGAGGAAGCCTCAAACCAAAGCCATCAGACGGACGAGGTCTCCGACAAGAACGTCCCTGCCTACGCGCAAGTTTCAGACCAAGATCAGTCTCAATCAGCCGGCCAAACACCGCCTGGAGGCCACAAAAACCGACCCGTTGTGCAGATAATAACCCAGGACGAGGTTCAGTCGCAAAACAGTCCATCGCCACAAGAGAGTCAAGGGGGATACTATGACCAGAACCAGGGCAATAGGCCTCAGAATATGGATCAGTCCATTGCTCAGGACGATAACGTTGACCCGATTTATCATAAGGTCTCTCCGCCTCCAACCTCACAGCAAGGACTCAGTAAACCATCTTCCTCGCACCCAACTCCTACACAGGTTTATCAACAAATTACCAACAACAGGCCTTCGTCGCAGCCCTCAGTCCAAGACTACGATCAAGTCACAGAGAAGCGACCCTCGACGCCAGTCCCGATACGTCAAACAACTCCAAGCAAACATCCTTCCACACAGCCCCCGCTCCAGGACTATGAGCCGATTGTTCAAATCCGACCTTCCTCACAGAGGCCGCCTCAGGAATACGAACAAATAGCTCAAACCGGCTACATATCGCAGTCCACATCGCCACATGTCCACATAAGGCCGACGGCGCAGATCCTCACCACATCCTTCGCGGTGCAATCGCCCACCAATCAGCCCGGAGCCCAAACGACGCACATCATCCGGCCGACCAATCAAGTGGTCACCCATGCTTATGAAGTGGAAGACCACAGCTCGACGACGAGGCCCATGCAGGACTTCAACGGTGACGAGCAAGACGAATACGACCAAGATGGGCCAACTTCGCAGACAGTCACCCAGGGCAATGATGCAGCACAGTCCTCCGAGGCCGACAAGAACACCTACCACACTCCTGAGTCCCAGCTGATTGCTCAATTCACCAACCACATCCAGAACGGCTACTTGTCCAACTCACCAACGCCGCAAATCATAAGTCACGAAGCATACAACGAGGGCTACCTGCCCCGACCAACACCACAGAGCACTATAGTTCACGGCGGCCCTGTTGCGCAGGCGGTTAATCAAAACAACCAAATACAAGCTCAAGCGGGCTACTTTGCGCAGCCACCAAGCTTCGAGAAGATCCAAGCTCCGTCGAGACCGACAAAAGTTCCCAGCCGAATCACAACGTTGATAGTTAAGAAGCCGTTCAAAGCCAATCCCACCAAGCCCACAAAGGTATACGCGGATGAAACTCTGTCAACAGAGCACCCAACCATCTCTTCAACATCCAGGCCGGTGGTAGTTAGCACCACCTCTCGACCCAGCAAGCGGCCAACCAAAAGGGTCACCAAGCGTCCATCGACCCAGAAGAAGCCATCAACGAACAAAGTCCAAACCGCTCAACAGCCATCGGTACCGCCGCACAAGTTCAGTGGAGTGCCGCCAACCCAGGTAACCAAACGTGTGACCACGAAGCACCCGCCTAAGAAGCAGCCCCCATCGACCAGCTACGTGACAGGACCAACAACTGCGCGCCCCGAAACGGAAGCCACCTCGATTTACAACTCACCACCTTCTCCAATCGCTGACAAAGTTGACTCCCTTGCCAGTCCGACCCCAAGCCCCATCTACAACTCCATTTACCTAGCCAGCCCAACGGATGAAATCATCCTGCAAAACGCGCCCGCAGTCTCTAACCACAACACCTATAACAACAACAAGCCGCAGTTCGTCAAGATCCCCTCGGCAACAACGAAGCCCCCATCGCCAACGGTCATCATCACGCCCAAGCCCACTGCTGTCTACCTCATAACCAAGCCTTCATCGAATCGCCCAAGCACAACTCCCATCCCCAACTTCGCCGGAAGCAATTCCTACATCTACAGCCCGCTTATCACACGCCGCCCTGAGTACGCGTCCAGCACACAGGAATACATCAACATCCCTCAGGTGACGTCGAACGACTTCGACGATCCAGGCTACTCATCATTCAACACCCTGACCACACAGGTTCTCAGCAAAATTCCAACCGATGACAGGCCCTCCTTCCCAGGATACTACGGCCCGACACCGTCGTACCCAGCCTTCCAAGTGCCAAGCGATAAGTACGCTGACGTCAACGAAGCCGAAGAGGAGACCTACACCTCCCCGAATGACTTTGTGAACTTCCCGCCGGTCCGCAATCCCAACCTCAATATGTCGGCCACTTCCAGTTCGGTCACAAACGACATGGAATTATCCACCCCAGCGTTCGTGGAGGACACAATCTTGAAGGACAAAATGAACACGCTCGTGCACAAAATTGTCGAATCACTACAGGATAACTTTGAAGCGCTCGCCGATATGATCGATGACAACAACAACACTGCCGCGGGGTTTTCTGATACCACACCTCCTGCGACGACAATTGTGACGCGGAGGCCCTCCACAAGACCGCCAACCCGTAGGCCTGCAACCAGGCCAACTAGTTCCCTGCGACCTACCCGTGTGTCGACAAAAAAGCCTCCAACGAGAGTAAGTACCTCTGTTCCTAGCAGAAGACCTACAGTAACGACCAGGAGACCAGTCCCAGCAGTGACCACCCGCAGGCCGACTACAAAAAAGCCAGTAACAAGGAAACCCACGCGTAGAGCTACCACCACGACAACTACCGCCCCTCCAATCCAGGAAGACGAACTAATCGAGGAGGAAGAAGATGTGAACAACAACGAGATCGACGGCAACATTGGCGGCGATGGAGAGGCAGGCGGGCGAAAGTTTCGTAAGTGTCCACGTCAAGCTTGAAATGCCTAAGACTCACCATTTCTTTTCAGATTGTGGCGTCCGCCCGCACGTAAAGTCGGGACGAATTGTAGGCGGCAAGGGATCGACGTTCGGCGAGTTTCCATGGCAAGTGCTGGTCAGGGAGTCCACATGGCTGGGCCTCTTCACGAAGAACAAATGCGGCGGAGTGCTTATTTCGAATAAGTATGTCGTCACAGCGGCGCATTGTCAACCGGGGTAAGTGAGACGATGCTCTGGGGAGGTTGGACCTTAATTTAAATTTGTTTTTAGATTCCTTGCCTCACTGGTGGCGGTGATGGGTGAATTCGATATATCTGGAGATCTGGAGGCCAAGCGATCAGTCACCAAGAATGTAAAGCGTGTCATCGTCCATAGGCAGTACGATCCGGCGACTTTTGAAAACGATCTGGCTCTGCTGGAGTTGGAAAGCACGGTTAACTATGACACACATATCGGTAAGGATAGATTAACATTGATTACGAATGAAATAGCGAGGGAGGCGACGATGCTCCATCTGTAGTGCAACGATAGAACTTACGAAACAAGAGATTTTCAGTCGTCAAGGCGGGAGCACCTAAACGTCAGCTAATTTTTATGAATTTGAGCCTACCTACTCTGAACAGACCGTGTTCACAGTGTACTGTTTTTTTTTTTAGGAAACACGTTGCCACGTCGCAACGTCAAATAATACATGCAAAGCCACATTAATTAATTTTACATTGGTGCAAGCTAACCACCTATTACCTTTGGACGAGTGTCCTGTCGTAAAGACCATCGTTTTGTGGGTATTGAGTTTTGACAGCGGGATACGATATATCAAAAGCGACTCAATTCTTCTAGCTGTCATACGACACTGACAGATAACTTAATCTGGATTACGATTACTTTAAAAACTCATAAATCTATTTTCTCTATTTCAATTTTGAAATGAAGAAAAGTCTTCCTGTGACATTTCCGTACAAAACTCTGTCAAATATGAAGCTCTAGGAGAAAATATGTACTTTCGGAAGTTGGAGTTGTTGAATCCATCCACAGCTTAGACATCTTTATTAAAATATATCTGGTATTACGTGGCTTTAAATGATCACCTTACTTCACAAATGTACTAGATCAGTGACAGATCGCTAAAGCGCCCTCTATGTGCCAAATAACTTCGCTGGGCCTTGTAAAAATGTCAGAAAAACACACTTTGCTTTGGAAAATTCTTATAAAAGACCGCGTCAAAATATTTATGTCATCCCATTTGACAACTTGTTAATTTTTATTCATTCCCCACAGTGCCAATTTGCATGCCAACGGATACAGCTGACTTCACTGGTCGCATGGCTACGGTGACCGGCTGGGGCCGACTGAAGTACGGAGGTGGTGTGCCATCGGTTCTACAGGAAGTTCAGGTGGGTTTTTCTCTTTTTGGCCATCCAAATGAGTTCAATAAGATTAACTTTAACACGCCACGTCATAGGTACCAATAATCGAGAACAGTGTCTGCCAAGAAATGTTCCACACAGCTGGTCACAATAAGAAGATCCTGCAGTCGTTCTTATGCGCCGGTTATGCCAACGGCCAAAAGGATTCGTGTGAGGTAAGTCGAACACGATCAAATTAGCAGTCATCATCAAAATAACGTATTTAATTTTTTTTTTTTACAACAGGGTGACAGTGGCGGTCCACTTGTCTTGCAACGTCCCGATGGTCGCTACGAACTAGCCGGAACCGTGTCGCACGGCATCAAGTGTGCAGCTCCATACCTGCCGGGTGTCTATATGCGGACGACATTCTACAAACCCTGGCTGAGGAGTATTACAGGAGTCAAATAGATCATCGCCCACTTGGCCAAGAGTTCTAATTGTCGTCTAGCAACAACAAAAAAATTTGTGCTCTAGTTTGTAGTTTAGGTAAATCGTAGTTAATTTTGTAGAAATGAAAACAAAATATGTTTCTAAAAATATTAAAACAATGTTGTGCTCTCTTAGAGAAAAAAGGAAAATTAAAGCAAGTGCTTACCTGTCACCCATTAAATGGGAATACTTTGTATACAAAAATTCAATTCCATAAAAAAAAAACAGAAATTATTATTTAAATGTAGAAACTTTATGTGTATGAATGTAGTTTTTGGGAGAAATTTCCCTCGGTAGGGAAATTCTTTAGCGTGTGCCTGGGATGAAGTTGAATGCCAATTTTAAATTTAAATTGTTGATATTAGTGAAATATTTATTTATTTTTAATTTATTTATGAACAAATTATATTTATTTATTTAATTTATATGAGAAAAGTTGACAAAAGTCGCAAGTGGCCTTTTCTTCTTCTGGACTATTTTGTATACAGAATTGCAATTTTTTTTTATTGTGGTTAAGTTTACTTTAGTTATTAACCAACGAAATATGACAACAACAATGAATTAGAGGCGGAAATTATTTAGCAGAACTGTCGTAAATGTGGTCGAATGTTGTAATTTCTTGATTTTTGTGAATTTGACAAAATAAAGTTCTAAGATAAATTTTAAGAAAATATAAATTTGTGTTTCATTTTGTTGACTAAAGTTGAATTGACTTCTTTAATTTGTTGGAGATCATGTGCGGTAAGTTTCTCAGTAAAGAGTTTGAGGAGTTCTTGCGATAGCAAGTGACAGTTACATTTTGGATGATAAAGAATTATTTTTTTCCAGTAAAACGTTGTCGTTCTGTCTGTCTCAAAATGCAGGCATCTTTAGATTATGGAAAATTGAAGGCTTACTTTCTGTTCTTTTACATTCTCGTGTTGACCAAATGCAAGGCTTGACATGTAGGTAAGCGAGGTTTAGTAAGGTCAGATTTTTGAAAGTGTCACTTATGAAAAAATAAGCAATGAACAGTTCTTCTCACTAAATTCAGAATTCACAAAAGTTTTTCTGAAACCGTTCAATTGGCACAAATGAAACTCCACGAAACATATCACACATTGACGTAACTCCAACATACTCTCAAAATATAAACGGAAATACCTGGCCTCACTACTAATGTAAAGTGCTTACGATCGCAAAGTTCGATAAATTGATGCACAAAAAATCCCCAGCAACTTGGCCTACAAGCGTCAGGCCTATGTCCAAAACGTCAACAATAATTCACGAATTACAAAACGCCTGTTTTATTGAGCTTTGTTTTCAGTAAAAGCCAAGCAAAATCTTAACCACACAGTTAAAACTACACTCTCTTTGACACTTATCCGATATTCACTACACATGACGGCTGCAGTTCACGTTGACGGACGCGATCATTACTAGTAACCTGCTTTCAGGGCCATTCACTATGAAAACGATGAGTTTAACTAAAATTCAAAACACATAAAGGTCGAGTTGTTCTATTGACCATTTGCCTACTCCAACTTGATTTGTTTTACTTTGCTGAGATAGGTGTTCAATAAAACAGACCTATCGATGGATTTATTTCTTAAATCGCAACTTCGAACAAGCTAGAGTAGCTACCAGAGATGAATGAATAAAAGAGATGGATATCTTTCGTCCGTCTATCCCCCTAAAACCCATTTGTTTGCATTGCTGTTTTTGTAATTTCAACCCCCGTATGTGAATACGTGTGAGCTACAAAAAAGCATGTTGCTAATGGCCGGCCAACATTCCTTTTGCTTTTATGGGCATGTAGTTCAATTGTTTTGTGTTTGGTATTGAACTTGTTTGGTTTTTGTTAAGTTTTCGTTTAAAATAAAAAATAATAGTGAAATACACATTTCGGAATAGCGAATTCTTGCATTAAAGTCCAATTCATGAACTCACAAATACTAGAAAAGAAATGAGCATATTGTGTGTGACTTGATGAATTTCTAGGGAAACCAGTTTGTAGGCAGCCGCCTTTCCACTGGTTATATATCTCTGTATTCCATTATCTTTGGTACGTACATTCCATTCCATCTGTCAGTTAAAAACGTCGACCTCAATGCGCTCTACGAGAAAGTACAAATGATTTATAGCAGTACTACATTACTAAAGCGCCAAACAAACATTCATCCAAAAACAATTCATTCACTTTTGCAAATTTATTCTTTTCTTAAAAAAAAATCACATTTTTTTCTTCCGATAACACTATAGTCTGTTTTAATATAAAAAAGGAAAGGAAACAGAAAAAAAACTTAACATACCAACAGAACAAACAAAAAATGCAGCAGACGTAAGAATAAACTGAAATTACATTTATGCTACAACATAATTTACTTACACAAGACTAAAAGGTATAGAATCTCATTAGAGTTTATCATTTATATTTTGTATTTTATACGTATGTAATCACCACTTAGAATAACTTATCACTGGAAAAAAATTATTTAAAAAATACAATTGCATGCTTAAATTTGATGTTTTTGTTCATTCAAATATTTTTTTAATACGTATAATATATATAATATATAAGATTTACAGTTGCAATTATTGTGAATTTATAGGAAAATAGTAGGTGTGTCCAAAGTAAAACGCCAAACATTTTAATTTGTTTCTTTTCATCGTAATTTTGTTTAACATAATTTTTTTTTGTTTATAGTAACATTAACAATATACATATATCTTGAATATATATTTTTGTTTGTTATCCTCTAAAATTTATTAGGATTCCTGCTTTGTTTTTATCGTATATAATATAATTTACATTTATAAATAATGACACTTCGTTTAGTTTATTTACAAATTTATAGGATCTTAGTGTTGCTTCGTATATACTTGTAATCATATTTTTTAATAACTTTAAAGCGAAAGTTGAAAATGTACATAGTTTGGGCCGTGGTATTTGGAAGCCGGTTTGATTGTTTCATTTGTTGGTTTAATGGAAATTGTTTAAATGTGTGCTCACAAGCAATTCTAGTGCTAAATATTTCGGCTTCTTCAAGAAACTCCGATTTCCATCGTTGACAGCGTTGACACTGCCACATGAAATCGTAATACATGTGTTTGAACCCTTACAGCATGAGAACGAAAGATAATTTTAACAGGCATGGCTATGCCACCTTTTTATTGCTTTCATGACATTTGTAACTGTTTGAAGAGAGAAAAAGTCCAAAAGAGGTTTGTTCGCTAACGAGTTTTACCCAAATTTAGTTAAACATCGTTTCCGGTACGCTAAAGTTAGACAGATGCGCCACGAAAAAACAGAAAGCAATCTATAAAAATGTATAGTTGGTTATAGTTCACAGGTTGCTGTCAAATTTTTCCAATGCCACATTTGCACTGAAATCAAAATGCATGCAACAAAGGAAAGACGTACAGATTTCGTTTTTTTTTTTAAAGGAAAGCATGCATTCAAAAACTTTCAAATATTGGATAAATGTTCAAGTATAATTCGTGGTTCAGGCGTTCCCGTTCTTTTTGGTCTGAGAAGTCTGACCTACTAAAAATAACTATTAATTAAAGGATGCTGGCAAGATGACAAGAAGAAAATCTCCAAATACGTTTATACAGGAAGTATGTGTTAAAGGCATGCGTAGAAGAAGTCTTTTGCATCCTGGTAATGCATTATTTTATGCTGAAGTTAAATAAATCATATGGCCTGTAAAATTTGGAATAGAAAATGGTTGCTGTCGCACCATATTTTTTTTGTAAAATCAAACACTCCCGAAATTCTGTTAGGACACCAGTTTGAACGAAATATTTTCAAACTGTAGTGAAAATTTGGAGGAAATAATTTGTGTACCCAACCCACTTCTGGAAATATGTTGTTTATAGCGTCAAACCTTTTGATATAATTAATCATTTGATCCACTTACCAATTTGTATCAATATTTCGCATGTGTCCCTGGCTTAAGCCTACAAGTTATCACGCTTCACGAACACCATTATTTTTAGTATAGTTTTTCTGTTATTTTTTGTTTAAACAAATAATCTCTAAAATACCGAATATTGCTAATTTATTATAACTGCCATATTTGAAAAAGAAAAATAGGAAAAATTATAAGATTTTATTTTAAAATTTATTTGTATGCTTAATTTTTCTTAAATATTGCATATTGTGCAAGTCTTTGTAACTTTGTTTCACATGAACTTTTCTATCTATTTTATTTTATTTTATTGGAAGTTGTTTCGTTTGTCAGTTGCACGCGGTTTATTTTATGGTTAAATCTATAAATGAATGTCTTACTTTGTAGTTAGTTACATGTTGGATAGGTTAGGTGGGAGAGGATAAACACACAATACAAATACGATGGCACTATTAACAGACTCGCATACGCTGAAGACAACGATAAATATAGGTAATTTGACTTTTTGTTCTCACTTAAAGAAGAGGTCGAGTTGTTGAGTTGTTTTGGTTACACCTTACACAACAGCTTAAAAGAATGAATAAACTCTTTATTGTTGCTTGAATTTGTTATAGTAAAAAGGAAATGCGATACAATTTTTGACATAAATTAAAATTAGATTTTGTTAAAAATACATGACTTAAGAGGGAGTAAACTTAGAAGAAACAGCAAAAGGAAATAAAATACCTGAGAATATTTCGATGAAAAAAAAAACGAGTTTTCAGTTCGAAAATAAAATTAACGACAATATCTATGAAAATCAAAGAAGTTACTTAACAAAAGTATTTGCGAAAAACAACAAGAAATCGGATGTCAGTCTTTTTTTTTTATTGGAAAAGTCTTACAAAAAACACAAATGCTTCTTCTGTTACGTGGTAGTTGTATATTTGTTTTTCTTTTAGTATTTAATGTAAGAATAACTACACGATATATTTATTAATAAAAAAAATAAAAAAAAACGTACGCAATTCAATTTTCGTTAAATAAGGAATCTATTGATTGATGGCAGTATGTTTGTTTTGTATTATATTTTTTTAGGTTAGGATACGGAGTGACATGATTGTTGTTTATACAGTCGACATTGAGAGAAAGCAGTTGCGCAGCAACACAATTTGTTGTATTTGAGGTTAGGTTATATGAGCAGAAAGAAACATTGAATGCAAGTGCTTCTAGTGTACTAAAAGCTTGTCTAGAGCGATAGGCAGCATTTTTGAAACAGTGGACAGTAAACAGATTAGTAGAAGGGCAACCAATGGATTTGAATAGCTTTAATCGCATTACAACCAAATTCATATCGACATCGACGTTAGACCTTAATCCTTAATTAAACCATCGCAGCTTTGCAAGCTCTGTGGGTATAGAATAGGATTATTGTGGTAATTGTGGCATTTAATTTGTATCCACCCTTGATAAAGCCGCTGTCGATTATTATAATACGACGAACAGCCAAATTTGTTTCTGCTGTCAAAGTTGGTGTTTAAGTTGCCGTGTGTTCGCGGTTAAATGTACAAACAGCCAAATCAGATGTTTAAGAATTGCCAATAATTTGTAGAATAAAATAAAATATTCTTATATCAAGAACGCCAAGACCTTGTGGACAAAAATGGTGTCCCCGGTCAGCCAAACGTTCCGCGCGCGTTATGACCAAAATCTGCCAAAGAGCCCATTTCAACCCATTTTGGGGTGCTACACAGATCTGCAGCAACTATTTATTTATTCCGAAAGATATGACATACAAATAAATCAATGGCCCAACGACAATAATGTAAATAATCGTTCGCAAACAGTTTAAGATAAATCAGGGAAAACTGAAAGCAATCATCAGGCGTTTTTCTTTTTTATCTCAGAGCTGAGCTCTGAACTGAGCTCGAGCATTATGAGCGCGCTCTGAGCCGAGTTCTGAGTTCTGATGTATTTATGAAACACACTTGAGCACGTATCTGACATTTTTAATAAATACATGTATAATTTGAAAATTTATTAATTTTTATTTATTAAATTGGTTAACATTCAGTTCCAGAACAACAAAGGTCGTCCGCCATTTCAATTATTTTGTTTATCCTGTGTTTTTTTTTCTGTCAAATGTGACTGTGAGTGTGTAATCAGCTTTTTACTCAGCCTGCTCAGTCAATTTATTCTGAGCTCATCGAGCGCGCTCTGATTATGCTCAGATCGAAAAAAGAAACACAAATCTGAGCTCTGATGTATCTGAGCTAAAAAAGAAACACGAACTTTTTGTATAACAGTTCAGGTTGTGCTCTGAACTAAAAAAGAAAAACGCCTATTGAGTTAAAGGAGTTGTTTAATTTTTGGTTTAGTGACATTGCACTTTCATGAAACTTGACACATGTTAGTTCCGAATATTTCCTTCCCTCGCAGACCCAACATCGAGCGTTCACTTTAAGTCTTTGACACGGAAATACATGACTGTATATTTGACGATAATCGTGGAAAACTTATGCAGTTCATATCACTCCGGCATGAAGTGGGTTTTGTTTGTTTTAAATTACAATCAACACCGCCATATCCGTCTTCCTCTTTTAAAATACACTACACTTCATAAAAGAAAATTAAAATAATCGTAATAATCACCCTGTATAACCCGAGTGTAAACTCTGCAATGTATCGCTTTTCCCTAGAGAAAACAATAAAAATAAAACTAAAACAATTTCACGGAAACCTACAGCTACATAGTGAAGTCTTAAAGAGTAAAGGAAAAAACTAGAAATTTACAGAATAGAACTAGAAATAGATTGTGTTTGATCTTACATACTTACATTTCTACACTTAAAATCAAATAGTTGAGGATGCTATGTAATTCTCTGCTTAAGTAACTAAAAAATATGTATACGTTATAAAATATGCTTATGTTTCTGTATATAAATATGTTATTTTGCTTTCAAATGAAAAACATACAAAATTAGAATAAATTAAATTTGTATAATGCATGTTTGTGAATATATACAAATATGTTTGTTTTTTTTTTTCATAATGCGCTCTTCTCTCTCATTTGTTTTGTTCTTAAGAACATATATCTTAGAATCAAATGTTTTTTTTTATATATTATTATATACATACGCGTCTTGATTTATAGGTTTATATTTTATCCTCGGCACTAATGCCTGCGAGTGTTTTCTTAATCCGTAATGCTGTTAAACGAGCCGCTGGATTCGGATACCAACACTCTTTCATTACTTTCGACAGATTGTGTAGCACTCCGCATGCATGCCACCGATTTGGAATGTTTGGTCGCATTTTATCCGTGCAGACCACCTGCAAGTAAACAAAGATATTATGCAGAGAAAACTGTCATTCAAACATTTAGTTTGAGGTTTTTAGTCAGAAACTGCTATAAAACTCCGACTAACAACCGTGCTATAGAAAAGAAGTGTTTCACGAAAACAAGGCCGACTTACCTTCCTCATTTCCTCGATGCTCGGATCCGGCTGCACCATGTCATAGTACGGCAGCTGATACTCATCGTATATCATGCCGATATTACATCGTCTCGCCACCTCCCACAGTATCAGCCCGAAGGCATAGACATCGCCCCGTTTGAACGAATCGAAATGCTGCGAATTAATACTATCATCTAGCACTTCCGGTGCCATATACCGCTTCGTGCCCACTCGGTGATTGGACGGTATGTCCACTGAATCGTCTTTGTCGACGTGTCGCACCGCTAGGCCCAAATCACCAATGGCACACGTCAAATTAGATTTGACCAGAATATTCTTAGACTTTAAATCACGATGGGCTATCGCTGGCTTGCCACGCGTACCAACAATGTCCATATGCAAGTGGGCCAAGCCCGTGGCTATTGTGAACGCCATGCCCAGCAATATTTTCACATCCACCGTATGAGATGTCAAATAATCGAATAGCGAACCATTCTCATGATAGTCCGTCACCAGCCATAGTTGAGTCCATGTACCATTATCTGCAACGAATCGCACATAAATAAGCGGCACTTTTACGCAATGCAAATCCAACTTACCCTTATTGTCTGCTGCAATGAAGCCTAATATATTTTCATGTCTTAGCATAACAGTCTGATAAATCTCTGCTTCTCGGAACCAAGAACACTCTTCTCGACTAGAGAAAATCTTCACAGCCACGTTCTCGCCTCGCCAACGACCACGCCACACCTCACCAAAACGACCCTTGCCAATGACACAGTGCAATTGAATCTGCCTGGCAATAGAACGCTGTACCAGCAGCGGCAGACCAGCTAAATAAAAAAACCCCACGAGTCATTTGTGTTGAGTTGTGTTATGTTATGGGCTGAATAATCTCGCCAATACTCACCAGAACCAGAGCCTGATGTTGTCATCTCAATGATGTCCTGTATAGTGTTCCCATTGAGAATTGGATCGTAGACAGAATCTTCAACAGCAAACGGACGACCACTGGCCGAGCGTTTTCTCTTCTGATAGAAACACCACGACAGTGTTATCGATACACAAGCTAGCAATGTTGCCCCAAAGATGCAAAACACTAACGCCAATGTACTAATGGCTGGCTCGGGCGTCGATTCTGTCGCACATAACAAAGTAAATCGTTAGTTCACTTACTTCAATAAAACATTTGTAAGACAAAACAATATATTAGCTTTTCAATGTGCGAACATAAACATGCAAAGAAGTCCTGCAAATAAGGAGGCGGAAATGTTACTTGTGTTGAGTTGTGTTTATATAAATAAAAGCGTGCGATCAGTGTTAGTTGGTGTAAGCGGTGTTGGGCATGCTAGTTAGCAACGGACAAATATAGTTTCACTATAGAAATTCAAATGTACATTCATTGAATTGTATCAGCATTGTAAGGCAACTCGCCAGTTTCACACGGCAAATACTTACGAGGATAATCCAATAGCACACGTACAATAAGTTTACGCAGACCATTTCATTCATAGGAACCTTGGGCTTGCCTGATAAATCGAAGCCAACAAGCCGTTCTATTTGATGCATGAATTTAGCTCTGTTTTTGATTTCACTGAATATGTTCGACCTCGAGCCCGCCGTTATTCACTTCGTGCTAGATGCCGCGAATATTCGAATGCTATTCGCTATTCGGCCAAATCACTATTCGCGGCATATCTAGTTTGGACAGGATCAGGCCTAGCTAATTAAATAGTATTCTATACGTATTTAAAATGTTATAAGGCCCCGGAGCTACTAAGTGAGTGATAAGAGGAACCAAATCAATGAAGAACAATTTTGTCCACCATTTAGGACAAAACTGAACTATTGATAGCATCAACTTTGAGATTGTTAAACATTAACACGCGGGCGTATAACGCGTAGTACACCGTGACGTACTTGCAAATAAGTGTTACTAAAAATAATGTAGAGGGTTTAATCCAATGAGACCTTATGGTGTACTGTACTCCCTGCTTCCATACTTTCTAGAAGTTATGAACAATTTGTCTGTAAATTTTATTTGAGGGTCAACACTCAACTTTAGATAATCGGTAGTTCTGCGCTAAATTTGTTGTAAGTAATAGTCATCTGAAAATTTGTCTTCCTTGAGAAGTTTGCTTGTCCCGAAAGTGATGTCCATGCGATTGTCAATTGTGTTGCGGAATGTGAATCCGGTAAACACGTCGTGTTTCTTTAAAAATTAGGATTCAAAATAAAACATTTTAAATCAATTTGCTTCCCCTAGCCCTGCCTGTTAATGACAACACATCGCTTTCGTGATTTCCAACCATTCAAAAGTACAAAACCGCCTGATGATCAATAAAAAAGTAGAAAGCTTCCCTCCAGACATAAATATCGATTGCCATACACACATGTACAGAGGAGCAAGCCACACAATGTGCCCCAGACGATAAATACATCCATGAAGACTCAACCCTTAAATTAGTGACGGCACTTGCGATGTCCTTGACTTTATAGAACCATAAAAATATATTTAATTATATCCATATTTATTAAATTTCCAATAACAATTATCCCATTATGGAAGCACAGCATACATTTAACAATTAAGTGATGAAATTTACTAACAATATGCCGAAGGGATAACACACTCTCGAGTTGGAGTACGAGACATTTAAATGAAACACAAACAATGTGGGTACATACATTCGAGATGAACTGATATACACAGCAGAACCACGTGGGCTTAATGACACACGTATACGATAGGACAAGATGATAAAACAGAACAGACAACACGACGATAAAGTGTGTTTTTATTCCTTTTTGATGTTTTGGACTGTTTTTTTTTTTTTTTGCTGTTTTGCGGAAGGCCGACTATGAATGTTCAAAATCTGTTTACGTATTCATACAGAGATTGTTTGTTGTTTTGTTTTTGTTTAATAAATGTATAACACTTAACACGTATCTTAGCTGGGTCGTTAGTCCAAAGCTCACCTGGTATCTCTCCCTTCCAATTTTGTCTTGTATTACAATAATCTGTATCACAACAACTGATTGCAAATTTGTTGTTACTTTCGTGACACCACGCCGGATCTTCTGGTGGGATATGGCTTTGTTTCGTACTACATCTATGTGTGCGTATAGAAGAGTGATTAAATAAGTGTAAGTACAGTTATTTTGTATAAACAGCAACCGATTTAATATTTTTTGAATGCAATTTTGTATCTGTTACCGTTTTTCTTAAACAGAAACACACAACTGGGTTAGTTTAGTATACATCAAACAATAGCATGAGTCATTTATGATTTGTCCTAACGAATGAGGCACACTTGATATAGACAGCCTATACAGCTAGTTTGTAACTTGAGGAGACATTGCACTATCAAAGTTCATCGACGTGAGCATGTTGTCTACGATGGAGATTGTACTCACGGAAAACTGCTTGCTAATTGGATCCCAGGAGGATCTGATTCACGTGATAATAAGAATGTATATAGTCCTCCTCTGTCGAAGAATATCCTCAAGACAGAATGATACAAAGAAAAGAGGAACAGTTCAAGAACTTGCTTCCACCTCAGTCATTCTGGTTACTGAATGAATTAAATTCATGTGAAAAAAATTGCGTTTTGGTTGTTCTTCGTACTCAGGGGAGAATTGTTTTTTACGGCTCAAAGCAGCGGAGTATGTGAGTGCTTATATGTAGTACTGTTCCAGAACTCACGCAGTGTTTCTTTTATTTATTTTTTTTCTAATCAAAACATAAAGTAGATGGGATAGTGTTTTGTATGAAATAACACATCCGGCAAATGATCTCCATGGATTTGCTGGTACGCATTCTTTTGTCGGAATTTTTCAAGTACATTTTGCACAAATCCTTCAATGCGCTGCTGCGTGTTTGCTTGTTGACTGACATAAGCCTTTGACTTGAAATAAACCCATCGAAAGAAATCGAGTGGTGTTAAATCTCATGATCAGACTCAATTCTGATCACCGAAACGAAAGAATACACGACCAGAAAATGTCTCATGCAGTTATTGACTTGTTTGAAGGGTTGTATGACATGTCGCACCGTCTTGTTAAAAGCACATGTCCTCCACATCAATATCATTCAATTTAGGCCAAAAGAACTCGGGTTAAGGGCGTTCCACTGTCGTCGTCTTGTCACTCTCTTCCACAACTAACCCTATTGATTTCCGGTGTGTTTTGACTAAAAATGAGATCGTTTTTTCACCGAGTACGTCTTTTGTTTGACACAACAATCGTCTTCAAATTTCCGTGATTTTAGACCTATATATCGATATCATGTTCAACCTGCAAAACCAGCACTTAAATAATGGAAAAGAATTCGATTTGCTTTTGCATTTAACACATTTCACCACGAACTACACCAGTAACTAAAAATACTTACGGCCTTACTAAAAATCATTCTAAACCTTCACCTTAAATTGTTTGCAGAAAATATGGCCACTCGTGAAACTTGAGGTGAAGATTTAAAATTATTACAAGTACCGCTCTAAGCCAATAAATATTTGAAGAAAAGAAAAATGATTTGCCAGGCAAGGAACTACAACAATAATTAGCCATTACCATGGGAATCTATTACTTCATGCATTACTACTTAATAGAAAAAAAAGAAAAAAAAAAACTGCAAATAGAGTGAAGAGAAAATTCGAACACGACTCGACGTTGGTTGCAAAAGAAGTGGAAAGCTCTATGATAATCATTCCAGAAAGAAACTAGAATCGATCAAATACATTTGTTATTAGGTGCACTACATGTGTACAGGAAACAATAATAATATTATATAAAACAAGTGGTGTGTGCAACAAGTGTTGTCTCATTTTTGTTTAGTAGCAATTGTGGTAGTAATATTTTGCATAGCTATACCTTTAACTAAATCCAATCGCAAAAGTTCATTCCGATTACAGAAGTCTGTATCACAACACTCGATCCTATAGACATTCTTTTTCTCCTTATTGGTTAGGCATTCAATGGGTGCTCTTTCTAGGTCATATTTCTTTGGGAGGCACCTAGGTTGACGAAATTTCGTTGCGTTTTTGTTAACAATTTTGTTGCAATGCAAATTAACAGGAGATAAAAACAAAAAACAAATTCTTGAAAGAAAACTTGGTAAATTTAAAAGAAAAATGATCCAAAGCTTTCATGGAGACATCACTCAACCACTCGATGCCATGCTGTAAGCGATGTCTCCACCGATAGCACTGGACCGTCGCTCTACCTGCTTATTTTATATGTTAGTTAGTGGCAATGAAAATTATTTTTAAATACAAACGAAATACTTTTTTTTGAAGGACCACAACGAATTCACATAAAAAAATGTCTTTGGAGTTATTGCAAAGAAACAAAAAAAAAAATCACAAAAGAAAAACACACGCGCGAAGGGAGGAAAAGCTTTTACATATTTTTGTGGTGCAAGACGTTCTCAAATTTGGATTTAGATCGTTGCTTTATTGGTAAATGTTTTAGTAAGGAGATTTTGGCAGGTCAGTCAGTGAGATCATCTTCAAAAACAAACGTAGTTAGGAGGCGAATTAACGAGGACGAGACCCACCTTCATCGTAACCTTGTTGCGGATTTTCTGGGTAATATTTAATAGACGGTTTTAGGTATTTATTGCACAAGTCTCTGTCGCCACAGCAGGCGTGACCGCCTCGTTTGGCAGCCGGACGAGCTGTTGGACCACCTCTTTTGCCGTCGTTGCACCAAATGAAATGACCAGGTGGCATACTTTGCGCCATATCTAGGCATCTGGGTGTTATTGGTTTGTTTTTTTTTTTTATTATTTTTAACGCTATAAATATTAGTCGAGGTCTAAGGTGTGCTGTTTGTGTTTACCTGAAACTGAATGTGGTGATTCCCTTGGTGAGCTCAACAGATGTGAAGCATAGACCGTCTGTTTCACATATGTTGTTCCTGTCCTTGCATATGTCGCAGTGGCATTTTAACAGGCCTGCAAAAAAAAATTCTAACAGGTTAAATGTTTTGAAACGAAATTTTGTCAGGGAATCAAACAAATTAGACATAAAAACTTTCTACTACAATATTTGTAGATTAGATTAGATTAGATTGGATTGGATTGACTAGTCCAGCCTAAATGTAATCAATTTCATTCGAATTATCGGAAAGATGTCGGCTTACTTGTTGCATACTAGTGCGTTCCTCAACTCCTGGATGTGCTCCAACAGAATTTACTACTGCCACAAATCGAAACTAATGCGCGTTATATGCCTGTGCATATACTAGTGATATGTTGATTTTGTTAATCAAAAAAACCGGCCAGAAATGAGAATCATCGCCATAACCACTGAGCGAGAACTTATTACAAAAGAAAACACTTAAATTTGATGATACCCATCAGTAAACCAAAAATGAAAGTGGGTACAGAAATCGTCAAAAGTAAATACAATTCTCGAGACAACAAATCCATCCTAAAATACAATAACTGTAGATAACCTGGCATCAATCAATACAGTAGACACCGGGTGGCCATAGCATGTGTTCGGTTTATAAGAGGAACGTTATGTGATCAAACCCAAAATGAATTCTAAATAGTAAAATGTTTGTTGGTTTCATAATGAATATTCAGTGTGTGGAACAACAGGAAAGAAAAATACAACGCAAACCCGTTATATATAATTAAATATTGAATTTCTTATGAGGAGCCAGCGAAAGTCGTTTGAAAAACAACAGGGCCTTAGTAAATTTTGTTGGCGAGGGGATAATACAATAACATATTGTAATATGAAGAGTTTGTAGTTCATTTTGTACTAAAGATTTTGGATTGCTTGCATTTTCGCAAACCACTTCATCTCGTCGCCTTCTAATGTTGTTGAGGAGATACTCTTTTAAATTGTGAACCCATAGCTTATCACAGTGCTCGATAATTGTGCCGACTCATTAATATCTTTGCAATTGTAATAAAATGCCATTTGGGGCTATATAACAATACAACAGAGGTTTGTTTGTTATAATTGGTGATCGGTGATCGTCTGCTCCGCGCGTGCCATTTTTGGATTTGAAAAACCCGTCTTTACATTTCTCATGGCGATTCAATACTATCCTTCTCTTCCCGCTAATTTACCATCTTTGAACTACAGTAAATCTTGCAATCTTTCGATAACTTTTGCTCTTTATATGCCTAGTGCAAATATAATCTGAACCTCGGATAGGCACGGTGGCAAAAGGCATTCGAAAAGCTGTTCCCATATGTGCGGCATAATGTACTATGTCTTGCAAAGAAATTCATTGTTTTTATTTGTCTTCCCCGTACCTACATGATCGCTTAATACTTTTCCAATATTAGGTAAACAATAATGCAAATCCAAGTTGTTTACAAAAACTCAGTCCCTTATCATAATTACTTGTAATTTCTTAACAATACACTTTAAACCGTCACGTGCAGCAATAATGATTAACAATTTAACTCTGCACAGTGCAGATTGTTGTAAAAAGTGTAAGCTCTGGCAATAATCTGATTAACACAAATGATCCAATGACATATGCTGATGGCACGAGATACTCACGCACTCTGCTTGTACTACCAGAATAGTAGAGAGCAATAAAAAGTTAAACTTACCGTCTCTCTTCTTGCCATAGGCCGAGAGCATTGTCGACGATTGAATGGATTGTTCACTGCTGTTGGTACCTTCCACACTTCTACTGCTTGCCGTGGTTACTGCCAATGCTGTTGTTGCCGCAGCCAATGGGACCCCGTTGCGGACGCCACTGCTTGTTGTGGTATTTGTTATGCCTGCGAGGGGGGTTGTTGATACATTTTCAAAGCCGATACTAAAATTCTTACTACTGATAGTGGTCATACTAAATGTAGATGTAGTAGGCACTCCGCTGTTATTCGCCGTTTTTGCTGCTGTTGCTCTTGGATAGCCTATTTTGTACGTGTGCGAATAGATGTCGAGAAAAATACCAAAATATGTTTTAATACACAAACGGATTTAGTGTTAAGCTTAAAGAACCTACCACAAACAGTCAGCGGCAGTTGAATGGCAACTATAGTGACATAGAGAGTCAACAAAATGTTAGCCACCGCCATCGATGTTGATTTCTCCTCGGTCGTTCTTAAAAAACGCACCGAAAACTGTGTGAAAACGAATCGCGAATTTCTAAGCTGTTTTTTCCGGATCGAGGGGCGGGGGCGTAGACGACGATAGATAAACTGCGTTTCCCGTGCGTTAAACAATCAATAGTCTGCGGGTTTTTACACTCAATGTTACCACCATCAGTTTGGTTAGCATTTTTTCTCTTGCGAATAAGAGACTTCTTTAAATATCAAAAAAATTGGAGGACAAAAATCGGAAGAAAATAAATTACAAAATAAACGAAAATATGCTTGGCGATAGTTTGCCTTGAAATGCTTCGGTTATCACGTGAGATTTACGGGGTTTTAAAGCCAATTGGCCATGATTTTGGTACTAATTCCATTGGAATCACTTTCTGTATGTTGTATACAAATAATTTGGGCTTTCTGTATTATGGAACTTTGATTTACAATTGGAAAAACACTTCACCACTCAGAAAAATCACAATCGTCCTGCACTAAATATTTCGCCATTTTCTTTTGGGAGCCGACGACAGAAGTAAATGACAATTCTGTTGCGAAAAATGGGGTTAATCAAAGGCGAGTCTACATTTCGGTGTAAAAATGTTCAGAAACTTCAAATTCACAATCAGAGTAAATTTATTCGGAGATACCTATAAGTTTTTATTTTCTTTTTTATAACGGAACACCTAAAGGTATAAACACTCAATTCAAACTAGACGAATGCCGAATGGTCATCGACACAATTCAGATTGGCATTGTATATAAACCCGTATAATTGCGAGATTTTAGTTTGATTCAACATTCTCCTAGTTGAATGTGAATGGCGTTGCAAGCAGTTTTTGGCAATAGGAGTGTCTTTTTGAAAATCTTACTTTACTTTACTTTGCTTTGCTGAAAACGAAGCTAAAAAAAAAACAGCCCTTTAAACAGGAATGTCAACATGAACTATACTCTTAAGAAGTCAATTATTCTTACTCGGGTACCTTGCGGGTATCTCAGAAGTACTTTAAAAATGTTAATTTTTGTATTTTGTTTTATTTATTAAGGATTACAATGTAAGATAAATTACATTCTAATGCAGAAGAATAAGCGCTTTCAGGCTTTCGGCTAATGTAAAAAGATTAAAGTTTTAAATAAAGTTGTGTAGATTGATAAGTTTTAAAATCTTAAAAAATACTGCCACTGCGTATTAGTGCACGAATTCAAATATATTTAAAACATTATACTAAAAACACTAAATGAATGTAGAATTACCTTTAGTTAAATCGCCTGTCGTCTGTTACCACCCAAACATAAATGAGATTGGGCTAAAAGCCACCCTGTATATTCTTACACACAGCTGTCACGTATTTGTCATTTAATTTCAAATTTGCTCTACTCAAGTAAACAAAAAACCAAAGTGTGTTTTCGAATATAAAGTGCAATCTCTTTCTAAATTTTTGGCAATACATCGGGAATAATTCGAATTTTGGACAATTTAAAACTATTCAGTCATGTTTCCGTTAAGCTCACAAAAGAAATATTGGACATTTACTAATGAACAAGATCTGAACGAACGGCGAATAGATCAAAATCGCAAGTTCATTGAAACTCATGGAAACGCAATGAGTGTTGGGTTTTAAAATCGAATTAATTTTCGAACAAATCTTATTGCCATTTCTTTTTGTTTACAGGAGGAGCAACAACAAGCCTTCTTTTTATCACCTGGAGAGGAACGCCTTTTACTTAAACAGTACGAGCTACATTTAAAAGACTTTTGCCGACGTTTTGAGCCTCCGATGCCAAAATGCATCGTAGGGACGGCTTTTCACTATTTCAAACGGTTTTACCTCAAGAACTCGCCAATGGATTTTCATCCCAAAGAGATTTTGTAAGTTCATTCAATAACTTTTGACCGCTTTAGTGCGAAATATTTAATATTTCAGAGCCACATGTGTCTATCTATCGTGCAAAGTGGAGGAATTCAATGTGTCTATTGGTCAGTTCGTGGGAAATATTAAGGGCGATCGTGTTAAAGCGATGGATATAATTCTGTCAAATGAGCTACTGCTCATGCAGCAACTCAACTACTATCTTACTATACATAATCCGTACCGGCCAATCGAAGGCTTTCTGATTGACATTAAGGTAAACTGGTGACTTGAGGTTTGGTTCTTTTATTGAGTTCTTGTGTTTCCCCCAGACACGATGTTCCATGAACAATCCGGAACGACTTCGGCCAGGAATCGACGAGTTCATCGAGAAGACCTTTCTAACAGACGCTTGTTTGCTGTATGCCCCGTCACAAATAGCGTTGGCAGCTGTCTTGCACGCCGCCAGCAAGGAGCAGGAAAATCTAGACAGCTATGTGACAGAGAGTCTTTTCCATTCGGCGCGGGATAAGCTCCCCATACTGATTGAAGCAGTTCGAAGTATGATTTTGCGAAAAGTTCGTATGATTTTGAATTTTAAACGGTTGTGGTTTCAGAAATTCGATACATGGTCAAAACAATAGAAGTGCCCCCCAAGGATCGAGTAAAGATCATCGAGAAGAAGCTAGACAAGTGCCGAAACCAGGAAAATAATCCCGATAGTCAAATGTGAGTTCATTGTTGAGGTTGGCAATAGTGGAATTAATTTTTCATTTTGAAATAGTTACAAGGAGCGAATGAAGATGATGAACGATGATGACTTGGACATTCTGGATTCATCATATCACGTAGCCGATTCTAGCGCCGACGTTTCCATGCTGAATATGAGTCAATAGGCGGTTGTTTTCTTTTGTTAATAAATCATTTGTACTAAACAAGCTAAAGGTTATCAAGTGTTTTGACTATTGGTCTATTCGGTTAGCTTCACGTGCGGCAAGACTTATTTCTTCGAATTTGATATGAAAATAATATTTATTCCTTATTTCATATAGTTGAATACGTACATATTGAATATGACCCCTCTTCAGCGCGAAACTACCTTTCAGTAGGTACACTCGTTGCCCCCCACCTCAATTCTTCTCCACCGAAAATGTAACTGGATTTTTCATCATAGGGGAACCCGTCGATTGAATAATCAGCTTCGGAATATTCATCACCAATCGAACAGTTGAAGGAGGTATCTGAATCTCGGGAGCTCCACCCATAACAATCGAATTACTGACAGGATTACAGTTGCCTAATAGTGAAATGAGAATAAAATAACCAAATCAAAACCTTACATCGAACATCACCCTTACCAGCAGCGAACAAATTCTGATGTTTCGTGAGGTCCAGTCTCAGTTGTCTTATCACTTCTTTAAGCTGCATATTCTCAGCAGCCAGTTCAGCGTTCTTCTTTCTTAGATCTACGTGTTCCTTTTTAATTTTATTGCGATATCGCAGAGCTGCGGCTCGTCTCCTTTCCAAGCAATCTTCGTCGAATGTGTGTTTTGGATGGTCCTTCTTCTTTTTCTTTAGGCATGAAACAAAAGAATTCTCTTGGTTGGCCCGCTTTGCGTTTGAATTTAAAATTGCCTTCAGGCGCTCTTTAATGGGCAATGCTGATGTCGGCGTCAAACTAGCAGAAGTTGACTCATTGGTTTTGGGAAGAATAAAAGGCTTAACTGTTTGCACTGGAATTGTATTGATTACCGGAGATGGAAAGTTTAACGTTATCACCTGTGGCTGAATTAATTGAATTGTATTCTGCAATTGTGTTTGGGTTTGTAGCTTTGGGCTCTGTTTAGGAAGAATCATGGGCAGTAATTTCTGCGCTCTAGGGGGGTCTATGATTATGTGGTCATTGGATAATGGAACTGGAGGCGACGGTGCTTTTGTTGGAGTAATTGGCAGTCGCTGACATGGTATCCCGCTCTCGGTGTTCTCAATGTTCGGAAAGACTTGCGGAGTGTGCAACGAATCATGATCGATCTCATTTTGAAGCTCTGATGTGATCGGATTTTGATGTTTTTGTTCAACAGCCCGTCGAAAAGTTTCATCGAAGGGATTGACATGGCGGAGGTCGTCGAAGAGTCCAACTTCTTCGCAGTTTTTGATCAATCGAGTAGGTGTTGGCGTCTGATCCGCTATGATATTTATATCTTTGGATATTATAGTTCCACACTGATGGTACATTTTACTTACCAACAAAGATGTTTGCAGACTTTTGTCCCAATCCCAGATTTAAAATCATTTCATGTTTTTTCTCATGCACCGTCAGATGGTCTTCATTGGTGAAACTCATTCCACAACCGCTAGCCTTGCAGGCGAATGGTTTTTGCGTTGTTATATCATCCATATGGCACCAAATTTCATATTTTAAATGGTAAACAATTAATATAAATAAAGCATTTTTGTACAAGAAGGACGAAAGAAAACTTTCTTATCAACAATATTGTGAAATGTCAAAATGTAAAACAGTGGTGCCAAGTCAAAACAATATTTTTTATTGTTACTATAATAATTATACATTTAATTTGATTTAATCCCACAAGCTGACTTTGCAACAAATACAAATTTAATTTTGGAATTCATATTTTTCTGATTGCAGTATTGTCAACATTGTGCAAATTTACGAATGGTGATTTATTTATTTATCTCGTTCTATTTTGTGTCTCACTGCAAATTGAATAAAATCCAGAGATCACATTCAAGTCTTTCTATTTTAAAACAACACACATAGAACTAGGTATGTTCATTCGACCTGACCGTTCTGAGTTATGTAACTTGTTTACAGAGTTTTTGAAAGAATTACAAATATATAGATAATGACTAAGGCTTAAGAGGGAAGCCTAAGCGGAAGATTCATGTAGTGCCTACAGAAGAAGAATATACATATATTCATTTTGAGTGGGCCTGAAAAAGTATCTCAATCGATTTGCACAACATCACAATCAGTGGCTACAAACTCTAACCGCCTAAGTGGACTTAAGACGAAATTGAGATTTTGTTACCATTAGATTCAGCGTACCCAAATCTATTTTGTAATTGTAAATCATATCTTTAAAACAGTGGCCACAATTTCAAAAAAAAACAACAGCTTAAGTCAATAGAGTAAAAAAAACCTTTAAACTGCTCTCCTGAACAATGAGTAAAACAGACTTAAGCGGTTTTGCCTTGTGGCCACTGATATTTGAATTAAACCACGAGTTAATGCGCTGCTCAGGATGCATTGCGCCTCAGAAACAATAGTTGCTGAGGAATCACTATCAGTTCTTTTTTAAAACTGCAGCCTTGTGTGCGAAAGTCCTTAGAGAATTTGCTCAAACTTGAGGATATAACGGCGCCGTGGCTTAGTTGGTTAAAGCGCCTGTCTAGTAAACAGGAGATCGTGAGTTCGAATCTCGCCGGGGCCTTTTCAACATCCGTTCGATAGAAATTCGCTGATTTATTTTTTTGACTGATTTTATAGGTGCCGTAAGCAATTCTAAATTTGACATCATCCTTGAATAATATTAGGCGTGTTTTTTTAGCTTCGTTTTCAGCAAAGCAAAGTTAAGTAAGATTTTCAGCACACAAATTACAATAACTACTGCGAGTCTCGAAGTGTCAAGTAGAGCGTAGTTGTTGTGATTGCGTGCTGAAAATCCTACTTTACTTTGCTTTGCTTAGAACGAAGCTCAAAAAACAGGCCTCTTGAAAGCAAAAAAATGTTTTGCATTCTCATGCTTTTGTCGAAGGCCCCGGCGAGATTCGAACTCACGATCTCCTGTTTACTAGACAGGCGCTTTAACCAACTAAGCCACGGCGCCAACAACGTCACGTTTGTCAAAAATACTTCGAATATTAAAAGGAGGTGTATCTTATCCCTGGAACACAGAAATTCATTCCGTTCAGTTTATAAAACAAGTTGATGACTAAAGTCATCTTCTTTTTGCTATTTGCAAACCATTTGCATGGAAAGAAACGAAACAAACAAACAACTGTCAAGATCTGAAATTCGTCTTTCCACTCTAATAGGCAAGGCACTCGTAAATTGCTGAAAACAAATTTATCGCTACAAGTTGTTGGTTGATAAACGAAGATCATGATTGATTGACTTGATTAAAAATAGGCGCCAAATATGCCACAGGCACATACAGTCTGCCACCTGCATTAGACAGAATGAATCTTTAGAAATTCATATTTATTATGGAAAACAAAAACAAAATCAACAAACTAAACTCGATAACGTAGTGAAAACAACAAGTTAAAAAGCTTTCGCACCAATCATGCGCCCATCCTTCTAACAAGTCGTCTCAACTACCCTGCTGTTATTGTCAAAACATTCTTATCGGCGAAATTTCCCAAAAACGCACATGTAAAATCTGTGGAAATTTATTCTCCATTCATTTATCCGCTCTGTTGCTGCTCTGTACATATGTATTTACAAATGTACGCTCTTTTCTATCAACAGACAACAACCCTTATAAAATAAAACTCACATGCAGAAAACTTTCATCGCAAAGCTTTCTGATATCCAACTCTGAATCTATGGCTGCCTAGGCACACGTAGTCAGTCTCCTTTTTGTTCTTAAGACCGAAGCAATTCCGAAAATGTTTTACTACTTTAAAGTACTCTTTTGCAAAGACCTCTGCAGATACATAGTTCACATCCATTAAACTTCTTTGTGAAAAAAAGGGTAGTTCAATAAAAATGTAATTTTCTTAAATGGATATGGAATATTAAATTCGGAAGAGAAAAACAAAAGTGTATTATATATTATATATAATATTAACGCAATTATGAATCTATCGGTGTTTGTATCTGTCTTTTCCACCCAAGCGATTTTTCTTTCGTGAACTTTTCACGGCCATTGAAATGTGAATATGCTGTGCTTGATGATTATTTTCCTGCAAATTAAAGAATTAAAGATATAAATGACAGCACCTAAGTGAAAGTGTATTTAATAAAATAAAAAGAAAATTGTTTCTGCAAAACTGTCATCTACCACTTTTCATATTAACACATATCAACAACTCTGCATTGCAGATAAAAATGTCTTCCCTTCCAAGTGCAGCCAGTAGCACCTCTTGCCCTAATCATAATCATATTGTCAGACAAAAATAAATCATTTCCGGAAAGTTACTGTCACTCCGTCTGGGAGCTGCTGAAAACTGTGAAATCGGAAGTATCTATTAATTTTAATTTTTTTATCTATATGTGTATATCTAAAGATAATGGTTTAATTTGGCTGCAATGAAATGTGAATATGTATCCCCTAATTAAGGGAGGAAGACGTAAATTGTTTTTTTTTTCGTTTTTTATTAATTATCACTGCGTATAATTTCCGCTGCGGTTATGAGTTGCAAAAGTGTTTGCGCAAAAAAAATGTCACAATAACAAAAACACGGAAACAAATCGATTTACACCAGTTTTTGTCAGAGAAGGGCGGACGGTTTTATTTTGCACGAATGTTGTGCAAAACTTTCCCCATTTGGGTCAATAGAACAAACGGCGACCGTACCACTTTCACGTGCTGCTGCGGCACAAATAGTAGCCAAATGGATGTATAGTTTGTCATTTCTTGCAAGGACTTTTGTGTGTTTTATTTATGGTCTTCATTTAATGTGTAACAAAATCAAAGTATTTTGCTATTGATTTTCGGTACTTATTATTGGAATGGGGATGATTTGAATGAAATGCACAGCAATTTGGGAGGGACAAGGATTACAAAATATCCTGTTGTGAAAGAACCTGAATACCTGAAGGTTAATCAACATCGCCGGCGATTACCTTGGTGGGAGGTCGCTCAACCTTCGTATATAGCTCTTTATTATTTTAGGAATCTGCCGAAGCATTGTCCAATGATAGACATTAAGGTTGTTTATTTTAGTCTTTAACTGTGTGAGGTGTTATTTTCTGCTGGCAAAGGCTTATTTCATACAAATTTGCTTTTTAATGACTTATTTCTGATGGTGATGATGTTCGTATATAAAACTTCCATTCAAATCTTCACTTTGCAGATATCAGGAAAAATCGCAATAGAAATTGTTTGAAAATGTTACGTATACGCCACCTCATTTGGAATGCGTGTCTTAGGGCAGAAGCAAAGCATCTTATATAACGATTTGTCTGGGAAATTGTGGTTTAGTTCAGGAAAACTCAATAATGCTTTATAATTATGTGTTAAATGAAGTCTCTTTCAAAGGAAGCTCCGACGTAAGCGCGTGATTTGTATTATTAAATAAAATTCAAGGACACATCTTTCTCGAATATTTAAAACTCGATTAATTTTATTTTGCAGTTTTTAAATCCTTTCGAAGAACACTTGCTCAATAGAAACAGCGCAACAAATATTTTGGCGATGCAGATATGGTACATGGCAAAGTTATTTTTTATACAACTTTTATATATAGTTAAAGTGCATCTATCCATTCACACACATGCAAAATAAAGATAAAACTGACAGTTTTCGATGTTTTTGAATTTTCTTTTATATCTATTCGTTTCAACTTTCATATGCAAACTCCAACACTGTAACTTCCGTGACGACTATAGGGTTACAAAGCATCACGGAAAGCAGTGATGTTCACTGTTTATGTGAGCATATCTGTTAATTTTGACAGAGATTCACAATTGTAAGGTAACAATAGTGTAACGGAGTTTTTACTCAATAATTATGTACCAGTTTAGCAAATGCCCGTGAGCTTAAAAAATCAATTGCGGAATTACAGAGCAAACTAAATTAGTTGATTAATTAATTAAACGTCAGTCAAAATAAAGTTTTATTATTGCACGACTGTCAGTTCAGTCCATTGATTTCATATTAAAACAAGACAGAAACAAAAATTTGTCTTATTATTAAGTTAAGTCAGTTTTACGCAAAGATTTAGTTATTTCAAAAAAGTCAATATATTTCAAAATTACAATTATTGTTTTGTAGGAAACCATAATTCGGTGGACTATCGCTATAAAACATGGAATACTTCCCCATAATTCTTATAGTGAGAGAAGCATTGCCGACCAAAACACAAGTCACACATTTGTCCATGTCAGCTAATGCTGTAGCCAATGGAAATTTTGGTATTTGGAATGCTAAATAACACTAACACGTCAAACGTGCTCGATTTGTCAGACCATGGAAAATGTCAAATCATTTATTTTGTTCTGATAGCTAACACCAATTCTCACAAATTCAACAAATCACCAGTCGTTTGATTTTGTTGGCTTCTCTGTTTCCATAAATATTATTGTTTGTAGAATTGCAACAGGTGGTATATACAAAATAAATGAACTGATAGTTATGGAGCAGTTTTGCGTGACTTGACAAAAGAATGATTTATGACACATGCTAAAAGCTAAAAGCAAACATTAATAAGCAATAGATGAAGCAAAATAATTTAAATAAGAAAGTAACTTTTAAAGAAAAAAAACAAACAAATTAAAGACGCTTTTCCGTAAATTTCAATAAAATATCGGAACTGCCAGGAACAAACAAAATTATGTTTTTAAATTGGGAGACGCCCGAATATTTGGGGTGGATAAATTCTTCGCTTTTAGCTTGCAGACCGTTTTTTGGGCGGGGAAAATATAAGACAATTCTTGCATTTAGTAAAAAAGTAGAAATTATGGTAACAATTGTCAAATTTGTAAAATGCAAACTTACGAAATGGAAAAAGGTCCATAAGTTAAGTTAGAATAAAAAGGGTGCATTACTTTGCTTCCACAAGATTATCCTCGAAATTTTTGAATATAATTCCACATGCGGACCTGAAGTATATTAAGTGTGAAAGTGATGATGTCATGAGTATGCTATGATAACTCGAATAAAAGCAGTCAGTTTACTTTCTTAGGACTTCACTACCCGATTTTTAAAATTTGTTTTTTAATTATTTTATCGCCCATGTGCTATGCGTGGTTTCTTGCATATTGATCATCTCAGTCTCCTCGAATAAAACGATAAACTAAAACCAAGTAGCAACACTAAAAAGGATACAGAAGATCAATGAATCATTTCTTCATTCAATCCACGAAAAATGTTCATAAATAACGAAATATCCTACCCTAACATATGTGTACAAATCGACATTCAATTCTTCTTGAATACATAAATACACACTTCGGAGGCATAAGTATTGTCCTCCCCCAGATTGTATGTACTACATAAACACACGACTGAAAAGTTTAAAAACTTAAAGTAGCCATTAGGGATTTCATTTCATTTTCTTCTTTTTGTTTAATCTAATTAGCCTGTTTACTTTTAATTGCCTTCTTAATTATTCCCGTTAGACTCTTTGTCGCAAATTGTTGTTTAATTCCAATCAAAACGCACTCCCACTCACAGACATCCCACAGACTTCACGCACGCGGCTATTTCGGTTGACAAATGACATTGAATATCTAGGAAAAGAGACTCTTCTCAATCTTTAAAGCTAATTTCAGATTATTATGAGTATACCGAATACTATATCATCGTTAAGACTAAATAAAGGAAAGCGGCTACACATGTCGGCCCTCTGTTTGTTTGCCGAAAAGTTATATGTCGCTTTAGAGCACATTCATTTGTTTATACGACAACATAACAGCCGACAGTTGATTGTAAATAACGTCAACGATTTTCACACTTTGGCAAGTTACCAACAAGACTTTCATTTTGCGTGCGAACTATAAATACTGCATTTAGAAATTCATGTCAATATATTGCAAGTAAATGGTTTCAGAAAGAGGTACCTAGTATACATTCATGTTTTATTTATTTACACTTTTAAATGGTACAATTGCCAAATTAAGACGACATTTTATTATTTTCCATTTGATGTGGTCTTGTAGTGTATTCCGGGCAGTAAATATTTCATTTATGACTTCTTCCATCCCACTGCCGTCGATAATGAAATTTGAATGTGTTCTCTCAATGGATTTGTTTCGTTTTTTAATGCTCATCTTTTTACACGTATTGTTCTAGAAAGTCTGTTTACAAATTTGCTTATGAGAGTAGTTGCTTTAAGGAATCGAAAAAGGTCAATTCTAGCAACTGATATCATGTAATGCATAAAAGACTATACAATTTTTTTTATTTCTGCTAAAAAAATATTAGAGAATTGTGAAAAACCACGTAAAGGCGGTTTTTTTTTAATACTTTTAAAAGCGCATAATTTTTATTATAAGACAACCAAATTGAATCAGTTATTTGAATGCCATTCCTTAATTTGTTCACGCTTTTCTACTACAAAATATTTCAATTTCCAGAGAATAGGTGGCAGCAGTTTTTTGATTCCTTTGCAAATTTAAATAATAGAATTCCTTCTGCATGACAGTTCTCCGAAACGCACTCAAGTGACAGTAACTTCCTTCATTAAAAAGCATACAATTTGTCGTCTTTCTCCCCATCGCGTTCGCTAAGCCATTCATTTCTGCTTCAACTATCCATCTTATTTATTTTCCCTGACATTTAGTCTGAGTGTTTAATGAGATGTAAATAAGGATTTTATTAAGCAGCAGAGAAAAGTAGAAGTGATTACTATTAAAGACGATACAGTGTGTATCATGAGTAGAATTGTAGTGTCTGTACATAGGTACTAGTCATTGTTTGCCATTTTCTTTTATATTTCCTGCATGCTACTGTAATCAAATAGAAAAAGCAAAACTGCAAAAATAGGTTACCAACGCAAGAGAAGAAGGCAAACACCAAAAGGACCATTAAAATGCATTTGATGAGCGACCAACTTACTGCCGGCGTAACCAATCGATGTTTTCAAATGCTTTCGCTTAACTAAAGTATTGCAGCGCATTGAAATACACACACACATACACGAGGTGCGGAAATAATACCACAGGCCACATATAAATAGATATAACCCATCTACATCGATTAAATGTTGATTTAACCCCTACAGTTTGATTGTTATAACTCATTTATGGCACACAGCAGCAACGTGGTGGGTGGCAAAAATCAATACCAAAAGTAGTCAACTGGCGGCACTGGATACATCTAAACAAACTTACGTCCTGAATCAACAAAAAGGCAGCATACTTAAGTTGAAAGCTGTACTCGGAAGGTGGAAGCTCTATTGAACTACTAATCCCCCATCCACCATGAGCCTAATAAAGTTAGGCATAGGTGATTATTTTACCTCTAAATGGATTGTGCTGATAACAGGTTGGTTAAGTTGTTTCCTATATTGAAATATTTATATTTTTATTTTTTTAGCTAAGATTTTAATGTGCTTAATATTTTTTACAACAGTCGTAAACATAAGACTAAACAAACTTGATAATAAAATTTTCAGGAATGTCGACGTTAATGACTAGTTTAAGTGGTTTTTCCACTATTAGGATTAATATTTTTAAACATTTTCAATTTGTTTGAGTTAAATAAATTTAAATGTAAACAGTAACGAATTGTGGTTGTAAATGGCTTTTGTAAGTTCAGTGAAGAAGATGTATTTTTCTTTTCTCTATTAATAGCATTTTGTTAAAGCTGCTGTCATTTTCATATCTAGAATTTATCCTAGATGTGCATATCGACATCTATGTTTAAACTATTAACTCAATGTCTTTCTCTGGTGTTGAACCGGGAATCGCTTACTCAGTAGTCTAATACACTTACCGCTGAGCCACTGTCAAAAACATATTAATAACACATCGAGCGTTATTCAAACACATTCTGTCGCACTTTGTTTACATATTTCTAACTATGCCGTAATTTACAACATACTCATTGAGTAAAGTGGAAGCGCCGACAAGAAATAATTAAGTAAACAACATACTTGTCTATCGCTTTAGAATTTTCCGATTATAATATCTCGTTCTTAAAACTCTCGTCGAACATCTGACGGACGACTTGTTTTTACCCTCGAAATTGGCACTCCAAAGATTGTGTTTATTTTCTTTGTCTAAAATAATGTTCTACGTAATTTCAATTTGAAGTGAATACTCAGCGCCTAATCGAATAGCGCTTGCATCCTTTCTTGGCGCGAAAACGATAACGTCATTAATTTTTTTCAGAAAAGTAATAAAACTTATTCATCTCGCTGACTTCACAAGAATGTTTATTTCCCCTCGTAGCTAATTATATTTTTCACCATATTAAAAATAGAATTAAACAGCCACTAGACGCGGTGATAAATATACTCGGCGAATTGATTGGACTGATATTATGCGATAAACAGCGACTTCCATTGTTACGAATGCTATTACGAATTGCAAGGCCCGTCTCATTAAGGTTGTATATACATTTCCATTGAATGGCGTCTCATCTCTTAAATCCTCCTCTTACAAATTACACGACCATACAGATAGTATGGTTAAATGCTGGCACTTCCCTTCTTCTAAACGGCAGACCTCAATTATTTGATATTAATAGCATATTTCAGGCTCTGACAACATTGTCAAGTGAACGGTATTTTGTTCCATATTTACACCATCGGTATAGGGAAAGGTCAATGCTTCAGTACAGGGTGTTTTATTAGTGGTTAAACGAATGTTCTTTCATGCAGAGTTGCCACACTCTCAATATTTTTTTTTTTGTTTTGTGTTTGACATAAGCATTTAAATTAATCAAATGACATCCACCAATTGGGCGATGAAAACCAAGCCACCAAATACAAATATTAAACAGAACAGAGGATACAATTTCGTTTCTATTACCGGTTTTTTGGCAGTCAGTGATAGATTCACAATTTCCAAAAAGACACTTATCAACTATAATTAATGAAAGCTGGATAATTGTACACATCAAACTATTATTTCGTACCATAAATGTTGGTGACTCTCGTACATAGGATGGCAGAGAATAGTGCTCTTGAATGCCATTGAGTATGCACCTTTTCATGTATCAGCATTTAAGTTAAATAACTATATAAAAACCATAATTAAACTCATAAATAATTTACAAAAGCGATTTACAATCCAAGTAATAATCACAGCCTACAATTTTTGCTATATATTTGTGTTCGTCTGATTATATTTCGTTCTCCTTTTATTATGGTTAAGTTGAATATCAGAATAACAAAAAACATTTTACTACATTTTTCTAATTGAAGTCAAAATTTCTTTTTTTTTTTCGTTCAATTCTTATGTAACACTAAATTTATTGCAAAAAAAACATCACAAAAATCATTAAAAAACAAAACACCAAAACAAAAACATAGTTTTGCTGTTTGCGAAATTTTCTGCGGCAGATAATTGTTTTCCATGTAAGTTTTAGTTCTGAATTGTGTTTGTTTTTATTTAATACAGAAAAATAAAATAATGTTATCGCCCAATGTATACTAAAAGAGTGTAGTATATATCTCAAGCTACTTACTTCTGTTCTTTTGAGTTTGACTGTAATTTCATTTCATAATACCCACAATCATAATGAAATGTGGCCAAGTCGACTGTTATAATACATTTTTACATTTACTAAAGTATTCCTTTCATACTATCAACTTTTGAAAATAATCTCTTCCGCCCTTGAACGCTCCATGAAATATTATAAACTAATAGTTTCTTATTATATTATTTTAATTAGAAATTGTTTCAATTTACGCATTCACTTAAAGAACGAACTCTTTTGCTTTGTAGATTGGCAGAAATATTATACCTACTACTATAAAAACACACGAATTTTCTTTTTCCAACTTTTGAATGTGTTTGAAGCAATTTTTAAATTTATACTATAACTTTGTTTTGTTTAGTTTAGTAAAATGTACGTTTCAGGTTTGATTTTTGTTTGGATTTTTTGTATAAGTACGATTTTTCTAGAAGAGGTTGAATGACAAGCATGAGTTTATTATTTGGTTTTCATAATATATTAAACAGTAATCACAAAAACATTATATTGCGACGCAAAATTATAAAAGAATTGACAATAAATAATAGTCTTAAGAGTTCTGTTTTCTGTTGGGAGAGGTAATGAATAAGTGATATTATTTTTGTTTTTGGGTTTTTAATGGGGAAATGGACAGGATTGCAATGCAACTAAAGGACGATTTGGTTTGTATGTGTTTATTATTGGGTACGTTCAAAAAACTCTATGTCTAACAGCTGTATGACGCAATTTGTCTGAGCAATCTACTTTTTATGTTAAAGGAATCAGATAAATCCGGTCGAAATATTAAGATGGCTAGAATTTTGAATGCGCCTAATACCTATATACCTTAATACGTCGATAATAAAGACATGGTTCAATAGGCGTGATTTTTTTTAGCTTCGTTCTCAGCAAAGCAAAGTAAAGTAAGATTTTCAGCATACAACTACTGCGAGTCTCGAAGTGTCAAGTGAGCGTAGTTGTTGTAATTGCGTATTAAATATCCTACTTTAAATGGAAACAACAAATTAATTCGGATAAGTTCATCTGGCAGTAGTAAGAAAATCGTATTAGATACCCAAGTCTGAAAGTAATAGAATAAGCAGTTATCAATCAATGTTGCTTTGTTCTTAGAGCCTTTCTAGTCGGAGTACGGAGTGAACGCGTTAGAAAATAAAGAGTACACATAATTAACAACACCATCAGAAATTTTAACAAAAATACAACGTACAGTAAAATTTGCTAGCTTCTCCACATTTTTTTTTTCTTTTTTTCTACTTGCAGCAACATTCGGGGTGCTTTTTTGGCTTTGGATTCCACAGGTGTCAGCCGAATGCCAAAGTATGAGTCCATTTAATACAAAAGACATTTAAAAACAAACAAAAATTAAGCATTCTCTGTTTCATTTGTTTACAAATTACTTTTAATTTTCTTTTATAACTCAATTTCACATTTTGTTTTTTCTGTCTTAAACCAACAAGCAGACAAAATGAAACATCATTATACGATTATTTTATTATACAATTCTTGAATATAATTTTGCGCTGAAATTTGAATGATCAGATAAAGAGAAAACTAAAACCGAAAACTGCAGTTTTTTAAGCCGCATATACATATTCTTTTTGAAGAAAAAAAAACAAAAAAAGAAAATCGCTTAAAAAGTCAGTTTACACGTTAAACATTGTTTTTCCAATTTCCTTTTTGAATGGAATCTTTTAACACTTGCTAATGTCATTAGAGGGGGGAAAAAGACGTTTTAAAACGATATGGAATAACTAATAGATATGTCAAATTGATAAAACTGTCATCTTTTTCCTTCCACATCACTTTTCACAAAACTTAACACTGAATAATGCTATAGAGCGCTATAACAACGATGGGAAATAATTTTTTGTTGAACAGTTTTTTTTTCAAATTCAAAAAAGTTTTTCATCATGTTCTCCTTTGATTTGTCCTTTAAAATAAATGGGTACTTAAGAAAAAAACAGAAATATAAATATACCTGCGATATAATTATTGTAACTGGAATAGTTTATAAATTTATGCAATGAATGAGTTTGTTACAATACAGTAGAAGTTCGAGTTATTTGTTTGAATGCATGTCTTATAGTTTTGATTTAATTTAACAAATTGCGGGTTACAATGCAGAGAGAGTAAGTACCAAATATGTTGAGAACTTAGAGAATTTCGTTATTCTTTTACAAAAAATAGATTTCAAAGGATATTAAACAGACTGAATGCTTTATATGTATAATCAGAAGAAACAGCTTTATTAATTTCCGCGGATTTGCCATCTATTAATGAAATTAAAATTTGTTTAAAGAAATGCTCTCGATTAAAAATTCAAGTTGGGCGCCAAATTAGTCATGTTTGCGAATGACTCCTCTAGCTTGTTTAAAAAAAAAAATTTAAACCAATGAAACATTAATTGAACATACCGTAAACTACACCTAAATACATATGGTGTTTGAATAATTAAAAAATTGTCATTTCGCATCCTCAAATTCGTTAGGTTCCTTTTTTTCGTTATTGCGTAAATTCACTCTAGGGGTTACTATGATTATGTCGTTTTCCATTGGGACAAAAAATCAATCTTTTTTTTGATCTAAATCAATTGGGAAAAAAACATCAATCTTTTTTTTTGATTCGGATCACTTTTTGCAAATCTCGATATTTTTTCAGATTTACACATACTACCACAAATACAGCACAGCTGTTTTACGTCATTTAAAGAAGTTTGTTTTAAAACAGATGTGCAAAGTTCCGTGAAAACCAAATACTCTAATACTCTATAATACTCTAAACCAAAAGGCTACGCATTGTTTAGCTTTACTGTCTGAATAAAATGCGCAGCAATGGACGAAGCCAAAGCTGCATGCTAAGTTGAGTAACTCCGCGAAGAACAAGAAAACTAGAAGTTACATTCCAACTGGAAGGAATCGAGTATATTTATGCAAACTTTAAAAAACCGCATATTATGTAGGTATCATCTTTTCACGGTGTCGAATTTTACCAATTGGTAACTCCAAGGCCAGAACAATATGAAACTATCTATTGAAAATTCAGTTATAGGTACGATCTGCATCCTTGCAGGATATTTGAGTGATAAACAAACGCAGTTTATTTATATTTATACAAATAACCAAGTTTCCTTTTTGTTGTAGTTTTTCTTTCAGTTTTGATTTGTGGTAGCTTTATAACCCTTATAGTTTATTTAACAACAAGAAACACGTATATGTACCACTCTTTTTATCTTGTAAATACAACTTAACGCTATAACACTTTATAAATAAGTAACTTCAAACCTGTCCAAGTTCTGTAGATATAACATTTCATGCCTTTTTAGCGCAAGAGTATAGTTGTTAATTAATATAATATTGAAGTTAAACATAGTTTCTGCATTACGTACGTACATGTTTAGCTCATTTTTACAAAGGAAATGCTTCTCACAATAAGCAATACGTAAATCTCGCTAATTCCTACAAAGCTTACGCTTCTGTTGTTAAAGAAAGAGAAATTGTATGAATTGGAGAACATTTCAACGGTTACTATAATCTTAATGAGAAATCATTTGATTTGTCCAAAACAAAGAGTAATTCCGTTTTCTTTTCACCTTTCCACCTTATTTGCTCGGCGTAATCGACAATCTCTAACACAAATATAGCCCGATCGATTTATTGCTATGAATGCGACTCATGGACGGATGCCCGCTGCCGAGATCCATTCAACTATACCGCACTACCAAGGGATCAACCACCGCTAATGACCTGCAACGGATGCTGCGTTAAAATGGTGCGCCATTCGAAGTCACGTAAGTTTTTCATTATTTTAAGTATCGCTATGATATTAGCTGAAAATGTCGATATAGTATACGTATTGATCCTTATTATGTGGCTCTTTGCTGAATAACTCCTTCAAATCTTACATTCTCCTTAGTAGGCTTCAATAGTTTGCGGTGCACAATGACCTTTATTCCATAAATAGACTTCTGTTTATGTATTCACGGATATATTGATCCCCTCATTTTCTTTAACAGAGTACTTAGGTCTGCTCAGTGTAGTAGCAAATAGCTCCACACGCTGCATGTCATGTAAAAAATAAGGTCAGACCTTCAGTTAAATCACTCGTTAACACGAAAGAACTCAAACCTTTTCCATTTCATAAATAAAGAACTACGTACACTGACATTGGATTGTAAATTTTATTGATTTTACAGAGCCAGTAGCTTTGGCCTTAGTTTCTAAATAAATTAATATACCTTGCACAACTTTCAACCATAATAAAAAGGAAACAAAAAAATTCTAACAAAAAAAAATAAAAATAAAGAAAGTTTTCTTAGAGCGGTCTTAGTCTAACAACATATTACTTTTGGACAAAATTTTACTTAGCGGCAACCAATTTGTCGCATTCATCAAAGTAGTCTGAGCTCAATTTTACGATTACAGCTCCAGACGCCAGTCCCAGAACAGTTGCCAACGCAGCGTTGTTATTGGGGACAGTGCGGCGTAGTACAGCCCACATCAATACGGATCCCATGCTGAACAGAGTGCCTCCCAAGATACTAATTAATGAAAACAGAAGGTAGTCGTTTTACTGAGTAAGCATACATTGACGCATTATCTGATGAACTCACCTATACAAACCTCTCTTGCCATTGGGAATTGTCCTTAAATGCGGGCGACCGTAGAGGAAGAACGATGTTCCGAACAATGTACTCAGGAGCAAAACATTGGTTAAGTCCTTATTGGGAACCAATCTACGACAAGGCACACCCATTATGAATTGTTTTGCGTATTTTGTAACTGACTTACTTGGAAACCAATTTGGGATTCATAACATTGACGGCTAGCGCTCCATAGGACACAACTCCGTGCAACGGGATGTAATAGTAGAATACATTTTCCTTTGTGAATGGCTTCAGGCCAACTTTATCGCACAAAGTGCAGGCTTTTTTGTTTTCGGCAGCCATTATGTAATTTGCTATAGAATGAATAAAAACGCGATAGAAAAATATTTATAATGATGAAATTCCAACTGGAAAAAATGCAAGACTAACACCTCAAACGAACCGACCGGTACAAATGTCAAATTGGTTACGTAAATCTGAAAATTTCTTCATGAACTCTCTTTTTATATGTTCTGCGTAACTTGTTGTTTCTTTTGCACTTGCAAGCAATGCGGCATTAAAGATTTTTATTTTCTCTCTATTGCACTCAGTCCAGACAGCAATCTATGTAACAATTTTGAACTCATATCTGACACATGTTTTTACTTTCTTGCGCATGATTGTTGTCTTGCCGGCTTTTTCTATTCTAATTTATTGAAGAAAAGAGATAAAGACAAGTAGCTAATAGAAGACTACACTAGTGCTCCCCCACCAAATCAATCAATAAAAAAATCTAGAAACTTGCTGCTAAAAGTTGCGGTTGTTATCTAAAGAAGGGTTGTGTATATGCTAAGGAAAAATTGCAAATAAGATGCTGATTCGCCAGGATTTTCACTATTTTCCGGAGGTTATATTTGATATTCTTGGGTTTTCATTTTTGTTGGACTCCCCGTGTTTTTCCTCTTTGGTCCATGCATAGATTAAGACTCCAACTCCTAGACCGACGGAAGTGGGAACTCTTAAAAAATGGTCCATTTTCGACTTTTTTTCTTATGTGGCTCAAATCAAACGTCAAATCTCAGCCAAAGTGAAGTAAAACAATCAATCTCAACTCCCTTAAGTAAACCTGATTGATATTTTATTTATTATCGCGTCAGTTTGGGAAAACTCGTAAATTTTCGCCCTTAGGGCCCGATTCAGTAGTGAAAATCCGAGATTCCTGGCCTTTCGGAAACTAAAATTTTGCGGTAGATGTATCGGCTATAAGCGCCCGAAAACATAAAAAAAATTTGTAGCAGTTGAGTGGGTGTGGGTTCGTATCTCATGTGTGAAGCAAAAAATGCCGAGTACCTATATTATTTGATATATTGGTATGATAAAATTTCCTAAATATTATCTGTATTGTCAAGTGGTAGCGCTGGCAAAAAGCCTCTTTATCTGTGTTCTTCTGGGAAGGGGAACCAAACCTACTCATTAATCTAGTACACTAACGCTTCTCAATTTTAAAAAGTTCTTTGCAAGAAGTACTCTCCATATTAATTCAAACTACATTAACTGCTCTATAGTCCGCATACCTACGTAGAAATTCGAATTAAAATTGAATTGTAACTCTACATTTCTTTTCCCATTTCTCTTTCAGCATACGAAGTTGTACGCCGAATGTGTACGTCACAATTACAAATAAACTTATTTATGGTCGATCATGTGTGCATGATGGAAAGTTCAGGCAATGGACATATGTGCTTTTGTGAGGAAGATATGTGCAATTCTAGTAAAAATTTATTACCAACTTTGAATGGTCTTAATTTTATTATGTTAATCATGTTTCACATTTTAGTTTCCAATCAAATTCAAAATCGAATACATGTTCAATTCATCCACAGGTAGAAATTTCAAATCGATTAAGTGTAGTTTCAAATAACCCCAATATCTATCTATTTATTTATAATTTGTTGTTTTCTAAATCACAGCCTTGCTTGACTATCCTTATATTAGATTGTTATTTATTTTACTTTTGTTTTTACAGTAATCTAGATGAGAACAATAAATAGATATAACTTATGCCGATCCAACTGAGGATACAAAGAAAACATAATAATAATTTAATAAAGGATCCATCAACAATGGCCTGCTGTGTAGAAGTCATTTAACATTATAATTTAATATTTCCATATACATATATATAACGTGCATGATGTTATATAGCATGTTGTAGAATTGATTTCACAATCATTTAGTTTCCTTGTAGAATAAATAATTATTTTTTAAGTTGAAGAACAAGTACATACATGCATTTAATCGAATGCCCATTGTTATAACAAATTATTGTGTAAATACATACAACATAGTGTAATTTAATTTTATTTTTATAATTAGAATATTTTTATATTTATATCACAAGAGACACTTTTAATTTATTTTGAATGATGATTGAACTTGGTAAGACGTCATTTTAAATCATTACATATTATATAGAAACTCATATCATAGCATAAGAAAATGAGAACATTATTGCGCTTTAGAGATACGGAAATAAAAGACACGATTATTTTTTAAAAATAATAATAAAAAAGACGCTGCATGTCGCATTAAAAAAAAAAATTCTCTTTAACAGTAACAAATAATATGGACATATTATAAGGAAGACAAATTAAATAAGTATGTTTCAAGAGGTGAACACTGAACACCTAATCTATTAGAAGAAATATACAAACGTGTGCAATTTGGCAGAGACAAAAATTTTATTTTAGATTAATATGAACTCGTTCAACTATAGCGTGTGCATATGCAGATATGCACCGTTGTCAAAGACATAGTATTACATATTTTACAAAGATCTGTTAGTTAGGCTATTGGATAGATATGGTAACCACAAGCGCGAATAGGAGAATAAGTCCACCAGAAGGTACTATCGAGACAAAAAGTTATAAAAAAATGTTGAAGTAGAACGAATTTTGCATATTTTGAAGTGTACTATGAACAGCTCGTTTGGAAGAGCGCTTTTAAACAGTGTACGATGAGCAATTAGTTGCTAGTTAATCATATGCGCTTTTGGATACATATAAGAAAATCTTCAAGGCTACTACTATGAATTCACTGGGATTAGGTCGAAGGTGACCTCTGTGTTTTTTTTATTAAGGGTTGCCCTAAAATTTCAGTAATTAAAAGCATATCATTATATAGAAAGAGATCCAGTAATCATTTTAATTAACATCTATCTATTCGCTCTTCCAATTGGATTTAGACGACGTTTACTGCTATAGCGTTTTTTTAGCAAACAGTTTTAAGTCCAGTCTTCCAGTTAAAAATATTTTAACGTCTAAATTGGCATGACTTATAGCTATAGCTTGTAGTGTATACTATCCTGAAAAATATCCTGTTATTGTTTTGCTTGCAAATTTAATTATTTCCACTGCTTAATTTGTAAAAACATACGATTTGCAAAAAATTCACATTCATAAGTTCATTCACGCATGCTGCTCATTTATTTATTAAATAATAATAACTCTTAGCTTCATTCTTTTCTCAAATCCACTTATAATTTAAAGAAATAAAGTAAATTTTTACTACGGCTAGCTATCGGCTTTAAATTTATGCTAAGCAATATTTTGCAAACATTTCATTTAGTCAAAGCAAAATCTAAATTCAGTTTATATATCAAAAAACAAACAACAACCGTGTCAGCAAAACGAAACGCAGGAATGATGCAAATTAACCATAGATTCCTCACAATATAAAAAGCACTATAATCTACTTATACTCATAATTCATTTCGAATGATGATTATGACGATGATGTGGAAACTTTGAAATTAAATTTTTTTCGTCCTCATACAATCTGTATAATATGATTTTATCTATTCTTTCCTGTTTTCACGTCAGTGTCTTGTCACCAAGCACACATTATGCATTATGCACACCCTTAAACACACTGTTCTTCTATTCTATCATTTTTAAGTTATAGTTATTCTTTAATTATTCACGAAAAAAATTTATAAAATCAAAAAAAAAAACGAAAAGAATTGTTACAAAAAATAATGAAGAATATCCAAAAAAAGGGAAATATTTTTTTTTATATAAATAAAAATTAAAAATATTTCCACGCAAACAAAAAGTGCTTTTTCACATACGATACCACTGGTCTGATTCAAATTTTTTCATCATGTACCACCATCGCTCCATGTGCAGCCGCTAATAATAATGAACCATTTTAACAAAAAATGAAATAATTCGACCAAATTACACAATAAATACAAGAAAAAAAATATTTTTTTTTTATAAATTATTAAATAAAATTAATGGATTTATATTTTTTATGAAAATGCTTTCTTAAAACGAAACGACTTTATCATAAAAAATATAAAACAAAACGAAAATTTGTTAATTTGCGACGACACGCTACGAATCGGAAAATTGTTCCAACTACAACCAGAGCTACTAATTTATATGTTATCATTTAAAATTATACATATTTCTTAAGTAAGATATTGTTAAACACACCCAAATTTTCAAATACATATTTATATATAGAAAATATATGAACATAGCTATTATGTATCTCTTATTATTGAGTAAGACCTTATAAGCTTTAAAAGAAATCTTAAACAAAAACATCTTTATAGTATTTTTCTAAAAAGCTTAACAAAACAGAAATCTCAATTCATATATCTAATGTAGATCTAAAAAATCATTTTTAATAAATGTAGTCTCACATATCTTTCATTGAATCTTTTTAGATTTACTTCCACTCATAAATAAAAATAAGCAGTTTCTTATTTTAGAGTTAATAAATTAAAGCAAAAGCCTTGAAAAAGTTGATACACTCATTTCTGAATAAAAATTAAACTTTAATAACCAATAAAAGAAATAAGTTCTGATTGTAAAACATATTATACTTCATTGCTTGAATACCTACTGAAAAAAATAAATAGAAATAACTAAAAATAACAGCAGAAAAAACGTACCCCTTACTTTGAAGAATATTTAAAAAACAACAGGTACATTTTTTTTTCATTTTACAATCAACAAAAAGGCTATATTTATTGTAGATTATTTAGTTAGATTTATTATTAAATGTAATCCTTAAGAATGAGAGCATATACTATGTATTTGTAATCTAATCACAACCATGGATTGTTGATGAGAATTAAATGTTATTAAGATGAGAATGTTTAACATTTGAAATCGAAGAAATTCGCAGAAAAAAAAAAGCTATGCATACATGAATAAATATTATAACGATTATTTAAACTAAGAAGTAATGTTTTACGTTGCTCTATATGAAATATACGCAGGTATGTATAAATTTGATCGTCATGACCATATAATACTTCTAGGATAAATACCTACATTCAAATGCTCAAAAACAAATTGTTTGCAAAAATTTCAAGAATTCAGTTAAAAACTTCGAAAATGTCTCCAGATTTTGCGCAGAAGATGGAAGCGGATTGCTTTTAGACCATACATCCAAGTCCCGAAACGCCAGGAAACGCGGATTTTCGCTCCATAATCGGACCCTATTGGCGAAAAATCACGAAAATTGTAAAACCGAGATTTCCCAAACTGACGCGATAATAAATAAAATATCAATCATGCTGACTTAAGGGAGTTGAGATTGATTATTTTACTTCACTTTGGCTGAGATATGACGTTTGATTTGTGTCGCACAAGAAAACCAATCCAAAATGGACCATTTTTTAAGAATTCCTACCTCCGTCGGTCTAGGTGTTGGACCAAAGAGGGAAAGCCTGGGGCGTTCGATAAATATAAAAACCCAAAAAATCAAAAACCTCCGGATTAAAGTACGATTTCCGCAATTCACCCGGAAAATCGTGAAAATCCTTGCGAGGCATTTTATTTGCAATTTTTCCTTAGCATATACACACACCATCAAAACTCAACATCAAAAAGAATCTAGTACCTTTGCCGACCGCCAATAGCAAACTAATCACACACAAAGTGACAGTTGAAGTTTGATCTTTGAAATAATTGTTTTGTTTGTTTATTTATTCTTCTTGTGTTTGTGTGGAAATTCACAACAAAATATTTTGTTTGATATGGAAAATTCGGAAAATCTTGCTACCGAAGAAGAAACCACGGAAAAGGTCGACAAAAGCTCTTTTAAGTACAAAAAGAATGAAAATGGGTAATCATCGTAAATTAAATTGTTATTTGATGTTCTTGGTTGAATCTACCAATTTCAGGTTGATGTTAACAATTCACCATACAATAAAGGAAAATGATAATTTCGTAAGAATTCGCTTGGTCGTCGCATGCTTCAACGAAGCGAATCGACACTTTCTTACCATCGACAATAGGTGAGTGCATTCTGATTCCTACAACACAAATATTAAACTAAATACACACGAAGGGGCAATGTATTCATCTTTGATTTGTCGAAAAAGAAGTACTGGAGACTCGCCGAAAAGATTGCGAAGGCATCCATCGTTCGGAATGTTCCCAACCATGAGAATAAGTATTTAATCGGAACAAAAGTCGGCCGCATATACTGGCTAGACGTTGGTAAGATTCGACTTGTCTACTAAGAATATCATGTAAGTACACCAATTGCTCTCTATTTTAGAAAAATCGATCATCATGCACTCGGAAAACTACTCAAACAACAGAATTTCTAACATATCCTTTCCGGGAATACCTTTAACTCCGTTCCTCGCCGTAGTGCACTCAAACCACGAGGCGATACTTTTAAATGCAGAAACCTACGAAGCCTCGCATCGTCTTGAGTTCAATCAGGCCAAGATGTCCCTCAAATTCGTGGCCTATATTCCGCAATCAGATCAGATTTTCACTTGTTTTACTAACGATTCCGTGCACATTTGGTCTGGAATCACTTTGAATACAATACGAATGCATAATCCCATTCGCATTCGTGACAGATTTCTTATGACGAAGGAGGCACAGACAATTTGCCTGAATGACGCAAATTCTGAGACAAATTTCGATCTAAAGTGCGATGATATCAAAGAGTATTCCAAGGGTTTCATTAACTCCTTTACATTTTCGTCTGATGGAGCTGTGGTGTGCTTTACCACGCTTGATAATTATGTGCTCTTTCTCTCATCTGTAAATTTTGCGCTTCTAAAAGTTATTAAAATTGGCGATGCAACGTTGAACGCGTGCTGGCTTTTTCCCAAGCCCAACGAGGACATTCTCCTCTGCCAGACCAACAAACTGCAGTTGGTTGTGGTGGACGTTGAGAACCCCAGCCTCAAGCTGATAGTGGAAGAGTCAAACTGTTTTCGCGTGAATTTGTCCAAAGATAGAGAGTTGATTTATGCTATCAAAGACACGGGAGAAGCGAATATTTATTCAGTCTCTGCGTTAATTGATTCCCTTAAATCAGCTCAAAACTGCACACAGCTCTTAAGGTCGGCGATGTTGCAGTCCAAATCTGTGTCTGTTGGTTGTTTTGACAATGAATTGCGTAAGATGCTCACACGAAGTCGACTGATACCAATTCTCCAAGAGTATGGACAATATCCGGATAAATATCGAAACCTCATATGGACAGCTCTTCTCGACGTGCCGTGCAACAAAGCACGATTTCTGGAGCTAGTCAAAATGGGCACACATCCCACCGCAGCAGTCTATGAAAAGAGTCTTCAGCTAAAAGACAACTCTATTAAGCGTAACCTCATTAAGGTCTTTTCATGCCTGGCGCATTGGACAAAGGTGTTTGGCCACAGTGAATTTTTACCTACCTTAATTTTTCCGTTTGTTAAGGTCTTCTCTAACAGCCTTACTGTATGTTTTGAGATCCTCGCTACTATACTCACGAACCAATGCCAGCTGTGGTTTGAATTTCATCCTCTGGAGCCCCTTAACTACTTGGGCATGTGTGAGAATATTCTCAACTATTTTGCACCTCAACTGTCAAAATTCTACACAGACAGTGGGGTTACAGCCAAGGAGTACGCCTGGAAAATGCTAGCAAATGGGTTTTCTGAAGTTCTAGATGATGAGCAATGGTTATGTCTGTGGGACAATGTGCTATCAAATCCAGCGTATTTTCTGCTTTTCTGTGCAGTAGCGTATAACATTGTCCAGCAGGAAACAGTTACAAGAATGTCGAATAAGCACGATGTTGCAGACTTCTTTCACGAGCAGAATGCTGTTGATGTGCGAAAGTTAATGAAAAAGGCCTACTACCTTATGGAAAAGTGTCCCAATGAACTGCACCCCCGACGCTATATGAAGGCGTTTGTAAAATTGCCCAAGGGGTTTTACCCAAAGTTTCAGAACTATCCGAAGAAGTGGGTAGAGACACAGGAGAGCGAATTGGACGCCATCCGGAGGGAACACCAGTCAATCGACGCCAGGATGCGCGAATTGGAACATGATGAAGCACTGATGATGGAGAGACTAGAACGTGGTCTCCAACAGGAGGAACATACCAAACGAATGAAAGGTTTGTTGTAATCTGCTTTAATTGGCGGTGTTTTCATATCTCCATTGCAGATATGCAGATGCAGTACCAAGAGATTCTAAAACGTGAAGAGGAGCGAATTGCTTATCAACGCAAAATGCTTTTGCTCTATCAGAAGGAGATACGTCAGCGTAAAGGGAAAGTAATAGAATTACTCGAAGCCACATCACGTCGTAGGCAGCAAACGCTTCAAGAGAGTGAATTGGACAGTTTGCTGAGGAACGTCGAGCGAGGGGTAATGGTTTCATAGTTTCCATAAGTCGTACTTATGTCACAACTGTTCTCATATTAAGCAGCGTCAGCGTAATGAAATGGACCTAACGTTAGCTGAAGAGAATATCAAAGACCAGGAACTGAGGCTACTTTCACATCAATATGGAATTGATGAGATGCTAAGTGGGAGGGACTACCAGCCAATGCTGCATCAGTTTAGCGATGCTGTTAACAGGCTCAGTAAAGAAAAGAGAAAATTTAATGCAGACCTAGATAGCGTAAGTTTATTATTTACATTTCATCATATTGTTTACGACTTCTCCTTAGATTATGAGAGACGCCAAAGATGAGGGCATAAGAACTGCATCTAGTGGATTGAGCCAGATTGAATCAACAATACAAGATCTAGAAAACGAGTTTCAGTCGGCACTGAAATGCAAATCATAACTATGGTTGTTTTTAGTTATTTTATTTCAAAATTGTAGTTCCATGTTTATTCCAATTATATTGTGTCTGGAAATTAAACATTTTCTTTTGTGTAATAAAATTTGTGATCTCGATATTATTTATGAAAAATAGTGTGAGGGATTGTATGCCCTTTACAATCCTTGAAAAGTCTTGGGTTAGGTTGAAAGCTGTACAATAAGGTCAAACGTTTTACGCACAGTTCGCAACTTTGAGCATGCAACTCAATTAGTAAATTCAGGATGCATGTGCTGAACAGCAATTGTTGGTTCACCTTTCAAGATAACTATAAACAATTCTTCCTAGATATACTAATGAAATTTATTTATTGGTTGTTAGAGATATAAACAAACTGCATTACAAAATGAGCACTAAAAAAAAATACAAATTTTGGTTTTCATTTAAAACGTAGTATCTCTGGAACTGCATAAAGTCTGTGCACAAATTTTGTTATACGTTTGTAGCATAACCCATACGAGATTCGCTTGTTTTAAGAACTCTTTCCACAAGACAAGGAAAACGGTTTGAAAACAAATCCAATCTCTCATACATATTTTCTGCCCTTAAAGCTAGAGTTAGGTATAATAATTTGTATTGTTGATATTATAAATAAGTTTCCTTTGCTTTAGAACATTCCACCGTAGCCGGTTTCGAAGTCACCATCTTTCATTGCATAGCCAAGCATCGTTAGGTAGTTTACAACATTTCCACCCAAAGTGAGCCAACACGCGAGCCAAGTAATCTTAAACGGAAATAATACCCATTGAAAAAATAAGACGTCAAGGACATCCTTAATTTTTGTGAACTTACAACTGCGGATCTAGCCAAAACGATTGGTAGAGCGAAAGCACTAAGCAAAAATCCAGCCGCAAGGAATAGAGCAAATTCCGAACGAGAATTTGTTTCGTGCGTAGGTGTCACTCGCTTAGCAATGATGACTGGTATTATCGAGAGAATGTAGAATATAAACACAAAGAACGGATAGAAGCGCTTTTCTTCAGGTATCGCACATGCTAGGATGATGAACGTCATCCCGAAGCATATCAGGACAGCAGAAATAAGAAGACTGTAATTAAAGAAAAAGTAAGCGATTTGCACAATTTTTTGTAGGGAAATGCACTTACGCTGTAGGGTAGGTATAAAATGGAAGCAGTTCGGGTTGATGGTATAATGAAAAAAACGTAATTAATACACTTGATTTGTCGGATATTATTTTTTCTAAATAGCAAGTTACCTTTTAAAGTAGCCATCGTAATTGCAACTATTGAAAATATTTGTTTTTCTCGAAACAAAAAACGGATTAATCACCACCGAAGAAAAAAACAAGTCAACAATGAAAAAAGTCAGTTGTCAAAGGTTTTGTAAGTGCTACCAATCCTAAAAGTCTAATTCAATAGTACTAGATTAAAAATGGAAAATTTTAATTCAGTTTTTCTTGTCGTTTTCGATATGGCTTTCAGATTATGATCTGAGATTTCAGACAGAGATGAATGAATAAAAGAGATGGATATCTTTCGTACGTCTATCCCCCCAAGACCCATTTGTTTATATTATGTTGTTTTTGCAATTTCAACCCCCGCCTGTGAATACGTGTGAGCTACAAAAAAGCATGTTGCTAATCGTCGGCCAACATTCCTTTTGCTTTTATAGGCATCGAATTTTTCGGGAAAACAGCTTGTAGGCAGCCGCCTTTCCACTGGAAAGTTATATATCTCTGTATTCCATCTTTGATTTCAGATTTCTGCTGCCACTTGCACTGGAAATCTATTGCAATTGATTTTTACACATTTAAAAAATTAAAAATTAAAAAAATCGTTTCCATACTCAAAAAAGTAATAATTCAGTTAAAAAAGCAATCCTTCCAACGATAAACAATTCGTAACCGAAAGCTGTGTGTCATACACATTGGTTTTAGTGAAAGTATGTGTGAAATCTGAGAAAAAAATCGAGATTTCTCAAAAGAGAAGAAAAAAAAGATTGTTTTTTTTTGGCAAATCGAACATGAAAAGCAATCGCAATCATAAAAAAAATTGATTTTTTTCTCAAAAAAATTGATCTTTTTGCCAAACCGAAAATGACACTAATCTTATCTGTATACATTCTTTTCATCAGTTCACCAAGATGAGAGACGACACAGGACACAATAAAAGAAGAATGTAAATATTTATGAATACCTAGGTGAATCAACTTATATGCACGATTGGTGGAATTCAGCTGGCATTCAAGAAATTAAATTCACCAATCCGAAATCCACCTACAATGTTTTTAAAGGTTTGATATGTGCAAATGATTTATAAAACATAAAAGCAAATTACAACGAAAAGTTTTTATACTTGGCTTGGGATGGCAATTTATGTAAAAATAAAAGTGGTTAAAATTGATATATTGGAGATTTTTGTTGTGGGCTGTGGAGTACCGCAGACTCTTGCTGAAATTGCAACTTTATTGTACAGATTAGCTTTAAAAAATAAATGTTTCATGACCAAGAATTGGTGACACCCTATGTTTCAACAACGTTGAAATTCCACGATCTAGGAGCACTGCTCATACGAACTTTGAAAGACTCTGAGTGCGGACTTTATGTCAAATATTCAAATTGGATTTTTCGGGCTGTTTATTATTTTAAAAGTTTAGTTTATTGAAATCGAATGCATTTGTTGATCATTTTGAACATAGACAAATCATAGTATAATCTCTGATTTTGAAATGGGCGACCTTATAAGAGTGAGTTCTTTTAGTAAATTATTCCCAAAAAAAAATTATATCCATTTGTGTTAGAATTTCGATATATTCAAGAAACTTGGCTCCGATTCAAGCAACCAATGGATGTTTTACGACGAAAGATTCCAAGCATTTTTTTCACATTTCGCTGAAAACATTACTGATGAAAATATACTCACAGAACATGAAGTCCTAGAGTAAGAAATAAAAATATTTGTTGAATCAACTGAAACAGCGGTATAAAAGCAAATCATTTCCAAAGGCACAATGAAATGCAACAAAGGAACGAAATTCTGTCACCAACAAAACGCAAAACCCAGCTCGACCACATTCACGAAGAGTATCCTGGATTATTGAAATATAAAGAGTCTTGCATAGACAAGATTTCAAAGGAAATTGAAGTCTTAGAGGAGACCGGAGTGATGTATTCAGATTTGGTTTACTCCATGGGGTAAGTGAATGAACTAGGCCGAAGAGTATTCTAACATTTGTTTTTTAAGTAAAACAAAATCAATGGTAAGCAGTGAGGTGGCCGAACTTGAATCGACTATAAGTGATATGGAGAGTAGTGAAAAGGCCATGTACACCGAATGCTACGAACTTTGTCAGCAACTACAGGAGCTACAAAAGGAAACTCGCAAGCTTTGCGACGAGTCAAAGTCTTGCTACAGGAAATTGGTAAGAAGGGAAGGGATGTTCTCAAATCGGAATTTTAAATATCCGCTTCTTGTTCAGCAATCACCTCCACTATTTATTCATCAATTGGCTCTGGACAAGTACTTCTTGAAATGCGATTCGTTCTTGCAGTATTTGGACCTGTACATGAAGGAAAACTTTAAGATTCAGGTGAGTAGTTATCTGATTATTGGGAACTGTCTCAAGAGTCGGTGGATTAAAAACAATAAATAAATGTTCCCGTTTTACTCTTTCGAAGGATTTTGTAGAGCTAGAAGATAATCATCTGGAAATCCAAGATATATCGACTCAACTGGAGACTATTCGAAAATTGTATGACACCTGTACGTAACTCTGACTAACAGTTGATTAAAACATTTGCTTGTTAACAGAAACCTAAACTTTCTGGAGAAGTTCATAAAAGACAAAGCCAAATCGAGAGCGACCCAGGCCATGATCGATAGTCTCGACATTAGCAAGATGCACATTGTCAGTCTTTCTGATATGAAGTATTTTTTTTAAGTTATATGCTCGCTTAGCCTACGTATAATGTAATGTAATGTTTGCAGGAAAGAAACCCGTGAATTGGAGCTGATCAACAATCACCAATTCAACAATGCGTTTAAAACGCTCACCAGTGATCTTCTTATGCATTTGGAGCAACGCACCCAACAGCAAACCGAGTTAATTCTGTATGAGAACACCAAGGAGAAACTCAGCCGAGCGTACAAGCGACTGGAAAACGTCAGAGTCCTAACAAAGACTGTATCCGATGCGCTTACGAATGCCGAACTCATCTGGATTACCACTCAATTGGATTTGGAGAAAATTCGCAATCGTTTCGACAACTCCGATGAGTTGGGTATTCAGGCGCAATTATGCTTACGTCGCATTGATTCGATGAAAAATCTGCAAAAAACACCGTCCAATACTATGAGTGATGTTGTCTTCACTAAAATCGCTGAAATGCTCTCAAAGCACACTTCGGTGAAAGTGCGCAACGAACCCAAGGCCTGTCTGTACGAGTATGAGAAGTTTTGTCGCTTGTCGAAATATGCCTTGAATTCCCTTTTAAATAAGAAACCATATGCTGCTGTTTTGGATGCGATCAATGATCTGTAAGTGAATTTGACCAAAAAGCAAACCGTTTCTTGCTTAGCCCATTTCTTGTTTTAGGAATCGTATGGAGAACATTCTCAAGCCATACGTGTACGACAGTCCAGTCAAATTGCCAATGTTTGAGCAGATCTATTTGCTGAAGCCTATTTTTAATGCCAAAATGAACAAGAACCATTTCGAAATGGACTTTCGTCATTTACGCACACAGTTCCAGGAGAACATACACGAGAAAATGGTACGAATCCAAAACTAAACGGAATAGAATCTCCACTTACAAAGTGTTCCCTTTCAGACTAGTGATACCCTTTGGCATTATGGGCAACTGCTGTGGATATGGTTTCTTACTGAACCGAAGAAGCTGCTGGATGCAGTCGCTGAGGTGCGCAAATCCGCCTCCAAAGTTCCAGCTTTGACTGGAATCAAATCACTTGGTGGTATCAAGCGTAAAGGTGATGCTGTCTGAATTGTTGTGCTGTTTACGATTCTGTTTCAAAATGTCTTAAAGTAAAGCGAAATAAATCTTTGTATTGTTTGTGAAAATTACTTGGGAGTTACAAGGTTTCCCTCGTGGTCCACTTCTGCCGAGCTTTGCGTACCGAAACGAAAACAAATTTATACAACCCACGTGACGTCTGCAACTAACAAACCAAAACTCAAATTAGTTTGAATTTTCATTAGGAATGGTGAAATACGAAGAGTTAGTCTTGGGATTAGTCGCCTCTTAAACATTAGTCATACACACATTTCCTTCCTTCCAGCAAAAATAACACTCAAAACCATTCCATTGACAATCTTTATTTAAAACATTACAAACAAGCTTTCATTTCAATACAAAGAAATTTAACGCAGTTTGCGTATTTAACATAAATCTAGTTAATTAAACTAACTACAAGCTGGTTGGTGTAAATCCTGAGACACACGCGGTACGTATATAAAAATTTCAAGAAATATCAATTTTAGTTTGTATGTATTCAATTTTGTTCTCTTTTTATTTAACAGGCCGCAAGTCGCGGCCAGGTCTAAAGTAAAATATATTAATGCCACAAAAAATAGTACATCAACAAAACACAACACATGGACATGTGGTGAACGTGAACATTGGAGTGGAAAATATATAAACTCGCAATACAAGAATTATAAACTAAATTTTACATCAGTCGACCAGTATAGTTGGCTGCAAGAGACACCCTTTTCATCATCATTCCTGTGAGCATATTAGCAAAAAGACTTCCGTCATTTTCAACCTGCAAATGAGTCCTTGCGCTCCTTCTTCCTTCTGGGATATTTAAGATGAAATACGATAATAAACATAAAAAAAAACCCAATAAATGGATCTATATAAAAAATAAAAATAACTAAACAAAAAGAACACTGCCAATATTGGACGATGGAATTAGTGAGTGTCCTTGCCGATGATGCTGTCTATCACGGGTCCCGACAACTCTGGCCGAAGAGAGATCTTGCCCAGCTGGAAGGTCTGGTACTTGGAGTATACGGCCTTTAGTTTGGCAGTGGGCGCGTTTCTGGCGAGCGTGGCAATCTTCCGAGATATTGGTTCGAGATGATCTGCGGTGTAGCGTGAATAGAATTCGAGAGTGGCATTCCAAATCAGCTCTCTCGGGGTCTTCTGTGGGTTGATCAACTGCAGTGACAGGTATAGCGAGGCAGCGGCGATCTAAAAAGAGTTTTATATATAGTTCGGCCACAAGGCAGACCCTTCACGAACTCACCTCCGAGGGACGATAACCAGTCATGGAATACTCAGTTGTAATCAGTTCCAAGAAGTACTTGGACATTGCGTGATGGGAATCCTCTGCGCCGGCAGCCTTCGAGAAACGACGCAAGAAATGAATGGGCAATGGCCGGGCGAGATTAAAGTCGAGAGACTTCATGATTTTCATTTCCATTTCGAGAACTTGTTCCTTTGTGTACGTGTCATCGGTGATGTATACAAAGTCGCCAATTGCTGGCGGGAACAGCTCTTCGTATTTGGAGGCTATGAAGAGCGACGTCACTCCAACTAGTTGCAAATGCTGCCGTACGGTTGTCTTGTTAGCTTGCAGGTATCTATCGATTATTGCAACACACATGTGGAATGTTTCCGGCACCAAATGGAACTGGTAGTGTACTTCATTGATCCAGTCAATAAGAACTGCGCGCATTTTGGGAACAACCTAATTTGGGGCAAGCGGAAATTAGAAACGAACACACAATGGCCAGCAATTAGTGTACTACCTGTTTTTGATCTTTCAAGTGATCCGGCTCGACGGGCATTTCTGTTTCCAACGTAAACAAGTACGAGTATATATCGTTGACATATTCTGAAACCAAAATTGGATTTTCCGTATCGTCTGCGTCGATATTTTCAACCTAATGGAAGCAGTATAATTTACTTAATTATACAAAATCACAAAGGGGACACAAGGAAGAAGCGAAAAAAAGGAAGTGACTCATCACAAGTCAAGCAAAATGGGTTTGATCGCACTTAGAAAACGAGGGTGTACGAAGGCTTGAGAACAGCAATGATCCAATAAACTTCGAATGTTGTATTGGAGAGATATGGGCAATGATAGGAACACTTAAAACTCTTGGCCCACTAAGCAGATTTACCTTTGGCTCTGATCGTTGGTGCATCCACCAATGGATAATAAAGTAGGTACTAGCTAATAAGAAGCATACAATAAATGTTTGGTTAACAGAAAATGAAATGTCGAACAATAGGAGTTCGGACAGTATCAGCAATATGGCTTATTCGTCTACCTGAATGGATATTGTAAACAAAATAAGGTTTCATCTGTGCGGACGTGAAGTGCGAAAACTCGAAACAATTACCTACATTGGCGTCCCAGACTTTGAGATGACCACGTCAGATTTAACCGCGCAATCGGAAATATCTATATATTGAAAGCCGTGCAAAGCTGCGAATCGGCGTGCCACATTTCTGCTAGTGTAAACCAATTGCGATCTGAAAAATTATGAGCATTTTAAACAACTTTTCTGTTTTGTCACAAGTTCTCTCACAGCCGTCGACCTAAGCCGTGTCCCTAACGTCGTGCGAATAGCCACTTCGATTCGCAACTACTTACCGCATTGATCAATTTGGATGAATGCGATCCCACGCTGACAATTTTAATTTCACATTTATCCGAATGTGTAGTTTTATTGTCCTCCTTTCCGATTGGTTCTGTTGTAGTTTTACAACTTCCAACAACTGTTGGCTTTGCAATTTGTTGCTGTTTGATGGCAGCTTTCAATTTGGACAGTGACCTACGCGACAAACTGCTGTCCTCGCGCTTAATACTCGTGGTGGTTACCTGCTGAGCTGGCAATTGTTCTTTGGTCGGTTCAATTTTTCCCTTATTGACATCTAGAAAGACATACGCATTCATAAACTAAATCGTTTCCAAAATTTAAGTCTATTTACATCGAACGGTGGAAACTTTTTTCTCAATATTCACTACTTTGGCAGTGATCGTCGTGGGTTTGGGCAAGTTTTGCTTTGTTATAGCGGCACTCATCAATCCCGTTGTTCCCGATTTGATCGAGTTTGCCCGCGTGACAATTTTTGCATTGACGGCATTTCCTGATTGGACATTGCTATTAGTTGCAGGAATAGGCTTTTTCCAGAATGTGTCCACGCGTGGTTTAGCATTTCTAGCGTTTATTTGATTTTTTGGATCCTTCAATCTGAGATAGACGAAAAAAAAAAAACTTAAAAACTTTCACTGCTAACTGTTTCAGAGCACCATTACCCTTTTTCGCCATCTCTAACTGTACGAAGAACGGCGCGATTACCAAGCTCCCCAAGAGCGGATCGTTTTGTTTCAGCTGGGCCGAGTTTCTTAACTTGCTGCAATTTATTAGCAGCTTCATTCTACAGAAAGTTAATGCAAATAAAATTCCATGTATCCATACGAATGAAAGTTGTAGAAGTACAGCTTGGTAGCTGTAAAATAAAGAAAAAAGAAACAACTTACCTCGTCGTATTTGATTTTCATTTGTGTAGTGGCCATTTTCTCTTATTTTTACAATTTTCACAACAATAAACACATAAATATATTACGTTGCTTTGTTTTCTTTTTTAGTGTTTGAAAAGTTGACTAACAAAATGTATAGTAGAAAAAATAAATTCTTTTCGGACTTGTGTCCAAAGAATGAAGACAACTCTTGAACGAACCGTTGAGATTTGTTTTTGAAAAGCAACTGAGCTAGTTTAGTTAGTGAAAAATGCACTCAGCACATTTTTGCTGAATATATGCGATTGGCCATTGGCCGTGCTGAATTGTTTCAGCAGATCAGTGGCGTTTAGATTTGTACTTTATTACCCGATTTGATTTGTGGTACATATTGAAGTGTATAATTATTATAATAGTTGGATTGTATGTTTTTTATACTTTTTTTTAACCATTTCATAAACTAAAACGAATATAATAACACGATATATTAATTATTATCACTGCATTATTTGACACTTCAAAATTGCGCTCAAAGTTTCTGTGCTTTTCAAACTGTTCAGAAGAAACGCTGAATATTGAGTGGTGCTTACATCGAACATAGTTGGCACTGAAAATCAAAAGTCTTGTGTTTAACTCTGAAACGTGATTTGGTAGTGAATATTAAAAAATAGCGTAATATTTCCAGGCACACTTATAAAAAGAAAATACAATTTGAGGACCATTTAATTATTACGTACTTTGAATACCTAAGGCGTGTTTTTTTGAGCGTCGTTCTCAGCAAAGCAAAGCAAAGTAGGATTTTCAACAACTACGCTCTATTTGAGACTCGCAGTAGTTATTGTAATTTGTGTGCTGAAAATCTTACTTTACTTTGCTTTGCTGAGAACGAAGCTCAAAAAAACAGGCCTATAGTATATACAGATAGTAGGAATCTTCCTACTCCGAAAAACTATGCTATGTTTCTCAAACTGTTTAGTTTTTTGGCTTGTTTGACTGAAATTTCCCGTGTTTTGATTTAGACACAAAAACAAATAAAATCACAAGGCACAAGTTTCACAAAATGACTGCGGTGCAATTTACAGATCAATCTTTTTGAGAAAAAAATATTTTTTTTTTTGATCGAGATTGCTTTTCATGTTCTATTTGCTACAAAAAATAATCTTTTTTTTGATCCAGATCGCTTTTGCAAAATCTAAATTTTTTCTCAGATTTTACACATACTTTCGCTAATAACAATGTTTATGACACACAGCTAGCGGTTACGAATTGTTTATCGTTGGAAGGATTGCTTTTTTAAATGAATTATTAATTTTTCGTGTATGGAAACGATTTTTTATATTAAATTAATTCGAAACGAGTTATTATAAATATGTAAAAATCAATTCAAATGGATTTCCATTGCAAGTGAAAAAAAAAATATTTTGCGGCCAACTCAATACACACAAGAACCAATAAAATTCGGATTTTATGTTCGATTTGACAGCAGAAATTTGAAATCTCGGATCAAAATCTGAAAAGCCTAATCGAAAACGACATTAGTTAGAACACGGAATACAACGATGTCATAATATGATTACAACATTGCTCTGTTTGTTGGTGTTTTATTTTTCAGAATAGCTGAATTCGAAATTATTTCGAGCATTTATCGTTGGGATTGTGAAGTGATTTATAATAAATTTCGAATATTATTTTATAAGAAATTTATTTAAATCTATTTCAGCCAAATCCTTTTGTTGTCAATAACGATTTATTATATAGAGTCCATTAACATAACAAATTTAGTCAAAAATTGGTAGATCAACAAACTGCTGCAAATACCTATTAAAAACAAAAAAATAATAATGAGAAGAAACGCCAAACAAAACATTGGTCGCCAGGTCTGCACGGACATTAAAGACAAAAAGTAAGTAGGTATTAGAAATTGAGACACTAATGGGAATTGTGTTTTCTTTAACAATATAATAACAAAAAATATTACTCTTTCCATTTTAAACCGGGTTTGTTATCCTACAACTTTTTTGTACGTTTGAAGCACAAATATAGCCCACAGCTTCACGAGAAACTCTTTTATGTACTTCACATACTCGTCTTCTCCCCTTTTGGACAGTACCTACCTACATAGGCAAACAACGCCACGTTTTCAGATTTAACAAGAAAACAAAGAACGTAAGTAGGTAATAACAAAAATCTCACATACCTATAAAAAAAAGTAAAATCACAATACATTTTTTTTGTATTTGTGCTAGAAAAAAATATGAACGATCATAACCTAAAAAAAATCTTCCATATAGTGAGAAAAATGCGTTCGAGAAGATTCAAATAAAATGTAATAAAAAATCCACATACATGTGTAATATGTTCAAAGTAAGATTGTTTAGACAATTTAAAAAGCGTCTTCAACGAATTTTATTCAAGTAGTAGGTATGCGCATAAAAGATTGTCGGAACAATTTAACCAGTTTATCATAAGTGCAGAATATACCTAGCTTGTCAGTTTATTTAGTTTGATTGCGTACTTGGCTTTCCAATTATGTGACCTTGATCCATTTACAAACATCCGTGTGAAATATAGTGAAAATATACACAGCCGAAGTGCGCAGTGTTTTTCGCCCCCTGAATCGCCCATCTACATTAATCAATATTTTCCATTTTCCTTTGTGATTCTATTTATAATTCATTTTATCTAACAGATGCTTGCAATTTAATTTCACTTTAGTTAAATGCAATTATCTGAAATTGTTCTTATAAACCAAAGAAATGTTTTAAAAGGATTCACGTTTGACCGATGCACATGTGTGCCTCGGTTGTACGTACCTGTACCTATATTTATAGAGAAATCTTCATGCCAAAAATTGCGTTTCGGCATAGATCTCAATAGATCTAACTGCTATTGATACACTTACGTTTTAAGTGTATTTCATCGATGATGTCTCAATGTCATAAATGTGTAGGTATAGTAATTAGGTATTTATATTTATTAATTTATATTTATTAATCAATTAATAATTTTTGTAACAAAGTTTTAAATAAAGTTTTCTTATCAGCAATAATAACTTGAAGCGTCTATTTGTATAGGAGGCATAAATTGACGCATACTCAACATATTAATCTTTCAACTGCATAGCGTTTGAGTCTCTGCGTAAATTATCAACTTCAATCAACCACTTCGTTGCGCCTCATCAAATATTAACATTTACCATCCACATTCAGAAGCTAATGACACAGAAACATCAGAACAAATACAATTCTTTCTTCATTTCGCAATTCTTCACACTAATGAGAAACCAACTGAAAAAATGCATCTTCATGTCCGAGGGCCAAGTTTAGTGTAATTGCAAACGCATCTGCTAGACCATTGAACTGAACGAAGGAACAAAATACAATTTATCGTTTCCGACAGGCAAACATCAACGTGGCAGTATCATCATCTTCATTATGCCATCGAATGGAAATTCATTAAGATTCCAGAGCGTTGTATGTTGTATTCATTGGCGAGTTTTCGCCCAGATGAAATGCAATCCGTCAGACCTTGTTAGAGGTATTCTAACGAAAAACACTACTCACTCAGTATTTTGTACAAACTAAAAAACGGAAAAAAGCTGCGAGAATGCCTTCGAGGAATCAGATTATCGTGGGCTGCCTATATAGGAAGCTGCTGTGTGATATTGCATAAATAGAAGCGTTGCTGTTTCCAACTGTGATTGTAATCAGCCTTAGAACGTCTGTAATATCTGTCCGTTGTGGATCGATGCCTTCTAAAGTTTTTTTTTGTCCACAAGTTCATGTTTTGTGCTAGAAAATCATTTGGTGCTATGGATGGTCTATTGTTCCATAAATGAAGGAGTAGGTACCTTGCATGCGCTAATTCAATGTTAAGATTCATTATCTAGCTATTGGCTTTATATTATGTATACGTGCCGTGCGTGCGCTGCATCTAGTGATAACGATATGATTTCTTAACTATTAGAAGATAAGTAATTTAACCTTGTAATTTCATAAATTAAAAGCCCATTCGTTTTAAGCCTTATGTGATCATTGTCTTCAAAAGAAACATTGTTTAGACCGATGAGAAAATGCTTTTCAATTTTGCAAAAGTGTTTCTCATGCTTTATAGAAGCTCAATGTAATATTTTTTACAGCACCGTCCCTTATCATCGAAACGAGATTGTCTCTTCAATTACATATTTGACATTCAAGATCGCTCTAACGCTGTGCACCAAATCTAGTTTGCTGAACAGTTTTCTACCCTAGTACCTAGGGGAACACTTTCGCCATCCGCTTTATGAAAAGTAAACAAAAGCAGTTAACCGATATTATATGGTCAAGGTTAAAATCTATGGAACGTGTATATTTACTGCCGCAATTTTAACGTTTTAAATGAACAGTACCAATCGACTTCGTTGTTTTGTAAATTTTGATCCATTCAATAAAATGTAAAACGCAAATTGTTATTGAGGAAACTTTCAACTCATAACAGGACATCTTGTCACCACATTCGCATTCACTCATCGGTTAATAAAAGACAACCTTTTGTTGTTTGTTTTTGTTTAGCAGCACACTGCAGCGTCAAATGAATTTCAATGTATGTAGTATAAAAATCTCATTTATTTGAAGCGCAACTAATTGGATAGTTTGAGCGCATTCAGAGTCAGACAACCAGCTGCAACTTCTTTTAAGAAACCATTCAAATTCAATTGAACAAGACCAAGTAATAAGCGAAATTAAAATCTATTCTCCATTAGTAAGTAATCCAGAAAAAAAGCAAGTGCAAGACTATTCAACTATTCAAGTGCAACGATAAGCGCGTGAAGTCTGAAGTGGGACGTCGCGACGTTTATATGCAGTTGCAGTTTGTTTATGTTCTGAACGCTAAACTTGTCAGGCAGGGGCAATCAGAGTTTCATATCAATCATTATGTAATGCTGATGGCACACGCGGTTAAATATGAATAAAATTAATTCATTCGGTTTACGTATTACATTTTGTAATTGTATGTTTCAGTATTGACTTGTCTCTTTGTGGGGTTTGACATGGTACAAAAACACAAGGAGATTACAATTACGTTCATGATTAACGATTTGGAGGTATATGCATTCATTTATTTAATATATTCTGATATGTTCATTTTGGCTTTGTCGCATAAATTTGAATGTAGCACGGAGTATGATGACAAATTGCATCAAGACAGTGAGTTATTTTCCAGCTCATATGTGGCGTCATAATGTATAGCAAGGTGCGTTGTTTCAACCTTTTTAAATCACGATTATCAACGCATCAGCGTAGCACAAAATGCTTAAATCAGTATAATTCACTGAACTGTATTGAAAGGTCAATGTGTAACCCGTGATCATATAGTTCTGTTACATTTGACAGGTGTGGTGGTTATCATTGTATTATTATTGTAGGTATCCTATAACCAAATCGACCACCCTAAAAGGAGAAACTGAATATATGGTTATTAGGCACAATAATAATATAAATTTTTGACAACTACAGTTTGTGTCAGCGGCAGTTACTTTTTCTGGAAAAGTAAGCTTAAGTGAAAACGGAAAAATTTAGTCCTCGCAATACGAAAATTATTTTACATTTTGCGCCATGTGGGAACAGTTTCAAGTTAAAAGTTAAAATATTCCATTTCTTAAATAAATTAAATTATCAACAACAAAGTTCTTTGTGTTGAACTAACCATTCTCCATACTGTTAATTTGCTTTCATTTGAAATTTTGTTGCGTATATTTTCTCTGATCTGTCAAAACTGATTTTTGGAAAAATGTCTTTGGAATTAATACGCTTACTTTTTCGTAAAGTGGCTAACAAATTTAGCTGTAACTGCGTACTGCTTATGGCTTAACTGCTTTGCTTAATTTTATCTTTGGAGATATAAAAATATGGGAGCTTAATTTAAGCGCGAGCAGCATACTAGGCTTAAAAAAAGAACGTTTTCTCATAAATCTCAGCATAATGATTGGGCTCTGTACCAATTTCAGTTAATGTCAAAATATTCGTATAAGATATGCTGACCGAATACTAAAATGATATCTTTTGTGAGTCGTGATCAGTTATTTATGTTTTAAATCGTTTGGAATGGGCTTACTCATCAGTGGTTTCCGAATTAAAGTAAAAAAAAAACCTATTACATTCTTCTGCCTACGTTTCGTTGGGTTTTCCAACTTCCTCAAAGGTTTTGTCTGTCTATCATAGCTTTAATACCACGTTTTCCTAATTCGTTCAGCCGATGTAGGTAGTTGCTTTATATTTAAAAATCGAACGTCGTATTGGGCTACCATATAGAATTAATTTGTTGACACAAATCCTTGCCAAATGAATTTTTTTCCGACCTTCCATGTTGTTGTTCCAATCTATCATTCCGTCTACTAACCTCCTTAATTATTATCGACGCTCAACTACGTTATAGGTACTCCTTATGTATAAGAATTCTTGACAAGTTGTTCGTAAATAGAAATTAATGTTGCAATTAGTTATTTGCAAATTAAATATGATCTTAGATAATTGCGCATCGCATTGCATATTTCAAATCGAGTGGATAATTTAGTTTCAGCGGTAAAAGGAATCCAGAGTACAGTGGATAGGCTATCACCAAATTATATTTTATTCTTGTGTACCCAGTATCCAAATTCAAGTTAAACAAAGAGTCGTATACCTTCGCATTCACTCTAGACACCAACAATCATTATTATTTTATTTTGCTATTTCATCAAAGCGGAATCTCTATTTACTGGATCAGATGTGCTGGCGCTCATAGTCGCACTGTATGCCATTATTGCCACCCCGCGGTCGGTTACGTTCTCAGTAATGAAAATGGGAAAAATGAATTTCCATTTCCATATACCTTTACAGAGCAGCATGCTTTTCATTCGTGCTTGAACCACCGTTGTGTTCAGAAGTGTTTGCCATACTCGTCGCATTTTCATACAAATTCACATAAATTAATTAAACCGGCAGGCGTCTTGTGACAGATAGCAAAAATATTGCGGAAATCAATGTTCACACGGTTTATCACTTAGCCTTAGAGGTCTTAGGAATATTTCAAATAAAATACATTTAAGCCAGCGAAATAGTTTCCGCTGGCCACCAACATTCGTGCGAATCTTCTCAGCCAAAAACTCTGGATGGATGTAAGCTCATCAAACAAGTGTTCCGGTTGAAAAAATCTCCGCAAAACGAAAAGAGATACAAAAAATGTACATTGCTCCAAAGTGTATTAACAATTTTGTTTTTTTTTTTTTTGCTTTATGAATTTCTAATTAGTCTTTGAAATGCTTACGCTTAAGTCATAATATATGGAGTAGAGCTTTATACATCAACCCTAAGACGCGCTGCCGCCGCTATATCTGAAGCATAACATTCAGTGCACAGAAATTACAAAGAGGTTTCTCTTAATGAATCAAGAAAATCTACAATTACTAATTAATTAGTGCATAAAGTGAATTTTTAAGTGCGGAGGAAAACCACTTGCCTAACTCTGCAACATTGTGTCTAAACATTTTACTGAAAACTGTTTATAATTTGAATTTCATCAATGGATTCTTTTGGAAAATGTGTGCTTCTTTTGGAAACGTCGGATGTAATCTGAATATTGTGATGTCGGACACTTCAAATATCATAAAGTAGAAGATAATGTGATTGAATTGTTTTATTGGATAGTGTGTTATTGTTTGTTATTGCCTGTAATGTTGAACGGTGAATGCGGTTGATGATGTTCTCGATAAGTATAATTTTTGGAATTTTGCTGCTGTTGGGAGTTTTGAATGTTTATGTAAATTGTCTGCATATCGATGTGAAGCGGAAGAACTACGTTCAGCTAAATGGAGTTCAGGTAATGTTGCACAATAAAGTTGTTTTTATGGTATAATTATGTATTTATTCGGACACTTGTATATATAGCTAGTTTGCAAATGTTTTACTTTGCTTTAGCTGATGGGGCAATATTTATTTTTTAATTAATAACCGGCCAGTTGGGCAATAGGGAAATCGGACGTTTTATGGAAAATTTGTTGTATGAACACCTGGGCCGATGGGTGAAACATGTCGAAATTGTGTCTGCCAATTTATATTAGTTGTTTTAGATAAGTATTGCACCGAATATATAATTTCACATGTGTTTTGCTTTTAATTAGCGGATCGCTCGTATGGTTAGAAAATCTCAAATACCTATTATAAGTTCCGGGCGGCACTTGGCTCGAAATTCATCGAATTTAAACAAGGGTTTTTTTTTGGAAATGCATCCACCAAAACAGCAGCACTTGTTCTTTCTATTTATAAATGCGACGAGGTGAACATTTGTTTTAAATACGCGCTACTGCATTTGTCAATTTTGTTCCGCATTGTTCATCTTCTCTGTGGAGGATGTATGTGTGTATATTTGCTGATAATTGCATTCCAAATACACATCTTTACTTGCTCTATTTATAAGTGCGGTGATCAGTTGCAGGTTGTCAAAATATTATTCCTTCCGCTGGATGCCTTTTTCCAAAGTAAACAGGTTATTGCAATAGATGTAAAATAGTTTTAGTTTGATGCGTAGGTATGTACTGTTAATTAGGATTTAGTATTCATTACTCGCTAGCCTAAAATCGGATGTAGGCTTATTTCGTTAAATCAATTCCCCACTCGTTTCAGGTCCGATTGGCATTAGGCATTAACCACTAAGATTGAGGCAATGATTTTGCGTTTGGAGACCACAGATTTGGAAAAGTCGAACAATACTGAAATCACTACAATAGTCAGCTTTTTCCCATCAGTGTTTCGAAAACCCAAGTGCAATTGCATTTCAGCAGCTGAAGCAGCAAACCATCTGCTGTTTCATGTCTTCCATTACTAATCGAAAAATGTTCATTAAATTGTGCCATACTGACCTCTTCTAATGCTGTACATTATACACGCTACTACATCCATACAACCCTACAAAGTTCTATTTATCTTACATTATACATCTGTCGCATTAATCACCTGGTATAAACATCTAGAATACCATTACGAGTTTACAAATACATATGTTTAATAGAAGATTGATTAAGCTTACAACAAATAGTCCATGATCTGAATTCCCAGAGATAAGCTGAATTACTTATTGTGTATATCTTGCAATCTCGACAATTTTATAAACACCCTATTTGCAAGCTAAATTTTGTATCTTGCCTTCGTTGGGTATCGTTTTGAATGAGCTGCAAGTTTCATTCATTTATAAAATTTAAAGGAATACATGTGTCCACAGTCCACACCCACATAAATGGTGTCAAAATTTCTCAGAACAATTGTTTACATTTTTTATTTGACTCTGTAGACGACCTCAAAGTATCATATCAGATTATTAAATGGCGCGATTCGTAGGTTAAGATCACGTCACAAAACACAAGCTGATAGTCATCAGAAAAAAATGCCATTAAGAGGTCATTATACAGCAGACAGTAGAAATTTGATGCAAGCATTTTGCACAGCAGTTTATTCATTCATTTCGTTTAGTTATGGGGTATGTTTTACTTGTTTTACTGATTGCATTAGGGTATCCGTGCCTAACGGTTTTACGAGTAGACGACTCAAAATTATAAAATGTGAATTGCTATATCTCACTTGGATATTTGTTGGAAAGTGACAAAAAACAGAACCAAAATCTCTTCCAGAAACGTAAAATAAAAGAAAAAGAAAAACATACTTATCGAAGTTATTGTGTCAACTGTCAAATAGTTGTTCGTTCGAAGTGTATGAAATCGATTGTTTTTCTTCTTTATATAAATTTTTTGTTGTTATTTTTGGCAAACGACGCAAGTTCTAACTTTATAACTGTTATTTTATTGAAAATAATCTTGTACCTGTTTAATTAAGTCAGATCGCAGTGGAGTATTGGCTCATTAAATCTGTTAAATGCACAACAGATGGGAAAGCAAAAATACTGATGTCACCCATTGCCTTAAAAATCCTACTGCCTAATGATGTCTGCACATTTTAAATTTTCTCACGACTTAATTTACGCAACAGACTTTTCTTTTGTTATTTATTGTAATTATTTTCACAGTTATTCTTCTTTCGACTTGTTTCTTTAAATAAGTAAATTGTCGTACAAAACAAACGTGAGAGGTGGAATAAGTATGATTAACTGAAATAGCGGAGGAATTAGTAGGTATTGCACTTGTTGACCACTGAGCTATTTCTACTAAATCATATTTATTATTTGCCGTTATAGTTAGCCCAGTGTAGTGGTAGTGCACTTTGTAATTGTTACACCATTTTATCATCAATTGACCAAACAGGAAACAATTGATTTAACGTCAATAATACACTTCTACCTACCAGTTTCCCATTTCAACACCCACTAAAGTCAGATTCTCCTGTTCTTAATTGCTCACGAAACGGTTCAACAATCAGTACAAATACCTTACCAAATCACGTGTGTATTTTCTCAGATATCTTAGCTTTAATGCAACAGAAACTAAATCATATTACGATAATAATTAGTCATTGTTTTGAGAAGCATACGCGCCTTATTCAGACGATTACATTTCCAACATCACGCGATTATTTGACTCCCAGAAGTATACATAAACTCCCTATCACGCGAGAAAATTTTTTTTGTGGATTTTAGTGTCGCTCAGGTTGCATTTTACACACACTGTTGACTATGCAAATTTTTCGATGACAGTCAACGAAGCAACTAAAGTGACGCGGCGCGAATGACTATACATACTGTCGCCACTTCGGCTGTTCTGCTGGCTCATCTTTTCAAAAACAGTGCTAATAAAAAATTAAGTGGCTATTTAACAATGGTCGTCGGTAAAAAATAACTGAAATCAATATTATTGAATACCGTTCCTAATTAAGTACGACATTAGTGCCCAGTTGTATTTGCAATAACTTATTCTCCACATGACTTTACATTGCAAATATAGCTAGTTTGCGGTGTACCATTGAATCAATTTTAGAGCTATCGTAATTGTTCCACACTTTGGTAGAATAACGTTGCAGACGTCCACGTTCACACCCACATATATCCTTGAACTAATTTTATCCAAAATGAATGCAGGACCAGCTAGTCATGGCACACCCGTGACATGTGATATACCTACTCCATTATTCATTCGTGATGAAACTTTTTTTTTGTAATAGTTGTTGTTCTCGAAAACGACACGTGTAATCAATAGAACGCTTGAGCATGAGCAGTGACTTCATGTCGCAGATCGCAGTATCTCATTTCAACACCCACTAAAATCTGCTTCTCCTGTTCTTCATTTCCAACGTATCCATCCAACAATCAGTACCTTACCAAATCACGTGAGCATTTTCTCAGACATCTAAGCTCTAATGCAAGACGAAGTGCAGCTAAATTGTGATCACAATAATTAGTCATTGTTTTGGTGCCTTACACACCATTTTCAGTGTTCCATACATCAGGCGATTGTTTGACATCCAGAAGTGTACACAAATCTCCTACCACGCGAGAACCTTTTTAGTGGCTTTTCGTTTCGCTCAGGTTGCATTTTACACACACCGTTAGCTATGCAAATTTTCCGATGACAGCGAACGAGACAATTGAAGTGACTGGGCGTGAATGGCTCTACTATGCTGTTTTGCTGGCTCCGCTTTTGCTAGTTAATTTGACCGTGATCTTCGCCGTATAATGGATTAGATCAGGGTTTTTGCTTTTTTCGCACAAATTTATTCTAAAATTTGACCATACTTCCGGCCATTCCTGATTTCGGAAGTTTTCCTTTGCCTCTCGGTGACCGTGATGATCACAAACACGGAAATAGTGCATGCAACTTTTACTTTTGTCAATATATCTCTGCGTTACCAACTTTTCGTTAAGCGTTAAGTCCCCCTAACTCACTGACCCATAGTTCGGTGGAAATGGCTGTCATTGTCTCAGCGGCGCTAAAAAGGGAAATGAGTGCAATCGAAAGTGACAGTGCAAGAGTAACTTTCTGATTAAAAACTTTCCGCTTCGAGCGCTGGCCATTCCAAGCCCCAGTAAACAATGCCTAATTTTGACCAGAATGAATGGTAATGGCGGCTTAGTTGCAGGTGTGGGGTAAAAGGAACCCAATTTACGCAAAGCACTTTTGGCATTTTTAAAATCGTGCGCGGCTAACCAGTGCATCTTCTCACACAAGAGGCCCGCTGCTGTTTAGACTTACTTACGTAACCTTCTTTTTGGACGGCTGTTGTATTTTATTTGTAGATGGCGTGGGTAAAATTATTATGTCTTTGAGAGAACCGTGACCAAGCGTTAAGTGATTGTGTTTAATGGAAATGCGTCTTGCTTTAATTGTATGGCTAATTTAAATAATTATTCCAGCTTACAGTATTGTTACAGTTGCGGCTTATGTCACGGAACAGCTGAAGCTTAAGCTGATTGCGCGACTTGCTCGTAAATATGGTATGGATAGCATAAATACGAAGCGATTTTTACCATTTAAGACCTATAATTTTTGAGAAATAGATCGTAAAAAAATGTTTACATATTCGAAAGTGGGGTCTTGCAATTCTACTTGTCTGCCCATGTGCTTCCAGTGTTTCTAGGCTTATCGGTTGGATGGAATAAGTTTGTTTTATTTATTTGACATGACGAACGTTGCTTTAATTTTTGATCTTGGAATGCAGCATATATACCTATTTGATTTAATTTGATACTTTCGATGGTGGCGATGTATTGCAAGGTCAAATTCAGTCACGTTGCTAAAATGTTCTTTCTCAAATATACGTGTTTATCATTAAAAATACATGGATAAGGTGCGGAACAAGAACACGCAAACCAGTTAAAAAAAACTCAAAACACAATTTTTGTTATTTCCAAATTTGTGAAAACCTTTGGCTTTCCACGAATCGTTATAGGAATTAAAGAACAATTTCCTAAAAAGATAAAACAAAATGCAAACGTGCCTCAATGGGGTTTGTCTTTGTGCGGGGTTCAAGAAATACAACACAACTTGTGTGATTAGAGGCAAATTAAGTTGAAGCGGCAATATGCCTGTGATCAACGAAGATTTTATTTGATACACGTAAAAACAATCTATCTCGTAATATGTGTGTCGGAAGTTAGCAAAATATATTGGACTAGTAATATGATGCAAACAACAAAATTGTTTTCGAAACACTGTAGGGTTTGAAGGTTGAGTGTCCCTTCCCCGCAAAACTCCAAGTATGTTTCGGACTTGCCATTTTAAGCAGGTCATCGTTTTGTTACTGCAATTTAATTAAATTTCCGCATTCACAGGCAAATCGAACTCGGTCATAATTAAGGAGTTCACTATCACCAGTCAATTATGACCTGTCAATTTTCGGTCGAGACTGGAACTTGCTAATTAAAGGCTTATTGTGTAGCCCGAAATAAACCTGGGATCACACTTTACATAATCTAATTTTTGTCGGTTAACCGTAGATGTCAACTGAACAAAATAACTGTTTACGTAATCAATACAGTACAATAAATTAACTCCGACAACTTGCCTCAGTCAGCTATAGTGGTTTAAAAGTACTGAATGGTTGCGATCCTATTGCGTTAAGTTTCGCTGATTAATTTAGCCAAGACTATTACCTTTGAACTTGCGACACATTTCTGTTGTTTCTTTTCAGTTGTCATAATAACTAAGAACGAAAACAAGATTCAGATGCAATTTGAGTAAACCTCCAAGATGTTCTCTAATTTTCTTTATCTAATTCCACGCCTTGTTGCGGCATAGCGGATCTGGATAACACCTCCAGAACGCCATGGTTCTGGTTGGTGTTTGCTCATTAACCAGAAGCTCTACTGTGCGGTTCAAGACACCTAAAAACACTTAGTAGCTAATTGAGTCAAAAAACCGACTTCTCACTTCAAAGATCACTTACCATGCAAACTTACACCATTATACATTTAAAGTGTCAAATATAAATACAAATTTCAATGGCTCTTTTATTCGTGAACCAATTATTGCAATGAACGCAAACCCGCTAAACAATCATCCTCCCGCCAAGGTTGCCGCACAATCAAATTGTCTTTCCCAAATTAAAAACATTTTCATCGCCATGAATTAAACAGCATACAAAACGTTGACCTTAGAACGATAAAATACTAAAATACAAACATGTATTTCTGCAAAAAGGGGCAGAGAAAAAAATAATACATTCCCAACTACATTCGCATGGCGTTACAGGCGGGCAATTTTCTGGTGCCCTACACCAAGCCCGAGATCCACTTCTAATCGCCAGCCGATAAACGCATCAGTGGTCGGGAAGCATTTGTATACGTTCATCTAGATCTCTGTTTAGGTACGCATAGGTATGTCACGCAATCGCAATCGGAATAATTTCGCCCGCACCACGGTACTGGCGATAGCCCCGCTTCCGAACTCCCTTTCGCTTCGGACTCGGAGTCAGCTGTATGATGATGATGATAGGGTTTGCAGTGTTGCTGCCTTCACCTGAGAGCCGAGTACAGACACAAAGTACACTGTGTAACTATATGGGCGTGCTGGATTTGCGGCCGACTATTAGAGGTATTTAACTATTCGTTTCTATTCGGCACAAAGAAAAAAAAAACTGAATACGCACTGACTGAAGTGTCACAGTCGGCTAGCCAAAGCACAATACGAATTGATCTTGCTCAGTTTCATTGAGACTCCTGATAAGCTTTGCCACCTACCTCGGTGAGAAGATATGATTGCCATTCATGGTGACAAGCATAGGAGCCGTCCGAATAATCCATTGCACAAGTGAATGGGCTTCTAATATCTCAAGCACGCTTTCGGGTTTGACACTCAATTACTGTAATTAAGATGGAACGAATAATACAAAATCTGGCATACATTTGCATCGCCTTGCAAACACTTAGCTTTAGTTGGTAACATTTGCTGTCGATTTTTCGGATAAAAAAGTGAAAGTTCCTGCTTAGTTCGTCTGAAAATAAACGTTGAAATGGTTCAGGAGATCAACTAAAGTGATTCAATTACGTTATGCTGAGGAAATATTTTGAAATGTTGCAGGTACTTGTACATGGTATTTCCATTAACAGTATTTTTTTTTTCTTCAACAGATTGATGCAAATTCATTGCATAAACATTTGGAACAGCATGAGAGGGAGCTGATATTTGGAAAGGCTGAAACAAGTAAGTTCACACGAACCAGTTATTGATATTAATTAGTCTGTCCAAGATGGAGGTCAAATCGCTGCTGTGCTTAGTTTTGAATGTAGAACTAATTGTTATGAATTCAAACTTTCAAGACGCGTATATCCTCAATAATTTAACGGGCCTTCTGGTATTGTTCGCTTCGTTCTTAATCTATACAGAACCGTGCTACCTACTTTATGAAAGAATGTCAGACCGAGCAAAAATAATCGATCATGTGGGCACAGTGCTTCAGTGGTAAGTATGTTAGACGATGAGCGAACAATTTCAGGTTCAACCCCCGGAAAACACAAAATGCCCATCTACATCTGAGAAACATCCGAGAGTAAAACAGTCGCGTGAGAAAGCTCTTCAATTGAGCATACAAATCCTGAAATTAAAAAAAAAATGTATTTGAGCCTTAAGCCTAGTATGCTGTTCCAGGAAAGATGAAATTAAACTCCTCTCCAAAGTTTCTCTCCACCACTTCGCTTAATGTGCGCTTAATTTCCGAATACCGATATTTTCTCTGATCTATCAAAATTTAGCTGTGGTAAAATGTATTTTGCATTAATACGCTTACTAAAATTGTGTAGAGATTTTTCGTACAGTGGCTAACAAATTTAGCTTGAATTGCGTACTGCTTGGCTTAACTGCTTTGCTTAATTTTATCTTTGGAGACATTTTTGTATGGTAGCTTAATTTAAGCGCTAGCAGCATACTAGGCTTAAGACCCCAAAATAAGCCAGAGAAATCCCGAAACGTTTAGACTCAATATTTACATTTTGTATCTTAGGTGTATATCTATCAATCTGTTTTATCAGATAAAATAAGCACTTCGAGAATGTTTTGAACCGAGTATATTCAAAGCGATAGTTGTGAAACACATTTCAGGACTTGCTATCATAATATGCCTATTAATGATGTAGGTATTTGTTGAACTTCCTTAGACCTTTTGTCAATCTACTACAATTATTTACAATGTACTTTCTCTTTCTGTGACTTACTCTTTCGCATTCTTGATCATCAAGTATATAGCTGTCAAAATATAGTGCACATGGATTTATATTCAGACTTTTGAGTCAATTTATTCTGATCTCATAGAATTCGCTCTGATCGTGCTCTGATCGAAAAAGGAAACACACAAACTTCTTTGACAGTTCAAAGGTTATCGCATTTTGTCGGTGATGGTCTCTTTGATATAGGTTGTTTTCCCGTGACCCGCGCCACTCGAAAAAATAGCGCTTTAGTGTTGCCACTGTGTTATTGTTACAAATACTTTTGGCTGTAGCCAAACTAAAATTTTATTTCGGTGATTAGTTATATTTAGAAAGCGGCCTATATTCTTACATAAAATATATTTTAGGGCGATTTGAAAACGAAATGCTAAACAGTATCCGTTAGCTTATCTACAAACCCATCTTCGTCACGATGCACACGATGCATCTTAATTACTCAGCTGGATTTTGATGCACCAATTAATGAATTCATTCGTGTAAAACAAAGCAAAATAAACCAAAGTTGAATAAATTTTACAATCTTCTTACCCAAGACGACGAGTGTTTTCATTTCAGCCTCCCCCTCCAGTGACAAATCGTCTTGCAATGGCAGCAAATCTCTACCAATTCCGTGTTAAATTTGTTGTGAAGATAAACAAAAGAAAATTTGTGTGTAACACTTTTCATTTGCTAATTAAACCATCAACGCTAGGCAAGCACGCAGAAGAAGCACAACAATATTGTTCACTTACCAAGAAACAGTGTTGGCTCACGAAGTTGCTGCGCGGTAAATTACCCATTCGCCACAGTGACTGAATGACTGACTGCGCGTGCAAATTTAACCATATTGATTGATGGGATCTATTCGCTCTTAAAGTGAGCAGCACGACCAAAGTGGAATCCTTCTTGACCACCAGCAGCAGTCACACACAGAGCGATTAGTTGCACCATCAAGTTCAACATCGTGATCCCACGTATAGTGAATAACATTCACTGAGTGTTGAGTGGAATCGGTGCCTCTCAAGCTCGAGGGCAAGGCGCTTATTCAATAATCTGGATAATGTGAATGTGTTCCCCATATGTATGCTTATTCTTCCCATTCCAGGGACTGTATCACCCTCTCAAGATCGCCTTTTGTATGCATTTTCGTTCTTTTCTGTTTGCAGAAGGCGAAGTCAAATTGGTGCAAGTAGAACGTCGTGATCAACGGCGTCATAAACGATCTATTCAACATGAAAAAGATATCTCTCTGCAGATTCAAGGTGAGTACGGATGCAGAAACTAATTTGCCTACAATAGATGCATTGATGTAGCGTTTAGCGCTACATTTTCCAGTGGACCGTGATCTTATTTGCATCTCGTTTTGTTCCGTTAGATAATGGCAAGCTGGTTGACCTGAAGCTGCAACAGGCCGAGAAGCTGATCGACGATGCATTCATTTTCATTCGACGAAATGCGAACACTTCACAGTTCATCGAGGACTCGCATAAATTGGCTGTGGGCTATGAGAGATGCTTTTACCGCAACGTTAACTCAGCCCTTGACCTATGTGATGAGTCGAGTTTGGTAAGTGGAATCGTGTTTTCTGATTTGTTAAAGGGGCTACCACAATTGCATCTTCTAGCGTGGGATTGTGCATCACAATGCCACCAACTATATAGTCCAACCCTTGCCCGAGCGTTTCGGCGAAGGAAACCATGTCATTGTTGAGTTCAATGGTGGCCTACACTCTGATGTAGACATCAACGGCGACATTCAGTTCGAACCACATATGGATGCATTCGATGCACCAGCGGGCAGAAGTTCATTACAGGAGCCTACTACTTCTCATCACCACAGGAATCGGAAACAGGGACGAAGGAATCACGGTGGCAAACGACGTCGCCGTCGACGGCACATAAACGGATCGCCATGGAAAATTCCCCAGGTGCTGCACATAGAGACTGCGATCTTTGTCGATCGGGATCTTTTCAAACACATGGCCAAGAACTACCCGCGGAATACCGAGAGCTACCTCATTCGGTTTGTCCTTGCAATGATAAATGGGGTGCAGTTGCTGTACAATCACCCGTCGCTGGGACATCGAATTAATTTTGTGCTGAAGCGGTTGGAGATATTGCATCCGCACCCAAGCGACTTGAGACAGTCCAGTGATATAGATACGTATTTAAATAACTTCTGCATGTGGCAGCGGAACTTCAACCCACCTTCGGACAAAGATGCACTTCATTATGATCACGCTGTGATATTGACAGGTAAGTTGATTTATTTCATGATATTGTATACTTGTGTTTTCTGAAAATAAAGCAATTGGCCGCGTTTCATTGATCGCTAGATGACTAGCACCAAGAGGAATTCCAAATACAAAAAATGGTATTTCACTATTTGCTACTACTCTACGAATTTTTGCCCCGCTAAATTCACAGAAAGCAAAAACAGAAACAACTGCCAGTGCAATTCGATACATTTTTTAAAAGCAAACAAAAGTTCAGGTGGAAATTAGCGATAGATTTTAAAATAAAATAAGTCAATGAGTGAAGCTGTATTCCATGGGGAATCCTTTTATTTTAGGAGCGAAAATAAACGCAAAGAATACCAAATGTTATGTTAGACTTTAGGATTTCGAAATTAGTAAGTTTAACAGCTGACTGACGTGATATTTTTTTATTTATTTATTTTCAGCTGAAAAGTCTTGTCACCTGCATACTCATGTCGTTTTCCATTGGTTTCACTCGGGGATCCACTCATTCTGTGATCCAATGGAACAACAAAACTGATTCTGATTGAACCCACAAAAGTATTGGTGAAATATCAACAAATAATCTACGGCGCCTGCCAGATGACTTGTATAAAATACATAAATTAAACTTGTGTGAGTGCTTCTTGATTCTGACTTCAATTCGAGAAGCGAAATTCTCTTCTCAGAATCACCAGAAGAGTATTTTTTGTGCCAATAGAACGGTTTCAGAAGTGATTTTTTCGATTTCGGTCTCTCTCGGACCCTTCTTTTTGCCCGGTGGAAAACGACATCAGTTGACATTTCCAAGTGTCAAAATTCAAAACAAACCGCGAGCATCGCGTTCGTTTACCTAGTCCAGACAAATATAGTTGCCGTTTTAGATGATCTTTTCCGATCTTTCCCATTTTTTGTTCCGCTGACACAAGAGCTCTGACAGGCGTGCTTTCATCTGAGATATTATGCGCTGGAGTCGAGCGATCAATGGAACGCGACTATGAATAGCGTTTCCGGCTAGATGAAATTTAAATCTATGTTGATATTAGGCTTTCACTATTTTTCCTGCTTTTTTCATTGTTTTGTTACACCCCGCTAGGGCTCGACTTGTATGTGATTGGGAAGAATGGCAAAGTGAGCAACCAAGTTGTGGGTTTGGCACCAGTTTCCGGAATGTGCACAGTGACTTCGTCCTGCACAATAAATGAGGGAAAGCACTTTGAGAGCGTATTCGTGGTAGCGCATGAGATCGGTCACAAGTAACTATATGCCCACTCCAATAATATTATAGTTGTAGCTCACGTGTTTACTCATGTTTACAGCCTTGGAATGCGTCACGATACAAATGAGAACAGTTGTGATTCCAGTCTGTACATTATGTCCCCTACTCTGGGCAGTGGCAAGATCACATGGTCCAAGTGCAGCAGAACCTACTTGAATACGTTTCTGGAGTAAGTTCACAAGACAGCACGATCTCTATTCAGGTTTGGAATCATTTTATTTCCCTCCCAAGATCAGGACAATCGAAATGCCTTTTCGACCGCGGGCAGTTTGGAAATGGCTATGATCACGACGCTGAGGGTATACTGCCGGGTGAACGCTTCGATGCCGATCAACAGTGTATGTTGAAGTATGGCAAAGATAGTATCCGATCACGCAATCAAATCATATCGGATATCTGTCGAGATCTGCACTGTCAGAGGGATCGATACACTTGGACATCACACCCGGCGCTGGAAGGCACCGCATGCGGTGACATGATGGTAAGTTTGAACTTAGCTCATCCGATATATAGGGGTTAAAGGCGTTTCTTTCTGTAGTGGTGCCGCAGTGGAATTTGCACCAAGAAGGAAATATACATGCTAGCACATTCATCTGCAAAACAAGTTAACGCGGGCTGGCAGTATGACAAGGCGAGCTATTTAGAGAGTAATGACAAATCGGCTTCTTTAAAGCAAGGGTATAATTTTAACAAGGTAAGGTTAAGCTAGACTGGTGTTGATGATTTAATTGCAACAATCCGAAAACGTTACCCCAGGCATCTACATGGAGTGAATGGGGTGATGCAAGTGACTGTGATTCTGGATGCCTATATGGCGCATCTGGGCGCTTAAGAGAGGGAAGCACTGGACTGACGACATATGTGCGGAGATGTTTAGACCATAGGTAAGATTGCCTCAATCAAAATCAAGGTTGTAGAGCTTATGTCTTTTTAAAAAAATAGACGCCGTTGTCAAGGTAGGGATAAGAAATTTGAATCGTGTGCTGCGAAGCATTGTCACACCATTGCCAAAACTACAATAGAAGAGTTTGCGTCAAATATATGCGAAAGGGCGCAGAAATTTGATTCGGAGCTGACGGGCGAGGGCCTTCAAATAGTGGGTGACATGGGTAAGCCTAACAAATTCCAATGAAACATGGTTTTATACGGTTGCTTCATTTACAGAGGAGTCTTGTAAGGTTTTCTGCAAGACGAAATCAAATGACACAAAATCTCGCAACTGGATCTTCCCACAGGGCACCACCTGCCGCTCGAAGGAGTACAATTTTGATGATACCTCCTATTGCATCGATGGTCGTTGCGAACGATTCTCTTGTGACAACACGACAAAGAATTATTTCAAGATCGACCCTTACTACTGTCCACAAAGGCGAATAGTAGAGGAGGAGTCTCGAAGAATGAACAGTGTTTATAAGCACAAAGACGAGGTGAGGAATTATAAAACTACTCGGGGAGCACCGGCACCCGTTCGAAGTAAATTTGAAAATGGTAAGTAACACAGATCTTAAACCTTTACATTTCGATTCAGCACATATGTTTTAGAAGTTGTCGGCCGGAACTTTCAGACTTCCACCAAGTGGAAGTCTGAGCCCTATCGTAGCCAATGGAAGTACCCCAAGAGCATACATGACAAGGAACCACCTGAAGAACAGTGGGAAGTGAAGTCAGGATGTCACTCGAACTGTATGGAAAAGTCTAAAGGTATCCAAGTTATTGCGTCAAAGAAGACCAGAACGAACAGCATCCAGCTGTGTACCCATCATGCTAAGGTTATTTTAAGTTTAAGTACACAGCTGTCAACCCATTGCTAACACATTTGACGTTTGTCATCTTACAGCCCTGCGATCGCCTCCAAACTACCACCCAGTTCGCAGAGGCTACCTGCGCTCGATACAAACTTAAAGTGAGAGGATTGTCCGGATATGGTATGCAAATTCTACCAAGTGTGTACGACCCTGATCGAAGTTGCCGCGTGGCTTGTCAGGATGAGTTTCTGCAGCACCGGTTCTACATAGTTAACAGTAATTATGGGCATTTTCCGCTTGGAACAAAGTGCTCTGCTACGGAAAAGCGGTACTGTGTTAACGGCAAATGTTTAGAATTCGGAACGAATAATATAGCTTCAACTAAGTCGCATATAAGTTTGGCGGTGTTTAGAAATAAGCGGGACACAGAAGACCACCGAGCGCGGAGAAGCTTCTCGCAATACGCTCCAGTTAATATAACAGAAACAATTACACAAGTTTTTTTAGATAATATTATAAATAGCCTTAATTACGAATCACGGAGTTTTGAAGGTAAAAACGAAGCTTTCCCCGATACCAATAATCAATTTTAGTATCCAGGCTTCATTTTTCGAACTCACAATGGCGCAATTTTCCATATGAAATTGCATATTGTGACCTACAGAATATTTAGTGTGGAGGTTAAAAATGATTATTAGTAAGGCTCTTTCTGTCTAAGAATGATGTTGTAATGTTGTCCTTTTTTTTGCAGATGACTCCTTATCGAATGATCACATCGAATTTACGAACCCTATTCACATTTCAACAACTGACGAACTGACTACAGAATAGTATTTTTTAGTTTATTTTTATACATAAGGAAATTGTATTATAAAACGTTTTTTCAAAATTTAGAATAAAATAAAACATTTTTACAAAAAAAAATAAAATGCTTATGAAAGCTCGGGTTTCAATTGACTTTTCCAGAGGTAAGGTTTTTGCATTATATTGCTGCCGGAATGGTGTAGCAGTGAGCAAGAACTGGCCTTGTATATGTTTCTGCGGATCATTCAAATTCCAGAACACGGAGGGAACAGGTCGAAAATGCACGAAAAATACTGACGCACATTGAAGTAGTACTCTTGTGTAAATTTCGTCGTTTATTTATTTAGATTTTTAATATAAATAACAAAGCAAACGTATCTTGCAAATGTGAATAGCCCGATTTGCTAAAAACACATAGCTCTGTTATATAACAAATTGAAGTGTCAGCTTTACATTTACGCCAACTCACAATTGCGAAATTTGTATAGAAAATATGGTCACTGTGAACTACTAAAGTTTAGAGTCGAAACTATAGGCCTTTTTTTTAGCTTCGTTTTCAGTGAAGTAAAGTAAAGTAGGATTTTCAGCACGCAATTACAATAACTACGCTCTACTTGACACTTCGAGACTCGCAGTAGTTATTGTAATTTGTGTGCTGAAAATCTTACTTTACTTTGCTTTGCTGAAAACAAAGCTCAAAAAACAGGGCTTATATAGGTAAGGCCCATAGAACCTTCAAACTTTGTGAACACACTCAATTATTTTATAGCATGAATGGTTTATGAAGCGACTATTTTCAACCGGCGCTACCTTCGCATGGAAAAAATTGTATTTGACAGCGCTTTGATTGACAGGAATGACAAGTTAAATTCTGCCGTGTCGTTTTGCAAAAAGTCGCAAAGTTTGTTATAATCTGAAATAATTTCCATTACTTTAAATAATAACACAATTAAACACATACAATGGTAAGTTAAGAACTCCGTTAACAGGAAAAAAACATGGTTTACATATTTTCGACCGTATTACTGACAATAAAAAAACTTGTCGGCAAAGTATTTCCATAGGTTATGATGCCTTTGTCCACCAAAATGCTTGGTCATCTGTCAGCTTTGTTTAAATTTTTAATTTATTTGGTGTAAAATAATTTCAGGCTCGGCGTTATGATTCACGTACCACCATATTTTCCCCAGAAGGTATATATTTAAGAAAAATCTCAAGAACGAAAATAAAAACTAAACTTGGCTTAATGTTTTATCTTAGGCCGTCTCTACCAAGTGGAGTACGCAATGGAAGCCATCTCCCATGCTGGCACCTGCCTTGGAATTTTAGCCGAAGATGGTATTCTTCTGGCAGCAGAGCGCCGCAACACCAACAAATTGCTAGACACCGCCGCGAATTTCTCGGAGAAGATTTACAAACTTAACAAGTAAGTGCATTTTACGGGGTTTTTGCCTATGATTCGGATTTAAATTCCCATCCCTCTGTAGCGATATGGCATGCTCCGTGGCCGGCATCACGTCCGATGCGAACGTCCTCACAAGTGAGCTTCGAGTGATTGCTCAACGCTATCAGTACAACTACGGTGAGTCGATGCCTTGCGAGCAATTGGTCTCATATTTGTGCGACATTAAGCAGGCGTACACCCAATACGGCGGTAAGCGACCATTTGGCGTTTCCATACTGTACATGGGTTGGGACAAGCACTACGGGTATCAACTGTACCAGTCCGATCCTAGTGGCAACTACGGTGGCTGGAAGGCCACCTGCATTGGCAACAACTTTGGCGCTGCTGTTTCCATGTTGAAGCAAGAGATCAGCGAGACAGAGAAAATTAAGTTGTCTGGTGCCCTTGATTTGGCTATAAAGGTGCTGAGCAAAACATTGGATACCAACAAGCTGACTTCAGATAAAGTCGAAATGGCCACACTTACACGAGTGAACGGAAAGACTGTGATCAAGATTCTCACTAGTGCCGAGGTGGAAGTGCTGATCAAGAAATACCAGAAGCTCGAGGCTGAAGCAGAGGCAGCCAAGAAGGAAAAGGTAGCAGCTCAGAAGTCTTAAACAACTGGCGGTCGTTTCAGGCATAAGGGAGGAGGGAATTTTCCATTAAAATGTTTCTTTTTTTAATTGCAACGCTTTAGTTTTGATCGTTTTATAGAACGTCCTAAAATAAAGAAAAATTTACCATTCGTAAGTTTGTTGGTCTTTCTTTTATGATTTTGTGACGTGCTGCTTGTTGTAATCGGCAAATCCATACGAATGGTTTGCTATTGGAAGGCTTAATCGGCAAACTCTCCGGAGTTTTGCTTACCGTTTGGTAAGAATTTATAAAATACGTAACATCGATCATGTTTGCAATAAAAATTGTTATTTATTTACATGCATACTTATATCTACTTAAGTTGCACAGCTAGCCGGATTAACCTCGTATACAACTCAGTTGGGGTCAGGTTTTAGATTCCTTTCTTTCAGAATAAAGTCTTCAAAGGACCATGCAATGCCCCAGCGAGTTGTATTTCCCTGAGAAAATTCAGTAGTCACTATGTTTTTTATGTTCTTGCTTTTAAGGAAGTCAGCAATTAAAGCTACACTATTTTTGTGGCCCAACAGCGTAGTGAAAACCTTCACTCGATTTGCAAATTGTATACTTTCTAAAATCATACGTTCGACAAAAGCCACCTCGCCGCCTTCACAATACAACTCGTCAACGTTACCCGTCTGGCAGTTATTAGGCTCTTTACGGGTTTCTGGTTTTCTGTAAGTCTTTCCTTGGCTGTCATTCAAATCGAAGAATGGCGGGTTGCATAAACAAAAGTCGAATGCTGCAGTTGTGGCGGATGCCAGAAAGTCACTCAAAATAACATTCTTATGAGTTTGTGGAAATAGGCTTACCAAGTGTTCCAGTTGGTTTCGTTTTATGTTATCGTTTGCATATTGTATGTTTCCGGCGTTAGCCTCCAAGGCACTCATCTTCCATTTATTCTTCTTTGCCGCAAGCAAGGCATAAATACACGATGATCCGCAACCAACATCTATTCCGTGTATGGTGGTAGCCTCGAAAGAACTGACGATATCCTCAATCCAAAGGATATAGTTAAGCCGCGATGGCAATGTTGGAATCAAACTGTGAGGTGCGAATTCCACCCTTAAATCGAAGTAGTCCAGTAAGAGGGTTTTTGTTAAACCACGTAGTGCTTCCACATTCTTTAGATTGATCATTACTTTGCCATTTAAAGCTAGTTTGCAAAGCTTGCGGAATTCTGGATATTTGATAGCTAATTCGGTGTAATCGGGTGGTGTGATGAACACATTTCTGGGGTGCATGCTGTTTCTGGGGCGCATACTGTAGTGCAGATTTGGATTGCTTTCACGATCAGTATAATTTTATCAACCCAAAAGGCTTGTTATAGATCGCTGTAAAACGTATTAATTCGGTCAGAACTTAGAACCTAAGAAGATGCTCATACAAACCTTGTCCTTCAGAACGTACCGCTCCGCGACCGTTGTCACAATTTATTTAAATGAACCAAAGACAAAATATCAACAACATTAGATACCGATGTCTTTTCGTACCTAACCTACGAATGGATTTATGAGAACTGTATTCGTAAATTTTGACAGCTTGTCAACAATGTATACGATCTTATATTGTGACGAATCTACACAGGGTAAGAAAATGTGCAAGGCACTTGTGGCGCAATTTAACACGTTGCAATGCAATTTATTTGAAAGAATTGATAAATTCGCCTGTAAAAATTTGTGTAGAACATGAGCAATTAGATATTTCCGCATACAAATGCACATACACCAAACACAGTTTGTCATAAATCGATTTTCTTTAGTTACGTCATGTTGACGTCATTAAAAGTTGGAGTTCAGAAGGACCCATTTTGCTGTGAATGTAGGTATACCTATTGTGAGTTCTCGAAGTTTGAATTAGAGCATACCTAGTTTTTGTAATTGAGTGCTGAAAATACTACTTTACTCCCTGCTGAGATCGAAGTTAAAAAAGCTCGCCTGATGTTATTTAAGAAAAAAGAAAATCAAAACTAAACCCGTCAGTACGTTTGTTCACCCCAATATATCTAATAAGATTTATTATTTCTTCGAAGGCTCAGGTAAGAGTCCGCTGCTCAATTATGTGTTAACACATTTCTCTCAACATCCTCCAATTACCGACAATCACAAACTCACTGCACAGGATATTCTACTACATTCGAATTTGAATGCCTGAATCCAACTTATCATAGCTCACAACCATGAATTCGATCCGCCATTTTCTCAGCAAGTGGAATGCATTGCACCGCACAAGCATTACCAACTTACCCACTGCAAACCCGAAAATTCCCTCACACACCTACCAACGGAATCACAAATCTACTCTCGCCAGCCTATACACAATCAAACAATAGCCTATCCATGCACAAAATCAACCAACACCATCACCTAATTAAACGACAAAAAATAAATTAAATTCTTCCATTTTTTATTTGACAGCTACCAAACTTCAGAATTGTCAAAAGCAATAGTAGTAGAAGGAGAGTGAAGAAAAAAAAGGTTCAGAGAAAAATATTCTCAAAAAGTCCAAATCAATTTTTCAATTTTCTGCATTTCGATTTGAGTTTTCTCGCGCAAAAATACAAAAAACGTATTCTACAATAAATTCCGTGCGTGCTGAGTGTAATTACGTAGAGAAAACAGCACCATCAAACGAAATAAATTGCGAGGAAAAACCCGACGACAAAACATAAACATAATCCAAATGCAACCAAAATGGATAACAAGAGTGCACAATTGGAATTTAAGTTGCTGGTAAATGTTGGATTTTAATTTTTTTTAACTTGTTTCGCTCGGGAGTAGTTTTATGGGAAATTCGGGCCTGACCTCCATTTGCGGGAAGTAATATTTTGTGTTGAAAATTTAGCAGATGCAATAAGGGCGCTCACCCACGATTATTATTTTTTTTTCTACGTTTTGCTTCATCCTCCATCACTCTGCTCTGGTGTGGAAGTGGAAGTGGAAGAAATGTTTTCGAATATTAATGTATTTGTGTATCCTCCGGGAGCCCGAAGAATGAGTTGGAGGTGAAAACATTAAATAAAGAATGTATTTTGGTCGTTTCATGTGTTTTTCGGGAATTTCTATTCAGCGCGCGCCTCGGAGTACGCAAATGGAAATCGAATTGGAGGAACTGGGTGGCAAGTTGGAAATGTTATGTGTAATTAGAATGTTGTTCTCACTAAGTTTGCTGAGTAGAACCAAGTGTATTTAGTTTTAGCGCAACTGATATTATTTACGATGTGATTCGTTGAAATATAACTCGGAAAATCGGAAACATGCACTAGTAATATAATGACGGAACAAGTGTGTACTCATTCCGGGGATGGTTGTGATGCTGCTTGTGTCAATTTACAAAATTTTGAACTGGAATTGTTGTTCGTTTTTCTGTCTATGATGAGTACATTAAGTTCTGTTTAAACGGGCACATACTCATTACTCATCGGTCCGCAGAAATGTGTTCCACTTCCTTGTTGGATTTGTAACAACTCTATTTCTTGAAATTTGGGAAACTTAGGAGGCGGAAATAAACGATATTCCAGCCTCCTAAGTCAAGACTCATTTTCCATTCCTATTCCGATTTTACCTCACTAAACTGTCCATTCACTTTGACGTGTTAAACTAGCTCCAACTTTAAAACTTCAGACTCGGTTCAAAATCTATTACTTTTGCCAAAACCAGCCGATGTCGTTAGCAAAGTTGATAAATCCTTCAAAGTTTTGGCGGTGGATCCTTAAAACCGTTTTTACTTCAGCGGAACTCTGACTGGTGCAATATTATTTATCATATTCAAACTTGTCCACGTTGTTCGAATTCCAGTTCTTTTAAGTTGACTGCATTGACAGACAGTTTGCTTTCCAAACTCGAACTCGCCTGTTTTCGAGCTTCCATTAATATGCACTTTCTTCAACAGGCTGACCGCGCTTTAGGAGTTCTCCATCACCTTGGTGTCGCCCAGCGCAGCGAGGCGATCCATTACTTTGTCGAATCTCTTCGAGTAAAGTATCCCGACTCGTATGAACAAGTACGCTCAAATTTTTGCAGCAACGCGGTCACCAACTCAATTAAGAAGGAAGAAATTGATTTGTTCAATGTTAAGAAGGAGGAACAGCAAGCCAATAGTGTTGATGTCGCCGTTGGTGTGGCGCCCGCCGCCGATGGAGTGAGCAGCAATAGCAATAGTAGCGCCGCTACAGACCTCAATCAAAATTTTGAGAAAATCCTCTGCAAAGAAGAATTCATGTGCATTGATGATGACGACGACATTGATGGCGACGAAGAGGATGACATCGAAGATGATGACGAAAGCAGCAGTAGCCCCCCACAGCATCGCAATCATAGGCTTCATCAAATCCATCGCATGGACTCTTCGTCGTCGTCGTCGCTACTTAAGCTGCATGAAGATGAGAGCGCTGCTATGGTGCGCATGCCATTCAACGCTCACTTTCAAACTCTAGCCGATCCATTGGATCTGATCCCGTCGTCTGTAATTGACACCAAGAATCCAATTCTTGTTGCTGGCGCGGCCAGATCATCATCGGATAGAAGTGAAAGTTTTACGGTAGCCAATATTTCTAGCCGGGACATACGTTTGAAACGTACCAATCCGATAAGTAGGCTAGGTGGTGGATTTACCTTCCACCCAGACACCTCGGTGGCTGTCCACTACAATCAGCGTACCGGGGAAATTAGTATTAGATCGTTCAAAGAGCAATTTCGTTGTAGAATTAAATTCGCTTTAAATCACCACCACAAGCCTTTTCTAAAAGAAATCTATAAGAATCTTATTCTGACTGGACGTATCGATGGCATCAAACCACCGCAGAGAGCTCTTCCGGCGCCGCCACCTAAAGCTGATCACCGTTTGGCGGGTGACGACCTGCAGTCAATTGGGCAAAGCCAGAACTTTGCTGCCGCCACCACCGCCGCCGCCGATGTCATCGATGACGACGAATCATTTAACGGAATCTCAGCAGAGCAAATTGAGCCTACTTACAATAGTACGAAACTAGCACTAAACAATAACAACAATAACACTAATTTAAACGGAATATCTGTGCTTATGTCTAAGGAATACAATAGAAATAATAACCTTAATGAATTCTCGACGTCTGGCTACCATCATCACCACCATCTCCATCGTGCGCATCCGCATCCGAATCTCGAGGAGAACAGCCAGACGACAAACACTGAAGATAGCTCTGAAGATGCTACTAATCTAACAGCAGTCGGCATGGATACAAACAGCATGTCCGGCTCAATTCTAAACAGTATTGAAGAAGATGAAATTGATTTGTTGTCGCTGGAGCACCAACAGGCACCAGCGGGACATATGATTCTGCAACAGCAACAGTTTTATGATCCGCATCAGCAGCAGATGCTGCGTCATCAATTTGAGCACAACTCGAATAACCCAGAGCACATGTTGATGATGCAAGAGCAAGGACATGCTGTGCATTCCCTACTCGACGATGAGGAACCAAAGGAGTCAACATCCATAGACACAGGCAATGGGGGTAGTTCTGAGGGGCAATCAACATCAGCGGAATCTAGCAGTAAAAAGGGCAAGCCAAGCTACAACTGTTTGATCTGTCCCAAGTCGTATAGAAAGAGAAAATCACTTCTGGATCACTATAAGATTCATCCGGGCTATTGTCATGATTGCGGAAAGCCCAATGGACACTCTTTAGAGGTGAGTTGGAATACAGTTTTTTGTTTACACCCGCGCTATTTTAAACTATGATACAAATCAGAAACTGTAACATATTTCAATTTGGATTAAAAAACCCCTTCTGTGGTGTTAGTTCCAAAGCTTCTTAGTTTATGTTTCACTACAGTCAGCTAACACGTTTTTATTTGTTTGCAGGAAATTATCAATCATAATCGCACGGTGCATGTAAAAGAGTTTCCATTTGTTTGCGAAACATGCGGCGAGTCCTATTCGCGTCGCCAGCAGTTTCACGCTCACGTCGAATCTCACAACAAGAAGGAGTTCAAAAGTGAGTGGTTAAGTGTAAATTTCTCAAAAGAATTCGCCCAAGTTCTATTGGTAGCAGTTTGCGTTTGCGAATATCCTAACGTTTGACATTATTTACAGCCTACTCCTGCGTGGAATGCGGTCAGAAGTTTCCTCATAAAAAGCTTCACCAGCAACATCTGGAGGACTCGGGTCATAAGGCCGATGGGGCTATCTGCGAAGTATGCGGCGCAGAGTTTCCCTCGAAGAATGCACTCTACCAGCATATTATTCGGGTGCATAAAAAGGACAACTTCTTCGAGTGTCACATATGTCAGAATCGGTTTACGCTGAAAGCCAATCTGGAGCGTCACGTTCAGTTGCATACGGAAATCAAGCGAACGTATGTCTGCGATTTGTGCGGATCGTCGTACTTTACGTACCCCGCGCTGAAAGATCACTGCAGCAATGCACATACAGACGCATCCGAGTGCAAGTGTCCCTTGTGCGGCAAGAGGTTTGGTTCTGCGAAGTCGTTGCAGCGCCATTTACCATCGCATTCGGAGGAGAGACCACACAGTTGCTGTTATTGCGAACAGGTAAGAATGATGGTTGGGGTATTAGTTGGGTGAGTTTGAATGAATTTAATTTTGCTTGTAGACCTTCAAATGGAAGACGCATCTTGTGCGCCACAAGCAAACCGTTCACGGCAACCAGCCTTCGCCGAAAAAAGTAAAGCGATTCGCAAAGTGCGATGAGGGTGAGTGATTCTTGTCGAAGTGTATAGCTTTCTGATAACTCATGCTTCAATTGTTTGTAGAATTGATCCCGATAGATTTACCGAGACCACCGCCGGCCAAGATGCCGAAAAAATCGAATTCGAGCAAACCAAAGCAACAGAAAGCAATTGTAGTTACAAATACCCCAACACCAATGCCTACGAGTACAATTCAGCAATCATCAAAAGAACAACAGCTGCAGCCACTGCAGTCGCAGCAGCAGGTACAACCACCACTGCCGCCTCAGCAGCAGCAGCAACAAAAGCCGCAGCAACAACAACATCCACAGCAGCAGCAGCAACAACAACCGCAACAGGCGCAACATCATCAGCAACAACAACAGTATGTCAACTCGAATAGCAACAGCAGCAATAATTCATCAATATCACATCAATTGGGAGGAGGAGAGTCCCAGAATTCCATTTATAACCACAGCTTTAATGCAGACAATCTGCTTGGACAACAGTGCAATCAACCCACACCCCCGCCACAGCCGTTGCAACAGCAGCAGCAGCAGCAACAACAACAACATCATCAACAGCAGCAGCAACAACAATTGCTGCACCGCTTGACACCAAATGCAGACAACAGCAATCTAATTGTGCGTCTGAACAGCTTTAATTCGGGTGCTGAAACACAGTTTCATTTCGATCAGAACGCAGCGGGAGCATATCAACAGCAGCAACAGCAACTCATCAATCAATATCAACAGCAGCAGCAACAACATCAGCAGCATATGCGCAGCCATACGCCACAGAGCCCACAGCATCAGAGTCTTCACCATCAACAACAGCTACAACAGCAGCAACAACAACAACAACAACAACAACAGCAGCAGCAACAGAATTCACATTTTGTGCCGCCGCACCATATGCTGCATCAACACCAACTGCATCATCAGCAGTCGCCTCATCAGCATCATCGCCAACATCAGCGATCACCGCATCACCATCAGCAGCAACAGCAACAACAACAACAACAACAACAACAACAACAACAACAACACCAACAATTGCAACAACAACATCAGCAATCATCTCACTCATCGCCACAACATCATCATCAACAGACGACACCGCTGCAATCTCCGCAACCAGTGGGAGTGTCGGTGGCAGTGGCTCAGCCACAGCCGCCACAGCAACAACAACAGCAACCACCGCAATCGCAATCATCACATCACCATCAACAACAACAATACCCATGTGCCTCAATTCAGCAGCAATCAGCGAATCCGAACGATTGGAGCAGTTTGAATTTTCCAACACCAACACCAACAGCTAACAATCCCACCAATCAGCAGCAACAGAATGCAACTATTGGCGGAGGTGGAGTCGGAACAGGTGGCAGCAGCCTTGATGCTAAGGACAGTAGTAAATTCTATTCGGTCATTCATGTTGATTCGGACTTTCTCGGTCTTCCATTGAACGTTACTAATCCCGGACAGCAACAGCCACCAACTTCTGGCGGCGGTGGAGGTGTGAAGCAAACTTGTGCGACGCCAGGTCACGATCAACAAGCTGTTCTAAGCGCTGATATCATGAACTTTCAGGTGAGAACATATATATTACAGTTCGCATTTAAATGTCAATCAACGGTAGCTACTACAGCATTATTTGACTTTTTCTCTCAAAGTTTCCCCTACCCTGTTATAGATATTATAAATAGGTTTGACTGCATAGGAGCGCCATTTGTTTATGGTAACTTCAAGACGTTAGTGTTTCTTACGGAGCGGTTTAGACTTTTCCAATAGTAGAGCTTCTCTAAACATTTGCTTGAAGTCTCGGATTTCCGTTTGAAAATATAATTTTGTCAAATAAATAAGCATGAGGTTTTAATCCTGCTACTAATAGCAACTGACGGATCTTCTGCTGCTTGCTGTTGGCACTGAAATAAATATCCTTAATATCTTTAGTACAATACAAAAGCCAATGCCCTGCAATCATAGATAAGTAGTCTTTAAGCAGTTTAAACAATTTGTATCCATATTAAAAATAGTTTTAGTTGTTGTTTCTTTAAAGGGCGCCATTAACACACACGCGCCTCCATTCTAAAATCTATCCTTTTCAATTGCAGAATATGTGGCCACAGAACACGCAGCCGCAGCAAATGGCATTCAACAGCGCCACTCAACCGGTGGTACCTTCGGGTCCAGCAGATCCTCACAGCTACAACAACATCGGCAGTATTCTAACCAACTTGGACATAATCGGCAACAACAATCCAATGGAGTACAATTTCGAATTGCTGCCGCCACCACCACCACCACCACAACAAAACAACTCGCTTCCCGGTCCCCAGCAACAACATCATCCATATGCAAACGCAGCTGGTCTTCTGCGCCACACATACGACTATCCCAACCACACCCTCACTGACATATCCGAACAAAAGAACACCTTCCAATCATATCACCAGCCAGTTGCGGTGGTAACACCACCCTCGGGCTATGACCCCCAGCCGGTGCCTGGCACCCGAGTCTACGGTCAGCAAGCGGACGAAACAAAAACGGTTCTGCCACCCATCAGTGAGTATATGCACCATGCGGGCTTGCAGCCGCCCCCCCAAGACGTCAATCTCGTCTATTACCCAGTGAAGAACGAATAGTGGTACCGTTTCGTGTGAAACATTTCTGAGAAACGTAAAAACAAAAATATGATATTAAACTAATCCCCCTTCCCTACGTAAATCTATAAAATAGATAAAGCAACAAAACACCAACACCCCTCCACCGCCACGGAGGCAAAGGGCGTAAGAAAAAGTTTTAATTTTTATTAAACAATTATACATAAACAAGATACTTCTTAGAGAACCTTTTATTGCTAGCTCTTAAGTGAACACAAACAGACACCAACATACACGATATTTGTTTTAATTTTTGTTTGTTTTATTTTACACTGTTATTCTAAAGGAAAAGAGGAAACAAAACTCCGTATATATCTACATATATTTAAATTTATACAAAATTTATATAAAAATCAAAAAAAAAAAAAACAAAGCAGAGCGAGTGTATATGAAACATTAGAGGCATGTTCCATTGCGAATTTTCAAGTTTTGGACAAATTTCTATTATAATATAATTTAATGTTTAATTTGTTTTTTTATTATTATTATTATATAAATATATATTTACAAACAAACAAAAAGAAGATACATACAAACAAAACACATCTGTAAGATGAGAAAGTGAATAAAGTTTATATAAGAATCAACAAAAAAAGAACGATTATGCGGAAAATAACGTGAAAAACATGCACATTTACATATTATTATTATTATTATCATTATTACAGATTTTTATTATATATATATATATTTTATATTATATTATTATTTTGATCGACCTATATTGTTGGGTGTTTTTATTCATTATTATTTTTTTTAAGAATACAAACAATAAACAAAATAAAAAAAATTATATATATATATTACAAAATTTGTATATTTCACTATAAAAACAAAAACAAAAACAAAAAAAAAAAATAGAAAAACAAACAACAAAGTAAAGATAATTATATATGTATACATATAAATATCAAAAACAAAACAAAGCAAAAACAAAAAACAAGTTTTAAAGAAACGTTTATCAAGAACATTTTTTGGAACAATAAAAAATTATTTTTTATTTATAAAAATAAGTCGGATGGTTGTGTTTGAACTGCAAACGTTGAAGTGGAATACACCAACTCGCACCCGAATATTTGCAGTTTTACGCGTCCTCAAAACATGCTGAGACTTGGCGCCCAATGCAGTGGCCAGTGGTGCTGCGATCTACCATACTACGGAAATGGTGCGAGTATTTCAGTGAGTTTTATTTCATTTATAATAAACATCAACACATTGCAGCTCATAACTAAATAGTGCATCGAATACCTGTCGCTGCTCTGTCAATATCGGTAAGAACATCACAGAGACGGACAAAGGTTGAAGGCAAGGCGACGCGCTAACGTGTAACTTCTTTAACATCGTCCTTGAAGCTGAAGTTGTACGAAAGTCACAAACCAACATTAGAGTTTTTCAAAAGTCTCGCCAACAGCTTGCTATGCTGACGATATACTGACATTTTCGGAAGATTGCAGCGAGCAGTAAGTGGCGCACTTGCCAATATTGAATCGGAGGCGTCGAAGATGGGTCTGACCGTAACTGAGGACAAAACGAAATGTCTGTAATATCTATAACCGCTGAAGTCGACTTTAGACGAAATTGAGATTTTGATGCCATTAGATTCAGCGTACTCAAATTTATTTTGTAATTTTTTTTCAGCTTTATATCTTCAAAAAAGTGGCCACAATTTAAAAAAAAAACAACAGCTTAAGTCACTAGAGTCAATAGAGTCAAAAAAAACTTTAAACTGCTCTCCTGAACAATGATTAAAACAGACTTTAGCGGTTTTTCCTTTTTACCACAGATATATGCTGTCAATGAAATGTCACGTTGGACAAATACAACTTCGAATTGGTTAAGGACTTTGTCTAGCTGGGCTACACTATAACTTCGCAATATTACATACATCAGCGCAGCGATCAAGCGAAGAACACCAGTCACGCTCTTCAACATCTGTTCATTGACTATGGAACTGCATTTGACAGTTTCTTCAGCTCAGCAAAGTAAAGCAGGATTTTCAGCTTTCAGCACCCAATTACAGCAATTAAATCCTATTTGACATTTTTGAGATTCACAATACGTATTTATTCCAAGTGGAAGTCACTTGACAGCAGCAGCTTAGGTTAGAACCTTTCTGGTGACGTGGGTGGAAATTGCTAGTAAACTGTAAACCACTTAGGCACAAATGCGAATGGAACCGTGCTGAAAATTATTATCGACGGAATTCCATAGACCGTTACAACAGAGTGATGAACCTCCTATCAACGACAGCAGATATGGAGAGGGAAGCTGAAGATCTACACTTAATCAAATATGTATAATTATCCTCGTTTCTAGCTCATTACCTCAAATAGGACATACATTAGTAAAAAATTCGGTCAAAAATCAACGTCCGTTGGCTGCTTATGGTTTGTGTGCCAGCCTGCCTTTTCTTCAAGAGCCACTTAGTAAATATTTTGTTGTGGTGGAACTATTTACGAATGTCTAGACTCCTTGTGGTAGAAAAAACGTCTATGTAAACAGATGCATGATAAAAAATCTGACCATTTGCTTGTACTTCACTTAAGAAATGCAAAAATCCTTTCAATTACCTGTTTTGTATGGGGAATTCATAACTTAATTTTACCAGCCTTAATGACGACACATACCCACGATTTTTGGTATGTGCACATCTATGGCACAGTCCTTTCGAATGATATAAGTTTTATTCTCTTCATTTCATAATAAATACTTAAAAAGTGTACCGAAACTTTTGATGTTCACGTATTAATATAATGATTGAGTGTGCACCACTAATCAACGACTTACGCCAAGCTGAAATCAGTTAAAATGCAAACCATTTATTTCATTTAACATTTTATGTTTTTATTCAAAAAAAAGAAAAAGAAAATAAATTCTATTCATGTATATAATAAATGCAATGATTTAACAGATTCTAAATAAATAAGAGCTTAAAGCTCATTCGGTATTCAGCCTCAATTTATAATTATGTATAAGCAATTGGTTATTAAAACCGGTTATAGCCTTTGAGAAGTGATTTCGATGCAAATGTATAATATCAATGACGCACAATGCATCTGGATTTTCAGTCAACACTTTATACAGATCACTGACACTTAGCACTGATGCTTCATCGTACTCCTTCGTCATTTCGAGGGTGACTTCTCGCTTACCAAAAATACGGCATGTGTCAAACACATTGGCAGCTAAATAGCGCAAGATCGAAACGCCGTAGTGAGTTAGAAACGGCGTATTGATGAAACTGACGCGCTTGGGTTGGTGATCAACGATTATTTTCAAAATCTCGGTAAAGAATTCTCGTAGCTTTTGGTGAATGTTGTGCGACAAGTGATTCTCCAAGGCCACTACACGGGTGTCGGTTGCATTCTCAACTTGCAGTGAACAAAGGGGACTGCTTTGAAAAAGTGGATCCAATCCGTATAGCGCGGCAACCTTTGGTCGAAGAATTAAAATCTCCACTGAAGCAAAGAGACTGCTGCATATTTCTTTCAGTGGCTTTCCTTTGATCAGTTTCAATGACAGACGGTCCTCGACGGTTCGATGAAAACAAGCCATTTCCTCGTATTCCCAGACAAACGTCTTTTCTATGTCGTTTAACGCCTTGCACAGAAGGAATACCTGCTCCTCGGTGGAGAGATTTTTCACGCAAAGCCGCTCGGTGTGTGAGCCACGGTAAATCCGCGTATTGATGCCATGTTGAATCCTACTCTGTGGATTCTGGAGGATCATTTTCTCTGGCGCAATTGGCTGTACCTTGTACAGCTCCATAAACAGCTTACACACCTTACTGCGCAGCTCGTGACACTGCCGGTGATCCCACCGGCGTTTGATATCGTATGAGTAAATATTCGACTCGATGGCGGTAATTTGTTCGAACATAAAGCGTCTTGTGCACACTTCGTGTTGCATGCAGAAGTCCAATGGAATGTACCCCTTGGGAAAGAGGGGGAAAATGCTGTGCGCATCCACCTTATCCATCATCACGTTGAGGTAGTCTTTTATGTTGTCCGGCTTCAGGTAGTCCAAACAGATGAGATAGATTTCCGAGTTGCCACGCTTTGATGTGGCCGGCTTAAAGACGTTTACCTCTTCGAAAACACAATTTAAAAAGTAGACCAGACTTATACTGGTTGCCTCGAAAAGAGTGAACATTTTCAACACAAAACTTCCACCTTTAGCGAGGATGAAGAGAGCCGCACACACTTCGGCGAAATGCAAGGTGGAAACAAATTCCTCTTGATTATCTGGCTCGTCGATGCAATCAACTGACCCATCGGCTGTGATAAAATGCACTTCTCCATGACGTTGGTTACATTCTCTGGCAATATTTTGGATGTTGCTACGGTCCATAATGTTGCCACTAAAATCTTCATGGAATAGCCAACGATCCAATGTGTCCAGCATAAAGCGGTCGTCAATTATCATTTTGCTGAGGGGGTTGCCTTCGTAGTACGGATTGAGTGTTGTCGACAGCCAATTCCAGTTAACCTTTTGGATGTCAAAATAACATTATTGAAGTATAATTGTGTGCATGCAAGCTACAACAGAAGGATGTCCTAAGGCGAGAACTTGATTACTTCACAACCAGACATAAATGGAAAAAGCTACAGAATTGCATTAAACCGTAAACGTAACCTATCTTATACATTTATCAATGAATCTCATTTTTCAAAACCAAACCTAAATTACAGATTACGTTCAATGTAGAATGTAACTTGATGATAATTTTATCTATGCAGTTACTTGACTAACACCTACGCCTTACAAATAAACAATATAGATCGAAAACGCAGTGTATAGTACGCCAGTGAATAATCGGCGACGGAAATGCCTAATTTATTAACAATTTTCTACGCGAACGTTAAGTAAAAGATGAAGAAGTGTACTATAAACTTTAACACAATTGCAACCATTCTTCTATCTCTTACCTCATCATAAGTAGAATGTAAATAGTGGTTCAATGCGGCTATAAATGCTCCTGGCGCTTCGCATAAATGCAACGAATTCAGCCTTCCAGATTTAACAAGTTTATACTGATGCAAACATTCGAATAGCTTACACCATGCGACAGTGACAAATTCCGCTTTGATGCTGTTCTTCAGCTTCCAAGGTATCTCTGATGATGGGTCTTTCTTTTTGGTATGGGCGCTCCAATCTTCAATGACGAAATCATTTAATTTGCTCTTAACAGCGTTCAGGTCATGTTTCAGCTGTTGGAAATTCTCAAATTGATAATACTCTTTGAATAGTTCCTTAAACGGGGGTAGTGTCCACTTGGGTGTTTTATTGTATTTGAACTTTTTCTCGAAATAACACTCAAGTCTCAAAGTTGGCATGTGTCTCCGGTATGGGAGAGGCAAAGTGATTTGGTAGTGTTCATGTGGGCTATCTGAATCTTCGTCCATGATATCAAGGAATGTGGATAAATTAAAACAAATAAATTTGTTTGATTTAATTGTCCTGCCTTCGCCTTGTTGAGATCAGAGACAGTATGATTTGTCAATGGTTGAGAATTGAGATACCTATTCTGCGTTGCTGTTTTTGTTTTGTTGACAGTGGCAATTTCGGAGTAAATGATATTAAGTGCTGCCAAATCTAAGTATTTAAATAGAAATGATTTTATAGCATGTTAACGCAAAAAATACAAGTTCCGTTCGCATCAAGTTGGTTATACCGATACACTAATTCTGTGAAATGATTAAACCGCACAGAAAAATAATAAAACTGATTTTTTGGGCTTCGTTCTTTGTTGTTACAATAGTATCTTTTGTTTCAAGTTCCCCCAGCACAAATCCATATCTCGGTTTGCAGGAAAGCTTACACAATACCAAGAAATATTCAATTGCATGAGCTATACACGTACACATTTGCAACTAGCGATCTATTTTTTTTTTAATACTCAACGAGCAAACTTTTGTGAAGACCCATCCCTTGTCAGCTTAGTCGCTCAATGCATGAAAAGCGGAGAACAGTAATTGCATTACACATTATAAAAACAATCAGTCCATATCGTAAACTCTTCTAAATACCTATCTTAATTCATTTCCTATCAAGAGTCGTTATAGTCAAATGGAAATGCTGTCACTACAAAAGATACGAAGAGTTGAGATTTGAAATGCACATTGACTTTAAACTAAAAATTTGCTTCCGCAATGTATTCAATGCGCGTTATGTTGAACTTTAAGTGACCTTTCTATTGCAGTGAACTTGTAGATATCCGTAAACGAATTTTCCGTATCATTGACCTCCTCAATGGTAAGTTAAGCGGTTTTCATCATGCACACAATTGCAATAAGAAGTATTAAGGGTTCAATAACCATGATAACTCCGAATGGAAGGGGCAGGTATTATCGGAAATAGCGTCAACCTTTGTGCTAATCATTCAACTAAAGCAACAACTGACATTTCTCTCTCAGAGTCATTATTTCTAACGATGTATGTAGCACATACGAATCCAACATTAAATCAACAATTTTAAAAGACCACCCCACACCAAACACCATAAATAATGATTTTCTTGATTGCGATTTTGTGAAAGGCATAACAAAAGAGTTATTTTAAAATTAGTTAGTTAATCAATTTATATGACGCAGCACATTGCATGTCACTGAAACAATTACTAGTTTATTACTGAGAATACAAAAGGACCGTTACTAATAAAACATGAGAAACACTGCACGCAATCCATCATTTTGAGTTGCGTGAGAGCTTTTATAGGTCTAAGGACGAACTTTTCGATCGAGTAAGTTGAGTCCTATACATTTTCTTTGTTTCGACCAGCAAAGTCGAAGTTATTGCATGATTTATAGTTATTTTAACGACAACCAAAGAAGAGCAATTAAGAAGTGACGTTTAATTAATAAAAATGGCTAAAACACGTTGCATTGCTACAACAAAGAACTCTTGTGAATAATGGAATTCGTTGCAAATATTACAGGTGTTTTTTTTCCTTTTTTGCAATATGGTTTAAAGATTTGTTTTAGCTATAGTGACAGCATCACCCGGCATATTCGTTTGACTTATGATTTGTATGACGTTTACGTTACTTTAAAATGTTTGTGCCATGTGTCCAGCTGGTGCTGAAGTTAGACCCTAATCAAATTAGGAGGTTGATATTATCTGAATGGAAGGACCTAATTTAGGTGCATAACTAACAATAAAAAAACGAGTGTGCTTTAGACCCAACGACTGAAGTAAAACTTCTTTAGCTCCATCTATATATACATGTTTAGTTTATACATTGTAATATAACAATTTTCTTCAACAATTTACTGGCTATGAGAGGAAGAGAGCAAAAAAATGGGCGCGCGCACTGCTCTCTCTTCCTCCTACAGTATGATACAGACAATAGGCCACTGTTGCCACTTACGAAAAAAAACTCAATTATTTTATTTGATTTTGCACAAAATTACCAGCTGCTAAAAGACAAGCAAGATCATCTACCTATTTTCTTATAACAAACCCTTAACAAATTAGAGTTTCATGTCTGTATATGAATAATATGATTAATTATTATTATTCAACATCTGTCAAAAGAAGAAAATGAGTGCATTCTGTAATTTTTTGAACAGCGAATAAAACAGTTTTATATGGATGGTGGTGAAGCATATGCAAATAATGCAATGCGTTCACTCAGAAGCAGTAAGGTATCATTTAAATGAGGTGATATCGAGTTCGCATTCTTGGTACATCTGATCAAAAATTTACCATAACCAATAAAAATTACTAAAACTCGATAAGCAAAAAAAATTACCAAATTTGGTAAAAAATTACCAAAGTGGCAACCTCGCAATAGGTGTGTCTTAGATATACGAAACGTAACTGGTTATGAGAGAATGAAAAGAAACTGTATGCCTCTCTCTGTTGCTCCTACAGTGTGATACAGACAATAGGCGTGCACTGCAGTGATACCCGACTTTAGAGGCAAAAAATGTATTATTTTAAAAAAATACTCGTGATTCATTCACGATAATTTGGTCGTAGGTTGAATAATTGTCTTATTCTTAATGAAATGAGCAATTAGGAACAACATTTGACCAAAAAGTAAAATCCCTTTCTTTTTGTACTATGAGTTCTGACAAATCCCTTTGTTAGCTTATTTATAGTGAGGAAATCCCACAAAAAGTGATAAGTCCCCCGATCTGGTATCACTGCTGCACAGCAGCTCAATTTCATTGCACGTTCCATGAGCCGCATAAAATCTGAGATCTGAAAAATATTTTTGGTGGTCCCAATGGAAAACGACATTAGAAATCGAAACGTAAGTGGCTGAGAGAAAGAGAGAACGAAAATGTGTGCTCGCATCCATCTCTCTTGCCTCTACAGTAATATTCGAAACGAAACGTAACTCTCTCTCTTTTTATCTCACTAACTTATATCTCCCTTTCAACTTCCGCTCGCAATTTCCGTAACGATTTTATGACGCATTCACCAGCTTACCCCCCAAGTCAAGCATGCCTAAAGAAGTATTACTTCAAAAATGACAATAAAACGTGCAAAACGACTTCAAAAAAATAATAAATACGAGGAGAAAACTTCAAAAATTCAGATAAACTCACATCATTTGTTTGAACAAGTTTAGAAACACAGTTGGTTGTGAACATTCATAAATCTAACCTAATTGTTTTTTTAAAAACAGGAATAATTCCAATTGCAACAGACTGTACCAGAAACCGTTTCGCCTGTCACGAGAAACTAATATATTTAGAAGCAACCTGTTATCGATTTTTTGTCCATGAAAATCAAATTAACTTGTTATCACCGTTCATTACTCAAACATGCAGCTGTTGCCAATTAGATCATTCCTCCTATTTACCAAAGGCGTCAACCAGACTCCTTCTGTCAGAAGTTATAGAAGTATTACCCAAATATTAATGTTTCATCCACCATCGACCATTACGTTCAAAACAACCCCCCTAATCTAGTAGAAAGCCGAACAACAGTCTAAGTCTATTAAGGCATAAATATATAATTATCCTTAATGAAAACTAATAAGACACTTAGGTGATTAGATTTGTGAAACAATTTAACTGAATTGATAAGGGTTAACGCTTCCAGGGAACAAAGCGCATACCAGCAAACCATTACTTGAGCCTGCTCCTGTGGTCTGCGGCCATAGATACATTCCTTAGGGAGAAAAATCTAAATACTTTGCTCTTCGCTTTGAAAGTTCATCGGTTCTTGGGGAATGGGGAGAACAAATCCTTGCTAAATAAATTAAACCCCTCTGGTAAAAAAGGACAAAGGCTCAGATAGCAAGCAGCAAAAAGAAACAAGTAAACAATGTATAGTCCTTCAACGGGTTCTACGGTTGGCATTGGCATATGGTGGCGAACTTGAGAAAACCCCAAAAAATAAATTAAATCCGCACAACAAACAGATATCGCCAAAAGGCAGAACATCCCAAAGAGGAAGCGACAGAGATAGCAACAAAAAGGAAAGTCATTCTTTCACCTAAGGATGTAGCTGGTTGAAAGGGGACTTACTTTAGTCCTTTGGAGGTCGCATCACCACTAACCATAACCAATAAAACGAACTGCTGACTGGTAATTGAAATTTAACGTTTTTCATTTCTATTCGCTTTCGTATTTATTTCGGAATAAAGATGCTGCGACTAATTAAATGGGTCATATCGGTTGACTACATGGACATTATAGAATTGCAAAGAAAAAAAAATCCCCGACATAATTGAAATACTATGCTGAGGAAGTGTACTTCTGTGGGAAAAATGAAGCAGCAAGTTGGTTTGCTGAGATAATTGAATTTCTATACGAGTACCTATTCTGATTGAACATTGAAAAGTTTTCAAAAGGATTTGCCCTCATATCAGTGGTCGGTGGGCACAGCTTCGAAAATTAATTTTAACCAAGGCTTTGGTAATCGGTTTTCTTTCTTTGTTTCATATCATAAAACTCAATTTTCACTGTGGGCTAACATTTAATAATTCATTGGATTAAACTCTTTCTTCGACCAGTCCTTTTTGCAATAAGCACATTTCTCGCATGAACGGATGCTATGTTAGAAATTACCAGAACAAAAGGAATAAGAGTAATGGTATTTTCATTATGATTCTTGTTTGTCCTTCGTCAATAGTGGCTATAAGAAGATTGGGTGAGCAAACCCTATAAGGTATTTTTTTCTATTTGAAAGCATTGGTTTAATATTTAATCGCTTCCGCAGTAATTTTGGTATATCTTAGTGGCGTATGGGAGGATACTGCCAAGGATAGCTTCTGTTTTGGCTTTTTGAGGGCGTCTTCGCTATCTGGAATGGATGCCATCCTTATTTAAAGATAGTATCATAAATTTATTCAACACTCATATCAATACACAAAATTAAGAGTTCCTTTTGTCAAAAAAAAAAATCCGCATCTGATAGGGGGTGCATATTTCCCAAACATATGTATATGTGTCACAGGTGATATTAAAGGCTTTCCTTTTGTCACAGCAACCCCACTAAAGATTCAACGACACCAGCAATAATAGTCCTTATTTGGCATCCGCAGACACTTGAGTTGTGTAATACATGTATTAAGTACTCGCATATACATCATTTGCAGATGATCCTGTGTTCGGAATTCAACTCAAGTCAGCATCTTTTGTATTGTCTTTTAATGAGAAAACTTTTACCCACATGTATAGGGGGAGGCATAACAAAAGATTTGCTTCCAAAACGCTAGCACTATTCTGTAATTGACACACGTGTCAAAAAGGCCACCTCTCAACAGAAGAGAGAGATAGACAGAACTTAATTCCTATACCGAATAGTGTCATGTCGATTGGAAGGGAGGGAACTTTGAAAATGGCAGAACTTTGTCCTTTGCACCTGTCAAACTTATATCTTTTCGAGTATATGAGTTTGTTTTATCAACAATCATGTATTTCTGCTTGATACCTGTTAGAAGTTATTGAGCGTGTAATTAAACTCGTTATGGGTAGTGAACTGCAAAACCTATGGGCAATGCTGTCATCTATATCTAGAAACCCTGTTGCATTAATAGTAAATCCAGCCAACACGACATTCCCCATTTATCTCGTAATCGTCCGCCACCATATGTAATTATCGCGTTAGCCGCAAATGTAATCCGAGGAAACGAACTGCAGACTTGCCAGGGATATGTACAGCAATGTTTCTGGCACAATCGCAAACGGGCGATTGGACCCATTAGTATCGCATACACCTACACATGTAAACATTCTAGTCGTTTAACATCTTGTTGCAAACGTTAAACATTTATCCGAGAATATTTTATGCGCCATACCTCCTTGCTGTTTCACATGTCTTTAGCTCTAAGCAGTGTGAGACAGTATCGCTGGAAGGAGATTCTCGCGCAATACCCATAAATAGAGGAAGCATTAAATTTATCTGTAGTTCCCCCATCCCATTGCTGTATATCATCATTTTCAATTTCCCCGAACCAAGTGAAATAATTGTCAAGCACAGCGACGCGACGTGCGAGAGTGCTCGTTGCTCAGGTAAGGGTTGGAGGGTTGGCCTTGGTGGTAGTAGGTGTTCGCGCTCGTTTTCGTTGCTCCCCCAGTTGGCGACGATGTTCTTCAGCATTAAAGCCAACTCCACAATTTTTATAGTACTTTAATGGAATCCCTTTAGTAGCGATTAAGACTGCGGGTAGGTTGACGGGGGACACTATATTGCTGTGTCCCTCTATTAACAACCGTCACCGTGTCGTTCTTACCAAAGCTGGAAGGGTTGTCAAACAGAATTAAAAATATATTAAGTCTTGGAAAAAAGTCTGTGTTTCTCTTTGTTGCACACATAAATTTACTTGCTTTAGTGGGTTTCATGGTGTCGTCGGCCTGTGGGAATTATGTTCGTCCAGTACGAGGGGACGGACTGCTTTTGTTTTGTGCTATATATACTGGAAGTGGTGATTGCTAACGTCTTCTCTAAAATAATTTTTTAGTTGGCGCGCGACGGTTGGGAAATTAACAGAAAGAAATAATTCGAGTGGTATTTGAAAAATGAACTGAAAAATGTAAATTGCTTTTCGAATATCTGGTCGATGAAATTTAAATTACTTACCACCCGTATTAGTGATTGTATTTTGTGCGGGCAGCAGAGGGTGGAACCGTTTTTTTTTTTGTCAATCACAAATGAAACGAATCATAACATATTTTGGATAACGTTGTCTTTAAAATGTTGGAATACAAAAATAGTCCCAATTTATGAAAGTAAATGCATCAAATGTAAAAAGAACTTTTGAGAACAATCTGACAGTTAAATTACATCAAACAAACTATCCGGAATAGAGTTCGAATGCAGTTTTAATGGCAGAAATAGTTTAACGTACGGGAACGGAGTTTGACTCAATATACCCAAACCTGCTTAAGATTTACGAATTCCTTATCGTCAGATCTGTAAGTCACTCGGATGCATAAAAAGTGCGAGTGCCCATCACACTCTCGCCGTGCATGTTTAAATTTCTTTACTGGCATCCCTTCCAAAGTATACGCCATTCAAAGTTAAGAAAATCAATTATTTTTTAATTAATCAACCCGTTACCAAAGGTATACCCAGCAAACTAACTTTAATTGCATGTTAGGTGGATTCCTTCGCAGGCGTCGTCATTCGCCGCCAGTTGTCGTTCATCTTAGTCTTCGTCCATTTCCAGCAATTTCACTCATCAATTCATTCCATTGAAAATAATTTTTTTTTTGTTTCTTTTTGCTTTAATTACCGCTATTAGAGACCCGAAGGAGGAACAAGTGGACAATCTATTCGAACTCTAATTATTTTCCACTCTTTGTAGAGAACCGAACAACAATGAATTATTGCAGACACGACTAAGGAGTGGGGATAAACCAATTTTCTCAGCTGTTAGGAAATACAAGCAAAATAAAATCTTGTGGAATGAGAAATGCAAGGATAATGCAATGTGTTGAAGAGAGCTTGAGGCGATCCATGATGGAAATAAATATAAGATTAAGACATTTGGTTTGCATTTTGTCTACATTCTTTCTGGATGGGCACGTTCAGGTTTCTAGTTTAGTAAGTCTGACAGCTGACTGACTTGATGTATTTTAGTTTTTATTGGCCTAGATTGGTCACATGAATAGTTTTTCCAGTTGGGGTAGGATTGCTGCTCTACCATTTAGCAAGTCATAACGAAATCTTGAGTCACCTATATTAATTGGTTTTAAATTCTTATTTCCCTTTCACTGAAAATGTCAAAGCTGCTTTCTTTATCATTATCGACATTTGTACAGTTTTCAGATTGCAATCTTTAAATAAAGTTTGCTTCTTGTAACTTAATCGCATTGCTCACTGTTATCGATTTACAGTTTATATTTTTGCCAATTTAGGATCCACTTACAGCCAAAATGGTATTTGAGCTGACGTGCGGCTTTTTTGGGGGTTGAATGACAGTTCTTTGCCTACAAGCTAAAATGAGGTTTCCGACTTCAGATTCGAGTTTTTATCATAAAGAAAGAAATATGAAAGCGAATGATTTACAAGTTTCGTAAAGTTATTTAATATCCGTACGCTTGATTGATCTATAAAATTAAGTGCTGTCAAAATAAGTTTAAATCATTGCGTTACTGTGCTGCCAATCCAACCGATCGGTTGAATCGTCCAACATGCAACTTGCACAAACTAATGCTGTGAGACGAGTATCCTCGGTCATATAGACGTATTTACTTATTTTTGGTTTGGAGTAAAACACAATTTTTTTCTAAATATCTCCAAATAGTATTTATTCTACGGTTTTTGTTTTACAATTTCTTATAAATAAACACTTAATATCTCTTTGCGCTACAATTATTTTTCCTTAAACAATGAAAATATTTTTTTCCTGGAAACTACTTATTTTCACTTACATAAAAAAGTTACGTAAGTTTTAATTTTATTTTAATTTTTTTTTTATAGAGCCTAACAGTAATAATGCGAAATGGAACATTCAATAAAACTATCATTACTCAATGGAAACTCTAAAAATCAAATCATAAAATCTCTTTCAAATGTTAATATTAAAATCTTTGTTTTGTTTTGTAATAAAGAATTAGTGATTGTCTTTATTTTTGTTTTCTTACAATTGAATTTAAGTGCTTTAAAAGCTTGAAATGTTAAATAGTTATTCCACCAACGTATGCCTTACATACTTAAATGAGAGAAATGTATTAAATAACACCTAATATAATATTAATTTAATTTCATAACTTAATGACATTTTCAATATACTTATGTTACATTTTTTATGAAATTCAAGTTGCAAAAATGTAAGTAAAACAAAAACTATATGTTGGATTTGTGGTACGCAGTTTCAATTTAATAATTTTTACAGCATAAGCATAGTCCTAGCTTTTAACCCCTTTTATGATTTTTATATTAATACTATTACAATTTCTTTTACAAAAATGTTGGTTAAAAGGTTTGACTTAACATTACTTTAATTTTTCTAATAAAATTGTCTTTAATTATGATGTGTTCTGTTTTTAGTAGTAACCACTCGCTGCAAAATGATCTTTAAATAGAATTCAATAAGAAATTATCGTCAATAACAGTTTTGTTGTCGACAAATGTGTGTATTATATATAACGTAAAAAGTATTTTATTTACTATAATAATTTAGCTTGCATCTACGTAATTGGCTTAGCAAAAAAATAAGAAGCAATTTAGTTTTATTTTTTTTGGTTGCAACACACTTTTTAGTTCAAATCGAGCATTATGAAATTAAATTAGAGTACTCGTATATAATTGGGAAATGTAAAGTGAAATCAGTTGGAAAGTAAGAAGGCATTCACGATAAAGATTTTATGTTCTCAGTTAGAATTCTTTATGCAAAATATTGTAAACAAAAAAACAAGGCCTTTTCTATGAGCTGCTACTGCTCTCAAACTTTAAATTTGCACACTCTTTAAATTGTTCCATCTTCTATATCCGATGAATATGTATTCTTATGTTTGTTTGCTTACAACAGGAAGGCCATGTAAATTATTTCATTGGCGTTTCGTTCGCTTCAAGTCCCCGGAAGAAGATTTCGTTTGCCGGGCTGTTCATCTGAGAATTACTGAATATTTTATATTCATCTTGTGAAATATATAGTTGCCATCGCGTCGAATATTTACGGAAGAATCGCCGGCGATTCGTTACCATCCGCGCGAAAGAATCAGATGCGGAAATGAATGTGAGCATGAAATTTAAAATGAACTGCGAAATGCATTTCTTAACTTTTCCGCTGTAAAACAGTATTTAGTGATTATCGTGAAGTTGGCTGCTGGTCCATATTTCAATCGCCTTACTATTAAGTGATGTAAAGATCTGAACGCAGTGCGCACAATAGTACATCCAAGAGGATAACAGCATTTTAAAGCGAATGTATGTAAAAAAAAACTGCTTTTGGCCTGGCAGAAAAGAGTCTGTCTGATTTAATATATTTACATGAAAATAATTTTAGAAAGGACTCATTCGAATTTATGCAAAATTAGAAAAACTGCACTCAATTAAAATAATAAAAAAGTAATCCATGATGCCAACAAAAGTCTTATAACAACAGCTTTCGAGTAGCAGGAAGGTTTAAAAATAAATAAATCAATTAAAAACTGAATTTAAATAAAAACTACAGCTCGATTAGATGTCACTAGATAACTCAGTGTTTATAATTATTCATAGATTATAAGCTAGTTACTTACGCAAAATACTCCCCCACAGCATCCTGAAGTTGATCATCAAAATACTTATGCAACTAAGGACAATACAATATGCACACTTTCTAAGCTTCTAAGCTCTATGTAACTATAATAGTTTTAGTATATTTTATTTAGTTTTCTTGAGGTATTTAAGACATGTTACAAGCATTTACCTTATATTGCGAAATGTTTTCTTATTTAAATCAGAAATCAGCTTCTTTCTTTTATTTTGGTTAGCACAAGTTTAAGCATTAAGCTAATTAAACTAAAATTGAAAAAAAAAATAACTAAACTCAACGGAAATTCTGAAGCAAATTCAATACACTACAAAGTTGGGAGAAAAGCCTAAAAGAAAAATCATCCGTTCTTAATTTTTTTACGTTCTCTATGGTAAAATTTGGTTTTTAATTTTTGACCATTCGATTTCATCGATCATGTCTAAAATAAATACAAAAAGAGTGAGAAGTATGCCTAGATGAGAAATTCAATTTTGAAAAGCGGTATTTTTAAAAAAGTTCATCCAATTGGGCTTGGAGGTATAGTACAAATCTACGAACAATCAATAAATAAATGAAAACCACAACATTAACTTGATTTCTTAGTTGCAGCGTTTTCTTCTGCTTCGTTATAGTAGTTTTTAACTTACTAAAAAAATGCTTACGCTTTCTCTAAATAAACGTTTAACAAATGCGACATTTACAGAAAATCTAAAACTATCTATGCAGTTGTTTTATAATTGCTTATGCTGGATTTTAATTAATTTCTATTAGGGGGACTTAAATGGGCTGTTGTAACGAACTTCTGGAGCTGGTTTTTGAATGCACTGGATATTTGAATTAGGGTGTAATAAAAATAAATATTATGTTAAGTTGTGTTTTTTTTTGTCAGGCATAAATTGAGAGTATTTTTTTATGAGTATAAGACACCGATATTTGAAGAATTAAGTAAAAAAGTCGAAAAGAAGAAATACCTACACATAAATAGTACAAAATAATTAAATGAGCATTTTAACATGCAAGTGCTGGACATTGTTTTACTTACCTGTTTTATGGGCCAGTGAAGAGCTCCTTCCTTAGAAGAGTAGGTACTTTCGCCTTTAATTTATTCATTATGTAGTGGATAGGTAACACTTTTTTGGAGGCTAGGTTTTGGAATGAATGGATGAGGAGCAGATGCAGAGACATTCTATACAAGCCATACAGCGGCATCGATATTGCGCAACGGTCCTCAGATTAATCTTGTAACTTAGCGAAACAACTCACTTGAGGAAACGCAAAATGTAATTTAACTGTTAACTGTTGTGTTCAAGCACAAGGAAAAAAAAGTACACATGTCGGTTAATAATACCAACATTCTGTTGGTACTGTACAAATATATCTCCACCATTTATAAGTTCAGGTAATAGTGGCGCTTCATTTCTTTTTCGGGAAAATTTTGACAGATTGAGCAAAGGTTCAAATTACCACATTTATAAGCGAGCATTATGTCAAGTAAATCAATTTGGCGCCTTAGTGATAAAGAATTACAATATTCTATTCATTTTTTATCAAAACGCGTCATGTTTTAAAAAGGTAAATGAGCACCCATTTTTCAACGAGTTCAGTTTCAATAAATTGCTTAGAATCCTAAAATCTATAGTTTCTTATTCTCTTCTTTTCTTCTTATATTGAATCGAAAAACTGATAAAAATAATTTATTTGTCAAGATACAACCCATCAAATTAGGGAATTCATATTTCATTCGCTACAAGCCTCCCCGAAGATTTTTTTCCGCGAGGCGAGTTCATCTGAAAATCTGAAATTTTGCGTTTCATGTTTTTTAAAGTTGGAATAAGCTGCTTAGCAAAAATAATCTGGATTCTCGGTGTCTCTCACTCGTTTCGAAAATGTAAGAAAATCGACTACAGCTTAAAAGCAATATAATGTCCACTGGAAATTTTTTATTCAATTTTGCGCCGTTTCGCTTTCGTTGGCGCGTTCGCTGCATTAGTTCCAGCTGCTTGAGAGTTGGAACCGGCTCTGACTGCATTTTTCAATTGGACGAATGGATTTTAATAGTTTTTTCTTCATTCGTTTGGATTTCATTTTTAATAGTAGGTGAACGTCGCCAACTGTGAGATACGGCCAATAGTGAGACATTCATGTATAATGAAATAGATTTTTTTTATTTTCTATTTTTTTGTCACTGAAGACATTTTTTGTTACTTTTACTTTCATTTTGTTATATTTATTCATAAGACTTTTTTGCATAGTAAAATATAAATGTTTATCAAACAAAACTTTTTTTGTTAAAATATTTGTTAAAGGTGTCTCACTGTTGGGGAAGGACTGTGTCACTGTGGAAGTAAGTATACCAACAGTGAGACAAAGGAGGTACTCATCCAAATTGATTTAAATTATTTTATCGGTAAAGTTAAATTTAATTTTAAGTATGCAATAAACAGAACAAATATATGGTCATTGGAAAAAAAAGTGTCTCACTGTTGGCGACTCTCCCCTACATTATACGAATTACATATGTTTAAAATTCGATGAATATTACAAATGAAGTTTTTTTCTATCCTTAGTGTTAAATTTATTTATAATCTGTTTACCTTGTATGTCCGCCCTGATGTGACTAAGAAAAAAACGAATTCTCAAACAAATCCGAACCATAGGACTTTTTTTTTACACTTAACACCGTGCAAACACCAATTACTTACCTCCCTCAATTTTGTTTACTCGATTTTCACGATTAAAAATGAAATAAAAATCCAATCTTGTTGAAATGAAAATAAATTTAGTTTATTAATAAAAACTAAAACATTTCTACAGCAAATCAGCTTTGAGAGCAACGCATTTTCTGCATGCCTACCAAATAAAATATTTAAGGAGAGTATAGTTCTTCTAACTTACAGTCTTAACAATTTAACGGTAAAATTATATATAAATCATTCGCTACTCGTGGACATCAAGTGCACGCACCCAATAGATGCGATTTCTGTCTCTATGTTCGTGTTTTCATTGTGACACTGACAGGTGACAGAGAGGAACAAAATCAACTATATAGAAAAGTTTTAACAAAAATTACAACAATTTCGTGTGAGTGTTTAAATTTTTCCAACAACTACTGTGCAAGGCAAGAGTGTTCTTTTGGTGATCTGTGTTGTTGTCTGCGTTTGTGCTTTTTGCTCTTTTTCGCGGCATCGACATCAGCCAACCCAACCGCCTTGAGGTCCTTGCCACGCCTGTGCAGATGAAAGACATTGCAAAACCGAAAATTCCCATTCAACTGGGCTTGGCTGGCCGGCGTATGGGTGGACTGACATGGATGATCCGCTGAACGAACGGTGGTCCGATCATGGTGTTCAATGAGGACTGCATTTGTGGTGGTTGCCGGAGTGGTGGCAACACTATTACTGGCGGTGGTTTCGAGTGACTTGCAATTACGGCGTTGGTTGCGGGCCTTTAAGGACTTCCATCGAAATATGCTCCATTTTGTCGTCGACTTGCTGTCGCAACTGCAACTGGAACAACCCGGTAGGGGCTGTTGTGTCGACGAGGGAGTCTTACTATTTCCGACGGGGATATCTTTGACTAGGTCCGGCTGAGCACCATGATCTGCACCACTGACCGTTGAACCATCTATACTACATGTCTCCCATGCAGCTATTGGCAGGGACATTGGACGCATTCTCGACATTCCGGGATTTAATAAACAACTATCAACGGTTTCTGAGGATGTGGACATACCTGCTCGTTCGTCATGGTATTCATCGTCATCGGATGACTCGAGGCGGTCTTCAACGAGAGATGTCTGACGCGATAGACCCTGTGGAGGTAGTTTAAAGAGAAGACATTTGTTTTCCCTTCCTAAGGTAAGCTTCTCAGACACTTACCGCATTATGACGCCTCCGTGGCGGCGATCTCTTGTTCCATAGTGCTTCTAATTGATCGAAATGCTGCGATTGTGCTAGGGCGGCTTGTTCCGGACCGAGGTTCGTTTGTGATGTTAGCGTCTTCATTTCAGCGATCTTGGAGATCTCCTCCATGCTGGCGGAAACGGAGAACCGCCTCTTCAACCTCTCGTCGACCTGCGCCATCATAACCGAAGACGTCAAGTGGCCGTACTTTTTCTGCCAAGTGTATGTGTCCAGCGAGACTTCCTTCTTCAGTAGGCGCTTCATTTGTCGCTTTGGTCCTTGTGGTCGCAGATCTAATAGACACCGAATAGAAGTCACGATACCTAGGAAAAGCTCACAACTTACCCTCGACATCTCGCGCGGGAGCCGAGTAAGTCGGCAGTTTGACGTATTGCGCTGGCGTGTTATGCAGACAGATGACGGGTAAGTTGAAGCTGTCAACAAGTTGCACCAAGATCCGTGAGCAATCTAGACTAATATCAAATCGAATGAAGGGCACGTGGAGCTGTAGCGATGTCAGGGCTAGACCACGTTTGGTCTCCCACACGATAATGGTCTTGTCGTCGCTCCCTGAGACGGCGGTTGTTCCTGGAGATGGAAATTTTTATTAAAATCTGTAAAACAGCCTACTTGTTAGAAAGCCTACCATCGGCAGACACTTTGACACAGGTGACCTGACCCAAATGTCCGGCGAGTGTGTGGACCTCTTCGCCGGTATGCAAGTCCCAAACAATTAGGTTGAAGTCCTTCGATCCCGATATCACCTGCGTCTTGTTGGTAACTGAAACCGTGACACATGTCACAGCGTCGGTGTGTCCAACAAGCACCTGTGCTAGCTTTCCTCCAGTCGCTTGCCAAACCTTCAGCGACATATCCCTGGAGCCGGTTATCACATACAAACTGTCGGCTGTAATTGTGAAGCATGTTATGTCGTCCGAGTGTGACACTGAATACTTTTCGTCCTCCCTGGTGAGGGACCAAATTTTGAGGCTGTTGTCGCCATTTGTACAAACCTGTAACAGAGGCCTACAGAAAGCGCAACAAAGGAGGCTTTGTTCTTTAACTTACAGCAAACTTCATGTTATTGGTGGATGCGAGGAATTTGTAAGGTCCCTGGACTGTCTGTAGAAGAGTAGCTGCCTCGGCTAGCCACACATACAGATACCCCTCGCGATCTGATGATATAGCTCTCCGCGAATCCATCAGAACCGCCACCGACGTGATGCACGAATTATGACCCTAAGTACAAAAACACTCTTAAGACGGCTTGGAGGAAGTAGTATCAGCGGCACCTACCTTGAATGACGTAACAACGGCACCCAGCGCGATGCCCCAAATATTCACAGTCTTATCCTCAGAGCCAGATGCCACAAATTCGCTATTCGGCGCAAAACTCAGACAGGTAACCGCTCCCATGTGTCCATCGAACGTCGTCTGGTACTCGGGTGTGTTGTTCACCTTCAGTATGTGTACACTCTTGGCCGAGGCGATGGCGGCCAACTGTGAGTCCCTCGAAACATCGAAACAGCTAATCGGCGGCAGAGTCGTCGAGGGCGACCGCTGCGATTGTATTCGCTTGAGGGAGCGTTTTCGCCGTTGATTGTGTGAATACGGATGCACGTACAGCTCCTCGTTGCGGAAGGAGTAGAAGGTGATTTTATTGCCGCCGACTGTAATCAGAAAATCATCGTTGTCCATGGCGTACACAGCTGTCACGGGACCCGGATTCGGTGGCATCGACCGGACTAACTTTCCCGAATGCATGTCGAAAATTAATGCTCGCGTATCCTCGCAACCGACCACAGCCCTCTGGCTGTCCTTTGCTATTGACATCGTACGGACCTGATTACATTGACAAAAGGATGAAATGTTAAAAAAGGAAATTTATTACATTTTTAAAGCCGCACACCCCATGAGGCTTATATTCGTTACCCTGGATTTGTGTCCTTTGAGTGTGTGCAGCTCGGTGCCGGTTGCCAGGGTTCGCAAGTACAAAACATTGTCATCGCAATGGGCCAGCAGGAACACCTGTTGTGAGAGAGGGTGAGTGTTGGCATTTTTTATCAGATGGAAGTCGGGGTTTTGGCAAACAAGTCAAGGATTACAGATTCACCTTGCGGCAGTTAATTGATTAATTCAAGAACGAAAAAACAGTTCTGCAGGTAGTGAAAAATGCTTCAAAAGCGTCGATAATTTCGGAACCAGTCATTGGAAGACTTTCATTCTTGAGCAGGCTCGAGGGAAACGCTTTCTTTTTCAGTTTTAGGGAAAATTATTCCACCGGAAGACTTGGCAGAAAACTTTTTGTGGGAAAGTAAAAGTGAACTGCTGTTAAATAATTAGTTGGTAAAGATTGGATTTAGATGGGGCGGGAGTTTTTCGTTTATTTTTTGTTAAATTGAAAATCATTGCTTTGGTTGAGTGGACTTTACTTTTAGGGGAATTCCTTTGAAGGGCTTCGGTCTTTGGTCGAGTGGAGAAAGGCAATTTACGCTACAGAAGTGATGAGGTTTCACCTTTATGAAATTTTCGGGAGCTGTTGGTTGGCTAGTGTAAAAAAAATCAGCAAGTGGCTGACGTTCTAGTTCAAGGAACTGTTGAAAGGCTAAGATGTTGTCGTTGGCAGTTAAAATACATTTTATTTCGAATGTCCAAAGAATTAAAAAACTCACAAGGTGAGGAAAAAGTATCAATCGATGTAACATTGTAGAAACTAAATTACAAACATCCATCACACTTCTGTCATGCACCTGATAAAATTACGATCTTTCAGAAAATGTGGTGACCCACATTTTGCCATTCCCCGACCATGCGAAAACATTTCAAGAATTGACTGTGTTTGGCCCTTTTCGTAATTGCAGTGAATCGTTTTTTTTATTTTCAGCGATTTAATAAAAGTAATACATTTTAGTTACTAATGTTTCTTTGTCTTTGTCGTCTCAGAAAGAACATCCTCAATCCATTGTCAATCCAGCAGCCCTTGCTGACCCAGAGAAGATTTTTGTCTTCCTGACTCCCTTGGAGTTAAAAGATGGCTCTAGGAATTGACCAGGGAAGGCACAATAGGCTCTAATGCAAAGCAATCGCAACAAGGTATACCTCCTAGTTCTCATTAAAATTAACACGAAAAACGAAAAAGCAAAGTAACGAGTAGCGAGTGATTTCACACTTGGTTTTAAATAGCTCATACTAGCTCAGTGAATTTTTTCTGGCATGTACTTATGAATTTGTCAAACGCGAATAGTTGACCAGAGAAAAAAAAAACCTTCGCGTATTCGTCAAAATAAAGAATCGAATAGCACCTCAAAAATATTGATGAAAGTCAAAATTATATTTGCATGCTCATTTGAAAATAAACCTAATATACGAAAGTCTTCTGCAAAAGACAAATGTCAAAATATCACCATGGACATTATTGGACTTCTTTTTTGCATTTATTCAGCGGCTAATGCTTTGAGATGTCATTTTTAAACTTCGCTTTTATCTTCGTCTCTGACACGGAATCTTTTGTTATCTTTCAAATATCTTTAACTTAGACACGATTTGAATCGAGAAAAAGGAGAGACATCCCTGTTCAAAGTCAGAATACAGACACTTCCTACGCGCAGCGGAAGTTAACGGTAATAAGCAAGTCCAAGCAACTGACAGCAGGGTGAAAAAAATACACAGTTGTATCGCTCATACTTGTATAATGTACCTTAATGATAAAGATGCTGCGGCTTAAATTAAGCTTTTGTATAAGATTCCCTTAGAAATAAAATATAAAACTTCAGTCGAGCAATGCACACTTAGCCCAACTAGATTCTTGTCAGTTAACTTGAGCAATAATTCTTCAGCACTTTTCCATGAACTTCTAAAATTTTTACATTTCAAGAAACAAGTATGAACTTGGTTTCTACTCCCATGAACAAAATATTTAAATACTTACCTGAATTGTTTGCACTCTAATTCTGCCCAAAAAAAAAACACAGAAAAACAACCACTAAACTGACAGTCCATTTATTCGAAGATGTCTATTAGTACCTATTTTAAATTGCTGCCAAATTCTGATAGATGTGTAAACGTCAGGTCGAATTTAAAATTCACTAACTTTAAGGTTTGTTCCGGCGGAACAACTAATTAAATTCCAGGCCATCAACAGAAATCGATTGGTCCTCCGAGCTGGGTAAACCACACATGCAAACACTGAAACATGACAAACTTAAATAAATCCTCAAATATCCATACAAAACGCCCGAAACTCATCGCTTCCATCCTACCATGTCACACAAATTAATTCCATCTTTAAGGGAAAATTACAAGACATCTCGTTTATTCAGCAGAGCGTCGAGTTTTTTACAAGTCGAACCCATATTTCGGGCGGCATACATGTCAAGAAATTAGTTCAATAGAGCTTCTATAGCTACACGTTCCAACCCACATATCCGGCTTCTCAACTGACGGATAAGCCATAAATTACATCCAACATTCGCTCGAATATCAATCGAATTCCCCTCCCCGGCTATAGAGGTACAAGTGCCTGCTCCAAGGGAAACACGTCTATACGATGTGAACAAATAAAGAATTCGCTTTTCTTTGGCATTTACAGTTCTTCCCTTAGGTTCTCACGTTTTGCATGTTAAAGCATTTGAAGTCACAAAAGAACTTCGAAATTCGAAAATAAGGGGCGTTGAAAGAAAATGTTCTGAATTTAAGTTAAATCAACACCACGTGTTTAATGACGAGGAAGGATTTTGAATTTTGAATTCTGTGTTACACGGCCCACCCCCTCAGAGTAAGTGTGGTGCTCTGCCATATGCCTGCGCTGCTGTGTGTGCTCCTAGACGCGGGCTATTTACTTTTTTCCGGTGATAAGAAGTACAAAAGCGTATTGTGATGGAACCCCAAGGATACGAGCACAAAAGAAAGAAACGTAAACCCTTGTCTCAATGTGTACATGAATGATTATCCAAATATAGGGTTCCTTCGAGAACTGTAGTATAAAAGGGGCATAGACAAGCAAAGGATAATACCAGGATTGCGGAATGCTTGTTTATGCTGTGTGAGAATATTACTTACCGAATCGCATGATATGTCCATTCGCAGTACAGGGCTTGTCATTGTCATCGTGTTTAATAATGTATAATCGTCCAAGGACCAAAGACAGATGAGCTTGTCATGGCTGGCCGAGATGAGCACATCACAGGCAGAGCTGACTTTCACCGATGACACTGGTCCGCGATGGTGTTCGATTTTATGAAGCTGAAAGGAGATAGACGGAAAATCAAAATCAAAAGAGAAACACTAGAAGGGATGCGGTTATTTTGTAGGCTTCATTAATCTTAATTACAGATGATAATTAAAGATAAGCTATGTGTGAGGCGGTAGCAATTTGCGGAAACTCAAGTTAATTGCAAATAAATTGGACGCTCATTAATTGTGCGCACCATGATTGGGTAGAATTGAGTTCCTGTTACTTGTGATGTGCGGCACCAAAATGATTAATTGAAATAAATACTGAATCTTTATTTGGCTAAGTAAATGCGGGGAAAAATATAGCACTGCCGAGAGGAATGTTAATGTGCCTGGCTGACTTAAATTTGATAAGGGAAATATTTTCTTCTTAACTCATGTCAGAGTTGTTGTAAACGCGATTGTTGGAAACTTTTTACTCATCCGTTTTTCGTACTTGTAAGTACACTAATGATCAGAAAAAGAGACATTTTTTCGATTTCTTCAATTGGCCGATACCTATATCAAAGTGTGGGTATGGTAATTTGGTGTCAAATTCAAGACTTTTCGGTTTGGGAAAGTTGAAACAAGGAATAAAGCCTTTAAAAAACTTATTTAATTTCTTGTCCACAATGGCGGTGGTTTGGTTTAATGGCGATATGTAATTCGATTATGAAGTCAAAATTGCATTACTAGCTGAATCTAATCGTTGAAATACAAATTTGCATTCCAAAAATGAGCGAACTACTAAAGTTTTAGATCTGTGCAAATAAAAAGTTTTAATATTCATATAAGGCACTCTTTTCAAATTATATTCCTTTTGAAGTCGGAAGAGGTCTATCGGTTGGAAATAAAGCAAAGCGGACTCCAAGAAATCAGTGTCAAGTTCGCGCCAATTCATTTCCGTCGTCGCAGAAAATTAATCAATAAATTGTGAGCGGGAGAGACTTTTATATAAAGGGTCTTTCATTAAGGGCTTGACAAATTCTTTTTTTAAATAAAATGAAACTACTTGAGATATCTAAAAAAAAAATTATTGGCTTGAATAACTATCAAAACATTTACGAATGGAATTCGACTTCGTTCACATGTCCACCACGGGAACGCCTATGCGTTGAACCCAATTTTCGATGACTCGGCCGCACATTTCCACCGATACAGCCGCTATTTCTCAATTTAGAGGCGTTAAATCCAAATAAAGCCAATAGACGGGTTCGTTTCTCAAGATAACATGTTCCCCGAACTGAGACTTCAAAAACTCGATTGTTGCACTCGCTGTGTGGCTTGTGGCACCGTCTTGTTGGAAATAAAGGGTGATTTTTTAAGAGTTAAGTTTTTCAGGTTGGCAGCACTGTTTAGTAATGGCGTCCAAACGTCATCTGTCAAAGTGTAACGTTTTCAAGTATACTCTGCCATTTAATCATGAAAAGACTTACAAACGAGCAACGATTGCAAATTATTAAAATTGATTATAAAAATTCGTGCTCTGTGAAAAATGTGCACCGTTTGTTACGACCATATTATGGACGTCATAATCGAGCCATGATACACGACTTTCTTTGCCCCAGTTGGCTGATTTGAACTTGGTTGACATGTGTTTTCATCAAGACGGTGCCACATGCCACACAGCAGAGACAATACTAAGACCACCAACTCCGGAAGATTTCCCGTTACTTAGCCTACGAGCTATATTTTTACGGAGTGGTCATGATTTGGTGCGCTAGTATTGTTGCATAGAAATTCGTATTGAAAAATGTCACGTAACTTCAAAAATTCAGGCTCACGAACACAATCTCAAAAAATATGAGCCACTTCCGCTTTGGGCAAAGTTGCTGACAGCGTTCATAGAATTTTCTCCGTTAAATTTGAAATTATTCGTTAAGTGTTCAGTTTTATTTGTTTAGGAATAAGTATACATTTGCTTAAATATATATGAAAAATGAACAATGTAGATTGGTTGAAGGAATATAAAAACTTTTTGAGCAAATTTTCTTCAGTATATTTACACATGAGAAATTTACACATGAAATCGAAGTTAATGATATTCAAAAACGGAAAATACGCAACAATGTTTGTCGTAATAAGTTTCTAGTATATAGACCATCTCGTTTAGATAGTTTTATTAACCAGAGAAATAAAATTATTCGCATTTTAAGAATATATAATAACTAACCAATAGCATTCAGTAATGTAAAAATGTGGTATTCCCGAACTCTAGCACATTTCCCCACGGTTGCCGAGGTTGGCAGCAATTATTTTTGTATATTTCGTATGTTTTCGCATGTCACAGGGATTCTTAATTGACATTACACCGATAGGAAAACAAAATGGCGAATTTGAAAAAAAAAATTGAGCCAGCGGCAAGAGGATTGCGAGTTAGGGGTCTCACTATGATTTGTCTCTGCCACACAGCTCGTGAAACAATGGAAATGTTGAAGGATGAATTTGGTGAGCACCTTATCTCTCAAAATGGCCCTGTGAGTTGGCCGCCAATACAGGTCGAAATGCTCGAAAAAGTGACACAAAGTTGGACCTTCCGAATGGACCATTTAAAACGGATCCGCGGGCAACATTTAGATGAAGTTGTCTTTAAAACGTAAATGGCAAAGGCCTATTTATCGATTACAATACAAATTTTGAATATTTGATGCAAATTTGAGTGTTTTATTCGATTTTTAAAAAAACTACGCTTAAAAAATCACCCTTCACATATCACTGAATTCATGCCATTGCTCAAAGAAATAACATTCAAACATGTCTCTGTAGCGAATAACATTTACCGTAATGTGACGGTCATTGACGCCACCGGCATGAAAACCGCTCCTAACAGTGACTTTTTGCGGATGAAGTACTGCTTCATGAAGCACATGAGGGTTCTCACCTCTTCAGTAACGCATATTTTGTTTATTGACGAAGCCGGTTAACCAAAAATGCGCTTCATCGCTGAGGATAATTTTGCGATGAAAATCGGCATTGACGCTCTTAAAGCTGCGAGCACCAACTCGGAATTTCGGCAGTAAATTTTAATTATCTGTAAATAGTTGCTTCGTGCACTTCACCATGGTGAAAATTTTGACATTACTGAAAATTTTGACATTAACAGTTTGGTATTCGGTTTAAGGGTGCGATCACACTGCAAGTTTGAAGTTATCAAGTCGCTAACTTTAGAACCCGACTACACTTATTCACTTTGTGGTGAAGCAGTATAGAACGTAGAAAAAGTAAAACGAAGCGGTGCCATTTTTTGATAGGTTTTTTCATTCAATATCAGAGGAAAAAATTAAATGAAATGAAGGCTGAATTAAAAAACGTCAAGAAAATGCGCATTATGAATGCACACTGCTTTTCTGTTACCAGGTTATGAGTGCTTTTGCATTTGTTACTGCGCAAATCAAAGTAAAATTGGCAAATTATTTCAAAATATTTTACTTACTTGATTCCGGCGATGAATCCATTTTATTTGGCGGGTCAAACTGAAATGTCAAATGTCATTTGCATTACAATCATTCACGATGCTCTGTTTGATTTTGTCTGCGCAATTGATGCGTTTTGGAAAAATATGCATTGCATCATAGTAATGAGCTTGCGTTTTGGAACGCTTGATTAAGCAGTAATGCAAAAGTGCTACGTTTTGGAATTCAGCCGAATTATGAATTTAAAGAGCAAAAATAGATATAGATTGACGTGAAAACTTACGGACAGATTTGGATGAAACTTTTTGTTGAATGTGTCTAAAGACTCCGAGAACGCTAGAGTTTACATTCTGACAGCGTTTTTGACGAAAATGTGTATTATTATTCTAACTTTACCGCCGTTAGTTTACCATTACTCAAGTGGTTCCCAATTAGTTTAAAAAAAAAGTACATATTTGAGTCAATGAAATAAAATATCAGCAACTTTTTTTTGATCGTGATTTTGCTTTGGGTTGACCGGAGCACTTGGAACTTGAAAGGAGCGTTGCCGCTGAAAATTTTCAAAAAGGAGAATAAAAAGTCGCTTGAGCCAAAATAGGGGCGTCCACATAAAATACCAATAAAGCAAAAAAAAAAGCGGAGCGGCGAAGACAACAAATTCATTCATTACGAACACAAATTTTTGCATTCTTTTTCGTTCAATAAAAAATAAAATCTTACTACTACTGAAAAAGGGGCCATATTGATCATTTATAAAAAAGAAGGGGCCAAAGGTCTTGTGGTTCAAAAAGGAGCCAAACGGCAACACTGCTTGGAAGCACTATGTGTCATTTTCTCTATTGGAGCGGAATGAGAGAGGCAGAGAAGCGAAAGCAATGAGCATGTCAGTGTTACCAACAACGACATGCACTTTTGCAATAAATAATAAATAAATTCTGGATGATCTAAATTTGGCGAACAAAGCTGGTAAAAAATGATTGCACTTTCAAAGGTTTTGAATTATTGGCGCTTGTGATCTATTGAGCTCTTAGTCAAGTTCATAATTTAAATCCAAATACCCAAATCAGTGGACGGAAATTCAAAGAGTGTGTAGTCCCGGACGATTGCATTACTTTTCAGTTCTGATGCACTTTTATTTATTTAATATCGAGCCTAGAAAATATAATGCTGTGCTTTATTTCAAGACAAAGTGACTTAAAATTTGTATGTCTTTTTCTAGCTTTTAAAAACGAAATAGGGAGCTCCTAACCTATTGTTATAAAATTGAGAAAAATTTTACTTTCCGGGTCCCATAACATGGAAGCAATTTCTATAGGTCAGAAATGGTTTAAGTACATACACAGCCAATATGATAAAATAAATTTTACATGTTCGTATATCGAAGCGGAAACTTTTCTGTCTAGTATAGTTTAGAATTACTTCAAAAAGAAGACCAATTTCTGTCAGTGAACTTTATTTATTTCCAATAAACATTTACATTTTCCAAGGCATCACCATTTACAAGTGCTTTTCTTTTTTTAGAATATCCCCCATAACCCAATAATGACCACATACGAGTACTCGAAATAAACTCAAAAGCGCCATCAAAACTCTCTTCTCAGAGTCGTAAATTTAATGCTTCCACCCGCCATCATCATACCAGCACATTCACGGAGCTCTGTGGCGTATATTTTGTTTAATAAACTTTTATTAGAAAACCAAAAAAGGATACTCCTCACTGCTTTCATACAAAAACACGACCCATCCCAATTATTTGTCGGGAATGTTCCCTCCACCATTCATATTCATATATGTGTACCGACATAGCTCGTATTATAACGAGAACAGCTTGCTTGTAATTCCACCAAAGTCCATGTAAATTACTGACTCAAACTGAAACGCATGTACGCACAGGGTAGAGCTGACTATATGCGTGCACGCAACCGATACAAACTGGAGGTGCCGCACAAATCACGGTACAATCCTTTTTTCGTTACGCGCCTCCTAGGGCCTCATAAAAATGTACATGATACCGACTTATACAAAATGTATACGTATTTGAATTTCAAATTTTTGTGGCAGAGATGAAAGCCGATTAACCGATGCGTGACGGCATAATAGGTAGAAAGCAGTACGTTGTTGTTGGCATGCTAGTTTCATTTCAACGCCCTCGGCAGTGTCAGATCAGGTAGGCAGATGTTTTCAGCCATGTTATGGAATTTACTCCTTCTATCTAGCCGCCTAGTCCTTTCACCTTTGGCGTTGTAACATTCATATTTATGGCAAAGTGAAACTACCTGAACCAAAGTGCAGACAGACACAGCACTTATGTAACTTTGCGGGCGAATTCTTACGCCACAACTCGTGTATTAGTGAAAGTGGTGAAATCCAACTTGCGATGGGGAAAGTTTTAGTGATTTCCTTTTATACTTATGTGCTGGGAATTAGCGTTTGAAATTATGCCCAAGGAAGGGCTCTGTGACATATGACACATAGAGGGATGAAATGTGGAAAGAAAAATTCTAAATATCATCAGCAGACGACTCTTCAACATCTTGTTGAGTGCAGACATTCATGCGGAACGATAGACTTGTTGGGAGGGCGTCGCTGTTATTGTGCGTGTTTTACGTCCAGGACTCAGCTTTGTTTTTGTTATTTCTTTTCGGTGCATTCTGTAGCGGCACGTTCTCACATCTACAGTACAGCTTGTCTCAAAAAAACCAAACCGATCAAGTATTTTACCATTCACGCCTTGTTAAAACAAATGACAGCAAAGTTCCTTCCCTTTCCTACCCTTGGCGCTTCTTTCAAAGGATTCCCAACTAATTACGTAAGTGCACTCACCATCTTTCCGGCGTGCAGATCCGAAATGACAATTGTTGAGTCCTCGCTGCCACTAATCACCAAAGTATTATTAACACCGACAGCAACGCACGTAACTGGACCTTCCTGCTCTCTGGAATATCCAAAAAGAGAGAAACAGACAAAACTTTTAGAACGTGTCCCAAAGATAGAGAGAAAGGCAAAAAACAAAATATACACAAATGAACACTCACCGAATGCGAACTCTCATCTCACGATTGCTCACGTCCCAAACAATCACAGATGTATCCTCAGCGCCAGTCAACAGAATATCCGATTGCGGTGCAACTAACATACACGTGACCGCTGCCGTATGTCCTAAAGGGATACACAGACACAGACATTCAAACAGACATTAAATTTCAGCTCATGTCCGGCACTAAAACTTTACCACCATATCCAGTCCATCTGTACTTACCCTTGAATGTGTGTTCCAGTGAATTGCTCATTATGTGCCAAAGCTGGACATCACCGGACTTCGTAGCCAAGATGAGGTGTTGCTTGGAGGGGGCCACGACAATATCCCGAATGGGTCCAGTTCCGGAAACTGTCATTGTGCGTATCTGTGAGGGTAGCGGTGCTGGCAGCCAACCGGTTAGGGGCACCAGCAGTGGCACTGTGTATCCGTCGCACCAAGCTGTTGCTGAACGCACTGTGATGCTAAGCAGCGAGTTGTCGTTTTCGTCATGTTCACTTATGGGGCGCAGCCATGAGATTAGCTAATCACAAGGGAGGACGAGAATTACTTTTGCAAAATATCTATACACCATGGGTTAGGGGGCACGTGTACTTTACCTGGGCGCCTAATTGCATTGGATCACGCGTCAGGACATCACTGGACTTGCGAATTGTATAGTAGATGAGTTCAATGTCACGGTCGAGCAGGTAGCATCGGACATGCTCGATTAAGCATCGGAGATAACTTATCGAAACTGTTTGCACCTGAAAGGATACAAAAAAATAAAATCTATTGACTGTGACTGTGATGAAAAAAAGGGGGGATCTGTGAAGGTTAACTGTTTTCATGAGAGCGAAGTAGTTGGACTGGATGCTGCTGTTCAATTTGAGATGGTTGTGTTCGTCTCAAAAGGGCAGAAGCGGGTGTTGATTTCAGGACTTGGGTAACCTATCTGCTGCTCAGGTCAAGCGGCTATATTTGCCAAAGGAAATTATTGTCCTCGAAGACTTTGAGTTATGAAGCAACGAAGGCGCTTTCATATCGGTTTTTATTTATAACCTGTGGGGGGGTGGAAAGCAAAGACACAGACAGAATACATTTGTATTGTACAAAAGAAGGTATTTTTTGACTCGATTAACAGGCCTGTCGGCTCATGCTTTCACGCGCTGAATTTAAACAGCTAAGCTGCAGAACGATCTAGTAGATCTAAAGTTTTGTACATCAGTTCTCTATATTGTAGGGTGGCGCATTTTTATTCGTCGAATTTCAAGAAGAAACTCAATCACCTGATGGTAGCCACTCTAATCAAAAGTTGCCAACCAAACTTTCGCTTACATTGCAGGCACAAGTTCCGTCCCTGAAAGTATAATAATCCCATTTAAAATCACAGTGCAATTGCGGTATACAGAAAATCAGCAAAAACTTCTGTAAACAAAAATATTAATGCAATCCAAACAGAGGAAACGTATAAAAAGTCAGTCCTTGATTAGCATCCGAATGACATAGAATCCCTTCCGCAGGACATACATACCCCAGCAACACAGCAACTCGGCAGAAGGAAGGCAAAAAGGGATGCATAACTTTTAATGATGGTCTGTAAGTCATTACTAAACCACTGTTTCGCTCAAGGCATTCTGATCAACAACAAGACCAACGATGTCGTCCAGTCCAGCACAAGGACATTTACAGCTCTGTTTGATTTTCGGTTTCTATTTGAGTTTCCCCCGTCCGCACGCATCATAATCCTCTTAACCTGTAGTTGTGTGTGGCAAACACAGAGCTGTAATTACAATGGGAGAGTGTGAGAACACTTTTTCCTGCTCCTGTAATTTCAATACGAAAAAATGTCGATTCTCAGTCACGAACTTCACTCCACTAACTGGTCGAGTATTTTTCGCCTGCAAGACATAACGACCTGTTTGCTTTCAGTTTTCGAAACATTGAATTGAAAAAGTTAATTTGGGCTTCTTATCACGTTTGGGGAATACGTTACCGAGCTGTATACTTCTAGTACAAGCATACCTGAGTCGGATATGCTTACCATGAAAGTTGTCCACAAAACAACAAACAAAGTGGGATTTCAGGGAAGTGACGAGAAAAAAGTTGTACAATTGGAATTTTCAGGGACGGTATACACTCGTCGGAATGTAAACAGTAAGTCTTTTGTACATTATTTAATATTTAATGTGGTTTTAATTATTATGGGTATTGGGGACTAAGGTAGCAAGTCGAATGTTCCTTCTATGGGCTACAAATTGAATTAAGGAGAATGTACTCTGGCGTATACGTAACATTTTTTTTTTGATGTTTCTTTCAGCGTCTCTCGGTGGTTTGTAAGGTTTTTCCTTTCAAGTTTGAAATATGTAAGGGTGTGCGTGTGTGGGTGGATGTGTTTTGAACGACACGAGAGTTACATTGTGGAACGTTAATAAACAAGAAGACAGTATGAAAATGTGGGCCATCTAGTGGTTTCTTTTTAAATAATACGTTATTTTGACACTGACAGCTCTTTCCCGCTCGAAATCTTGACAGAACGTCTGTATCATACCTCCGCGGAACGAAATGAGTCGCTTGAACTACGTTGGGAAATATTGAAAACTTGTTTCCAGAGTGAGTGCTGTGTAGCCCAAACAACTCTCGTATTCATTTCTAATCTGATCTGTTTAGATGTAGGTGCGCAGCATAAATGTAATACTGTCCTCAGCAAAGATGTAGATATTGTTGTGCAGACCATGGCGCAGTGGCTTAGTGGTTACTGTGTTGGACTACTAAGCGAAGTGTCCCAGGTTCGATTCCCGAAAAAACTCAAATTTCAACTTAAGGCTTTTTTCCCTGCGCCACCTTTCGCGAACGTCTGACAAACAGAGTATAAGAGAGTATTACTGTAATGAAAGAGCTTCTCAATTCCCCGCTTGGACTCGGCTTAAAATTGTAGACCCCTTCCATTTGTCCCGAAAATGAAAAACTCACTTAAAACGAATGGTTGTGAGAAGCTAGGCCTGTACGGACCTTATGTGCCAAATATTTTTTTATTTTTAGAAGCACGACATGCAGAACAGCTTACAGAGTGTAGTTTTCTTCGATTTGCCCTCCGCGGTCTTTCTTGGAACGATCCCCTAATTTTTCCTCCCTATCAAGACCGCCTCAAGCTCATTAACTTGGATAGTCTTGAGGATCGCAGGGATGCTGCAGACATTCTTCTTATTCAGCGACTCCTATCAGGCTCTATCGATTGCATGTCTCTTTACAACTCCATCTTCTTCAATATAAACCCTCGTAATTTAAGACACCCCCGCCTTTTCTATCTATCAACCCACCGCACGTCCTACGGCTCCAACGAACCAATTTCCCGTATGCAACGGAAGGTAAACTCAAACATTTCCATTTTTAATTTTAACCTCAGCACTTCCTCCATTAAACTGCCTCCCTCACTCTAAACCCTAGCTTTAATTCCTAGTTATAATTCTTTATTGTTAGTTTGTTTTTTTAGCTTGTTTTAAGCCTAATAAATGGGACATTTTTGCCCCACCAATAAACTAAAAAACTTAAAGCTGAGCTCCTTCAACATCCCCAGTTTTAAGCCCTTGTTATTAGCCCTAGAATGATTTGACCTATGTCACACAAGCAAATTTTTTCGTGCACGCAAAACCGTTTGAACGTTTCGCCTTACAGAATGCCGACCCTGGTTATGTCACTATACAGCTGTACAGTTCACTGTTCAAACTCATCCTCCAAAGTTCGTCAACTCAAAGTTCGTCAACTCAAAGTTCGTCAACTCAAAAGCAATTCGAAGAATTTTGCGTTCGAAGCGACCAAGGAGTAATTCAGCTTGGCTAACATTCATATTTCTGCTGCATAAAGCAGGACAGGGAGGTCTTTTATAGAGTCTTCTTGGTGTCTCTTGCCTTTCTAATCAATCGCCTTCTTAGATCAAACATCGACTGGCAAGTGTAGCTCTTCGTTTGATTTCTGTTGTGGTGTCATTTTCAAAGCTAATAGTGGAGTTGAAGTAGCCAAAGTGCCTAACTACCTCAAAGTTATAGCCATCTAGCGTTTCCGATTCGTTGATGTTGTGTGACCCAGCATACATTAGGTTTTATTATCACCACTAAATCCGTTTTCGCCCTTTCTGTACTCAGCTTTGGAAACGCACTAGTGTCAGCTAAGTTAGTACTTTCAATCAAGTCAAGACTTTTGGAAAATTGTGCTACTAGTGTTGGCTGGCGAGTTTTGCACAATTTTCTCAAGTATTATGTCAAAAAAAGTCACCTGACAGCGCATATCCTTGCTTAACTCTATTTTCGATATCAAAGAGTCAGTTAGATTCCTTCGGAGTAGCGGAAGTTCTCCATTTGAAGTATTTGGCCGGGTGATAGCTGTGTACAGTTCGTCTTTAAAAAATGTTGTCATATGCGGCCTTAAAATCGGGAACATATGAGTAACGATCGGACGTCTTGTGATTTCTTTACGATCTGCCTAGGTGTATGAATATTTGGCGAGTGATACAAGAGTACTTTTTGGAACGAACATTGTTAGACGAAAAGTCCGAAAAGTCTTAAAAAACTTGTACGATGTTGATGGTTTCTTTTTGTGAATAAGATATCATTTTTTGAATCGTGATTTACTATATATTTGTACTTTTTAATTATCCTTTGAATTTTCTAAGAGAAGTGCCACACTCCTCTAGAGACAGACGTAACACAAGCGAACGTTGACTCATCCAAATGTCGTATTCAACAGACGATTTACCTTTATTAACTTTTTAATAAATCCCTCATTTTTCTAGAGACGAAAGTTATGGCGGTGCACATAATAACGAGCGAAAACAAAGAATGAACCATAAGAAATATATCTCACCTTAACAGCCATGTTCAGTTACGAGCTATACACACCTAATCGCAACAAAAATAAAAGCTCACAAAACAATTGACACCACAGTGAATTATACTACAGTCAACGCAAAACCTTTTAAACAGTCACAAGTCATCCATCAAGGATTTTACTTTCACTCTAAATCCCGCTAAGTAATATTATTACCACCCACTGCGCTAAAAACAGGGATAAAGTTTCCCAAAATTTTAGTGCTGACTTTTGAGCGTCTCTCCCAATTTGCATGCCATTAGAGCGGGACGAGTAAACCTACCCACTCGTCGCCGCCTGAGATAGTTCGCTGTCAGAACCACAGAAAGCTATTATCGCATGGCTACAGTGAACATGAACATGCATGTTTGGGTTGGTCGTGTTCACCACGAAAAAGGACTTTAGCATTTGCCTAATAAACGACGCGGCGACGATGATGCCCAATTTAGCTGACAAATGCAGTTTTTGCACTTGACATTTCATTGTGCCATGTATGGCAACGCCCATGGAAGTTTGTCTATATAGCTGGATGGACGGACCGAAATGAATGCGTCTCTATGCATATACTTACCGCAGCGAGGAGAAAATCGAAATTGCACACAGCGATTTGTTTGAATTTCGTGGTATCATCGGACCGCATCAGATGATGCCAGGACTCCTCCACGTGCCGTATACTGTAGGAGACATCTGCTGCAATTGGATTGTAAAATGTTGAATTGTCGTCCTGATGGTGTGAAGATTGCTTGCCAGATTCGGTGTCCTTTTCTTTAATGCTAATAACTGTGGATAATTAGAACAAAGAATAAGGTTAAAGTATGAGTGTGCTATTCTGGTTTTTGTTTAGTTTAGCAAAAAGAGTCGAATCAGATTTGCTCGATAAAGGATAATTGGGCAGTTGAGAAACATTCGTGAAAAGTTTAAAAAAAGAAATATGCTGCGGACAATCTGATGCTGGGTCAGGACTTTGAAAAGGGAAACGTCGGGGGGAAACGTAATTGCAAAACAATTACGTGCGCGGTATTGATTTCCATTTCAAATGCAGTTCAACTGACTTGGAAAGTTTCAGCGGGCTACATAGTTTGGAAGAGCTTTTAAATAATATTTTTGTACGCAATTTTTGCTTTGACAGCAAAGCAAAGCGGGACACTTTAGACTTGTGCAGTTGACCAAAGATGATTAAGCAAAGCAAAGCAGTTGCGTTGTCTATAAAAAACGCTCCTTAATAGATTTTTTTTTCCTATTTAAAAGTTGTACTCCAAGTGAACTACCAATAAAAAGCTTGGCAGTCACGTTAATACTTCCGATGACGTCTCAAAATTTGCAGTGATACCAAAGTCATAATTTTTGCGATTACACTTTATCCAGCAAAAAAAGATATCATTGACATTCAATAACTCTTAGTTAATTTTGCAGTGACAATTGTCAACAAAAAAAATCTCAGCTTTGTAAAGACTAAGAAGTCTAGTAATGGCGAAAACGATGCTTAAAACAGTTGACAGTCTTCATCAGCTTTACCCATTACTTCTCAGGATTTTTAAATTAACTTAATGAATTATTATCACCGAAATGACTGTCAAGCTTCATTAACACCTTTAATAGCGGTCTCACCAAAGAATTCTCACGATGTTTGTTTTTGTCTGTCATGCTTTACAACCTTTTGAGATGGTTAAATTCGAAAAATAGACTAAAACTTGCAAAGCTACTATACAGCTTAAGATGAGCAAGTTACACCCAATCCCTTGTGTTAAAAAGTAATGCTTTATAGAAAATGTCGCCCCATTTTAAATCAACACTGGGCGCCAGAATGCCGTGATTCAGCCCTGCCCTTACCAAAGATGTTATTTTAACAACTTATGATGGTTTGGGCCTGAATTCTCTCTCATTCCCCAACTACTACCAATATGTTGTCATCTTCGTCTTCTTATTCTTGTTCATAGGTTTCGCTACAGTCAGAGGTGATCTTGGCCGCTTTAAAAAGTTGCTCTATTAAAGTGTCGGGTCTTTCGGCCAGTAGTTTTGTTTTCAAAATTGCATTTAGAAGAAGTATCACTCAAAATGTGGTCTGCAATCACCTGAATCAGTCACATTTAAGCATAACCTCACAAACAATCAAATGTGACATTAAAGCGACCAAAAAACGTCAGCAATTTCGACTCAAGTCCTTCTCTAGATACCCATTCTGAAATCGGTTGAGATAGCCTCTAAAATATTGTTACAACAGTAAACAAAGGACACCTTCAAGTACAAAGGACAACATAACCAATAAACCAATCATTCTTCAAGCGAGCGATGAACCATGAAACCCACTCACCTGATGCATTGTCACTCTTCTCCGCACTCGTATCATCGCTTTCCTCGGACTCCTGGTTGAAGAATATGTTTGCGATCTCAATGTGCATTGTCCTCGTGCTCTTCACGTCCATATAACGAGATTTTGCAATTTCCGCACAAAATCGATGACGCCACTGAATCAGAACCTTTCCGGACATGATTTTCTCTCGAACTAGAAACTCTGCAACAGAAACAAATCAGAGGAAATTCCTTGTCAGCATCCGTGTGTAAAAAAAAATCAGAGTCAAATCAAAAAATAAACAGGATAAATTTGCAAAGTGTGAAGCCGCAAATTTTAGCGGAAGCGATACAGATTTAATGGCGCCACAGTCAGTCGACAGCACACTTACTCATTTCGTTGCGAATTTTCTTCAGCGAGGAGAAATTAAAATTTCCCCTTTCCGTTTCGATGAACATCTCTGGGTTGTCGGTGGGCATAAGTAGCTCAAGCAGTTCTGTTTCCGACAGGCCATACTCGGAGCATGTGATATACGCAGCCAGACGACCGAATCCCTTCTTACCGTAGCGCTCCTCAAAGTAATCGAATTGCTGGGTGACTTTGTCCTCGAAGGGCAATTCATCGATGGTTTTCAGCTGGGTGTGGTTCGCCTCCAGGGACAAATCGAAGAGGTACTCTGTCGACTTGAAGCGGTCCTTCTGGATCGGTGTGAACTTCAGTTGGTCCACGGGGGTTGATGTACTGCAAATTATCTGCACATTCCATGGCAGGCTAATGGGTAGCCACGATAACGCCGCCACTATATCACAATCCAGTGGATTCAGCTTATGCAAATCGTCGATAAACAGAAACAGGATGTCGTTGTTCATGTCCTCGCATCTTTTGAGTAGATTCTGAAACCAATTGTTAATGTAGAGCGGATCGAAGGAGGCGTCTTTCGGCAGATAGCCTTCTGGAATATTGAATATGATGGATATCTGTTGGCAGATTACACGCAGCAATTCCAAACTGTAAGCCGACCGTGGTGTGGCGGAGGCAAAGCGTATCATGCGATGTGCTCGGGTGGGCAGTTCCGCAAACCATTTGATTACTTGGCTGTAGAGATCGGCCATGATGGTGCTTTTGCCGCTGCCGTTTTTGCCGTAAATGAAATAGGGCGCATGCCGACTTCCGTTGCGGAAATTCAGCATGACGCTAGCTCTAAGGCGATCTGGTACCGACGATGAGATGAGACTTTTCGAGTCGAGATGCTCCTTGAGAAATCTCAAGTGGGTGGAGTGTTCGTGGAAAATTTCCTAAAAAGAGAAATGAAATTTTTGTGAGTTAGCGATATTAATGAGGCACTTGAGAGTGACGCTACGAAGACGCTATCGATTCGGGGCTTTTGAGAAATGGCGCTTTGTTGGAATTTGTGAGGAAGTTAAGAAATTTGAAATTTATATTATTTTTATGAATGCCAGTGTATTTCAATTATCTCGACAGCCAGCACAAATAGACCTTGATATCAACACAAGGAGGGGTGACTTTTGTTGTTTAGATTTTGCTCTTGAAGATTTCATTGGGATAATTGGAAACCTGAGCTTGTTTTATTACCGGTTCCTTTCATCTAGCTGTATCATGTTCTGGCAAAGTTGATTAAATTGAAACCTTTGGTAGGATCCGAAGTGTATTAAATCGGATAAGAACTGAAAGGTACTTTTGAAGAACTCTTAGGGGCGCGTGCTTAGTGAGGGGGCAAATATGTCCCGTTAAGAGTTGCTATGGCAATAACAGGCCGTATTCTATACTGAGGAATTCCATGAGAGCAGCACGATTTATAGTTTTTGTTTGCAGATATTTGTAGCACTTTGAACTTTCATGGCAGCTTCGCTTGGCGGATTCAAAAACCTCATGTCAGTCTTTGACAAAGGCGCGCTTTTATGGGTCCTTCCTAAAGTTTCGATCTACTCGTCCAGACGCCCCCATCGCTATCACCTAAATGCATTTTAATTTAGCCAAGGCAGCTACCTGCGAAATGATCCAATCATGGTTTTAGCCTATATACGTTCCAGCGAAGGCATAGTCACCAATGTAATGCTGTCATGTGCAAATATTTTTAAATGTCATATGAATTATCTGCTTGACAGTGGTCAAACGATTTTGAGTTTGCTCTATTTTAAATGTCATTTTTACTGTCTCCTTACTGTCATAACGATTTTAAATCCATAACAAAAATATTATGCCGACATATGAGTGATGACATCTATGAGATGTCATCACTCAAATTGTTGAGCTTTATTTTGAATAAGAACTTTTCTGTTCTTGTAAACCGGAATGTACAAGTGACAACAGAAATATATTCGACTTTGTTGGTCTGGCAATACCAAACATGCTACGAAGAATGAGAAGCAAAAGAGGAAGACAGAGGAGGTGATGCAAAGAAGCGAGAGCTGCTATTACCTAATCCAACCTTCTCAACGGCTCAACCAACAGATATGTCAGTCTCCCCCGTTTCGCATAAAAAGTTTTTCGGAGTGGCTTAAAACCTTTTGCTAAAATTGAATTAGAAATTGATTTTAAACAAATACCTATTTGGCGGATTTCATCAATTTCGCCAGAAAGCGATAAATAATAGTCTCGAATTGCTATGAATTTTGAGGCCATATTTGACAGCTGATAAAACCGAGCTAAATAAATCAGTCCCTATCTTGTGCACTCTTGCAAAAGTATCCAGCTCTTACGTCAATGTCAAACGGCATTCATTTTTGTATGCAGAATGAATGGATGATAGGAGGAACTGATTAAGTTCTGCTTACATATTGCTTTTGGGCAATTTTTTCTAAAGAGCTTTCCATATTAGATCTAAGAGAAAAAACAAAAGATAGTAATGACATGTGTCTATTACATTGTTTTCTTAGCCAAAAACCAGACTTTGGCAGCACCGAGGCGATGTCAGTATGTTTATGAATACAACTCGCACAAGACGACTGCTGCTGACTTGCTAATAATGTAGTGGACTTTAAAGCGCCAAACAAGACAATCTATGCATATCTATAACAAACTTGAAAAGTCTGTCTGTATGTGGATTTGTGCATACGCTGCATGCAAAATTACTCCCCAATCCGTTTGAATTTATAAAGAAGAACATAGGGCTTACTATCTAGTTACTATTTTCTCACAATCGGCCGACTCATTCCTATTCACATAATTTATATATTAGTTTAAGATACTCCCCCATAGATGGCTCTCATTATTTGGCTTCGCTTTTTGCTTCATTTTCGTTTGACATTTGAAGTGGGTAAGTGGGAAGTAATATAAAAATGACATAGGTCCATATCTTGTTGCTGTTTGCCCGTAAAAATCTAGTAAATAAAATACCTGCCTTGATACGGAAAATTAGGAGTGATAAGTGCGTTTCTGAACATCAGCTCTTGGAGTCTCATACAGGGAACACACACAATTATGATTTTTGTGCTAAAATATCCATTCGAGTGCACAACTGCAATCAAAATCCAAGAACACCACATATCGGTCATAAATTTTCCCACCCACACGTACTCCCCCTCGTTATATACCATCGCTGACATTTGACGAGCCACGAATAATGATTCTCCCCGAATAAAACCAAGTGTAGTGAAGTAAATCGTAAAATTGCATTAAAAGCGGGCACTAAAATGGGGAAATGTTTTAATTCCAGGAATTCATTTTGTTTTGCAATAAAACTGGTACAGCTTTATCCAGGTCCGGCCCAAAATTTTTTAGGCCGCTGTAAAATTCTAGGTGTTGATGGAAATTCGATTCCGCCGCACAGAACCTAACCCTAAACGATTACACTTTAATAGCGCACACAATTTATGCGTGCAATAAAAAATTAAGAAAATAGCAACCCACTTTACAGCCAGAGGTTTTGGAGCGACCCTTTGTGCCGGGAAGAAATGTACAACCAACACCTTGTGAAACGAGCGATAAAATTGTTTCCGATGAAAGTTACTTCTCTGGGAAATAAATGCCAATGGACGAAGATAATTCGGACGTACATTTTAACACTTTCGCTCTTGCTTTATGGAGATCGTAAAAAGAGTTTAAAGAAATTGATTTTGTTAAATGACAAGGGATGGCAACTTAAATTATGCATTGAAACTCACATCCTCATATCCTGTGACGAAGACAGGACCAGCCACCCACCAGCGTAATAATAATTAACTGCAATCAATATCCGTTGCGAAGTGAAAAAGGAAATGGCATTTTTGCAGACAAATGCGGATATCTCACGCTCAGCTCGATGGGTATACTGCACAGTGATGCCAAATACAGCTTTTCGATTTATCTGGTTCATTATGGTTATTTATTGAGACTGTGAATGACTGTATGTAGTCCTTATGCTAAGAAACTAAATTGAACCAATTAAATGGCATTGCATGTCGGAAGTACGAGGAATAAATTTCCAAGGGACGCACCACACGCGTTCTGGATTGGCATTGTGACAGGTTGATCTTTTGGCAATTGTTTCACCGACATTGAGTGATTTTGAAATTGAATTGAATTTTTCCTGATCAAATATATTGTTGCGAAAACGATATGTAACAGCGAAGTGCTGCCAAATCCTATTATTGGAAATTCATTTGCGAATTCGTTAAATAACAAAAAATGCGTGCGACTTGGTTGCACTTAACTTTAAACTCCGCTAAGGGGTAAAGCGAAAATTTGACGACAGCTTTACAAACTGTCAAGCAGAAGTGTAATTAGAATATAAAAGTCGATCTTCTTCAAGTAAAATTGTAGTTTTTGAGGTATAACACTTGACATTCTCATCCTGGGGTTTCATAATTTTTCATAGTTGATTATCTACGCTTCGTAGCCATCCGGCGTTGACAGTAGTTGACTATATAATTTAAGGTTTCGATGACATATTGAAAAAGACTTGATGATGAGTATGAAGGGGTCACAAATTGCGAATACAACGAATTCTCGGATTTCATTTATATTCTATATGAAAATGCAAAGAAAACTTTTGGCAGTCTTTTAGCAGGCATTCACTTATTCTGTTAATGGGTACCGATTTTCCCTCTAATTCTCATGATACTTTGTGCAGCCAAAATGCTCCGAAACGTATAAAATCGGAGAGTTTTTCGTTCCGACGGAACTTGTATCAAAACATCTCTCATATAGCAAAACTGTAGAAGGTTCAATGTTTGGCCGTGGTTGTCGTGAAAACTACTGGACAGATTTTGCTCAATCCTTTTTTTGAAATCCTTCCTAAATCTCGAGAAACGGTTAAAGGCTATGTCGCTAATGGCCACGCTTACTTTTTAGGGGGCATTTTCAACTAAAATGTATTTTTCTTTGTGACTTCTTTGGTTTAAAATGGCTACCACTCAAATAAATCCAACCACTCGAAATGAATTAATTAATTAACTGCAAAAATGCTTTCCTGGGAAAATGTGCAGATATCTAATGAGACATTCGTGCCCCTTTTCCAAAAGATAAAAGTACTTTTGCGATTGTATTAGGTGCTTATTAAAATTTCAGACAAACGAGTACACCAACTTTTTGTCACATCACATCACGCAAAGTTTTATGGCTCCTTCCTTACGTTCTCATTAAATTCTATGCCAAAAGCGACGCCAAAAGTTGCTTTAATCTCGGAGTACTAAAGTTTTAGCCATAATAAATTTAACTCATAACGTTGCGGTGTGAAATATGCTAACCTCGGTGTAAATTTCACTATAAAATATTAAAACAAAAGAAAGGGGCACCTGCAAACTGCTGAACGTTACTTACTCGCTATCATAAATCACATTACGCCTCGTGCCGACACACACCTACATCCCCCTTAGTTTTGCTTATCCACCTATCAGAGTGTGGCTTGCGAAAAAACCTTCCACTTCCTCTAGGTATTTTCCACTGAATCCAGTTAAAACAAACGGAAGAACGCTTTCGCTGCGAACCGAACCCCGAACACGAACCAAAAACTATTACATATCTGTTTTAATGGATGAAATGTGGGCTGCCATGCCGACGTACATCGTACACTCTCAACGGCAGTCAGGAATATTTAAACAAGTTTTACGAGCTCCCTACGAATCACCCTCAAAGGCCGCTTCTGTTTTTTTTTTTGCGAGGTCTTGTAAAAGTTAAAAGTTTCTCGCAACATTGTCTTCAACCATATCCCTGGCCCGGAGTAATTTTACAGAATATAATTGCATTTTGCTTTATTGGGGAAGCCGTACATATTCGTCGTTATCCCGGGATATGAAATGAAAAATGCAAAATGAACTTCTCCAACAGAAAGGGGATTAAAAACTTAATTACGCATATACCATGAGCTTGAGCAGAGCTCACTACGAAGTGCGAACCTTCATCCAGTTGCAGGTTGTGTGCGGTTTTGCTCTGCCGCCAGGTGGAGGGTTTTTCCCATAAACTTTTAGACACGACAATGAAATGTTATGTGCTTCTGCGAGTTCGTTGCAGCATTAGTTGTTAAAGGATTTGACGCAAGCTCAAGAGCTAATGTGCGGCATTATGCGAATTGTTGGAGTGTAGTCTGCACATCATCACCTGCCAATCAACGTCTGGCCCTCAAATCTTTGTATTCATTGTTGACAGTTAATTTGCCAGTTTTCAATGCTGATTACCAGCAAATAATTTGATTTATTGGCATTCCATTCGGTGGTGGGGCATTTTCACAAATTTCGTATTTACTCGTTTGCACAGCGGTAATCTTTGTTCAGCAAATAATGTTCAAATTCAAGGAGGTCACGAAGGAATGTATACAGACAGAGCCACACGCGCTTTACAGTGCTAATGGCTTTTCAAAGAACCCAAGTGGGTAATTGAGTTGATGCTTTTATGTATCCATTAAAACTGTCAGGGAACGTTTTAAACTTTCTAGAAGATCAAAAGGAAGTGAAGTGGAAAGGAATGCAAACAAAAAAGAAGCAAACCTTCAGACACGAGTGATGAATGTGAAGATGTGAGATGCGGAATATATCCTGGAGGGTGATCTTTGACTGTAACTGTGCCAATGAAATTGGATTAATATTTTCCTAGTGGAAATGGACGCAACGTTCGCATCAATAGATATAAAATGCACGACCCATAAGCAACATATCTGTGACGGATAAAGTAGATTTACTGTCTACCTTTGCATTGAATCCGTTGACGGATTTTACAAATTGAGATAGAGCACATTTTTTACTGGTAAAGAAAGGGACGGAACGAAAGAAACTGTCATGGGCCTTGGATATACGTATACGTTTATTGGTTCACTGCAGCGGGCCGATGACAGTTGAAATACAAAACGTGCTGTCTGTGAAATTGTTTGACGGATTTGTGGTGGATTTTATGAGGCTGCAAAATAGCAAAGAATGCGACTGATGTTTTGGTTAAAATTTGTTCTTCAATTAAAAAAATATTTAAATTTGAGAGCCGCTTAATAGCTTTGGACTACACTCTTTATTTCATCAATTGTCAGTTGCAGATGATATGCAGATGCAAACAGTGTTTTAGCTACGAAAACCGCCTTTCAATAACGGAAAGCTGCAACTTTGAAGTGGATAACGCAAGAATAACAAGCAAATTTTCGAATGCAAAACATCTTAAGTCTGTCTTACTCATTGTTCAGGAGAGCAGTTTAAAGTTTATTTACTCTATTAACTCTAGTAACTTAAGCTGTTGTTTTTGTTTGTAAATTATGGCCACTTTTTTAAAGCTGAAAAAATACAAAAATAGATTTGGGTACGCTGAATCTAATGGCATCAAATTCTCAATTTCGTCTAAAGTCGACTTAAGCGGTTTTGCCTTGTGACTACAGATTTATTTCTTAAGAAACGTAGGAAATAAAGAAGAAACCTGGGGAGAGATTCTGTTAGGCGAAAACACTTGACCCACACGCTCACAGAATTGTACCGATTTTTTACATAAAATTCCGCCTTAATGTATGTAGGGCAAAATCAGACACCGAGAGCTAACAGGCCTTTCAGTCATCAGAACCATCAACACAACAAATCGTATCAACTTCCCAAGTTTATAAAATTCACCCGCCCCGCACTCATATTGTTTTAATGCCACAATCCGCCTGCCCTAGGACCAATTTCCCCCTCTCCACTTTTATTCCACCACACGCCAACATACCTGTCAGTTAGCATAACAATTTTGACCTACATTCCGTGTGCACTCAATGAAACTGTGTGCATAGAAATTGCCCGTCAACCAGGATGAGCTAAATATTCGTCCGTATTAATTATCTAATTGCATTTCCTCTGCATCCGCGCTCAGTGTGGACTACACAATGTAATCCCTCATGTCCTCCATTCCGCCGACAGGAATTCCATTTTTAATGATTTTCATGTAAGTGTTCCCACACCGCCCGCACCCTCGATTGGCTCATCCTGCCGTACTGTTTTTATGTCGACTGTCCTCGAAACTTCTGTGTCGGGTGTAGTTTGCATATGAATATGCCACGGGGGATTGTAAAAAGTTTCAATTTCCTAAAAGTTTCCTTGGACCAAAGAGAGAGAGAGCGGGAAAAAAGCCCCGCCCCGACTCATCCGTCCGATGATGTATCCATGCAGCGCGCTACTAACCAAAAATGGTAGTTCCAATGTTCACTACGGCGTGTACGTAACCTCAGCCGACACACTCATCCCAGTGTGAGCAGTATGCACAGAAATGGGGGGCAAAAGTGGCAATATTGAAATTAATTATTGAAAACGTTGGCTTTTTTCTCGCGCCCCTCCCCACCACCCCACGCGTGAGAGATAAAATTATAATGGCACTAACGCCAGCTTGAAGGTTGTACGAGTCTCTCTTATAACGTTCCAAAGTGCTGTGCACTTTACAATCAATGGCATTTTGATGAGTAATTTAATTTGATTTATTGCGGCTCGATTGATGGAATATTCTGGTTTGCCATCAGGAATCGATGATGATAATTAATTCAGTCTTCATTGGGAATGGTGAGTGGATTTCGCTCCATTGCGGTTTCTTTTTTCTCTACTGCTTACGAATTATGACGTCTGATTGATTATTCTCGAGATTAAGGGCGGAGAATTCAATTGGCTCTCGAGGTTCATTTAGTCAATTCACAATGATTTCAACTCTGGATGACTGGCAGGGATTTTTGAGTATTTTGTCCTCGACTGTATATCGCAAAGCAGCGTTGCCGTCGAAAAAGAAATCACAAGAGAAATGTATTTAAAAAAACCCGACTGACAAGAAAAAAAAAGGAACTTGAAATTGATAATCGGAGACCATACCTACACAGCCTAGCAAAAATATGAGTATCCGCTTGCCAAATAGTTAGGTAAACTTAAATGTATATTCGTTCAAACGGCAACGCTGTCGCAAAGCATATGCAAATTATGCGCGGAATAATGGAAGCAAGGCATATCGTTCATTTGAAAGTAATCGTTCGGGATTTTAATGGAGCCGGCTTTCTGTCAAACGTCCATTTGGTGGATGAATACATTCAGCTCTGAAATTGACATGTTCAGGACATCTATGAGTATTTATTACGAAAGAATACAATCGCTCGAAAGAAATGTAAAACTGTCAAAACTTGTTTGTAGAATAATAGAATTTTATAGGGCGTTTTTATTTTTTAGTTCAGAGCAGAACCTGAACAGTTATACAAAAAGTTCGTGTTTATTTTTAGCTCAGACACATCAGAGCTCAGAATTGGTGTTTCCATTTTCTATGATCAGAGCGCGCTCTATGATCTCAGAATAAATTGACTCACCAAAGTGAGTGAAAAGCTGATTACACACTTAAAATTTGACAGGAAAAATAAGAAACAGGATAAATAGTTGAAATGGCGGACGAACCTTGTTGTTCTGGAACTGAAGGTAAACCCATTTAATAAATAACAATAAATAAATATTCAATTTATACATATATTTATTACAAATGACAGCTATGTGCTCAAGTGTGTTTCATAACTACATCAAAGCGCGCTCATATTGCTCGAGCTCAAACGCCTATAGCAGTCGTGGAGTTCTGTTTTTCCTGGCACAGCAAAGTATGGAATAAAGTATAACAACGACGTATAAAAAAAGTTGGTTGCAATTCATTGTTGGTGTCGTCCATTGACGACATAAACCAAATTTACAACTTTCTGTCAAATGTATAGCAAAACCTTGCAGACTTTTAGGCTGCTCTCCTTTAGTTAAAAAAATTAACTTGAAATAATTCTATTCCGCATTTGTCTCTTAGGTCTTTTTTAATACACAATTTCGTCCGTCAACCTTCTGACGTGCAGACTGTGGGCCTTAATAAAATTCATTCTTAACCTTCGCACAAATAGACTTTAGGTCACAATTGGTACATAATTTTATATTGAGAATTTCGCTGTTGTGTTCGTAAAATCAAAAAATATGATTATTAGTATTGCGCTATGTATTTATCTCAAATTAAAATGACTTATGCAATGTTTCAACTGGACACAAAACCCCTTACAAAAGGTTTCAAATTGATCTTGAAGTACCTCCACCGAATAAAATAAGAAGAAGTTGAAGTATTCTTCCTGGTTCTCCCCATTCGAGAGATAGAATCTGATTAACGTTTCAGAAGAGAGAGAGAGAGAGAGAGACAAAGAGAGAGAGCGAAAGACAGAGAGATCCATTTTCCATTTTTGACGTCTGTTTATTATCCCTGTCAAATGCAGCTCTCGGAGTTTTCTCCGGTGGAAACGTAGCATTAGGAGCAGCAAAATTCCTAGGAAATTCATCTTGAAACCATTCATAAAGTGCGTTTAAAGTCTTGCTAGTAAATTGATTTAAGCGCCATTCTCTTAGGGGCACTATCAAATCATGTACCAAAATAACCAGCTCATAGTACTTTATCAGAAATGATTGCATATGTGCAGGCTGATTCGCAGCAAGTCACTCTGAATTATTTTATGTTGCTATTTTTAGCAGATTCTCATTAAGTCAAACCTTCTTTGTAATATTACCAACGTAGCAAATAAACACAACGTGCGATGAAGATCTCTCTAACATTAGAAGGATTATTTTAAATGCTACAACAAATAATGACGGCCTAATGCCCATAACACATGCGCAGAAATTCTGGAGGCATCACAGAATGCAGTGCTGCAAACAAAATATATGTGCAGAAAATTATTTGACATGCCTTGCATTGGCTAATATGGCTACTGTCATTCACCGACTAAGCGGTTGATATGTTTGCAACCAGAACAAAATCAAACACGAACAGCAATAATGTCAAAAGCCGATGATGACAAACACTTGAAATTGCAATTTATTTTCATTTGTGTTGTGGTACGCTTGGATTTTGCAGCAAATTTAGAAATAGAGCCATGTTGCAGTGCTGCGGTGAGTGCAGAATTTACGTGTGCCTATATCCATGGAAACATGTGTATTCTAATCTTGCTGCGCAGTGAATTCTGCACATGTGTTTTGGGCGTTAGATGTACAAAACGCAATAAGCAATCGCCGAATCACTGGACTGGGTACAGGTCTGCCATCTATTAAAACGATTAATGACACTTTTGGGTTTGGTGAAACTCGACGACCCCAACCGCGCGTTTTTTTTTTTACTTTTGGATGGACGACCTTTTGCGCCGGTATGCCACCTAGCGGCAAACTGCAATTAGCATCATGTAACGATCCCAAATCTATTGTGAAAAAGGAAAGGTTCTCTCTCGGGCGAAAACAGATTATGTACCTTCCAACACCCTTTGCTAAAGACTTGAAAATTTAAACAACAAATCCCCGGAAATCCAGTCGAGTGGACCTACAATTTTGGTCTAAGTTTTCTTAAGGCACACTGCTGCCGGACTTCCTAATGTATTCAGTATTATGTGTCGCCCATTCTCGGTTATTACCTCATAATTATTCGTTATGTAAATCCCCTCTTTATCTACTTAACTCAAAAAAGTAACCAATTTCGGGACACAAATTATTCACTATAACCTGAGGCAAAATTTCGTCTGCCAAGGATTTATGAATTAATTCCAAAGACGGAATATTTTCTGTTGAAAAGTTTGGTGAACCGAACCGCCTTCGTTAACGAAAACTTTCCTCCCCCCAAGAAGCCCGTGAATATCATTTAAGCACAACTTTATCCACACACAACCGAACTCACTTGTACAGTCTTTTTTCTCCCCTTAATGACATCAGGATCATTTGAAATGTGCTCCTCGATTAAGTTTCGCATTTTGTCGAAAATCTTATTTTTAAATTTACTCAAATAGGTTTCGTGTTCGCCAAGGTCAGCATCGATTCTGTGGTTCTCCGACTTGCCAGCAACGCTAAAAGAATGAAATAACAAAAGACATTCATATAAGTGATTAAAGTTTTCTTATTAGAAAAAAAAAAAAACTCACACCAACGTGGTATAATTATCCGATGAGAGATTTATCGTCAGGCGATCCTTTAATTTGCGCAATCTTTCACCGGACTCAACGTCCGGTGGACTCAGATGGCTGGACCATTCCCTGAATACAGCAATCACCTTATCGTTGGAGAGCTCTGCACAATGCCAATCAATGAAAGGACACAAATTTGATGAAACGAATTTGCGAGTACTCACCCAAGGCCTTGTGAATTTCCATCTCCATCGGTGTCCTACGCATTTGTTGGATACGCTCGTACAGCTCCTTGGAGTGATGTTTCTGCTTTATGATTGCGTTAAGGGACTTCTCAATTATGTCAAGAAGTTTCACGTACTCCGAATGCCATTTCTCATACGAAAGTGATCTAAAGAGCAAAGAAGCGAACATATGGTAAACGTAAATGTAAACATAAACGGTTTATGGTAGCAGACGAGACTTTTAAGATGGAATTCCTGCTCGAAGGCAAAGTTATGCAAAAGGTAAATGAAATAAAGTTCGAAAAGGATTTCCCCTCAATATGCATGACGGAAAGTAATCTACGAGATATTTATTTACGATTTCGTTGGCAAAAGTTTGGTAGCTATTCCATTCAAGTGGAGAGGTAGGTACGATGTGATGCGAGTTGAGAGGATTTTATTGCACTCGTAGGATAAATCCTATTTTGCATTGGAAATTCTGAGGAATCCTAGTGAATACATTTCTTAAAAGGGATTGCATTGGTTTGTTGTTATTGTTGTTAAGCATGAGTCTTGGATAGGTTGCTTTCTTTAATCCGACTTAAGTGAGTTCACCAGTGTATTTGAGAAGGGGAAGAAAAATACAAACTAAAATCAGAGTCTGGTATGAAAGAGATTCCTTTTATCCAGACGCATGGATTTTTCTTTGTTGAATGAAATTTTGATTGCAGTAGCCTAGACTTTTACTTATCTAATTGAATTCGAGAGACGGTATATAGTGCTTTTTGGTGGATGCTGAGATTGCTTATAGCTGAACTAGCTTACTTGTTTTTAATATTTAGTTTGGGTATTTTGTGCAAGGCAATGGGCTGGAAGCTTGACTGAGAAACTAGTTTTACTTGGCCTTACAGCAAACTTGTTTGTATGTTACATCCTTCTAGTAATGGACTAAATGTCTATTCTATAAACATTAGTTACCATTTTGAATTTAAAAAGTGCATTCAGCAGTTACCAGACAGCAATTGTGTTTGCTGCAAAGAGTTTTTGACAAGCCCATACACTCAGGGAAAAAATGCAAAATAATATGTTCAATTTGATTTTACGTTGAATAAACTTTAATAAAGAATATCCCTTTTCACGTAAAAACATATTTGATTTAAATACGCAATGTTATTTTAAATTAAGTTAACGTAGATTCAAAGTGAAACGTATTCACTTTTACTTTTAAGCATGATTCCACGTCAAATCAAGGTGCATACGTGGTTAGATCAAATTAAAAATATATGCATTTAGGGTAGGAAAACCCTTTGAATTAATGTTATGCCACTTTGATTTAAAAATTTTCGTAGTCGATGCTAATCATTCCGAAAAATATTTAAATCAAAGTGGTTTTCTTTGATTTTACGTTGTTTTTCCTCTGGGTGTAATAGAAATTACTGCAGTAAATTGGAGTTTGTGTAGATTATATTGGGGAATGTTTTCCGCCTCTGTGTGCTACACAACTATGCATCAGCTGTCAGGCGATGATTATGTCAAAAAAAAAGTTCGAAAACGCATTTAAAGCTAATCCAAAACTGATTCCAAGAAACTCGTCCTGAATGAACGAATAAAGCTACAAAAAAGAAATGCCCAAAAATATAGCCACTTTCGAAAAAAATGCATTCAAAACCTTATCCAAAATAGTCCAAAAACTCTTTCACAGTCTAGTCGAAAAATGGACAAAAAACGTGTCCAAAAACGAGCCGCACTTAAAAAATCCAAAACATAGAGTTAACATTTAGCCCATTGTTGTAGATTTATTTATTTTTTAAATGTGGAGGCTGAGTGGTCAATGGTACGCAGGTTTTCATAGATCTTATCTTCATTGGCTGCATCTTTTTGACTTCCAAGAGACTACTAGTGTCATTTTGTAATGTAAAGTCGTTTTCCATTGGGACCACCAAAAATCTTTTGCAGATCTCAGATTTTATGCGGCTCATGGAACATGCAACGAAATTGATCTGCTTTTGTGAATGGATTAGTGCGTTATTTGACAACAATATCAGCTGCTCAAATTGCATTTGTTTTTGGTAAAATCAACCATAGAAATCGGCTTGAAAAATGTTTCCTCTGTTGTAGATACAAATGGAGTAGTTTCGGTGATTCGTAGTTTCCAGATGATGAGGAAAACAATGAAGATAATAATTCCTCCAAAACTATGTCCATTGCTGTTTATGTATTTCTTTATTTTGGTTTTCACGGAACTTTGCACATCTGTTTTAAAACAAACTTCTTTAAATGACGTAAAACAGCTGTGCTGTATTTGTGATAGTATGTGTAAATCTGAAAAAATATCGAGATTTGCAAAAAGTGATCCGAATTAAAAAAAAAGATTGATTTTTTTTCCCAATGGAACGCCAAAAGTGATTTAGATCAAAAAAAAGATTGATTTTTTGTCCCAATGGAAAACGACATAAGGCATTTCCAAATCTGGCTCCATTTTGACGTTTATGTGAGCAGTGATGCCAACTAACGCATAATCCCGATACTTGAGGCATTGAGGAATAATTTTGGGAAAGGCATAACTTTTTGTGAATTGTTTTTGAAATGAATTGATACAAATAAATTTTGAAATTGCGCGTCATCCACAAATCGAAAACTTGGATTAGAGAAATCAATAAAGGTTTAATTGCCTATCGATCGACCAACATTTAGTTAAAACGTTGTAGGTTGTTGCACTCCCATTGTAAAGTATGCAATTTTTACCTTTTTTACCAAAAAGGCAACATTTTTTTCGGTTTTAGGCATAAAAAACTTCGATCCAGGTTGGCATCACTGAATGTGACATTTATTTGACTACTTTTCTAAGAGAGGATTTTAAGTAAGAAATGTTAGGGTATAGAGCGTCATCAAATACACGTTCAGTATAAATGTTTAGTTTAAAAATTAAACAAATTAACTAACTCAGTTTTGAGTAGAGGCGGAGATCAAATTTGTGAGTACAAACACAAGGGTCTGAGCTGTTTCTCACATTTTTATACGTGACTTCTTACACTAGTTTCGAGTAAGGTTGAATCATCCAAGTCAAATTCAAAATGAATATTTGGAAGGAATTATCTAGTTCCCCAAAGTGTGTCGATACGGAATTAGGGTGAAACTCAAAAGAACTCTGCGGTATGCGGCTGTAACATGGAGCCAAACTACGCTGATGTATAGTGCGAACGGGCATTTTTGCTGAAAATGTATGAAAAGTCACTAAAAAAAGGTTTAAACTCTGAAAAGGACCAATCTGCCACATATCGACGTTGTGATTGGAGAACCTTGAGTTCAGAACTGACCTCATATTTCCACGTCAATTTTGGTAAGTATTTTTCAAGATTCTACAGATTTGTACACCCTACGCCGACGAGACATTTCCCGTTGCAATAAAGCGACTTTTCGAGTGGATAACATTTCGAAAAGTTGAAAGGTTACTTTCTAGAGTTATATGAAAGCAGCATTCTTTTCGTTTTGATTTTAGTTTGCAAAGTAAGATTTTTTCAGTAAACCTCTTCCAATTTTTGGCTCGAAAGACCAAAGAAAAATGTTATCAAATTTCATGTGAAATTTAGGAAATTCTTAGGAGAGCCAACGTTTACTTCTCTTTGACACATTATCATCATCAACTCCTAAGGGCTCGGGTTTGAATTGTCTCGTAAGGTTTTGACCCTCGGTTGCTTGCTCTTCATAAATGAGACTTTTAAGAAATTTCCCGCCTTTACTGAAATTTCTCAGATTCTCTAAAAGATCTCCTCCGTGTTTTTTCTTTCTTTTTTTTTGCAAACAATGAATCCCAAGCTTGTTCCCCCGAAAAAAGAAAAACGCAACACACTTTAAGGTTTCTTCCACTGCTCCACTCCTTGCAAACCCCAGAGAATCCACAAAGAAACGAAACATCCCACGGTAAGATTGCAAATATTTCATCACCTCCTACCTCCTTAATTTAAATAAGAAACGGCAGCAGGATAAAATACAAACAACACAACAAAACGTTATAATCAAAAGCAACAATCGAAATGAGGAACTCACTCTCGCGCTGTTGATCACCGTTTTTCGGTTATTCTTTTCACAAACAAGCGAAAACTTGATAATTTTTCTTCCGGCACAAGGACTTTATGAAAAAATGACAACTTCCACAAGGATACACCTATATAGTATGCAAATACGAGAAGGTTTGCACGAACCAACAGAGAAAAGACGATTCAAGGACGTGTACAGGGGCGACAAGGAGGCATCAGACAACGAAACGAAATGAACAACAACAATTAGATTTGGCGTGACGGGCAAAATTCAATTCTGCGATTTGTTTAACTCGGATTCAGCTCCATTAGTGTGTTTACTTAAAAAGTATATTTGACTGATGAGCTGACGAAAAAAAAAATGTCAATTTTGGATGATGATGACTTGGCAATGCATGATTTCATCGCTACCAAGTGGTCCTCGAAAAGGATATTGCGCGTTCTCGCATCGCAATAACTGTTTGGAAGGCTGCGAGGCGGCAACTAATGGAAATTGTAATAAAGCAACAAGCTGACGGGGTATGAACGATATTGCTTTGGTGGACAAATGAGGCGACACAAAAAATTAAAGCATTTGAGGATTTGTAACACCATTAGCCGGACTGAGCTTTAAAGTCACGCCACCAAACGCCAATCATAAGGTGACCCATTTCCTTGTCAAGAAGAGGGCGGCTTACTCAGACAAACAGACATACACGTGCCAAGGAAACCCTCACAATGACCACCATTCATTACCGCGGACAAACAAGCTATATCCAAACCCCCAAGGACCTCAAACAGTCGCCTGGAAATGTATCAATTATAACACAACATTCCGGCAGCACAATCATCTGTACATCCACAATAAAATCGTCATCCATCACCAAACTCCCATCGCATATCCTTAGAACTTCTCAATTTCGCAATTCTCCAATAGAAATCCACCCGGGGGCAGCACGAAACCGAGCCCCCCGAGTCCCTGATAAATAATTCTACCATTAAATGCCTTCTCTGACATCGGAATGTCACACATTTGTTGTGAATTCAAAAGAAGTCCGATCCTTTATCGCCCAACTCAATCCACTAACCGATAGTCCTCCTTAAGTGTATAACAGCCGGCTGTGTTGGTGGCTTTGTCCTTGCCCAAACAATACCACTTGTCCAGTAGAATCCTCTCCTCGGCCAGACAATTGCTGCAAATTGCTAAAAAAATATCCTCATCCATGTGTGTGGGTAGCCACATTTTTCCAATACTTTCGCCAACAAGAGCCTGCAAAGAAGAACATTGGCAAAGAACTCCACACACAGCACACATTGACTTACAACAAAGAAAACACTCTTCGAGACACGGTGACATGTCTCGATTTCATCGAGGTAATCATGAATTAAATATGGATCCTGTTCCAGTGAGATGATATCCGGTGGCCCAGTGCCAAAGTGCATATCGAGAATCTCAATCTGAAAGTAACAAACAGAACCAAAGAGAAATGAATAAAATTACAGATTAAGCTGGGTAAGTGATGGACAGGATAAACGTCGGCCGCAGTCGTCCCCGTGATAAACGACCTCAATTAATTAAACATTTTTCATGGCGACAATGGTACTCGCACACAGGGCGGGCGGAGGGTTTTCAACCACAAAAATTGCCGCCCAAGGTCAACAAGTAGGTATCCATCGGGCGCTCGCTTAACCTTAGCCGAGTGTGTCAGCGCATCCTGGCCGTCGAAATGGAAGACAATTTTACCTCAATTTGCCGGTCGTCATACATTGATTGCAGCTCTGGGCCAACCAATTCCAACAGCATACGGCGTTCCTCGATGAATTCTGCGAGACAGAGACAGACAGAGACAGACAGAGAGAGAGAGAGACAGTCAAAAAAGGATTTTTCTTATTTGCGTCGCAATTAATTGCAATTTTTCGCAGTTTGGAGGGAAACATTCAATTCACCTCGACAGTGACAAATAGTTGCAATTCGGGGGCGAACTACTTACCGTCCTTCAGACTGGACACGTAGACTTTAATGAGCAATGGTTTTGGCAGTCGTGTGGATTCGGTTGTTATACCCCGTAGGGCGTTGAGGATACCCTCCTCGACGGGGACAGCCATTCTCTGCTGTGTGGGGGGTGATGCTTTTGTTTAGGGATTTTGCGTAGATTTAATGTCACGTTGGTGTCTTTAAGCGAGTCCCAGTGACTGGTGGGAGTTGCCGATGCGAATTCAGCGCCGAAAAACTCGAGCCAACTGTATGCCGGTGAGTAGCTGCTGCGTATGGCGAGTGTGTTTACTTTGGCGACGCCATTTGAAGATGGTTGTAGTTGTACAGCCGAACAACGGATGTTGGAACAGCTGTAATGAAAAGATGTGAGTTTCAATTAATTGAATGTTTTAATTAACTTGGTAGTGATGGCAGTCTAACTTAAATAGGATTCAATTTAACAATTTATTTAAAGGGGCTTCGACTAGCTGGGGTTGGTTAACACACTTTGGAACGGATAAAGGGAACGAACGACGATACCAAAGTGTGTTGAATGAAAATTAATTACAAGGACATTTTAAATATTTACCAAATTGGCAGTAAAAACAAATTCAAAGCCCCAAGGAGTGAAGCGTCCCATTGCACATATTTGTATTGTGAGACTGTCCCTAAGTGGGACAGATTTTTCTAACCAAACTTTCATGCATTTTGCGTTCCGGACACTTCCTTCACGGGATATGGACAAATTTATTTGTCACAAATATTTTTATTAGATTCCCTAAAACGGACAAAACACCTCCATAGCTTGACAACTTTACACTCGAATTTGCTCTTGCAAATGCATTTTGTTGAAATTTCAGCTGTAATAAAATAAAAACCTTTCTCAATACTCTTTACCACTCAAACGAAAATAATTAACTAAACTTTGTGAATAGTAAAATACGTTCAGCAGCGGCCTCACTACAAAAAAAATTATCTCCTTAGTTTTACTGGTTTGTTTTCATAAATTCCTATATCAATTTAAATTAATATATAAAACTCATTTGACATTCTGTATTTTCTATACTTTTATAATAAAAATGGTGTTGAATGCACTTACACTTTAAACTTTAATTTTAATGCATTTCGAAAAGCTATAATGCGTGTCCCTTAAAACATAAAATAAACTTACATGTTTATAATAAAATAAACTTACATATTTATAATTAAATAAAATTACATGTTTATTTTATTAAACAAGATTAAGCGGTCTTAAAGAACGATTTTACTTTTAAAGCATAAAATTCAATTGAAACATAAAACAATTTATTTCTTAAGTAACATCACATAGTCAGAATGAACAGACAACTAGCCAACAAAAAAGTTAAATTAAATTAAAATTAAGAAGCCATTTTTTAGAAGTTTGAAAAACATATCAAGTATTAAAAATTGACCTGAACCACTGAGGAAGTTGCAATATTGAATAGACGAATTGACAATATAAATAAAATTTACTATAAGTGGTGGTACGGAATTGAGGAACGAATACTGAACATGAAAAGTTTCCAAGTAAACAATAGTCAGATATCAATCGGAAGTTGCGATTACCAGATTTCATAAAGAAGGTCTTTAGAACTTTTATACAGTACAAATGACGCACAAGGAGACTTTCAAAGTCACAGAAGAAAAAGTTTTCGGCATAACTTTCGTAGGATATATTTCTGTTTTATCAGGAGCGCTTGTATCTATATGTTTTATAGGGTCACCCCACCCAAAACAAAATTTTTGAAATTTGTAATAGCCCTTTGAAGTAACACTCGACACTATTTTTTGTACTCAGTGCACAAAATACAGAATGTCTCTATTTTTCAGCACTTATAAAAATTTGTTCTTATTTCGAACTTGTATTTTGTATTGAATTTATTGAAATAAATTATATCTATCTGTCTATTTAATTTTTATAAGAACCTCCCCAGCAGGGAATTCCATATTTCTAAATATCTAACAACGTTGTTGAAAAAATACTACGCAAATAGAAAAAATTGCTTAAGCGTGCAAGTAAATATTTTCTCAAAGCCTCTACATGAGAAACTCAATCTTGAATCTATTGTAAGTATTTGAGTTCGTTAACTTTATTAACCCAGGAAACATTTTTATCACTGCAGCTCAGGCTATGTAAAAAGTACGAGAAGAAGAACTAGACCGCCAGTTGCAACATGCGAGTTAGAATCTTTGGCACTCATGTGCGTGATTCACATTAAAATCAATCAAGTAGAGGTGACATACTAAAAATCATAATCTTAGAAAGCCAGATTCGTAAAAGGCTTAATTGCGAATTTATGTCGTAAACCAGATCAAGGCGACTGGCCGAATCATCTGCTAAGCCCACTTCATCTGCAAAACCAGGGCACTCATTCCGTAACTTTTCAGACGATCATCTTCAACGGTAGACCTCAAAAATTATCAACCAAGTGCTAAAATTACAAGTTGGAGAGCTTAATCCAGTTCATTATCCAAAAGAACAATGAGAGCTGACGTCAAAACATTCGAGCAGAATATGACTTATTTTGGTGATCGAATCTGGCCCCAGTTGGAACACCTTTACATTGAAGTGTTAAAAAAGGTTTATGTAGATAAGAAAGAGAATCGGACCTAAGACAGAACCTTGCGGTTCCCCTTAGATAATCATTGGGGACGTTCAAGTATCTAGTTTAGTAAGTCTGACAGCTCTCTTACTAGATGTTTATCAGTTTTGATTGGGTGAAATCGGTCATATGAGCAGATGTTTCAGTTGACATTTATGGAGGGGTAGCCGACGAATCTAGTCAAGAAATTCGTGACTGAGTACTAAGTTGACAGTTCGCATATGTGGCTGAGGAAAAGTGACGTTTCCGACCGATCTTGCGTTCAGGTTACATCTCATCCAGACCAATCTAGTCGACTTAAGATAACTAGATTTTTGAATGCGGCCATTCGCATCACTCTTTCTGTCATCAATCTTCACACTTTGTGGCATATTTTTAAGGTAAGACTTAAACCAATCTAATATGAAGAAGCGAATACCCGCGTTTTCAAGTTTTTCCAGGAAAATGTGACGATCGACCATATCGCTTTAGTTATATCAATGAATAACCCAGAAGTACACTTTTTACAATCGAGGTTTGGCAGGTACATCTTTGGTAGATTTGACCTTTTGAAAACTAAATGGTGTTGCTTTTTAAGAATTAAATTTTCGTGAGGTACCTTTTTAACCTGTTTTCCACAAACTTTTCAAAAAACTTTTTTTCTATACATATAAATTATGAGGCAAAATGCGTATGTTTCTGTCTACTGTCAGTAATATTTACACATTTTTTTTTTATTTTGATAATTACGGTATAAACGTGGTATACAAAAACAAAATATTACAAAAAAATTGAACTCAACTTTGCAAGCACTGTTCGTTTGGTCAACATTAGACAAAGGGGCGTGGCATTTTCCGTGCAAAAAGACTTTCAAGACCCTATTTTTCGACACTTACAGAGCCCAATGTTGTAAAATTTAGAACTTTGATAAACAAAACACTTTGAAAAGAACAGGCAGAATAGGAAAAGAGGGAGTCTCAATTTCCTTAAAAGGAAAAAACATTTTAAACGCTTTTTCTCGAAGCTAAAGTTTTAAATATTTAAATTATTAATGCGGCATTTAATACGAAAGATATGGCACACGCGTAAAATGATGTATTTTAAAGGTCAACCCAAAAGCTGCAAGGATAACGGCACAGAGTTGGCAAGCACTTAATTGTAACAGATTTCACACCGAAAAGGACAAGGAATACTACTTTACCTTTTAAAACCAAAATCATGTCAGGAATGCATGCCCAAAAGGCAGCTCCCTGCTCATTTAGTTGCCATTTGTTGTCATTTTTATGACTCCGCCGTTGCATTGTTGCCGCAATATGAAAATGTAGTGAAAAACAAGCGAAACCAAATCCGGAGTTCATATACCCCTTCGCAAATAAACTTCAACGTGCTCTTCCTTTAACTAAAGTCAGTAAAATAATATCTCTGCCATGACCGGCTATCGCATTTCAAATGAAACTGAGTTGGTTTCTGATATTTTCCATAAAATGTGGCACCTCATCCCCCCCTCCCGCCCCCGCCGGACGACTTTGATGTACGATGTACTCGTACTTGTACATATGCCAACAACAACCAACAGACTACAAACCCACACAAATTCAGGTCCTTTATGAAATTCATCATTGAAATGAAGAGAGAGAGAGAGAAAATCACCTGCGGAAATTCCGTTTTGCGCCCCAATGCCTCACACTTGTAGATTATGATGGACATTGAATATATATAAGGATCTGCCTTGATATTCTTCCGGTGTTTTCCCTTCCACTTTCCTATACACAAGGACTTTTTGTCATCCATTTCACCATGAAGGGGATGCGAACAAAACGAAATTCCCTCTTCCGAGTGTCGGTTTATTGGATCATAAATTCGTCCTTTGATGTGAATCAATTGATTTTTCTCCAGCATCCTTCGAGCAGGCGATATCGAACGTGTGTCCCAAACTCATCTCATCATCGGCCCCCCAAAAGTTGTACACACTTTGTATGCTGGTCTAATTCGCCGAACAGCAGATATTCCTGCTATGTGACATAAAATATCTTGTCGCTCTGTCCTCAACCCGCCCGTTTTGTTTTCGGAATAGAAATATTTCACTCGGGTTATTGTGCACTAATTTCATCAATGCAGGGAACATCTCCGTCGGTCTAATAGTTCTACACGGAACTGGAGATATGTCCACATGGCGCTCGTAAAAAAAGATGTTTCGGGTCGAATTGTCTTCGGAAAGGAATTCATATAGCCGCACGCACACCGCTGGCTGCCAATAAAATTGTTTTACGTCGTAGATAGTCACAGTTTGGTAAATCCTTTTGTACAACTCAGCGTCCAGCCGACTTTATTTCGCCGCCCACAAAGGCTTACACTATACCATGCATAAATATTTTAAACAATCACTAATTAAACGTGAGCTTACCATGGGGCGAAGGTGTACTCACAGTTTCACAGTACCCACACATACCCACTGGGATAAGGAAAATTCTCATTAGGGATGTAGTACACAGATATTTCTGGGTCGTTCGCCGTAACGAATGCTGCCTTTTGGCGCAATTAACTTTTATTATGTCCGAGGGTGAAATACTGTTCGCCATTGTTTTATATTTTTCATGGGCACGCCGAGCGTTCGAGGACATATTCCCGTTGTGCAAAAGTCACGAGGACAATAATTCATCTTGCGCGTGAACTCTTTCCACTACTGCTCAAGTTAAGTGACAATTAAATGCGAATTTAACTGTACAATTTGACTGCACATGTTCATTTTGTAGTCTGGAGATATATACGAGTTGCCTTTGGCACAGTTTATATGTGAGAACTTCACGTGTCAACTTTACAGTCGTTGGTGTAGTAAAAAATGTCAGACTCCAGTTTTGTTCAAAATTGTCAATAAGAATTACGTCCTGTCAAGTCTGTTTTTAACTGTTTGCAAACCTTTTGAAAAAACTACCTTTTTAGTATGACAGATGTGACTTACGTTCTGAGTTCGACTACGGGCGCAATCAACAAATTCAACAGCCAGCTTGGACACTCACTAGCAGCCTCCTGTTACTCTGGTCGAATTTGATTTGCAATTTTGAGTGCCACCAAACGAAGGGTTTGTCGTCTTATGCATTTTCTCCCAGTGGAATACTCAAAGACATGCCAAGCTGGTCCGTTCATGTTGATTTGCTCCACAGCTGATGTATTTTAAAATTGACAACTCTATCAACGTCTGTATATAGCCCTGAAAGTTATTCCGTAGATCTTCCCTAAATGCCATTAAAACAAATTGGACCAAACATCAACTTAAGAATCTCTCTCACAAGACCTTCCTCGATAAAATTGCCTTTCGACAAAGTCTATACTTTTGAACCATAAATTAAGACCGAAGTGATTAAGAGTCTTTCTATGGGTGATGAGAGACTTTCTACGAGAGACGACTTGCTTTTCGAGTGCGACGCCACTGGTCCTCAGCATTTCAAGCTGGTTTCATCGGACTTATTGAAAAAAAAAGAGGTTTGTTGCGCCTGCAGTCGTTGAACGTTGTGGCATATGCAACCGATTTTAAACCTTGTTTGAGTCTTTGTTAGAAACTTGAAAGGTTTGGAGGCCTAGATTGTAAGAGTAGCTGAAGATTAAAACATTCTATGAAGCTCTTGTTATATTGGAGGCAATATGACCTATACTTGGCGAATTTGGTTGAGGTTTTGGTAATCTTGTATATTTATCTATTCAGCAAAATAGTGTGCTGGCTTGAGTATCGTTACGGCACGGAGAGTAACGTCTTCTAGAGACACGTCTTGAAGGTTTAGATTTTCCAAAAGTACTATACAGCGAGACTGACTGACTTTGTCGAAAAGATCCGCTAGGTGGCTATGATAAAGATCATTAGTGCATTCTGAAGAATTTTCGACTCTAGTTTTTGGCATATGGTGACGACCTAAAATTTGATATCCATTTTGCAGAAAAAGAACCTCACCTTTTAGAGCTGGACTTTACCTGACAATTTAAATCCACCGATTGACTTCCAAATTTACCGAACTAGGTGGCGTGATTAACAATATACTTAAAATATTTAATATTAATAATTCAATGTAACTTGCCCATTTAGACCATTAATTGATTGTTTTCAATATGTAATTGTTAGCTGTCAATGAATTGTCAAATAAGTAAAATGTCAAACGAGCAGTGTAATTTTTTGTAATCACGACGACACTTAACATAGCACTTCAAGGACGACAAAAAAAAAGTCACAATGTTGATTAACAAAAAATGTCAATGGGCACACTGAGCGAAGCTTGAAAACCCAACCCATCCTTCCACTTGTGACACTTTCTCCTTTCAACCATACTATTCGTGTGGCTTTTCTAAAACTGCAAATGCTGGATGGCTGGATGAATGCAGTTCCAAATCGTTCCTCAGTATATTTTTCCTGACGACCACGGTTTGCGAACATCTTCGTTTCGGTGTTCATTAAATTGAATGCAGCCATGTATAGCTGAATGTTGAATCGGAAATCTGTTAAGGTGTGTGTGACATAAATTCCTCGATGATTTCCGCGTCGAAATATGTACAGTCGATTCCGACAGTGAGTCATGATGTGAAGCTTGATTACCCTCTCCATCCGCAGTAATTTGATTTCACCCCCCGCAATTATCCATTGAAAGTACTATCTTGTATCGCTGTGAATCGATATTTTCGGTGGCGACACACAAGCACGGCAGTGTTTACGTGTGTGTACAGCTTAATTGGCTATTTTGGATATATGAAATAGCTAGCTAGAGGTGGTGTGGCGTGTTGTATGAAATTTGTTTCGACTGAATGGATAATGGACAATTAGCGAAAGTAATTTGGTAACGCTGTATTGTTGGTTGAAAATGGTTGTGGCACTGAATTGTCAGATAAGGTGGCTTTTGAAAGGGCATCTGATTTACTGTAATTGTGAAGTGTAGTAATTGGGAATGTGGGGCGCAAAAAACCTTTTATCTTGGGGCGGTGCAGACCAGTTAACTTGAAACTGCATTCACAAAAGCCAACTATCTGTGTGGGAAAATTAATTTATTCTTCTAACTATCAGCAACTAAACCAATTTAATATATCGCTGGTTGAACCACAAGGATGTCAAAAGCGGGATAAACTGAATATTGCTGCTAAATATTTGAACGATCCTAGTGGCATAGTAACATATGGTGAGGTTACAATTTGAACCATTTTAATGTGAAACAACGTTCCAAGCCTCCTAGGTGTAGGGCGCTCGTTGCAATATAACAAATTAAGGTACTACCCTACACAATGAGAATAGGCCTCTCGGACTTGATCCAACCATCTTAATCGAAGCCTGGCTAGTGGATCCCGATCTCATAACTATGGTGCCATAACACGATTTAAAATCCAAGAGATATGGGATTCGACGTAAGAGAGATATTTCCCGCTTGGCCTAATGCGAGGACTTGACAACCAGAGACTGAAGAAAATGTATATATTCGAACAGAAAAAAACGAAATGGAAACGCTGCAAATAAGCTAAAAATAAAGCTGAAGCTGAAGTCTACAGAACTTAAGTCCAAGCTGCAATGGCTGGCAATAAAACAGAGTGGCGAAAGTTCTGAAGAGCCACTTGTACAGACTGTTAAAAGGTGATGATGACCAAAGTGACAGCAGCTAGCTAGTGCGAACCATTCCCCATTGACCATAAAATGAAAAAATGCGGGAGGCGCCATGTCGATATTTTACACCGACGGGGAGCAAAGCATGCTACATAAATAAATATTTGGCGCAACGGTTCCTTAAAGGACCAAAGATCTATAGCTCCTCACAACCATTCATTTTGTGTGAGTTTTTTCATTATTGGGACGAATGGACGATCGCGAGATGTGGCGCAGTGGAAAACAGCTTAAGATGTTATTTCTGTTTTTCCGGGGATCGAACCTAGGACCCTTGCATGCTACAAGGCATCCATAAAAACAATATTATTTGAAATTAATGCCCGATGACTTGAATCTCAGCATAGTTTCCAAAGTTGTGCACAGCCAGTCATCCAACTTGAGGTGGAGCTAGATAGAGACGCATCCTTGCTGCAGTTTGTGGCCCATCAGAGTCACGACGATGGCTACTTGTAATATGTACTCATAAATGGCAAACGGGGATTTGAGGAAATTTGTAGGGTAAGCTTTTGGATGCGACATGTTTTTGACACATTAATTGGACAAATTCCACTATCTCTAACAGGTGTGTCAAACTCAAACTCACAAAGTGACATTTTCTTGTTTCAAATATGACACTGTGCCATATTAAAAATAAAATGCAAATATTAAATAAAGTGTAAGTAAAAAGTAAAGAAAAAATTGATTTTTTTTAAGTGGAGGCGTGTAAAACCTAAATATTATTTTGAGGATCCAAAAACTTGACTTCTCTTCCGCTTCATTATCTCCTCGACGTTTGGTGTCAACGATGTTTTATTGATTTTTAAAATTGACTGAAGATGTTCATCTGGAAGTCTTGAACGGTATTCAGCTTTCTTAATCTTCATTGTTGAAAACATCTGTTCACACACATATGGTTCTTTAGGTATGGATAGCTATTTTGATTTCTGAAACAATTTGTATAAAATGTCAAAGTGTCAACTTCATTGAATTTAAGTTTTTTTTAAAGTAATATCACACTCCAAATCTTTAAGTTCCATTTGCAAGTAAGTCGGTGCTTTACCAACGTCGAACATAAATGGGTTACTAAAAAGAGGAAAGTCATAAGTATTGAGCTAGCGAAAATCTGCGAAACGACTGTCAAATTCAGCAATAAGATCAAGCAAACGATTTGAAAAATCTGATCTGCATTGTATTTATATGCCGATCTCACGATTGCTAAGCAAATGGTCAAGTTTTAGTTCACGCAGTTGCGACTCCCACAACTTTCATTTTACTTGGAAAGTTTGAATACTGTACAAATGAGGTGTGTTCCAAAAGTAATTGCAATGAAACATACATGAAATTAAAGCATTATGGATCGATGTCGCGAGCCGCAATTATTTTGTCTCGGGGGCCGGTCGTGGCCCTGGCATTTCCGTCCGCGCCTTTTTGCACTGAAAAAAGTCACACAACAGAGTATAACAAACACAAAGGATAGTTTCTTTTTCTTGAACAGTGCTTTCAAATACATATTTCGAAATAGTTAAAAGAAACCTTAAAAAACGCATTTAAACGAAATAGTGAACTCAAATGTGTACAAGGGAATAAAGGTCTTCATCCTGGCCACTCTCAATTCGTACTGCCCAATAACTCTCACTCTTAACACGAATTGTTTCGTCATCCTTAGCATATTCTACGTAATTTTGTGGTAGCGTTGTCTTCCTCAGATTTCGTCTCACTCACTGGTGCTATATACTGCAAGCTATTTCCAATAAAGTTGCCAAGGAAATACATATTTTAAAACAATACTGCGATCGATTTCATGCATAAACCACGCCTGCAGCTGAAGCATATCCATTCATTCGTGAGATTGACACGCTAATTAAAAGCATGAGTTATGTTCGGGCGTGTTTCGATAGTCACTTGAAGGATTTTATTGATGAATTCGTAATGAAAATGTACGGACGCCAAGGAACACTTATCGTGAAATGGACGGCAATTTCGTCTGAGTGTATTTTGTATTTTTTTTAGGTTATGAGTGTGTTTAGGATATAACTGTACTTTGTTTTATGTAAAACTGTTCTAAGCACAACTATTTAGCAAAAAAAAAAAAATACGCTTTCAAAAACTTTTGAAATAAATGCAATGGAAGATAAAATGAAGTAAACAAATTTATTACATTTTTTTTTTCAAATTTATTTCGACTTGTTTTTATAGGGACTTACTTATAAAAAATTCTAAAATTCTGAACTCCTTAAAGGCGAAACTATAAATGTTTATTAGAAAGGGATACAAAGTGAAAGATAAGAAAACTCCCATAAAAGTTCATTCAAAACAACATTCAACAATTTTAAACTTTGATAGCAAAATACCGAAATCTTGAGGGATAAAATGTACAAAACCGAACAACATATTCATCGCTACCACCCCTTACACACTCAAAGACGACAACAAACAACAGCCACTTCCCATTGGGAAACACAAAACCAATGTAAGCCTTGTTTACATAAAGCGTATCCAAAATCAAATACTAACTACTAACGACTTCTTCTGTTACACACAAAGATTGACTAAAGTCGGACGTTTCCTTTGCATTCATACTTCCCTAACATCTCGCTATTTGTCTACTCATAATTTACGATAATGCTCTAATGTTGACTCTGACAACATTAACTCCCGCTTCGGAACGAAAATTATATGAAAACAACTTCCCAGGAGCTGATAAAAAAGAAAGTGGAAATATTTACCCAAGCAAACGTATATTTGTTCAAAATTCGTCCAGCATATTTCGTTACCATATCAGACCGGACCCAGACCCTTGGGCGGTACATCTCCACTATTCCATTTATATATTTTTTTTTTTTGCGAAATTCCAGTCGCCTTATCGGGAAATCTTAACATTCCTCCTTGAGTCCTTGTTCGAGGGACAGTCAAACTCAAATGAACCTCAGTTGATATTAGATGGATTGAAAAAAATATCCAAGACTAAGAGGTTTTGTGTCAACTTGTCTTGAAGTTGAGAGATTCACTTCGGTCCGGGGAGTGACCTTGTTCTTGGACTTGGTCAAAATACTCGTAAAAACAAATTCCTATTTGCAGTGCCTGTCATTAGTCGGCCGTAGAGTGGGGTGCGCGCAATTTTTAAATCAGATGGATTTGTTTTGGCTTTTCAATCAACCACTTAAAAATCTATTTGCTGAGATCTTTTGCCAGACGGCAGGCTATTTCACGGCACATTTTCTTTTACAGCACGCGCCGTCGTCTTTGTCGTCGGGAAAATTTAGTTTATTTATGGGCAATCAGCAGAAGAGCCACTTAAGGGAGACAAAAGGGTGAACGTTCCCGGATTCGGTCGTAAAGTGAAAGCGTTATGAGCTTGAAGTTCAACAATCAGGTGATATGTAGCTTCAAAGCCATAAAATTGATTGACAAAGGAGTGCTGTTGGTGTAGGGAAGTTTATCATTTGGGAGAACGGCTTTTCTTGTCAGTTCGGTAAGACTGGCTAAGTGAACTTAGCGAGAGACCATTCATCTTGTGTTTGAAGTGATGGCTTTTATATCTCAAGGCAATAGGAGCCCAATTTGAAAAGACTGATGATGAGTGTATATTTTTATGTCACGTAGGGACTGTTTATTTTTTGGGAACTCTTCGGAAGTTTCTTTTGGAAACCGCTTGAAGCCCGTTTGAAATTCCTACATTTGTTTCATAAGCAAACATATTTAAGTATTGACTTAAAATATAAGCTCCTTTTAAGAAGCAAAAGCTACTTAGTTCTTTTTTGTGGATTATACATTTATGGAGAAATATAAACAAAATTTGTGACGGTTTTTGGGATACTTTTTCCCGAACATTTCTGGTTTTTGATTCGACTTATTCCAGATTTTCAACTGAAGGAATTATTTTTTTAACTTCCTAGTAGTAGTAAGAGAAAGATATTGTATTCGTACAAAATTCCGAACTTAATCAATTCTGACATTACGATGATAGAGGAACTCAAAAAAGTGGGTCGCAAAATTCTGGCCGTCTGTCTGTCTGTATGTCCCGAGACCTGCAGCCTAAACGCCTGATCGGATTTCCTTCAAACTGAGGATTTGGAGTTTGGGGGCTTACAGTTCGGGGCCGTTTTTTTTTTGCACGGTACCCTTAATATTAATGTTACTTCCAATACAAAATTTTCATACCAGTTTGATTTGTTCGAAAACAGCTCTAACGATTTCAACCAAAATTGATATTTAAGCTTAAGTAGGTGAGTTTACCACGACTGCATTCTCAGTTTTCAGTTAAAGAATCTAACAACGGTACTTTGGATATTTGGACATATCTCGAAAACGATCCATACGATTGTAACAAATATTCATTTCTAATGTAATATTGTCATTTTCCAACTTAATGGCAACCTCAGTTTTTCTCCGTTTTATCGTAAAATGGATTTTTGAAAAAAAAGTAATATTTTAAAAATTTAGTTTTCTTTAGTTTATTTGAAAACGGCAACATTGATTTCGACCAAAATGCAAACTAAGAGTCAAATTGATGTTTTCAAAATTATAGCGTCCTTAGTTTTCAATTTGAATCACTGAAATCGCTAATTTGTAAAATCGCTCATATCTCGAAAACCCCCCATTTTCGGATTCGATAAACCTTTAAAATCCAAGTAATGCTTACATCCCGAACAATAACTTGTACTCTGTTTTTAGCTAAATAGTTAAGCAATAGTATTTTTCAAACTAACAATAACAGCTACGCAAAACCTTTTTTTAACAAATATTAACACAATCATAGATTCCCTCTTCATTTGCACCAAACTTTTGATGAACGAGAAAGTTTAGTTGGACCCATTCGTTCACTTTATTTTATTTGCTAGCGTTATATGAAAATCCTAATTATGAAGTAGAAGCAGTACATTTAGGCCATTTTTTTGTTAGTTTTTTACCACTAGTGAAGCAACTTCCTATTGTTGGTTTTGTATAGAATTCACGGACCTGGCTATGCCACGCCCCTTTGTGCAAACCCCTTCCGCATTTTGTTAATAGGTTCCAACGGGCAATTTATTTCCAATTCTTTCAAATTTGAAGTCTAAGCTGCCAGAATTGTCAAGATATAGTTTTTAATGTCATGTCCCGTTTTTCAATCCCGCCCACATTTCGCAAAGTGTTTTTTTCGGACAATACACATCATAGCTCCAAATTTTACAACTTTAGCTCTCATGAGTATCGAGAAATATCCTTAGCAAGGCGTTTTTCTTTTGAACGGATGGTGCCACCCCCCTTTTTTTTAATTTTGTATTTAATATAAAAACACGCGCGTATTTTAATTCAATATCGTGTCAAAAAATCAAGTAAATCGACTGACAATTTTTTTAGGTTTGCAAAGATAACGCAGAAGGAATTTATACATAAAAACGAAAACCTCAAAGCTGCACTAGAGGTATTCCTGGACCTGCTCGTCTTGTAAGAAACCATTTTATAGACACACATAAGTAAACTGACTACGAAATCTTGGTTCAAATGGCGGCCTTAGCTTGTATGCATTGGTACAGCGTAATCCCTTCTTACGATCATTTCTTATAAGCGGCATATTTTTTTTTATTTTTTTTGGAAATTAACTCTTCGCGTATGAGAGAGTTCATTCATTTTGCGACTGAGTAAATGGGAAATTCCGAAAGCTGGAAGATTTGAAAATTAGTTCCTAGAACGATATAAAATTCTGCAAGGCCGTTTTACCTCCAGGACTCTTCTAAAACTCCCTTTCAAACTATTTATTCAAATCACCAAGGCCAATAATTCCTTTAAGTAACCATTTATTATTTATTTACCCTGTTAATCAACCCCCGTCACCCAAAACAATTGCAAATAAATTGGCACTGCACACTTCTATATCCCGCAAACGTCCTTCGAATAAATCTCATCCACAAAATGTTTTAATTAGTTTTGAGAAAATATTTATTGAAGAATTTTAATGCCTTAAACAAGAGCACAGTGTCTATAATTCGGGACAATTTATTGGGATGTTATTCTTGGAATTCCCGCCGTGCAAATTGCTTAAGGTCCTAAGAATGTATTTCCGAGCGTATTGAGGGAAATCTTCTTTAAATAACTGGGAAGTAGAAATAGAAAAAAACTTTTCTCATCTATTCAGGAGCAGATGAGGGAATTTTTGGTTGCCAAACGATAAATGGACATTTAGTGAAAGTGAGCGAACGAAATGAGCCTGATAAGAAATGAGAACTGTGGTGTTTTAAAGTTTCTATTTCATTACGCTTATTAGGACCGAGTGTTGATTGCGCCGAGTAAAGGTTGGGTGCACAGACGGAGGGAAGAATTGTTGCGTCCACATTTTGTTTTGTAGATGGAAGACGGTGTGAGTACAAGAGATTGTGTGCACTAGATGCTTTGGAAAATGGAAATATTTTAATTCGCAGGTTTATGGTTTGGGGAGTTTTCTTTTCGAAAGGGTAAACATTTGTGAATCAAACCTTTGAAACGGAAAAGATTGCAATCCACAAATGGATTGGGCCCTTAGCCGCTCAGAGCTACCACAGAGAATTCGGTAACAATTTCCAAAAAGAGTCCAACGAAATCAATGGACATGTCGAATATTAAAGGGCTGAGTGTCTGAGGAATATTTCCACAGACATTCAGCCTCTTATGGGAAAAACAACGAGCTCAGCAAGTCAGTGGGGTGAGTCGACTTTGAAAAATTGCTGTACACATGTCCTTCAAATGCAACAGATCGCTTCCAGAGAGACGAATACTAGATACGGAGGTGAGGTGAAAAACACCGAACAATGAAGGAAAATTGAAACCATGTGTGTGACTAGAAAGTTCTAAATGTGGAGCGAAGAAAACAAGACCAGACCATAATTGACCATTCGGTCAGTGTTCCCAGACTTTGAAGACTGTTTTCCCATTTTTTTTTAGTTTTCCTCTGTATTTGAAAGAAATTCCTCTTTTTCCCCAGTCAGGTGAAATTTGCTTTATTTTCATATGAAAAAAATAAAAAATGTAAGCCCTTTCATTGAGGCTGGGAGGGCACGATCAGCCAACATAAATTTTTCCCAGGTTTTGCCCAAGTTGATGATGTTAACGCCATCGGGACGACGCTTGTAAATGTACTGTCACTGCCCAAATGGGTACATGCGGCCATCATTTTGATGACATCTTCCTCCTTAGGGGATACTAAGAACATAAGAACATAAATTATAAAAAAAAATTTAATTTATATAAATAATATATATATATATATATATGTATATAACTAAATTTAGTATTTCCTCCTCATTTACCATTTTTTTTTAAATTAATAATTATTAAATATATCCCCTAAAATAAAATTTTATAATTATTAATATTATTTTTATAATTTTATTTAAATTAGACAAAAATTCATACGTAGAGACCAGAGACAATACTGAGACCACCAACTTCGGCCGATTTCCCGTTCCTTGCCTACAAGCTATATTTTTATGGGGTGGCAATTGCTAAGTGCGCTAGTAGTGTTACATAGAAATTCGTATTGACAAATGTCACGTAACTTCATAAATTCCGGCTCACGAATACACTCGCACCTTGCATATGCCAGTTCCGCTGTCGGCAAAGTTGCGGCCAGCGTTCGTAGAATTTTATCCGTTAAATTTGAAATTATTCGTTACGTGTGGATAATTTTTTTTAGGAATAAGTGTACATTTGCTTTAAATATTAATGAAAAATGAACATTTCAGATTTGTTGAAGGAAAATAAAAACATTTTGAGCAAATTTTCTTCAGTTATCTAAGAAAAATTTACACATGAAATTGAAGTTAAATATATTCAAAAGCAGAAAATACGCAACCATGTTTGTCCTAATAAGTTTCTACTATATAGAACATCTCCATTAGATAGTTTTATTGACCAACAAAATCAAATTATTCGCTTTTTAACAATATATAATAACTAACCAATGGCATTCAGTAATTTAAAAATGTGGTATTCCCGAACTCTAGCACATTTCCCCACGGTTGCCGATGTTGGCAGCATTTATATTTGTATTTTTTGTATGTTTTTGCATGTCACACGGTTTCTTGATTGACATAACACCGATAGGAAAACAAAATGGCGGATTTGAAAAAAATATTGAGGGGCCCAGCGGCAAGAGGATTGTGAGTTGGGGGTCTCAGTATGATTTGTCTATGGTAGAGACGCTCGATGGGCTGTTTTCTTTCATATTTGGTGTGCCTTTGACATTTGTTAAAAATGAAAATGCATTTTAATTTGACTGTTAAGCGTTTTAAGTTTTACTGAGATTTTCAATTTGTCCCCTTTTTTTGAACTTGTCTCTCGTTTTCTCCCTTTTGAAATTTTTTTCGCTCAATCTGTGATCACTGCCATAGGTACAGACTGGAAAAATTGCAACACTCTGAAGTAATGCAGGAATTGTGGGGGCGACCGGTAAGAGGTTTTGGAATTGGGGGATGAGGATACATATATATGCTTTGTCTATGGTTTCTGGGACAGCCAGTCTCATGCCGAAGGAGGGGAAGGAGCCGGTAGGAGTCCGTAATACTGATCGAACTTGATGAAGTCTTATTTCGGTGCCGCATAAATTCTTACCTTTTTCAAAAAAAAAAAAAATACAAGAACTCCTTGGCCACCAAAATTGTCTCCAAAATACGTGACTTCATTACGACGAGGTTTTATTTCTACCCCGATCCGTTTTGTGACTCGTTGAAATGGCATAAAAACTACAACAGACGTTCACCTTGGCATTCTCACCTCCTCAGTCACAACTATCGCCATGATTATCTACACGTCCTTATTACTGACTACAACCAAGAAAACTTTCAGTGACTCAGAGCATAATCCTTGTCAAAACTTCACACTTCAGTAACACGTGCCATCTATAAAACGACCCTACCTTTTCATATTTTTGACTAAGGACACCGTAATCCCTTGCAAAATAAATTCATCATTGCAGATGGAAAGGACGCGCAAATTGTTTGCGAAACTCTCATAAATTTTACAATGGAAATTACTGTTAAAAACTGAAATACTAAAAAGGACACGACACATAAAACTGCGAAAAATGTATCCCAACCCACATTAACATCCACTCACATTTATTATGTACATTCCATCAGTCATATATAGCGAATGGCGTATGGCGGATGTGCAGCTCCTTTTTCCCTTCCAGCTCAACACCAAAACCAAACTAAATGTAATTTCCTTCGCTGTATCCTCTGTCGGTCTTTGAATTCATTTCGACGCGGAGAAAATATGAAATAAAATGCTCAACAAATATTTTCTTGCAGTTGATGAATTGATTCGATAAAAACATCTCGAACGCTTTATGCACTTGAGTGGAAGAGTAATCTCTTCTCAGTGTTTTTGTTGATATATACATTATACATATACATATGAATTGTTGGCATTTTAGAAAAATGGGTGGCTTCGCTCGCATTCCAATCCAAGTTGGTTGGCGGTGGATCATTAGGAAGATGTGGATGATGGTCGCTTCTAAGAATTATGAGTTTACGCTAACATTGGTTTACAAGCTCAAACACAAACAACTAAGGGACGCTCGGTTGTGGCTTTTCATTTCATTTGCTGCTAAATCGGAGCAGTCTGAAAAATAATTACTTACGGGTGAGGCAACCTCAGATGTTTACTGGCAAAATGCGATTTGTTTTCGTACAAATGGAATTCGCTTGGCAATTTGTATGCAAAACGCAGACGAGCTGCGGTACTGTGCAGCTGAATGGTTCGCATTGTGTCGTGATGGTTCTACTTGTTGTCTGAGAACTTGAATCCCCTTTGTTGGTGGGTTCAGCAAGGAGCAACTTTCATCCGAATTTTAGCTAGAACTTGAGATGCTGGGGCTAAAGTTTTGCATCTATTATGTGCTGGGACTACTACAAGTATATACGCAGATTAAAGACTAACTTCGTCAAAGTTGGTTAGGGCGGGAATTTTGTTTTTTCTTTTCTTGAGACAATCCATCAAGCAGTTCTTGTGCTGAAATCCATTCCATATTTGCCATCGCCAAATTCGATACTCGTACCACCCGAAGATTGTGTGTGATTATTAATGATATCAATTGTTGTGACTGCGCCAGATAATAGGCAATTTTGTTCGCATCAGTGTCAGTAAGTGGCCATTATTCTTCACCTCAAGCAGCATAACCTACAAAATTCAGATTTATGCACCAATTACCTCGATTTATTGACCCAGATAGCAGTGTCTGTGTATTTTTTCGAGTGCGAAAATAAGTCCTAAGTGGTAGGAACGACGATCGTACAACTTGTGGTGATAACGCAATTGATGATGGTTTTGAATATTAACGATGTGGCTTAGTTTTTATTGCGGGTGACAGCAAATCCTTGTTGTCGTTATGAGATTGCAGACGTCCTTCTCGGATGTCGTGCAGGTATTTGACGATGGAGTGAAAAATAAAATTGTACTTAAATGCACTAAAAAGCAACAAATCATATTAACAAACAAGAGGTGTCATCGCCACTCTAAAGTTTGGGAAGCTCTTACAATGATTTCTGCAATATCTGCAGAGATAGGGAGATAAATTCAAGGGTGGTGCATTTCCTTCTGCTGTCACACTTCAAGCTATTTTCATTTCTCAATAGCGGAAATTGTATCTGGTTGCAAAATGAAATAATTATTGTCAACTTGGCTGAAGAACAATCGTCTGAGCTGGTCACAGCAGCTTGCCGTGGCTGCTGATAGCGGTAGAGCAACATTCCGGAAGCACCCATCACTCGCGGTGTTTCAAGTGGACCTTAAGACTATATACAAAAAAAAACAGTAAGTAGCTGATACGCTTATAGCTTAACGTAAAAGTTCGACCCAACTTTGATTATTTTCAACGCCAGTTTCAAATCGAGAAATTTAACAATGGAACGCAGTCCAAGTAATACTTAGTTAGATCCTCTTTGGATGACGTCGAGTCACTTTTCACATTTACCTAGCTAATCTGCTTAAATAACCATTCATCGTTTTATCTAGGACAATTGGGGCCATTCTCAAACACTTAAAACCTCACGCGCGACTAATTCCAAATTAATTCCAATTAAACAACGAAACGCACGCTCGATACTCTCCTTTATCATGCGCAAATAGCCGATAACGGTACATATCCGTTAGCAGGAAAATATGAAAATTCTCCGAAGGCTTTGAGAGAATGGAAATAAAATTATCTGGATTTTTTTTGTCGTATATCTGATTCAATTTAGCTTGTTCAATGTGTTCTTCTCGTGCGTGTGATTTTAAAAGGGATATTTTTTGTTTTTTTCGATTGAGGTGTATTCTACGTGATGCGATTTTTTTTCCTTTAAAGCGATTAAAGCTGCTGAAGTCAAAATTGGGGACTAAGAACGTTTATTCTAATTCTTTTTAAACTTTTTGATTTTTTTAATTACTTTAGAGAACAGTTGAAGATGCGTTACTTATTTAATGTTATTCACTAGTTTTGGACTGACTCTCCCCTTCACCTAATTTTGAAGGGCTTCCTTTAAATATTTATTTACGAATAAGAAGTTTTTATATGAACATTCCAAGTGTACATGAAAGTGGACATCATTTTAGAAATACTACTAATAGGAATTTTTTTAATGAACACTCCATGGATACAACAAAGCTGACATATTTTAAAAACTAAAAATGGTACCTATTTGCCTTAGACAAATCCGTAAGGGAAAAAAAATCAAATCAAGTGAATAGCTGACGAAAACTGCATAAAAGGGCACTTTCCCCTAGTGCTTCTACATAAATTTGCGATTTCTATTAGAAATACTTTACCAAACCTGATTCATTCTAAATTGTGTCTGCTGGGCACCATCAGTCGTAACATTGTTACAAAAAGAAATTTTCGTAGTTTTCAGTTATTTTTTACTCTCTCTCTCTTAGGTTATGCGCTTGTGATTTTGGAAAACAAAAAAACAACCAGACACACATTTTCTTTAGCTGCTTAGAAAGTATTAAAAACTTTATGCCGTCCGAGAACCTCTAAAATTTGTGAAAACTTCTGAATTACACTCGAAACTTTGATGCACTTTATACTGTGGATGGACTTTGGTTTGAGTTGCTTTTTCCTCCCATAAAAGTTTCATACCATGAGAATGGGGTGTATATTTCTTGGTAATTATTCAATGAGTGCAGGGACACAATATCTACGAGTTCGTCAGCAAATTCGTTGAGTTATTCATAAATAGAAACAAAAATGATGTGGTCTTGCTTATTACATACGTGCCGTGGATGTCATTGATGCATCGCATGATTCAGTAAACGGGATGAGAATTTAATTATGTAAGAGGTCGAAGGTGGTCTTCTGTTCAACAACTCGATGGGGGACGTTCACTTTAGTTAAAGAATAAGAAGTCAACAGGACTGGGGTTACTTTTGGGACCACAAAAGCGTCAAGGATCCCTGTGGGTATTTTTTGCTGTGACGACTTAAATGCTGTAGGTACGCCTTAAAAAACTTCATATATAGGTGTACTTTTATTTCTCTGTATTTCTCAATCGTTTTGCGCGAAATAATTAAAGAAGGGTTTGTGTAAACATCGAAAATCGCTAAAAATACAAATGTGGCTAATTAGTAGCCGGTTGCTTTAATTTTTGTAATTGGATATTTAATCTGTGACTGAGATCTTACACTAAACTCTCATCTCGTGGCATAGGCATCAACAAGTGTTCCACAAAACTTGTCTGTGATGGAAAAATATTTCCATTATAAGCTGACTGACAGAAGATCCACCCCATTGAATCTGGTTTTGCTAGGGAGGCGAAATGTCATAGAACGTGTAACGTATTGCCATTATCATTTTTAGATACAACGTTTAACAAACGTATCCATTTTTCGTAGCACGCACTCACGTGTGGTACTTTTCCCTTTTTAGGTTTAATCACACAAAGGTCGGTATTTTTTAAATGTAAACACATTTAAAAGCACTTAATCCCTTAAGCAGTTTATCACATTCGAGGAATTGAGGCATAAATGCCACGACACTTGACACTTTTGTCACTTGTTCTGTTGTCGCCCGGGGCTCTTAAGTTTAAAAATTTTAACTCAATTGAGTTATAGACGAAAATTCCTGTTTCACTGAATTTATTAACAAATTGAGGAGAGAAAATTCTCTCTCTTAAAAGCAGTCATAACCTTATTGGAAAACAGCTTTCAAACAATGTCAGTCCTTTTGGATATTTTTAGCACTGAAATGAAAATAAACAAGAACAGTCTTGTATCTCCGTATAATTTTAAACTGTAGACACACAATAGTGAATGTCCTTACACGAAGTTTCAACTCTTTCTCCATTCAAGTTTAGTGCATGCTTTCCGAATTGAATTCCTCATGTTCAAATAAAGTAAATGATTTAATCATTTCGACTCTGATACATATGAAGGTAGCAGAGCACTTTGCCAACATAATGGTATTATCTACTAATATAATAGGCAGGATATATGATTTATTATAGCTCTTAGGCAAATGAAAAATTGTATCTAATGTACCCAAGTCTGGTATTATTGGGGGTATGATCTTTGCAATTGGGAAAATATTTTCGATGTGGAAGTATTGTTGACTTTTATGTATTGCATTGCTTCAATCCTACCATTACTTGGCATGGAATTGTATATTGTGTGATATATGGTTGGGCAGAAACAGGAATATTCATGTAGAAAGGTGCTTTCTTAAATTTCTCAATATTTATCCAGCCTTAAATTGAGTACTAAGCATGATTGGGAAATAATTTGAATAGAAATGAAATTTGTAACAACAAGAATCTAGTTGAGCACTTTATCAATTTTAAAAGACACCAAAAAAAGGATCTTTCTTGAAAGCGAGCTTATTTTTTTGTTTACTTTATTGGTTTGTGAAATTAAACAGTTTTCTTAACACTGATTTTGAACGACTAAGCCTCTGGTTTAAATTTTTTATTGGAATCGAGAAATGCTAAAAAAAAATCTCTGAAAAAGGGAACAAAATGGAAATAGACCAAAAAATCGGGTCACGTCAAAACTCTGGTGGCTTTATTTATGAGTTCAAATGCGCCTGAAATAAAAGCTAAAGAAGGAATAAAGAAAACATACAGCTAAAAAATCGCCTTCAAATTGCTATTTTCTCAAAAAAAAAAAATATTTTAAAAAGTTCGTCTTAAAATTTTAAATTTAAAAATCACAAATTTCATTTAGAAATCTTTAAAAATTATCCAAAAGTGTACGAATAGAAAATTTCTTAAATGCGTGGAAAAAAATAAATTAAAACTAAAATGAAAATAGCGTAGAAAACAAAAAAAAGTCAATTTCAATGCTATTGGGAGACTTTTCACAATTTTTTTGGTTTATTTGCAAATTTTTAAATCAAAAACAAAAAAATCTACAAATATAATAAATTTCATTAAAAAGAAGCCAAATCATTTAGTCATTGAAAATGCTGTCGAATACGAATTGTATTGTAAATGGCCTTCAAAATGTAGTCTTAAAACGGCCAAAAACGCTTTAATAACCGTATTTTAAATTATTGCTTCGAAAGGTCTATCAAAAGCTTTAAAAATATTAACAAAAATTTGTCAAACATTCTGTAAATAGATTTTAAATATAATTTTTTTTTTTAGAATTTTGGTTTAGACATTAACAAAGGAAAGGTTCAAGGGTAAAACAGAAAAATTGGTAATTTTTAAGCGAGGTCTTTTAAATTAAATTTCCGGAAACACACAAATTACATATTAGGGTTTTTTCTTACTGAGCCGCCTTTCGCTAACGTCTGAGAATTATTCGGTAATGATAACCTTGAAAATCATTCACATCCGCCGTTCCTACTCGGCAAAAAAATGCAAGCCCATTTCACTTGGCCCAAAAATATAAATTCACACAAAGCAAGTTGGGAAGGAAGCTAGATCCAGGGTACCTATACCTGGACCTGCTGTTATTTATATTTTATTTACTAACTCTGTACAAAACAAAGAAAAGATTTTTGATCTCTGCTACCGTCCATTAATTTTAGAATTTTTTCAAAAGCTAATATCAATGTTACTTATCCTTTGAACCTCCATTATACTCTCTAATGCAAGCAAAGTCTTTTTCGTTTATTTATCCCTGTGACTACATGTCTAACTTCTAAATTATTTCTTAAACAAATCCAAAAATCGTCCCAACTTTAATTTAGATGAATTAAATTCAAAAAAATCCAGAAACTGTCCCAAATTATGCTGCTTACAAACCCGTTTCAAGAACAGCGTCATAAAATGTGTGTAAATACGCAACAACCATGCATACATTTTTTGGCACATTTACTAGATACAATTGAAACACTTTTAAGTGTCTGATTTAAATGATTTAAGAGGCCTTCCTCGATACATAGATAAATCTATGAAATACACTTGGTGTTGCTTAAAAATGAAGCGCCTCAAATAATTAAACTCTTTTAGATTTAAAAAAGCAACAAGCTATCAAACATTCATCTCACACCACAACATTAGGAAAACTTTATTATTAAGTGCTATAAATCGTATTTTACTTCCATCTGAAAATATATTTTACTACCGAAACGTTGCGAAATAATTTTATAGAGAAGCAAGCTGCCATACAGCACAGCCACCGCCCCGCCCGAGCCTAATATAAAAACATGAAGCAAATGTGTGTAGCCTGCTCTTAGTAGCTACTGCTTTCGGAAGCAATTTGCCAGAAGTAATTTATTATTAATAAAATTAGAGTTGAATGCAGAGCAGAACGTACATTAACCATTCATTAGTACATTGTCAGAATTGCTCTGCATGACTCGCCTCCTTAGACAATGAAAACATTGTAACTCAAGACCATCTCCGATTCATTTGCGGCCGGGCACTAACTTACCCCCAAGATCATAAACGTAGGAACGCAGCTCATCAACTTCCCCATACGCAATACATCCCAAGTGTCAAGTGCCTAAATGGATTAGGTCATTAGAGAACGCGACACAACCCGATCCCATATAGATTACCATACAAACAGACTGCAAGCCATCACAAGTTGGGCCAGCATCTGCACCAGCTGATACTAACTTAACCCCAAAACTGAAAAACTGATGTGCCAAAGCGTATAAGTTGAACGGCGTCCGCCCTCACCCAATATTCACTGTGCGGAAAATGATGGTATACTATTATTTTATTTTATGTACGCGAGTTTGCTTTTCCGACAGCACCCTGCACAGCAGCGCCTCTTATTTAGTATTATTGTGGTGTGAAGAAAAACAAAAATATATACATCGCTGTTAGACATGTGATGATGTGTGGGGGGCTTGTAAACTTCCTATTGATTGATTGAGAATGAGCGGAGCGTGTACGCACGCTTTGAGGGTTATTCGTATTTCGAACACACCGCCACCGACCGACACCTATTCACCCATCATCGATTGGAGGGGGTGAGTAAATATTGAACATAAGTGGCTGTTTATACGAAACAGAGATTTTGCAGCGAATTCGTCTGAAATTTATATAATTTCATCGAAGAGGATGTGCGCCTTGGGGTGGGTGGGGGGGTCGAATGCTATATTTTATTGTGTTTATTCTGTGTGATCCAGTACATGGTGCAGAGTCAGCAAGTCGGACCGAAAGGTGTTGCAGGGATTTCCGTTTGCGAGCAGATTGGTTTGCTTTGCAACAATATTTTCTTTTATTGGAAATCGGTATAGGAACCTATACTGATGTTTGCTTCGGGTATGATTGATGCTCTATGGGAAAGCAATAAATAAGAGTTACGAGTTTGAACAGCTAACGATGCTTTGATGTTTGCAATAAGTTCGACGCAGATTTAGTGAGAAAAAAGTTGGAAAGTATTTTTTTCCTAGCATTCATATAGCATACATTGTTAGTATACGAAATTAAAAATAAATAGTTTACTGGATTTTATAAATTTGCAGTCACAAGATCTGTATTTTATTTGAATTCAAACCTTGAGCGTTTTTAAGTAAAATTTTAGAACACAAGTTCTTGAATACAGAATTCTTTATTTGACAAAATAGTTCGTTGATCAATTAATGTTTTAAACAGAACGATTCTGGGATAAAAAATGATTGCTTAAGATTTAAGAACAAAGATTCTTAAAGTAAGAAAAGGTTCTTTGAAGTCTCTTAACTCATTCGTTGTCGAACAGTTATTTTAATTTTGTTATCTTTCTAAAATTAATAAAATCTTAGTTCGAACAAACTTTTACTTTAGGTTAGGTTAGGTTTGTGGACTGGCGTTGAGTATTTCGCGCCACACTCAGGTCAAAATTGACCGATTGTGATACCCGTCGGGGGAAAAGGTTTATCCCATACTAGCTAATTCTTTACGTCTTATGAATTGGTTGGTTAATTACTTACTTCGCAATTGCATACAAATCATCTTGAGGATTTTATCAAATCAAACTTTTACTTTACTATTGATAAATTATCTCTCTGTCTGCCACTTGAATCGCCAAACAAATCGTAATAATCAGTACGAGCTAAGTAGCCAATCAGCCAAAAGTCTTGATCACCCGACACTTAGTTTTCAGGTATTGCAACATATACGCTAAATCTACATACGACTAAGAAAAAGCTGCAGTATTGGGTTCAGTAAAGTTGGAAAAATAAAATCCAATTTTGCAGGAAGAACCTTCTTTTTCTCATTATTTTACAGAGTTACATGTATTTTGCTGGGAACGAAAGGAGCTGATGGAACACGAGCCCCAACGAATGTTTTTGCGAAATATATCATCATCGTAAAAAACATGTCGAACCAATGGAAGAAGGGAAGAAAGCTTCTCATAGAAGGGATCCAAGAAGTCGAGTTTGGGTAAAAAAAGTTATATAAGGAAATTACAAGTAACAAATTTGCAAGAAAAATAATAGTTCTTTTGACGGAGTTTGCTCCTTGACATCTTACATCCAATCGATGTAGAACCTTTCATATCTATGAAATTCTTAGAAAGAAAACCTTACGAATGCTATACGGCAAATTTGTTACACGCCATCAGTGAATACAATTATTGTCGTATTGACCTAGACTCTTCAGTTGCATTAAGGTGAGCGGAATTGCTTTGAGTTTCTAAGGGAATATGAAATGTGGTTAAATCTGAACGAACCTAATCGGTGCATTATATGATCTCCCATTCTTATGACAGCTCATCAGAATTTTCGAAAAAGAAAAAAACACCGTCCAAAAGATTTCCAAATGACAGGATCACCCCAAAAATAACTTTAAAAGACAGTCGGAAATGCTGAGAGCCAAAAACGCTAAGAAATAGCTTCGAAAAGATTATCCAATCGTTTTTTTTAGGCTTACAATTCATAATCACAATAATACGGCACATAAATCACCACCAAATCTTTAATTCTTAAATCAGGAATATGGTAAAATTACGTCAAAAAGTCTTTATCTAAAAGTGATTAAAAAACTGTCAAAAACGCATAAGAAAATAACTCAAAAAATTGTCCGAAATATACCTTAAGAAAAATCGAAGTTGCGAAAGTTGCAAAGTCACAATGAGTTCCATTAAAGTGTCAAAAATTGGCTCAAAAACGCACTTCAAAGACCTAACTCGAAAACGGTGTTAAAAATAGTTTTAAAGGTGAAAACATTTTTTTGGCATTTGGAACATATTTTTAAATCCATTTTTGAGACGTTCTTTTAAGTCTCTTTTTAAATGGCCTTTTTATGAAACTTTGGACTTGTTTTTGTTGAAAAAATTTGTAAATCGTTTGTGTATGTGTAATGTGAGGATAAAACGCTATAAAATGTAGAAGAATCTAGTTCCTGTGTCCTTCGTTGAGCTGTATACAAACAAACAAGAAAAATCCTTACCCAATACTTGATAAAAGTACGAGAAATATATTTGATTTAAGTTTAATGTTTAACTTTCACGCTAAATATTTTTTAGGTCACAATATTCAATTTTGTATGTTGTGAGTTCTGAAAATATAGCCTGGACACTAAAAATGATTATTAGTATCGCGGATAAGGTGTACTGCATTTTTGGGAAAAATGTAGAAAAACAATAAAAGAGACAAGTATCCGATAAAAATAATATCCTCATACACAATGCGCCGTACTAATAATACATTTAAATCTCGACTTTAAATTTAAGCTCACAATTGCGAAATTTGGAAAATATAAACATTGTGGACATTTTAAAGTCGAAACTGAAAGTATTTATTGTAAGTCACTAACTCACAATGGCGAAATTTTCCATAAAAAAATACCCATTGTGACCTACAGGTTATTAGTGTGAAGATTAAAAATGATCATTAGTAAGGCCCAATGTAAATTATGCCCCAGTTGTAGTACGAAACAGTAAAAATGTTGTTTTGCTTTTTTTGATTATATTAACACGATGGTGGAACTCGATCTTGGTCTTAAAATGTTGCTTATAAATTTTAATGTTAGTTTATCAAAAATTACCAATTTATCTTTAAATTTTCTAAAAAAAGAGTTTATTAATTTTTCAACCATTTAGTTAAAGTGGTAAAAAAAGCAAAAGAAAATTTGAACGGTTTCGTTTTACATATGGCTATTATAACTTAAACAGAAAAAAATTCATGCAATTTTCCATTGCATACTCTTCGATGTGTCATCATAATGGGTTGCATTATTTTTTCATTGCATACTGACAGTTGTCAAAATAAATGACTCTCTCGAAATTCTTAATTCATTGCATACTTTTATTAACTCTAAAAATGTCTCTCTGTTAAAAACTCGAAAATTTCCACTGGTTGCGGTTCCGGAACATATTTTTATACACGATAAATATTTGATCATGAGTTTTGGATCATGTTTCCAAATGCATTTTGGGCTGAATTTTTGACGAATTCTTGTAACGCTTTCGCACAATTTTGTTTTGTGTCTTGAGGCGAAAATTGTTAAGCAATTTTGTAGGCATTTGTGTACTCTTTAGAATTTGTGACATTCTTTTGCCAATTGCTTTAAATTATTTGGAAATAATTCCAAGGTGGCAATGTTTAATGTAAGTATTTTATATAATTCCGTTTTATTATTGTCAAGTAATTACTAAGTTATTGTAACTTTGTTTGATGAATTAAATAAATAAAATAAATAAAAAAATTAATATGAAAAA